>FR989991.1:7500000-10000000 GCA_905404265.1 Fabriciana adippe
TTTTGCATTAGACAGCCCGTTAACCGAGGAAGGCTATCATCTCGGAAAAATGTACGGTTCCTGTGGGATAGATTTACTTTTGTCTAGGGACGAACCCGAAGCAAAGCGAGGGTGAGTCACTAGTACTATTATAAGCAAACAAGTCACCTAGGGATGCACTCAAGCGAAGTGAGGATAAGCCACTAATATAATTTAATCTATCTATACATATTATAAAATTCTAACTAAGTCAAATCTGTACATTAAAAATTTTTTGGAAAATCTTATTGAAATAGACATTATTATCGATGCAGATGCCAAATCTATAGTTTTTAGAATTTTTGTCTGTCTGTCTGTCTGTCTGTCTGTCTGTCTGTTACCGCATCACAGAAAAACCACTGGAAGGATTTTGATGAAATTTGGTATGATGATAGCTGGTTATCCGGGTCAACATATAGGATACTTTTTACCGCGGGAAAATATCTCATTTCTGAGAAAAAATACAAAAACTGGTTGGAACAAAACCACGGTGATACTATTTGTAAAGAGTTTAGGAAGGTAACTTACTAAATATGGTAAAAACTATTAAAAATAGCTTATCTTGAAAATCAAATTATCAATAGCGCTATTTTATCCATTAAAATTGTTATTTTAATTAATATTTATTTATGTGTATTTAGATACTCGACAATAGATGTCGCCATGTGTTTTTAAAATACGTAGTTTTAATTCCAAAAAACTGAATGTATGTAGAATTACCTACTACTAAATTACCCGCCCGTGTTGAAATTATCAATAAAGCAAACTTTTGATTTTATAAATGAGTAACTATACACATAATAAAATTGTAACTAAGCCGAATCCGTACATTCAACATTTTTCGGAAAATCTTATTGAAATATTCATTATTTAGCGATATAGATGCCGAACCTATAGTTTTTAGAATTTTTGTCTGTCTGTCTGTACGTAACCGCATCACAGCAAAACCAATGGAGGGATTTAGATGAAATTTTGTACGGTGATAGCAGGTTATCCGGGTCAATGCATAGCAATGCAATTAACATTTTAGCAAGGTAACTTAATATGTTAAAACTATTAAAAAAATCTTATCTTAAAAGAAATATCAATAGCGCTATTTTATTCATTAAAATAGTTATTTTGATGAAAATTTATTTATGTGTTATTTAGATATTTGACAATAGATGTCGCCATGTGTTTTTAAAATACGTAGTTTTAATTCAAAAAAATAATAATGTACAGATATGACCTTTCTATGACTTTATTAGAATTACTAGGTACTAAATTACCCGCGGCCCCGCCAGTATTCAAATTATCAATAAAACAAATTTTTGGCTTTATAATTTAGTAACATATAAGTAATATTTTGTTGGCCGAAACAATTTTCAAATGAAAATATTTGTAAATTTTAATTGTTTAGTAAATAATGTTAATATATTTTTTTTTATCTTTTAATGTAAAAATTAGGCAAATGCAAATCCAACTAGCGCATTATAGGTTTCGTATAGCAAAATACTGTGTTGTTTTTCTTACTTACGTTGGGTTTTGTTAGGTTAACACTAAAATAATATAATACGAATAATATTTACGTTTCCGCAATATCGACTCATTTTATCAACCGTAAAAATAAGTAGAAAACAAGTTAATGGCTGTTAAACTGACAAAGCGGGTAGCTAAAAATATTCCATATCTCAAAAACTTTGCAAAAGTATTTTAGGAACTGTTATACCTCAACTTTTTCAGTTTTTTTTTGACACCATTTCTTGGAAGGCAAAGGCTTAAAGGACATAATAAAATTCTTACGATTGTAATCATATTAGCCGAGCCATACGAAATAATAAAAAGCATTTGCTTAGAATTATTTACTTATTACACTTTCTTTTGAAAATCGATTTGGAAAATATTACTAACTAGCGCTAACCAATCCCCGTTTTGCGACAAATTAACATTAAAAAAAGTTATCATTATGTAATTTAAATAATTAGCTAAATATTAAATTAATCAATAGCTATCTATAAGTAAAAAATAATTCAAATTAATTCCGTAGTTTGAGAGTTTATCGCCCAAAACTAAACAAACAAAACAGAAGTATAGACATACATAAATGTTATTGCTAAAACAAAAAGTGCAATATTACTAAATCAAATATGAGATTAACGGAGGAACCTTTGTGGCATTATCAATCACTGCCATTATTTACCAAGCATACGGTGCGCAATGAAATGTTATATGTAAGAGTATACTTATGTGTGAAACCTAAGAATTTGGTTTTTGATCATCTGAACGCGGGCGGAGCCGCGGGAAATGCTAGTTCTAATATAAGAACTACAGAAAGATAATAACCTTAACAATTTTGTAATTCAAATGCAAATTGCTAATTATCCAAATCCTTCCTATTTTATTTCGTTCAATGCAATTCTATTCTGAGAGGGAGTGTTTGAAAAGCAAATTGCTAATACCCAATAGCTGAAAATGGCGGTAAATGGCCCATTTCCTCAAAGAATTATATCTTTTACTCCTCAAATGACACACTCATTCACTAGGATATTGATTCACAAAAACATGGAAGGAGAGTTCTTGATTTCTAACTAAATTGAAAGACCGCTATTGACATTTTGCGTGTGATGTAACTTTTTAGATTTATTTATTAAATTGAAATAATTAAGTTCATAATGTCACGAGAAATAAAATTCCAAAATACGACAGTAAAATCATAACATTATAAGTTAATTAGAATAAAAAAAACTCTGCCTAAAAACAAACCAGTGATTAATACTACATCCGTATAGTATAAAAGAGAACGTAATAATAATAAACGGAGTAATTTGTAAAAGAGAAAATCATTCTAATAATTTAAATGCGGTAGTTATTGTTTACGAGTAACTGAAGTGAATGAGAGAGCAAGATTTTTACTTTATAGCATGTGACACTATAACAACCTTGTTTAAATCAAATTCGATACTAATTATAATAATAATAAATATTTTGGGACATTAACACAGCGCCATCTAGTTCCATAGTAAGCTACGAGGCTTATACTATAGATACCAGATTGTTGATACACTACACATTATATAATTTTAAGTACATACTTATTATAAATGTAAACACAAATGACTGGAGTACAAACATTCGTGTTTATCACACAAATGAATGCCACCAGCGGGACTCGAACCCGCGACCGTTGACACAGCAAGTAGGGTCACTATAAACTGAGCCAAAAGGGTCGTAAAATTATTCTTATATGCTAGTTTAACACTTGTTATATTTTTATCGAAATACCATAGTACCACGTGACCAGAGCCGCGGGCAAATATAAATAAGTTATAAAACAGCCCATACCCTTCGTATGTAAATTACATATTTTATAAGAAAAATATGAAATCTTAGCTGCACTTTAAAAAATAGGCCTTATAGTATTTCAATATAAAGAATACTTTTCTATACCAGAATGTAGCTCAAATCAAGGCGATTTAGCACCGTCACTAAAAATTTATATAGCCTTACGAAGGGTCGAACATCGGAACGGTTTTCGCATTCTTGTCTAAATATAAACTTATGGGTACTTTTGATGCTTATTGATTACATAATGTTGTTTTATGGTATAAAAAAAGAGTTATTTTACTACATCATTATAATAATTTCGTGCAAATACATTGGAAATAAAGTTTTGCATAAGACATACAGACATAATATGTATGTATTCTAAACATTAGAAGTGAAAAGTTTTTTTTTTAATATCTTATTGTGTAAAACCATATTATGTGTTTTATTAAATATAGCTCAAAATTAGTTCGTTCTTTGTTCTTTATAATCTTTTATTCCTAATCGTAAAAATGATAATATTAACCGTTTTTAACATATTATGTTATCGAAAAAGTCAATTTACTTATGTACGTAGGTATAAAATTACTTTCATATCTATTCTAGTATTATATAATTGAAAGTCTGTCTGTCTGTCTATTAACTTCGTATGCTTAAACCGCTGATTAGGTTCAGATTTGGTAAGGATTATTGCTTCATGGGATCGTTCCCATAGACGCAAAGGCCATATTTTTACATATAGATTACTTTTCACCTCTATTGTCTTACCATGCGAGCGAATCTCCGGGCAAAAACTAGTTTCTAATAATTTAAGTAAGTCTTTTATATTTTCGATACTATGAAGATACATAGTGACATCGCTTTATATTAGAATCGAACTTATTTACTTCAACATAAAAGGGCATATCGTCAATAGGTATATCTTAATCGATGCCAGCTTAATTTTATTTTTAGAGTATTACCTAAAGCTAGTGTATGTAGAGTATAATCTTGATTTTGAAGAGTCATTAACATGCAAAGCACGAGCTCGCTTTCAAACTGTTTCACTTATGATATACTGTATATTAATTTTGTAATCTTTATGAATATATTTACTTACCTACTATGGACGTTTGTAATAGGGTATAGCTTTATTTATTATTTTTGAAGGAAGCCATCTCATATTTCCAGTCAATTTCATTATAATAATATAACAATTAGGTATAATATTGTACTTACATATTAATGAATCTAGTTTTTCTCTTGTCCAGCAAAATAGAATATGTATCTGATTAGAAGTCACGCAACCATATGCCGCATAAGACTTATATTTTGTAAACGTTTGTTTGAGTCTGTGAGGATAAGATAAAAGGGGTATTGGATAGGCTCACTATGGAAAATTAGATTAAACTTATATTTTCGAGTACAATATATTTATTTAGATTACGTCCAATCCCATTTATATTTTTTACATTAATGACAATTTATTTACTTTTTTAATACATTTTTATTTAAACACTATTTATTTTAATATATATATATATATATATATATATATATATATATATATATATATATATATGCAATTTATTTTGAATTATTAACAGGTACTCTTAACTTGCAATATTTTTGCCCTAGAATTTTTAACAAAATCATAATTTTGTCACATTCTACCCCTTAAAGGAAAATGGCCGAAAATGATAAAGTAATTTTATAATAATAGAATCATTTTCTTCTATAATTAATTATTATCAGAATATTATCTGTTCGTTTTGTGGGATGTATTAACTATCTCTAGTGTCAGCACTTATATCTAAAGTTCTATAACAGGGCTTAGCGATTGCTCTTATCAATGAATAGTGGCTGGGACCAAGGCTTAACGCCCTCTCCAAAATGCTAAACCTCCGAAATAATACCGGCGGCTACCGGCTGTGAAATTGAAAAATGAAATTTTGCTTATTCATACACGAATGACTATTTCTGTAATTCATATAGCAGTAAATAGTAATATTTCTCAGCTATACTAATAGTATTTTACAGCTTTTTTACATTTAGCTTCCTAATAATATTTGAATTTCATTAATAAATTATTCAAAGTTTGGTAGCATTTGTAAAATTTAATTTTGACGTTTGGAGTACATCTCGCCCTTTTATTAAATTCCACCAATCTAGATGTGTTTACTTATTTTAAGCAAAGGAATTACTAAAAAGTGTTCGTGCCTTTTTCATTTTGAAGTTAAAACTAAGTAACTCGATTTATAAAGGCTGAGTTGTAAATTAAATAAAATCGATTTAAAGGGTACACGATAAATATCAGGTCTGGTGTATGGAGGGACTTATCTCTATCGAGAATTATTATGCAATAATTCTTACTTATACGAATAGGTACGATGTAATTCATACGAATTACATATTATTCAAGGCTTAATCTTGCAGAACTTCTCACAAAATTATATTACTATGAAATTTTGAAATCTATATATACATAAAATGCTTTGTCCTGACTGACTGATCGATCAACGCACAGCCTAAACCGCTGGTCGTAGAAACGTGAAATTTGGAGGACATATTCCTTTTACAATGTAGGCATCCGCTAAGAAAGGATTTTCCGAAATTCATCCCCTAAGGGGGTAAAATAGGTGATATAAGATTGTATGAAACTCTGTCATTCTTAACGCGAAATGCACAGAAAGTGGTATTTAGCTTTAAGATGAAAAATTAGAAATATATGTATTAGTTTTTTTTGAAATTTATCCCTTAAGAGGGTAAAAGGAGGTGATAAAGTTTATATGGGCAAACAGTTATTTATGATCAGAATTACTTGAAACTTGGTATTAATGCTCTAGAATACAATTAAATGAATACGTATTTCAGAATTTTTTGAAATTTATCCTATAAGGCTGTCAAATAGGGAATGAAATTTTCTATGAAACTCTGTAATTGATGCACGGAAAATGATATTTACCTTAAAATGACAACTAAAACAATAAAAATATCTTTTTTTTTTTTGAAAAAAATACAGGTAGTAGAGCTTGCTAAATACCTAAAGTGTAAATTTATTTACAGAATATACGCGTAACATCTTTTATGATACTGGATATTTAGAGTTACGATCGCTAAAATGAAATTTGTTTTCCTTATTTTTGCATGTAATAAAGCTTGATCGCGGGCGAAGCCGCGGGTTCTGCTAGTTAAACATATATGTATGAAATATTTAATAATAATTAATGTATTTAACTACTACATTTTTTACGCTCCACAAACTGGAACACTTTTGTATTTGTATTGCTTATTTGTGAATATGAACAGACCGCCTTTACAATAAAAGCTAGATGATAGGTCATGTAAATGATAAAATTTTCAATTTACTTTTTATTATAACAAAAATTTTCCCTCCCTAACATAAAAAATATATATAAGGGGACACCCGGGTTTGAACCAGGGACCTCTCGATCTGCAGTCGAATGCTCTACCACTGAGCTATATCCCCGTTGTTATTGATATGTATTTTTTTCTTGTATATGCTTAACTTTAATATGGTCTTTCTTCCTTGGATTTACTCGAATATTTGACATTTAAATGAAATTATCTTTTCGGATTTTGTCGCGGTTTCTTTATATTTTACAACAAACAAGGTCACGGAAGAGACTAAGGCTTAGAAAATAACACAAAATCATAGTAAATATACAAAACTGACTACCAGAAACAAGAGCCTAATTCTAGTTCCTCTAATTAAATGAAAGTGTAAGTGAAGCACGAAGTCAAAATTGTTACACATACGTTGATAAACTTTTTACATAAAATATAAAAGTTAATAAGCTCCTACAATCTAAGAGGTAAATAAAAAATTAAACTTTAAAATTTCTATAATCAGAAATGTCAATCGAAAATGATAGAATTTGTATTAAATAATCCTCGGATATTTTTAATCTGTACTATAATATTATAAAGAGGTAAAGTTTGTGAGTTTGTGAGGTTGTAGGGGGTAGTCTCTGGATCTACTAAACTGATTTAGATAAAATTTGGTAATAAGATAGTTTGAGACCCTGAGAAGGACATAGAATACTTTTTATCCCGGAAATTATCCTTTAAGGGGGTGATAATGGGGATGGACGTTTGTAAGGGGAATCAACCTCGGGATGAACCCGAGCGAAGCAAGGGTGAGTCGCTAGTGTTATATAAGACAATATATCCTTAAAATATCCGTCTATTTGTCTATCCCACCATTGGAGAGCTCTATTAACCTGTAATAGGTAGCTGCTTAATATTATTACAAAATAATAATTATCATTAGAGCATCATTAACAAGTTATAAATAATTTTTATCAAACACCTTATTACTTTTCTAAACAACTTCTTTGCTCAAAGTTGAAAATAACCCTAATAATATTTTGTTTAGATGTTACTAGCACTAAAGGAGCAAAAGGACGACTGTAAATTAGTGATTTTGTTTTATACTTTATAGATCTCCAATAACTGTGTAATAACTTATTTTTAAAGTTTATTTAAGCCAAACTGTTAACAAACTTTCATGTCGACCTCAGGGGAAGTGAGAAAATAATCCAATAAAATGAAAGTACATTTTAGACTTAGAGTTCTTTAACGAAGATCTAAACTTATGAAAATATAAAAATTGAGTCATATTACATTCTTACTTTTGCCTTCTTAAAATAAAAAAAATACAATATTTTCTACTATTTTTTAATCTGCCTATTTTATATCATCTATACTAATATTACAAAGAGGCAGAGTTTGTTTGTTTGCTTGTTTGTTTGTTTGAACGCGCTAATCTCAGGAACTACTAATCAGATTTGAAAAATTATTTTTTGTATTAGATAGCTCGTTTTTTGAGGAAGGCTATAGGCTTATCTAAAATCATGCAACTATAAAAGGGAGCGGAACAATAATATAATATATAGTTTATCTATTCCATACTAACCGTTAACGTACCTAGGGACGAACCCGAGCGAAGCGAAGGTGAGCCACTAGTTTTATATTATTAATAATGTACAATGTACAATAAATTATTATTTTCAGTAATTTGAAAGCTAATGACTATTAAAAGCTTATTTCATTTCTCTAAACTACTAAACTTTTAGTAAATTTCAAAACTTTTTGATGAAAATTCTCTGAGAATTAATTTAGAGTGCTGGAATGAACAGTATATAAAACTATTCGTACGTATGAAACATTGATGTTGGTATGGAATTGTTTAGTAAAATTCAAAGAAAAAATATTTAGTTTATATTCTCTAGATAGACAAATTTAAACGGTATCATTTTTAAAATAATCTGATATTTCATGAAAAATATGACAGACAATGTTATTTTTTTAGAGAAGTCTATACTAATATTAAAAAGAGGTGCAATTTGTAAGTTTGTGAGGTTGTAGGGGGTAATCTCTGGATCTACCTACTGAAGCGATTTAGATGAAATTTGGTATGGATAGTTTAAGACACTGGGAAGGACATATAATAGTTTGATTACGGAAATTATCCCTTAAGGATGGCTATACAAACAAATGTAAAAAATAAAAAAGTAGGATTTGTAAATTTATAATCTATACTAATATACTAATACTAATATACTAATAATATTATAAAGCTGAAGAGTTTGTTTTTTTGTTTGTTTGTTTGGTTGAACGCGCTAATCTCAGGAACTACTGATCCGATTTGAAAAATTATTTTTGCATTAGATAGCCCGTTAACTGAGGAAGGCTAATATAGGCTATATATTATCCCGGAAAAATGTACAGTTCCCGTGGGATAGATTTGTTTTTGTCTAGAGACGAACCCGAAGCGAAGCGAGGGTGAGTCGCTAGTAGGTAATAAAATTTTATTAAAAAAAATTAATATTCAATATGAAATTTCATAGATTTTTATGTCTGCTAAAATTCAATAAAAAAAAACATGTTTCATTAACTATATCCAGATGGATAGATCTGAAATTTGAAACTAAAATATTTTTCACTTCTATCCTTGTAGTATTATTAGATACAAGGGGCACGTTAAAGATACAAGACTAATTAGACAAGCATGAAAAGCCTTGGGCAGAAACTATGTGTAACATAAAAACAGATATTCACATTCATAGAAAGCTTCTATCTTCAATCTTGATAATAAACATACTGAAATCATTTTCAAATAGAACTTACATAAATGTTGCGGTACGGATAGGGTTCGATTTCGTTCTAAGATAAACATGTTTATTGAGGGTTATACTCCTATGATGTCCTAACTAATCCTATATTTGGTTGCAATTTGCGTATTTGCTTACGAATTTAATATTTTCTTTCCCTATAATATGGGCTCTATATCATTGCTTTTTAGTTATTATGTAAAAAATACAAAAACAGAGATTATTTATTAAAAAATAGGTAAATATTTGTATGTATTGTATTGTATTCAGCCCTTTTTAACGTTCCACTGCTGGGCACGGGCCTCCCTTCAATACGAGGGGGATCAGGCCATAGTCCATCACGCTGGCCAAGTGCCATTAACACACACAAATATTTGTAAATAACAACAAATTTTATATAGTGTATATAGTATTATATGATCTGTGATTGTGTACTTGAAATGATAGCATAGTTACTAAGCTTTGTAGAAAGATATTATTCGATAAAACTACTTTTTTCTCTCTTTCTAATGATTTTTATATTAATGACACTTTATATTTTTTTTAACACGCAACATCCATTAATACGTTGCTGCTTTGCTATTATAATATTTTATAATCGTAAGGTTTTTATAATCATAACTAATTTATATTTTTATAACGGTACCTACTATTCAAAACTGAAGTTGGAAGTTTTTACTATTATGAGGTAATATATATTTAAAAATATAATTTGGAGGAAAATGCTATAACATAAAATATACACATAGGTACATGTATGAACATATTCAATTAACCAAGTAAAATAAGCGTGCACATTTTCCGTCAATGAGTATCTCCGACCAAGTTTAAGTAAGTTCCCAGTTAATTTCACAGCCACATAGGGTTATGTAACAACAAAGATCTTTCCAAACTGATATTAATTAAAATTTTATTAATTCTTAAATAAATATATAAAATTTATATATATGTATATATCCATAAATCTTTTTTACTTAGGTATAACGAGGCAATCGTCACAACTATACTAAACATATTTAACTGTCTCGATGGTCTCGTGGCTAGCAAGTACAGCTACAGATCTAAGGTCCCGGGCTCGAGTTCCGGGTCAGTCCGAGTTTAATTATTGAGCTTTTCTGTTAAGATATTCTCAGTAGTACATACATACATACATAATATTACCGCGCCCTGGATGGTGTTTGACAGCACACAATGCCATAGAATATGATTCTGTGCTCTCTCACACACGGATCTTTACCTACTTTTTTAACTTTTATAATTATTCTTTAAAAAATGTTTATTTGATAAAATAAAATTTCAGAACCAGGAACAGACATTTATAAAATTCCCGACTAAATATAAACCTAAAACATTACAACCACAAAAACCAATCGTAAAAGACAATATTTAGTACAGAATTTTAAGAGTTTATAAAATTGTAGCTATAGACATCTACATATTTTGTGGATGTAAATATCATTTATTTTATTATTTTAACGGGTAACGACGAAAATTTACCTAAGTACGGTATCTAAGAATTGAAAAGCGGATAGGAGAATGAGGCAGCCCTATAACAGACCGAGATGCACCCAACAATGCAGACTCGCTCGTTAATTAGCAAGGAAATGCCGCGCTGGAGCTAACTTGTTCCTTCAAAGTAGAAACTTTAGTCCTAAGTATGCGAAAAGTGATAGACCGGAAAGAGGTACGTGCATTATTATCTGTGGGCTTAGTGAAATGAAAGTTGGGAAGAAATACATCGTATGTCTAGTATATTTTATGTTTGTTATACTAAATTTATTTACACACTTTGATATGGTAATATCTGAATAAGCTTTTGCTAAAATAAGCTTCTTCGAAATATTGTATTGTAAAATTGTTGTGAGCTTACTTAGTTTTGAAGTTACCGATAAAAGTTTGAAACTTTATTTTATTTCTCTACAATAATGGTTTATCATATTATTCTGTTGTACTTTAAGTTACTTGTGAAAATTGTGGACTATTCTTATAATAAAAATCATTTATTATTTTATTTTTACATTGTTCGAGCTGTGTCAAGAACACTTACAGTTACTTTAATCTTTTTTATTACAGTGATGTTTGAGATATATTGTTATGTGATTTTGTCTGTCCGCATGTCTATTTTATTGTAAATTAGCTCAGAATGATTGGACGGAGTTTAATGAAATCTATATTTTATTCCGATACAGTATGTAGATCTATGTTACTCATCAAGAATTCTATGCACTACGCGTTATTATAATAACACGAAGGTTATGGTCTAACTGTGTGATGAGTTAAACGTGGTTTCCTTTCTAAAGATAGAAATTTGACATTGGCTTCATACAAATTATTTCAAATTCCTATTCCTATAAGGATAATCTAAAATAGATAGGTTATTAGAATTTGATGTGAATAAAAAATAAATAAACCCTGAGGCAGGTAGCAGTTATTCGTAATACAAACGTAAGTAATGAAGGTGTCACAATTCAAAAAGAAATAACCGTAAAAGTACTTTCATTGCACAGCAAGCTATAACACGTACCGTTGAATTCTCTCTCATATAAATTTTCTCTAATGTCAAGACGAGGTATGAATGTATTCAGGAGTGTCGTTTTATCGGCAAATATATCATTTTTTTCGACATTGTATGTGATTTATGAATTCTCCGAACAGCAATTCAATTCAACGCAGGTCTATCATGAGATAGGGTGAATCAGACTTTGGTTTTTATAATACTGTATACGAAATAAAATTTATTGAGTTACAGATTATGCTTAGATAGCTATAATATCATCCATACTAATTATAAATGTAAAACGAACTCTTTCTACTTGTTAACTTTTCATGCTGAAACCAACCAACAGGTTTTCATGGAATTTGATAAGGACATAATATTTTATTGCATGGGCTACAGGCCCGTGTCGCTTATAATGCAAGCGAAGCCGTGAGCATTTATTATTTTAAATAAACCTATTAAATATTCACTTCTATAACCTTTGTTGATAAGATATAAAAAGGCGAGGTTTTTTTGTTATTCTTTTAAAAAAAGTTAAGATGTAGATACACCAATGGGGTGAAAAATTGGTTGTTTTTAATGTTAAATTTTTATGGTCAACTAAAAATGAAATAATTGAATGTATATACATATACAGAGTATTCAAAATGTTATTGAATTATACACACTTGCCTTTATTAGTAAAACCACAATATATTAATCATCCTAAAAGTACAGTCGTACGAGTAATATGACCTGCATGTTGTATGTATATATGTACGGATATACACACATATATACATACGTACAGTGTGAATGTATGTCTAGTTCTATCTTTCCTTGCAATTATTAAACGGCCTAACTTATTTTTATTATTGATGGCACGTTTGGCTCAGTTTGTAGTGACCCTACTATCTGCGCCAGCGGTCGCGGGTTCGAGTCGCGGTCGAGGGCATTCATTTGTGTGATGAGCACGAATGTTTGTATTCCAGCCATGGGTGTTTATATTTATAATATGTATATATTTAAAGTTATATATGTGTAGTGTATCAATTATCTGGTATCCATAACACAGGCCTCGTAGCTTACCATGGAACTAGATGGTGTTGTGTGTTAATGTCCCAACATATTTATTTATTTTATTTTGATGACTCATACGTCGATAGATTCGTCTTGATAAGAGTGTGTAATAGATTTCGTGGATATTACTTAAAATCAAAATGTCATTGGCAATTAGTGTGTCTTGAAAAAAAAATAAACCTATCGTGTTGGTTATATCTTAAACAACAGTTTGAGATACCAAATTGGTAAATGAAAAAAAAAATATTAAAAAAATATACTTTTAAAAAGCAAGAAATTAAAAAAAGACTTTTAGTCTTGGCAAATATATATATTTTTTTAATTTTATGCTTTTTAAAAGTATAAAAAATTATTTATAAAAATGAAAACCGAAACCCAACTACGTATAAAGGAATTGAAAAGATAGAAACAAGTTGAAAAAGGAACATCGTATTATGCAATTAAATTAATTTTTAAAGATCATGTTAAACAATTTGTTAATCCGTTGGTGTTTTTTTTTTTATAAGAAACACAAGTCAACTTTTTTAACACAAAAAATCCATGAATGATACGAGGATACAACGAATAAAACGACTATAAAACCCAGCACGAATTACATACTTTTTCCTATGTCCAAATTGAAGTTGTACTAAAGCATATTATAAATAAAAAACATCAAGTTTCACTCCATTCGAGTATCTAGTTCAATTCACATTAAATTTCCGAATTCATTTTATTTGTCTACCAATTCAGCGCTGTTTACTTAACAATTTAAATATAGTTAGGACAACGTTTGAAAGTACTTCTGCATTCTGTAAAATAGTAATATGCTATTTTATCCCGTTATTTTTTCATAGAATACGAGTATTAGGTCAGACGATTCAATGATTAATGGCAAATAACAGTTTTAATTGATAAATTCTTTTGTAAATATTTCGTTATTAATCAATACCACAGTATGACATTTTGTGACCACAACAGCTCATGTAAGCATTAAGTTATTTATCGGAAATTACTAAATATTATACGTAATATAATAATTCGCGGTTTACATGCTAGAGTGTAAGATGTAAGCTTATGAGGTTTATTATTATAGTTCGACTAAATTAGTTTGAAAAAAATTGAAATAAAAATTATTATAATATACTATTAGATGCCTTTTGTTTATAATACTAGCGTTTTCTCACGGCCTCTTCCGTTTAATTTTAGAGAATTACTCCGCTTTGATACGTGATGTAAGAAACTTTCTTCAATAAAAAGAATTATTTAAATCAGACCAGTAGACCCAGAGATGAGTATGTTCAAACAAACAAACGAACTTTTCAGCTTTATATAAATACTAGCAACTCACCCTCGCTCCGCTCGGGTTCGTCCCTAGTTACGTTCTTACGTTTAGCTCAGAGATGAGATATTTTGCCGCAGTAAAAAGTATCCTATATGTTAACCCGGATAACCAGCTATCATCATACCAAATTTCATCAAAATCTGTCCAGCGGTTTTCCCGTGATGCGGTAACAGACAGACAGACAGACAGACAGACAGACAGACAGACAGACAGACAGACAGACAAAAATTCTAAAAACTATAGATTTGGTTTCTGTATCGATAATAAAGTCTATTTCAATAAGATTTTCCAAAAAATATTTAATGTACAGATTCGGCTTAGTTACAATTTTATAATATGTATAGATGACAGTGACAAGAAGCGGGTTCAAACTTCGAGTCTCGCACGTTTAATATTTTCATATGCAAATCATTTTCAACAGAATTAGCACTTATCAATTATTATGTTATGTATAACTATAAAAAATATTAAAAAAATAATTATTTATTTAGGCAATGTTATTGTTTTATATGTGATTTAAAAAGTTAAAATATTAAATTAGATTGCTATTATTGCTTGTCTTATGGTGAAGGAAAATATCGTAAGGAAACCAGCATGACTGAGATAACCTAGCAAGTTTTCGAATGACATGTAAAGTCCGCCAACCCGCATTTGGCTATTGGTGGTGGATTATGGTATAATTCCGCTCTCGTAGTTAAGGGAGGCCCATACCAACCCATGTTTTCATATTATTATTAATTAATTTTAATCCTGATAATTCAGGATACAAATTCTGAAGCAAAGAAAAGCTTTTGTTTAAAGAACACTTTTTACGCGAGGAAAGCTGTCGGCAGTAACCAGTTAGCTAGGCTACATTTTTAATTTTAGAAAATTATTACTTATTTTATTTTTACTTATATTAGCCATTTTACACATTTTGCAATAATTTGTTGTGATTGTGATGAAATGGTGTTTGAAAGTTGATTTTTAGACTACTTGCAAAATATTGAACAAACTGGAAAGGACTCACTAGCGACAAATTTCGTAAAATTTCAAGCGAAAGGTAAAATAATAAAAAGAGAGAATAATATTAGTTATAATACAAAATCCAAAAACAAAATTGCTATATGTATATTGTATGTGTCTTGAAAAGTAAAAGATCGTAATAACTAAATAGATATGCAAATTATAAACTACAAATAAACAGAAACATATATACAGACGTATGTACAACGGACCAATTTAGAGTTTAAGAGCGGAAAATTGAGTCCATCCTAACCTATATCCTAATACAGAATCTCGACAACACGTCACAACAAGTCCTCCTTTTTGGAAGTAGATTAATAAATACTTATACTAATTATAAATTACGAATAAATGAAATATCATTATGAAAAGGGCAAATATTATAATTTGTCGTACAAATCCAGTTAAAATACCACGTAAACTAACAAATGGAATATTAATTCTTAACAAATTCCATAAAAGCCTGTTGATCCCCTCGCATTCTGACAACGTGCTTACCACGCCTTTAAAGAGAAATAAATTTCCTCCTATTCATTTATCATGAAAAGAAGATTAACTTATTTTCTCCTGCACATACATATATTATTCAAATGGTTACAACGTTCCGGTAAGTCTTTGATGGACGAACCGGCTTTAACTTTATGCGGACTCTGTTGTTTGTTTAAAAGCTTTTGAAAATTTGAACCAATTTTTCATAAGTCAATAGATTTTTTGTAGGAAATTACTTTTTTATATTTTCTAAAAGAAATATAATTATCATGACCAGGAGATCAGTAGAAATGAGTTTACAAGGCATTACCTATAGTCATCACAGGTTTGATATGATTCCATTTGCAAATTTAACGTTAACGTTTAACGTTATGTTGAATAACTGGCTAACCGACAAACGTTCTGTCCATATATTATAAATTAGTTAATAAACTGGGGTTTATGTAAAATATATGCTGTAGCATTTTTGGTTAATTTTTCCTAATATTTTTCCGTACAAACTTTGTTTGTACTGCTATGAACATAAAAAAAAAATCAGTCTAGTCCTTCGCAAATACTCTTTTTTAATTATTTTCATATAATTAAATAGTAACAACACAACAAGACAAATATAAATTTAACACAAAAATAGAAAATATGAGAAACTCTCCCTTTTTAAATATATTGATTATATAAATAAGGATTATATTGGAAACAAGTTCATTTTGTAATATTGTAGCAGAAAGTTGTTATCCTAATAGTCATAGCTTATTAATTTCAATAATGTTATAACATTGTGGGATAAACTTCTGATCTTAATAGAATGTATATTTTATGAATGAATGTATAATTCAGCCCTTTTAACGTCCCATTGTTAAGCACGGGTTAAAGGTCTGAGTCTTCTCCGCTGGTCATATGAGGATAATGTGGACTGATTATTCTTTGTTTAATTAATAAATTTCAAGTAAAATTTCACTCTCAAAGTTGAAATAGATAGTATTATTATATACTAGCGGCCCACTCTCTCTTCGCTCGGGTTTGCCCCTAGATGATTCTTTAAATTGACAAAACTTTTTTGTTTAGGAACCGATCGAAATAAAATAAATACTAAATGTTAAGTGAAGCTTACCACAATACATTTGTGGAAACCGCAGCCAAATCAGTTAAGCCGTTTATAAGATTAGCGCGGACAAACGCACAGACAAACAGACAAACCGACAAACAAACAAAAAACTAAAAATCATTGTTTTGTGTTCTATTGCGTTAATAAAGATCCCCAGTAATAGCTTTTCTCAAATATCTTCCATGTACAGACAGCTATCAGTTACAATTATAATATTATATGTATAGATTTACTTTTAAAGTAGATGTCGTCGAACCCTTTTAGTAAATAAGTAATTATAAACCTAGGGCTTTAGATTATATACTAGTATAATGAAAAATCCTATTGAAATCTGATGATTAGACCGATACGAAAATATTTGTTACTTTTGTCCCCCGCGGTTTCACTCGAATCGTAAAACCGACAGTGTTAAAAGCCATATTATAGGATTTCCATCCCTCTGATGCAATCTCCATACTAAATAATATCGAAATCTGTTCAAGCGCAAAAATTACAGAGTTACTGTAATTGCTAGTACTTGTACACTTCTTAAATACATCAAAAATTCAATATCATTTATCTCTTATATACATGTAAGTGTTATATGTATACCTATTCTTTAATCTAGAGAAATATATATATACTGACTTTTATATCTTAGTATAAGCTTGTCTCAACTAGTTAAATGTCACGCCGGAGGTCACAAGAAGATCTCCCCGGGATTGCCATCGAGATCACTTTATGAAGTTGCGACGAGACACAGCTATAAAATGGAACTTAGCTCATGATAGATATGGAGCCTCAATATTAGAACGAGTCACGTCGAAGTGATTTAGGTTTAAATTTTATTATATGTGATGTAGGTAATTATAATCAATTATTATTATCGAGTTAAGAGTTCTTATGTTTTTTTTTCTGAATGTTAAGAATGTATAATGTAAGCCCTGTGATAATATATTTTGAATTTTAAAACATCGCTAGCAGTTTGATTAACTTAAGATCACTGCTGTTATAATATTTTAGCAAGAAGAGGAACTGTATTATTGACAGTATATTACTGTACAATCCACAATTTATCATGTATTACCATTTTTATATACTTTTTTGTATATCTATTATCTAAAAATAAAAAAAAACATACTTAAACGAATTAAAATGTAAATTGATTTTAGTAAAAAAATATATTTGAGGAAAGTCTGGGGTTAAAATTAAGCCAAGTCTATATAACATTTAATTATGGACTAATTTTGTTCTTGAATTTAAAATAATAAAAAGTTCGTGAAGGAGCGATCATGAAAAACAGTTTACAACTACAGTATCTCGTGCAATATACAAAAAAAAATCATAGATCCGGTGAGTCAGTTAAAATGAGTGAATATAAAAATTTTTAGCTTTCCACAAATTGTGAGAAGACAGACAAAGTATTACGACGAATCAATTACTAAAATATATTATAAAACCCAGCTCACAATCAAGTTCAAACGAGCAGTTACGCTGAGGCATAATAATAAAATTATTTCGGTGGAAAAATGAATGCAAAACGTTAAGTTCATTTAAATGCAAAGAAGTACGTATACAATTCCCATTGCAATTTGAATTTAAAAATGGTTATTTTCGTGATTACTATAATTTACATTATAAAAACAGTGGTACTTTTGTACTAAACAATTTCAGTACAAGATGCAAATCCTTCTCATTGCTTGCGTCTATTGGTTGTTTTTTTTTTTTTCCTTTTGCAATATCACTATATCCTTATTATTATTCTTGAGGAAAATAACACGAAAGTGATTAAAGATAGAGATGGACGTAAAATCTTTTGATTAAAGGCCTCTGTCATTCGAGACAGACACTAATATTGACGGCATATTGAGAAATACAGGATATCTTACATAATACTGTGAACAGTACACAAAATTATTTTCTAAGAGATTTTTTATATAGTCGATTTTAAGTTTTTTTTATCACTATTAGTATTTACTAGCGACGTAGGTATGTCTTAGTGGATAGTATGGAATAGATAGACTATAATATATTATATGATATATATAGCCTATAGCCTTCCTCAATAATCTAATGCAAAAACAATTTTTCAAATCGGATTAGTAAAAACGAACGAGCGAGCGAACGAACGAGCGAGCGAACGAACGAACGAGCGAGCGAACGAACGAACGAACGAATGAACGAACAAACGAGCGAACGAACAACAAGCAAACAAACTAACAGATTATATGTATTTTTATATTTATTACGGGATGCATTAATGGATTTTGCATTTTAATCTTAATGATGCATATTATCTTTATATTTCATGCATATTTTCATTTACACTTTAACACTTTATGTTTCATAATATAATTCAGTGTCGAGGTAATTTGTTTCACTGTGATGACTATCTTGTTTTTTACCAACATGTTGGTAGAAGAAGTAATGGAAAGACTGAAAATAGTAAAACTCTTAGTGCTATTAAATTATATAAACTATTCTACTTTGACAGTTGGAATTTTGTCTTGATATTTTTATTGAACCATCATGAAATATTTATTGAAAAACAGAATCATGAAAACTGGTCTTTAAATACTAAAGATATCGTGTTACATGTACTCAAAAAATTAAACACGCACGAATTCCGTATATCCTCTTCTTTTGAATTCAAAAAATATAAATTACTATATATATGTATACGAGTTCTTAGATCTACATATTATAAAAAAGATATAAAAAAAATTAAAATAACTTAGGCTACGGTGTGAGATAGAGTCGGTAAGTACCTACGTTTTTTTTTAGTAATATACAGTTTATTCCAGAAATTTTGTCCTTATTGATTCGTCTGACGTTACAAAAGGAAAAAACAAATATTGTATGTCTTTATTGTATCGTTAAATAAGAAGCAAACAAAGTGAGTGAAATTGTAAGTACAAAAGTAAAAATATAATAAATTCAAATTATAAATATTACCTATAGCATTAATTTTGAAAATAATTTAAAAATCAATTAACAAAATAAGGCCACCTGTACCAAAACTGACGTAACATGTTAATACTATAAAGCTTGCAAACAGCAGCTAATTTAAAGGTTTAGTTTCAGTAGAAAATGGCCTTGCCTCGTTAGCTATTAAACGGGGGCGGACAGCGTAGGATTCTGCATTTCCATCTTATTGTTGCTGTGCCCTCGTTTGGATGCAAATATTTTATACTTCTCGAACGAGCCGTGCCTTATTTTACTATCTCCGTATCTCCCGTAATTTCCTTCCTTAATGTTTTTCCATTTTTATTTTCAAAATTTTAATTATTTAATACTACTAGCGAAAACAGCTTTGCTCGGAAGCGATCCTAGGTAATTTTCATAGTTATAACATTAAACCTAGGAAGCGCTACCTTTTGGCAAATTTTAATACTAACATCAGTCTCTACATAATGCAGATCATAATCTTTGTGTTGAATTTTATCCAAATCCATCTAGCCACTTTCAGCGTGAAGGAGCACATACACACAAATACAAGCTTTCACATTTATACGTATAAACAATAGACATAATAGTACTCCAATAATATTATTACCATAAATAATTATGGACAATTCATTTTTAATAGTAAACATTTCTTCGAGACGGGAGATTGCATTTATCTTAAAGATACATTAGAAAGAGGAAGTCTAATTCTAATTGTATTTTAGGCTCGTATTAAATAACTTGCTATTATTCATTTATAAATATGATAATACATTGTCTATTTAAAAAATATTTTTCCTGATATTATGTATAGGAATATTTAAACAAAATTTTAGATCGAACAATGTATAATATACTTTTGCCCCAAATAAGAGTTTAATATGCAAACTCTGTCGTAGTTCTTGATAAAATATTAATTAATCTATACTAATACATATGTGAATTTTTGTTTATTTGAACGCGAATTACTAGCGTAATATGAAAAATTGTCTTTGAATTTCAAATTCTATTACTAGGGAATGTTATGTTTCAAATGTCACACTAAGAATCTTAGGAGCACGGCAATTATACATAAATTCTTCTTAATATTATTATATAAGCGAGAAAGTTTCAGAAGATGGATGGGTGGATGTTTTTTACTCTTTCACCCAAAAACTACTAACCGGCTTTTGATGAAACTGTACAGTTACACATACAGGCTATAGTTTTTAAAGATATACTCGTAGTTATACATAATTCGCGGGAAAACTCTAGTGCATAAACAAATTTGTGAGCGGAGTCACGAGTTAAATCTAGTTTAGGTAATTATAAATTGTCTATTTAAATTGTAAATATCAAATTAAACAAGTAATTAAATAAATATTTTGTTGAACGTATTGTATGACTTTTTTGGATTGATATGTTTTAATTTAAAGTTTCATTGGTTGTAAATTACTCAATATTTGTATGCTACTTAAAATAATGATTGATAGTAAATGAGAATGTTTTTAATATCTTCTTTATAATAAAAGTCTCGTCGTAGAATTGATATTGATGAACGTATGGCACAATAATAATTAATTATTTTCGCAAGTGCTGCGTAAGATAATGTTATTGTTCTAGAATAATATGGGCAAGTAGCAAATGAAAATGGGATTTTTAAGCCACTATTAAAATACGTGCATGATAAGTTTTTAAAGTTTTTAAAAGCAAAAGTATAAGAAAGCGAAAATTATTAATAACTAGCAGAAGCCGCGGCTTCAGTCGCGCTAAAACTACAAAAAAAAAACTCTAAAAAGGTAAGTTTCATACAATTATTTTATACCCTTATGCAATAAATTTCGAAAAATTTTAAAACACGTATTTATTTAATTGTATTGAGAACATTAATACCAAGTTTCAAGTAATTCTGATTATAAATATTTTTTGGGTTGTATTATAACGAGTTTTCTCATGGGAGGTAGATAATCTCCTGTGATAAAAAGTAGCCTGCCTATGTCACTCTCCAGCTCTCCAACTATCTCCACACAAAGAATTACGCCAATCCGTCATTCCGTTTCGACGTGAAAGAAGGACAAACAAACAAACAAAACAACAAACAAATAAACACTTTCACATTTATAATAGTAGTATGGATTAAATAAAATATCTCAGCGCAGACGGTCATGGAATCACTTCTTCTTAGAAAGGGCTATAGTAAACGTTATATGTACATATTATGCAAATTATAATATTACTGAAAAAAGTACGATATTTCATTTTACCATAGAACCCAAAGTTCTAGTCAAAGACCAAAGTGAACAGTATATTATTTAGTAATATTTATTTGTCAATATTTTGAATACTTCTCGCAAATAATTCTCGAAAAAAGATTGTGAAAAAAATATTTGTCGGTATAATAACATAAATATACCTGGGTTAAGCCTAGTGTGCATCGAGACAGAGTCGAACTTGTCCGATTTTTATTATAAATCTAGCGACTTACCCTCGCTTTGTTCGGGTGCGTCTCTAGGTACGTTTTAATTTTTTTGAGCGAAACCCTCATTCTTTTTCTAAAATAAAAGTAGCCTAAGTTACTCCTTACAATATCAGGTATCTGTCAGTGAAAGTCCCGTTAAAATTGGTCCAGCCGTTTCGAAAATTAGCCGGAACAAACAGACAGACAGACAGACAAAAATTTTAAAATTGTGTTTCTCTTATAAGTACCGTATATAATTTCATATGCATTTAGTATAAAGCTGTTATTTCGACATTAAAAACAGACACTACAATTTTATTTATATGTATAGATAGTCGGATATGAACCTCATCTACTTGAAACCAATTAAACTAAATAATTAAAACGAAAAAAATAGTATTATTTGGTTAAATAATTTTAGATCTACAAGTTAAAAATAAATCAAAACGAAATATAAGAGCATCGTGTGAAATTCAGTAAAAAAACGCATGCTGTTAAATATTCTCGATTGCATCTAGTAGGCACTTCAATGAACAGTTATGTTCTCATAACACGTAAGCTGAAAGTTTACTGCACTTTTACGCTTACTGCACGTTTGAGGGTAACATTTTGTATGATATACATATGTATCTTATATTTAAACTAGCATTTCCCGCGGCTCCGCTCGCGTTCAGATGATCAAAAGCCAAATTCTTAGGTTTTACAAATTAGTATACTCTTACATTATACATTACTTTCATTGCACACTGCATGATTGGTAAATAACGGCAGTGATTGACAATGCCACAAAGGTTCCTCTGTTAATTTGCACTTTTTTTTAGCAATAACATTTATGTTCATATGTCTATACTTCTGGTTTGTTTGTTTTTTTAGTTTTGGGCGATAAACTCTCAAACTACGGAATTATTTTTAATCATTTCTTTACTAATAGACAGCTATTGATTATTTTAATATTTAGCTGATTATTTAAATTACATAATGATAACTTTTCTTATATACTGATACTTTTTCATAGTTTTTGAGATATGAAATATTTTTAGTTACCCGCTTTGGCAGTTTAAGAACCATAAAATGTTATAAAATATTATAAATTGAACTTATTTTTACGGTTGATAAAATGAGTAGATATTGTGGAAATGTAAATATTATTCGTATTTATTTTAGTGTTAACCTAACAAAACCCGTAAGTAAGAAAAACAACATAGTATTTTGCTATACAAAACCTATAATGCGCGAGTTGGATTTGCATTTACCCAATTTTTACATTAAAAGATTAAAAAATATTAACATAATTTATTACTTAACAATAAAAAATTACAAATATTATTACAAATATGTTACTAATTTATGAAGCCAAAAAGTTTGTTTTGTTAAAAATTTAAACACGGACGGGGCCGCTGGTAATTTAGTAGTAATTCTAATAAAGTCATAGAAAGTTTATATCTGTACATTTTTTTTTTGGATTAAAACTACGTATTTTAAAAACACATGGCGACATCTATTGTCAAATATCTAAATAACTATTTTATTGAATAAAATAGCGCTATTGATATATTTTAAGATAATTTTTTTTAATAGTTTTAACATATATAAGTAAGTTACCTTGCTAAAATGTTAATAGTATCATCGTGCTTTTACTTTAACCAGTTTTTATATTTTTTCTCAGAAATGAGATATTTTCCTGCGGTAAAAAGAATCGTATGTGTTGACCCGGATAACCTGCTATTACCATACCAAATTTCATCAAAATCCCTCCAGTGGTTTTTCTGTGATGCGGTCATATACAGACAGATAGAAAAAAATCTACAAACTATAGATTCGGGCTCTATATCGCTAATAATGAATATTTCAATAAGATTTTCCGAAAAATATTGAATTTACGGATTTGGCTTAGTTACAATTTTATTGTAGGTATGTACTAATTTATAAAGTCAAAAAGTTTGCTTTACTGATAATTTAAACACGGGCGGAGTCGCGGGTAATTTAGTAGTAATTCTAATAAAATCGTAGAAAGGTCACATCTGCACATTCATTTTCTTGGAATTAAAACTACTTATTTTAAAAACACATGGCGACATCTATTGTCCAATATCTAAATAACACATAAATAAATATTAATTAAAATAACTATTTTAAAGGATAAAATACCGCTATAGATAATTTGATTTTCAAGATAAGCTATTTTTATTGTTTTTACCATATTTAGTAAGGTACCTTGCTAAACTCTTTACAAATATATCACAGTGGTTTTGTTCCAACCTGTTTTTGTATTTTTTCTTAGAAATGAGATATCTTCCCGCGGTAAAAAGTATCCTATATGTTGACCCGGATAACCAGCTATCATCATACCAAATTTTATCAAAATCCCTCCAGTGGTTTTTCTGTGATGCGGTAACAGACAGACAGACAGACAGACAGACAGACAGACAGACAGACAGACAGACAGACAGACAGACAAAAATTCTAAAAACTATAGATTCGGCCTCTACATCGATAATAATGTCTATTTCATTAAGATTTTCCAAAAAATATTTAATGTACAGATTCGGCTTAGTTAGAATTTTATAATATGTATAGATGGTTAAGAATATGGATTATGATATTAATCTCAATATTTGTATTATATGTTTGTAAAATATAATACAAATACTCCTTCTTTCTTTAATAATTAAATAATAGTAAAAAAACCTTTTTAAAAGCAACCCTTTATAATTTTAGTAGTTTAGTAGATTTTAGAAAGGGCTGCAGTAATTAAATGCGTATATAAAATTCTGTGTCTGTACTGCTGATCGTTGAGAGGTTGCTTCGTCTGGTACCCATCTTAGATGGAGAGTCAGGTCATAATTATCAAAAAGTCCTTCTCATCGGAACTGAACCAACATGTACAATTCTAACACTGTAGAATAACACTCTTACTGACTGGCTACACTGACATTTAATATCTATCTATCTATCTAATACCTTTAAACGAGCAATTCTTGTATATTTATTTATTTATTTATACCGGCGATCTCGGAAGCGGCTCTAACGATTTCGCTGAAATTTGGTATGTGGAAGTTTTCAGGGGCGGAAAATCGATCTAGATTAGTCTTATGTCTAGGAAAACGTGTGTTTTCGAGTTTCCATGCAGTTTTCTTTCGCATTGTTCCACGCAAAATATGGTCGATAATTTCGCACGCTCTGGCATAAGCACCGTGGTCAAGCGGCTTAGGTGCACATTGATAATCACAGTTGTCCAGTTACGAATCCCGGTCGTATACAAAGTTTTTACTTTTGTTTTTTTTTTTGTATTTATTCAAGTTTTTTTTTTAAGAAAATTATACTTTTGGCTAAAAACTCCGAGCGAAGCTCGGTCGCCCAGGTACTAAATTTAAAATGTAAAGTTGACGATTCAAATGTGCTTGTTAAAAGTCTATATAATTAAAATATATTTTGATTTAATAACAAGAAATGCTTCTAATTCGGCTTGCAAGATTTGACCCATACAAACATTTAGTATGTATGTGTGGGTCAAATGTAACAAATATTGTAAGTTAAATAAAAGCTAATAAAAATGTATTAATTATATAATTTTTTGTCAGCAATATAGCGCAACCAGCGTATTTTATAGTATACTTATTTTTCTAATACATTTAGATTTCGTTGATATTTACACTTAGTGCAAGCACATATTTAAGGAATTACATGGTGAATTTGGGATCTGAGTAGAGAGAGGGAGAGTCGCTAGTTAAACTAAATTTAAGATTAATAGTAAACAAATTCAGAAACAAAGAAAACGTATTACCGTAAAAAAAACATCAGTAAGGTATTTGAGTGGTTTTTGTTAAGTACGTAAGACAAAAATATGTTTTCCAAGCAAGTCCTTACAAAATATTTTGTACTGTAGAGTATTGTATTGCACGTTGTTGTTTATTTGTATTGGAAACTTTACAATTTTTAAATATAAAATATGATAAATATTATTTAAAAAAATAAAAAAAAAATATCATACTTTTTTTTTTTATGTGACTAAGGGGGCAAACGAGCAGGAGGCTCACCTGATAAAAGGTGATCACCGCCGCCCATGGACATCTGCAAAACCGCAAGGCTTGCAAATGCGTTGCCGGCCTTTCAAGAACGAATACGCTCTCTTCTTGAAGGTCGCCAGGTCGTAATGGTTCGGAAAGACCGCTGGCGGCAGCTGGTTCCACAGAGTGGTTGTGCGGGGCAGAAAATGTCTAAGAAACCGCACTGTTGTGGAACGCTGGACATCGAGGTGATGTGGATGGAATTTACTATTTTGGCGCGATGTCCGATGATGAAATTCAGCGGCCGGGATCAGTCCGAACAATTCCTCAGACCATTCCCCGTGATAAATGCGGTAGAAGATGCAGAGTGATCCAACATCTCTACGCAGAGCTAAAGGATCAAGCCTATCGGAGAGAGCTTAATCGTCGACAACTCGAGCCGGCCTACGTTGAATGCGGTCAAATGGAAGTAGCTGGTACTGGGGAGCTCCCGCCCAGAGGTGAGAACAGTACTCCATGTGGGGCCGAATTTGCGCCTTATAAAGGTTAAGACGCTGACACGACGTGAAGTACTGTCTCGCCTTACTGAGCACACCAAGCTTCTTTGAGGCCAATTTGGCCTTACCTTCCAATTGACCACGAAACTGGACGTTGCTCGAGATGTCGACGCCAAGTATTCCGATACTGGCTGTAGTAGACAGGGGAGTGTTCTCAAATTGAGGAGTTACGACAAACGGTGACTTTTTAGCGGTTAACGCGCAGACTTGTGTCTTTTTGGGGTTGAATTGGACTAAGTTTAGTCGACCCCAATCCGAGACTTTGGTTAACAAAGATTCGACTTCAGACACAAGTTTGTTCCGGCTCTCGTCGACGTATTCCCGAGAAATATTAGCGCGGCCAGTGTACATGGCATCCACAGTGCTATCGTCCGCATAGCAATGAATGTTGCTGATTTGCAACATGTCATTAATATGCAGAAGGAACAAAGTAGGAGACAGTATACAGCCTTGGGGAACACCAGCATTGATATATTTAGGATCAGAGCAAGCACCGTCGACAACGACCTTGATGCTCCGATCAGTCAAAAAGCTGGTGATCCAGCTGCATAATTTCTCGGGGAGCCCATACGAAGGTAGCTTCGAAAGTAGCGCTTTGTGCCATACCCGATCAAAGGCCTTCGCTATGTCCAGACTTACTGCAAGCGCCTCCCCCTTGGTCTCAACTGCTTCTGCCCATCTATGTGTCAGGTAAACTAGAAGATCACCGGCTGAGCGACCTCGACGAAAGCCGTACTGGCGGTCGCTGATCAGCCGGTGTTCCTCTAGGTACCGCAGGAGCTGGCAGTTGATAATGGACTCCATTATCTTAGAGAACAAGGTGGTAATGGCTATAGGCCTGTAGTATACTATTACAAGTTTAACTTTTTAAACCTTTTAGAAAATTAAAAAGATCTTATGCAATTATTGTAAACTGTCTGCAACTAAAATATTTTAGTCAAACTGTAATCTTATACACTTACCCTCTCAAGAGACTCCTTCGAAGCAATCTATTACTAAATGTCACCGAAAGCGACGAGCTCCTCTGAATTGAATATGTATGGGCGATGAATGAAAAATCGATCTCTACACATTATTCAACAGAGAGACTCATTAGACTACAGATTAGGCATTTCGCAATTTAAGATTCAGCTCTAATTCGGCAATCGTAGTAGCGCCTTGATGGATGGAACTGCTATATAGTATGATTTGTTATTTTAACCGACAAAATAATTATAAACATAAATAAACTGCGTGAAATGCGAAATATTTTATATTTATATTTTTATTTACAGCTTTTTAGTTTGAACCAATTATATATTTAGAGTTTCATTTAAAATTTTGTCCTAACTTATTATTAAACATATTATATAATAAGTTGTATACATTTTAGTAATCGCCTCTTAAATACGTACATCTTGTTACGCCACTCGATTGATTTGGAAGAAAAAATAAAATTTTTCAAGACACATTTACTGGTGCCAGAAATCCACCACATTTAATTTTTAAAATGAAAGATTATGACCCATATAAATTTCATGAAAAACTTCACCCTACTATGGGTGCAATAATTAATACTTTTAAATATAAATATTTCTGGTTAATTATTGATTATTGAGTAAACATTACAATTTCATTCAATTTTATATTAATCTGACATCTCAAATAAATTCCTGTACTGGCTCATAGCTTTTAATAAGTATTATAATGTATGATACTTGTATTGTTGGAACCATAAGAAATATTGCCATAGTTTCTTACTTACACTCGTTAGGGGATGAGATTGATTAAGTAAAACATAATACGAGTATAAACGTATACTATTACGTATATTTGTATTCGTTATTATGAAAAAGATATTATTAGAATTTATTTTTAGAATAGATTCTCTACCAAGCTATAACTTTTGAACAGGAATTAAAATCGTTTCAGTTGTTAGTATAAAGTTTCATTAAAATTTTTTACAATTTTTAAAATGGTTCGTTGCTACTGCGGAAAGCTGCAAGATGAAGCTACACTTTTTTCCCTTTGAAATTAAACATTTTATTTTACAATTTTAAATTGAACTGGTTATTTGAATTATTTTACATTTAAATTGAGTAAGACTTTAAAATAACGAGTGCTGTAAGATACCTACACTATAAGTTTTTACGCTCTCTATTTCTTGAAAAGTAGTATCAAACCTAAATTTCCTTTGAATAAATACTTTAAGGATAATTTAAATATCTATGATATGCACTTAACAGTTATAAAACTTTTTTAGAAATTAAAACACCTAAAAGCAAAGTAAAACATCATAAGAAGCAATAAGGCTGTATATGTATGTATGTCTGTCTATATATAAATAGGAAATGACAAAACAGTTCAGTACCTTTTTCTCCTCTGTTTGTCAACTAATTTTCTTTTTTTATTTGTTTAGTATTGACCAGCTAGTTGTATTGTTAGTAGAGACTGTTTCCGGGTATTTTTTATTGATAACGCTAAAATGTCGGGGACTCTCGTTAGGAACGCAGTTCCTCACGCCTTTTCTTCAATTCTGTATGTAATTTGATATAATGTGTCTATTGCGCCAACTCCACTGATATAATAGTTTAGGATGAGAACCCTTAGAGACACTGATACCTTAAATGTATATAAATAGTAAATAATAATTAAAATTAAAAACTAATAACATTAAAAGTATGGAAACTGTAAATATTTGTATCAAAATATAAAATTTTATTAACTGACTTTCCTAAGTTTGTATTACACATACTTGCTGCAGTTTCCATTTCTTAAATGTCCATTACAAAATTGCAATAATAAGATAATGTACTCGTAATTCACTTTTAATAAAATTGCTAGTTGTTGAAAAATTTTATTTATCGGGAGTATAGAATCGAGCACACTTAACTAACACGTGATATAAACAAGTATGGCGGCTAGTGCTTGACGATAACATCCGAACTACGCTGGACAGAACCGAACGTCTCGTAACGCTTTTTCGCTATGTTACGACTTCTACCCGTCTCAACACCTTTTTTTTTTAAGTTGGGAAATGCATTTACGCATACCACCTGTAGATATTCAGGTGGTTATGTGGAACTCACTGGCTAGAAATGCCAGTACTACCCACTAAAACCCAACAAAACCTCCCCCGTCTTAATAAGGCATCGCAGGATCGCTAACACACTCAACTACGATGCCCCGACGGCAGGTCTGAGCCAATAGTGGTCGTCACTTGAGCTCTGTGACACGCCTTGACTATTCGTCAGCACTCCTCCCTAACAGCTGCTTTCTTTGTACACTCGTGTAAGAGAACCTTCACCGCAGTCCTCACTTGGTCTGTCCACCTCATGGGCGTTCTGCCACGTACTCTAGTGCCCTCTACTCTTCCTTTAATCACTAAACGTTCAATCGAAACATCTTGTTACATGACCAAAAAATGTGAGAATGTGAGACTTTTCAGTGGAGGATAGAAGTTGCTTGATGCCGAGTTCTTCGAGAAGGGACTTATTAGTCCGGAATTCATTCCAAGACACTCTCAAGTCTTAACATTCTTCTCCAGCATCACATCTCATGAACGTCTATTCTCTTCTTCTCTGTATTCTTCTTTTCTTATTTGTATAGATAATGTAATTCTTCTGGCGAGCTGTATTAACTGACTCACTTATTTCGATATATCTTTTCACTAATATTATAAATTCGAATGTTTGTTTGTTGCTTTGTTCTAAATAAAAAATATACGAAGTGGAGTATATCACAAAATATATAATATGTACTCTTCATAGGTAATTAAAGTTCATCAGTAATAATGGTAATGTTTTATTCTGTTGGAAATTGAGATGTGTACTGCATAGTTTTTAAAATTTAACATTCACTAAATGTATACATAATATAATATATATTGTTTTACTTGGCTTTGATTTGGCCAGGGAATTATTTTTCATTTTTCTATTTTACGCAAAAACGTTATTCAATAAGTATTAAGCTCTTAAATAATAATAGATAGTATCTAATCATCAATAATTGTCTCAATTTATCCTATTAACGTGAGCGTGGATTATCTTTTAATATCAACGTTATTTAATGGTATTGAGGTGTCCTTGTAAAGTGCTTAAGTTGTATTGACTTTATAGAATAACTAGCGACTCACCCTCGCTTTGCTCGGGTTCGTCCCTAGGTTGATTCCCTATACAAATTTTCAGCCCTATTTTCATCCCCTTCAGGAACGATTTCCGGAATAAAAAATATCCTATGTCCTTTCTAGGGACATCTCAAACTATCTTCTTACCAAATTTTACCTAAATCGGTCTAGTAGTTTTTGAGTTTATTCGTTACAAACATACAAAAATACAAATCTTTCCTTGTTATAATACTCGTAGTAGTGTAGATTAGCACTTCATTGTAAATTTAATAAAGGTCTTACAATTGTCAGAAACTAATATATCTGACTAAATCACTGAAGTAACTCACTGTATATTAACAAAGTTTGTAACTAAAAGTAATTGTAATCATATAATATATGAAATAGTAAGGAAAACAATCAAAATATCTTATACTTGTTTCATATTAGGTCAACGATGCATTTCAAAGCTTAATGCTGTGTTAGGTGTGTGATGACAGTCTATAAACTGAGTGCTCGCATTATGATGCACTGGCCATTGGAGATGCATCTGGGTATTTTAGAGAAATAATAATTTTTTATTAACAGTTAAAGAGTTTAGTTTAAAATGAATATAAATTATAATTGTATAATGAATCTATTAATACAATGATAATTACTATATACCATTTTGGACATTTCCAATAATAAAACATAAAGCTATAGTTAAGATCTCTACTTTGTATATGACACTGGGAATTTATTTTTATGAATTTTATTTATTTATCATATTAAAAAAAAATGACTATCCTAAGAGTACGGAAAAAGAGGATGACGAAAGAATGATCAATAAGTTGTACAATAGAAAACAGAGTAGAATAGGAGGACCTCGAAAGATTTTTAATATCAAATACGAGTATTTATTACCCTTAAAGAAGGCTTAGTGACGACAGAACCCATCCAGCGTATATGTAGAGCATGATGATATTAACAAATCTAAGAGGTATATAGAGGTCGTAGCTCTTGATACTCAATTATCTTTTACTACCACGTAAAGTGGAAAATGTGTACCAGTTAACAATAAAATTAAATAAATAGCATCACATACGCAAGGATTATAGCAAAGCTATTAAAAAGTAATAATATAATAAATTAATATAAAATATAATAGCAGTACTATATTTCATATAGCAATTCCATGCAGTGAGGTTTTTATGTGATGGTTTGAGCGAAATTGTGCTACTATATTATACACAGATACATTTCGAATTTGTTTCTACCTTTTTAACCGACTTCCAAAAGGAGGAGGTTATCAATTCGATTGGTATTTTTTTTTATGTATGTACACCAATTACTCTGAGATTTATGATCCGATTTACGTGATTCTTCTTTTGTTTGATGCGGAATAGCTGACATTTGGTCCCATAAAAATTTAAGATAGTTTGGCCCAGTAGTTTTCATTTTATGAAAAAAAAAATTATGAAAATTTTTGTTTAAGTGGATGTAATTTTATGTATGTTCGCGGATTGCTTCGTCGTTCATGAACCGATTTTAATGATTCTTTTTTTGTTTGAATGGAGATATCCCAAGGGTGGTACCATAATAAGGAAACCAAGATCTGATGATGGCATCTTAGAGAAATCGAGGGGAACCTTCGAAAATCGTAGTGACGACTAGTGCGCTTGTTAATTTTTTTTCATTAAGTATTTTAAAGCACTACTATTTAATGAAGGTCTGGAGTCGATCTGGAGCCGAAAGACAGTCGAGGAAACTCCTCAACGATTTACAGCAATTACCTGGTGTTTGGGCTTGATTAATTTGTATTGATGAGAACTTTACACCTAGATGGGTTGTGAGTGTCATTAGGGGTCTGAATAAATGGCTTAATCGAATATGTTTTTAAAAATCTTTCTTCTTACAAATTACCTGCTTATTTATTACGTTTACACCAAAAATGGAAAAATAAAAACTTAAAAAAAAAAATAAAAACCGACTTCCAGGCACAGAATAGTAAAAAATAACCAAACCGGGGTTTTCATTTAGAATAGATACCTAATCAGATATTTTCGAAGTCGGTGCCAGCCAATACAAATCAAAGCACACCGACTTCGAAAATATCTGATTAGGTATCTATTCTAAATCAAAACCCCCGTTTGGTTATTTTTTACTTTTCTGTGCCTGGAAGTCGGTTTTTATTTTTTTTTAATTTCTCTTCGTGTTATGCTGTATATGGCTTTACATGCCTGTATATTTTATTTGGTTCTTAGCACTAAGCACTAATCTCGTTTTATAAATATTAAAAAAATACATAATTTTGCTTGAATAGGCTATTGTCCTCAATAATGACATAAAACTAAATGGATTAGTAATTGATTTTACTAGTATAAGCTATATTTAATGTTATATATCGATTAATATAGTATTACTAGCTGACCCGGCAAACGTTGTTTTGCCATATAAATAATTTCATATTACTAAAATGACTATTAAAAAATAAGGGTTGATCGTAGAAGGGTGAAAATTGAGGATTGTATGTATTTTTGTATGTTGTATCATAAAAAAATAGAAATTAAAAATTTTGTCTAAAAAATAAAAAAAAAATTTAGGGGCGGACTACCCCTAACATTTAGGGGGATGAAAAATAGATGTTGGCCGATTCTCATAGATACCGGATAAGCACAAAAAATTTCATCAAAATCGGTCAAGCCGTTTCGGAGGAGTATGGCAACGAAAACTGTGACACGAGAATTTTATATATTAGAAGATAATAAATTGGACCTTATATCTGTATGGTTATTAAAAATTGAATTAAAAGTAAAAAAACCCTTTTTAAATACAAACTTTTATTTAAATGCGCTAAAAAGAATAAAATAAACTTTTCCTTTAAAACTTTTATTATTAACATATTATAACGTCATTAAACAATTTATACATATGATATAAAAGCTTGTTGCGAGATTTAAGTACTCCTATTTACTTAGTTTGAAAATTTTAAATCCACCATCTAATTTTTCGTATTCTCAGCAAGTCCTTTTATTTGATAGCCATATTGTAGGAAAGCATAAAAAACTTAGTCCGCCGTCTTTAAAAGTCCGCCATATTGGATTTAGAGTAACGTCACTTTATTTTTCGAGTTATACTCAGCAAGCCCTTTCATTTGACACTCATATTGTAGGAGTACATTAAAAATTACTAGTCCGCCATCTTGGCTGTTCCGCAATATTGGATTTAGAATGAGCACACAGCACACAAGTAACCATGCATTGTCATTCAAATTAAACGTGTATACAAAATTTCAGCTCAACCGATTGCAGATATCTTCTTCAAAATTGAGTTGCAAGATTCTACCTGAATAAACATAGTTACTCGTACATACATTGCAAGTTAAACAAAAGCTTGTAAAAATATCGTAAATTATAAGTCAAACGGCTTAATCAGATAAAAACTATGGCTGGAACACTAAGTATTCTTTAAAGTGACTCTAGTCTTAACTAAAAGGTTACGCGAGTACAATCGCAGGAAGAATTTATCTAGTATAATATTGTATATATTTTATTTATATTAATAAAATGATAAGACTATTTAAAAACCAGTAGCTTAAATTGTAGCTTTATTTGAACTTTATGTCAATATTGTTCGTTATGATTTCATCCGACGAAAGCAAACAAAGCAATGAGATTGGAATCGAACGCATTATATTCTTATTTCAAATGTTCCATCATTAATTACATAATTTATTTATTACAAGCGACTTACCTACGCTTTTCTTGGAAGCATCCTTAGGTACGTTTTAAATTTTTGAGCGGAACCCTAATTCTTGAAACTGAAAAACTGTGAAAAATATGAAAAATTAAATTGGATTGGAGTCTAAATAACCTATAAAATGAGCCATTAGATGACATTCAGCTTCTTTACAGTATTTCGATAAATATTTGGCGGATGGTAATTCTCCTCCTATAAGTTGGGCACATATTAATTACATCATTTATTTATTACGGATGTACTAGCGTGACAAATTGGCGTGGTCGAATATGCGTTAAGAAGAGATGCACTAGTTTCACCATCACGAAGAAGCTGGTTAGGAAATTTCTCCGTTTTTCTGCAGATTGAGCATTTCCACCCTTTCAAATATCTTGTTTTGACATTCTACTTTGGATGATCAACGAAAGCAAGCTAGAGACGAGGGGTATAGTCATGGTATCAGATCGACGGTATTATCACTGACCAGCAGCTTGCCATAAACTTTCCTGCAGACTTATTATTACACTAATGACTCATCCTCGCTTCGCTCGGGTTCGTCCCTAGCTTGCTTTCCAATACAAATTTTCATCCCTATTTTTACCCCCTTAAGGGATGATTTCCGGAATAAAAAGTTTCCTATGTTCTTTCCAGGGTCTCGAACTATCTTCTTGCCAAATTTCATCAAATCGGTTCAATGGATCCAGAGATTACCCCCTACAAACTCACAAGATTCCAAACTCACAAACTTTACCTCTTTATAACGTTAGTATAGATTGACTTTAGACAGTAAAAGTAATTAATAATTGACTTTAAACAATGCATACATAGTATGTATATTTAATTAATAAAAACGATTTTTTTTTTCGAACGTGTTATTTAATTCAAAATGGCAATGAACAAAGGCATTAAAAATGTCATTGAGGAAAAATGGAATCTAGTGCGCTTTAACAAGAACTAAAGGCTGAATGCAAACTTGTAACCTCTCTTGAAATCTTTTTTCCATTTATGAATAAAAAGGCTGTGGAGGATAATTCGCGGTTTTTATGCATATTCATTTTTAAATGAAATAAAACAAGAAAAAACATTATGAAAGCAAATAAGAAGAAAGAAAGGAAATAAAATGTGAGTGAACTTAAAGCTATGAATAGCTAAAAAATAATAGTAATAAGACGGAAATATCAAATTTAGAAAGATACTTTTTATGTTCAAGAGCAATTAAAGTTTCTGTATCAAAACTTAAAATAAAATTTTCCTTTATAGTAACACTGGTGACTCAGTACCTCGTCCCTAGGTACGTTTTGACGCTTGGTATGGGATAGATTATTTTTTCGTGAATTTTTCCGATGTTTTAATAGTTATTCTGCTATTCGGGGCGAAAAAATCCAACAAAATAAAGATCATAAAAATCGGTCTAGCAGTTCTCGAGTTATAAGTATTGTACTAAACCCGGCCTTGTTTTATACATACATATATATATATATATATATATATATATATATATATATATATATATATATATAGATTTGTTCATTTATATTATATTAGTCCTAAAAATGTTAAACAATAATAAAGAAATTCAATAAAACAATATTCAATACTTATTTTCTACTTCTTTCTTAGATTGTTCTGTGTGTTCCAGGCTTAAGACAGAGTGTGACCTGAGGGCTTAGACAAGATGTCATTCTACAATCGTGGAAGAAAAAAATAAAAAATATGTAGAAATTATACATAACGATTAAATTGGACATTTTAATATTATATTTAAAATATTCTTTAGCGACTACGTAGTTAGGACTGTTAAACGATACAAAGTAAAAACTTAATATTCAAATTATTTCCAATTATGTAGGTACTAGCATTTCCCGCGGCTCCGCCCGCGTTCAGATGATCAAAAACCAAATTCTTAGGTTTCACACATTAGTATACTCTTACATATAACATTTCATTGCGCACCGTATGCTTGGTAAATAATGGCAGTGATTGATAATGCCACAAAGGTTCCTCCGTTAATCTCATATTTGATTTAGTAATATTGCACTTTTTGTTTTAGCAATAACATTTATGTATGTCTATACTTCTGTTTTGTTTATTTAGTTTTGGGCGATAAACTCTCAAACTACGGAATTAATTTGAATTATTTTTTACTTATAGATAGCTATTGATTAATTTAATATTTAGCTAATTATTTAAATTACATAATGATAACTTTTTTTAATGTTAATTTGTCGCAAAACGGGGATTGGTTAGCGCTAGTTAGTAATATTTTCCAAATCGATTTTCAAAAGAAAGTGTAATAAGTAAATAATTCTAAGCAAATGCTTTTTATTATTTCGTATGGCTCGGCTAATATGATTACAATCGTAAGAATTTTATTATGTCCTTTAAGCCTTTACCTTCTAAGAAATGGTGTCAAAAAAACTGAAAAAGTTGAGGTATCACAGTTCCTAAAATACTTTTGCAAAGTTTTTGAGATATGGAATATTTTTAACTACCCGCTTTGTCAGTTTAACAGCCATTAACTTGTTTTCTACTTATTTTTACGGTTGATAAAATGAGTCGATATTGCGGAAACGTAAATATTATTCGTATTATATTATTTTAGTGTTAACCTAACAAAACCCAACGTAAGTAAGAAAAACAACACAGTATTTTGCTATACGAAACCTATAATGCGCTAGTTGGATTTGCATTTGCCTAATTTTTACATTAAAAGATAAAAAAAATATATTAACATTATTTACTAAACAATAAAAATTTACAAATATTTTTATTTGAAAATTGTTTCGGCCAACAAAATATTACTTATATGTTACTAAATTATAAAGCCAAAAAGTTTGTTTTATTGATAATTTGAATACTGGCGGGGCCGCGGGTAATTTAGTACCTAGTAATTCTAATAAAGTCATAGAAAGATCATATCTGTACATTATTATTTTTTTGAATTAAAACTACGTATTTTAAAAACACATGGCGACATCTATTGTCAAATATCTAAATAACACATAAATAAATTTTCATCAAAATAACTATTTTAATGAATAAAATAGCGCTATTGATATTTCTTTTAAGATAAGATTTTTTTAATAGTTTTAACATATTAAGTTACCTTGCTAAAATGTTAATTGCATTGCTATGCATTGACCCGGATAACCTGCTATCACCATACAAAATTTCATCTAAATCCCTCCATTGGTTTTGCTGTGATGCGGTTACGTACAGACAGACAGACAAAAATTCTAAAAACTATAGATTCGGCCTCTATATCGGTAAATAATGAATATTTCAATAAGATTTTCCGAAAAATGTTGAATGTACGGATTCGGCTTAGTTACAATTTTATTATGTGTATAGTTACTCATTTATAAAATCAAAAGTTTGCTTTATTGATAATTTCAACACGGGCGGGGCCGCGGGTAATTTAGTAGTAGGTAATTCTACATACATTCATTTTTTTTGAATTAAAACTACGTATTTTAAAAACACATGGCGACATCTATTGTCGAGTATCTAAATACACATAAATAATTATTAATTAAAATAACTATTTTAATGGATAAAATAGCGCTATTGATAATTTGATTTTCAAGATAAGCTATTTTTAATAGTTTTTACCATATTTAGTAAGTTACCTTCCTAAACTCTTTACAAATAGTATCACCGTGGTTTTGTTCCAACCAGTTTTTGTATTTTTTCTCAGAAATGAGATATTTTCCCGCGGTAAAAAGTATCCTATATGTTGACCCGGATAACCAGCTATCATCATACCAAATTTCATCAAAATCCTTCCAGTGGTTTTTCTGTGATGCGGTAACAGACAGACAGACAGACAGACAGACAGACAGACAGACAGACAAAAATTCTAAAAACTATAGATTTGGCATCTGCATCGATAATAATGTCTATTTCAATAAGATTTTCCAAAAAATTTTTAATGTACAGATTTGACTTAGTTAGAATTTTATAATATGTATAGATATATGTACATTTCAAACAAGGGATAATATTGACAGAGTATTATACAACTAAACATGAAGTCAAACAATAATGTTTTGAAATAACATATTATAATATTTTAAAACAATATACAAATAATAGAATCCTCTTTACTGTGATAAGTAAATATATGTTATTTATAAAAATTAAATGAGACTGTGGTAACGCGCTCGTTTGGAAAACCGATTGAAGCGGGTTTAAATTCCGGGTCTCGCACCTCTGATATTTTCATGTGCAAATCATTTCCAACACGAATACCACTTGTCTTGCGGCGAAGGAAAACGTCGTGAGAAAATCAGCATGACTGAAAGGACCTAGCAAGTTTCGTTAGTAAAGTTGTTGAAATCCGCCAACCCGCACTTTGCGAGGCATGGTGGGCTATGGCCTAATCTCGCTTGTAGTAAAGGGAGGCCCGTGCCCAACAGTGGGACGTCAAAAAGGACTAAATACTAATACTACTACAAATAACAACTCTGTAAAATTTCTCTCATTCTTCAAAAGAAGTAAACGATCTGTATGGCAAAATCGTAAATAACATAAACAGCAAAATCATGCTTACTACTCGTAGTTTTCACTTAGATTTTTTTTTGGCGAAGTTCATCTATATAAATACTTTGATCTGAGACATATATATTATTATTAAAAAAAATTATTCGAAGTCACCATATTATTAGATTTACAGATTTTTTTTGGAATCTTTTTTACTTTTCCTATAATAATTTTAAATTAACATTTAAAAGTAATTTCAGAACTGTAGCGGCAAAAAGATGTGTATATACAAGAAAAACCGTTTACTTATTTCATTAACGGCTTTATAGCTTCAGGATTGTAATATAATATTAAGTAAATAATAAAACGTTATATAATAAACCAATCACCAGAGGAATATGCCGCGGTCCTCTGGCGTTATGAAATGATATTGTAAAAGTTCTTGCACGCAATTTACATAAAAAATGAGACTCGGGTTTATGGTGACCCGCTTAAATGAGGGCCTTTGAACTTTAATTTTACATAATATATTATACTTTCTAAATATAAATTAGAATAATATTTGGTACACTCTACGCACAAGTCTCGCGTCATAATATTCAATTGGCAGATATTGGAAATATATAGTAGGTAAAATATAATACTATTTCAGATACTTTTGTTATATCTTAAATTATTTTTAACTAACGTTTTCTCGCATCTGCGCCTATGTTGTTTAATTTGGTAGAATTGCTCTACTCTCTTAGGTCGTAGTGTGATTTATATAAACTATCAACATACCTTTAACCTTCCTCAATAAATAGACTGTAAAGAATTTTTAAATCGGTGTAGCAGATCCAGAGAACACGTTCAAACAAACAAACCGTTCAGCTTTAATTCGTGAGCTAAGCTTTTATTAGGTATTAAAGTTGAAAATATCATCATTGTTTTCTCCTAAAGTTCTATTTCGTGAATAGAATTTTAGCTTACTATAATAATATTAAAAAATAACAACTTTCTTTGTAGTGTTTAATGGAAAGAAAATATTTATACATTATTATTATTTATATACCTTGGTGGTGTAGTGGCTAATATGTACGGCTGCACACCCAGAGGTCCTGGGTTCGAGTCCCGGGTCGGGCCAAGTTTAGTTATTGAGTATTTCTGTATAGTAAGCCTCAGTAACAGCCCGGAGTTAGGAAGTTGGCGGTGTTTCACCCCCGTGACTCGGAGAGCACGTAAAGCCGTCGGTCCTGCGCCTTAACTCTCACTGGTCGTGTCGAGTAGTCGTCCCACCGGAGTATGAGAGTGACAGGAATAGAGAGTGCATTTGTGTCTGCGCGTACATTTGTGCACTATAATATCTCCTGCGCAGTTGGCTAGTCTCAATGAGATTGGCAGCCGTGGCCGGAATCGGTCAGGAGGACATTATTATTATTATTTATATACTAAACCTAAAAGTTTGTGAGGATGTACGAATGTATGTTTGTCTTTAACGCAAAAAATACCGAACGGATTTTGATGAAACTTTAGAGCAATATAACTTATATAACAGAATAACACTTATGCTATAATTTATAAAGACATAGCTATAGAGCAAAATGCTAATAAATAATAATTATACAATTTGTAATTTAAAAAATGTACTGTCTGTAACAGCGAATACTTTTTATTAAATCTTAGTATAATCAAATTGTTTACATTGCAATGAAGTGACAACCCTGTTGTTTTCCGTTCTTGAACGTTTAATCCGCTTTACATGATAAATGTTGGGAAATAGCTGTTAGCATTTCAACGGGAGCGCAAATTCGCACCGTTGATGTCGTTGAGTTTGTAAAAAGTACTCTTATTGTCTTTACTGAAAGTGAATATAGTGGTTTTCTTTATTTTCCTCACTCCTGTACTATATCTGGGTAATATTTTTTTATTAGACTTATTTAGTGGACTACCATCATAAATGTGAAAATGTATGTCTGTGAATTGTAACTTTTTTAAGCTGAAATGTCTGAGCTAATTTTGATAGAATACAGATAGATTATGACCTGTAGTAACACATTGAGTATTAGGCTACTAGCAATGCACCCGAGCGAAACGAGGGTAAGTCTCCAGTACATATTTTGGCGATAATAATTTTATGGTGTGGTATAGTACCATAATATAATATGGTGTGGTTTCATGGGATACATAAAAAACATTCAACAAGTTAATTACTCAGTGTTATCTGTTTTTAAATACGCTTTAAAGATAGACGTGGCTGTAGTGTACGTGAAATGGATTGTTACAATCACGGAAGGATGTCCGGTAACTGCCATTAAAATCTGTAGTCATCTCACGGACGCGTCAGTGCCCTTCTCCCCCGGGTGATGATATATATATTATGCTCGCGTCGAAAGGACATGTAACATGTGTTAAGAAAATAAGTAATAAGCCCTCTGTGCCTCAAGTTGTTTTAATTATTGAAATAAGACACGTTGCTACAGTGGCATTGTTCTTTGATCAGATATCGCCATCTTGCTATTTAATTTCGTTGCCATTAAATGTACCTTACCTAGATAATGGTGTGCACGTATGAGTTTATTAGAATGTACAGTATGAGCAAGTATTCTAGGAGTATTCTTCGTTACTTTTACGGCTTTTAGAAAAAGTAAAGTTACCCTGTTAAGGCTGTTATGAGCGTCGTGCCCATAACACAAAGATTAAAACATTTACAAAAAGCTACATTTACAAATTGAGATGTTTTTTTTTATTTCAATTATAGCAATCTAAAAAATCTATCCATAGTAAAAGCAACGTTATATAATGTGTAGTAAATTAATTACATTAATAATACAATATAGATTTTAGTAAATTTCAATTAAATATTGTTTAATTTTAACTCCAGAACTACTAACTACTACTATCTTTACTTAATATGCATATTATAAAAACAACTGCCTCATTAATCTAGTGGCTGGCATATATGTATTCAGCCCACGTCCCACTGCTGGACACGGGCCCCTTCAATACGAGGGGGTTCAGACCACAGTCTACCACGCTGGCCATGTGCGGGTTGGCGAACTTCACATGTCTTTCGAAAACTTGCTAGGTTTTCTCAGACATGCAGGTTTCCTCACGATGTTTTCCTTCACCGTAAGGCAAGTGGTAATCATGTTGGAAATGATTCGCACATGAAAATATCAGAATTAAGTTCGAGTCCCGGCCAAGTATTGTATTAAGCTTTTCTGTCAAAGAGTCGATCACAACATGGAATTGGGCAGTTGAAAGTGTTTCGCCGCCATTCTCAAACGTAAACGGTCCTACGCTTAATCTTTCAGCGCTCATATCGAATTATTGTTCCACCTTAATTTAAAAGTGAAAGGAATAGAGAGTGCACTATAATATCTCCTGCGTGGCTATAATAACTAACATGGCTAGTCCCAGTGAGAGAGAGTCTTCAGTCCCAGTGTGAGTGAGAGTCCCGCCGTGGCCGAAATATAAAATATTATTATTTTAAGTAAATCATTGAATTGAAAAAAAAAGTTAATTAAAAAAAACGTTAAAACTAGTATATTTGACGACCACGATGTCGACGATGATTTCATATTAATTATTTCTTAAGTTAAACAAATATAAAATCACTTCTTCCTTTTTTCTTCCTTCTAATGTTGAAGTCTAAGCATGTTTATTATTGTTATATAAAAATATCAGTTTTAGTTAAGTTAAAAATATATCTACTTTGTGCCTGTCATATACGTTTTTCAGGCTCTATTATATACACACATGTTATGTAGTCTCGTAGAGGACTAACTCTAGATAAGGGTTATGCGGGCAATAGGTCTATATTGGTCTTTTTTAGGTTGAATTTTGCAGTAGATACATAATCTGTTTCTCTTGGCTTTTGTAAGCTCAGCTTCGCTAAGTGTCTGATATCTACCCTAACCGCAAATGTATGAGAACCATTATTAATCTTCTACAACTTATACTTTAATACACAAACAACACATCAAGGCCCTTTGATCGGGGAAAGGTCATTTTGTAACGAACAAATTAAATTATATTTATTTAAAATTATGATGATATCAAATTAATCCATACTTACTAGCTTGTTATTTTTGCACGAGAAATAACTGAGCAGTGTTCGTAGAGAACACAAAAATAAGTATTTCAGGAATAATGAAAATAACATAGTGATTTAAAAAGCATTATATTTTACGCATCAAAAATTGTCTATGAAATTTTAAAACTTACAAACCCAAAATATATTCTATACATATAAAAAAATCTGAGTCGAATCTGGACATTAAATGTTTTCTGGAAAATCTTATTGAAATAGTCATTATTATCGATACAGATTCCGAATCTATAGTTTTTAGAATTTTTGTCTGTCTGTGTGTCTGTCAGTTTGTCTATCTGTCTGTCTGTCTGTCTATGACCGCATCACAGAAAAACCACTGGAGGGATTTTGATGAAATTTGATATGATGATAACTGGCTATCCGGGTCAACATATGGGATGCTTTTTACTGTGGGAAAATATCTTATCTCTGAGAAATTTATACTAACCGTTAAAATGTATCTAGGGACGAACCCGAGCGAAGCGAGGCTGAGTCGCTAGTTTAAAAATATATATATGTAATTTACAAACGTGATATCTAGAAATACTACACCAAGAGGCTAGGTGCGAGATAGAAAATAATTATAAGTGGTAAACGATATCGTAGGGTAAATTTGATCGTAGCTTATTATTACATTATATAATTTCATCAATAAACGTAATATTTTGCTAATATAATTAACATGACGTGAAAATGAAAACGTAGTTCTTTAAATTATAAATACAAATTTTAAGCTTCGCTTAGTAAAGTATTCTATTGATTTTGATATATGAGATTTGATATTGATTATTTTCTAGTTTGAAATTACTCTTTTCTTCGACTTTTAATATTTTCAACGTATTAAAGTTTTTTGTCCTCAAAAGTGTAGTAAAAACATAGCATAAGAATCTAATCAGCATAATATTTCAAACAAACACGTATTTGTAGAATAAAAATATTTAATTTATTGCAAATGTTAAATTTTGCTTGATTCTAAAGATTTATATATATGGTATTGTGATGCCGTTAATTGCCAGGATCCAACCATATTTCACCGAAACTGAAACTTATAATTAACTGTTACGTGCAGGGTTCACAATAATAATATATTATAAACTGTGTTTGTGTCAAGATTGCTTCAAATAACTTATCTACTTTTAGTCTACTGGCGAAATTTACTGGTATCGATACGAAATTTTTGCGTTATTACGTAGAAGCTTTAGACTCAGTGTAAATAAAAATTAAATTCTGTCAAACTAATCCTTATTAATATTATAAATGTGAAAGTTTGTGAATATGTATGAATGTTTGTTACTCTTTAACGCCAGAACGGCTGAACGGATCTGGATAAAATACATAGGCTACTTTTTATCCCCGAAAAATATACGGTTCCCGTAACATAGATTTGTTTTTGTTTTCCTTCCTTTTCTGTAAGCCGCTAGTCTATACATATTATAAAATTCTAACTAAGCCGAATCTGTACATTAAATATTTTTTGGAAAATCTTATTGAAATAGACATTATTATCGATGCAGAGGCCGAATCTATAGTTTTTAGAATTTTTGTCTGTCTGTCTGTCTGTCTGTCTGTTACCGCATCACAGAAAAACCACTGGAGGGATTTTGATGAAATTTGGTATGATGATAGCTGGTTATCCGGGTCAACATATAGGATACTTTTTACCGCGAGAAAATATCTCATTTCTGAAAAAAAATACAAAAACTGGTAGGAACAAAACCACGACGATACTATTTGTAAACAGTTTAGCAAGGTAACTTACAAAATATGGTAAAAACTATAAAAATAGCTTATCTTGAAAATCAAATTATCAAAAGCGCTATTTTATCCATTAAAATAGTTATTTTAATTAATATTTATTTATGTGTTATTTAGATATTCGACAATAGATGTCGCCATGTGTTTTTGAAATACATAGTTTTAATCCCAAAAAAATTAATGTACAGATATGACCTTTTTTCGATTTTATTAGAATTACTACTAAATCACCCGCGGCTCCGCCCGTGTTTAAATTATCAGTAAAGCAAACTTTTTCGCTTCATAAATTAGTAACTATACATACAATAAAATTGTAACTAAGCCGAACCCGTAAATTCAAAATTTTTTCGGAAAATCTTATTGAAATATTCATTATTAGCGATATAGAGCCCGAACCTATAGTTTTTAGAATTTTTTCTGTCTGTCTGTATGTGACCGCATCACAGAAAAACCACTAGAGGGATTTTTAAGAAATTTGGTAGTAGCAGGTTATCCGGGTCAACACATAGAATTCTTTTTACCGCAGGAAAATATCTCATTTCTGAGAAAAAATACAAAAACTGGTTAAAGTAAAAGCACGATGATGCTATTAATATTTTAGCAAGGTAACTTACTTATATATTATGTTAAAACTATTAAAAAAAACTTATCTTAAAAGAAATATTAACAGCGCTATTTTATTCTTTAAAATAGTTCTTTTAATGAAAATTTATTTATGTGTTATTTAGCTATTTGACAATAGATGTCGCCATGTGTTTTTAAAATACGTAGTTTTATCCAAAAAAAATGTACAGATATAACCTTTCTATGACTTTACTATAATTACTACTAAATTACCCGCGGCCCTGCCCGTGCTTAAATTTTTAATAAAACAAACTTTTTGGCTTTATAAATTAGTAACATATTAGTAATATTTTGTTGGCCGAAACAATTTTCAAATGAGAATATTTATAAATTTTTATTGTTTAGTAAATAATGTTAATGTTTTTTAATCTTTTAGTGTAAAAATTGGGCAAATGTAAATCCAACTCGCGCATTTTAGGTTTCGTATAGCAAAATGCTATGTTGTTTTTCTTACTTAAGTGTTTTGTTAGGTTAACACTAAAATAAATACGAATAATATTTACGTTTCCACAATACCTACTCATTTTTTGCACCGTAAAAATAAGTTCAATTTATATTATTTTATAAAATTTTATGGAAAACAAGTTTATGGCTGTTAAAGTGCCAAAGCGGGTAACTAAAAATATTTCATATCTCAAAAACTATGAAAAAGTATTTTAGGAACTGTTATACCTCAACTTTTTCACTTTTTCTTGACATCTTTTCTTGGAAGGTAAAGGCTTAAAGGACACAATAAAATGCTTACGACTTTAATCATATTAGCAGAGTCATATGAAATAAAAAAATGTATTCGCTTAGAATTATTTACTTATTACACTTTCTTTTGAAAATCGTTTTGGAAAATATTACTAACTAGCGCTAATTAAGAAAAGTTATCATTGTGTAATTTAAATAATCAGCTATATATTCAATTAATCTATAGCTGTCTATTAGTAAAAAATGATTAAAATTAATTCCGTAGTTTGAGAGTTTATCGTGAAAAACTAAAAAAACAAACAAAACAGAAGTATAGACATACATAAATGTTATTGCTAAAACAAAAAGTTCAATTTAACGGAGGAACCTTTGTGGCATTGTCAATTTCTGCCATTATTTACCAATCATACGGTGCGCAATGAAAGTAATGTATAATGTAAGAGTATAGGGTAGGGCGGGGCTAGTTGAGCATAGGGGCAAGTTGGGCAATCGAAATATCTCGCAAACTATTCACCGTACGCATAGGCATCTTATGGCGGAAAGAAGGAGTCACGGGAGAAGTAATCACCACGCGATCGCTAGTGGCGGCTGGACGAACGAGTGAAGCACCCGTGCGTTTTGTTTATTTTGTGACCAAGAAGTAAAAACGTCGTTTATCGCAAGTTTTCGTCTGTATTAGTCAATTGTTATCTGTTTTCAATCAAGTAAGTGTTAATCTTCCAGAGAATTATTGTACTTTTGATATGTAAAGAGGTTCTGGGTATAATTCTTACGATTTTTTTATAACCTCACTTTTGTTTTAAAATTCTGGGTTGGGGTTAGTTGAGCTATAGTTGCTCAACTTACCCCACGACTCAAACAACTTAAGTAATGAATGTTTTATTTTATGTCGGGATGCGGACTTACAAGAGGAAGACTACAAGATGTTCTTACACTACTGAAGATTTAAAAAATGCTGCAAAGGCTGACAACGATGAAGGAAAGTGTTAATGCCGCCGCTAAAGAATCTGGTATCAAACGGATGATTTTGACAAGATTTTTGAAGAAATTAAAATGAATGCTTTAGAAGAACAGCAAAATAAAACCACAAAAACAAGTTAAGAAGCCAAAGAAGAACATGGATAAGAAAAGGAAGAAGGGTGTCTGTAAAAAAATACTCCAGTCAAGTGAGGAAAGTGATGATGATGATTATTCCTGTCTAATTTGTTGCGAAGGCTATGCTGAAAGTTTACCAGGATATAATTGGATCCAGTGTCAAGCTTGCAATGAATGGGCACATACAAAATGTGTTCCAGGTGCTGGTCTTACTTTCGTTTGTGTCAATTGCAACAGTGACAACGGCGATTAAGTTGCTAAGATCTTATCAATATATTTTTTTAAGATATTTAAATCTGATTTTAAACAGAAAGACTGAATCCTATCCTAAAGTTAGTCTTAAGATACGTTGATGTTTTGTTTATTCGATTTTCAGTTAATTATCCTAAGAAAATTACTTTAAGTTTTGTTGTTCTGTCACTAAGAATATATAAACTTACTTTCCTTTTTGTAAATTGCAACAATGACAATGACCATTAAGTTCCAAAGATCTAATTATATTTTTTTTAAGATATAAGCTATATGGGTAATAATATAAACATTTAAGTCTGATTTTAAACAGAAAGACTGAATCTAATGCTGAAGTTAATCTTAAGATACGTTAATGTTTTGTTGATTCTAGTTTTGATTAATTGTTCATACTTAAGTTCATAATTACTTTAAGTTTTGTTATTCTGTCACAAAAAGACTATAAATAAAGAGCTGATTATCAAACACATATTTTACTTCATCTCTAGTCAACATTGAACCCATGGTTTGGTTAGACATTCTTAGTGCTCAACTTGCCCCATACCCTTGCTCAACTTACCTCACCTATGGGGTACATTGAGCATACTTGACTTTCTGCATTTAAACAGTTGTAGCTCTTAAATTCGACTTGTTACAAAAAAGTAACTATGGACACTTTTGCTAAGGGATAAATTACTAATCCATCAAGCCACATAACAACTCACTAAGACTTATTATTGAGAAGCTATATCCGCTCAAGTGAAAAATAGCTCAACTAGCCCCGCCCTACCCTACTAATGTGTAAAACCTAAGAATTTGGTTTTTGATCATCTGAACGCGGGCGGAGCCGTGGGAAATGCTAGTTGAAATATAAAACAATAGCTTCATTATTGTTGGTAAAAAATATCTTATTTTTACATTTTATTTAAACTAAATTAGCTGTGCATTATAAGATCATCGTCCGTGAACGTGCATTCGATCGTTGAATTTTAATTTAATTTTACATCATGCGCTATTTCAGATCCTGCGCTCCCATCGGGATTTTAAAAATTTGAATAGCTCTAAGAAAATATAGCTAAATTTAATGTAGAAAAGGCTCTAGAGGAATGTTTCACGGCCCTCTAGTGTCACAGACTGATATTGTGAAACTTTCTTAAACGCAATCTACATAAAAAATGAGCACGGGGTTCATGTTCGTCCGTAACTAAATGGAAACCTTTTGAACTGTTAATTTTGTATTCGTAAATATGAAAATAAATAAGATAATATTCGTATCAAATCTTAATTTTGATGACATCCTGTTTCTCTTATTTATTAATGAATGAATGAATAGGTATCATTTTAATTTAGATATACTAAGATCTTTACAATAGAATATCTAAGAAAATATCTAATATTCTAAGAGTTCTGGGATCGGAAATTAAAGTACGTCCTTTGCTTTATAGATATTTATTGCTGGTATACGAGAGTAACTTTTGGCGGTTCACAAACACACGCAGTATATGCACAGTTTTGCATTAACTCACTTTGAACACTATCTTTCATCACGAGTTACATTTTCAATATGAATTTACTTCACTTTTCTTCACTTTTTCGTCTTTATTCTCAATTTTCTCTTAGCTCCGAAAGTCAACTAAACTCTCGGCACACTGCCGCCATTTTACATGCATAAACAAAAACATTCTAGTCTTAAAAAATTCGAAACTGTTTTAGTAATTTCAAATCCTTTTTAAAAATTTTTGTCCTTTCTCATTCGTATTCAGCCCTATTTAACGTCCCACTGCTGGGCACGGGCCTCCCTTCAATACTCTGGCCAAGTGTGGATTGGCGGACTTCACATGTCTTTTGAAAACTCGTTAGGTTTTCTCAAACATGCAGGTTTCCTCATGATGTTTTCCTTCACCGTAAGGTAAGTGGTAATCATGTTAGAAATGATTCGCACATCGCACACACAATATCGGAGGTGCGAGACCCTGGATTTGAACCCACTTCACTCGGTTTCCCAAGCGAGCGCGTTACCACTGGGCTACCACTTTTCTCATTCGTGGGAATTCTCAATTAACTGTTCTTGTCGTTAATTGTCATATGTTGACGACAGTCTTGGGATATATAAAGAATGCTCCAGACGTGTAATAATGGGTAGGGTGTAAAGACGTTACACACTCCACTAGGCGGTAATATAGTAGACCCAAGTACACATTGAAAAGTAACTTTTTGCGTACCAAGGGAACTCTTTACTCACACTGTAGACACTCTTTACTTACGCTCATAGATTAGAGATCTCTTTGCCAAGCAATGGCGATAATCTGTTAGAAAACCAATACTTTTTGACACACTTATTTTATTTATATGTAAGCATAATCTCTCCTCTTTCCCGTTTTTTGTTGGTTTTTGCTCAATGCGACAATTGAACCTACGATCTCGGGCGCAGTAGATAGTACCAGTGAAACGAATGTTGCTCATGGTCTACTAAGGTCAAATCTTAAATGTAAGGTAAACATTTTTGAATGATTAAATCATGAAAGTACTCTTAAATGTCAATTTAACATGACCTAAAGGTTCGAATATATTAACGTAAAATTTGAAACACATGTAGCGTAAAGGGCATTAAAGAGTACTACGAAAAGAGTTGTCTAAATTCAATTTGTGAAAGGTGGAAATGAGGTGTAAAACTGTGAAATTTTATTTCTTTATTTAACGGTATGTTTTAAAATACTATTTATATCAAAAGTGATATTGCAGAATACGTATGTTAGTTACGAATGATTTAATAGCAACAAAAATGAAATAACCAGAACGTAAAAATATTTAAAGTAAATATCCACGCAGCTATCGTATTTTATTTGTCCATATCAGTACTTCTTCTTGATCTATACATATTATAAAATTCTAACTAAGCCGAATCTGTACATTAAATATTTTTTGGAAAATCTTATTGAAATAGACATTATTATCGATGCAGAGGCCGAATCTATAGTTTTTAGAATTTTTGTCTGTCTGTCTGTCTGTCTGTCTGTTACCGCATCACAGAAAAACCACTGGAGGGATTTTGATGAAATTTGGTATGATGATAGCTGGTTATCCGGGTCAACATATAGGATACTTTTTACCGCGAGAAAATATCTCATTTCTGAAAAAAAATACAAAAACTGGTAGGAACAAAACCACGACGATACTATTTGTAAACAGTTTAGCAAGGTAACTTACAAAATATGGTAAAAACTATAAAAATAGCTTATCTTGAAAATCAAATTATCAAAAGCGCTATTTTATCCATTAAAATAGTTATTTTAATTAATATTTATTTATGTGTTATTTAGATATTCGACAATAGATGTCGCCATGTGTTTTTGAAATACATAGTTTTAATCCCAAAAAAATTAATGTACAGATATGACCTTTTTTCGATTTTATTAGAATTACTACTAAATCACCCGCGGCTCCGCCCGTGTTTAAATTATCAGTAAAGCAAACTTTTTCGCTTCATAAATTAGTAACTATACATACAATAAAATTGTAACTAAGCCGAACCCGTAAAGTCAAAATTTTTTCGGAAAATCTTATTGAAATATTCATTATTAGCGATATAGAGCCCGAACCTATAGTTTTTAGAATTTTTTCTGTCTGTCTGTATGTGACCGCATCACAGAAAAACCACTAGAGGGATTTTTAAGAAATTTGGTAGTAGCAGGTTATCCGGGTCAACACATAGAATTCTTTTTACCGCAGGAAAATATCTCATTTCTGAGAAAAAATACAAAAACTGGTTAAAGTAAAAGCACGATGATGCTATTAATATTTTAGCAAGGTAACTTACTTATATATTATGTTAAAACTATTAAAAAAAACTTATCTTAAAAGAAATATTAACAGCGCTATTTTATTCTTTAAAATAGTTCTTTTAATGAAAATTTATTTATGTGTTATTTAGCTATTTGACAATAGATGTCGCCATGTGTTTTTAAAATACGTAGTTTTATCCAAAAAAAATGTACAGATATAACCTTTCTATGACTTTACTATAATTACTACTAAATTACCCGCGGCCCTGCCCGTGCTTAAATTTTTAATAAAACAAACTTTTTGGCTTTATAAATTAGTAACATATTAGTAATATTTTGTTGGCCGAAACAATTTTCAAATGAGAATATTTATAAATTTTTATTGTTTAGTAAATAATGTTAATGTTTTTTAATCTTTTAGTGTAAAAATTGGGCAAATGTAAATCCAACTCGCGCATTTTAGGTTTCGTATAGCAAAATGCTATGTTGTTTTTCTTACTTAAGTGTTTTGTTAGGTTAACACTAAAATAAATACGAATAATATTTACGTTTCCACAATACCTACTCATTTTTTGCACCGTAAAAATAAGTTCAATTTATATTATTTTATAAAATTTTATGGAAAACAAGTTTATGGCTGTTAAAGTGCCAAAGCGGGTAACTAAAAATATTTCATATCTCAAAAACTATGAAAAAGTATTTTAGGAACTGTTATACCTCAACTTTTTCACTTTTTCTTGACATCTTTTCTTGGAAGGTAAAGGCTTAAAGGACACAATAAAATGCTTACGACTTTAATCATATTAGCAGAGTCATATGAAATAAAAAAATGTATTCGCTTAGAATTATTTACTTATTACACTTTCTTTTGAAAATCGTTTTGGAAAATATTACTAACTAGCGCTAATTAAGAAAAGTTATCATTGTGTAATTTAAATAATCAGCTATATATTCAATTAATCTATAGCTGTCTATTAGTAAAAAATGATTAAAATTAATTCCGTAGTTTGAGAGTTTATCGTGAAAAACTAAAAAAACAAACAAAACAGAAGTATAGACATACATAAATGTTATTGCTAAAACAAAAAGTTCAATTTAACGGAGGAACCTTTGTGGCATTGTCAATTTCTGCCATTATTTACCAATCATACGGTGCGCAATGAAAGTAATGTATAATGTAAGAGTATACTAATGTGTAAAACCTAAGAATTTGGTTTTTGATCATCTGAACGCGGGCGGAGCCGTGGGAAATGCTAGTATATTATAAAAACGTATAAAAGAAGAATAAATATTATATTTTTAATAAAATAAAAAATGTATATATATATATATATATATATATACTTTTATACAATAAAATATGCACCTAAATTCATATTACTTTGTAAAAACGAAAAAAAAGGATTAATATAAAGTTAACAAGATAATCATAATAAAACTTATGAAAGTCGTTAATTTCGCCCAATTACTCTATATTTTCTTTTCAGCAATTTCGTGGAAGCTTTGCCAACTATGTATACGAGCCGATTATTATAAATTGTAAATAATCTCTTAAAGTGTAAACAAAGCCTTTAAAAATTTTTTTTATACATTATTTCAAATAAAATCATTTTATAAGACGTTCTTGTGAACTTACTGATTATTTACGGAATAAACTTAGAGTTTTTTTTAATAGAAATCAAATGGTATTTGTTGACAAGCCGCCAGTCTGGAGACACGCCAGGCCCACGGTACACTGCGACTTTTTATGTACACAACAAATTCTATGTCCAAAATGTACTCAGTTTTAATTTAACCATTTTGGCACATCCCGACGGAACTGCGGATCATTTGTAACAAGAATACAAATAATATGATCCAAGGCGGCGACCAAATTACTCGTAATTCCTCAGAGGGTTAGTCGTTTTCGCAATTTATTTTAAGTTGAATATAAAGTGGGAATGAAATAATTATAAGTTTAAAGCTTTTGTTGATTATAAATAAATATTACTTCAATTATAGAAGTCACAGTCAGAGGATGCAAATGAAATAAAACTTTACTTATAAAATACTTTAATACTATTTCTACAAACTAATTATCCTAAGGTGATTGCACCGTCGAAGTGTGACAAATGCAATGAACGGAAAAAGGTCTGTAAGAATAAGGTACACTCGGATGTTACATCACTGTCACTTTACAAGAATTATGTTGTAATATGAAAAGAATGCGATATTGGTGGTCGATGCGACTCGCGAGGTGGTTTCCATGCATTACGGTTGCGAAACAAAGTCTTTAACAATAAAAGTTCACACGAATGGAATGCGATGTGGGTGGTCGACGCGAGGTAGTTCCCATGTATTAGGGTTGCGTAACACCTCCCCCCGTAGAACAGCGACTATTGAAGACATTCGTCGTAAATTGAGCTGGGGGTTGATTTCTATCAACCCTTTCGACAGATGGAAGGGCATAGGTCGCTTGAAGTTCATGTCGTTCTTCTTTCGGTTTTTCAGGTGAGTTCTGTATCTGCTTCGTGAAGTACTTACGATAGCAGAGACCACTAATAAGTGCTCCTGCACTTACCAACACTAGGTAAATTGGTATTGTAGTGTGATATAAACTGTAGTCGGTGGCATCAGTCAGCTGTACCGGCGTTTGCATAGCGACCTTCATATTCATTTGATGTACATATGTAGGTAATCTAGTTTGACTGAGTTTAACTTCAGTAATGGATTTGTGGGCGGCATCTTTTTGGTAGTAGTAGGCAGATCTATGATGTTCAGTGCTTGTCCTTTCAGATGATTGTTGCTATTTGAAATGGTGAAGTCAGGTGTTTCTAGGTAGCATTGATGTGGTATAATAGCAATGGTTTATGAATAGGCAAAATCTGCTTCTCTTTGCATAGGTACCATTTACTGGTCTTCAGGCATTCAGCCTCTATGTACTTGTAATCTTCCTCAAAGAGGGCAAGGAATGGAAGGGGTGGAGTAAGGATTTCATTGTATTTATTCGGGACAATGGATAATTTATACATATCATATATGGGGCGTAAAACTATAGGAAATTTATATACTATCACTATCTGATTACTTGTTAATTAATGCGTTTCTAATACCATGCCAATTATCGGGTATGCCATTAGAGTTAATCAGTCTAACTGCGGAATCCGTTATTTTATTTAGAATACCATTAACTAAGGCTAGATTCGTTAATTCATGTCCCGGATCTGTGTTAAATAGTGCAAGGACTACCTGATCGCATAAATTAATAAAACGCGTTAATATATGCGAGTTACCATCAAACTCTGGTAATAATCTAAGGGATTTATAAATAGAATCTAAGTCAGGATGAGCCATTGTATCGTATAATATATTTCGCCTCTCGTCTATCGTGCTGAGCCTACCGCTAGGAAAAGTATGCCTTAATCTAATATTCCGCGATTCTCTAGGGTGAAAAATCTTGAATAATAAAAATTATCTTATGAAAACTATAGTTATCGCATGTACCTATTCTTACACTCAAAATTAATTAAAAAAAATGTTCACTTAAATTAATAAATTTAAAATTTTATCTATATTATAACTCTTTAATTCGAGTACAAAATTAAAATATTTCGATTCATATTTTAAATTTAAATTACAAAAATCTAATTAAATTTTTATTACGTAATAGAATAAAATAATATAATATATAGGATAACCTAGAGGGGATGCAAGGACTGAGAAAGATTCAGAGTACTTACAGGAGTTTCATTTCTTTTGCCGTATTAATTTTCGAATACACCCAGACTGCAACTCTCGTAGATTCAGTATCGCCGAAGGCCGTGATCTATTCACTGACTCTACTTTACAGCGATCCTACCGACTGCGCCAATTATAGAAGTCACAGTCAGAGGATGCAAATGAAATAAAACTTTACTTATAAAATACTTTAATACTATTTCTACAAACTAATTATCCTAAGGTGATTGCACCGTCGAAGTGTGACAAATGCAATGAACGGAAAAAGGTCTGTAAGAATAAGGTACACTCGGATGTTACATCACTGTCACTTTACAAGAATTATGTTGTAATATGAAAAGAATGCGATATTGGTGGTCGACGCGACTCGCGAGGTGGTTTCCATGCATTACGGTTGCGAAACAAAGTCTTTAACAATAAAAGTTCACACGAATGGAATGCGATGTGGGTGGTCGACGCGAGGTAGTTCCCATGTATTAGGGTTGCGTAACACTTCGCAAAATAGTTTTTTATTTATTTTTTATTATTGTTTTAATTTTTTAATGAAATATATACAATTTATATTTTTTGTTAAAACCTATACAAATAAAAACAAGTAAATATGAACGAACATACATACATAACTTCCAAAAAGCGAGCAACGCCACACAATTTAGCTTGTATATACATAACTATATATACAATATAGTTAACTATATGTGTGTGTATTAAAATATATTATCATTATACATAATTTCTAATTAAAAAAATGTAATCTAAGTTTAATCTACCATTTTACTTGCCTCCAGGGACCCTCTCGCAGCAATCTATTACCGAACGTCACCGAAGGCGACAGGGCTCGTCTGAATATGTATGGGCGATGAATGAAAAATCGATTTTTACAGATTATTCAACAGAGAGACTCATTAGACTACAGATTAGGAATTGCGCAATTTAATTCCAGTGTATTGTTAAGGAATTGGTAAAGATGAATGATTGAAGATAAAATATACATATATGGTAAGTCCGGGAGAGTTGCCTATAGTTCTAAAAAACGATCAATATTAATTATTTGTGTAAGATACTACATAAAATAAGCATAGTTTATTTTAATTTAATATTTACTTATGCCATACAGATTAAATTTGGAACCATTGAGCAATATATACTAGATCATAAAATGATTTTTAAAAATAATAGAAAATAGGCATCTCACCCACACATGTGGGTTAGTTGCCTATAGATGTCAGGGATAGGTATAGGACGAGTAATTAGTGCATAATCAGACGTACTTTGCTTAGTGACGCAAAAATCCTTTTTTTAATGCATTTATACATACTACCTGTAGATATACAGGTGGTTATGTGGGACTCACCGGCTAGAAAAGCCAGTACTACCCACTAAAGCCCAACAAAACCTCCCGCGTCTTAATGGGGCACCCTGACGGAAGGTCTGCCGAAGCAGACTACAACAACCGTGAGGTTGCTCCCACGATCCACTCTGCCGTCAGAGAAGTACCAAGAGCAACCATATGGATTAGGCCATAATCCACCACGCTGGCCAAGTGCGCGTTGGCAGACTTCATAATGTCTTTCGAAAACTTGCTAGGTTCTCTCAGATATGCAGATTTCCTCGCGATGTTTTCCTTCACCATAAGGCAAGTGGTAATCATGTTTGAAATGATTCGCACATGAAAATATCACAAGTGCAAGACCCGGGATCTCACTTCACTCGCTTTCTCAAGCGAGCGCGTTACCCACTGGGCTACCACTGCCTTAATTAGCGTCCGGATGAACTGCCGAACGCTAATGAGCTCCCCCACCACGACAAGGTTAACGCACGTTGAGGAGGAACCAATTAATATACTGAGCATCTAACCCCAAAATATCATTGGGCATCTCTCCCGATCATTAGGGAGAGATGTCTATTGACTCTGAACACAACGTAAAGCATTTACAATAGAAAATGGTGGATTGTTAACAAAACAAGATCACAATGTTACATTATGAAACAATTTAATACTATTTAACTAAAGAATTTAGGGAAAAAAATTACTGCAAACTATCTCAAAGATTATATTCTAACGTAAAAGTTAACTACACTATACACTACAAGTAATATGTCTTTGTGTAAAAACTTCCACACTGACATTGACTGTCGACTGACGTATTATGGACGCGTTCCGAATCACGCAACATTAATTAATTTAATTTTTAAATTTATTAGGCGTCTCTCCCTTATGGGCATCTCTCCCAGACTTACTCTAATAAAATTTTAACTGAGTCGAATCTGTACATTAAGTGTTTTTTTGGAAAATCTTAATGAAATGGTCTCTATTATCGATAGTTTTTAGAATAGCCGACTCTATAGTTTTCAGAATTTTGTCTATGTCTGTCTTTTTGTCTGGGAATGCATCACGAGAAAACCTTTAGACAGATTTTGATGAAATTTGGTATGATGATAGATGGTTATCCAGGTCAATATATAGGATATATTTTACTGCGGGAAAATGTCTCATCTCTGAGAAATCTACTAAACGTTAAAACGTAATTAGGTATGAACCCGAGTGGAGCGAGGGTGAGTCGCTAGTCTAAAATATAACAAGTATTTACTAGGTACTTTTTGTATGATGTGCAAAAGCACGCAGAAAAGTCTAATATAATAATTAATGCAGACGGGTGAAATTGGGCCCAAATATTTAACGATTAGATGAATTATTATTTTTACATTTTTTGTCATAGGTAAACTGCAAGTTCAATATTATACAACCTGCAATCTTTAAACAATATTTAAATAGGACATTATGCTGTGGATGAAGAATAAACCAATTCAAAACAAAAAAGGTAGTTGTCTACAATTTGTCTTTCACGGGAAACTTGTATAAGTCATTGTTTTTTGAATATACATATTATGTATTTATATCATTTGTTTCTATTTATATAGAAATAATAATTTTTCAAGCTTACAAGAATTACCGTTGATTTGTGTCTTCCTCAATACATTCTTTATATGTTTTCGTAATTTCTAGCCGTCACAGAATGAAATGTTGACATGGATCTATGAAATATGTAAGCACGGATATATTAGTCTGGATAAATTAACACGCATGTATTAGCAAGGTTATGTTGGCACAGATATGGAAAAATTTATACGGATATGTAACCCGGATATTTCAACACAAATATTTTACGGCACGTTTGGCTCAGTTTGTAGTGATCCTACTTTCTGCGTCAGCGGTCGCCGGTTCGAGTCCCGCTGGGGGCATTCATTTGTGTGATGAGCACGAATGTTTTTATTTCAGTCATGGGTATTTATATTTATAATATGTATGTATTTAAAGTTATATATGTGTAGTGTATCAACTATCTAGTATTCATAACACAAGCTTCGTAGCTTACCATGGAACTAGATGGTGCTGTGTGTTAATGTCCCAACATATTTCTTATTATTATTATATTTTAACCCGAATATGTTAAAACAGATATGACCGATAATAGATCAGGATCTAGGCATGTAGAACACACATTAAGATATTATTAATTTAATAATGATATAAAATATTATTGAATAATGAATATCTAATAAATTAATTATTGAATATTTTTATTAAAAATATTGTTGAATAAAAAATACATTTTGCAATAACTAGAAAGGAGAAAGGCGAAATTGGGCCCAAGCGTTACACGAACCAGACAAATGATATTTTTAGTCAATATAAGTAAACTGATAGGTATATTTTAATCATGTAATATGGTACGGATAAGTATTAAACGAAGCAAAATTAAATTAATACAGAAAATGTTAGGCACAAGTTTTAAAGAATTTTTGCCCGTCTCCTTAAAATTAGAAGTATGTTTCAATAAAATAATGCACCACTCATTAACATAACCTATTTGCCACTTTTGATTAATTGTTATAGCTATATTATGTTCATAGAATTTGATTTTTATTCGTTTAAACAAACACATAATATGATAGGATTGTACTGATTGAAATTAATGCAAAAAATTAATAATTTTTATAACCAAAGTTTTCTTGTATTTGATGTATTATATATTTTATTATATTATTTATTATACTAGAAAACCAATATTGGAAGGTGAAACTCAAAGATTAACATTTTTGTACTCTGACAAAGATTTACGTACATTCTAAATTACCAGGCTCTCGACTGGTCGTAGATTCTATGCCATTGCTTGTCCTGATTTATCCTCTTAACGTGAGTCGGGTTAATCTCCCTATATCGAGGTCGTCTTTACTCCTTGAGTCTATATAAGTGTCTACCTTATAAACTTAGGTATACATAATATGTATATGTATGAAAAACGAATTATACCTATTTCTATTAATATCAAAAGAATTGTGATAATTATAATAACCATATATTTTCTCAGTGCTCGACTCGCTTCGTAGTTTGGTCAGTAAAACTTTAAATTTAATAACTTTAAACAAATTTCACGGAAATTCGTTGTGCAGAGTGCAGTAATAACAAAACACTGAGTCATAAACTTTTCTATATGTATATATAATTTAGTGTGATGAGCGTAGTAAGACTAATTATAATAAAGCACCTTAAATAGAACTAGCACAACTGAAATTCACATTATAAAGAATTGAATTGAATCTATGTTATAAAGGGAATATTGGATTAAATAACTATTATTATAACGTGTTTAACAATGTCCCATAGTAGCCACCCCTAGTGTATTTTTATAGGTTGCCTGTCGTCGAGAACTTATCACTGTCACACTATTTTCAGTTAATTAACTATTCTTCAAATTTTTTTTAATTGGAACTATAAATGATTTAGAAAAATAATTAAAAATGATCCTATAAATAAATGTAATGTTATTAGTGTGTCCTAGTACAGTCCTATAACACTCGTTCGTCACCCTTACCATATCAGAGACATTCACACTTGCACACAACTAACAAAAGCTTTATCATATTTGAATAATTTAGTAGTAATTACTACATTTTCTTATTAATGATATGTACGTTCTAAATAAACAGACAAACCATATTTTTTACCGATGAGTAAATAAAAAAATCAAATAAGGAGTTCTAAGCGAATATGTTATGTTATTACATATATTCCCAGAAGTAATGGGGTGATTTCAGGGAAGAAAAAAAAACACAACAGATTGGTATCATAATTTATTTACGTATTCCATTTAATTTACAATAAATAAAATTAAATAAATTTCAATCAACTATACGTTATAGTTAAAAAGATGATTTCGTGCAAAGAATTGACATTACCTTAAGTGAAACACAGCCATAGATTAACGCCTACATTTTATACACATTTTAAAACACCGTTAGGTCACAAAAACATTCACGAAGATTAATAAGGCTATAAACAAACAATATTTTGAAGCATAAAATAATTTTATAGATAAATCGTTTGTTTCTTGGCCTTGTACTCAATATTACTTCTCACTCACCATATTAGGAAATATTATAATTTTTTGTTTAATTATACTGTTTCTAAATAAACTAATGTATAATTTACATAAAAATCCTTCATGAGCTGCAAAAGCTAATAAAAATTACAGAAAAATTTTAACTGGCAGTTCTAGTTTCATTTACAATCATCATCTCATACAATCTATGGTTCTAAATATAAAAAGTTAATAAAATAAAACATTAAAAATAATATTTTAAAATTATTTATATTATAAAAATAATAATAACTAACTCGAATGCATATGAAAAATTATAATTTTGGCACATTTAAGTAAACAGTGATTTGAAGTTCTCCCGTAGAACCGTTTTCTAGATAAAATATGACCTATTTTCAGTGACCTGTGCAATATCGTATGATAGACTGTTATGGCGACAGCTGGCGACAGATTTGAATAACGAAATGTATGATGTATACCGAAAATGTAAAATACATCGCTAGAAATCTTGTTGTATTTTTTGCGGAAATGCGCCATTAAAATAATTTTCAAATATAGTTTGAGACAGAAAAAGCATGTTTCTGATATAATAATCATGATTATAATTGTTAATCAACGGTATGCATTTAATATGTCAAAACCAAAAAATCCTTATTCAATATTGGTATTTCAAGAAACAGACGTAACGTTTATAAAAAACCTGACCATTATCCTGAGAAGAATTACCGAAGGAAATTCAGCAGAACTATATTTTCTATAATTTATTTATTATGGATATATAGATATTTGTCCCACGATGCGATCGAGAGACCTCGAAAGTGGTATTTTCCGTGTTTAATATCAACAACGATTTGACAAGTTGCTTTCACGTTGGTTAACTTAGTGGACATCTAAATGACACAGTGTCTGAATGCAAAGAACTAAGTAAAGAGTCCCTGTAATTCTTTTTAACCATATTTCTTAAAAAACGGCTGCTATTAAAATATTTGATAAAGATTTTTTTCTTAAATAAAGCTAAAATTAAAAAAAAATAATAGACTAAAATTAAATTTATTGATATTAAGAATATTATCAACATAAATAAAATTAAATATTGCTTAAATAAGATATTATATAACACTTTATTCTATATTCGGATTTAGCTTCGTTATGAATTTCATACTTTGCATATTTACATTTAACGGCTCTATGCAACAAAATCAAGCAAACTTTAACTTTATAACTCATTTTACTAGCTGTGGGTACAGTTGAGCAACTATGTATGTGCTTTAATAAAAGTATATAAATATATTAATATCAAAACTTATTTATTTCCTCTCTCAATTTAAACAAAAAAATTAAAATTAATAAAAGTAAAGTATGAAAATAATTAAGTTTTACATATTTAAATATTTATTATATCCATTCCTGAATATTGAGACAGTGAAATCGTTTGTTACTTAACATATAAGAAAAAGTTTATAAATTTGGAATAAATTTTTTTAATCATTTTATATTTAATTACACTTTATTAATTTAGCTAATAAATTATTTATTTATATTACACATACATTTTGACAATATTATAATAAACAACATTTTGAAATGTACAAAAAATAATAACTCCATACAGCGTATCTGACCTACATATGTCTGTATCTATAGACTGAATTAAATTCATTTTATTTGTAGGTTATATTCGACATAATCGCACACGTTATCATTTCACTATAGTCTAAGGCTGAACAAACAATTTTTTGTCTTTAGTGCAACGTTGTTCGCTAGCTCTTAGACTATGTTGGTATGTGAGGCCGATCGTTATCTACACTTATACTAATATCACTGTGAAATAAATTCAAACCAAGCCTCATAAGCTCACAAACTTTAATATTTCTCTAAAAGTCCAGATGAGAACAATCATAAAACTTTTATTGTTTTCAGCAAATGTACCTGCAACAGAATATTAGCATTCATAAAATATTTATAGTATATTTTTAACTTAGATTAACGTGAAATAAGAGAAATTAAGAGCACTAGTTTTAAAACATAGAACACTAAATTATAATTAAAAGTTTTGATTGCGTTGTTTAAATTCTAAAATAAATAAATATCCACTACAACTCAGTTGAGTACATTATGTGTTCCTCATAAATATTAGATGTATTCAGAAATGTTATTATTAAACCTCTAATTTCCCTGGGGCTGCTTAAACCGTTAACCTGCAATATTGTTCTATTGTACAGTAGGTACTTAGCAAGTGTTGTTCTACGAATGAACTTTGTTTTTTTTTAATACAGTCGACTTGATTTCTTTATTATGCAATACATATTGTATGCAGTCCTTTTTACGTTCCACTGCTGGGCACGGGCCTCCCTTCATTACGAGGGAGATCAGGCCATAGTCTAGCACGCTGGCCAAGTGCGGGTTGGCAGACTTCACATGTCTTTCGAAAACTTGCTAGGTCTCAGACATGAGGTTTCCTCGCGATGTTTTCCTTCACCGTAAGGCAAGTGGTAATTATGTTAGAAATTATTCGCACATGAAAATGTCAGAGGTGCAAGAACCGGGATTTGAACCCACTTCATTCGGTTTCCCAAGCGAACGCGTCACCACTGGGCTACCACTGTCTTCGTAATATTATAATAACATAATACATATTATGAATATGCAATATACGACTTATATCACTGTGTTTATATATTTGTTACTCTTTTTCTCTGAAACAGCTGGATACATTTGGTTTAATTGACTACACAGATAGACTATTATTTGGAGTAACATATAGGTTACTCTTAAACGCTAAGATAAGTTGCTAGTATTTATTAGTGCTTAAATGTCTGCAGCTTTAACTACGTTTTAAATAGAATTTACTAGAACTGTCGTGCTGGATCTAACTCCAGATTTCGCATAGATAAACATTTTTTTCTAATTAGTTTTCATTTTATTTAGATATTTGACAGCATTTCATTCTGATACCTGTATCAGTATGGTCAAAATAGCGATTTCAATATTTTTAGGATTTCATAGATACCCTAAGTACAAGTACTAGAAAATTCTAGGTCTTAAAAAGTCTAACAGAAAAGTCCGCAATATCATATTATGTCTATCTCCTAAGGTATACTCGCAATAACTATTTTTGTCTATTTAAGATGTACTTAGGGAGGCACCCCGGTGAAGCGTGGGTAAGTCGCTGATTCTAAATTAACTGTTAATATTTATCGTTATCTTATAAAAGGTAATAAATATTTTATTGCGAAAAATGAAATATAAATTTCTAAGAAGATGATTAAAAAATAAAAACATTATAAAATATACACTTAGTAAAATATAGAGGCCTACTTCTTATTTCTAAAGCCTTTCCTTAGGCGTTTATCTTTCTATCAGTCTTAAAACATAACTCAATAAAATATTAATCAAGTTTCAAATTTAGTTTTGAAGCTGAAAGGAATATTTTGTTATTATCTTAACTCTGAATTTGCAAAGTACATAAAAATTACCAGAAAATATTTTTTGGGAATTTCAAAAACGGTTGAAAATGTTAGGAAAGTTGGTATGCATAATATTGTAGCAAAACTTTTTAAGAAAAAAATAAAAAACGACTTCAAAAAAGCACTTAGAAGTAAAAAATAGCTGATTGGTAGTTTTCATGTGTGTGTTCAAGTGTGCTTTGATTTGTATCGGCTGGCACCGACTTCGAAAATATCTGATTAGGTATCTATAGTAAATGAAAACTTACCAATTAGTTATTTTTTACTTTTTGATGCTTTTTTTGAAGACATTTTTTAATTTTTTTCTTAAAAAGTTTTTATTTTACCCTTTTTAGTGTAGATATAATAGTAGTAGCAAAATATGAAGACTGACAAACTAAAATTAGCTTTTATTTATAACACTATAAATTCTGGCTCTAAAATCCGATTCTAACGTATTGGGTTTGTCAAATTAAACAAAATGAAAACTACTGGGCCAAACTATGTTAAATTTTTATGGGGCCAAATGGCAATTATTCCGCATCAAACTAAAGAAGAGTCACGTAAATCGGATCATAAATCTCAGCGTAATCCGTGTACATACATAAAAAAACTAATCGAATTGAGAACCTCCTCCTTTTTGAAGTCGGTTAAAAAGTTAAAAAGTATCTTATATTACTTGTTTTAGAACGTTCATTAAAAGACCTCAAAAAGGAGGACCTGATACGGGTGAGTATTATATATATTACGCGATATCGATTTTAAGATGCTCAGAATAAATAAAAAATGACTTTTGCAAGTAAAGCCGCATGAAATTTTATGTCAAGCTTATACGTGATAAGTGATCATGTTCCAACTTAAGCAAATATCATTATGCTTTCTAAACTAAGATGTGTGCTTATTTAATTACTGTGCGTTTGTACGTCTAATTGATATAGTAATAACATATACACATATAACAATTTGCATACTTCTTTACACGTTAGCCACTTCAGTGACAGTGCTATGATTTATTATTATATTTTTTTACTTTTTTTAAAACAAAATGACAAATTTAAAATGGCGTAAAATTTATCTAATGGCGTAGCGTCAAAAATCGACGACACGTTTGGCTCAGTTTGTAGTGACCCTACTTGCTGTGCCAGCTGTAGCGGATTCGAGTCCCGCTGCGGGCATTCATTTGTGTGATGAGCATGAATGTTTGTACTCCAATCATGGGTGTTTATATTTATACTATGTATGTATGTGTTTAAAATTATATATGTGTAGTATATCAATTATCTGGTATCCATAACACAGGCCTCGTAGCTTACCATGGAACTAGATGGTGCTGTGTGTTAATGTCTCAACATATTTATTATTTATTTATTTTTAAAATTTGTAACAGGTACAAAAGAACCTGAAAATGTGTATTTAAAAAAATCTTAAGCGAAGCAAAATATAATACTAGGTTGTTAAATAAAATTTCCATGATTTCATATTTTCAAAGATAATTGAAAAACAGCCCTTAGTAAATTACTTTGTACAGTGTATTCATCTGAGTTGTTTAACCATGGATATTTATAAAAAAAGTGAGGTTTTCTTTTCTAAACTAAGCTTTGCTCGCAGCTTTTTCAGCATTATCAGTACTTTTATAAAAGTAATCTGTGTATTGATCAAGAATAAAGCTCCTGATTCCTTTCAAAATTTCACTCAAATCCATTGCCGACATTCTCATTTTTATCCTGATTCATTATATAGTATTTTATATTTAACAAAAAAAAATCTTAATCTTTTATTTTGAATAATATTTTTTTATTGACATAGTATACTTATATGTTTATCTTTACTTTTTAAAATATTTATGTATTACGATATTAGTATAATTTTTATTTGCATTAATACGCCCATAATTGTGCCAGTAAAACATTCGTGCTTACCGGCTAGCATGGCTGGTAGAGTATGCTGAATTCACATTATGCCTGTCAATGTTTAATGTACATTTTTTTGTTTCTGAATCAAGTTCAATAAATTATTATTAAATAAAATATTTTATTAAATAATAAATAGATTAATCAATTAAACACATAAATAATCCAAATAGAATAAGCCACACACACTATCTTAAAATATTAAATGAGTAATTTTTGTATATAGATATGTGTATATATTTATTACGTGTATCTCCGAAACGATTCTGACGATTTGGATCAAATTTTATTTTTATATAGGCATATTTTTTGAAAATAATGCAATTATATATGCAACGACTTTACATTATTATACATATAAACCTTCTTCTTGAATCACTCTATGTATTAAAATAACTGCATCAAAATCCGTTGCATAGTTTTAAAGATCTAAGCATATTATGTATATAGGGAAAGACAGCGAGAAGCGACTTCGTTTTATACTACGTAGTGATTAATAAGGGCGACATGAACAACTTTGCCAAAAAATAACATTTATTTATTTACCTTTAAATATGAGTGGTAAAAAAAATATTTTAAATGCAATTTCTAAGTTAAATTGTTATTATGTTGGAGTGTACATTGTACGTATATAGTATTATATTAATACTAGCATTTCCCGCGGCTCCGCCCGCGTTCAGATGATCAAAAACCAAATTCTTAGGTTTTACACATTAGTATACTCTTACATTATACATTACTTTCATTGCGCACCGCATGATTGGTAAATAATGGCAGAGATTGACAATGCCACAAAGGTTCCTCCGTTAAATTGAACTTTTTGTTTTAGCAATAACATTTATGTATGTCTATATTTCTGTTTTGTTTGTTTTTTTTAGTTTTTCACGATAAAACAAAACTCAACTCCTAGCGAAGCTCATTCGCCCAGGTACTAATAATAACATAGGTACTAAATTATCTCTCTTATTTAAAATAATATTAAATATTTTACTATGAATTCCATATTAGTTATTATTAAAAACATTAACCCTCTACTGGTATCGTAAATTTGACATACGTAACTGGTATCGTAGGGGCCGTGCGGCCCCCAAACGAAGTTTGCTTCTAGAAAGCAAGTTTTAACTGATTGCATGTTCAAATGTTCATAAATGATAAATAATACATTCGTTTTATATAGTCAACAAGTTTTTATTCATATTAATCTTGTTGCTCAGTTACTACAAGAGATCAGAAGAGTGCTACAAATTTTTGATATATTTTTTGCTTACGTCAAAAGAAACATGAAAAACCTACTCTTTTAAAAGTAGTTAACAATAATATTTATTTTTTCCTGTTCTATATAAACATCTCTAAAAAATTAAAACACTTTCACTGCCTTTAATAATATTTCTTAAAATACGACATGTAGTATAATCATCTCTAATCCTACCACTCAGGAAACATATAGTTTAGTCCCCACCATACCAGTTAAGGGTTAAAGCCGTCGCGGGACGCCTGGCAGTTGTGAAACATCGAAACTATTTTGTATAGAAAATATGCATGAAAAGATGATTTATTAAAGGAAATAAATATAGCAAAAACAAAACATTTAGAATTTTTAAAAGAAAAAATAAATGTATTTAAAATACCAAAATTAAAATACGAGCTCAGGGCTGTGAGAAAGAGGAGGGGAAGGGTTCGCTGAGCCGAGTGGGAAGAGAGTCTCAGAGTTAGGAGCGCATGGCGACGTAGTGACGCGTCGCCACGTCAACCGCCGGTTTGACCCGCCGCATTAGATGTTTCACATCAATGTCTTTATTACATACCTCTATTAGAAACATATTTCGATAGTTGCGTACGTGAGTACACAGTGATGATACTAGCAGTATCTCGCACTACAGGTGGCTCTACGGGTAGGGTAGATTCACATCGTATTCGTAAGGCGCCGCTTGCAGTGGACGGTACAGACACACGTAGCACTCTCCACGATGCGCGTAGACCACCCGGTTGGGGCGCGCTAAGCTCCCTACGCTGCCATGGTTCAGTCTGTGAAAATATTCATTTTATTGGATTTTTATTAACATTATATAAACAAAGTATGAGGTATATTTATACCATCGATTGATACTGTGAAAGTGTTTATAAAGTTATATCTAGTTTCTAAAATATGTAGAATCGATTAAATAAAAATAGCCTAATCGAAGTGTTGCTAAAACCTTTTTTAGCTTTAAATTGCGCTAAATTCCTACAATAGTGCTATTTAAATTATTTCGAGGCACAAAATGAGGTGAAATCGTTTAAACAACAAGTAATAATTACTTAAGTTTCGTTATTTTAGCATAAACTAAACGTGCTGCAGTGTGAAACTGCCTTTACAATATTCATTCTCAGTCACGTTTTGTTACACCATTAATGGCTAAGTTTGCTTGATTAGAACGAAAGCAGAACGGAACTCTTCAGGAAGCATAATATTTCAAAACTCCGATATACAATTACTCTTGCGGGAGACTCTTTTATATATTTTATTTATAATGCGGTTTTTTTTTTCTTAATTTATATTTTAATTTTCTAAATAAGAAGCAACATAATATTTTGTTATCACTTGTATTTAGTTTAAAAATACCATAATACCATATGTGATAAACATACCATACTTGTAAGTAGCTAACTCAGAACTACTAGTTTTAATATGTTAATATATTTTTTTTTTTCATTTATTTATTCAATTTATTTATTTATATATTATTAATGCTTTCAACCGACTTCCAAAAAGGAATTCGTCGGAATCTTTTTTTTTTTTTGTTTCAAAGGGTTTTACTATTATTTCTCAGGTGGTCTCTTTTTAAATTTTATCGTAATCGGTCGAGCGGTTTTAAAAAAAAATCAACAATAAATTATTTTTTAAATAAATGGCTTAATCGAATATGTTATTAAAAAACTTTCTTACAAATTACCTGCTTATTACGTCTACCCTAAAAATGGATAAATAAAAACTTAAAAAAAAAGTTAGTTATTTTTTACTTTTTAGTACCTGGAAGTGGGTTTTTATAAGTTTTATTAATTACTATCGCTGAGAACACTTATACTAAACAATATAATAAAAAAATGTTGAAAACGCAAAAAGAATACATAGATTTTGTTTTTATCTTGTTTGCCCTCGACTTTTCCCGGGTTAATTTATTTATGTATCGTTCCGAGTTATTGCATGATATGCATGGATACATACTTACATTAAAATTTTAGTTTCAAGTGCGTTCAAACAAACAAATTAAGAAATCTTTCAATTTTATATCTACATTAGATTAGAAGATATTGCTTTAAATTATATGTACACACATATTATGTGTACACAATAATATTAGGTAACTTGTTTCAATATTCACAAACTTCACAAACAGATGTTAGTCTTAGATTGTTCTTGGATTTACCTATAACAACTTATCGTGTTTACAGTTAACGTAAATCTAAGTAATTCAGAGCATATAAAATCCGGAAAATAATTTATAGAAGCTATTTTCAAAAGTTAGGTAACAAATAGCTCAATTTTCACCTACGAAATGGAATAGTCGGAGATTGAACGATATCTATTAAGTATGTTTCAAATTAATCAAATTCCGTATAAACTTTTACCAAAACATTTAAATATAGCCTTTGCATCTATTTAATTAGCTTGCCATCACCATTCATTATGCAGTAGAGAGCTTAATGTATGCAAGTCCATTAAAAACTTCAGGGTGAATCTACAATGTTAATATTTCTTTTTTTTTTTCATATTGCATGAGCAGTAAAAGCATTGTAGTGTGTTAACATTTGCGGAGATAAAACAAGTGTTTATTTAGAGTAATACACGATTGTACATTTTAAACTTTTATGCTTTATGCGATTTTTGCGTTTTTAACATATTTTCGAATAATTAAATTTGTGAAGTACTAGTTTCGTGTAATCGTGAAAAATACTACATTGCTTTATTATATCTTTTTATATGTATCTCTCCCGAAAAAAGCCGAGTGAAGCTCCGTCGCCCAGGTACATCACATTAATCTGAGTTAAATGTAGATATATGAATGTATTTTTTTATAATTGTTATGCCAGGTTACTTATGATCATTGATCATATATGATTGGCATTATCTAGACCAACGAAAATACTTGGTTCGATTCCATAGACGCGAACGCTTGTTAATATTGTAACTTTTAAAAATATTTCATCAACAAAAGTTGTGCCTTATATGTTGCAAAAACTCAGAAAACTGGTAAATATATTTATTATTTCAGTGACGAAATAATACGAAGATATTATTTGCCCTGGAATCATAATAACGATCTATGATGTAGTCTACCTACTGTTGAGTCAAATGGTCTATCCAATAAATTGTTAATAATAATTCTTACAATATTATATACAATTGATATAAATATTTTGCTTACTTGAAGGTTACTATTTATATTTCAAGCTTTTAACTGATAAAATAGACTATCTTTAATCATATTATTTCCCTTTCAATTCACAGTTCATAATAGTGCCCGGAGTCGTATAATAGCATTCAATTTATTTCAACAAAGGCGCTCTATCAAGATATGCCGAAATGTCCTTCCACTTGTATATCTTAGAAACTAAATAAACATTTAAAAATATATTTATATACTACTATATATTACTATATTTAAAAAAAAACTATTATCCTTTATTATTTTAATATGAAATAATAATTATTTTGTAATATAATATATGTTGAAGTAAATGTTAGTTAAATTCAGTGTATTTTGTCTCAAATATTATATGTCTGTATATGTATCTTCATTAGTTCATGATATTAAATGAAATAATTACACACAATTATCTTAGTACGCATGGTGCATGAAAGCAGTGGTAGCCCAGTGGTAACGCGCTCGTTTGGAAAACCGCAAATCTCGGCTCTCGCACCTCTGATATTTTCATGAGCGAATCATTTCCAACATGATTGCCATTAATCTTACGGTAAAGGAAAACATCGTGACTAAACCTGCATGCATGAGAGAACTTTACAAGTTTTCGAAAGTCATGTGCAGTCCACCAACCCGCACTTGACCAGCTTGGTGGGCTATGGCCTGATCTCCTTCGTATTAAAAGGAGGTCCGTGACCAGCTCTGGGACGTTGAAAAGGGCTGAATAACCTAAGAAGGGCTGTTACAGTAGTGATTTCCAATATTTTTCAATAGAACATGTTCATTTGTTCAATAAAAAATATAAGCGGTTTTTTTTTTAAATAATATTTGTTTTAAAAATATTACTAAATAATTCATTAATAATCTATATCATAACTCAAAGGAGCTCATAAGTAGTAATAAAGAAGATAAAATTTCAGATACTTTAAAATACAATTTAGTACATAATGGTAGAGCACTTTGCGAAATATATTAAGCATTTTAAAGGCCGTTAGTGAAGATTTAAAGTGGCTCGACTGCTAAGTCTCAACAATGAGCTCAGTAATGGGGAACAAAACAAACGCGAAGTTAGTATAAAGGTTCCCGGGTGTAAACTACTCGTATAAATAATACGCCCATATGTACATATAATGGGTGCCTGACCCGTCAAATAGGATAATAAATTTGCTTAATCAAAATTATGCTTGAAATTTTATTTTAAACTAGAAATAAAATGAGTATTTTCTTCTCATTTCTTTTAGACAAATGTTAGTTTTACTGAGAGTGGTTTAATGCTTATTTTGATTGCTTAGGTCATGGGTTCGATTACTTATACTTTGCAAATATTTTATTGACAATGATGCTTTTTTTAAAATCAGATAAGGGAAGACGTTGGAAAGTTAAGGAACGCGACTATGTTCATTCTGTTAAAGTAACTTACATAATAAAATATATGAATATTTTGTGTGAATTAACTATACTTCATATGAAATGAGGACTTATTATATCTGTCTTTGTGTCACAAGCATAACGCGGCGACGTAAACAGTGTCTGCCATGAGCAGTTACAAGACGATTCGAAAAGGGTATTTTTATTTTATTTCGAACTGTAAGTAAATTATTATTTATTGCAGATTGTCGTTTTATGAATAATTTAGTGACAATAATTATATTAAAAAGCTTGCTCGGTCGAAAAAGACCTATAGGTTTTAAAATTTGGATATCATAAGTTGAAAAAAAATAAAAAAGGTATTAGCAAAAATAGTGACTCACCCTCGCTTCGCTCGGGTTCGCCTCAGCAAACAAAAACAAATTATCCCATGGGAACCGTACATTTTTTCGGAATAAAAAGTAGCCTATGTGCTATTTCAGACTATAATCTATATCTGTGCCAAATTTTATCCAGATCCATTCAGCCATTCTGGCGTGATTGAGTAACAAACATCCAAACATCCATCTAAACTTTCACATTTATAATATTAGTAAGAAGTAAGATAAGATATAAAATGAACTTGTCAGGAAAATATTGTTTGAACGTTCATCTAACTCAAATACTAAACGAAAACTTTATAGCATTTTAATATCTCTTTCTTCCCTTCTTTTATCTTTTAACTTTGTAGACTACGCCTATAAAAGTTTTTATAGTTAAATTTTTCACATTTTCAACAAGTCAACAAAAGTGAAATATATTTTCAAAGTACTTTGTTGTAAATTTAGTTAAATTTTAAGCTTTACTCCATATTATAAAGTTACGTCAAATATTTTCATTAAAAATAATATCGGCGTGTATAATGTAGACTCATAAGAAAAAACATTTTAATAAAATTTTAAGATTATAAAATTGTAAGTATAAAATATGAAAATAAACGAATAGTATTTATGTAATTTATTAGTAACTTAAATTTATAAATAAGAAATTTAATGTTTGTTTTTTGAAGTAAAACTTCTTAGGTGTGACTGAGGGGTAAGTTAACACTTTGGAAAAATTAGTGTCGCGGAAGTGAGAGTGAAATTTATTATTAAGAATTAAAAAAATATATACTTATATTTTTATAATAATTATCATTTATAAAAATATATATTTAATATTAAAAATTTTATAATAATCATTAGTTATAAAATGGATTTTTATTACTAATAATTTTATAAAAATTATTATATTTATATTTTACTTCAACCGCAAGTAAAGGTTACTCACACTCATTTTTGTATATTAATTTAAAAAAAACACCTCTAAGGTCAAAACACATTTTCTATTATGGCAGCAAGTTTGTGAAATCACTACATGATTAGTGATTACATTTTAAGAGATGATCTTTCTCTCACTGCAATTAAAGACTAGACTTAGAATTAAACAACACTATTTGTCGAATCAGACATAATATTATGTAAATTGTAGTATGTATATAAGTATATGTTATATAGGTGTTTATATGTATTATTATATATTTATTTTTGTTAATATACTGTACCTACATCGCACTTAATAAAATATTTTTTTCACATCTGAAGGGTTTCTGGATGAAATTTCTAAAAGAGATAAGTTATCCTTTCTCCACATACTTTTCTATTATTTCGTTAAATATATGTTTTATATAAGACTAGGTAAACTAAAAGTAGGTTCACTAAAAATCCTTTAATATTTAACTCTTTAAAATTTCAATATAAAATTCATTTATACTTTAAATAAGTCGAAGGTATAATTAGACCAGTAAGAGTCTAGATATCAGTTTTTAACTTTACTATATAACAATTTTCATGTTTGCTTCGCAACTACGCCAAACAACGCAAACTTCTTGAATATAGTCACTGAATATTAATCTACCACTGGTTGTGCGATTTTGCTTAAATTATCTGAAACTCAGAGCAGCGTGTTCAGCTCAATAAATTAGAATATATATTTTGACGCAGTCAGGGCCGGATTTAGGGGAGGGCAAGCGGGGCTGCAGCCCCGGGGCCTCCACAAGAGAGGGGCCTCCACAAAAGAGATTTAATAAAAAAAAAAACTTTGACTGGTTGACAACTTTCTCGTTTTTATTTTTAACAAATATGATTGATTATACATATTATATAATTATTCTTAAATATTAAAAACAATTTATCCATATTCGTTCACCGCAGTTCATCGCAGTCGGGTAAAAAGAAGTTACAGAGCGGTTATAATTAATTAATTATCATGCGTTTTTTTTTCGCGTGAATTTATTTATTTTATAATTTTTAGGTCTGCAATATGTTTTATAGGTAAATTCACGTTTGTTAATTCAAAGAAAGAAATTTTCTTCGATCCTTTTCTATTTTTGTTTTATGTATTTTTGAGTGCATGCACTATATCTACTTCATAGGTTTAGGTAGTTAACTGAAGGTAAATAAAGAGCTCATGGGGATTTAACCTTTTATTATAAAAAAATTAACACATATTGTTAACTAGCGACTTACCCTCGCTTCGCTCGGGTGCGTCCCTAGGTACGCGGATTTTATTCACAATTTCATGGGTTTTAATTTTTTTCTAAAATAAATGTAGCCTTAGTTTCTCCTTATAATATCAGCTATCTTCCAGTGAAAGTTCCGTCAAAATCAGTCCAGCCGTTTCAGAGATTAGCCGGAACAAACAGACAAAAATTTTAAAAATTTAAACCGTATATGCATTTCATATGAATTTAGTAAAAAACTGTTATTTCGACATTACAAAAAGACATATAAATTTTATTTATCTGTAGGTATAGATAAAATAACTGCATTTTTTACTGAATTTCCCACCCACAATCAACCACAATCAAAACATAACTAAAATTGATTTGGACTTATACAAATTCATAGACAATATAATACTTAAATTGATGTTGTATGTTACGTCTACGCGAAGGCAGAATCTATCTTAAGTGTAAAATACAATAAGAATTTAGACTCACAGGAGCATATCTAAAAGATTAAACGCACAGTAGCTTATCTAATAAGATTGTTAATTAGAAATAAAAAAAAAAACGAGGTTTTGTTCATTGTGTACCATTAGTCGGATAGCCATAGCAGAGGCAACTAACAAGAAAAGCTTAGGAGCAATCAACCAACGAGAGTTTCATTTTGAAACCCTTAAATGCAGTCCACCAAATTTAAATTAAAAAGTTTCCATATGGTATATTCTGTTAAAACAAGTGAATAAGGTTTATTTATATGCTGTTGCTGATGTTATATAATATAGATGTTTGCTTTTTACCCGACTGCGGCGAAACAGGGTTATGTGTTCAACCTGTATGTATGTCTGATTCTATGTTCGTTCGTAATCACTAAATAGCTTAACCGATTTTGATGATTCACACGTAATTTGATAAGTATTGATAATGCGAGTGTCATAGTCAAAATGGCGGATCCTAGGTGCCAATTTGTGTTTATTGAAAAAAAAATTTCGTCCGAATAAATCGAGTGGGGTATCGAAATACAACTTATTAAGAGGCGATTACAGAAATATTTACAACTTATATGTTCAAAAGGAATTTAGGATAAGAAATTGTTAAATAAAACTAAAAATGTCTAACTCTCCTAAAAAGAAGAGAACAAATTGACGAAGGAGCATAGTATTATGCAGTCGGAGACATACATTTACTATGTACCTACATGTTTTAGAATAGCTGCGTGTGTGTATGTCTTTGACTACAAAATAATAATAACATTATGTTCCTTCGTCAACTTGTTCTCTTCCTTTTAGGTCGCTTTTTATGCAGTCGGTTTTATATTTTTGTAAAAAAAATTTTCTGGAGTGGTTGTGTGTATTGTCCATCAAAAATCTCTGTAGTTTTAGTAAAATAGTACTTATCCACATCTCAAAATTATTTGTGTCTTTTCCAATATAAATAAATAGGTCTCCGGCATCATCTAATCAATTTATAGAACTAAAATATAGTTTTAAATTATTTCTTGATCAACTACCTATCTTAGTATATTTTATTTTATTAAAATAATATATATTCTTTTACTTAAAAAGTAACTTTATCATAGATTATTTATGCTTACATTAAGTCTATAATTTATATGGTCATTTTATTCATATGGGTAATTTAAAATTTCTATCCATAATAAAAAAGCTTAACGTTCAGCGAAATCATCAACTATTTTTCGTCAAAACAGCTCGCAAGGTTCTATTCATTAACGCTGTAGTTTAATTTCGAATAATTCTTGAATTTGACTATATCTACATATGTTTATTGAAATAATTTAATTTGTTTCGCAATAAATACTTAAATCACTTTACTAAAAAAATTGTTCATTTTATTCGGAAAATAATTAGGGGCCTCCACTCTGTTGTTGCCCCGGGGCCTCCACACCCCTAAATCCGGCCCTGGACGCAGTAAAGTAATTGGCTAAGTAGCATTGTCTGTTACGCCGAATGTACGAAACATTCGATTTCCGCGTGGAGTTAATATTGGATTTCCAGTTTTTGTATTGGTAAAAATGAAAACAAAAGATTTTATGTATATACTATCTGAACATGTTATTGAGAATTGAGATCCACATAGAGTTTTCTCTCTATTTTTTGGAATTCCTAAATTAATTATGACAATTACTAATTTAGTAGGAGTAAAATATTATACGAATTTATATCTGTAATGTTTCCATAATTATTATAGTAACACTACTAATTATTTCGTTAAATAAACTCGATAGTGAGATTCAATCTCTGACTGCGAACAATAGGAAAAGGAACAAAATGTTAAAAGAAATAATAAAAAATACCTATATTATATACTAGCAACTCACCCTCGCTCTGCTCGGGTTCGTCCCTAGTTACGTTTTAACGCGTAGTTCAGAGATAAGATATTTTCTCGCAGTAAAAAGTACCCTATATGTTGACCCGGATAACCAGCTATCATCATACCAAATTTCATCAAAATCTGTCCAGTGGTTTTCCCGTGATGCGGTAACAGACAGACAGACAGACAGACAGACAGACAGACAGACAGACAAAAATTCTAAAAACTATAGATTTGACTTCTGTATCGACAATAAAGTCTATTTCAATAAGATTTTCCAAAAAATATTTAATGTACAGATTCGGCTTAATTACAATTTTATTATATGTATAGATAAATAAATAAATAAAACAATTAATTTAAAGTGGAGTTTAAGATCACTGTAATATTTATTAAAACCCTGATTATAATATCTATTATCAACGAATTAAATTGTTCTCTAAAATAAATTACTTAGAAAACCTGTTAAAGTAAACACAGGAATGGTGTCGGAAGCAATGAATGTGCAATTGTTTAATTTGCCCATTGAATTGCCGACTAAGCTCAATCACAATAATTGATAGTACCTAATCCAGTCAGATTGGATTCCTGATTCCATTAGGAAAGCAAGAGAGCAAACAGTTAAATCGAGTTAGTCTATTTCTTGAGTGCACTGCCTACTACGATAGCATTATCGATTTCCAGGCTTTTACTCCATTTGATTATAGATAAACACTATTGATAATCATACTAATATTGTAAATGTGAAAGTGTGTTTGTTTGTTTGTTTGTCCTTCTTTCACGTCGAAACAGAGTTACGGATTGACGTGATTTTTGTGTGGAGATATCTAATTGGAGGACTGGAAAGTGACATACTTTTTATCCCGGGAGAGTATCTCACTCCCACGGAAAAACACGTTATTATACATCCCCATTTTTTTTTATGATCAGAATTACTTGAAACTTAATATTGATGCTCCTCAATACAATTAAATAAATACGCCTTTTAGCATTTTTCAAAATTCATCCCATAAAGGAGTAAAATAGGGGATGAAAGTTTGTATGAAACCTACCTTTTTATTTATTTTTTGTAGTTTTAGCGCGAGCTAATCCGCGGGTTCTGCTAGTACTCGTATAATTATATTTTTTTAATTAATTGCCACGATTAATTTGTAAGATGCCGTAAATCGGATGTTACAACGGAAACTGCTTATGGTTACTCTTATGTCACTCTCACACAAGTTTCGCACCTCTTCCATGAAATTTTCACCAAATTTAAGCTATTTTATAAACCATAAAAAAGTGACCTTATATAAGGTTTCGTTCAAATCCTCTATTTGCATAGGACTTTCTTAGATTTACGCGAATATTTGACATTTTAAATAAAACTATCTTTTCGGATTATTTCGCGAATTTATATTGATTTTTGGTTTCCGACGTTTCGAATGCTTTACAGCAATCATGGTCACGGGAGAGACTAAGGTTTTAAACGTCTCAAAATAAATCCGCGTAATAATCCGAAAAGATAGTTTTATTTAAAATCCTTTATTTGCAATTGAAAGCACTATTAAAATTGCTTTAACAATTCTTGTAATTGAAAATATTTTATACTTCATTAAAGCTAGAGTATAGTATAGTGTAAGAGAGTGACATAAAATAGTTTTTAGATTCAAAACGTATATTTATAAATAAGTAAACTCTATATCACCGTTTACTAATGAGGGGTGGCATAAGGAGGTCATAACTAGTTGTTCCAAGTCCGAGTTTTGTATAAAAATAAAAATTCCAGCTTCGTATTTTATAATGAGCACATTTTGTTATTAGCACATATCCAGGTAGTCACAAAATAAAACCATGTACCAGCAACATTTCTATTTTCTTTTGTCTTATTTTCTAGGTAACGCTTATATTTCTTGTATTTTGCTACTTGATATCTAAAATAATATTTGTTTTATATATTTGGGTCAGTTATATTTATTTAAGAAATAAATTATAATTTACTTATTTATTCTTCTACAGAACTTTTATACTTTAACATTCATAATGTGCAAAATAATACTTATTTAAAAATTAGGTAGCTGTGGTCGATAAGGTTAGTAAAATAATAAGTTGTATATAATATGCCTTTTTTGATAGAATAAGCTGTACTAATAAAACGTTATGAAATTAAAATGTATCTTGAAAACTTTTTTGCTTGATTCTGTCAAAATTTGTGTACAGACAACACTAATTAACATAAAGCTGTTCCGTTGAAAATGTAGAATAAAATTTTATTTTGCTAGACGTAATATAAAATCCAAACAACATAAAATCAGAGCCACTAAGCCATAAACGGTAGTGGACTATGAAAAATCAATTTTTTTAAAGGAGATGAATTACCTAATTTTATCAAACATGAAAAAGGTTATATTTTTAAGTTTTAACTTCAAATAAAATATTTTAAAATAGACAAATGCTTTATTTACAGACATATTTTAATTGGCTAACGGTATTTTTGTTATTAGTCATTATTTAAAGAAAATTATTTCGTCAAAATATATTGTATATTTGTCTGGTAGTGCCAACTCCAGTGATGATCATGATTAATTCCTCCAATGATTTTGGGTTAATCAGTGTTGAAAATGCTTATAGATAAAACATTTTCTGTGCTATTTAGGAAAGGCTGCCCAGCACTTATTAAATCAGTTAATCATGGAAATTTTAAAAATCTATAACATCAGTATGCTGAAATATGATCAGCCGTTAATGAAATGTATGTAGCTACTAGTACAGTTATAAGCTAATGTATTTACGTGGTCTACATTAGCCTAATCTTGTAAGCTTAAGATAATTGATTCCTAATTAAATCAGCCCAACTGATTATATATTTCTTAATAAATAAAAATAATGTACATAGAAATTAAATATTTACTTTTATAGAAGAACATATACGTACGTTACGTAGCATTTTTAAAATTGTTTTTTTAATAATTACATACTTAGATTTTACTGTTTTATAAGTCAGAGTCTATTCAGATGTTCACTTTATTTTAAGCAATTCGAGGCGAATCTTTTTAACATCCAGACATAATATTGTCTAGATCTGGTTACAGTGCAGGCGCAGTTAAACATTCAACAACAACATGTTTAAATTTCTATGTACTGAGTTACCAAGTTTTTCTTATCCAAGTTCTCTAGTTTCCTTTCCATACTCAGATAATATAAATTCAATACCGTGCTTTGTTTAATGGCGATAAACTAAAACATATTGTAGAAGCCCAGCAAACTCTAAATTAGGTAATCACAAGTCAAGTACAATAAAGTATTTAAAAAGTTTTTTTTTTCTTAAATAGTAATACGTACCTTTGCAAGTTCATTGTCTATGTACCAATTAATATCAGACGGTGGCAGTGAGTAGTCGGACGTGCAGTTCAGGAGTATTTGCTCTCCGGGCTTCACTAATTTCGGAGCCCCAATTATTATAGGGTCCTTGTCTGGCATCGCTGCAAGGAAAATGGATTTCAGTACGAAAATTAATACAAATGTAGTTTTGAATTCGGTAACGAGTACCAAGTTTATAACGAGTTAGATTGCCTTCGGGTGTCCGCGATTTGTTTCGTACGAAAAATCAGACTCCTTTCATGTCTTTTACCAGTGTCATTACGAACTGATGTTAAATTAATCGGAGATGCTGCTTTTTCGTAATTATTATCTTTATTTTATATATTTTTTTGATATATTATAAGAATATTAAAAACATTTACATTTCTTTGATAAATTAGACGTAAAATCAATTATATTATGATAATATTTGGAAAATTTATATCATACAAAAATATAAATAAAACTATATAGTTTAACCGTAATAGAATATTAGATTTAATTTATGTATTATCCTACAGAAACATATTTTAACATAGCTATAGCTGTACATCTACATGTGAGTATACACTTCTATGGCTTTTGACAAAGCACTAATTCAATCGATATCGAAATCGCACACGAGACCTCATATTTATCCATTTCAGTGCCGACGTGCTCCATCCTGAGCACGTGATATTATGAACTAGAATATGAAACGAAAATAGTTATGTACACAGTAACCAAGGTTGTTAGAAGCAAAGGGTTAAATTTTAACGAAGACGTGACGTGACGTTTGTTTTCAGTTATTATTTATTAAAGAAATTTTATTTGTATCAATGTTTTAATAAATACTTGAAGCACGCACAGTAAACAAAAACATCATAAAATATTTTTCGGGTAAAAAAAGCTCAAACAAACTAGAAACTTTACAAGCACGCACTTACACTAGCACATACTAATTTCTTCGGAAAAAAAGCAGTACTACCATTGGCCACCAATCACTGTTTTTCGCTTACATGATGCGAGATGCGATAAGATACAAATGTAAGCAAGAAAAACGAGTTAATGAAACCATTTCGCCGCTTCTTCCTTTCCGCTTAATCTATCTAATATCTAATCTAATACATTTAAACGAGCAATTATTGTGTATTTATTTATTTAATTATAATTTATTTATACCAGCGATCTCGGAAACGGCTCTAACGATTCCGCTGAAATTTAGTGTGTGGGGGTTTTCGGGGGCGAAAAATCGATCTAGATTAGTCTTATGTCTGGGAAAACGCGTATTTTCAAGTTTTCATGCGGTTTTCTTTTGCATTATTCCACGTAAAATATGTTATTAATTTCGCAGACTCGGGCATGGGCATCGTAGTCAAGCGGCCAAGACGGAAGATTAACTATCACAGGTGTCCGGGCTTGAATTCCGGTCGGATACAAAGATTTTACTTGTGTTTTTTTTGTATTTATTCAAGTTTATGGTTTTTTTTCAGCCAAATTAAAAAGAAAATGGTACTTTCCACCAAAAACTCCGAGCAAAGCTCGATCGCCCAGTTATTATACCTAATACGCATACGTTAGCGAATAAAATGGCAGTCACTTTATGAGCATAAAACACATAAGTATGTTAAAAATGGTATGAAAGCTAAAATAGATCGTTTTCCCCCGCTATATCCGTAGAAAAATCTAAGTACAAAATACTCTTTGGGAAATTATTTGGCGATAGGTATATATAGTTCAACAATATGCTAATTATTGTTATTAATGGTAGTGGCCTTTTAACTTTACTTAATTAACCATTTGCAGCTAATAATTGTAAAAATACATGATATGAAAATATCTATATTTCAAGTCATGTTCAATTTTGCTAGCAGTCCCAGGTTTGATTATCGCGCAAAGTATGTTTATATTAACTAGAAATAATAATATAATATATCTCAGTTTGTTTAAGACTAAGCACAGAGTTAGATTCAGTTGTTTCCCAACAAGTACGCATTAATTAGTTTTTCTCCCTATCTTATTCGCAAGGGAGGCTCCTAAAAAATTATACTTCAACATTTTAAATAAAACAATCTTTTTGGATTTTTTTACAGATTTATTTTGATTTTGGGTCCCTGACATTTCGAATGCTTCACAGAAATCATGGTCATCTAAGAAAGCATTAATTAAATCTTAACATGTATCGGTTAAATTTTAAACTGTAGAGCATATTTCAAAATTGTATGTTAATAAGGCTATCGCTTATTATTCAAAGTAAAATGATTTTTAAATAATTGAAGAATCCCTATAAACAAAATAAACTGCCAAAAATACGAAAGCAATATGATTTTATTGCACCAATCAAAATAAATGGCATTTCTTCCCCAATTCACAAATAGATTTAAAAGATACGTAACAAAAGATCCTGGGGGTCGAATAAAGTTTCGTTGTTCAAATTAGCTGAAGTGCGGGACGTTACCTAAATTGTCGGGAACTTGCCGATTAAGATAATCTTGTAAAGGAACTCCAGTAACATAAAGCGCTTTGGTGTGGAATAGTGGGAATGTGAACGTAATTAAAGTTTTAGGTACAAGCCGTTCTAGTTGGAGTCAAAAGCTTCGCATTACTAATTTACGTTAAAATAGAAGCATTAAATAAGGCTAAATAAAGTTGTTGGATTGGTTTTCGTGGAACACCTAGTTTACATGTTTGCAATGTAAATATTGAATTTTAAAGGATTGTTTTACACGAATTTATATAGAATAGTTAATATTCGTCCATTATAATACCGAAAAGTTATGAAATTATATGGATGGATATTTCAAATGGAAAGTACAGCGGTTTTAATTGTAAAATGTATGATGACAGTATGTTGACAGTATATAGTAATAATTTATTTGACACGTTGTATATTTAACTACAATTCAACAATTTCTATATCTCAAGAAAACAGTACAGCTCAATACTTACAAGTTATCTACATACTGAAAATTAGATAAGCCGTTTGAATTCAAATAAACAGACAGACAGAACAACTATATAAAATTAATGGATTAAGTATATGTATATGTGACATATTCATTAATTTTATTATAAATACTAGAGACTTATTTCGTCCCTAGGTGATTCTTTTAATTGACATAACTTTTTTTATTTATGAACCGATTGAAATAAAAGACACTACTAAATGTTAAGTGAAGCTTACCATAATATATAAGTGAAAACCGCAACCAAATTATTTAAACTATTTCTGAGATTAGCACGCATAAACGCAAAGACAGACAAACAAAACAAAAACAAACAAAAAATCTAAAAATCATTGTTTTTGGTTCTATTGCGTTAAAGACCCTCAATAAAAGTTTTTCTTAAATATCTTTCATGTATAGACAGCGATCAGTTGCACTTTTATTATTAGTATATAATATAGATATACTCGTACCTAATCAGTTCAGAAACGAACCAAGTCAGCTTGTTATTATAAGTCGTAATTATGCGATATCATAATTTTGCTATTAATATTAAGTACACTATATTTGTATTTAAAATACCAGCTGGACTCTTCCTAAAATTCTAGTTACGACATAAACTCCTCTAGAATCCACCATATTCTACAATTTAAACATTTACACATTCATGAACTATCTGATAAAAGCAAAACTCAACGTTCGACTATCATAAATTTGGAGCTTACCATCGCATACACATATTACTTGTAGTGTTTTTTTATTTTATTTTTATAATATATTATTTACTAAAATAATAAATAATAATAGTAATATTATGTATAACGTATGTACATACGTTCAAGTTTATTTGGAAAGTTCTGGTAAAATTAGCCATCTTATTATTTTTTCCCCTCAAGAATGACTACGGATTTTAATGGGACTTTTTTATTGTATGCTAATTTTTAGAATCAAACTTTAAGCTTACTTTTAATTCAATGGGTAATAGACCTAAAGATATAGATATATATTTAAATTCTATAATATATATATATATATATATATATATATATATATATATATATATATATATATATATATATATAATGTAATATAATTCTAACCGAGGATCATGAACTATTCAAAGTGGAGCAATATATTTTTTCAGCTTATCACCGTATTACTGGACGAAAGCTTTCCCCATAGAACGCCAACCAGCCCGACCTTGGGCAGCCCGCATCCATCCCATACCTGCCAGCTGTTTCAAATCGTCGGTCCACAGTGCCGCAGGATATCCTACACTACGTTTGCCTAAGCGTTGTCTCCACTCTAACATTCTAATATACGAGTATTGTGGATGGAAAATTTATGATAATAAAGTTTCACTAAAATTCTTGTATATTTTTTTATGGGACAAAGGGGGCAAACGGGACAAGAGGCTCACCTGATGGGAAGTGATCACCTCCGCCCATGGACATCTGCAACATTGCAGGGCTTGCAAATGTGTTGCCGGCCTTTCAGGAAAGGGAGGGAGGGAGAGGAAGGAAGGAAGGACGGGGGAGGGAGAGGAAGAAAGGAAGGACGGGGGAGGGAGGAGGGATGGAGAGTGGGCCTCCCGGACTCAAATTAAGTTTATAGCGAGTAAATTAGCAAATGAAGTTATAGTAAATAAATACATTAACTTTTAGATATCCGTAGCATTTCTTTATAATACGTTACATACCTATAACATAAATAAACCACAAATTAGTTACTGTACTTACCGACTACAGTCATATGTTTAGTTTGTCTTGCTATCTGAAACTTAGGACCTTCTGTAGAAACTTCGCAAGTATATGCCGCTCTCGTGGCAATCGGCGGGGGCATTACACGTACCATACACGAGTCTGCCTGACAGTCCCCGCCTTGTACCATAATCCCTGTTACATTGAACAGACGGATGGGCACCTGCACAGGAATACCTAATATTAATCTTATTAAATAAAATTATAAGTTAATTATATTAAGTGAATATAAAATTGAATTAAGAGTAATTTAAGTATTATTTTTTGTAACTTTTTAGTACTTCAAGTTGCGCTTAAAAGAAACCTATGCTGTGATTAGCAAAAAAAAAAACTGACGCGTGATAATTTGTTAAAATTTTATATTTGAAATAATATTTCATTTTGTGATAAAGAATTGTAGTATAGAAAATATTGTAGTATAAAAAGAAAAGTTTTACAAGTGAATAAAGTCCTTTGAAACCCTCATAAATGTCTTGTAAAATAAGAAAAAGCTTGTAATATTTCACCCGTACTTACTACACTACTTAATTTGTAACGTGTATTAAAAGTCAATATTGTAGTCGACTAAAAGCTCTATACCACTTTTTTTTTATATTTATTTCGATTTAGTAAAATTTTATTAAAGTTTTAACGTTGAACTAACGTTAACGTTGTTGACGGATAAACTATTCGTTTAGAAACATTGTACGTGATATAGCTTAATAGTCCTGCTTTTAAAGCTTTTTAGTTATTAACACTAAGCTTATTAAAATTTCTAGGTAATGTATAAAAAACTATACAAAGTAAATGTTTAATTTATACAAAACTCATTATAATTTCACAGTATGCACGACGCGAACTCGCCACACGTGACTTAACTACTATACTACAAGTGAAATATGTACTGCCATGACCTAATATAGGTAATATTAGGTCATTTCGGATTATTTATTATAGGTTAGACCTACTTAGATATAGCGAATAATTTCTTAGGTATAAAAGTTACGAGCAAAAGCGTGATACATTACATAATTATATAGTCTTAGCTTGTTTCGTGATATTGTATACTTAACTACATAACTTAAGAAGTTCTTTTGGTATAGAGAAAGAGCGAAGGGAGCGAGACAAAAAGAGAACGTAGAGAACGAGTACTTATTAATATATCGTGGCAACTGGCAGTATCAAATTTTATGGTACTTTTTATAGGTAGGCCATAGTTCTAACAACATATTTGATACGACACGGTGAAGTCCCCTAGCAAACTAAGAGAGTTACGTTTTTGAAATCTATAATATCTTTGAGCGTTTAAAATTATATAAAAGTAAAAAGAAAGGGAAACTTATTTATTTATCATACGATTTTAAGAATAATGCGAATGCAAATAGAATTTCAAATTTTACTAGATAAAGGGCTTAAGAATAACATATATTTTTCTGTTTGAAACTTAAAAAAATATTTATTATAAATTATAATATATTTATATCAAAGAACCAAGTAAGTGTATCAATTTAATCGAAAGAATAAAAACATGACCCAGAAAGCGAATCCGCAGGAATCTTATTGTGAGTCAGACACAGAGTCAGGTGCATGCTATGATGGTTCTATATAAACTAATACCATAATAAAATATTAAAAAAACCATTATTTCTCTGATTTAGATAAACATTAATGCCAGTTTAATACGTAAACGACTATCAAAACGTCATAAGTTGACTGTTGATACATCAAAAGGCTAGCATGTTAAAATGTACTAGTTGAAAGGCCGGTAAACATCAAAGTTACCTTCTGTGAAGGGTTATATCTGAATATCTCATTCATATCCCTATACCACTTGACGGAGTGTAGTCTCTGATCGTCCATTCGAAAGTGACAGCTCAACTCCGCTGCCCGCCGAGGGTCCGCGTACAATGGGACCTTCAGTTGGGTGATTTCGTGTGCTGATGTTATAGCTGAAACAAAATATTTACGTTAATAAGCGAATATATTTATACAGATAAATAAAATTGGAGTGTCTGTTTGTAATATTAAAATAACCGCTTTTTACTAAATGCATATGGATTTTTACACGGTACATACCTATACCGAAACAACATTTTTTATAATTTTTGTCTGTCTGTCTGACTGTTTGTTCCGTCTAATCTTTGTAATAGCTGGACCGATTTTGACGGAACTTTCACTGGCAGATAGCTGATGTAATAAGGAATAACTTAGGCTACTTTTATTTAAGAAAAAAAAGGGTTCCACAAAAAAAATTAAAACCAAATTAATTAATTAATTTTGTTTCGGGAAGCAACCTAGGGACGAACCCGAGCGAAGCGAGGGTGAGTCGCTAGTTATGTTATAAAGTAAATAAGTGATAGATTTTTTTTAATACGTTTATTCTTTATTTAAATAAAAAATAATAATAATAGTTAACATATATTTGGCTCTTTCTCTTTTTAGGAATGTTGGGCATTACTCTCTAAATGCCCAATCATTGGCATTAATGCAAATCTATACAGATAAATAAAATTGGAGTGTCTGTTTGTAATATTAAAATAACCGCTTTTTACTAAATTCATATGGATGTATACCCGTTACATATACCAAAACAACATTTTTTTCAATTTTTGTCTGTCTGTCTGTCGGTCTGTCTGTCTGTCTGTTTGTTCCAGGTAATCTCCGAAACGGCTGGACCGATTTTGGCGGGACTTTCACTGGCAGATAGCTAATGTTATAAGGAGTAACTTAGGCTACTTTTATTTTAGAAAAAGAATCAGGGTTCCGCGAAAAAAAATTAAAACCCATGAAATTGTGAACAAAATCCGCGTACGGCGTACGCACCCGAGCAAAGCGAGGGTAAATCGCTATATAATTTAAATGAATATCTTAGGAGTAGCAAGCTACTATTTATGTATAAACATAGCTAACCGCGAAAACGTACCTAGGGACGAACGCGAGCGAAGCGAGCGTGAGTCGCTAGTATAAAATAAAATATTATATTATATAAAATATAATTAAATAAAATAAAATATTATATTACAGTGAAAATCGTAAGCTGGCTGCTGAATCTGAGTTAAGGCAAACTAAATGGGATTAAACTAAAAAAGTGTTTAAAATCAATAAATTATATAATAATTTTATTAATTAATTATATTATCATATTAATATATATTATATACTTCCTGTTAATTTCAATATCATTTACGTCAAGACCATCAATTTTGTATTAATATGCTTTTAAGTCGTAACAAAACATCTTTTAATTACAACATAAAGTTTATTTTATGAAAGAGACAATTTCGTTATTTATTCAACATTTCTCATTTATGCGTGCGCTTTGGGCAATGAAATATCATTTCATAATGTCACTTCGTTTTCCCCGGACGTTTTAGAAAAATGTTAATAGAATTATTTTTGGCAGCCCATTTTATCGTCAGTTTTTAAAAAGAATTTGTTAATTAATAATTAAGATATTTTAACTTGACAGGTAATTACTTGAATACATTTTGTTATCTTTTAAAATGAGGAACTCTCTTTATAAATGATTAAAAATATAATTCTTAATATTAAAATGAAAATACATTTTCTTAATAGTCAGCACATCTACCATAAAACAGATAAGCCTTCACTCTTGGTCGAAGAACTAATAAAAAAATGTCCCACACTGAAAATCAAACCTGTGACCCAGTGAAGATCTGAATAATACATATCACATTAGATATACATACATATATCGAGTTCTTAGGATAAAGATTCAAATTGTACAGATACATAATAAGACGCTACACTTCTAACAAAATATTATCATTTTATGTAAAGTTAACATTAGCATACTGAATGGTAAACACTTAAACTGGTATTTCAATGCGATGGAGCTACGTTGTTTTTAGAGAAACATCACGTATGTTAAAGTGCCTTCAACATTTACGTAAACTCGGTCTGAACGTATTTCAGAAACTTAAGCCTAATGGTCTTGTCATATACGTCAGCTTTTCATTACAGTTTCATTCAATAATAATATTATAATATGTCTATTGTATTTGTTTCGTATTTTAAGACAAATTAAGCTATCAATTAGAAAACGAGCTTTGCGCTCATAAAATTACGAATGTTCAATAAAAGAAAATGAGAACATAGTTTTTGTTTCTTTTCCTAATGAATGTATGTATATAAATAATTAATTAATTTTTAGGGTGGAATAGAAAGTGATTTTTAAGTTTCCATACATTTGTGTTTAAAGAAATTATTGTATTGATACCCCATTAGGCTCGATTCACACTATAGTGCCGATCATGATTCGTTCTTGCCCCGATATTGATTTGGTAAAGTACAAAAATACCGAGAACGGATGTTATCGGCACTATAGTGTGGGACGGCCCTTTCTTCCAGTACATAATATCTCTCTATCCGTTCGTGTATAAGTTGTATAAACTATAAGTTGTTATAATGTAAGCATCAAATTGATGTGATAATAGTCCGCATACTAAAAACTGACTACATATTATAACTTTAATATACGATAACTAATATGAATGTAATCAAATTATTAATAAATCACACAAAACATTTATTTTGTTATTGGTTTAATTCTAGTATGGCTGGTAAGTACAGTGTAATGTAAAAACCTTGGCAATGATAGCTCAATGGTAACACGCTCGCTTGGGAAATCGAATGAAGTGAATCATTTCCAACATAATTACCACTTGTCTTACGGTGAAGGAAAACATCTTGAGGAAACCTGCATGTCTTATAGAATCTAGCAAGTTTTCGAAAGACAAAGACAAGAAATGTGTAGTTCGTTAACCCGCACTTGGCCAACGTGGTGAACTATGGTCTAATCCCCCAATCTTATTCAAGGGAGACCCGTGCCCAGCAGTGGGATGTTAAAAAGGGCTGAATACACTACAATACAATGTAAAAAACTAGTTAATAAAGAAAGAAAATCATTAACATTTCTAATTAAAATGTATCAAACATTACTTTGTATCTCCATTTATTCACTTGACCTTAAATTCACGCTACTAACACGAGAAATATATGACTTTTAATATTTACTTCCAAACCTTTGATAGTTTAGAACGGTTAAATCAATTTGGGTAATTTTGAATTTCAATGGCTTATTGTACCCTACTTTGTATGTCTATGTCTATATTCTCGGGCGAGGCTTTGTGGTTTATCGAAATGGATGTAACGGTTGGGTTTATCCATATTACGCTTGTACAGTACGTCCTGACTTCAAAATAAGCCTAATCTTGATATTCGAGATATGTTCTTTAACCTTATACTCATACTCTATTCTTTATCTATTCATATCTTCGATCATTGTATTTACATTGCTTGAACAATATGAAATATAAACATAGCAAATTTTATATAAGTAATGTATGCATATTAGAATACGTACATACAAATTTAAAACACAGATTAAGGAATAAGCCATAGAACTAAGTACGAAGGGAAACAATAATGTTTTAAAATAATGCATAACGTTTTATAACTATGTATACTAAATATTAAAAGAATAATTAACCATTACTATGATAAGTAAATAACGAAGAGAACTAATGTTTAAAAAAAAACAAAACAATATAGTATTATTTAAACTATTCATTAATAGTATATTTTTAAAAGTTATAAATTAACGACTAACAACTGTATGAAAATTCCTTTATTCTTTGAAAAAAGTAAACGATATGTATGACAAAATCAAGCATACTAGCATAAACGTCAATGCACGCTACTATTTTTGACTTTGAGATATTTTTGTGGGCTCCGTCTATATAATTGTTTAATCTAAGGTTTAAAATCTAGATAAAATATAGAAATCTAGGTAAAGACGAGATTGATAAGTTATAACTTAAAATTTTCAAAGAGGTAATTAAAATTCTTTATTTATTTGTTTGTCAGAGTCAATTCTAAAAGTTATTTCACTAGCAGACAGCTGCACAGTGTATAAATATTATAATTTGTGATTAAATTATATAGGTGTTTTTTGATTTACAAATGAAACAGACTATAAAAAGTATGCGTAAGGTAATATGTGATAATATAATACAAAAGTATGTACTTGGCAAACGTAATAAGCGAATAAAATAAATATTTGCATAGGTCAATCGGGCTCGGTCTCAGTAAACACGCAGTTAATTTCCCTTAGCTTAATTCATCACTAAATGGTATAATTTGTGACAAACTTTACTATTTATATCATGATTTTATATAGAATTCCTAGTTATATTATAAATACGGAGGTCACTTTGTTCTGTATCCACGTCTAAACGGCTATTTTTTATATAGTAAATCATATAAATTTTGACGTAATTTAGTATGTATAAAAAACAATCAATCAATCTCTAAATCCGTATTAATATTATAAGTGTGAAAGTTTGTGAGTATGGATGTTTGTTATTCTTTCACGCCAGAACAGCTGAACTGTGAGTGTGAGAGTGAGCCGCTAGTAATCACAATAAATATACTAACCCTTCTACTTTAACATGACCTTAAAAATAATTAATTTAATTTAATTTTAAGATTTGTTTCGTACATACATAAATTATTTCTTCAACTCAATATCCTTATAATGTTTTCTCAATACAATAAAATAATATAAGAACTATATAATATATTCCAAAATATATTAACAATAATTTAAAACAAATAATATTTAAGTTTTTTAAAGTAAATAAACAGTAGACGAAAAAAGAAAAAATTAATTGCAAGATAAAGTACCACGAAGAACGTAATTCCTAGCAGAGATTACACCAACGGTCTCCACAGAGTAAATTGCTTAGTGAAATAAACTTCTGAGGCTAATTCTTATCCACTAAAATTGCACAAAATATATAAAGAACAAACGTAATAAGTGGAGGAAACAAATGTTTACAGAGGTCACGAGGCCCGCTCTTAACAACCATGTAGCTAATTTACCTTTATGTTCACTACATTTTTATGACTTCATTTGACTCAAAACATTTATAATATAATAAAAAATAATAAAAAAAATGTTCAGTTTTTAAAATTTACTTTATTGCCATATTGAAATAATTGTTATTATTTATTTTATCCATAAAAGCAAACAATTTTTCAATAAACATTTTATTATATAATGAGTACAAGGTCTTAATTAAACTTTTTGTATACCAAATCATAATAGAGTAGCGTAATAAACAAATTTTCTTCTTCAACTAGATTGTTTTATAAGGGATTGTATTCAACCCTTTTTAAAGTCTCACTGCTCGACCTCCCTTTAATATGAGGGGCATCAGGCCTTCGTCTACCACGCTGGGTATGTGCATTGTGCAGGTGGGCAGACTCCACATGTCTGTCGAAAACTTGCTAGGTTCTCTCAGCTCGCGCTCGCTAGGGAAAACTAAGCGAAGCGGTTTCAAATCACTGGGTTCGTACTATCGATAGAAAAGCTATCGATTTTTGAGGCAGTGGTAGCCCAGTAGTAACGTGTTCGCTAAGAAACAGAGTGAAGCCGGTTCAAATTTTAGGTCTCGCGCTTCTGATATTTTCATGTGCGAATCATTTCCAACATGATTACCAGTTATCTTACGGTGAATGAAAATATCGTGAGGAAACCTGTATGTCTAAGGGGTTACTTTATACTTTTGTCTTAAGTTTAATAATTTTCAATTTCTTTATAATATAAATAGCACAATTATTCTATACATGCGTATTTCATTTAATTAGAGTTTTTAACAGTATCGTTTACTGTATCTTTTTAAAGACATAACATAACAGTATTTAAATATAACGTCCATCAATTGCAATATGTACATATATCACAGATATTCAAAAAGAAAATATTAAATAGATACAGTTTAAGAATAAATTAATTGAAACTTCGTAAAATTTTACAAAGTCCATTTTTAAAACCGTTGTGAAAGGCAAATGAATCCAACAGGCGGGGTCAAATTGGCTCGACAAACATAGAGTATAATTGCCTTAAGTGCTCGTCGTTAAGTCCTAACGCTTCAATAGTGGTCAAGTTGACGGTAGCAGTTTGTTAACTGACTAGATAAGTGAATTTATGAACAGTAGTACTATATACGTATAATGGACTATTGAGTTAAAGTTGTCGCGTACAGTATTTTTCCAGAAGACATTAAGCTCGTATTGAGGTGAAGTTGAATCTCATTCTGCATTTTTTCTAAGCATTTTTCGAACGTCTGATGGAATATTCGACAAAATATAATGAATAAGAAATTTCTTATTTGAATTGGGTTTTAAATAGCTGTTTTTATTAATATTTAATATATAAGAAATTAATATAATTGTCCTAGTGTAAAATCAAACCCTTACACCTCTAGTGTTACTGATCATACTAATAAAATACAAGTATTTAAAAGCTTAGTTGATTATACTAAAATAAAAAATAAAACACTCGATGTCAAATATATACTATTAATCAAAAATAAGTGCGCTTTTATAAATAGTTTGAAAGGAAAAAGCAGAATGCTGAAACTATTTAAAATACATAAATAAAATTTGTTTGAAATAATAATTGGAGAGCTATAAAACATCGTCCATTTTACACTGAACCTTATCTAAATTGAAAATCTTCACTGGAGTGGCATCCTGCTTGCTCTGACGCATATATTTATTGCCACTGTTATGAATGAGAATAATAAAGCAATAAATTATTATATATATACATTGTACCTACAATTTCGTACAGAGTATAATATATTTTATATATAAACAATGTAATATAACAATTTAACGTGACAACCCTTTTTTAGATTTTGCTGTAAATCATATTTTAGATTAACGTTGCTATACAGTTATCATACATTTTATGATGAGTAACTTGAATGGATATTTCTATTATATAGTACACTAGCGACTCACCCTCGCTTCGGTTCGGGTTCGTCCCTAGACAAAAATAAATCTATCCCACGGGAACCGCACATTTTTCGGGAATGATATATAGCCTATAGCCTTCCTCAGTTAACGGGCTATCTAATGCAAAAAGAATTATTTAAATCGGATTAGTAGTTCCTGAGATTAGCGCGTTCAACCAAACAAACAAACAAACAGACTCTATAGCTTCATAATATTATAAAATAAGTATAGATTTAGACAAAAATATTTGCAAATATGTATGTATATCATATGTATATTACAAAATCGAAGGAAAGTTTACTAATAACTAGGATGAGCCTTGTAAAACAAGTTTCTATTATCTATATCGTCGATAGAAAGCTAAACATACTATATGATAACTAATTATTACGACGACTTTACGCCATTTGTTATTCTCATATATGATTAAGTTTTTAACAATTCTAAATATATTCTATATAACCATGTGCAAATATTTTTGTGACCAACGATATTTCACTCAGAAATAGGACAGCATCTTTTCTCTTTCAAGTGATTTGGACCTTAAATTTTAACTAGTTGGATTGAATTTGTATATTTATTTAAGGCATTTACTTCATCATATTTCATTTTAACATTCAATGAACCGATAAATCAGCTGTATAACATACAATAAACAGAAATCAATTTAGCAATTCGATTTCACGAAAGCAAATACGGTCTTAAACCCTGAAAAAGTCATTACGATAACGGAAAGAGCTGTCGCAAGTCCTAAGATTAGCCCATTGATATAAATCAATCTACCAAAGATAATCACGGCAAATAGACTTTACGTTATGTTGAAGACATTTGATGAGTGGTCAAGGATTTGTTTATTACTTTTTCTTTTTACACGCTCTATTTTTTTTTTAATATAAAGGGAATAGGTACTTCGTTTTCTTATTATATTCTTGGATTTTTTAAGGTACATAAAATATAATTTTTATTCTTATTAAGAGGTTGTCTGCAACCTATCTCATTTATTATGGCTATTTCGTTTTTAAATATCAACCCACCACTAAAAGTCCGGTTAAAATCAGTTAAGTATTAATATATCTGTACTATTTCCCGGAGAAAGCTTTTTTTCTTTACTAGGATAGAAAAAGTAGCTCAATATAACTCTAGTGTCAATTCTCCATCGGTTCAGGATTCTAAAGTTTATCGAATTTTAACAGACGGGCAGGAAAACATTTTTCGTTTATTGTTGAGGTTTTGGTATTGTAGAAATAATATACTGTATACTACTGTGTAAGTCATTAATATATATATATATATATATATATATATATATATATATATACATATATATCTTCCAAATCGATTTAGCTGTTTCATCGTGAAGGAATAACAAGTATACTCACGTACACGTAAACACACATACTTACTTTAGCATTTCGCAGAGACATACAAAAATGTTTAAAAGAGCTATAGAGCACCTTCATATTATTATCTATATCAAATATTTTACAAACAAGATTTTTGAGATAAATATTTCATATTTAACCTTTACAATTTTAATATTACTCAAGACGTAATATTTGTACTATTAATAATGAAATTTCGTTTTTTTTTTTATTTAAACTGTTTCGAGCATATTAGTATAGTCCCGCTCTATATATTGTAGTCCTAACAACTTCCCAACTCTTGGCTGCTATTAATAATTTCTTAAAAGAAAACCTAGTAAATATTTTAGCCCAACCCAGGACTGTAACCCAAGAATGCCACTAAAAGAATAACAAAGCCCTTTAATACTATTTATATATTACTTAGCCGAAGCATTTTTCTCAGTTTCATGCCAAATATACTACAACATTTTATACATACATGAATGAATACTACACTTCAATTTAAACACGTAGGTACTTTTAATTAAACGACCGATAAACTTGACTTCAGTTTGTTAGAAAGTCTGTATTTTCCACCTAAGTAAACCATGCAGAATACGTGACTTACACAGGAAATTGTGACAATCTATCAAGTTCTATTATTAATTAGTATCCATCATTCATGCTTATAATGTAGCACTTAGTGCTTGGGCTGCCATATACTAGTACTATGGGTATAGTATATGAATACATGTTACATCATCATTCATCACAACAACTCAGAATCAAATCAAAATATTTCAAAGTAGCATAAATAGTTATACTCATGTCAATGAACTCCAAAATTTATATAATCTGTTTAGACCTTTATAAATAATAAGCGGCCCTTATTTTCCTTAAGCCTTATCTATAATCCACAAGTCTTTAAACTACTTTCAATAATATACCTACTATGTAATAAAAGTGAAGCATTTAGTTAAAAAAAATATCTCAATCCTCTATCTAACCATCTTAGACTCTGCGTAATAGATAAATATTATATTTATAAACATTTTTGTATTTATACATACATATATACATACATACATACGTTGTGTGACTTACCACTATAAAATCAATCTAATAGTCAAGATATGATAACAATTTGTAATGTGGGTGGATAAGAGATTTGTAACAGTATAATATGGCACGAGAAATAGCAGATCACAATGTCTGAAAGTGGAATATTATCAATCTAAATAATTCGTCTGGACATCCTCACTTTGCTCATCTTGCTTATATGATATTACGTCATTAGTCTGGAATGTCTTTTGGTGACACTATTGCTATTATGATAATTTGAGTTTTCGTATCTTTGTTAGAATATGTTATTAATGTTTATTTAGGTACACAATGGAGTGAAATGAAAGCCCAGAATACAATATTTAACTCTTTAATTTAATGTTGTCCATTAGGCGGTTGCAAAGGAAGAGAGTGATGACATTAAAAGTTAGCTATTTATAACGTCAATAAATGCCAGATTAAAAATAAAAGCAACAAACCATAAACAATTGAAATTACGATTTTATACCTAATGCAAGTAATTAAATCTATAAAATATAATATATAGTTATGTAAATAAATAAAGCGTTTAGCACCATAACATTTTTTTTGAATGATCAACATATTACGTAAAAATTAAAACAGTGATCGAATATATTAAATAAAAAACTTTGGGAATTCCTAAACCCTGTATATAAAACTTAGGCGTAACATATATATTATAATAAGTAATTATTAACATAACTTATGCGAAAGATGAAGATTTGTTTGATTGCATATCATTCCTTAACTTCAAGCAATCGAGATGAAAGGTTAGAGTTTAAAGATCATAACAATTGACTGCATATTTCATTTAATTTTATTATTTTATCATTTCCAACATGATTGCCACTTGTCTTTGAAGAAAAACATCGTGAGGAAACTGCGTGCCTGAGAGAACCTAGCTAGTTTTCGAAGGACATGTGATGTTCGCCAACCCGCACTTGGACCGTTGTCCATAGTGGTGAACTATGGCCAGCAGATTCCCCTTGTAGTAAAAGGAGGCCCGTACCCAGCAGTGGGACAGTAAAAAAGGAATAAATACAATAGAATACTTTTTAACATAAGATATCGGCATAGGTAAAAGTTAGTGATGTACGTCAATTGCGTGGCGATCTAAACTGATTGAAGATAGATTACCAATACATTACTCGTAGATCTATAATCTTACTCACTTCTTTTGAGAAAATAATATACCGTTAACAAAAGTTATTTTTTAAATAAATAAAACAACCTAATATGTTACAAATTCAGTGCATTTTATCTAAAGCAGTAAGTTCATAAATTTTATAGCGCTTAAAACTAAAAAGTTTGAAACTCGTTTTTCACAAGCTGAATTTAAATTTTTTAATTTAAAGTTTATGCAGTCCCAAACTGACAGACTAAATTAAGGTGCGAAGTTGGGGATCGTGTCAAAAACTTTAGCGGTCATTGTATATACGTGAAAGCCGAAAGGGTCACACCTAAACAAAGAAAATTCATGATTATTAAACTTGTTGAAACTTTAATCATTTCGTTCATTTTATTAATTCATCTTATTAATTACTAGCGACTCACCCTCGCCTTACTCGGGTTCGTCCCTAGACTCCCCATACAAACATCCCCATTTTCACCCCCTTATGGGATGATTTCGGGGATAAAAAGTATCCTATGTCCCAGGGTCTCAAACTATCTTCTTACCAAATTTCATCTAAATCGGTTTAGTAGATCCAGAGATTACCCCCTACAACCTCCAAACTCACAACCTCACAAACTCACAAACTTTACTTCTTTATAATATTAATATAGATATTGTTCTGATTATTAATATTTTAAATGTAAAAGTTTGTGAAGATGCTTGGATTTTTGGGTCCTAAGTTAATTATACGTATATATACCGTTAAATGGATTTGAATTATTATTTACATAACATACAATATCAAAGACTAATAAATTTGTGATTACTTATACCCCAGTAATAAGTTTTGGTTCTTAACAACGTAAAATAAAAGCTTATCTTTTATACTATACTTAATCATCGATGGTGGACTACGATTAACATAAAAATCATAAATATTTTGAACTTGTAACATGAATAATACTTAGTATACACTTGAGAATATTTAACATTTTAAATAAAACTATCTTTTCTGTTTTTTTTTGCGGATTGACGTTTATAGCAATCATGATCATGTGAGAAACTAAGTTTTTAGATGTCTCAAAGGCATTATATAATTGTTACAGACAGTCTACCCACAAAATAGCAAAATGAATTCAAAAAATACAAAAACCTTTTTTTGTCTTAACTATGTCGAAATGAATATTTATGGGGTTTCCTGAGTACGCAAATCAAATTTCATCTTGTACCACAATGTGTTCATGATGTATGGAGTTTTAAATTCAATTACTTAATATAATAGTCTAACTTTCCAAATTTTGTTTCTAAATATTACTTTCTAAATTCTTATTCACAAATTTTACCTCTTTATATTAATAATAATTAGTATACATGAGGTATCTTTGAAACAAAGCTAAATTTCATCCCTATAAAATATTCCACTTAGTTTCAGCCAAGAACAATGACAATCAAAGGAAAATTACATAACGTCACAGACTGTCTCATCCGCTTTAAGATGACGTTGAGAGCGACTGCGAGCGCTTAACAGATTAAAGCAAGTAAATAGTGTATTAACTATTATTAAAATGATTTGTATTAAATCAGAGGATTTTTTAAAATTCATGGGGATATTTTTAGACAAATAAGCTTCAATTAATAATCCTAATCATAGTCCGTTTACGTTAAATTTTGCATTTTATTGCTAATTATTACCTTTTATGTTTATTACGATCATATTTGATCATAGTTTACTGTGAATACTTAATACAAACACGTAATTATTCTGTGATTTATTAAAATTCGTGTAAAAATGACTAATGACAAAAACTAATTTTATTTTGGCGTTTACTTGGAAAATTTATAAAAGTTACACGGATATTATAAGTGTATATTAAAGTGAGGATACGCGTGTGCTTCTGATTTCTTCAGATACGTTCTGATGTTCAATGATTCTACAGAGATTTACAGGTGATTATGTGGGACTCAAACAGACACCCATTAGGGCCCTGGGTAATGGAGTTCAAAAGTGATATTTTATTTCTGAACTCATTGGTAAAAAAAATTACGAGGGCAACGTCGCGTACAGAATGTATTTTTTTTTTTTTTGTTTAAAATGTGATGAATCGATCATTTTTAATAACAATTTAAAATTATTTGCAACATTTTTTTATAGTTTACTTATGTGCATATTATGTTATCTGCTTCATAGTAACATACGCAAAATACACATCGCATCACAACATACGCAAAGTGCACATCTGTAGAATACTGTGCCATAATAATTTTATTTCCATTATTTGAAACATTTTTCATATATTTTTCTTCAGAAAATAGTTATAACGTATAGATATCCTAGCGTACATTGTTACATGTGTAGATAGAACATAACATGATGCACTACTAAATACAGTATCATTTATGCTCTACAGCATGTCTATTTTGTTATTGGCATGATTATTCTACGTGTTTGTATTTAAAACAGAGATCATATTGATTTAACAATTAATAAAACATATCTGCTGGTGTAAAATAGCTTTAAAAGGTATTATTCCACCTTGTGGATGAAACTTTTTGTTGATAGATATTGCGCGTGCGTATAAAAAAACATACCCCCAAACGATTGTAGTCAGTCTATAAGAAGTCAATGTCTTAACATTATTTATATCTGTATATATAAGGCGTACTCCTAACATATAGTTTCGCTCAAACACGTCTTACTCGTCACTTGGGGTATTTTGTAAATATTAGTATTGAAATATTAACATACACTTCGTGAACTTCTGTAAGCTCCTATAGCACTCTACACATATCATAATACTTGGTGCTAAAAGAGTCAACTCAATACTCCGTTATTGCGTAAAAAGATGACAAAGGAACTTATTTCTGATTTACTAATTAGTACTTAGATTTCAGATGAGTATAAAATATATGTAAAAAAACATAATATAATAACCGATTATTTAATTTCTCAATTAGATGCAATAATATCTCTTCATATTTTTATGGCGTTATTTATAATAATATTGCAATATAATTTATTCCTCAAACGGAAATTCCAGTCCATTTACTCTGCTTTAGCACTTTGGTTCGGCGGAGGGAAAGAAATGCTTTTAATAAAAGTAATTTCGGAACAAATTTACTTGATTTGCCCAGGATAAAGGTTGAATAATAATTATGGAGGGTTGGCAACGTAATTTGTTTAAGTTACTTTCAGAAGATAAACGGTGCTCCCAACAATTATTATTCATAATATCGACAAATCTATTTTTCCTTCCAATATTTTCTTTTACGATTCTTGTTACTCAAGTTGTTAATGCGGTTCTTTTTTGGGTTAGTACTTATTGCAAATTATTTAAGCTGTCTGTGATAAATTCAAATTATTGAGTACCAGCGACTCACCTTTGCTTTGCTCGGATTCATCCCTAGGTACGTTTTAAAGTTTAGTACGGAATAGACTTTATATTATATATACATAGGTACAAATAAACAGTTCTGAACTTTTCGATTTTCCAACCGTTTTCTTTTTTTTTTAATTTTTCCCTACTTTTTTATACTTAAACAAGTAGGGAAAATCCAAAAAAAAAAAATCACTCCCAACAAAAAAAAAGAAATATTCAAATCGGTCCAGCCATTTTTGAGTTTTAGCAAGACTAACGAACAGCAATCAATTTTTATATATATAGAAAATATCAATAACCCTGGTTAAGTTTTACTTGTATCATGTTCTTTATAAAGATAAGGAATAAATCAAAAGTGGTAAAAGATTTTTTTATGCAAAAACTTGTCTGCCTTAAATAAATTAGAATGCTATAGTGAATGAATTAAGTTACTTCTTAATAAGTGTCTGTTTGAAGTGGTAATTATATTGTAGGTTCATTACTGACAATTGAGTGAAGAAATGAATAAAAATAGCAAACTTCCTTTTGACCTATACAATATAAAAAAATATATTTTTATGCTAATTATTACTAAGAGTAGGTTATATATTGATTACAATAAATTATTTTAAAAACTGAGCAATACACATGTAATTTTTATTTAATTTTTAATGTCTTAGCCTTATGAAAATATAAAATTTTCAACTATAACATTAATAATACCATCTTTAAAAATGTTTGTCTTTGTGTAAGATTTATAACAGTACATATAGAAAAGTCGATGCTTTTGTAATAAATCGCAAAAGGCACCTAGGGACATACCCGAGCGAATCCAGAAAAATTGCTAGTTAAAATATTTCAGTTAAACTCTATATATTAAAAAATTAAATTAAACATTAAAAATACTAGTAGTAGTTACATTATAAAAAGTCCTTGGGGAGATTAGGCACACCCTTGCTATGCGTTAAACCTTAAAACACTGTAGGGTTAACTGTATTATATTAGGCTAATGTGTTCCCTAAGTACCCTAGTACTAACTAAAATTGCTTTTAGGTTATTAGGTTTTTACGTTTCTAGTTATAGTACAAGTCACTATGATAATGCATTTTTATATTATAATTACCCTCATATTTTTATGAATAAAGTTATTAAATTACAAAAGAAATCGTATTTGTCATTTTATACTTGGCTTTTATTGATAAATACCGGACGCAGCCAAGAGACTAACTCATTAATACAAATATATTGGGACATTAAAACACAACACCATCTAGTTCCATGGTAAGCTACGAGGCTTGTGTTACGGATATCAAATAATTGATACACTACACATATATAACTTTAAATACATACATATTATAAACACTCATGACTAGAGTACAAACATTCGTACTCATCATACAAATGAATACCCCCCAGAGGGACTCGAACCCGCGACCACTGTTACAGGAAGTAGGATCACTACAAACTAAACCAAAGGTGTCGTCAAAAAGTATATAACATAATATATAAATTCATCTTTTGTCAAATGATCAGCGCCATCTTTTGGCAAATTTTGTAATTAATAGTAGGCTGAATGTTAGTACAAGTCATTGTCAGTCTGGCCAGCCGTCGGAGTGTCGTATTTTAGGACCGGGAAGGTTCCGTTGGGGTTTAGTGCATACTACTGGTCTTTCTAGCCGATGAGTCCCACATTAGGACATGCACATATGCAGGTTAAAAAGGTTACAGTCTGTCTGAATACTACATTTGATCCAGCCGTTTCGACGTAAAGGAGAATCAAATACAAACATACATTCAAATTTTCGCATTATAGTAGTGTGATTTAGCTCCTATATAAGCTTTCGAAACAACACTATTTTGGACATTACACACATTACACATGACCATTCTCCCATTGAATAATGCGATTTAATACATACGCGTTACATTGCAATGGTCTACATCAGCGATCGGCAACCCGCGGCTCGCGGGCCGCATGCGGCCCGCGAGCTGCCTCCATGCGGCCCGCGGCTTGTGACTCTTTTATAAAGAAAACTTTTTATGATTTTTAAGTATTTTGAATTTGTAATTACCGAAAAAATAAGTATGTTTCTCATCTCAGAGATAAGCATTAAGAGTCATTTTAGAAATTGTCACATTGAATGTTTTAGTTGACATATCTTGTGGTGTACTCTTTTTTTTTTTGCTCTTACAAGTGCGACCCGTCTTTACTAGATATTGCCATCTTGTGGCCCCTGCCTGCTGAAAGGTTGCCGACCGCTAGTCTACATAATTACTCATAATTCAACAGACATCTTTGTCAATATAGAACCTGGAGTATAAAATAATCATATTACTATTATAGGACTAGATAGTATTCTATAATTTTCTCATAATTTCTAAGTAACTTTACATAATGTAGCAGTCTATTACTAACTAAAAGCTGCGAACGATAATTTTCAAACGTGTTGACAGACTAAAATTTGTTTATTCACTACTACAACTAAATTGGTTAACTAAGCCCGGTTGATCCACGTTAGTATTGATGGCCTAACAGAATTTCATATGATCAATGTATGTACGCACGTGAATCAATTTAAATACTCGTGATTACATTCCTAGATTTTAGATAGAAATTATTTTTTTGCACAGGTTGTAATGTTTCTTTTACGCTGTATACTTCGCGGAGATTATTACATTTATTCTAGTCTAGTGGCAAGTAAACAAATAGCAAATAGAATCACGACTATAGCGTGAGGTACATAGTTCAAATTTAAATATAGTTAAAACTAGCGACTCACCCTCGCTTCTCTCGGGTTCGCGTCTAAACAAACAAAAATAAATCCATCCCACAGGAACCGTACATTTTTCCGAGATAAAAAGCAGCCTATTTGTTATCCTGATGTATAAACTATATTATAGTAAAGTTTCATTAAAATCCAATCAGTAGTTTTTGTGTATTAAGCTATATAAGTTACTCCTTTTTTTAACTATTCCACGGGAACTCTTTAATTTTCCGAGATGAAAAGTATTTAAAATGTAGACCGGGGATATAAGGTACCACCATGCAAAATTTAATTTAAATCGATCTAATAGTTTCGGAGATTAGCCCATACAAACAGAGAAACAGACAGACAGAGGAACAAAAAATTAAAAAAAAAAACTACATTTGTTCTATTTTTTCTCTTACATCCCCCTGACTCGGTTTTTAGCAATTTTTTTTATGAACAGATATTCGACCTCTACAGTTTTATTATATGTATATGTATTGATTACATAATATAATTTTTGGTTAAGTTAACCTTTCACATTATGAAAACTTTCATTTCATTTTATCAAAAGAACAATAGGCCAAGAAGCTAATATGTTCCCTATGCTTAATATACATATCATAATGCATCTAATGGATACCCAATACAGTAATATACCTTAGGTACTGCCCAATTCATAACAAGAGATTTATGTAAATAATATTTAGAGTTATTATTATAAAAATGTCTTAGAACCAATTTCATCAGAGATAGCATATTCGATTCTCCTTATTGTGTTTTAGTTATTTATGTTTTAAAATAAAAAAAAATATCAGCGAACATGTATGTATAGTTTTATTGCATAGAGTGTTAAATAAATTATTATTTAAAACAAATACGAATACTAGAGAATGTTATTCTATCGCGAACCAACCGCACTTCTACAAATGAGAAGCATTTACATGCACCGCGCTATCTCTACATTTTGAAATAGCGTGTAGAATATGTTACAATATAATACTTCATTATGGGCATGCTATGGAAATATATCGAACGAATTTGTAGCAATTTCTTGTAAAAATATTCGCTCAAAGTTAAAATATGTAAACGTAATATCGAAACTCTTTGCAAATATATTTATTCAAAAACTATTTAAAAACATCCCTTCTACTCACTATTCATGAAATCGTATTTTTGTCTAAAAATATTGCTTAGTAAAATCATAACATATTAATATTTCGTAAAAATAATACTTCATTATAAGCTTGCTATGAAAATATATCGAAAGAATTTATAGCAAAAATGAATTATATTCGCTTAGAACATAAAACACATATACAATATAAATTATCACATATTTTCTAGACAGCATACTTTTCTACAAATATGCTTAATAGAAACAATCCAATTACTATGTACATATGTAAATAACTTTTCTCTAAAAAGTATTTATTTAAAACTAGCAGGTATATTTTTAATTTTGCAAAAAACAGCGTACAAAAACATGGAAACAATAGTCTTTCGAAATAATAGTTGGTCCTTTTTTTCTAAAACATAAAATATATTAATTCTAAACAATGTCTCCATTACATCCAGTTTTGAGTTCGCTAAAAATATATGAACTTCAGCATTTAAAACAAAATGCAGGTCAACAAAAAAAGGCAGTCAATAAAAAAAATAAAAATTTAAGAGCTTATCTCTTTTAATTCGATGAGTTCTTTTTATGAGAATTTGAACCATTTCGATTTTTAAATATTCATAGTGAACTTTTTACATTGAAATGATTAATAATTGTTTTCTTTCGGAAATACTTTATGCATTATGCCTGAAAATGTCACTACGTGTATCTTATATACCACAGAGCTTTTATAAAGTACTGTTAAGGTTTTCAGAGTTTTAAAAAATATAAATAACATGATTACCATTTGCCTTACGGTGAAGGAAAACATCGTGAGGAAACCTGCATGTCTGAGAAAACCTAGCAAGTTTTCGAAAGACATGTGAAATCCGCCAATCCGCACTTGGCCAGTGTGGTGGACTATGGTCTGATTTCCCTCGTATTGAAGGGAGGCCCGTGCCCAGCAGTGGGATGTTAAAAAGGCTGAAACCATAAATAAGAAGGCTAGGACGGGAGCGAAGCGAATTTTAGCTTTACCTTCTTACCTATCATATGCACATCAGATTTATCAAACCGAACTTCAATTTAACACAGCATTTTGCTTGACAACAAAAAAAATGACTACCAATGATAAAATGACTGAAATAAATTCGAGTCGAATATATTTTGCTTGATCAAATAATTATATATTAATATTCTTTTATACATAATAAATCTTTAGGAATTTATTAGGAGACCAATCGGTACAAGAAAAAACCAATCATTCAAAATAAGGATAAATAATATTCATTTTTACCTATACAGTAATTATTTTGTAAGCTTATAGAAAAATATAAAAATCACGTCGTCTTAAATAAATATTTCTTAGATATAATCCATCGATAAATTAATCATTTTCAAAGAGCTTATTTTTAAAAATACCTATATCTATAAGTTCTTAGAAGTTCTAATAAAAACTTTCAATATAAGTAAGAATTAATTTCATTGCATAATATGGATTTGTTATTAATAACATTATGGAAAGGGATACTAAAGAACATGCTCTTTACGTAATTGAAGATATTAACTTGTTAGATGAAAACTTTGTTGTAAGTAATATAAAAATATTTTCCGCTGAGAAATGTTATCAACGGCAAAAAGGTGGAATTGTCGCCAATGCTGGCTACAAGCCAACGTTCTTACTGTCGTTAGCTTTCTACGTATTTTTCACTTCGCATTGTTTAAGTCAGTCTTAAATATATGATAAATTACTTTGTCATGAGTAATTACATTTTTTTTTCATTATTTATTCAAAATTTTACTGGTATAATAATAAGTATGAATAAAATTAACTAAAATCTTCGAAACTGTTAGTAAGAAACCTACAGTTTTGGAGATATTAGTTATAAATTAGTTTAGTTATTAGTGAGTAATAACTCATAAAAAGTTGAAGAAGGTTATATGAGCAGTTTTATTTAGTTTTCATATCACCCATTTGCCATTATTCAATGGATGAAATTTTGCAAAGAGATATAGTGAAATTCAAAGAGATAATAACGTCCTTCTGACCGATTTCGGCTACAGCGACCAATTTCGCTGAGGTTAGCCAACTGCGCAGGAGATGTTATAGTGCGCTAGTATGCGCGTAGACACAAGTGCACTATCTATTCCTATCCCTGTTATACTCCACTGGAGCAAGAACTCGACCCGACCGGTGAGGTATCAGGCGCAGAACTGACAGCCTTACGTGCTCTCCTAGGCAGTGTGGGTGTCAAACACTAGCAATTTCCTAACTTCAGACTGTTACAAAAAAAATTTTAACATAAAACTCAATGATAAAACTCAGTCCGCCTAGCTTATACTCAAACCCAGGATATCCGTATCTACAGTTGTACACGGCCACTAGAGCACCACAAAAGATGATAAAGATATAATGGGTTTGATTCTCGTACCAGACAATTGATTTATTGATTATATTAGCTTTCGTCCTCTGTCTCTTCTCTCTAGAATTAAAGTTCTATCATTTCAAAGTTAACGGGTATTAACAAATAGACTAACAAATATGTGCTATTTTTAATAAAAACTTAAAACGGCAAATAATCAGAAAATCTAATAAAGTATTAAATTTGTGCTATCAAAGAATCTTAAGACTGTTATAGTATATGTGGGTAGCTGATTGACATTATAGAACCCTAACACATCAGTTTTATTTATAGTAAAAATTATTGTTATAGATCGATAATGAAACACAAAAGGTGATGTGTATTGTCGAATTTCGTCCCACGTAAAAATGTACATTTAAAATTTTATGACGGCAGTATTTTTCATTCACAGTACCGTTTTTAATACTACGTAAGCCGCTCCTGGAATGCATCATACGCTAACGCGTATGAACAATGTACACTCATCCATCGTTCCAGTTTTCTGTGGGACGTATATGAAAGTACTGCCCCATATAGTTGAAGTTACCCCCTGTGTTGCAAACTCAGAAATTTTTCCTTAGTTACAACGTGAAATTATTTTTTAATTTGTATATTTTTGCTGAAATCCCATACATTTTTTGTTTATTATAGCTGAAATACGGAAGGGCGGCATTTTCACGTGGCTATGGAAATGCAAACCACTAGCAAAACCCGCAGCTTCGCTCGCGATCAAAACACGAAAAATGCGAAATTTCATGTAAATATGTCCTAGGAATAAAAAGTTTCATACAAACTTTTATCCCCTATTTCACCCCCTTAGGGGTTAAATTTTGAAAAATCCTTCCTTACTGGATACCTACATCAAAAGAGAAATATGTATGTGAAAGTTTAAGTTTCTAGCCCTAAGGGTTTGGCCTGTGCGTCTATTAAAAACTTTCTCCCCTATTTTACCCTCTTAGGGGTTGAATTATAAAAAACGCTGAAATACGTAACTCATTATTTTTGCTGTACTCAATACATACGAAATTTCATGCAAATATGTCCAAGGAATAGAAAGCTTCATACAAACTTTTATCCCTTATTACACCCCCTTGGGGGTTGAATTTTGAAAAATCCTTCCTTAGTGGGTGCCTTCATCATATGAAAAATACGTGTGCAAAATTTCAATTTTCTAGCCTTACGGGTTTGGCCTGTGCGTTGATACATCAGTCAATCACTTGTACCTTTTATATAATAAAAAAATAATAATATTATATAGATAGACAATAGCTCAAATAAAACAAAACATTTGCTCAAAGGAGTGAAAGGGCTGAATTTAATAAAAACATGTTGATTATCACTCGCCGTACAATGATGGAAAACACTGTGATTAAACATGCCTTACCGAAAAAACCCAACTTGTTCTCTCTTGTCTGCGCGCATGGTGGAGTATGGCCTGATCCTCCCTTACATTGAAGGGCGTTAAAAGGTTGAATTAATATATTGATATTATCAAAACTGCTAATAAATCATAGAATGTTTTGAAGAATACTAATAATACATCATAATACATACATATATTATAAGACAATAATTTTTGGTTATAAGATTCAATGTTCTATAAAGTAATAAACAACACTCGGAAAATTAAGTTCAAAATATCCATATTTTCATAATTATTATGAATCCTTTATTTAGCTATTATAATCAACGCCATTGCTCATCTCAATTCAATGGTTAGAAAAATACGACATTCTAACATAGCTTAATATATCCTATAAGAAACTATTAAAGTACAAATATTTGCCTTCTACATACAAAAATACAAATTAAAAAAAATTGATAATAGCTAAATGTGGATATGTTATTGCTTTAATATTAAACAAATAATTCTTAATAATATCTATTCGATCCTATTATTAATAAAAACATTAATAAAAATAGACTCATAATATAATACGTATACTGTACAGTATACATTATATAATATGTATATACGTGTAAAATATCCGCAAAACATACACATGTTAACTGGTTGCAATTAATTAGAACGGCTAGAAGTTATTCCGAAACATTAAATAAACTACCCAATGTTAATTGGACGCAGTTAAATTACGTTAGCATTTATAATCAACAGTATAGTTCCTAAGCTAACATAATGTATTAAAATATGCAAAGTTAGATTTCGTTTCCTTTCGTATGCTCTTCTTTATTACCTTCTTCAATTACTTCAATCAAAATTGACTTATGCTATTGTTGAAAAAGCTTTTTTACTACAGTCTTTTAGTACAAACTTGTTATCTATCTATACATTAAATAAAATTCTAACTGAGCCGAATCTGTACATTAAATATTTTTTGGAAAATCTTATTAAAATTGTCATTATTATCGATACAGAGACCAAATAAATAGTTTTTAGAATTTTTGTCTGTCCATCTGGGAATGCATCACGAGAAAACCACTAGACAGATTTTGATAAAATTTGGTATAATTATAGCTGGGTATCCGTCCGGGTCAATATATAGGATACTTTTTACTGAGGCTAAATATGTCATCTCTGAGAAATCTATACTAATCGTTAAAACGTTCCTAGGGACGAACCCAAGAGGAGCGAGGCTGAGTTGCTAGTGTATAAATATTTTACGTAGACGTGAGCGAGTAGGAAATAATAGCCTCAAAGAAACGTTTCTGGCCTCAATAGTAGTTATACATTAGTACTTATCGTTCCATTAGGTGAAATTGACAATTCCTATGCGACTTGGTGACCTCGATAGACGTTACATATTATGTTCAAACACATCGACTGTAAAGCGCCCGATAGTGTGAAATGCGTATTTTCCAGTTTCCGAGTGCATTGTAACCTGGCTATTTTAGATAGTGTGTATATTTGTAGGCTAACATGGATAGTTCTTGTTTAGGAAATATTAAAAAGAGAATCATTGGCCTTTGATCCTCTTATTGTATCACAAGATAGTTTATCATATTTCGGAGTGTTGGTCAAAATATAAATAGCAAGAGTATTATCTATCTAAAATGTACAATAAACAAAATATATTATATAATTTCATTTTCTGCATAATAATTTGTAAACAAATTCAGAAAATGTCATACTTAGTTCGTAAAATTATAATTACGATCACGCAGGGCCTCGTCATTCATGTAACATATAGTCCCTAGGTATTATGTAACCTACTTTCAAAAAGGCCATTACAATACCCAATACACTATGCCATACACAATTTCTATGTCTCAATTATATTATATTTATATTAATATTGAATTTGTTCTACGCATTTAGCGAAACATTAGAAACTAACTCACTGTATACGAGTGTTTAGTGCAATTACAAGTGGTTTTTGACAGATATGAAGCGTGTGCTACAACTTAGTGTTTGCAATATAAACTGTAAATAGAATCATCTATTTACTTACGTGCAGTAAGTCAAATCAGATGTTTCAACCGTCTTGAGACACGACTCTAAGACACGAGCTACTTGATTATTAATGAATAGCCTAGCTTTACTACTGGAAGGCGAAGGCAATATCATTCGTAGAGCCCTACGCGATTATAACGCCCTATTATGGCACAGAACGGGTTAATTGGTAGTATGAAACTCTGAAATTAATGTAGGTGTCATGTTTTGTTGAAAGTTGTACGAGCGAGTGTCATTTTAACTTTATGGCTTAGGTAACTTAGTTTTGTATTAAAAGCTTCTAACTGGGGTACAACGGTAATCTAACTTGTTATATAAGATAAATAGTGGGCATGAAATTAATAATTGAGTTCAGTCGGAATTATGTTTGAGTTATGAATTATAGCGCTCAATATTGGCTTTGTTGTAAGTCGCCTCTTTGTACGAATATAGACTTCTGATTCTAAATTATTTTCTATTGTATAACATTATTAGATATTACATCAAAAGACGTAAAGCATTCATTTTTAAATGAATATATTTTGTTGGTAGAAATGAATGAGTAAATTGAATTATTGTGTACCAGCTTTTGCCTGCGGCTCCACTCGGATGTCGATAAAAATTGGCCATCTCTAATTTCTTTTCATTTTTTAAAGCCGTTACAGCGTGAAGAAGAATCGAACACACAAACGCACACACATTAATTCACAAAATTTATTTTTTAGATGCACTAAAGTAAGTAAATTAGTAAGTTAAGTAAGTAAGTTTTGATGTATGTTTTAAGGTTTAGCCAGCGGATGGTTTCTAAAGAGAACTCGATAAGCCAGTTATTGTGATTTCCCGTGAGAAAGAAAGATTTCCCTGAAGTAAAAGCTATCCTAAATGTTGACCCGAGTAATAAGTTATCACTTCACCAAATTTCTTTCAAATCGATTCATTACCTTTTGCGTGAAACGCGCACATACAAACAGACAAACAGACAAAAATGTTAATAACTATTGTCTATATTGTGTACATAATACGTTACGGTCATTGTTTTTAAAATATATTTCATGTACAGATTTCGCTAAATTACAACTGCTTTAACATAGTAGGTATATATGTAGATGATAATATGATTCATAAAATGATGATTGACAGCATCGGCAAAATCATGAACAATTTTTTTTTCTTACTTTAACTTTAATTTTAAGCATATAAATTTTCTTTGTATTAAAATGTATACTCGGACCAATAAAAACTTGTCTCGTAATACACAACGAATTGGCTGGCGTTGTTTGAAATTAACTTTTTCATATAACGTTGAATACAATCTAGGAATACTTCTATTTTTATCTGAGATGGCACAAAACTAAAAACAAATTAGCTTAAAACCTTTTCTCTCCTTTTATTTCCACTGGAGTATAGAAAAAAATTAACTAAATTGAAATTACTTTAGCGAAATAAAAAATATCAATTGTGGTGTATTTACTTAGAGAAGATTAAATTTTAAGGCTGTTGTTCAAGCTGTTTGTTGACTTTTGCCTTAATATAAATTAATCATTGGATAAAGTACCTTATAGAAATACGATATTATTTATTAGCTCTACTCTTTTATTTGTAATTTAGTTTCCAAATACCTTTTATTTCGGAAAAAAATACTCGCAGTAAAAATTCTAAAGCTCTTTTAAAAGGACTTTCATTGGCTTTTTATTATTTAATATTACATAATCTTAACTGCGGGTTAAATGTTATGATTATAAATGTTAACACTACTTCTATACATATTATAAAATTCTAACTAAGCCGAATCTGTACATTAAATATTTTTTGGAAAATCTTATTGAAATAGACATTATTATCGATGCAGAGGCCGAATCTATAGTTTTTAGAATTTTTGTCTGTCTGTCTGTCTGTCTGTCTGTCTGTCTGTCTGTCTGTTACCGCATCACGGAAAAACCACTGGAGGGATTTTGATGAAATTTGGTATGATGATAGCTGGTTATCCGGGTCAACATATAGGATACTTTTTACCGCGAGAAAATATCTCATTTCTGAAAAAAAATACAAAAACTGGTAGGAACAAAACCACGACGATACTATTTGTAAACAGTTTAGCAGGGTAACTTACAAAATATGATAAAAACTATAAAAATAGCTTATCTTGAAAATCAAATTATCAAAAGTGCTATTTTATCCATTAAAATAGTTATTTTAATTAATATTTATTTATGTGTTATTTAGATATTCGACAATAGATGTCGCCATGTGTTTTTAAAATACATAGTTTTAATCCCAAAAAAATTAGTGTACAGATATGACCTTTTTTCGATTTTATTAGAATTACTACTAAATCACCCGCGGCTCCGCCCGTGTTTAAATTATCAGTAAAGCAAACTTTTTCGCTTCGTAAATTAGTAACTATACATACAATAAAATTGTAACTAAGCCGAACCCCTAAATTCAATATTTTTTCGGAAAATCTTATTGAAATATTCATTATTAGCGATATAGAGCCCGAATCTATAGTTTTTAGAATTTTTTCTGTCTGTCTGTATGTGACCGCATCACAGAAAAACCACTTGAGGGATTTTTATGAAATTTGGTATGGTAATAGCAGGTTATCCGGCTCAACACATAGGATTCTTTTTACCGCAGGAAAGTATCTCATTTTTGAGAAAAAATACAAAAACTGGTTGAAGTAAAAGCACGATGATGCTATTAATATTTTAGCAGGGTAACTTACTTATATATTATGTTAAAACTATTAAAAAAAACTTATCTTTAAAAGAAATATTAACAGCGCTATTTTATTCATTAAAATAGTTATTTTAATGAAAATTTATTTATGTGTTATTTAGCTATTTGACAATAGATGTCGCCATGTGTTTTTTAAATACGTAGTTTTATCCAAAAAAAAATGTACAGATATAACCTTTCTATGACTTTACTATAATTACTACTAAATTACCCGCGGCCCTGACAGTGCTTAAATTTTTAATAAAACAAACTTTTTGGCTTTATAAATTAGTAGGTAACATATTAGTAATATTTTGTTGGCCAAAACAATTTTCAAATGAGAATATTTGTAAATTTTTATTGTTTAGTAAATAATGTTAATGTTTTTTAATCTTTTACTGTAAAAATTGGGCAAATGTAAATCCAACTCGCGCATTTTAGGTTTCGTATAGCAAAATGCTATGTTGTTTTTCTTACTTACGTGTTTTGTATGGTTAACACTAAAATAAATACGAATAATATTTACGTTTCCACAATACCTACTCATTTTTTGCACCGTAAAAATAAGTTCAATTTATATTATTTTATAACATTTTATGGAAAACAAGTCTATGGCTGTTAAACTGCCAAAGCGGGTAACTAAAAATATTTCATATCTCAAAAACTATGAAAAAGTATTTTAGGAATTGTTATACCTCAACTTTTTCACCTTTCACCTTTTCTTGGAAGGTAAAGGCTTAAAGGACACAATAAAATGCTTACGACTTTAATCATATTAGCAGAGCCATATGAAATAAAAAAATGTATTCGCTTAGAATTATTTACTTATTACACTTTCTTTTGAAAATCGTTTTGGAAAACATTACTAACTAGCGCTAATTAAGAAAAGTTATCATTATGTAATTTAAATAATCAGCTATATATTAAATATTAGTAAAAAATGATTAAAATTAATTCCGTAGTTTGAGAGTTTATCGTGAAAAACTAAAAAAAACAAACAAAACAGAAATATAGACATACATAAATGTTATTGCTAAAACAAAAAGTTCAATTTAACGGAGGAACCTTTGTGGCATTGTCAATCTCTGCCATTATTTACCAATCATGCGGTGCGCAATGAAAGTAATGTATAATGTAAGAGTATACTAATGTGTAAAACCTAAGAATTTGGTTTTTGATCATCTGAACGCGGGCGGAGCCGCGGGAAATGCTAGTTATAAATATAATCAAAAGACGGCGGGTTGCGAATACCAGCTTGAATAAAAATGTTCGAACCTGAACCGAAATACATATAAAAAGTAAGCCGGACACGTAGAGTGCGTATCTATACTAATATTATAAAGCTGAAAAATTTGTTTGTTTGATTGTTTGGTTGGTTAAACGCGCTAATCTCAGGAACTACTAATCCGATTTGAAAAATCCTTTTTGCATTAGATAGCCCGTTAACTGAGAAAGGCTTTAGGCTATATATCATCCCGGAAAAATGTACGGTTCCTGTGGGATAGACTTGTTTTTGTCTAGGGACGAACCCGAAGCGAAGCGAGGGTGAGTCGCTAGTGATTTATATAAAACAAAATAAATAATAAAATATTATATTCTTAATGATTTTCACTATACAGTGACCTCGCGTTTCAATACGTCCTTACTTAACATATAAGTAAACGACCGTTTCAGTTGGTTGGTGCACATGAAGTCTTTTATATCTATCCAGACGTTGAATTTTAGAGCAGTTTGAATTGTACAGTGAAAATAATCGCTGTAGTAAAGTACAATCGTCAACTGGCCGGGTGCCAGCAGCTCAAACATAGTTGGGTATGTTACGGTGCGATAGAATTAACAATTTAGCTTTTCATCGGAAATTCGTGTGTCACAGACAAGCGAATAAAATACTATAGACAGGTATTGTTTATATTTCAATGTTATCATTCAATATTTTTAATTGTGACAAAATAAATTCTCATTTGCTCTTGCGGGTTATCTCAAGCGTGTTTTTGACATGAATTCGTTACGTATGTCATATTCATTTTTTATTACTACTAAAGCAATATTATTTTTAGGAGTACGAACGTGTTTGAAATGTCTAAACTTGAACAAAAATAATATTACGAGTTCTAGTGAATCGAAAATATAGAATGTTCAATCAAACTTTGTTTTTGTACGGGTGAATATTATCTGAAGTAATAACATTGCTTAGAACTTTCCATTAAACGCGATATCACATAGACCAGGGTATGTATTTAATCTCCCTGATGTGGTTCACCTTGTCGTGGTGGGGAAAGCTCATTAGCATTTCGCAATGTAAACAGGCGTGAAACCAAGATACACATTGAAAGGCGGTCCTTCTCGGTGAGCGGTGTACCATGCGGGTTGCTTCTGGTACTTCTTTAATGGCACAGTGGACGGAGAGAGCAACCCCTTGGTGGTGTGGTCTGCTTCAGTAGACCTGCCGTCGGGGCATCGTAGTTGAGTGTGTGAGCGAATCTGCGACGCCCCATTAAGACGGTTGAGGCTCTGTTGGGTTTTAATGGGTATTACAGGCTTTTCTAGCCGGTGATCCCACATAACCACATATATGTATTACTAACAACCAATCTTATTATGTTAATAAAATAAATTGCCATATTAAAATCGATTAACATATTTTGTCTAATAGTTAAAAAGAAGACCATTGAATTGGCTATACCTATTATATTCAACAAAATACCTAATCCCGAAAACTATACTACCTGTACTTAATTTTAAACTACTAAGTAAAACCACAAAAAGAAATTATTACTGCTGAACTAATTTAAAATTTAATTTTTAACTTCACGCCAAAAAGTAATAAAAAATAATGGTAAGTAGATGAAAGCTGTAAGATTTTAATGTACATATATATATATTAAGCTATACATGAAGTGTAAAATATTCTATACTGTAGTAAAAACTAAATGGGAGCATTGTTAATGCAGACCATTAACGTGGACTAAAGGTAAAACATAAATTCATCCTACTTATAAAATGTAAAACTTTTCAAATATGTTTTTAATTAAAATGAAAACTTTTGAAAAGATTCTGATGATACTTTGAATCCAGATAGATCATATCCAGGATCCAGGTCAGGTACTTACTAGTTAAAATTTTATATGATTTAAAAAAACATGTCTGAAATGTAATGAATGTGATTTACGTCACTTTTCATACTGTCATATCAAGTTATTTTGGTAGAATAATTCTGGTTGTCAAACGTTACCTACTGTCACTAATATACAGGATGGAACAAATCGATGGGACATGTAAAAAAAAGTACCTTAAATATTGAAGTTATCAAGATTTACTCAAAGGAAAAATTTCTTTATTTTTAAAAATCTTAAATACTGAAAGTGAAGTTAGGATTGATATGTGCTAGTTGTAAGATTTCACAGTTTTCATTAACTGTATATTACAAATACATACATATTATGTGATGATGACAAATAAATATGTAGCTATATTTATGCTATTAATCTTAATACTCAAGATATACTCTTGACTTTTTCTCGAAAATCATTCAGATGATTTTTAACATAATATCGTTTTTACGTATTCAAAGAATATTATCATCCAAAGAGTGATCAATAAGAAAGCTAAAGGCAAAAATTGAACTCATTTACCTCATTGAACCATTGGCATATTAGACACTAGACAGTACCAGTCAAACACATAACGCTACGATGACTGTCAAATATCTTTATATTTTTAAAAATATAACAATGAAATACAAAAAAATCTGTTTTAATATCGACAATAGCATAAAACTACGCCAAGCTAGTAAAAAGTGAGCAAACACCGACCGCCATCATTCAAATGGCCTCATTTCCATGATGCACCCCGACCGCTCTTAAGAGAAATTGCATTCTTAGTTTATTGTTGACAGTGTAATATGAAATATGTCGTAGAAACTTTACTTAGGCCACAGAATAATATTTTAGATATGACACTTGATATTCTTCAGAGAAACGTCTTAGTTTTAATAAACTTTAGTGCTGTAGTAAATATAATAGATGACATGAAAATGATAACATAAAACACATTCATTTCATAAAATATACATTATTTCTTTATTTATTTCAAGTTTAGCAAAATTTGACTCAAAACATGTGACACTTCTACTCGCTGCTCCGTGATTTGTATTATGCTTGAAAGCATATTATGTAGTCACTACGTTGTAGAATGCGCTTCTATGAACTCAAAATTGTATTAACTTAATATAAAATATCAATACGAAGTATAAATTTGTTCAACATTTTCGCCACTGTAAGTAAATTGCGTATAGTTTATTAGGAGAAGAAGTTGTTGTAACATGCATTCATTCATGTACATAAATTCGATCTGTGTAAATCTAAAAAACGTTTGCAATACGATCAAGTAGACCTAGTACTATTGTTATCCTCCCTATATGAAAACACAGCAGGATGAGCGACGATTGTCGATTTTTGATGTTCATCAAAAAACAAAAAAAGATATTCGTCGCCCTGAGTGTTGCAGGATGAACATTTATAGTATTAGAAGATTTCTCATTTTTTAAGTAATAAATAGTGTCTTCTTAGCCGATCTCACTAATACTTCCCAACTGCGCAGGAGATATTTATTCCTTTATCTCTCAAATTCCGATGAGAGGACAATTCGACAAGTCCGGTGAGAGATTAGACTCATGACCGACAGCTTAACGTACTTTCCGAAACATGGGGTGAATCAACAACGGGGTGAATCAACGCCAATTCCAACTACTTATTAAGACTTTTTTAACAGAAAGACTCTATAATTAAACTTGGCTTGACCCCAGATTTGAATTTAGGACCTCTGGATCTGCAGTCGTACATGCTAACTAATAGTATAGGACTTAAGGACCAGTTTTAATTTCCCTGGTATAAAATATAGTATATAGTCTGTTGAAAATAAACATTTAAAATTAATAGTAATTAAGACATACATACGAGTACGTATACAGTCTGCGATAATTGGATTTAGGCCCATAGATAATAGACAGTAACAGATACATCGGTATGCCACAATGCGCCACAACGTTCATCAAAAAATAAATTGCTATGAAAAAAACATAAACGCAATCACATCTGGCCTTCTGCCAGCCGCCGTAAAGACAACAAAATTTATTCAATTCCACCAATCGACGAATTTTCATGAAAATTCATATTTAAATTAATTTAAAGATGATAACGAACTCCGTGGATGTTGTTCTGAGTTCTGGGCTTTGAAGGGATTAAAATAGCCCGCTCTTGTAATTACATTTACTGTAACCCTCTTACATAAATATTGAATACTTCCCTGGTTACAATTTTGAAAGTGAATTTTAAATGTAAGACACACAATAATTGCCTTCATATTTCATGTTACTTCAAAATCTGAAAGTTTACCAAAGTTTTTCTTGGAATTTTAAATATCTAAATTTTCATATGGATTGTGTGAATTTATACAGGCATTTAGTAGATTAGTATATTATATTTTTATAGTAAAAAAGAAATACTAATGTTTCTTAAAAAATGCTATTTTTTTCTGTGGTTTCGTATACACTTGTATCGCGATTATGTCGTTACAATCATGTAGTCATCTTAAAACACGAAAAGGTGTTCCACAAATCTTTGGAGTGGATTTATTAAAATAATATTTACTATATCAATATCATAATATGAATATTTTTATTGTATGTCTGTAGAATAGAAAAAAAACTTAGCCTATGCTCCATCTCTGATTCAATTTTGATAAGTATTCAACACATAGTGATTATATACTGAATTTCCTTTTATATAAAAAATAAATAAGCATGTAGTTTATTTAAAGTGATTGTTTTTAAAGAAAAATATAAGTTCTTTTAAATAAAAACAAATAAACATATTATAAATATTACATATTTCATACGCCTATATTGTTTCTTAAGGTCTTTCATTTGAAAAAATGAATTGAACTGACTTAGTAGATAATAAACATCTAAAGCCTCGTAAAAGTGTACGAAAATATGAAGGATTATCATCTAGACACTATACTAGTTCACTACATACAGAACCATCAGAGCAAAAGGAATATCATTAGCATTTTTATTACATCTGTAAAGAAACGTATACGTTTTCTGAATATTCATGGAGAAAGGAGTATGTTTCACTAACCGACTTCATAAAGGATGTTATCAAATGCACTCGTATGTAATAATATAATGCACATTTTGTGTTCGTTCAGTGGTCCTAATTCGAATATAATCATTTTTTAACTGGTACACTAAAGCTCGTCCATAACTACTTAACAAAAAAAAGAAAATCGGTTGCCAAACAGAGGAGGAAAAGGTACTGAAAAATTTTGGATTTGCCTATTTTTATAATGTAAATATATATATATATATATATATATATATATATATATATATATATATATATATATATATATATATATATATATAGTTGCACCTACGATGTTCACGTTTCATGTCGTTCAAATAAATCACTAATGTGAATTTTGTGTGTAAATATTTCATTATTTTTTTTTTAATTTAGATAATAAACTTTGCATTGTGTTACTTTTATAATTGTGAAAACTGTTTTGGCTAATGTATATGTTATTAATTCCATTATTATGTAATATAAAAGCTATATATTTTCCTAAATTAATAAATAAAGATAAAATTTTACTATAACATACACATACATATTTACACAAAATAACATTTTTGTGTTCACAATTAGTTTTATATTTTGCATTATACCAAAAAGGAAAATAATATCTCACCTTGCTATAAAGTATAGAACTTACAAAATCATAAAGCCTTTTCTTGCAATAACATCAAGTTCTGGCAATCCAGCAACATAGAATTAAAATTTTGCTAAGTGCAGCAAAATGAATTCAACTCATTTAATAAAATCAACAAGAAACTTTCCGGTGAACGGTTGCGCAATTAGTTCCCTACTCGTTTTGTAATCGAAAGCCAAGTCTTTTGTAGCTTAGGAAAAAGTTATTTGCCATATCACTTTAAGCTTATTTTTTATTTTACTTTTACTAAAACTATTCTTTATATACTTTTTATCTTTCTTGTTTAACAATTTCTCTAGATTATTATATATCTGCAAATATAAGACTATAGTTTTAATATTATTTACAATGGTCAAAAAATCTAAATACGTTATTTTATTATTATTCTATTACATTTTTAAAATTATGCATATTGAATCTATTAAGGTTTTTTTAGGGTAGGTACTAGGTAGTTTTCAGTAGGAAATGCAAAAGTTACCTAAAGCGTAAAGAGACACGATGCAATGGGAGGTGGACCACCACGGTGGTTGTTGTACTATGTGGGTTGCTCCTGGTACTTCTCAGATAGCAGAGTAGACTATGGAAACCACCCCTTGGTTGTTGCGGTTTGCTTCGGCGGGTCTACCGTTAGGGGAGGAGGATTAAATCGGGGGAGGTTTCATTGAGTTTTAGTGGGTAGGACTAGCTTTTATTTTCTCTAGCCAGTGAGTCCCACATTACTTCACCAATGGCACAAAGAATTGAGAAGAAACGAACATTCGTCGGTTTTTATAACAATATTATAGTGTCTCAAAATACTATTTACGCAGAAATTTGTATTTTTTTTAGTTGAGAGGGACCATATAATTTTCTTTAATATTATAGTACTGTTTAATTTAAAGTTTATAAAAATATACATATATTTGTATTCTTCATTTAATTAGCCATATAATGTACGGGATATTTTTTGTCTAGTTCAATGCCAAGATTGGCGAATAACTTGAATATTATTTTTTAAGTACGAATCGTACCGTACGCCCATCATTTGGGCACCTTATTCTATATATGTATATAAGAAAATTTGAAAAATAAGTATCATCATCGCATACATAATATGGATTCGGTAAAAATAGGCTTTGGTAGCTAAAAGACGTACAGACAGTAACAACATAGAAATAAATAAAATACTTTTTGTAAAGTAAAAGTTAAATATTTATTAAAAAAGTAACTATCAAATTATGAATATTTATAGTTCATAACTATTGATTGCAATTCATTCTATGAAAATTTTAACGTGTATTGACTGCCAATATAGCAAACTAACGAGATATGTTGTTAAAGTTTAAAAAGAAGTTTTCATTTTAATGCGCTGAAAAAAAAGAAAATAAACCTATAAACGCTTGTTTAAAAAATATACTATTAATCCTACTTATATTATAAATGTAAAAGTTTGTGAGGATGTTTGCTACTCTTTCACGCAAAAACTACTGAATGGATTTTAATAAAACTGTACAATAAAGTAGCTCCTGCATTATAATAAACGTAGGCTACTTTTTATCCCGGAAAAATGTACGCTTTCCGAGGTATTTTGTTTTTGTTTTTCTAGAGGCGAACGCGAGCGAAGTGATTGTTAGCCGCTAGTTTAATAATAACATATTTGAGGTCTAGACTCACATAACAGTCAATGTACTATACATAAAACATTCATTAAAAAAACGTCAAAGGAAAATTTTAGTTACTAAAATACTTGTAAGAATTAAAAACTTATTCATTTTACACGCTATATTTTAATGATGAATTTTTAATAATTAGTCTTAAAAAGCATCTCAGCGCACTAGTTTTCGTACTGCAGTTTGTATATATTAAACTTTTATTGAGATTTTTTTGCCTTCGTTTCGGGTTTACTACAAATTTTCTTTTTCAGGAATTCAATGTAGCCTAGTCCTTCTACTATGAATGGTTGATAAGAGAATACACCGTTACAGCTGATTAATCTATATTTGTGGTTAGCAGATACAAAGGGCATACAAAACAAGAATTTTTGAAACGGACTTTACGGTTACGTGTAAAGAGTAAAAATTCTATTATTTCGGTTTTGGAAAAAATAAAAAGTAACGTAATAAATTATTTTTGTTTTATATAGAAATAGAAAGCTAAAATTAATACAAAATTTATATTTATAATACTCATGGCAAGCTTTTCAAATTCAAATGTGTTAAAGCTTCCGTAACCAGTTGGTAGCATAAAGTAATTTTCCTGTTTGCAAGATCACTGACGCGTGACCACTATTACGAATCATTAAATCGCATTATGTTCGCTAACATAACAACTAATCACGAGCCTAATAATGCTTTTAATAAAAATAGGAAAAAAGATCAATTTAGCTTTATTTTAATTAAAAACATTATAAATGGAAATAAATTCTTAATATGTTTTCTTACAACAAAATTAAAACATTCGCTTATTCACATTAGTTTTAGCTAAAAATAAATATATCTTACTGTTTCTAAATTATTTGTCTGCCTATCTATCTATGATACATAACTAGAGAAGAACTAAGTACACGTTTCTATAAAAGAGTCTAAATAAAATACGTACAGGTTGAGCTTTCCGTTCTTCATGCTCTTGTTTATGGTGGACATAATGTTGCGGACTAAAATAATTACTTGTTTACTAAAAAGGTACACCAGCTGTAATGCTACTTATGAAATTATCCACATTTGGGGTGAATTTTTTTCTTGAAATTTATCTTATCTATTCTGATTTGAAATGTTTCGTTTTCGAACTTTTTGTAAAAATTACTTGACAAGCACAGTGGTCTATGGCCTGATCCCCCTCGGATTGAACCCGCGATCATCAGTGGGACCTTAAAAAAGCTGAACAAGTTCTGCCACAGACTTCGTTCGATCAAAATATAAAAAAATATATTTATTTTACTATATACATACGAAAAAATAACAAAAGCACCACCTACCGGGTCCAACTATAACGAAAAACCATCCCGGTGGCCCTATATGTAAACAAAAACAATCATCAAAACCCCAAGCCGAAAGCCAATTAGGAGTAGAAAATTGACGAACATACAGCGGAATTTTATATACACATAACGATAATCTTGAGTACACGTTTTATAGTCATACTAGCAGAACCTGCGGCTTCGCTCGCGATCAAACTACAAAAAATACGAAATTTCATGCAAATATGTCCAAGGAATAAAAAGTTACATACAAACTTTTATCCCCTATTTCACCCCCTTGGGGGTTTAATTTTAAAAAATCGTTCATTAGTGGATGCCTTCATCATATGAGGAATACGTGCGCGAAATTTCAATTTGCTAGCCTTAAGGGTTTGGCCTGTTGATACATCAGTCAATCACTTTTGCCTTTTATATAATAAGATAGATTACATCAAACTGGTAAAATACATTTTATACAACGAAGTATATTTTGTTTCATTTGATAGTTTATTTTTTTTCTATATTATGTAGTATTGCTCTAATTAAAACACAATATACTATTTTTATAACTGATCTCTGGTTTCAATTGGAACAGTAAATTGAAACCTAATATTTACTTTATGCAACAATTAATTTAATAAAGTTCAACAACTAAAAACTACAAAAAATATCCGTTTATATCACAAATGAATTAATTTGAACATTACGTTTTTAAAAATTTATTATTATTTTTGTAATTTTATTTGCTTTGAAGCTATTGGCTAAAATTAATAATAAATACGTATAAATCAAAAGTTAAAATTGATTATATAAAGTTTATAAGGCATGTAAGCACAGAGAATTACTGTCTGCTAATATTTAGAAAGAAACATGACCAGTTTTTTCTAAAACTTTTTTGTAAGTGAATACTTATTGAAGTTTTATTTAATTAGTAGACAAAGTTAATGTAATGGTTAATGAAAATAAATAAAAACATTCAACGAAGTCTATTTATACTTAATTTTACGGTTAATTATACTTTACTACTAGGTAAACTAAAAGTAGGTTCACTAAAAATCCTTTAATATTTAACTCTTTAAAATTTCAATATAAAATTCATTTATACTTTAAATAAGTCGAAGGTATAATTAGACCAGTAAGAGTCTAGATATCAGTTTTTAACTTTACTATATAACAATTTTCATGTTTGCTTCGCAACTACGCCAAACAACGCAAACTTCTTGAATATAGTCACTGAATATTAATCTACCACTGATTGTGCGATTTTGCTTAAATTATCTGAAACTCAGAGCAGCGTGTTCAGCTCAATAAATTAGAATATATATTTTGACGCAGTAAAGTAATTGGCTAAGTAGCATTGTCTGTTACGCCGAATGTACGAAACATTCGATTTCCGCGTGGAGTTAATATTGGATTTCCAGTTTTTGTATTGGTAAAAATGAAAACAAAAGATTTTATGTATATACTATCTGAACGTGTTATTGAGAATTGAGATCCACATAGAGTTTTCTCTCTATTTTTTGGAATTCCTAAATTAATTATGACAATTACTAATTTAGTAGGAGTAAAATATTATACGAATTTATATCTGTAATGTTTCCATAATTATTATAGTAACACTACTAATTATTTCGTTAAATAAACTCGATAGTGAGATTCAATCTCTGACTGCGAACAATAGGAAAAGGAACAAAATGTTAAAAGAAATAATAAAAAATACCTATATTATATACTAGCAACTCACCCTCGCTCTGCTCGGGTTCGTCCCTAGTTACGTTTTAACGCGTAGTTCAGAGATAAGATATTTTCTCGCAGTAAAAAGTACCCTATATGTTGACCCGGATAACCAGCTATCATCATACCAAATTTCATCAAAATCTGTCCAGTGGTTTTCCCGTGATGCGGTAACAGACAGACAGACAGACAGACAGACAAAAATTCTAAAAACTATAGATTTGACTTCTGTATCGACAATAAAGTCTATTTCAATAAGATTTTCCAAAAAATATTTAATGTACAGATTCGGCTTAATTACAATTTTATTATATGTATAGATAACAACTACTAGGGTTAAAAAAATCACTTGATTTTCAGGATTTCGTACTCAAAAGGTCGGGGCTCTAGTACTAAGCCTTTTTTTGTTGGGAAATGGATTTACGCATACCTCCTGTAGACAATACAGGGACTCACCGGCTAGAAAACCCAGTACTAGCCACTAAAACCCAACAAAACCTCCCCCGTCTTAATGGCGCGTCGCAGGATCGCTTACGCACTCAACTATGACGCTCCGACGGCACGTCTTAGCAGACCACAAAAACCGTGGGGTTGCTCCACAGTCCACTCTGCTGTCAGAGCACTGCCAGGAGCAACCCGCATGGTACACCGCCCACAAAAGTGGGCCACATCCCAGCACTCACCGAAGTGGGCCACCTCCCTGTGTGTTTCTTGGCTTCGCGCCTGGCTGAACTGCCGGACGCTAATGAGCCCCCCCCCTCCTCCCTCCCCCACTACGACAAAGTGAACGCACATTAGGGGGAATTCTAGTACTAAGCCTACGCCAACTCTATCCTTTGATTCATACAATTTTCTTGATAAATATGTAACACGAAATATGTAACACAAACACTATAGACATTGTGCGGCGTTAAGCTATAGGCGCTATAGCTTATTACTAAAACTCTTTATACACGCTTAGACAAATTCAATTGAAAGATAACTTCCTACGATCATTTACGCCGATGGAAAACTAAATAAAATAATATTATTTTGGTATATTATTACTATTTGACTAATGCTCATATTATTCTCGTATGTTACTAGCGACTCACTCTCGCTCCGCTGAGTTCATCCCTAGTTGCGTTTTAACTTTTATCTCAGAGATGAGATATTTTCCCGCAGCAAAAAGTATCCTATATGTTTATCCGGATAACCAACTATCATCATACTAAATTTCATCAAAATCTGTCCAGTGGTTTTTTTTCGCTATGCGGTCACAGACAGACAAACAGACAAAAATTCTAAAAACTATAGATTCGGCATATCGATAATAATGTCTATTTCAATAAGATATTCCAAAAAACATTAAATTCATTTACAGATTCGACTCAGAATTTTATTATATGTATAGATTGTATGTATAAATATCTACAATTACCTACATAATAATATGATTTCCATATAACTACTTTAGAATTTATATATTATATATTATTTACCAAACTAATTCATTAATATTAACTTCAGGGTGGCTGCCTTTAGAGGCCTGAGATACCATTTTTAAAAACTTGCCTGAATATCCAGAGTCAGTTGACGCTTGACGCTACGTCAGATATTTATAAAAGACTCCGGCTATAAAAATATCTGGGCCAATGTTTATACAATTAAAGTAAAAAATGGTAGAATTAACAAACATAACGTTTTCAATAGAGCATATATATGTAGTGCGTACAACTAAAACAAAAAAACGCATTTTGAAATAGCCACATTTAAGCTCTATCAGTAATGCACAACCAGACCCAGTTAAAATAAAAGCTACCTATCATAAACTTATATTTTAATATAAAATGATAAGTTGCAAGTTTTAAATGAATGCGCTCCATTTTTCCGAGTTCTGGCAGAGGAGTAGGTACATACAGTCAAGAATCTTATTTTATGAACGGTTCCATTAAAACTTTACATCTGTTTCGCTGTTTGGCTCAGATATAAATTGTACTTGACAAAAATTATAGACAAATAAAACATTGTACCACGACCTCGTACTTTTAATTTTAGAAATGTATTTCTATTTTTAGAATAGGGTTGGCTCAGGATTTAGCTAGATTTCACATTAACGGATTCACGTCGTATACAATTTATTGAAGCTAAATATATATCTTGAAAATATTTAACTGGTACATACATTTAAGGTAGATGGGATTAAATCAACATCAAAGCTTTTCTTGTGGAAGTTTTCCGTAAGTTGATTGGCATAAAGAATGCATAAGAGCTAAGTACTAGCGAAAAATACTCAATGATAATTTTCAATTTCTGTTCACATAAAATAGTTGATTACAATTTTATTTAACACTAGCGGCTCACCCACGCTTCGCTCGGGTTCATCTCTAGGAAAACAAAAACAAATCTATCCCACAAGAACCATAAATTTTTCCGGTATAAGGTATCAGCATGCCAAATTTTACTAAATTAGATGCATAAGTAGTTGTGTACTAAGCTGTATAAGTTATTATTAACTATCCCACGGGAACTCTATCATTTTCCGGGATGAAAAGTATCTTAAATGTTGACAGGAGATATAAGGTACCACCCTGCCAAATTTCATCTAAATCGGTCCAATAGTTTCGGAGATCAGCCTAACCTGCCGACCTGAGCCGAGCTACTTATTCTAATTGCTTATTTATTATTCTATTCGGCCTTCTTTATAATTTTAATGTTTTATAAAGTACGAATAATTATTATTTATTCGTCGTATTAAAAGATGAATAGACACTCTGATTATATATTGTTTAGAATTTATATTTTACTTCATTATTTGTTGAGAAAGTTTAACTTTTTCTACCTATTCGTGCAAATTAAACGTAAAGTTATATAAACATTTTATGTGTTACTCCATATGAATTTTCACATAAATACGGCTGCAATCTTTAAACGATAACTAAATCACTTTTAGTGATAAGGCCGCCTTTGCACATCACATTAATTGTATTTTCTTCTGTTAATGTACCATTTTTTTGTGCAATAAAGTGTTTAAATAAATAAATAAATTAATTAATTATATCATACGAAGCAATAAGAAGAAAAAGTTAATAAAGTGTTTATGTACATCACTACATGGTATAAAACAAAGTCGCTTCCCGCTGTCTGTCTGTCCCTATGTATGCTTAGATCTTTAAAACTACGTAACGGATTTTGATGCGGTTTTTTTTTTCTATAGATAGAGTGATCCAAGAGGAAGGTTTATATGTATAATCAAAAGATTTGTATTTCATACTAACCGTTAAAACGTACCTAGGGACGAACCCGAGCGAAGCGAAAGTGAGTTGCTAGTAATACATATGTTTAGCTTCAACTGCTTAACTATTACATAAACTATTGTTATGTAAAAAATTAAATGTATTAAATACAATAAAATAATGAAAAATATGATTATTGAGTTGAATATGATTTTATTATATTTTAACGAAAGCTAACATTTTTACGGTAAAAGTTTAGATATTCGTGAAACAAGTTGTGAAAACACGTTTCATAAACATGCGTAAACACATTTTCCTCGTAAATATCTAAATGAACCGAATAGAGGAAACGTATAAATTTGATATGAAATATTTTTGACCGCTGCTTTTATATATTTTACGGAAGGAATGGTTTTTAGTTATTTTTCGATATCATCAATGTCGTGATTTGATTATCCTTTGTTCTATTTTATAAGTATTTTATTCAATATAGTATTTTATCCAATATATATTTTATAGAAAAAGCGAGTTTTCATGTAATATTTTCCACAAAAATAAATCTCTCATTGTCAATTTTGGTTACAGAATAAAATTATATTTTTAGGTATGCTTAAGTGAAGGTACATAATATATGCAATGAGCCATATCCTGTTTCTGAATAGGATGATAAGTTTATCTCTCAGTGCGGATGTTAATAATTATCAAATTGATTAATTTATTTTTAAAACGTAATAAAAATTTGCACCGTTCATTTCCATTATAATATATTGATATTAATAATATAAAAACAACTTCTTCTTTCAAAAAGCTCAAACTTTTAATTAGTATCAACAAAATTCGGTCTCATTATTTCCTATAATCTTAATAATATCATAAATTTAAAAGTTTAGATGGACGTTTAGATGTTTGGATGTTTGTTTCTCAATCACGCCAGAACGGCTGAACGGATTTTGATGAAATTTGGCACAAAGATAGATTATAGTCTGGAACAGTACATAGTCTTCTTTTTATCCCAGAAAAATATACAGTTCCCCTGGGATAGATTTATCTCTTTTTTTCTAAAGGCCAACCCGAGCGAAGTGAGAATGAGCAGCTAGTAATTAATAATTTAAATATTATTTCAATATTTGTCATTATTTCTTTAAAATAAAATTAATAATAACTTAATGATAACAATTTAAGTATTGGCCTTCGTCACATTACTCCTTTTCATCATACAATATAGTCTACAAAATGAAGGAATTATTAATTTTTAATTTCAAAAGTTTCATATTTTAAGCGTTTACTCTTTAATATGGTACTTACCACAAAGCGTTAAGAGTGTTAAAAACTTCATTGTCACGCTTTGAAGCACTGATCGCATTACATAATATCTATCGTTCTACTTCACCAGCACATCTGTCAAGTTAATGACATAGTCACAATAAGAACTCACAAAAAAAATCTTTTTCTGATTTTCATTTCATAAAATAATAAATACACAACAAAAAAAAATCCGACAGATATATAACACAGATATGTTAAATAAGTAAACGTTATATGTTGCTAGAAACTTGAAATAAGTTGTGTTGACGAATACGTTGTTTACAAGTCACCGGACGCACCCGTATTCTATTATCGAATGGTAGGGAGCGACTCGTGCTAACCGCGCCGGGCCCGATCGCTGAATGTCCTTGGTTTTCCCGCTAGGCCAACGTCATGCGCAATGCGATCTCTTCAAAAGGGTCCTTAAGTAGATTAAGTTTTTAAACTTTGACAATTGATAAAATGAGATCCAGTTTGTGAGGAATCGTTAAGTGAAAAGTTACAAATAAAGCCATTCTTTCTTAACTAAATGTACTCGAACAATGAAAACGCCCGTCAATTTTCTATACTATATATGAATGTTATAAGCGAGCTGTCTCGTTTCACTTAGACCTAGCAGTATACCATGATTCTGCAAGATTTTAGTACCACGATGCGGTTTTTATTTCAATTATTAATTTATTGCTGCCAATAAGTACTATAGAAAACCTAGTGTAGGTCAATTACAATAGTGACCAACTTGACGTAATAAAATGATAGTTCTGCATTAAAAAATTACACATTCTATCAAATTGGTTTAGCTATGCGTATATACGGACTTATAGAGACGTCGTCTTTTATAATGTTTAAGGATATATGGTATATGAATAGAGTACATTAATTAGTTTGCGGAGTAGTGGCAGCATCCGGTAACTGATAAAGCTACCCTACCAATAGGCATCTTGTCGGAAGGCTGGTTGTGACGCGTACAGTAAATACATTATAAACTAGCGATAAAGTTAAACGGCTGTAAGCAAAACAAACCCTTGCTCCATTGCTTATATAATAGTTTGAATAACATATAAGGTATCACACGAATTAAATTAAATTGCTTATATTGATTTTTTATTATATTTGATAGATACACCGGTTATATTTTTTTATTGTATTATACTATACCTATTATAATTTGTTGTTTAAGATATAATAAACTTAATAATAAAAATCTGTGAATATAATAAACATACCAGTGTTAATAATTGTTCTTCTGTCATGTAGAAACGGAGCGACGGATTGATATTGGTTATTGTATGGAGAATAGAGATAGTTGGAGGGCTAGAGACATAAACTACGTTTTACCTTATATGAAGGAAAGCGACAGTGTAAAAAGATCAGTCTGAGATCACTTCTTTTTGACAAATAACACTCGTAACTAATAACGTATAAGTTTATTTCATGTCATGTGATGTCATTAAAAAAATACATAAATCATAATATTCCACTATTTATAATAAAAAAAAAGAACAAAAAATATATTATAATTAACTGAAAATCATTGTTAAAGCATATTGTCTGGTGGATTGCAGTAAAAATTGAAAATACTAAGTAAAATAAGTATATAACGCGATTCTAGCAATTAAAATACTAAAAAAACCTTCTTAAAAAAATAAAACTTTCTAAACAATAAATAATATTATTTTACACCCCAAAGTTATGCTATTCATACAATCGAGGGTGTTGAACTTTGACAGGGCGACAAACATCGGGCACAAGTAATTTATTCCTCATGCGTCACACTAACCCCCAGTAAACTTTGCCTACACCCATGTGTGTTACCAAAAAGCGAAACGTGCGAGATAACCATATAGAACATTACATTTTTTACACCGACGTGAGAATAATTTAGAGTTTAGCTTTTCATCTTTATAGCTATTTCAAAGTACTAACCTTATAAAAATAAATATTGAGCTCTTATTCTTATTTGCATGTATCTACCAAAAATTAGGCAACCAATGAAAGTTATTCTTGTATTTCTGTATAAAATAAAGTATCTGTTTATTAATTTGTATCAGCTAATATCTGAAGTAGACAAAGCCGCTTTAATTGGAGGATAAAGAATTAGGAATGACATAAGCTATTCTTAACCAAAAAATAAAAAGATAGAGAAAGAAAGAAGTAAGCAGAAGAATGGATTTATAAAATTTATCGAAACTTTCATTAGCGAATAAAATGTTTTAATGGAAGTGGCTTAGACTTTTTTGATCATCATCTCATCTATCCTTATAAATAAAATAAAATGCTGTTCATTGGTATTCACTTGGAACTGGATTGATTTACAAGTAGCTAATACATATATTGTTAAAATGGTCATAATGGATTGAATAAAGTCTTTTAAAAGTAAATATCTATACATATAATAAAATTCTAACCTAGTCAAATCTGTACATTAAATATTTTTTGGAAAATCTTATTGAAATTGTCATTATTATCGATACAGAGGCTGAATCTATTGTCTACAGAATTTTTGCCTGTCTGTCTGTGGAAGCATCACGAGAAAACCACCGGACAAATTTTGATGAGATTATTATGATGATAGCTGGTTATCCGGGGTAACATATAGGATACTTTTTACTGCGAAAAAATATCTCATTTCTGAGAAACCTATACTAACCGCTAAAACGTACTAAGGGACGAACCCGAGCGGAGCGTGAGTCGCTAGTTAATTAATAAATATAATAGGACTTCTAACAATAGTATTACAAACTTTCACAATCAACTAAAATATCTTAACAAACTCTTTGAATAACCCATTCTTAAAGAGCAATGAAATCAAGTACAATACCATTTGTTATTTATTCTCAAGTAATCAAAATGTATTTCTTAAGAAGATACGAGCTTTCAGCCTTTGATATTTTTTTTTTTTGTATCTTCTATTTTTAGTAAATGTTATAACAATATAGCTAATATAGGCTGTCCCAAAATTTTCGCAATATATTTAAAAATTATAACCTACCTAGAGCCTAACCTTCCAAGAGAATCTCTCTTCCTATTGATGAAAACTATATGATAATCCCCAAAGTAGACACCAAACTAACACAAAATAAAAACTAGCAATACATATACATATTTTAAAGTTTTAAAACTATGATAGCTAAGATCTTCAGACGTTGTCCTTAAAATTTTTTTGGAATTTATACAACAGTAGCACCGGTACCAATTATATACCTAAAAATTATCTGACTCCACAGAGCCGTTGAGGTGGTGAAAAGCTGTAAAAGCATACCTAAATTTTATATATTATCATATTAAAGACAGTAGTAGCCCAGTGGTAACGCGCTTGCTTGGGAAACCGAGTGAAGCGAGTTCAAATCCCGGGTCTCGCGCCTCTGATATTTTCATGTGCGAATAATTTCTAACATGATTACCACTTGGTTTACGGTGAAGGAAAACATCGTGAGGAAACCTGTATGTCTGAGAAAACCTAGCAAGTTTTCGAAAGACATATTGCAAAGTCCGCCAACCCGTACTTCGCCAGCGTGGTGGACAATGGCCTGATCTCGTATTGAAAGGAGGCTCGTGCCCATCAGTGGTACGTTAAAAAGGGCTGAATACATATTAAATTAATAATATTTAAATAATTTTTAAAAAATTATTGGCTGTAAACACATTTAATATGGAGTATTTTCATAAACTTTTCAACTTGGAGACATTCTCATTTAGAAACCTGTTATTTCACCCTCAGTGTCATTTTATCGGCAATCAAAATGTTCGTACAGACACAATCCAATTATACGACACTACGACCGGACGAAAAGTCGTTGACGCCGCCGCGTTCTGATACTATAATTTTGATAGTTATTATGTGATAAAATCTTATTTATTGCGAATCATATATTTCTCACTACAGTAGGGTTGCTACAGTGTGACATGTTTTAGCGTGTTGCTATATTTTTACTATTAATATTTCTTAAATATACGACGTTCATATATATAAATAAAACATAGTTTATATTTTATTTATAAGTAATATGTAACATGTTATATTCAAAGCAGAGTACTTTAAAATCCTAGAATTTAAGCTACTACGTATGTATTGTTATTAATGTGTTACTAATGCAAAAATAGTTTTGTATAAACATATTCCAAAATAATTATCATAATCTTATTTTTTCTTCTTCTAAACCCAAAAAACGTGTTATTTTGTTTAGCTTTACTACCTACAAAATCTCTACAAACTTCTCACCCGCAGACCTACGAGTATGCCAAAAGCTCTCATAAAAAGGATGGCCCTTGTCTTAAATAGCAATAATATTCTTTTCAGAAACTATTGGATTTCATGGTATGAAAAGTTCTTGCTCTTCAAGCATTATGGACAAAAATCGATTACAATGGTCGCAAGCAAACAATCATATAAAAATGTGACTCTTGACTTCTATAGAAAATATTTGTTATATTTATTATCACTTTATTTTTCATCATAACATTTTACTTTTATTAAAATAAACATTTCACACTTGACCATTCCTGTGTTCCAAAATATAAGCGCTATATAATGAAATTTTATCAAAATTGACTCACCAGTTTGGCATCAAAGAAGTAATAAAACGAAAGGCATATGCTCTCATAAATAAGATACTTAACTGATTAAAAATAATACGATGAATAATGGAGTATAAGAACTTCATGTAATTTACCATAAGTAGTGTTTATTACTTTGTTATAAAACTAGCTTTTTATAGCCACCAAAGGCACTTAAACTAACACTTTGCTTATCAGATATCTACTTTATCAATCATTATCATAAAAAAAAACTAAATTCACTTAGCAAATTCCTAATCGATTATATGAAACAATTTATATATCCTTTATTTGTATAAATTTTAAAGGGCTATGATAACATTCATCTAACTGCTCATATAATTTATATAATTCTGTATATGTCGTCTTTGTCGGAAAAACATGTCACGAGGAGCGTCCATACATGTAAATCCGGTTCTATTCTTTTATTTCTTATCGTGAAAGAGTTATCCTATCAAATTATGACAATAAGATAATAGAAAGTGCTTTTTAAATTGAATACAATTTATAATAATTCCAGCATATATCAGATTGGCTGCTATGACCGAAATTTATTCAGATAGAATATATGCGTAGTGGAGATGAATCTAAACATAGATTGCCAATTTCCCAAATTTATTTACCAAAATAATATTCCTATAGAAAGGTATTTTGCTATTACCCATGCGACGCTCGAGTACGTGACCTCTGGCTGTGTAAAAAAAATATTTTTAAATAAGATATTATGAAAAAATATTATAAAAAAGTACAGAAGTAAATGAGGAACTATGGAAAGTTAGACCTCAGATAAGAATTTCAAAGTTACACGCGAGCACAAGTATCTACCCCTGCAAGATAATTTGGTCAACTGCCAAGATGTAAGCACTTATACCATTACTTTTAAAAATGTGATTATAGTCTGGGGTACTTTTTATTCGCTGCTGTTACAGCGCTTTAATATGATGTTAAAATTTTAAAGTTATTTAATTTTTTACATTTTTTGGTAGAACTTGTTAAACCATTTCTATGAAAAACTGGACTTAGATCGTATAAGCATATACTTACTTTTCAACTTTGTTACTTCAACTCAGCCAAATTGAACATATTATAAAATTTTATATGACCATATTATAAATCAAAAATGTTCTGTCGCAGTATTAAAATTTCGTAGTAAAAAGAGATCTTTTGCACTTATTTTAAATGTCACAAAGACCATTTTCATATTTTATCTCAAGAATTCACATAAAATATTTATATTTATATTATAAATAAAACGGTACGGAAATAAGTATAATAGAAAAAAAAAACGATATGTCTTGTAAGCAGTTTCTTATATAAAACATCCAAATTCATTTTCTTTTAAAATAAAATTTATTTACATTCGAAACCCAATTTTCTTCTGCCATCACAAACCATGAAGGTTATAAATTAATATAAGCATATATAATGATTACCTGAATAAATGACCCGTGTATATTATGCTAAGAGAAGCAAAGATTCCATACAAAGTGAATGATGTATACAATCTCAAAGATGAGCTTTAGAAGATTTTAAGCTTTTATCTACAATCGAGTTTTAGTTAAACAAAATGTAAGGGACGTAGAAAAACGAACTAGAAAGAGGGTAGATGGATACGAGTATATGCTGCCAAAAATTAAAGAGCGCGTGTATGAATGTGTACACGCGCAAGAAGTAAAACTTCTGTAGGTTATCGGTACTCATTATGAATTTCAATTTATGTTTTAAATGATTGGAATATGTGAGATACTAAAAATAACGTATATTAGGCATATTACAATCATATATTTATAGAATACCATTTAAGGAAAAAAATAATACTATATATCATTTGTCAGACAATAACAACGGTTACCATGGCAACAAACGTACGTACCTTTTTTCGTAACGCATTCACCAGCTTACCCCCCAAGTTAAACATGCGTAAAGAAGTTTTACTTTAATAAAAAAAATTGACATCCACCATTAACCATGGAGCTTGTAACAATGCCAAAATATCCGGAATTCTCAAAAGTAAGTGAAAGACACGATAAATGTCCCGTTTAAAAACTAAAAATCTAATTAAACTAAAAGAAAAGCTGGTTGTACGTACATATATGATCAATAAATACTTTCGTATTGTAAAACTTCAAGAGTGATATAAAAAGTCGCAAGTTTCCCATCAAATTCACTTACTTGATTGGCAATGTTAACCGGTATAACTTTAAAAGAATAATGAGCATCTTGTTCTAAATTTTACAGAGAGTACAAAATATATACAAAGTATAATTAATTAATATAATGTAATAAAAAGAAGTTAGGTTCATAGATCTGACCTACACTTTATGGGAAAGTTCCAAATTTAACATAAGAAACGCTTACTTTTTTAACATCCCACTTTAGGCACAGGCCTCCCTTCAATAAGAGGGATCAGGCCACAGTTCACCACGCTGCCCTAGTTCAGGTTGACGGACTTCACATGCTTTCTAAGACTTGCTAAGTTCTCTCAGATATGCAGGTTTTCTCACGATGCTTTCCTTCACCTTAAATCAAGTGGTAATGATGTTGGAAATTATTTGCACATGAAAATATTACAGGTGCGGTACACAGGATTTGAACCTGCTTCAGTCGATTTAACAAGCGAACGCGTTACTGGGTTACCACTACCTCAAAAACCAATAGCTTAAACTAAAAAATATTTTTGCTTTAACTTTTTACTTTTAATGCTTTGCATAAAAATAAAATATCTACTATGCAATAATAGTTATCTACAGAATGGGGACAAAAGTTAGAGATAAATTGCTTCTTCTGAGCTTGCGATAGAAGTCAACCATATTTCGCTACAAGCGTCCTTCCAATGGTTGCAATTTCGAATGTGTAAAGTTCCTTTTCTTATTTTGTAATATAAAATTTCCTTTAGCGGTCAAGTGCTTGTCGAGATATCTAATTCCAATATATTATCACATATGTATGTATATGGTTAGGATGTTATGAATTTAATAATTTACTGTTGTTCTATAACCGATAACGTTAATCCTTGATAATTTTATTATACTTAAACTATATTTTCACTATAATAAAACCTTCATATAACTGCGAGGTATAAATTAAAAAGCAGCCAAGAAATTTGTAAAATTATTGAGTACTTTACTTGTATTTATATATTTAAAATCATATCAACAATTACAACTATCAATTTAGCCGACAGTAATGAAAGGGACTCACTCAGTTGAACTCAAACAATACAGTTATCAGTCACCATTAAAGAGTACAATTACCTTCTAGTTCCATCATCAGATAAGCTCGATGGTGCCAAAATAATGTCAACTGGATTATACAAATTTATAATTATCCAAATCGATATTTTTGTGGTTTTTATCCAAGAAAATCTATCTGAATTAATTTTAGAATTTAATGATATAGTCGCAAGTTAAAATAATGACAGAATTCGACGGAAATTATTATTTAAATAAAATTGACAGAAGTAAAATCAGCATTCATAACAAGTATTTTATATAATATAAACATCGCGCACCTAATCTTGCATAAAATATCCATAATAGATTTGATAAAAGGGATAGAATGCTGGCTATATATAAAATCTTTTGGTATCCAACATTGAAGCGGGACAAAAGGGAAGATTTCGACAAGTTCGTGGCCAACGAGGAAAATTTACATTACAAAATAAGAAAAGGAACTTGTCTGACACGAAATTACAATCTTTGAGATTATGCGTTTGTTTCAATTTATAATAAACTTAGTATATCCTATTCTGATTTGTCAATGAAATTTAAACAAAAATAATATATGTAATTCAAAAAATTATTAGGAAAATATAATTTATTGACTAAAAAGTTATTTATTATATTATACCAATCTATACAGATAAATAAAATTTGAGCGTCTCTTTGTAATTTTAAAATAACCGCTTTTTACTAAATGCATATGAATGTATACACGGTACACATACCAAAACAACATTGTTTGTTCCGGCTAATCTCCAAAACGGCTGAACCGATTTCGACGGGACTTTCACTAGCAGATAGCTGATGTAATAAGGAGTAATATAGGCTACTTTTATTTTGGAAAAAGAATCAGGGTTCCACGAAAAAAATTAAAAACCATGAAATTGTGAACAAAATTGGCGTACGGCATACGCACCGGAGCGAAGCGAGGGTAAATCGCTATATAATTTAAATGAATATCTTAGAAGTAGCAAGCTACTATCTAATATATTTAAACGAGCAATTCTTGTATATTTATATCTTTATATATTTATTTATACCAGCGATCTCGGAAACGGCTCTAACGATTTCGCTGAAATTAGGTATGTGGTGGCTTTCAATGGCGAAAAATCGATCTAGATTAGTCTCATGTCTGAGAAAACGCGTGTTTTCGAGTTTTCATGCGGTTTAGTCAAGCGACCAAAGTGCAAGATTAACAATCAATAGGTGTGTCCGAGTTCGAACCTCGATAGGATACAAAGTTTTACTTTTTTTTCTATTTATTCCAGTTTTTAGTTTTTTTTTAATACGATGTAACAAAAAAACTCCGATCGAATCTCGGTCGCCAGGTACTTTATGTGTAAACATAGCTAACCGTGAAAACGTACCGTAGTTCTTTATAAATTTTTAACGCAATATAACTATTTTAATTATTCCTATTAGAAATAAAAAGGCGTCCCTGTGCTATCTTAGCACTCTCTTTCTATCTCATACTCCTCTTTTTCTGTTTCTCCCTTTTCCTCATAAAAGCTTGGCCAGTTAATATTTTCTTCACACATATACTCTACAAGATTTTATACACTCTTACGATCTTTTTAATAAGCATGGGCAGGTTTCCCACAAGCTGGATAGACGACTTGATCAACGTCGATGGAACTCACTGGATGCGGATGGCACAAAACTTATATGTCCTGCATATATGTATGTCCAGCAGTGGACTTTGGGCTAATATGACGATAATTATAATAAAGGCACTGAATAAATTGCCAAATATAATACTAATGTTATAAAGTTTGTTTGTTTGTTTGAACGCGCTAATCTCAGGAACTACTAGTTGGAATTGAAAAATTATGTTTTTGTTGGATAGTCCATTTATCAAGGAAGGCTTTAGGCTTTATATATTCCCGGAAAAATGTACGGTTCCCGTGGGATAGATTTGTTTTTGTCTAGGGATGAACTTGAAGCGAAGCAAGGGTGTGTCGCTAGTTTATTATATATTACCCAAAATATAGATTCTATATTAACCGAAAAATATATAATAAACATAAATACATGCATAAAGTCGCAGTCTAAAATTAGTAGTGAAGTAGAACATATTAAAGGAAAGTTATAATATGAGTACAGCGTACTTAATTACCAACCAAATTCCAGTGCCAAATTATAGCGATTTCAAATGTCATCAGAAGTTTTCATTAGGCAATAAAGAAACCCGCAAATTGGATATGTGGCGCTCTCCGTGTATATACATAATATGCATGTGTATATCTTGCTCGCACGATCATCATAGTATATTGGTGTCGAGTTTATGAGTTGTCGACTATAAGATGCAATTCGGACTTGTTTTAAATAATAAATGATTACAATAGATTTAGTAAACGTAGAAATTGATAATATTATAAAGGTTTAAAGAATATATTACAATAAACTGTTTTTTTAGGTATACTTTAATACCTCATAATATGGAATATTCACTTTGTGATACTGATTTTCGGCGTTTTACATTTAAATCGATGGAAAGTTTAGACTTCCCATCGATTTAAATGTAAAAGTTTGTCATAGAGGTGCGATCTAAAATTTTCATCAATAATAAATAATTAGTTTATAACACGCAATAATACCTACTCCTCTTATAAAAATTGGACTGATAGTTACTTGTTTATTTGTTAAGTTACATGAAAGTATGGATAAAAGAAAAGCTGAGTTCACTGTATTCGACTGTAAAATCAATTTAAAACCCATTAAACACTTTTCAGATAATCCCGATTATATAAGCATGTGCATTTAGCGGCACTCTGATCATCATTGTACTAAGATAATAATTTTATCGTATAAGTAATTGAGTGAAAATTATAATTCACAAGCCGTTTATTGCAGATTATATATAACTTCTCTGCTATTAAAGTTTATAGCTTAATGTTAGATAACATAATAATATAATAATTTCTTGAATAAATCTTATAATATTAAATGAGCAATTCTTGTGGACATATATATTTGTATATCCATACTAATACATAAATGCGAAAGTAACTATGTCTGTCTGTCTATCTGTCTGTTACCTTTTCACGCTTAATCTGCTGAACCGATATAGACGAAATTTGGTTTGGAGATAGTTTGAGTCCCTGGGAAGGGCATAAAACAGTTTTACCCCGGAAATCATTCCTTAAGAGTGTGAACTCCACCCTCTGGTGGAACTTTGGTGGAACTTTGTATGGGGAATCAATCATTTATCAAGTAAGGGATATAAAACACATCATACCTTTATATATGTATTCCATACTAACCGTCATAAGGTATCTAGGGACTAACCCGAGTGAAACGAGGCTGAGTCACTAGTATTATATAAATTTATTTTGGGCATCTTGGAAACGGCTGTAACGATTTGGATCAAATTTTGTATTGTTAAAATATAAAATTTTAGATAAAGTTTTATTTTTTAAGTTTATCTTTTCGCAAAAAATGCAATTTTTATATCTTTTCCGAAAACCGCCGGACGAAGCTCACCCAAGTACTAGACTAGACCATTTTTAAATTGTTATTGTAATTTCAGATATTATTATGCTCAAGCAAAAAAAAAGATAGATTTTTTTGCTTTAACATTATAATCTCTGAAATTGAGGTAATAATCACTTCAGCTTTATGGCATTAGCATAAATATAATCCAAGTTTCAATAAAATTGTTTCCATATACATTATACATAATAATATGATTAGGGGAATGATAATCTTGCAGCAAAAAAGCAATGGTAAAATTTTATGTGTTTTATTTTCAAAGACGAATGGTTTTTCTTCTGAGTAAATAAATCAACAAATAACATGTTTTATGCATCAACATTACAATATGCATGTTTTATTTATAAACATTAAATATGCTTTTAGTCTACAAATATTAAAATAGCTGCCATCTTCTCGTTCTCTATCAAAAATTGTTTTGGATAAATTACGTAAATTAAAATTGGGTTTCAGAGATATTCTTTCAATTTATTAGACAATAATTTATGATTTGACTGCTGATATCCTGTCGTAGATTATTTGTAGGTAAAGTTGGCTGTAATGACAGCTTATCTAAATACTAATTATGAATAATTCGTTTTCTTCCGCTTGCATAGTAGGCGGTGCGAGGATAATATTATATATTACTAGCATTTCCCGCGGCTCCGCCCGCGTTCAGATGATCAAAAACCAAATTCTTAGGTTTCACACATAAGTATACTCTTACATATAACATTTCATTGCGCACCGTATGCTTGGTAAATAATGGCAGTGATTGATAATGCCACAAAGGTTCCTCCGTTAATCTCATATTTGATTTAGTAATATTGCACTTTTTGTTTTAGCAATAACATTTATGTATGTCTATACTTCTGTTTTGTTTGTTTAGTTTTGGGCGATAAACTCTCAAACTACGGAATTAATTTGAATTATTTTTTACTTATAGATAGCTATTGATTAATTTAATATTTAGCTAATTATTTAAATTACATAATGATAACTTTTTTTAATGTTAATTTGTCGCAAAACGGGGATTGGTTAGCGCTAGTTAGTAATATTTTCCAAATCGATTTTCAAAAGAAAGTGTAATAAGTAAATAATTCTAAGCAAATCGATACCTCGGGGCTCAAAGGGCGTAAGCACCAAAACTCGATTTTACAGGAGAGCAAAAAAACAAAAAAAATAATAATATTTTCGACATATCTTTTTTGATTTTTGGCCTAAATAAACCATTCTTAGACCAAAAGTTTAATTTTTTTTTGGGTGCAGAACACTATAAAATTATATTTCGAATAGATTTAAAAGTAACAAAAATAGCTTTCCTATACGCCCCGGAAAATTGCATATTTGGGGAGTTTACGCCCCAAAAATCAATGGATGTGTGATGAGTGGTGGTTGTAACCGTCAATTTGCCTACTAATTCTATCAGTTTATTGACAGCTATTTTGTTTTCTTTGACATTTAATTGCAATTTTATATGGACTTTATTAACTTAGCATACCTAAATTCAACTCAGATAACTAATTATAGAAAAAATTACACATGCTACAAAATATTACTTTCTAAACTTTTATGGTATTTTTTTTTTTTTTACTTTTCCTTTAAATTAAGTTACAATAAATTTAAATTTACCAGCCGTTTCTATCTAACAGCTTTTATTTTTCGTATACAGCTTCTTGAAACTTTACTATAAAGTAGATATGCATTTAAGATTTCAGCACACTGTTGATATCAGAAGGATAAAATTATTGTGATATCTTCATCAAGGATACGTGTTTTACACAATCCGCAGTGTATTTGCTTTATTTGTAGAGAATATTGTTTTTAAAAATTATAGAAAACCAATGACTACAACTACTTATAGCTTTATAGTCGGACTTCAAAGTACAATTGTGTAATTTACAAACCATGGGTGCCCAAAAATCATTGTCAAAATTGTGCTGTTGAATTTGGGACAGTGGTCAAGTGGAAAAAGAAGTTCGCTGAACTTCAAAACCCCTATGTCTGGCGAGAACCTATAAACTACCATCATGATTGTTATTTTGACTTTGTTAATCTAAATAGTATTAACTAAAGTAACCGTAAATGGATTTATACTAATTTACTATCTAAAGCTAAAGGACCCGCTTTGCTATCTAGTGCAGCTCAAGAGTCTATACCACCTTTTACCATCAACATAAGCAATTTGTTAAGGCGCTTATTACAAATGGAGACTGTTTTGAGTCTATTGCACAGAAATTCCTTTGACTAAGTACGGAAAAATTAAAAGCTGAAACATTTAATAGGTCACAATTACAACTGTTAGCTAAATTAAGTCAAAACAATAAATGAAACAGTCTAATGCATGGAAATCATTTGTGTTGGTAATCAAAAACTTTCTTAATAATACTAAAGTTTGGTACTATCAACATTTTGTCCAAAATATGCTTGACATTTTTTTGTTGCAACATCACCGTGGAACTTCACTATTTACACTCTCATCAGGACCGATTTCCTGAAAATCACGTCCACTTAAGTGATAAACAAACCAAACCATGGAGGAACGATACACATTACTACTACTGCAGGGCAGATTACTGCTTAACTTTTGAACGAGACCTACAAGAAGTGTTAAATTCATTAAAAAGATCATTTTTGGCTGCTTTCGCAAATTAAATTTATTTTTGTAATAATTTCATTGACTTTTTTATAAAAATACACATAAGCCATATTTGAAAAACCAAAGCTGATGGATGAAAACGACTTTCATTTTAGAGCCAGAATGCCAAATGGCTTCAGAAAAACTACTTAAACATTCGAAAAAAAAGGTTTGTAACTAACTAACCTAAAAACTATTCGATTACTCATCGTATTCATTATAAAAATCACCTAAATAAAATCATAGAAATGTCGTTTACTACCCTTACATTTATTGATTAATATGAGTGATTGCTCTTACGCCCCAAAACTACAAATATATCGATGTAAAATGTTAGGCGTAAAAACATTTGTATCATCTACGGTGTCGCTTACTACCCTCGCGTTTATGATCATTAACAGTGGTGGCTGTTACGACACAAAAACTAAAAATATCTGTTTTATTTTCTACAAAAAATAGGGTCGTAAACACCATTTTTTGGCGAATTGGAAGACTTTAAATATACAGATCGATAGAGGAGAAAAAACTAAGTAGGACTGCATTAAAAAGTCAATTTCGCCAAAATGGCGGTTACGCCCTTTGAGCCCCGAGGTATCGAAATGCTTTTTATTATTTCGTATGGCTCGGCTAATATGATTACAATCGTAAGAATTTTATTATGTCCTTTAAGCCTTTACCTTCCAAGAAATGGTGTCAAAAAAAAACTGAAAAAGTTGAGGTATAACAGTTCCTAAAATACTTTTGCAAAGTTTTTGAGATATGGAATATTTTTAGCTACCCGCTTTGTCAGTTTAACAGCCATTAACTTGTTTTCTACTTATTTTTACGGTTGATAAAATGAGTCGATATTGCGGAAACGTAAATATTATTCGTATTATATTATTTTAGTGTTAACCTAACAAAACCCAACGTAAGTAAGAAAAACAACACAGTATTTTGCTATACGAAACCTATAATGCGCTAGTTGGATTTGCATTTGCCTAATTTTTACATTAAAAGATAAAAAAAAATATATTAACATTATTTACTAAACAATAAAAATTTACAAATATTTTCATTTGAAAATTGTTTCGGCCAACAAAATATTACTTATATGTTACTAAATTATAAAGCCAAAAAGTTTGTTTTATTGATAATTTGAATACTGGCGGGGCCGCGGGTAATTTAGTACCTAGTAATTCTAATAAAGTCATAGAAAGGTCATATCTGTACATTATTATTTTTTTGAATTAAAACTACGTATTTTAAAAACACATGGCGACATCTATTGTCAAATATCTAAATAACACATAAATAAATTTTCATCAAAATAACTATTTTAATGAATAAAATAGCGCTATTGATATTTCTTTTAAGATAAGATTTTTTTAATAGTTTTAACATATTAAGTTACCTTGCTAAAATGTTAATTGCATTGCTATGCATTGACCCGGATAACCTGCTATCACCGTACAAAATTTCATCTAAATCCCTCCATTGGTTTTGCTGTGATGCGGTTACGTACAGACAGACAGACAAAAATTCTAAAAACTATAGGTTCGGCATCTATATCGCTAAATAATGAATATTTCAATAAGATTTTCCGAAAAATGTTGAATGTACGGATTCGGCTTAGTTACAATTTTATTATGTGTATAGTTACTCATTTATAAAATCAAAAGTTTGCTTTATTGATAATTTCAACACGGGCGGGGCCGCGGGTAATTTAGTAGTAGGTAATTCTACATACATTCATTTTTTTGGAATTAAAACTACGTATTTTAAAAACACATGGCGACATCTATTGTCGAGTATCTAAATACACATAAATAAATATTAATTAAAATAACTATTTTAATGGATAAAATAGCGCTATTGATAATTTGATTTTCAAGATAAGCTATTTTTAATAGTTTTTACCATATTTAGTAAGTTACCTTCCTAAACTCTTTACAAATAGTATCACCGTGGTTTTGTTCCAACCAGTTTTTGTATTTTTTCTCAGAAATGAGATATTTTCCCGCGGTAAAAAGTATCCTATATGTTGACCCGGATAACCAGCTATCATCATACCAAATTTCATCAAAATCCTTCCAGTGGTTTTTCTGTGATGCGGTAACAGACAGACAGACAGACAGACAGACAAAAATTCTAAAAACTATAGATTTGGCATCTGCATCGATAATAATGTCTATTTCAATAAGATTTTCCAAAAAATTTTTAATGTACAGATTTGACTTAGTTAGAATTTTATAATATGTATAGATAATAATTTAAAATAAATAAATATAAGGTTTCGATTCTCCTATAGTAAAATGTATCCTAAATATTGACTCCGAGTAATAAGTTATCACTACACGTAGTTAAAATCGGTTCAGTACTCTTTACGTCAAACACGCTCACACAAACAAACATACGGACAAAAATACAAAAAAATTAAAAACTATTGTGTTAGGGTCTATATTCTGTACACAATACGTTATTGTCATTGTTTTAAAAAAATAAATATTTAATGTACAGATTTCGTTAAGTTACTCTTTTATTATATATATAGATTCGAAGAAGACAGAAACTATAACCCAGCTATATTAAGATAGAAAACAATTTAACTATTTCATTCATTAAATTGTAATTTTTAATTTGTTAAGGTTATCATGAGTACATTTTATAGGATAATATTTTTTGTTCGATAGTTAAAAACGAGCTGTCAAGGAAGAATATTATTGTATGAACAACTTATAACTATTGCGTTCAAAATTAAAATCAACGAATAATAAACTCAATAATATAAACACTATAAAGACCTGACACTTTGAAATTTACTTTTAGTAAGTATTAAAAAAATAGTGCCTACTAAAATACCTATAAATAAACTTATATTTTAAAAGAACACAATGGCACAAAGGTATAACATCCAGTTCTATCGAAACGTTACGTAAAAGGAGCATAAAGCTCGTACCTTCATTATTATTCTCAATATATTTCCAATATTATTTCAACTCCTTTTTATGTTTCCCTGGTGGTCAGTTACATACATGAGCATGTCATAAATATTAAAAAATATCGCCTTTAAGACTATGCATATGCAGTGGTAGCCCAGTGGTAACGCGCTCGCTTGGTAAATCGATTGAAGCAAGTTCAAATCCCGGGTCTCGCACCGCTGATATTTTCATATGTGAATCATTTCTAACATGATTACCACTTGCCATACGGTGAAGGAAAACATCGTGAGGAAACCTGCATGTCTCAGAGAACCTAGCAAATTTTCGAAAGACATGTGAAGTTCGCCAATCCGCACTTGGCCAGCGTGGTGGACTATGGTCTGATCCCGCTCGTACTTAAGATAGGTCCGTGCCCAGCAGTGGGACGTTAAAAAAGGGCTGAATGCAATACGCTATGTCATAGAATTATTTTAATTTAATTCATTCGATTCTTTGTTTTGTAGCTTTTAGACGTGCAATTTAACATCGCCAATGTCGCGTAGAATCAAATTAATATTTTAACTAGTATTTTAAAAGAATTAATAATTATTTAATGTGTTTCTATCGTTTATTAAAATAATATTTCTAGAAATATAAAACAAGAAATCCATAACAAGAATATCGAATTTGTAATAAATGTACGTACCTACAGTTTTTCAATGAATTGCAGAAAAAAATGAAAATTTATTAACATATAATATATCAACATACAATAGTAAATAGGCTTAATATTACTACATTTCTGGGAAATTACTACATTTTTGCAAATAATTATATGAGCTATATAGTGTACTTATTTTAAAATCACAGACATTTCAATGTTATTTACATAACATTTGTTACATTATAAATACCAAAACATATAAACAAGATCCAAATTTTATTATTATATTTATTTCTGTATTATTTTATAAATAAAAATATATTGAAGTAAAGGATTTTAATGCAACATCTATTATTTTGTAATAATTACACTACGGGACTTAACGCGTGGACTTGTAAGTGGATATATACCTTGTTCCCGAAGTTTCGACTGGGTTGCACCAGCCGTGGTCACGGGCACGAGTGAGTCTGCTGTCACTGTTATTATTACATAATTATGAAATGCAATAATTTAAAAGTTATCTCTGTTTTATATTAAAACTAGCGACTCACCCTCGCGCCGCTTGGGTTCTTATCTAGTTACCTTTTTGACGTTTAGTATAGATTTCTCAGAGGTGAGACATTTTTCCGATAACCAGCTATCATCACACCAAATTTCATCAAAAACTTTCCAATGGTTTTCTCGTGATACGGTCACAAACAGACAGACAAACAAAAATTCTAAAAACTATAGATTTGGCCTTCGTATCAATTATAATGTCTATTTCAATAAGATTTTCCAAAAAAAAATATTTAATGTACAGATTCGGCTTAGTAACAATTTTATTATATGTATAGGTTATTTATCGGAAACGTACGAATTTGAATATATCACAACACTACCCAAGGTACATAGTGATGTAATATTATCAAATTGTATAATTAAAAAAATTATTCGAGTTTGAATGTAAATTGTCGTATAAGAATATAGCATTTGTAATAATATTCAATTAAGTTCACAATTCTTAACCATAGTCATTATTATATTGTTAACAATGGTAAACGTCAAAGACGTATTCCCGGAAAAGACAACCTATAAATATTTTCTTTTTTCCTTACATATTTTATCTTTTTTTGACGTACTTTAACGAATGTCAACGGAAATACATAAAACTTCTGCTTTTATACTACAATTAACTTAACACAGCACTCGTTTCAAATGAATCGCTTTAAAATTGGGCTTTAAACGCTTTATGGCTCGATACCTAATTATTGGAAAATTTTTAAGTAGAGCTATTTTTTTTTTTGAAACGTTATAAATGCAATGGAAGATCAAACTATAAAATATTTTAAACATCAGATAAATAAAAATATATAAATAAATATTTAGTTAGTTCTTTTATATGTTTATACTCTATGCGTTAATAAAGAATTCATTCGAATGTGATTGAAACTCTGGTGATTTGTTCTGTATACACCTGTGAAGGCTATGGATGCACTCGAGCGAAGCGAGGATAAACTGCTAATTATTTATAAATAAGTAATAAAGATATTTATTCTTTTACTGTCAAATATAATAAAAATTCCTATGAATGTTTTAAACAAAGGAAGGAATTAGACTAAGATAATTTATAAAATCATTTCCAACATGATTACCACTTGTCTTAATGGTGAAGGAAAACATCGTGATGAAACCTGCGTGTCTAAGAAAAACTTGCAAGTTTTCAAAAGACATGTGAAGTCCGCCATCCCACATTTGGCCAGCGTGAAGGACTATGACCTGATCCCCCTCATATTAAAGGGAGACCCGTGCCCAGTGGGACGTTAAAAAGGGCTGAATTCAATTTATAAAAAGTACCAGGAAAACTACAACTTCAACAACAATTCTGTTCTAAGTTCACCTTAGTTTTTTTTTTATTCCTGAAGGTCTTTTTTTAGTTCTGCATTAAAAAGTCAATACAAGGCCCTAATATGACTTCTTAAGAGTTCTCGAAATAACAGAGTGTTGAAATAGCCGTTGCCCTAACAAACAAAGAAGAAAAAAGAAACCACTTTCAATCCCACGGGGATGACTTTCTAATATTTAACCCAGAAAATAATGAAGGCTGCAAAATATGGAAGACCATATTTTTTGTGGAAAATGTCAAATTGTAAAATATTAACCAAGGAAAGCCAAAACCTCTAAAAATACTATTTTACTTTACACTAAGATAATTAAAATTAAGTTAACACAGATATGTTTACAAGGTAGTGGCATATTGGATTCGCACTCGATATTTTTATATTAGGCCAAAGTAACACTTTATATCAAAAAGCTGCCAATAAATCGGAAATGGATTTTGCGTACCGTGTAATGAAAAATCCGATCATCTATCAAATTTATCTTTACATCACTGTAGTTATACGAATCCTTCCTGAAATTGTTCTATCGTGAGATTGAAAGTGAATAAACACAAGCCTCTGCTGTCAAGTGTAAAAAAATCGATCCACGAATTATCAATAAGGTGGAGAATAATTGTAATATAATAATATTGTTTCCGACTAATTTCCATCTTATTTTCTCCATTTTACATTTCATTTACAAATTAAATTGTACTCAATTTCCAGGCTTAAAATCCGTTCACGAGAAAAAGTTCAATTTTTTTTTTGGGTTCGGGTTTCGGGTGCGCCCCTATGTAGGTTTACATTTTAAATAAATAAAAATAATTATTACTATCGTACCTTAGGAGATAGACATATACTGTTGCGGATTTTTCTGTAGGCCTTTTTAATACTCACCCATAGAAAATTGTAGGTCTGGCTAAACCTTAAGATATACATCAAAACAATTTTTAATATATCTCTTAAGGTTTAGCCAGTGTTAGCCATGTAAATTTTTAATGACGAGTCGACAAAACCAGTTATTGTTTTCTTGTGGGAATGAAAGACTTTTCTGTAATAAAACCCGACCCGAGTAATAAGGTACTACTTAAAATTCAGTTTAAACCAATTCAGTTAAAACAGACATACAGACTGACAAAAATTTCAATAACTATCGTTTTTTTGTGTACCTATATTTTGAATACAATACGTCATTAACAGTAATACTAATAATCATTGTTTTAAAAAATATTTGATATGTGATGATAAAAATAACTTAAATTTCCTTCAGAAGGCCTAGAAATGCATTCTACGTTTACGCGTGAAAAAAAAATGTATAAGTATAACATATAGTAATGATATACGACGATTTGGAACAATTCTTAAATATATGGCATATTTTCAACTTTTAATTTAAACTGTGTAAACGATTTTAGAGTGCATCTTGTCATTATAATAAATTCATACAAAATATGTGTTAAATTTTATTTAACCTAGCAACTTACCTTATAGGTTATTCTAGATCTATCTTCGTACCACATCAGGCCAGCCATTTTAGCGTTGAAAAAGTTAGTAACTTTTGCATTTACAATATTAATCTGATTTTCAAAACTTATTTTGTAAATTGTGTACATTTAGAGGGAGACTTCTAAAGGGAGATCAAAGTTTGTATGGACAATAGTCGAGTTCCAACAGTTTTTCTAGTCAATTTTATATGAAACTCAATGTTAATGCCTCTTGATATGATAAAACAAAAGAAATAGACACAAAAAAAGAAATATAGTAGGTACATGAAATAAGATAATACACAGTTCTCGGTTTTAACGCTATATTTAACAGCTCTTTCTCAATCAAACTTAGGGTTGAGGAGTAAGCCTAAGCATTCAAAATGGATAGTTGGTGTATTTGCTATGTACAGCCCTACGAATAAATAAAATTTATTCGTAGGTATGGTCAAATATAAAATATGAATTTCAGCGTTTACAAAATTTATTTCCTTTCAGAAAATCTAATCTCTACCTCAAGAACGTATCGAAGGATTCAAGGAAATATTGTTTTAGACCTTTGTAGAGATTCTTATGCTCCACAACTTTTATAATGACTTCAAATCTCATTCTGAGCAAAGGAAATGAGTTATTTACAAAAGACCGATTTCCATGACCTCTGACCTATCTTGTGATGCGTACACGAGATTCTACGAGACCTTTGAGCCAATATAGGTATAATTTGCCAAAACAAAGGTTTAAATATGTATTACTAATTCGAATTCAAGATTTATTTGACTAAAACAATATTAAATAAGGCAATAAATGTATAAAACGATTATATATTTGTCATTAATTAAACGAATTAAATATTATTTGTTTTTGGTTTAATATTTATGTATCTAATTCCATTATGTAATTTAATTTTTAATTAAATTACATTTATTTACCTAAAAATAATTTAATTTAAAAACTAATTTAATATAAAATAAACTAAACATTTATTTATAATAACTTCAAAAAAATAGTGATTTAACGGAAATCGAAATTTCAAACTTTCGCATTGACAAAACAGTTGGCTTTAGAGTTACACAACCAAACCCCAAAATGTTTATGACAATTGGCTTTCTGAATACAAAATTCAAAACTAACTTAAGCCTTTGTGAAAACTCGCATCTAAAGAGGAAATCCTCATGATTACATTGAAATTGAATCGTTCTAATCTTAGTGCTTTACGTGACTTAATATTTAAGTGGGAAAGTTAGGCCTCATCTTCACTCCAAACCGCAGTTCATCTGCCAAAACTACTTCTCCGAGCTTGAGTTATTTATTCTATGTAATATATAGCCATTATTATTCGCTGGGGCTTTTACAATTATTATGATTTTTTCTATAATAAAAGTTATGAAGTTTAATTTGGAGGCTTTTACTGTACCAACAATAATATTATAGCCATTTTCTTTCATTTTGTATTAATACAAGTAACGATTGTTCTTTTCAGACCAAATGCATACTAATATTATAAATACATAACTGTGTCTGTTTGTTTGTTAACTTTTCATGCTTAACCCGCTTTATACAAATTACATGATGTAATCGCTGAGACATATGTAGATTACATCATCATTCTCGCCTTGTTTGCCATGAGTAGAGCCGCGGGCCAAAACTATTATTAAACAATAACTTCTAATATCTATTAAGTTTGATATAGAGATTATAACCCCTGCTCTTCCCATCTTCTGGTATTTCACAAAGCAATAGTACAAAATGACTCAAAGAAGTGTCAACCTAATGCTAGCTCACTTAACTTGAGAAATAAGTTAAATAACTTACAAACAATTTACTCGCAGCATAAATATCTTAATAATTTTCCACGAGTCCTCGTTCAAAATCAACTGTACAACTCTAAAGAACTGGCAAGTTAACCTCTTGGCATGTTCGCTTGCAGTCAACTTATAACTAATTAAAGAAACTAATTAGACTCTACTTTCGGTGTATGAGCGAATATCAACTTCATAAATACGGCTATAGTTTGAAAATATTTTACTGTCAAATATAGGACATAAGTATTCAATTCAATTCTTTTGTTCAGTGGTTTCTAGAATAATAATATAACATACAATAGAATTACATCACTCAGAAATGGGACATAATTTTAAAATATGTTCCCCAGAAATCGTTAAGTGTTAAAGTATATCTTGGTCCATAAGCGATATAAATGCAAATAGTAAATTTTTAAGTGAAAAGGTTAAGTTAGTTCTTAGATGTGGCCTTATCATGGTGGAGGGCGGTGTCATACCAGGTCGGGTGCTCCTGATACTTCTCTGATAGCAGAGTGGACCGTGGGAGTTTGGTCTCCTTCGGCAGACCTGCCGTCAGGGCGTCGTGGTATCGTGCGTCTCGTTGAGTTTAAGCGGCTTTTCTAGCCAGTAAGTTCCACATAATTACCTGTATGGTGGTATGCGTAAATGCATTTCTCACCGTTAAAAAAAGCTCTTGAGTGTGGAATATTCTTTTTAAATTTGTTTATGATCACCCCTCGAGGTGCTTGAATAAAATTATTTTGAATTTGGCTAAAACATTGTGTAATATACATATAAAATATACACTTGAATTTATATTCCTCCTTCTTCTTCTGCGTGAAAGATAATCTACCTGAAACATTAACAGTATAACACCCGAGCAAAAAAGATGTTGCTAGTGATTAAGCAATAATTTCTAATTATATAATAACTACTTTGGACATTTAAATATCATAGCTTAGAGTATGCACTAAAATAGTAAATTTTATTTATTTTATTTATTTATTTATTCATTACCAAATACAAAAAATCATTTTTTACAGAACTAAGACACTCGTACTAAGTAAACTTGTATTACGAGCGTCTTGCCTTCCATTTTGAACAAGATATAATTAACACCAACATAATATCACAGTATTATGAGTAAAAATAGCATGCATTATTTAATTAATACGATTAAGAATAAATAATAATATTAACAATGATACTAATGATAAGTATAAGTTTAATGTGTGTGGTGAATGTGTAAGTGCGTGAGTGTGTGTGTGGTGTGTGTGTGTGTGGTGTGTGTGCGTGTGTGTATGTGTGTGTGTGTGGGTGTAATATAAGGTTATGTACATTAATTGTGTAAGCATGGGTGTGAGTATGTATTAAATATTACGAATTATGTTAAGGATTTCAACAGGTCCTCTGTTTCATCATAGGTAAGACTCTTAAGCCATGAAGTAAGAATGGTTTTTGCTCTGCTACGGGATCTGCCACTGATATTAATTATTTTATTTATTTTATTATATAAGTGAGCTCCCATTATACAACTTTGTCTTCTAGCCAGGGCAGTTCTGGATTTTTTTACTACACTAACATTTCTTGCAGTACGCTTTTGCGGTTGTTGGCTGTCAGGGAAAATTTTTGCATGATATCGTAGAGACAAGTTTAGAATGTAGAGCTGTCTGACTGTTAAAACAGAGCATTCCTTGTAGACAAGACTAGTTGGATACGTAAATTTCTTACGAATTATACATTTAAGAATAGCTCTTTGTGCCCTTTCTAAAAGAAGCAGGTGTGTTCCATGCGTACCACCCCAAGCACAGATGGCATAGGATAGTAGTGGTTGAATTAATCCAAAGTAAGTTGTCATTAAAGTTGCTTTATCTGCAACGGATACAATTTTCTTAAAGACATACATCATCTTTCTCACTCTTTGTACTAGAACATGGATATGCTTCTTCCAGGTAAGTATGTTGTCTAAAGTTACTCCTAGATATTTAATCTCTGAGACACGAGCAATTTTTGGGCATAGGCAGTCAGGTTGGTGATTCAGACCGTTGTGCAATTTTAAGTGAAATCGATTTGGCGGCTGGTCACTTTTACAAGCAGAGAAGGTGATAAAGTTAGTTTTCATTAAATTCAATGTTAGCAAGTTCTCTGTAAGCCATTCTTTTACAGTACTGACCGCAAGTTCAGCATGAAGGCGTGCACTTTCCCAATCCTTTCCGTAAGAAAGTAAAACTGTATCATCTGCGTATGTTACAATTTTTGTGTTAGGTAATGACAAATTACAGAGAGTATTTATATAAATCAGGAAAAGCGTAGGTCCGAGCACGCTTCCCTGCGGAACACCGTAGTTTATGGACTCGTCTTTGCTAACATTTGAACCAATTTTCACTTTTTGTGTACGATGTGATAGGTAATCTTTGAATAGGTTCAATACATTGCCTCTAACGCCAACACTCTCCAACCTTCTCAAGAGAACAGGAATAGAAACTGTATCAAAGGCTTTTTTAAGATCAATGAAGATTGCTATAGTTTTATTTTTAGCTTCTATGTTATCAACTATATTGTTCACTAAAGTGATAATGGCATCTTCCGTGGAAATTCCCTTTCTAAATCCGAACTGGTTTTCAGAAATGATGTTATACTTATCAAGATAATTTTTTAAACGTTTGTTAATGAGTTTTTCAAGTATTTTAGATAGAATAGTTAGTACAGAAATAGGTCTATAATTGGAGATTTGGTCCTTATCTCCGTTTTTGTATATTGGATGAATTATAGCTTTCTTAAATGCTTGTGGAAATATACCCTGTGTGAAAGATATGTTAAAAATATGTTTTAGATACGGAATAATTAAGTGTCTGATAGACTTTATAACACTGACAGGGATACCATCCCAACCAGTGGCACAATTATTCTTTAGCCCTGATATTACAGCATCCAATTCCTGCTCGTCTGTATCAAACAAAACCATCGAGTTACAAGGTTGGGCAGAGTTAGCGCTTTGGAGCAAGGATATGTTTGAATTTTCACTCTTCTCCAAAAGAGGAATAGCCAGTTCACTACCTATTTTTGCAAAGTACTCATTGATGTAGTTGACAGATGTTTGGGGATTAGAGGTGAGTGATAAAAGCTCATTGGGAGAAATGCTTTGTGGCTGTAGGTGAGTGATATCTTTGAGCACATTCCAAGTCTTTCTTGAATTACCCCTAGCTTCCAAAAGTCTATTTTTATCATATTGTCTCTTAAGTTTTCTTAACAAATTGTTACAAAAGTTGCGATATCTCGTGTATGCAAGTTTAGCGATCATACTGTCTGGATACAGTCTGGCTCTTTTATGTAATCTGTCGCGGTTACGGATGCATCTCAGAAGTCCTGGTGTGATCCAAGGTTTTATTATATATTTCTTACTTGAAATTTTTTTCAGTTTGGTATTTTTATCTATTACATCAGAAATAGTACGAATTAATGTGTTAGTTGCTGTGTTTACATTAGTCTCAGCCAGAATCGATGAGAAATCAAACTCATTGAGTTGTTCTATAACAGCTTCGAAGTTAGTGCATTTCACATCTGGTCTTTGATATGGTGGTTTAGAAAAATTTTGTTCTATACCCAATAACGTAGGTAAATGATCAGTTATAAGGGTGTCAAAAACCAATGTTGTACATTTTCTATTTGATCTTAGTATGATGTGATCTAAACAGCTTTTCTCGCGTGTAGGAAGAATATGCGCGGGAGTAAATCCGTGAAATGAAAGTGCATTCAGATAAATATCAGCCAGTGGATCATTGTTTGTTGCGGCTATGTTTATATTAATATCGCCTATAATAGCAACCGTTTGATATGCACATAAGGATGTTAAAACTGAGTTTAGGCTATTTAAAAAATTATCTATATTTCGTTTGGACGGTGATCGATATATTGCCACAACAGCAATATCATGATTACATTTTAAAACAAGGCAATTAGCGTCTAAGAAAAGCGGTTCAATCGGCGTACACCTCAGATCTGTTCGGACATAGACTACTATTCCATCATTCTGGTTACTGTTATTAGATTTGTGATGGACAAAGCCAGAAATAATAGGTATTTGTGGTATTTTGCTAAGCCAACATTCAGTCAGGACTATGATGTCACAGTACACGTCCAAAGAGTAAAGAAAAACTTCAAGAGCGTTAAAATTCCGGTTTAGACTCCTTATGTTCATGTGGAATACACGTAAGGGGTTTGATAAATGTGTAAGATATTTCATACAATTTTCAGGGTTGCAGATGTGTGAGTCAAAATATTCTGTATTGTCTATTATAATTCCAACATTATTTATGTCATCCATAATCAAAACACCAAAAAAAGTTGGGGTGCAGAGTAATGTGTGACAATATTATAGAATAAAGGTTTGATTTTATCAATGACAAATAAATACATAGCAAAATCAAAAATAAAAGTATGAAACGGCTTGTATGTGACCGATTAAACCCTTTACAGAATCTTTTTACAATGAAATTTTGAGGATATAATATGAATATGGCATGTGTTTTGTTTGTAATGTAATGTTTAAAGTGTTTATTTGGTAATATTAACAATTTTTTAAGATAATAAATTAGTTTAATACAATAATTATAGTTTACTGTATTATTTAAGACAAAATAAGAAACAAATTTAATAATTGAAATATAAAATTCATGCAATTTTAATAAGTGTAAAAACATTTTAATTATATAATATAAATATAGGATAATCGAACTAGAATAATATTTTAAGCAATCTAGCAATATTAAAATTAATTTTATATTTTTCATTTTTAAAATAGTGCATGCGATTGTGACTAGTCATTTGTCAGCTTTAAGCTTTATGAAGTCGTGTTCCGAATTTATACGGTGGTATGGGTCTCCTTCCTTTTTCCGTAGGTAGATTTTACCATTTGAGGTCCAGCAGTATGCAAATCCATTTTGAGTGGCAAATTGTCTTGAGAGAGAAAAGAGTTTACGCGTTTTATGCGTCAAGGATTCTGATATATAAACGGGTTTTTGTGGATCTTCGAAATGAAGATCTTTCGTACTGAGCTTCTTGCTGGAATGATTTTTATTGTATGTTTTTGTTAATTTTAAAATATTTTCCTTCATAGCAACCGTGGTAAATTCAACAATAATAGGTTTTATATTGGATTTTGTGTTCACTCGGAATATATTTCTTATGTCAGATGGTTGTATTGAGGTTTGCAAAGCTAGCCCCGTATTTACTATTACATTTGTTAAGTCTGTTTTATTTTCTGATGCTTTTATTGGTATATTACGGATTTCCAAAGATGCCGAGTTACTTCTGTTTTCTAGATTTTCAACCTTATCTTCCAAGGACTGAATATATGCAAGATGAGTTTTCCTTTCCGCTTCCAAAGATTCAAGCTTGCTATGGATCTCGTCATACCGTGCCGAAAGAAATTCAAGGGAATTCTGTATTTCTTTATTTTGTTGCGTAATTGTATCTTGAAGAATTTTAAAATTATTTCTCTGTTCCAATTTAAATTCTTCAAACATCCTAAATATATCTTCCCTAAAAGTTGCGTTGTCCTCATTATCGTCGAAAGAGCCCTCCCGCCTTCGTTTTGGCTTGCGAGTTTTCGAGTCCGATCGCGTCTTACCGGGGCTAGCGGGCGGTGTTCTCTTCAGAGGCATTGCAATAGAGTATTGCGTGTGTGTGATAAAGCTCAATATACTTTTTTTTGCGCCGACCTCACGCAATAAGACGCGGTATTTTGCGCATAAGACAACTTCCTGTGTTAAAGTGAGATGACTAATTACACTTGAAGCGTCGCACGCGCTTGAAGGCGTTGCATGGCCTAATAGGGCGGGGTCAAGAAGTTATGGGTGGATCAACTGACCTCATGGTAGGGATGGGTGCGACACGTGCAAGATCTCCTTACGTTTATGAGCGCCTGGTACTTGTAGATTGATTCACACAAATTTGAATTTTTAAATTTTATAATTAAAATATCGCAACGCGGTTTACTTAAAACACGTCCACTCCATACGGAGGCTCCGGGGGAAGGGATGTTTGTTGTATACATTTGAAAGTTTTCAGACATTTTATTATCTCGGGAATAAGCTAATTTATTATTCAGTCGCTAAGCAGTCATACTGTTGTCTCAACACATCACGTCGGGTACTTGTAATTCTTCGCATAAAATGAATGATGTTGTTGCTCGTTTAAATGTTGTCATGCAGCTTCAATGGTGAATAAAACGGCGCTTTTTAGTATTCATTGTCAAAAAAGCTTACAGTAAAACTTTATATATTAGTTTTTGAAAGCTTAACTCGAAAAATAAGCTTAAATCTACATAAAATAATTTATTTTATTGCACTTGTAAAATATTATAAAAAGTACTGAGTAAATTATCATATAATATATGATACACATAAGAACAATACAACAAAATGGAATGTCAATTTAATTAATATTATTTATTTTTTAATTCCTTTAAATGTTACGATATATTTAAAAGGGTATGTAAAAATTTGTAAAGTAATTATCTCATTTATTTACGTCTATATAGATAATTACTTAGGTAATATTTGCATGGCGGTCCTTTTGAAATTCGCTATTTTGGTTTTTTATTTTTTGTTGATATGCAATAGAAATACACACTGTGAAAATTTCAACTCTCTATTTTAGTTCATGAGATTACAGCCCGCTACTAGACTGACGAAAGGACAGCGGAGGCTTAGTAATAGGTTTCCGCTAGGCTCTTAGGTACGCTACCCTAAAACGAATCTAGCACGCTTCCCATGATTGATCTGTCCAATGATGTCCAATCATCGTTAAACGACTATATTGATTAGTAGACTGTGTTAGTATCATGTAATAGTTTATATATTTGTAAAGAAAAATATAATTTTCTTTAATTTTAATATTTTGTTACTGTCATTGTGTTGGAGCGTAGACATAGAGTGATATATTTGTTTTGTTATCTGTAGTCAAGATATAATCTATGAACTTTAAAATCATTGTAAGAATCTTTAAAAGCAGTTTTATAAAATTTAAAATTGAATCGTGTGTAATCTTAATTTGGGAATCGACATTAGAATTAATAGCATTAAATGTCGTTTCTTTTGTTTTTTACAGGTATGAAACCTTTTAAGTTTTATTATTTAAGTATGTGTATTTCATGTAATGATTTAAACATAAGTTAATGTAATAAATCTTTTGTTTTTTACAGAGAAACTCAATTATCTTTTAATTCTGTCGTTCCATAATACATTTAAAAGAATATCTTACATATTTACTAAAAAAAATATTACATCGTTTCCATATTACGCATATTTCTCTCTAAAATTCAAAGTATATATATTTTAAAAGTAAACAAACCTTTTTTTCATAAATAATGATGTACGTATTACGAAGAAATAAAAAAAAAACTTACAGCACAAACTTCTTTCACAGCTTGCGTATTTTTCTTTATCTCTTATTTATAGTCTGAAAAACTTATTTACCACTTCTCTAAATAGAAACTTTTTAATTTATGGGTCTTATTGTTTATAGCTTTCGTTGTTCTAACTGGATCGAGTTTTAAAACACATAAATAAAGGAAAGCATTTCAACATATCCGTAGATGAACGTAATTATTGTTTCTTTAGTAAACTAAACTTTTAAAGTTAAATATTATTTAAATATATTATATATTTAGTTCTATATTTATAATAGTAACTAGCGACTCACCCTCGCTACGCTCGGGTTCGTCCCTGGCTTGCTTCCCAATAAAAACTTTCATCCCCATTTTTACCCCTTTAAGGAAAAAAAGTATCCTTTCTCCTTTCTAGGACTTCTCAAACTATCTTCTTACCAAATTTCATCTAAATCGGTGTAGTATATCCAGAGATTACTTATAACCTCACAAACTTTACCCCTTTATAATATTAGTGTAGATTACACATACTTTAAACATTTAATTTTATTTTTTAGAAAACATATTTTAAGGATGTTTGGAATGTAAAATAAATTTAACATTTTAATTAAAATCTAAACATAGTACGATCTCCTTAATTTATATATCCAATGCAATGCTCATATTTAATAATGTAGATGACAGTAGCGAGTTTATATTTATGTTTGTATGCTCCTAGAGGTTTATTGTAAAAATATTGTTCATTTTTTTAAATTGTTTTTACGTTACAAGTCTACTTTAGCAGGTGTTTTTTTTATATTACCCTAAAAGATAACGACTCGCGTAATTGTGTTTTCACCTTCCAAATCGAAAACGGTAATTCCGACTTTGAAGAAGAGCCTGTTGTTCGTGTATCGATAACATTATATTGTGTTATGTGACTAACCACTTGTTCTAGCTTCAAACGACAGCTTTTATTTTTCTTCATTTCAATTTATAAATTGTATGCAAAAGGGAAGGTGTTTTATAAAACACCTTCCCTTTTGCATGTCATTCATCTTGATAAAGTAATAAAAAAAATATATTTTTAGATTTACTCTACAGAGTAGAAGTCAAATTTAACCATGTGTAAATATTTACACATAATATGATTTTACAATTTTATGAGGTAAAAGTGAAAAGTAATGCTTTATCATAATCACTGTTATATGTACATTAGACTTTAACTTATGTTACTTTCATAATACGTGACTTTTCGCTGATATGAAGCCCGCTTCAACACTTTCTGAGAAAATTGATTTTGTAAAGGTAATATTATAAATTTTCCAGCCGGATAAGCGCGTGTCAGCGAAGTATTAACCTTCGATTCGTGCGATAAAGCTCACTGCAACTAAAATGAGAAAAAAACTTACAATATAAAATATTATAACTAACATTATAAAAGGCAATGGTAGCCCAGGGGTAATGTGCTCACTTGGGAAACCGAGTGAAGCGTGTTCAAAGCCCAGGTCTCGCACCGCTGATATTTTCATGTGCGAATCATTTCTAACATGATTACCACTTGCCTTACGGTGAAGGAAAACATCGTGAGGAAACCTGCATGTCTGAGAGAACCTAGTAAATTTTCGAAAAACATGTGAAATCCGCCAGACCGCACTTGGCCAGCATGGTGGACTATGGCCTGGTCCTCCTTGTACTGCACGGAGGCCCGTGCTCAGCAGTGGGACGTTAAAAAGGCTGAATACAACATTATAATATTCAAATAAGGCCTAAGTATAAAATTATTTCTTAGAATAACAACTCATTCGAAAGTTGTTGAAATAAAAGGTATTAAACTAAGACCTGATAAGCGTACTACGCACTTTATGCTACCAAATTCCTCTGCTAAATTATAGCGATTTCAAACATCGTCAGAACTTTTCTTTAGGTAATAAACGCTCTCGCAAATTGCCGACATTTATTTTACTAAGGAAATGTGCTTTGGAGGAAATTCTTTGTTAACATGAAATATAAATATTTTGTACTACGTCGTGTTGTAAAATCGAATAAAATGTAAAAATAAATAATTCTGCCAGTACTTTTATTATAATCAAATAAAATTCCTAAGCGTTATATATATATATATGATTGATTTAGACGAACTTCATATTTGAAAACAGCTTTTGATCTATGCAAGCAAATTATTTATATTAAAATAAGCCACCCAGAGTTTATATACACTCGTCCTCTCTTTTAAATAACACAACAGCTTCGATAACTATCGCATAATATTCCAAAGTTCATGGAGCGTGAATAAAACAATTTCAAAAACAATATAACAAATCAACTCTACTACGTTTAACGTTATAGTAGGGGAGGTAACATAACATTTCACCTAATCAATTTATACCGACTGAAATACATAACAATAATAGTTTTTCCTGTTGGTACTCTAAGCATCAGCATCATATAGCGGTAGAGCTTAAAGCGATATTATGACAGATGTTGAAAGAAAATTTGACTTTGAGTATTTTCATACTGTGCTGCCTAAATTTTTGATTTTTTTCTATCGAGATTATTCTTAACTTTAAAATATTAATAAACCTCATTGAAGGTCCCCCAACTTTGATTATACGTGAGTCATGTACATATATGACTCACATTGATTTTTCTCGTTATTTATTAAAGCAGTTTATTCTACGTGAAATTTACAAAACTGAAATTTTACAATTTTTAAAACATAAAAAAATCACTATTATTTTTAACAAAGGTTATGAACATGCTCGCACTATCCATCGAGGATGCCTTAGCTGTCACTTACATACTTCGCTAATTAAATGACATGAAACAAACATTTGATATCAAAATAAATCGGTGTAAAATGACCTGAAAAAATGCTATGCTACCTCTCCTGCTATAACTCTGAATATCTTTAATATGTCTGAATAGTAATTCGACTGAAAAGTATTAAGGTGAATCTCATAGGAACTAATCCTTATTTTAATCATACAAAGTGATATAGCGTTTACATTTGTTTAATATACATTACGATCGAACAAGTCTTTGGGTAATTTTATGAATTTTTTTTTACTGTTTTTTTCTATATATCAATTTAGAATTAGAATCGGTAAAATATACATATATTTTGTTATTATTAATATAAGATTATTCCTCTTTTATTTATAATTTCATAAATAACAAATAAAATTCTAACGCGTTGCTAGTTACGTCAACTACAGTCAGAAGGTCGAAAAAAACAAAAACTAATTTAAATTAACTTTTAAACTAAACTTACTATTAAAGATGAGTTTATGCCCTACTCGATGTAAATTATCACAACGATGGGAAAATTATACAAAACAATATAATTTCTAAAATGCAATTCTACATTTCCGTCCCGGTGACGTCAATGTCTATTAATTATCATTCGAATCATGGGAATTGATATATCAGTGATCCTCTTGGGGCATGTGTGTGTAACTTGCTCTGTAAATTGAAGATTTACTTCATAAATAACAAATAAATAAGATTATATAATTATTATTCGACCAGCTAAAAATAAGGAAGAAGAATTCGAGCGCACCTTTTATTTGTTTGTCTGTCGCGATACACGTTATCTTCCCCTCTTGTAAACCGATTTTGGATTTCTGAAGCATAACTTAAAAAAAAAATAAGAAAAAAGAAGAAATTTTTGTAACGGAAACGATTACGCTTGGTTACGGATATGAAACTTTTTTTTTAATTACATTTCAAGTAATTTTAATGTCAGTGTTAGTGTAAAAGTTATACTTTCTAGGTATAATGTCACAATTAAAAGATGCATTTCTACTTTTTAAAAGAGCGGTGGATACATTTTAAGATAAACTCTTAGCATGTTCTTTACGGAACAAGAAACGTTCTGTTGCATTGCCTTTAATCCGTCCAAAAAAGAAATAGGAGTAGACGTTTCGTACGTTGCCTGTCTTCATTCCTTAAAAGAAACATGGCCTCGAGTAAAACAGCTTTCATCGATTTGGACAGGAAATGAAAATTTCTTGTTTATGTTATTTTAAAGAAATATTTATTTAAAATTTATTTGAATACATATAATGTGTTATTTTTAATGTGTTGTATTCAGCGTTTTTTAACGTCCCTTTGCTGGGCACGGGCCTCCCTTCAATATAAGGGAATCAGGCCATAGTCCGCCACGCTGGCCAAGTAGGGGTTGGCGAACAAATGTTTAAGGGGTTAAGGGGTTTATAAAATATGTATTTTGCAATCTTCGAGGAGTTTTTTCAATGAGATTATAAAAAGTTATATTTTCAAATGAGCCCTGTTTATAAACTTGTTTCATTAATGGAAATTGCAGTTAACAATCTGCGATATTAAACCTCGAGTTTCAGCGTGTATGAGCGTCGTTAGAACTTTTCTTTGGATGATAAACGGTCTCGCAAATTGCCCACATTTATTTAACTCTGTAGAAAACCGGTTCCTAATGCTTACTGGGAAATTCCTCTCAGAGTATCAATAAAGCTTTTTGTGAGGAGTATTTTTATATATCTTTTGTTTTGCCTAAAAAAATATTTTAACAGAAATGTCTACAGCTTTTCAAATCATCACTGTTTTCGCTTTACTGTTTTCTTTTAAGATATATAAATGCGATAAGCGTCGGAAACAAGCCCACACAATACCGTATGATGTGTAAATTATCTCAGCGTAATCTATACATATTATAAAATTCTAACTAAGCCGAATCTGTACATTAAATATTTTTTGGAAAATCTTATTGAAATAGACATTATTATCGATGCAGAGGCCGAATCTATAGTTTTTAGAATTTTTGTCTGTCTGTCTGTCTGTCTGTCTGTCTGTCTGTCTGTCTGTCTGTCTGTCTGTTACCGCATCACAGAAAAACCACTGGAGGGATTTCGATGAAATTTGGTATGATGATAGCTGGTTATCCGGGTCAACATATAGGATACTTTTTACCGCGAGAAAATATCTCATTTCTGAAAAAAAATACAAAAATTGGTAGGAACAAAATCACGATGATACTATTTGTAAACAGTTTAGCAATGTAACTTACAAAATATGGTAAAAACTAAAAATAGTTTATCTTGAAAATCAATTTATCAATAGCGCTATATTATCCATTAAAATAGTTATTTTAATTAATATTTATTTATGTGTTATTTAGACATTCGACAATAGATGTCGCCATGTGTATTAAAATACATAGTTTTAATCCCAAAAAAATGAATGTACAAGTATGACCTTTTTACAATTTTATTAGAATTACTACTAAGTTACCTGCGGCCCCGCCCGTGTTTAAATTATCAGTAAAGCAAACTTTTTGGCTTTATAAATTGTAACTATCTATACTTTTTAGAATTTTTCTGTCTGTCTATATGTGACCGCATCACAGAAAAACCACTGGAGGGATTTTGATGAAATTTGGTATGGTAAGAGCAGGTTATCCGGGTCAACACATAAGATTCATTTTATCGCAGGAAAATATCTCATTTCTGAGAAAAAATACAAAAACTGGTTAAAGTAAAAGCACGATGATAGGTACTATTAACATTTTAGAAAGGTAACTTACTTATATACATATGTTAAAACTATTAAAAAAATCTTATCTTAAAAGAAATATTAATAGCGCTATTTTATTCATTAAAATAGTTATTTTAATGAAAATTTATTTATGTGTTATTTAGAAATTTGACAATAGATGTCGCCATGTGTTTTTAAAATACGTAGTTTTAATTAAAAAAAAATGTACAGATATAACCTTTCTATGACTTTATTATAATTACTACTAAATTACCCGCGGCCCTGCCCGTGTTTAAATTTTTAATAAAACAAACTTTTCGGCTTTATAAATTAGTTACATATTAGTAATATTTTGTTGGCCGAAACAATTTTCAAATGAGAATATTTGTAAATTTTTATTATTTCATAAGAATGTTAATGTTTTTTAATCTTTTAATGTAAAAATTGGGCAAATGCAAATCCAACTCGCGCATTATAAGTTTCGTATAGCAAAATACTATGTTGTTTTTCTTACTTACGTGTTTTGTTAGGTAAACACTAAAATAAATACGAATAATATTTACGTTTCCACAATATCGACTAATTTTTTCAACCATAAAAATAAGTTCGATTTATATTATTTTATAACATTTTATGGAAAACAAGTTTATGGTTGTTAAACTGCCAAAGCGGGTAACTAAAAATATTTCATATCTCAAAAACTATGAAAAGTATTTTAGGAACTGTTATACCTCAAGTTTTTCACTTTTTCTTGATACCTTTTCTTGGAAGGTAAAGGCTTAAAGGACACAATAAAATGCTTACGACTTTAATCATATTAGCCGTGCCATATGAAATAATAAAAAGTATTTGCTTAGAATTATTTACTTATTACACTTTCTTTTGAAAATCATTTTGGAAAATATTACTAACTAGCGCTAACTAAGAAAAGTTATCATTATGTAATTTAAATAATCAGCTAAATACTAAATTATTCAATAGCTGTCTATTAGTAAAAAATGATTAAAATTAATTCCGTAATTTGAGAGTTTATCGCCCAAAACTAAAAAAACAAACAAAACAGAAGTATAGACATACATAAATATTATTGCTAAAACAAAAAGTGCAATTTAACGAAGGAACCTTTGTGGCATTGTCAATCACTGCCATTACTTACCAATCATGTGGTGTGCAATGAAAGTAATGTATAATGTAAGAGTATACTAATGTGTAAAACCTAAGAATTAGGTTTTTGATCATCTGAACGCGGGCGGAGCCGCGGGAAATGCTAGTAAATAATAAATGTGTTTATTCTACTCCTAAAATGTTTATAAATATTAAAAATACAGTATATAAAAAACTGGTACAATAACATATTTGTATTATATCAAGAGAACCCAAAAATTGGAGGAATGAGTATGCATAACGTGTAATGTAAAATCCGATCGGCGATCGAGTTTATCTCTACGTCAGTCACGGTAGTTAGCCGATATCGTTCCTAAAATATGTAATTCTTTGTAAAATAAAATAAAAATGCCACATAAAATAAAATAAAAATGCCACCGCGCTGAAAAAAATGGACGTTTTTGTGTCTTCCCTCTCTCAATACAGTCACGTACCTACTCCATCCTTATATAGATGTTAAAAAACGGTAGAAATGCAGTTAAAAATAATATCTGTACAGGACAGCTTCAACTGTATTAGGATACTAAAAGGTTATGCAATCCATTTGTTTATTTTTTACTATCTACATTTAGTTTTTAATCTTTCATGTTTAAATCTTTGTTTTTTTTTAATAATTTAATAGTAAGTGAGGTGATGATATGTTAGAGACTGACGATATTACATTTCCTATATTTGTATTGTATGTATGTATGTATTTAGCCCTTTTTAACATCCCACTGCTGTACACGGGCCTACCTTCAATACAAGGAAATCAGGCCATAGTCCACCAAAGTCCGTTAACCTATTGCGGTTGGTATACTTAACATGTTTTTCGAAAACTTGCTAGGTTCTCTCAGACATGCAGGTTTCCTCACGATGTTTTCCGTCACCGTAAAATACCGTTTCATTCTTTAAATTTTATTTATAATAAAATTATAGTTAACTAGCGACTCACCCTCGCTTCGCTCGGGTTCGTCCCTAGGTCCCTAGATTCCCCATCCAAACTTTCACTTCAATTTTCAACCCTTTAAGGGATGATTTCCGGGATAAAAGTAACCTATGTCCTTCATAGGCTCTCAAAATATCTTCTTACCAAGTTTCATATAAATCGGTTCAGTAGATCCAGAGATTACCCACTACAACCTCAAAAATCAGAAACTTTACCTCTTTATAATACTAGTATAGATACATATATAATTAAAAGATATAATGTTCGACAAGAAGTAAAACTAGAAACGATTTCAGTCTCCTATCAATTCCACTCACTGTATCTCACTGCTGGTCGCGAGCCTCCCTTCAATGCCAGAGCCGTAGACCCCCACACTGGTCTTTCGAAAACCTACTAAGTATTCTCAGACATGCAGGTTTCCTCGCGATGTTTTCTTTCACTCGAAATGATTTGCACTCCAAAATACCAGAGGTGACAGACCCGAAATCTGAATCTACGAGTACTTTACTTGGTTTTCTAAACAACCCGTTACTACTGAGCTACCACTGCTTACAACGCAAACAAAACAACAGTTAATTTATGAACTAAATAACAAGAATAATATCACTATCACTTCGCTCGGGTTTATCCGTAGGTACGTTTTAACGATTAGTATGGAATAGATAGATTAATGACTATATATTATTATACATAGGTACAAAATAAACAGTTCTGAACTTTTCGATTTTCCAGCTGTTCTTATGGGTTTTCCCTATTTTTTTTTATTAAACTACCCCTGACACACCCTCAACAAAACAAAAAAAGAATTACTCAAATCGGTCCAGCCGTTTTTGAGTTTTAGCGAAACTAACGAACTTCAATTGGTTTTTATCTATATACTCGTAGATATATTACAATTCATCGAACTCTATAGAATTAAAAACGAAAAATAAATTAACTCTTACATCCCAACTAAACTATAAAGGCTGTACTAGTGCTTTACTAGCAAGGTATTCCATGTTTTTCTGTCGGAAATCGATCATATCCGTATATTAGGTACAGTTCATAAACCAGTCCATTCAACATAGTTTTCTTTTAAAGGTTCGGTCATGCAGAAACTCGAAGCCTAACGTGCATATCTGTTGGCTAGGGTTACTTAATGAGGGTTCATATTATTAATACCTAACGTATTGCTATTTAAAATATATTGCCTGTGTTAAATCAGTTCATTTAACATGAATAGAGCCTGCGGCGCGCTTTATGATTTACCTATCTATCTTTTTGATTTCATACTGATTTAAAATTTACCTGCAAATGTAAGAGGTATTTAAAACCGTGTTAAATAGCAAATGAATAGCATTCTAATAACAAGTAGGATAATAGCTAATCCTGAATTATGAAACAATATATTATAACTTATCAGAGCATAATATTTTATATAACTATATCTATAAATAAGTATGTTTGTATGTTTTATTTACATATATATATAAAGTATGTTACATTCTATAATTGTTTTTAAATTATGTTATCCTGTATCAAGACTTCGTCTTGGGCCTTCGCTTCGTTCAAGTCTCAATGGTCTCTGAACCTCACTCACGTGTCTTACTTCTTTTATATTTTAGGTGCTGACTGATTAATGTAATATATAAATATCTCGTGTCACGGTGTATATGGCCGCAAAAACGGCTCGACCGATTTTAATGATTTTTTTTCTACATATTTGGTAGGTATGAGAATAGGTCGTAGAGTATTTTCACCTTCTTACCCCCACCCCCCATTTTTAAGTAACTAGGGGCGAACCCGAGCGAAGCGAGAGTGAGTTTCTAGTAATAAATAAATATTTACTATATGAACAAACTCAAGTCTCAATATGCTGGCAATATTCTTTTTTAGGCATGCTTGTTTTCGCTACTTAAAATTTAATTATATAGAAACATCTAAAGTATCGACAAAGAATTTATAAGATATATTTATGAATAATATACTAACAATTCGCAAGAAACGGAATTAATTAGCATATTATTGGTTACATAAAAAGAGAATTCATTGCGGCCACGCACAATAAACTGTCGTTATTGCTTTATACAATAACAAAGCGATTGGGGTAGAATAAAATTATACCAATAAATAGCCTGAAATTTTCCCAAAAAGCTCTGAAGTACTCAATTTTTATATTTTTGCGTATAATTTTCTAAAAATAATAATCTTAATTTAATAAATACTACTAATTTTTATTCAGATTATACAAGCAAAAATCTTAATGAAAATTATATATTAGATAAATTTAATATTTTAGACATACGAGTAATATTTCACATGAACACTACACATATATAATTTTTAAATACATACATATTATAAATATAAACACCCATGACTGGAGTACAAACATTCGTGTTCATCACACAAATGAATGCCCCCAGCGGGACTCGAACCCGCGACCGCTGGCACAGCAAGTAGGGTCACTACAAACTAAGCCAAACGTGTCGTCTAAAGTTTTCGTACATGTAACTTGGTCATAAACCGATATTTTCAATGTATATCGGAAACAACTGTATATATCTACTCGATGACGACAATATACTGTACTAGCATTTCCCGCGGCTCCGCCCGCGTTCAGATGATCAAAAACCAAATTCTTAGGTTTTACACATTAGTATACTCTTACATATACCACTTTCATTGCGCACCGCATGATTGGTAAATAATGGCAGAAATTGAGAATGCCACAAAGGTTCCTTCGTTAAATTGAACTTTTTGTTTTAACAATAACATTTATGTATGTCTATACTTCTGTTTTGTTTGTTTTTTTAGTTTTTCACGATAAACTCTCAAACTACGGAATTAATTTTAATCATTTTTTACTGATAGACAGCTATAGATTAATTTAATATATAGCTGATTATTCAAATTACATAATGATAACTTTTCTTAATTAGCGCTAGTTAGTAATATTTTCCAAAACGATTTTCAAAAGAAAGTGTAATAAGTAAATAATTCTAAGCGAATACATTTTTTTTATTTCATATGGCTCTGCTAATATGATTAAAGTCGTAAGCATTTTATTGTGTCCTTTAAGCCTTTACCTTCCAAGAAAAGGTGTCAAGAAAAAGTGAAAAGTTGAGGTATAACAGTTCCTAAAATACTTTTTCATAGTTTTTGAGATATGAAATATTTTTAGTTACCCGCTTTGGCAGTTTAACAGCCATAAACTTGTTTTCCATAAAATGTTATAAAATAATATAAATTCAACTTATTTTTACGGTGCAAAAATTGAGTAAGTATTGTGGAAACGTAAATATTATTCGTATTTATTTTAGTGTTAACCATACAAAACACGTAAGTAAGAAAAACAATATAGCATTTTGCTATACGAAACCTAAAATGCGCGAGTTGGATTTACATTTGCCCAATTTTTACATTAAAAGATTAAAAAACATTAACATTATTTACTAAACAATAAAAATTTACAAATATTCTCATTTGAAAATTGTTTCGAAAATTGTTTCGTTGCAAAAAAACAAAATATTACTAATATGTTACTAATTTATAAAGCCAAAAAGTTTGTTTTATTAAAAATTTAAGCACGGGCGGGGCCGCGGGTAAAATAGTAGTAATTATAGTAAAGTCATAGAAAGGTTATATCTGTACATTTTGTTTTTTGGATAAAACTACGTATTTTAAAAACACATGGCGACATCTATTGTCAAATAGCTAAATAACACATAAATAAATTTTCATTAAAATAACTATTTTAATGAATAAAATAGCACTGTTAATATTTCTTTTAAGATAAGTTTTTTTTAATAGTTTTAACATAATATATAAGTAAGTTACCTTGCTAAAGTATTAATAGCATCATCGTGCTTTTACTTTAACCAGATTTTGTATTTTTTCTCAGAAATGAGATATTTTCCTGCGGTAAAAAGAATCCTATGTGTTGACCCGGATAACCTGCTATTACCATACCAAATTTCATAAAAATCCCTCTGGTGGTTTTTCTGTGATGCGGTCACATACAGACAGATAGAAAAAATTCTTAAAACTATAGATTCGGGCTCTATATCGCTAATAATGAATATTTCAATAAGATTTTCCGAAAAAATATTGAATTTAGGGGTTCGGCTTAGTTACAATTTTATTGTACGTATAGTTACTAATTTATGAAGCGAAAAAGTTTGCTTTACTGATAATTTAAACACGGGCGGAGTCGCGGGTGATTTAGTAGTAATTCTAATAAAATCGAAAAAAAGTTCATATCTGTACATTATTTTTTTTGGGATTAAAACTATGTATTTTAAAAACACATGGCGACATCTATTGTCGAATATCTAAATAACACATAAATAAATATTAATTAAAATAACTATTTTAATGGATAAAATAGCGCTTTTGATAATTTGATTTTCAAGATAAGCTATTTTTGTAGTTTTTACCATATTTTGTAAGTTACCTTGCTAAACTGTATACAAATAGTATCGTCGTGGTTTTGTTCCTACCAGTTTTTGTAATTTTTTTTCAGAAATGAGATATTTTCTCGCTGTAAAAAGTATCCTATATGTTGACCCGGATAACCAGCTATCATCATACCAAATTTCATCAAAATCCCTCCAGTGGTTTTTCTGTGATGCGGTAACAGACAGACAGACAGACAGACAGACAGACAGACAGACAGACAGACAGACAAAAATTCTAAAAACTATAGATTCGGCCTCTGCATCGATAACAATGTCTATTTCAATAAGATTTTCCAAAAAATATTTAATGTACAGATTCGGCTTAGTTAGAATTTTATAATATGTATAGATGATATCCACTCGATGACGACAATACTTAAATATCTACTTTACGCTATAATAAAACAGTAAAAACTAACTACCAATTAATTTCAAACCGTCTCGAAAACACATAAATTTTAAAACTGTAGTATCTGTAGCATCCCTACTTGTTACTCGCTTAAACAAATTTAAGTTTGACTTACATAATAGACTTTCAAGTACAGTCCTCGTTTTAATTAGTTTCTTTAATTACTTACTCGTTGCCTGTGAAAACAGCACATGCAAAGAGGTTGTCTCCGTTAGTTCACTGCTAAAAGTTTGAGTCAATAAAGCTTTCAAGTGCTAAGTACATAAAATAGAAAATCTAAATTACTATACCTATTCTTAAATACATAGTCCATTTAGTTTTCGTTATTGAAATAACTATACACTATTATTATTACATTGTATTTCTAAAAATCCCAACCTTTAAAAACAGCTCAATACTTTAATTAGATAATGTTTAGGCAATATTGTGTATTATTATAATAGGTTTAGTGTTTGAAAAAAAAAGTATCAATACCGTTTATTGGGTTACCAAAACACTCCTTACATGAATTGTTTTTATTAAAATTATACGAATAAGCCAGAAGGAGTGCTTAGCTTGTATTGCGAACACCGCGACCTTACTTTAGACTTTTGCAATTTCAACACCTACAGCTTTATCGTTTGTATGTGAAATATGTGTATGAAGCATGTATTATATATTAAGAGTAAGAAAATTAAATAGGTCTCACCGTTAGATTTGATTCAATTAAGGGATAAACGACTGAATTAAATAATTTTCCTTATCTTCAACCCTTTTAACGTCCTTGCTTCCCCGAATTAGCATATACTAATTATGTGAAGAAAAAAGAAAGACGTCAGATTTAAAGCCTTACCTTGGATATACGTTGAACGTGTTAGTGATGAGCTACCACTATTATTTCAATCAAAATTTGTATATAAATCTTAGCAGAATAATAGTATATCAAAAAAAGAATCAAATTAAAAAAACACGCAGATGACATATAAAGCTTTTAAATAGTAAAATCTTAACTACGATTTAAAAAAAAACACATCAAATATTCTAGATAACAACCTGTTTCATATCGTCCCTTATACCGCATGTATTCAACAATGTGTTTTATTTAAAAAACTAAACAAATATCAGAGTAATGAATAAAAAACTCATGACCTTCTTATCTATGATACTAGAGACTCACCCTGGCTTCGCCCGGGTTCATCCCTACGTTGATTCCCCATACACACTTTCATCCCCATTTTCACCCCCTTAAGTGATGATTTTCGGGATAAAATGTATCCTATGTCCTTCCCAGGGTCTCAAACTATCATCTTACCTATAAATCGGTTCAAAAGATCCAGAAATTACCCACTACAACGTCACAAACTCACAAGCTCACAAACTCACAAACTTTACCTAAATACAAATTTACTGAAGTCATTGTAATCTATTACTAAATCAATTTGTGTTGCTAACATAATAGAAATCATTTCCATTCAATATTAATCCTTGAATATGTAATAGGCCGTCACTACGTACGAGAGTACAGTGTAATCACTCGTTTGGTCGCACACAATACGTATAGATGTTCAGGTCTCTTTGTGGCATCAATAGGGTATGCGTCAATGAAGATTACCAAGTCATGTCTCTAGCATTATAGTTTTGTAAATATAACATATGGATAAGTAAGTGTAAAATAATGTATTTCGATATTAGATACTGTTATAAATTGTGATATTGTTTTATAAATAGCCCTATTTATAATTTGGATTAAATTATTTTATATCCTATATTATAAATAACTTTTATTTATCAATCGAAAAATTCAACTCTACAGCACCGATACCTTATTCACGCATGGTAAAGTTTACCTTTAAACATGTTTGTTTTTATGTACATCGTTCTTGCGTATTTTTTTCTATCTACCTATAATATATTCAGCCTTCAGCTTCAGCTCTCTGGTTGCTCTCACTGCACGGCACGAGCCTCCCTTCAATATCAGGGAGATCAGGCCATAGTCCAACTCGTTGGCCAAGTGGAGATTGGCGGACTTCACATGTTTTTCGAAAACTTTCTTAAGTTCTTTCAGACATGCAGGTTTCCTCAGAATATTTTCCTTCACCATAAGACAAGCGGTAATTATGTTAGAAATGATTTGAACTTGAAAATATCAGAGGTGCGAGGCCCGAGATTTCTACCGCTTCACTCGGTTTCCCAAGCGAGCGTGTTACCACTGAGCTACCACTACCCAAATATATAGTGTGGACAGTTAAAATTATAAATTTATAGTTATAAATTTTAACGGCCCACACTAGCTTTTAATTAAGAGCTCGCACAAAAGACACGCAATTAAGGTGTAACTAAACTTCAGGTGTAAATAAATTCGCATAGTGCTTAGAACTTTTCAAAATCTATTTGAACGTTCAGAGTTCTGTACGTGTTAAACGTACTTCGATAGTTAATTTATGTGCTTTGAGGAGGAGTCTGTGGTTTAATTAGTAAATCTAAAATGCGGTTGATCACAGCAGAACATTCTAGACATCTAGTGTGATACAAAGCTAGGGTACGTACGTACATACTCGTACATATATTGTCTTCAATACTTGTTAGTTAGACTTGTTCCAATAAAGGTTTTGACTACCATAATTATTTGCCTGAAATTACTCATGACTAAATTACGAATATAATTTATACTTTATATGTACAATTGTATGAGTACTGACCACTCGCTCAGGTGGATTTGTTTTTCCAAATGGGTTAATAGTAAAATGGATGTTATTATACATAATAATATGTATCTTAATTTAAAGTCACATTATTTTACAAAAAATCAGAGCTGTTCTTAAAGAAACGTTAAAATTTTTGGATACAAACATAGTCAAAAGGCATAGCAAAGTAAGCAAAAATAATAATGTGATGCTCCTAATAAACTATTATTTTTACTTCATTTTACATCCCTTTTACTTGAAAAACGAGCTTATTAGGGACATTTAACATTTTTTTTCATAATAAATTCACTAGTAAACCTTTAGAAATGTCATATATTTTATGTATATAAATAATATTATATTATGTATGTACACTTTTCAAAACAGCTAGTAATAATTCAAGGACTTGTATACCCACAGCAACAGTACATTACGAGATTGTAGTACACTCAAACTATATCATATGCATGCAGTGAACGTAAATATTCTAAAAAAACGTATAAATGTTTTACGTCATAATTCACTTGGGCTATAAAAACCGTAGACACGTCTCGGAATGATTTTCTTTCCTCTCTAGGGATCAGGCTTGAAATATATTTACAGTACGAGAATTTTGATCCCTGCCTCAACCCATAAAACAAGAAGAAAATACTATAGCGTTTGAGTTTACGAATGCGATACGAATTATTGCTATAAAACCGCATCAGAAACATGAAATAATTTGTAATAAAACCTCTGAAGCCGGAAATATTCCATAGATAATGTATCCACATTTTGGGAAAATCTTTTAACATTCATTTTTATCTGACTTAGTTTTCTGAGCAAAGTATGCTGTATATATAATACAATGACTGCCTTTATATAACTTCCGCAACCATTTTGGATGTGATCTACTATACAAAGAAATAAAAATGTGAAAACGTTACGTTAACAAAAAAGTACACCGTACTGCGTAGTTCTTTCCGAAATCATAAATTAGAATATCGAATTCAAGGCATGTTATACCAACAATTTTCATTGATATTGTGGAATATATCATTTATTAATTAACAAAATTGCTAGAAAGACGAGAATCTCCGACGACCGTAAATCTGTCCTTAGAATCTCCAACACCGCAATAGATGCTTTGTCATTTGTCTCAAATGTCTCAGCAAACCGCGACAAGTATTTACAACTTCGATTACAACACTCTATATAATCCACCTAAATAGAGTATCAATCAGTGCTTTACTTTGTTTCATTTAAAGCTATTGTTACCAATGGCCAGTTAAATCGATTTCAGCAGGACTCTTTTAATTAGCTATGCTATTAAGTAAATTTATTGTACTAACAATAAGTAACTTAAATAACTAGAACAACAAAGTTCTTTAGCGGATACTACGTCACGTTTCTCAGCAAAAAAAATCTCATTTCATATAGTTTTTATAATTATTGTAGATTAAGGTTCATTTTTTTCTTCTGAGTGTTTGAATAAATTTAATTGGTATACATATAAAGACCGGTACTTGTGTAATAATATATTTATGTATTTTTTTCTTATATCTGTTGGTATTCCTATTAAATAAATAAACATCTTTGCTTTTCAGCGATAAAAGAAGTCATTCAGTCGACAATGAAATAAACAAACAAATTTAAATTTCATCATAATTTATTTAAGTATATAATATAAAATATTGTAGGTACGAAAAAAGTTGTGGCTTAAAAATTCCTGAAACTCTAACTTTATACCCGGAACATTAAATGAGTAACAATACTGAAAGCGAGGTGGCGTGCAAAATTTATATCAAATGATCAAAACTTTCAGTCGCATGGAAACAGTTTTGCAAATTGCATGTAATTTGCACAGCTACCTAAAGAGGAATCTCCTAATGGCCGACCGGTATTCGGACACATAACTACAATCCTCAAAAAGGTCTCCGTCTAATGACTTTCATAAATTATTGTTTCAGACGTTTCAGACGCAGATTAAACATACAGCAACTATTTTCTAATAGAATTTAAAGTATGTGAGCTAGACGTAATGGAATCAAGTTTTATGTCCAAAGTTGACATAAGTTAAAGAACGCAAGTCCAAACCGAAACGTGAAGTAAGAATTTATTTAGAGGAATATATACTTGTGGCTCCTGTAGCGTACTAGGAATACCATTTTTTTAAAATTATAAAAAACAAAATTAAAAAATTAATATAAATAACTTTTTATTTTTATTATATTTTTTAATTTCATACATTTTTTTTTATTTTAATGAATGAAAAATATGTCAAAGCGTATCCTTATGATAATATACGTATGCTTAAGTATATTGCATAATATGTACAATGTACATACATACATATATATAGGAATCAATTCAATAATGATTATGGTCGAAATTCGACCATAATCATTATTGAAAGTTTGAGGAAAACTTATTATATGAATAGAATTTACCTATCTATAATATGATACCTATCTATAAAATATAAAAAAGTAACTATTTCAAAAAAAAATATTGGCAACACTAAAACTCCTCAAAAAATTACAAAAAATTAAATATTAGACAAACAGAGGATGAAAAGTTACTGAACTTATCTTAGTCTATTAATATAGATATATTATACTATATATGAAAAAAACATAATTGAATCGTCCCGAATATCGTCTTCATAAATAAATATGAAATGATATACCTTATATACTGAATGGATTTAGCTACATTCAGACCTTGTTCTCGGTCGTAGTTCAAACAAAGGCTCAATGTCTACAGCATGATTTAGTAACTGAGAGCATAATATGAGTTTCAGTATTTATGATGGTATATGCGGTTGAACTTTATCATTACAATATATTTCGGCAGGCGAATATGATATAATAAGTAATATATTAATGACTAGTGACTTACCCCTGGTTAGCTCGGGCCGACAATGCTTCAACGTATGAATATCTAATAGGTAAACATGATGACGTATGAACTTTATAGTTCTACTATATAATAAAATACTAGCAACTCACCCTCGCTCCCCTCAGGTTCGTCCCTACTTACGTTTTAACGTTTAGTATAGTTTTCTCAGAGATGAGATACTTTCCCGCAGTAAAAATTATCCTATATGTTGACCCGAATAACCAGCTAACATCATACGAAATTTCATCAAAATCTTTCTAATGGTTTTTCCGCGATGCTGTCACAGACAGACAGACAAAACTTCTAAAAACTATAGATTCGTCCTCAATATCGATAAAATACCTAATATTTATTTCAATAAGATTTTTCAAAAAATATTTAATAGACAGAATCGGGTTAGTTACAATTTTTATTATATGTATAAATTATGCATCCATTTATAATGTATTTATGTATACGTATAAATAAAGCGAAGTAAGTATCATATACTTGAGTTTAATATCGAAATAAAGCCTTGCTCCGCATCGGCTAGAATTGGCTTCGAAAATATCTGATAATTTAACGAAAACCTCCATTCAAATAATTTTTACTTTTTAGTATCTAGAAATAGGTTTTTATTTTTTTTAAGATTTATATTTAGTGTCTGGAAGTCAGTTCTTATTTTGTTTATGTTAAAATCTTGATTTTTTAAATCTTTTATTATGTTAAAATTACATAAATCTAACATCAACGTTAAAAACAATAGCAGTTACATTTTTGGTAAAAGACAACATTAGCGCGATCAATGTTGTACATCTAATTCATTATAGACCATTAATGAACGAATGGGAAACGGCCGCTTCTTGTTTAATTGTGCATCACACGAGTACGGATGGATAGACGTCAATAGTTTTATATATATATATATATTGTACAGACAATAGTATCAATTAAAAACACGAAAAGACAATCAGTGGTATAAGTCCCACTGGTATACGTAAAATGAAGATTATGGAAGCTTAGATAAGATGTCATTCCACAACCGTTGGTGTAATGGAACCCTTGTAGATATTGCTATTACAAATACTCAACATTTTTTTTTATTAAACATATACAGAAACCACCATTTATAAATACGAAAAAAACCGTCATACCAAACACTTGGAAATTTTTAAATTATTTTCGATATGGATTATTTTATATAGTTATCAAAACTTGATAATAATAATACCTCTTTTTCTCTGAAAATTATATTGTCTTATTATCTCAATTATTAAAGTCCTATTTTTTAAAATTGATTTAATAATTTGAAGACCTTTGCCCTACAGTGGGACACCACAGGCTTATTTTTAATAATAAAATCTATACTAATATTATAAAGAGGCAGACTATGTTTGTTCGTTTATTTGTTTGTATGAACGCGCAAATCAAGAGCTACTAATACAATTTGAAAAATTCTTTTTTTACTATTCCATACTAACCGTTAAAACTTACCTAGAGACGAAGTTGCTAGTAATTAATAATTTGATATCATATTAAGAAAATATAATTTTCATAAAATCACTTATTAAACCAGAATAAAAAGCAACATGACCTATGCTACTAAGAGATAATATGAACTTTTTGTTTATTAAATAGGTTTAGGAATTCAGTCAGTACTGATTTTACCTCGTACATACAAACTCACAAACTGAATTGATCGATATAGCGATTTAACCTTGAAATGGCCAAAATGAAAACAGACAGACATTTTTGAATATATACATTAATATTAAAATTTTATACATTAATACACGTTCTCGTATATTTAATACATCAAAAACAAGTATAAGCACTTTCTAGTTATAAAAGTAAGAAAATAATAAACAAAAACTACAGCAACAACGTTAGCAAATATTTCTAAATTAAGCAACTGAGCTTCAGTTCGGAGTAAATGAGAAATCAGTGTAAATGTAAAGCACTTCGTTTACATATTCAACGAGCGTATCAATGGCTAGGTATCGTGACGAAAATTTAAAGAGCTCATTAGTCCTAAAACAACACTAACTTGTGGCTTATTTATACAAGTCCCGGCAATCAGTGGACGGTGTATTAAACATGCGTAAAGTTTGAACGTACGCAGCTGTTGATGACACAGGTGACTTCAAAGGTCAACAATGTCATTTTATCTAGCGAAGACACTTTACATATTATTATAATAATATACTTTCTTCTTTATTTATTTGATCTATATAATAATTAATATATACAATGTTAAAACACCATAGTTCGTTGACATAACATGACAATTGTTACCATAGCGATAGCTGACTGACCGGTTATCAGATAAAAGAATACGAATATAGCTTAATATTTCTAGTATGCTAATAAAAAATATAAGAAAGATTGGAGCAAGAGCGAGGAAAAACGTGCTATTCGATAACTTTAATTCATAGCACAATTTACATTTAGTATAGTAAATTTTTATATAAGCAAATCCACATGCAGAATCTAGTATTTTCCTGTCTCAGAATAAAAATAAACGTCCATTCAATCTCATAACAAAAGCTCTACTCATGATAATGCCATTTGCAATCAACTAAAATATATAAAAAAAATTACTCCTCGTATACTTTCTTAAATTGAAGTGGAATTAATACAATTTTGTTCCAGCGTAATCTGTACATATAATAAAACTGTAGAGGTCGAGTGTCTGTACATAGAAAAAAAATGCTAAAAATCGAGTCAGGGGGATGTAAGAAGAAAAATAGAACAAATCCAGTTTTTTTTTCAATTTTTTTGTTTCTCTGTCTGTTTGTTTGTACGGGCTAATCTCCGAAACTGTTGGACCGATTTAGATGAAATTTTGTATGGTGGTACCTTATATCCCCGGTCAACATCTTAGATACTTTTCATCTCGGAAAATTAAAGAGTTCCCGTGGGATAATTAAAAAACTATTGTAACTTATATAGCTTAGTACACAAAAACTACTGATTGGATTTTAATGAAACTTTACTATAATATTGTTCATATATCAGAATAACAAATAGGATACGTTTTATCCCGAAAATATGTATGGTTCCCGTGGATGGATTTGTTTTTGTTTGCCTAGAGGCGAACCCGAGCGAAGGGAGGGTGAGCCGCTAGAGTAAAATAAAAGAACAGACAGTGTATCAGTTATGTATAACTGATAATATAACAATATAAAAGCTTGAGCCGAACGTATAGTTATTAAATTTCAATTTCAAGCTTTATGCTTCTGAGTGATAAGATGATTTTCCGTTTCGTTTTTACCATGCCTACTGTACAGTGTACACGTGTGTTCATGGCAGTGTAAAAACGTTTCTCGCTTGTACGGATTACGACATCAATGTAAACAAGATCAGTGGAAATATTTTTCACGCGACCTACGCAAATGGTAGTCGCTCCATCATTTCCCCCATCTTCGTTTCGTAAGCTAACGTTTATTTCATTTCATTGTTTTGTTGGTATTTTACTGAAAGAGGAATTGATGTTTGTATTATATTTAAGCAAGCTTGTTTCTTTTCGTTAGCAAAATACGTAATATTTGTTTGCGAAACACTTATCGAAATATTCAATTAGTTGTTGCTTGTTATACAGTTTTCATAAATACTAATCTAGTACGAAAATGATATAATCAACTTATTTTATTATGAACTAAAATAATTATTAAATATTTTTATATTGTATGTATGTATTCAGCCCTTTTTAACGTCCCACTGCTGGGCACGGGCCTACCTTCAATGCGAGGGGAATCAGGCCATAGTCCACCACGCTAGCCAAGTGCGGGTTGGCAGACTTCACATGTCTTTCGAAAACTTGCTAGATTTTCTCAGACATGCAGGTTTCCTCACGATGGTTTCCTTCACCGTAAGGCAAGTGGTAATAATGTTAGAAATGATTCGCACATGAAAATATCAGAGGTGCGAGACCCGGGATTTGAACCCACTTCACTCGGTTTCCCAAGTGAGCGCGTTACCACTGGGCTACCACTGCCTTATTATTTTTATATCATCACCAAGATAATATATACCACTATTAATTCATTTAATAAATATTTGCAAATAATTTTTATTATGCATTTAACTTAATACTTGAAATGGCATTAGAAATCATTAATTCACATTTTTCAAATAATGTAAAATTTGTTTGTTTTTTTAGGTTACGAGTGTCAAAATAGTAGGTTGCAGGTTCTGTTGTAAAAACAAAACGTAGCTTGCCATATCGCTGTGAGGCAAAAAAGTTTTCTTTGTCTTTCGCTTGCATGAAGGTAGGTAGATAGATCTATAGCCATTTTGCATTGAGATAATAAATAGGCCAGAAATTAGTATAAGTTTCTTTTAATTCCAGTACCTAAAGTAAAAAAAGTAAACTAAGCATCATAAGCAGTATAATTAAGGTACTCGCTTGGTGGATGTGGAGCCGCCTATACTTCAATTATAATACAATAATACAAGTGTTTGTTTAAATTAATTATTAATTGACCGCTTCTTTTGTGCACCAGCTCTTAATTTCAGTTTTTTTCGTTAAGGAAAATCCATTTATGTGGTCGGTTTAATTACAACACAACCAATTTTCCAGCTAAATTCACATCCAGGCGACGATGGCCTAATTGGAACCTAATTGATTATAGCTCCTAATTAACATGCCGTCTCAATGTACGCCTTGTTTTAATTATCTACACATTCATCGTTTATGATTTTATATTCAGAACTAGCGGCTCATTTTTGCGAGATAAAAAGTAGCCTATTTGTTTCATTTAAATCGGTCTTACAGTTTCGGAGATTAACCCGTACCAACAGACAAACAGGCAAACAGACAGAGAAACAGAAAATATGAAAAAAATCTGGATTTGTTTTATTTGTCTTCTTACATCCCCTGACTAGGATTTTAGCATTTTTTTCTATATACAGACATTCGACCTCTATAGTTTATCTGAACATATTATATGTATAGACAAACGAGGCAAATTGGAAAATATTACATATACGCAACGGCGATCTCCATCCGGCGCGATCCCATCGGGTGATGTATCCTTTTTATTATTGGTCTACTATTATATATTGGAAGGTTTGTTTTTGAATGAAATTTATTACACATATAGTACTTTGACTTAGAAGAGGTTTTTTAAAATGAAACTATCTTTTCTATAAAACAACGACAAAATTCAAAAAGATTTCATTTTATGTCAAATATTCCCGTAAATCTAAGAAAGTATTGAAGAAGGCTAGTGTACTGTGCGCTTTTCTTTCGCATTATTCTACGCAAAAGTTCGGGCATAAGTATCGTGGTCTAGCGGCCAAGGCACAAGATTGTCAATCATAGGTGATTCAAATCACGGTCGAATACAAAGTTTTTACTTTTGTTTTTTTTTTTTTTTTGTTGTTTTTATTCAAGATTTTTATTTTAAAACAAAAAAGAAAATTATACTTTTGGACAAAAACTCCGAGCGAAGCTCGGTCGCCCAGGTACTAGATATTTTGTTGGTCAGATAAAGTGCAATATAAACTTTACCATTATTGCATTGTCTCGAAATCTGTGGATAGCAAAACATTTATTTAAATGTATAGTTTAATAGTTAGTAACTCAACGTGCAACTCTTTTAAATATAAAGTACCTGGGCGACCGCGCTTCGCTCGGAGTTTTTAGCCAAAAGTACAATTAAAAAAAACTAAAGACTTGGATAAATACAAAAGGAAAGTAAAAACTTTGTATCCAACCGGGTTTCGAACCCGGACCTATGACCTTATGCGAAATTAGCGACCATATTTTGCGTGCGAAAGAAAACTGAACGAAAACTCGAAAACGCGCATTTCGCAAACCGAGATCGCCGGTATAAATAAATAAATATACAAGAATTGCTCGTTTAAATATATTAGATAGATTAGATTCTTTTACATTACTTCTTAAAAATATATTTTGTTAAATAATGGTTACTGACCAAAGGTATAACGATATATAAAATTGAAGTGACTGTTTGTAATATTAAAATAACAGCTTTTTACTAAATAAATATGAAATTATATAAGCTACCTATAAGAAAAACACGGCATTTAAAATTTTTGTCTCTCTATCTTTCTTTCTGTCTGTCTGTCTTTTTATCTGTCTGTCTTTCTGTTTGTTTGTTGCGGCTAATCTCGGCTAATAAAAGGCTGGACTGATTTTGACGGAGTTTTCACTGGCAGATAGCGGATGTTATAAATTAGGCTACTTTTATTTTAGAAAAAGAAAAAAACACACTTAACACACCTAGGGACTTAACCTCGCTACGCTCGGGTGCGTCTTTAGTTTTCAATAGATTTAACATGTCGCTACCATATCCCAAGCGTTCATTAAAAACGCGAGTAATTTGAAGTATTTAATAACATCTATATATATATATATATATATATATATATATATATATATATATATATATATATATATATAAAAGAGAGTCGTGTTAGTTACACCATTTATAACTCAAGAACGGCTGGACCAATTTTTATGATATTTGATTTTTTGGATTTCTCTTAGTCCGGAATAGGATAATAAGTATTAAAACATCAAAAAAATAAAAAAAAAAATATTAAAATTTATATGGCTAACGCTTGCAAATAACTATTTTTAATATCTATGTAAAACATATGCTATGCTATATGTGAGCTGCTAGTAGAAAAAAGAAACTCTTATTTCAATGAAGTACTTGTACAAAAATATAAAATATTGTCTTAAATTAATAAAAATTAATATGAAAATAATAAAGTAACGGAATGAATATATATATATATATATATATATATATATATATATATATATATATATATATATATATACTATACGTTTTAATGTGAATACTTGGAGGTACTGCTCTTCTAAGAATATCTTCTAATTTTCTATTATACCCATAACCTATAAAATAGAATTGGGCAATCGAGTGTTTCGAAGCATGAAACCTTAAATCTATATGTTAACATATGTACGTATTTTGTTACGTTAAAGTAAATTATTTCTGTGAGAAACAAAGTTAATTTTGGGGCCGATCACGTGGAAACAAATATATTATGTATGCCATATCTTAAAAATTTACGATTTTCATATTTTTTTCTTTACATGTGCTGTCCTTGTTTCTTGCCAAATTCAAGGATTCTAGGTTAACGGAAAGTAGCCTATAGGTTTTGATTAGCTTACGAGTATCAATATAAATGGCCGGGTTTTCTATTGTATTGACTTAGAAGCTTGATATTTTTAAGGAATAAAAAGGTACATTATAAAGAGAGAGAGAGCTTATTTGAATGCGCTAATCTCAGAAACTACTAATCCGATTTAAAAAAACCATTAGACAACCCGTTTATTGAGGAAGGCTATATATAGGCTATATATCATATACTACATAGTCTATCTATTAGATCCTGGTCAATAATTTTTGAAAAGAAAGTTTTTGGTTTTTTATTTTTATATTTTACAAAAAAAAAAACAAGAAATTTGGTGAAAAATTACCTTTTTATGTTCCAAACATACTATAATTATTTTTATTTAAAATATTTATTTTTTCAACTTATTTTGACTTAATGTCGAAAAAATACCCTAATTTTCAATCGAAAATTCTCCCGTCAAAATATCTGCTTTCCGCTGCCGTTTTTATCAGTAGAATACGTCAATATTAATTAACTAATTTTATAGCTACCCTTCCTTATGAGTACCAAAACTGTACTATATATATAAGTCACAGTTTCCATACTCACATAGTGAATACTTGTATAAATAAAAAAATGATCTAAAATATGAATGTTTCCGCATATATGTATAAAAACATTTATAATATCAGAGATTAATATTAACTTATATACCAAAGATCAAACATTCATACTTCAAGACTGTTTTGTTTCAAGATTACAATAATCTTACTTTTATTCGTACCATGACCTTTAAAAAGCAAGCTTGTTTTAAAATTGCTTAGTGATGCGACTGAACGAATGATTAGTCTATTCCCTCCTATAAAAGAAAAGAAATAGTGCTATATAAGTTGTATAGCGTTATCCCTGTCACACCGATAGGCGTTCGTAAATATGATTAGTACTTACCTAGGATAAAATTAAAAAAAATATTATATTATTTAATTTCAAAAGAACATGTTTTCCACAAAATATACGCAATCTATGTCTTTTTTATACTAGTTATACAAAAAAAAATTAGTTTAGCTTTAAAAATTAGGAAAACTATTAGAAAAGAAAATAAAATAAATTACGGCTAGGTTGTGATACAAAATTCGGAACAAATTATTTACTTGACAACCGCCTGACTATTTGTTTACTTGTTTGACAACGAGCGAAAATTAAATGTCAATGAGATGATAGTTTGTTTACGAGAGCTTATAGATTAGAATAAAACAAGTTGAACTTATTTTATTAGTAATTTGTACTAAATTTCTCAGCTAGGCAAATACGAAAATAAAACAGACACTTGAAAAACGTTTAATCAAAACTGTTTTTTAGGATTTTAAGTGCTGCTTTTCCCTGAATCAGTGGAGAAAATACCTCCACGTAGCCTATTAATTCTGCTACTGATCAAGGAAGTACTGTGTGGTTGATTATTGCTATCGTGCTGTAATTGAGTTTCCTTCATTACATATTTTGTTATTTTATAAAAATAAATATTATTATTATACATACACAGTTGTTATAATTTTTGTAAGTTCTTTTAGGGTTCCATACCTAAAGGATCTATATAATACGTATAGAAATCTTTCCATCCAACTTCTTACATAATTTTTGGTTAATATAATAAAAATCATAGTAATATTATAAATGCGGAAGTAATTCTATCTGTCTGTTTATTATATGTATTCACACCTAAATCTCGATATTTTGTAATGAAGGCTTCAAGTGAAGCTAGTTGGGGGTCGAAAATGCGAAAGGGAAAGACTAAAAGTAATAGTAGTAAAGGAATTACTAAACTATAAATAAAATTTCTATAGGTATTTTTATTTACTATATTTCCTTCGCATATGTAAATTCTCATCAGAGAGTCTCGTTACAGAGTTCGTTTTACATTTTTTATAATAGATAATGCTTAGTAAACTCTTCTCATTTGATGTCACAAGGATCACACTCGAAACATAGCTGAAAACGAGATTTAGTGTACTACAAGCTTCTGCGTTATAGACTTTTAAAATCATAAGTATATCAAAATTATTACACTTCTAGAATCACAGTATACATTAATTACCGATATACTAAAATTACACGATATGTGTATCAATCGACAGATTTACGAAAATAATAGGTTTTACTCAATTTATCTGGCACAATCAATTACCTTTTATATTATAAATTTTGAAAATAATAATACATCCGTCGCGTATCAACAACTTTTACAAGATTGCTAGATATGACAGAAAAGTAAGAATGCTATTTGTCAAAATTCACCTCATGGTACGAATTGAATGAACGATAATAACATTTTCTTAGTAATTTTGGTGTCGTGACGTCACAAAACTGCTAAGAAAGTAAGAATGTTTCAAGCTTATAATAACCTTGCTTTTAAGACATCATAGTACGAAAACTCAAAGTAAGATTATAGTATTCATGCTATAAGAGTTCATGGTAAGGCTCCAGAGAATAATATATCAACTTAGTAAACTACATCAACTAATAATGGCATTACAAATGTTCTATATACTCCTTTCTACGTAATATCTAATCTTAAGAAAAATATTGCCATGATGTTGAGAACTATGCATTTCTAGTAGCTTTCCAGTAAACAAACGAAATGATAGACATTCTCCACTGAAAGGATTAAGCAATTTTCCGACCCTAGCCTGGCTATAGTTCAAACAAAAGCCCTGTGTCAACAGCAGCTTGATTTAGTAAGTTGAAGCACATGGGTTACGGTATTTATGATAGTTTTAGTTACCTTCAGCACTATGAGTGTACTCTATATACATCATGTAACAATTTGGTATCAAAATTATTTTAATTATATAAATAGTAATACTTTCTTAGATTTACGCGAATATTTGACATTTTAAATAAAACTATCTTTTCGGATTATTTCGCGGATTATATCGCTATAACAATGATTCAGATTAATATATATTTTATCTGTGAAGATAGTGTTGCTTAATATTCTATCTTAAAATTACATTAGAAATCTAAATTAAAAATTTAATTTTCTAAATTACATATAAAACAATAATAATACTTTAATAAATAATTAATATTTTGATTTCCTTTGTGGTTAGACATATTATAGTAATAGCAACACTAAATAATATTACATTATTAATTCTTAAAGTTTTTTTAAAATATTGTAATATTTATAATAATAACAGCTAAAATTAAACAAATAATATTTAATTATAATACTTATTAAACTTTTTAAATATGTTTAGAATTAAAATCAGCAAATATTGTAAGGTATTCTGGTGCCATTTTTGAATTTTCAAAATCATTTTTGTAAATTTGTGGGTAGGCACTGTCTGTAACAAGTATATAACGCTTTTGAGATGTCTAACACCTTAGTCTTTCCCGTGACCATGATTGCTGTAAAGCATTCGAAACGTCGGGAACCAAAAATCAAAATAAAACCGCGAAATAATTCGAAAAGACAGTTTTATTTAATATATAAATAGTATTTTTTAATTAGTGTAGTATATGAAAGTCAGTATTAACTAAGTTTCAAGAGAAGTTAAATTGGTACCCTTTAAAATGTTATAATTGATAGATATATAAAAGTAATATTAAAAATAGCGACTTGCCTTCGCTTAGTTGCATTCCTAGGTGCTTACCGATAGTCTATTTGTTACTCTTTGCCATAGTCTATCTTTGTATTAAATTTCATCTGAATCTCTACAGCTGTTTCTACTAGAAGGAGTGCAAACATATACACACCTCTAGATAAAGTTTCAAAATTATAATGGTATTTCTATAAGTATATTCTTTGTCATCGTAGGGATATTAATAACTATATTGTTGACTCATACATATATTTCTTATTTTTCTTCTTAAAGCTAAATACCACTTTCTGTGCATTTCGCGTTAAGAATGACAGAGTTTCATACAATCTTTTATCCCCTATTTTACCCCCTTAGGGGATGAATTTCGAAAAATCCTTTCTTAGCGGATGCCTACATTGTATGAGGAATATGTCCTCCAAATTTCACATTTCTACGACCAGCGGTTTAGGCTGTGCGTTGATCGATCAGTCAGTCAGGACAAAGCATTTTATGTATATATGTATAGATTGTTTGGTGGTTATAGATTGAATTAATATAATCAGCTTATGAACGGCCCCGTTCTCAATGCGAAAGGGAATAAGGCAAAGTCCACCACGCCGCGCCGGCCTAGTGCGGGTTGGCGGACTTCACATGTCTTTCGACAACTTGCTATGTTCTCTCAGACATGCAGTTTTCCTCACTATGTTGTTTTCTTCACCGTAAGTCAAAAAGTAATAATGTTGAAAATGATACGCACATTAAAATATCAGAGGTGCGAGACCCGAGACTTGAACTCGCTTAACTCGGTTGTCGAAGCAAGCGCGTTACCACTGGGCTACCACCGCCTTAATAAAAATGTTACATTGTATTTTTTACTGCACATCTTTTTTTTTGTGTAACTAAAACTATATTATACAGTTTTTCCAAGTTAATTGATCATACGTATTTATACTAATATTATAAGAAAGCACGTATTTTCCCTTGGAGCTAAAACGGTACTTATTATCCAGCAAATTGTAATGTAACGGATTTTTTTCTAAGGAATATTGTACAACAGATCCTATTAGTGGTTTAGCTAATAATGTATTTTTTCAAATCGATTCATTATTTGCAGATAAAATAATAAATAAAAACCTTTATTAAATAGGGCAAATGGAATGTTAAAATCATTTTTCATCATTCCTTTCTATTATAAACTACTAAAATTAGTTATGTTAAATACTCGTATAATATTATAAAGAGGTAAAGTTTGTAAGTTGGTGAGTTTGTGAGGTTGTAGGGGTAATCTCTGGATCTACTGAACCGATTTAGATTAAATTCAGCCAAAAGTTAGTTTGAGACCCTGGGAAGGACATAGGATACTTTTTATCCCGGAAATCATCCTTTAAGGGGGTGAAAATGGGGATGAAAGTTTGTGTGGGGAATCAACCTAGGGACGAACCCGAGCGATGCGAGGGTGAGTCGCTAGTGTAAAATATACAATATATTTATAGTGTAAAATAGAAAATTAAGTATTAGTACCAAGATAATACGAGATATTACTACTAATAAATATAATTTAAGGGTCGACAATAAGTTAAGCTTCACGAATAGATATGCCTTCATGCTGTCATCTTATTTTATATTAAATCCAAATTTTATTTCTGAACTAAAGTTATGAGAGTGAAAGCTTCGAAGTAATATGATAATAATTTTAAGCTGCTTAAATACATAATTCATTTTGATAACTTAACGTAATCTATAAATGTTGTTTAACTTATACCGTACCGTTATTTAAATTAGTTAGGAAGACGTTATTATTAAATAACCAGATGGTTTTTAAGAGGTGCCGTATTCCATAAGTGGGGTGGGTAAGACTAGGACCATGCCATAAAACGATTAACAATGTAAGAGGTCACTGGTTTTGCACATGAGGACGTGATTATATTGATCAAACAGATATTTGTACATAGCCTCATTAAGAAAGTGCAAAGAAGAGAATCATTCTGGATACATTAATTTTGTATTTTCTTGTAAGTAAAATAATAAAATATGGAGATTTTTTCTCTTATTTCTCTTCGTAATGCTTAATTATAATATATTAGCTACTTTCCCTCCCTTCGCTTGGGTGCCTTTTCTTTTTGTAATATTATTTAAAGGTAGCGCTTTTTGGCAAATATTATATACAGTAGCTTATGTATCACTCCAGGTTATGGTCTATCTGTGAACTAAATTTAATCTAAACCTGTCTAACAGTACATTAAATATATAACATTTATATTACTACACTTATAAAATGTATATTATTACACATATAAAATTTACATTAATAGTATTATTACCATATATTAAGTTATTTAGACTTTAATAATTAAAATAGGTATATTTATGTACTTATATCTCGACCAGAAAATATGCTTTCCACGTTTATACTTTTTTCATTTAGTACCATCTACATTTTTGGCATTATCCTACGAAGTAAATTAGTTTAAAAAGATAATTCAGTTGTAGCTTAATGAGCCAACATTGCCATGATAACATTTCCGGTACTTAATGCGCAATATTTGTACCAAAAATATCTTGTTTCTTATCTTCACGCACTTTTTCTTAAAGGTAAACGTAGAAAATCTTATAAATCCATATATTACTCTTTTCCTTTTCAACATTTCGTAATAATAGAGCAAGAACTCAAAGCCGCTAAACTAAGGATTTTTAACAAAGTGGAAAAGAGGATTAATTGTCGAACATGAAGACGTAAAGGATTTGTTAACATTAAAGTGGAGCTTTTTTAAGCTTATCAGGTACTAAAAATAGTCTAGATCATATTTGAATAACTGATGTACATTTATTTTACAAAATATTGTATTGAATTGTATTGAAAAAAACGTGTGATTTTCACATATATTTTTTTTATGAAAAAGAATAAATGTAAAGACAAAGGGTCTCTCCGATATTATCAACGCTTTATATTATTATTATATTGTTTTAAGTTTTTACTACAGCAGTATATGTATATAAAGAATATTTTGAAGTTTTTAATGATAACTGTTACCAAATGAATATTAAAGAATAGTAAAATATACCGTTATTATGAAATAAGTAGCTTCTACGTAAATGTTCGCCAATAAGACTCATTTTTTACCTCGTAAACTCTCTTAGGTGCGCTTTAAGAGGCAGCATTATCGCAGCCGTTACTGATAAGAACGCTCATAAAAAATCCGCTTAATCGACTCATGTGCCAAAGTTACGTGAACTTTGGAAATCCTACTTTATACTACGGATCCACCGATCCAAACTCTAAGTCCATGGGCATTAAATTACTTGTAAGATTCACATAGAATAATTATTCCATATGATTCTATATAATATATTATTCTATATAATTAAGATTAGATAGTATAATTACAATATGTAAAAAAATATAATATTTTTAAATAAAATATGCAATTACAACTAACATTATTTTTTCAAGAACTTATCTAGAAATCACAGCTTCAATTTGAAGTGAAAGTAAACATTTATCTTTTTAATTAAAAACCACAGTTTAACATAAACAAAAGTAAGTTTTACAAACGAAAAATTATAATTATTGAGTTATTCAAGATGGCCAACTTAGTAAACTGGTAATAATGGTGCTACGTTCTCAATTTTATACTGTTTTGTAATTTATTTATGCTTAATTTTATTTTAGTTTTAATTTAAAAGAAACATGATAAAAATAAATATGGTGTTTATCAAACGTTTAGTCAGCAACAATAGCGTATTGATAAACTGTATCGCTTTGCTGAAAGGATTTAACAATATTCCAAACTAATGCAGTTGTCCAAACATAAGCCTAGCGTCAATAACGGCCTGATTTAGTAAGTGAGAATCTCCCTAGTGTCCATACCATCACTACAAATAACATTTCATTTAGACACGAAACTGTAACGACTTTTTTATTATTTAATTCCATATTAAATGAAAATTTAATTTTATATTAAGTATATAATCTATATATACATAAAATGCTTTGTCCTGACTGACTGATCGATCAACTTCGATAATTTTAGCAGAACCTAGAACTAGATTGAACATCCATCAGTATGGTATATTTGTGGTTGGGTTTTTTAGTGTAGACTAAGTCTAGTGAACCTAGTTTTACTCTAGATATAATATTAAAAAATCGATATGACAATATATAAATTCAATGGATATTAAACCTGAGAAAATTTTTCAGTCCACGCGAGCGTAGCCGCGGGCAAAAAGCTGCAGCAAAATAAGAATGGTACTTTATATATGTAACTTAAAAAAGAAGGTGTAGGAGGGAGACTGTAAGCTTCAGGTGTAAATAGCATTGGGTCTTTAATAATAGCGTAGATGTTAGCCTATTAGTATGTTAGTTTAAAAACCCATATTAGCCATGTTACATGATTCTAAAGTCGTAAACATTGTATGCAATTGTATCATTGTACTCTCTTCCTCTAACTTTGGAAAGATGGAGTAGAAAAATAAGTAAAAAATACAGGTAGTGGAGCTTACTAAATATCTAAAATGAACATTTATTTACAGAATATGTTATCTATGTTTAACATCTTTTAAGATACTGGATATTTCGAGTTACGATCGCTAAAATTAAATTCGTGTTCCTTATATCTTTAAGAACACGAAATCTTATACGAACTTATTTTTGCAAATAATAAAGTATGCGTAGCGAAAAAAATTTTTTTTTCCGTAATTTGATCGCGAGCGAAGCCACGGGTTCTGCCAGTTATATATAAATAAAAAAAAAAAAGACAAAACCGTTTAGTACCTTTTTCTCCTCTGTTTGTCAACCGTTTTTCTCTCTTTTTTTTTTGGTTTAGCCATTGGCGAGTTTAGTGTTATTAAAAAACAATTTGGAAACAGGTTTTTTACCATCTAGAAAAGAGCTGATATCTGCAAAGGGCTGATCAGATTTCAAACAAAACACACTTAATCAAAATCGGCTCATTCGTTTGGGCGATACGATGCTATAGACAGATACGCAGATACACAGACACACACGTTAAACTTAAAACACGTTAAAAAGGAAGAGTTACATAATAGGAATGTTTATTTTCTTGTGTATTACGCGATCTCTTCACCTAACTATGAACTCATTTTCATGGTTTCAGAGAGCAAAAAAATATTTTTAATAACTCCATACTCACTCACTATTAAAGATTTCTCAAAGCCTTTGTAAGTTTACATAGATTCTTCCTTCCTTTTCGATCTTATCATATTTTAAGAAAGAAAAGAAAAAAAATCTTTTTGCAAATATCATGAATTTTTTATTCTTACTTGCACTATTAATGTCTCATAACTTCAATAAAAGCAAGACAACATATTATATATGGCTTCATCGTTTTATCGACTTCGTTTTGTACGCTTCAATTTATTACGTTTCATTGTTTTGTTATTTCACTGGAGACTGAATTCGTGTTTGTATTGTATCTAAGCGAGCGTGCTTCTTTCCTCTCCCAACAGAATAGGTACTTATTTCAACGCTAAGAATTTTATGATGGAACTTATGATGGAACAAAATTATATTATGAACTTCCTCCTAACTTAGACTTCGACTTTGAACAAAAATAAACCACAGTACAAATACTGTGGTTTATTTTTGTTCAAAGATTAAGATTTATATATTTTAAATAATTATAAGGAATTATAATATTATAATAACTATGTAGATTGTAGACGTTCAATTACAATTGATATTGAATGTTTCCTTATTTAAATGACATCATCATCGGTGCGGCGATTGTGTTTTTCTCATTTAGAACAAGCGAAGACCGAGCAATCTCGTGTTTTTCATTCGTGTAGGAAGCAGAAGTATCGGCAAATTAGATCAGTCTGCGACTCCCCGGGGCTTGAACCACGGTAATGTTTCGTTAAACCCATTACACTTATTTTTCTTTTTATTGAGTGAAACCCTCTATATGTTTACCAATTTTCCAATACCAACATATATATTCGTTTTTTATGAAAGGCAAATTATTAACGAAAAAGATTTTTGACACGTTCGAATTAACTAACAGTACTCATTGAAGCATTGAAATTCAACATTTATCCATATTAATATTATAAATGTGAAAGTAACTCTGTTCGTCGGTCCGTCCGTCCGTCCGTCTGTCTTTCTGTTACCTTTTAACACGTAATCTGCTGAACCAATTTAGATGAAATTTGGTATGAAAATAGTTTGAGACCCTGGAAAGGACATGGGATAGTTTTTATACCGGAAATCAACCCTTTAGGTGGGTGAAAATAATATATTGAAATTTGTATGGGAAATCAATCGTACTTCTCTTCAAGTAAGGGATATTTTAAGTTTTTAAAGTACTTACCTACTTCTCTATACCTATAGTATATAATACATATAGTCTATCTTTTCCATACAAACCGTTAATATGTAGTTATGTTTGATAATAATTATGTTACATTCCCTAATTACTTTAAAACAACTTTGAAGTCATACTCCATTAATTTGGCGTCGATTTATAATATTGTCGGAAGAATAATGAGGAGACGTCATCATGGAAGGGATGACAAGTAGTGGTGGTATTGTCGAACTTATATAAGCCTGTGCGCGCTTCATTCGAAATGAATTTTGTGTACTGTCAACAAGTGTAAGGTGAACCCCTGTCCGTTTGAGAAGTCAATCTGCCTATTTTTGTAATTTAGATTAATATTTCTTTAAATTAATAATACGTTAGAACTCTTTTATTTTTGTAACTGATTTTGTTTAAATTTCTATTAAAGTGTAAATGTGTGTAAGTGGTCGTTATTGTTTTTTTTTATTTAAATTTCACTTCTGGTTCCTAAAATCAGAAGTGGGATCCAAATTTTCACGTGACCTAATTCGCTTTGCATTCCTGAGATATGGCAGTTTGACTATTCAAATTACTTAACGTTTTTCTCTTTTTACGTTTGAAAAGTTATTCCATGTCCCTTACTGCTACGTAAGTATTGTGCAGTCTGCGTGATTTGTATGGTAAAGTATAAAACCCTGGGGCAACGCCGCTCTTCACCGTCACGGCCGCTCGAACCGAGCGCTGGTGCACCTGCGCTGACGCCACCACTGCTGCGACCTGTGACCGCGACTGTAGCTGAGCATCAGAGGTCGGTGGTGGAAGGTCGAGAGTCTGCTGTGCTATCTTCGCCGGGGCGTCCCGTGAGTGCAATTACGGACCGTGATGCCGGCGGGACTGATCGTATCATTGACTCGATACGTTCAATCAAGATGACGAATATTTGAGACGGACTAGTCAGGGTCAGGTGCAGCCGAGCGAAAAAAAAGTCCAAGCTTTGGTCGACGCTCCCATCCTAAACACCGTTAAGCAGCGGACACAAGTGACTAGCAAGCTCGACTCGGGCATGCGCGGGCCATATCGTGTGGTCATTGTGCTTCCCCACGGTCGCTACGAGCTGCAACTGCTGGCAGGCTCGTACGGAAAGGCGACTCGGGCTGCGGCAGGGTTTATGGTTCCATGGCGAGGGGAGTGGACTCCTGAAACGTGTGCTGCCTTCTTCGAGGGTGAGTTTATGTGGTACTCGTGTGAACAAGCTAACGTCGTGCTACTGTCACACAGTGATGAATACCGCATGGTACGCTAACGTCGTGCCTATGCCATGTGGTTGATTTGAGAGTGGTACGCTAACGTCGCGCCTCTGCCATTCGTTATAGCCTCATGGTACGCTAACGTCGTGCCTATGCCATGTGGTTGATTTGTATGTGGTAAGCTAACGTCGTGCCTCTGCCATTCGTTATAGCCTCATGGTACGCTAACGTCGTGCCTATGCCATGTGGTTGATTTGTAAGTGGTAAGCTAACGTCGTGCCTCTGCCATTCGTTATAGCCTCATGGTACGCTAACGTCGTGCCTATGCCATGTGGTTGATTTGTAAGTGGTAAGCTAACGTCGTGCCTCTGCCATTCGTTATAGCCTCATGGTACGCTAACGTCGTGCCTATGCCATGTGGTTGATTTGTATGTGGTAAGCTAACGTCGTGCCTCTGCCATTCGTTATAGCCTCATGGTACGCTAACGTCGTGCCTATGCCATGTGGTTGATTTGAAAGTGGTACGCTAACGTCGCGCCTCTGCCATTCGTTATAGCCTCATGGTATGCTAACGTCGTGCCTATGCCATGTAGGTGAGCTGATGTAAGAAATAAGCTAACGTCGTGCCTATGTTTCTTACGGTCAGAGATAGCTAACGTCGTGCTTCCTCTCTGGTATATGTAATTGTGATCAATTATGGATCAATGTGTTCTCGGTAATTGCCGACGTCTCGATTCGATATGTTTTATGTTCTCAGGTGCAGACGATGATGACAATATGGAGTCCACATCCAAGCAAGCTGCCGGGAGCAACAATATACCTCGCGAGCCTACTACGGAGCCTGTGCCCTCCTGCTCGGTGGACATCCAGCAGCATGAGACACAGGAGCACGAGGACGTCCTCCAGTCAGGAGAGGCCGTGTCGGAAGAATAATGAGGAGACGTCATCATGGAAGGGATGACAAGTAGTGGTGGTATTGTCGAACTTATATAAGCCTGTGCGCGCTTCATTCGAAATGAATTTTGTGTACTGTCAACAAGTGTAAGGTGAACCCCTGTCCGTTTGAGAAGTCAATCTGCCTATTTTTGTAATTTAGATTAATATTTCTTTAAATTAATAATACGTTAGAACTCTTTTATTTTTGTAACTGATTTTGTTTAAATTTCTATTAAAGTGTAAATGTGTGTAAGTGGTCGTTATTGTTTTTTTTTATTTAAATTTCACTTCTGGTTCCTAAAAATATCATAAAAAACTTTTATACGTTAATAAAAATGTGTTAAATAACGATTTTTATTTATAAAACGGCAATGCAGTAATAAATATAAATAAAGTCGTAATGTTATACAGAATACTCCATAAAGATACTTTTATTTGATGTCAAATTACTTTCAGACTTCTTACGGTCATGGTAAGTCTTTAAAAATCGCCACATTACCATTTATATTAGAAATATACTTAGAGGGAGCTAAATATACGTCGAGGGGCTCATGTGAGGTCAGAATTGAAGTCTTGAATTATGAGGTATAAGGGAAAACTGGAAAACTGTTTTTACCTCTTCGTACTACTGAGAAACGAGGCACCGCGAATAAATTGAGAGATTTAGGCCCTCAACAAGTCGGGTCGTCACTAAACGCGTTTTATTTTGTCACATAAATGTGACTGAAAATGTACATAAATAGGTTTGTTATAATGGCTCGTTTTAGAATTATACTGTTTAACATATTAACAGAATACTTATAAAAAATTCCGAGTAATTAATAAGTTTTTAAAGTGATACCTATATTGATTATATTTTTAGGACTTTTTGTGATAATTATAGATTTATGCTTAAATTATGTGGCAGGATAGTTATGGTTCTTTGCCAACTCTATTCATTCCACCGTCTGATAATCTTGCGCCTAGACATATTTTGACTTTGCAGACCTGGAAGTCTCTTAACAGACTTCGGACTCAGATTGGCCGAAGCAAGGAAAACTTGTCTAGGTAGGAATTTGCGGTGGATAGCCTGGAGTGCAGATGTGCTACTGTTCCACGAACGATGAGGCACTTACTTGCATGCCCTGCTTGCCCTGTCACCTGTAACTTACAAGAGCTTATGGATACCACTGATAAAGCAACAATCGTGGCTGAGTTTTGGGCTGACTTAATTTAAAACTTGTCATCGATACGAGAAGAAGAAGAAGAAGAATATAATTTTGTGCGATTTTAGTTGTTTAGATTTCAAACTATACACGAGTAGAAAATATTAATTTATAATTTGCTACGCGTTCAGTATAGCAGTGCAGAAACAGTCTTAGTAAGAAATTTGTCACCCTTGAGGGTGCTCCTGAAATTGTACTCATATTGTAAAGGCTAATCCTCCAGAAGAATTCATCAGGTTTAACTAGGGTTCATATCAGTACGGCCCTCGCCATCTATTTGTCACTATTATGTTTTTGTATAATAAGAACAAATATGACCTTAAAACTTTTATTATACCCATTTGTTTTTATATAAAACTAGTATCAGTTTTTATATAAATCTAGTCTTCTGTCTTCAGGTTAAAAAATATCCTTTCTATCTTTTACATTAATTTGTCATATTAAAACACCGGTATAGTGCCTACCTAGGTGCGTTCTCGACTTAAAACGAAAACACCGACTCTTTTTATATATATAACGAAAAGTGGATGTTTTCATATAAATTGAACCTTTGTAGAAACAGGTAACGCTACATTTCAGCAAATCTTATTCTAAATAGTAAAGAATATACCATTTCAAGACATAGTCTGTTTAATTTTAGTAATAGTAGTATGGTAATACCAAATTGATTCCAAATATTGCGTATAGACGTAAACCGGTTTTGAAAATATTTGAATATTGATACTTTTGAGGAAACCACACTTAAATTAGGTTAGCGCGTACTAAAGAAGAAGAATCATAATTAATTGATGCGAAAAAATGTTTTCCTTTGTTTGGAATTAAAAAAATAAGGCCAGTTTCATTTAAACCTCAGCGGTGTCTACATTTTCAGCAAGCTTCTAAAAAGTAAATTTATCAAAAGGAACGCTTACTTGCGAGTTAATGAGCCGACATTGTGATGATAATGTCCCTGGTACTTAATGCTTAGTACGCGGCGAAAGGAATAATATGGTAGGCAGGATTGTGGCGACTTTGTAGAAAAGTTTTAAATTTTTACTCTATCTGATGAAAAGGAAATCGCTTTGTGTTACTTTACCACAGTGAAACATATATTATAGGATTATTTTATGTGTATAGTAGCGTCTAGAAACGGTATATAATTTTCATTTAAAATGCAAAAGTAGATACTCTGCAGAGTACCTCCGTGGCACTTAGCCATACCACGATTTAGTCATCATGGCATTTTATACCAAAACTTATACCATATACTTCTTTTCTCTCTTACCATTGAAGTTCTAGACATAACAGATACTTATCAAATTCCTAAATAATAAGTGCCCTATTTATAGACTGATTATATATATATAAGGTATATATGTATATAAGGTATATACATATAAGGTATTAGTATATATGTGTGTGTGTGTCAGGATACTTTTTTGCTAACCATACTATCAATATATGATCGAAATCTTTTAAACAGTTTTAACATAGTTTGCAGGGTCATTAGTTTACAGACAGATTAAACTCAATCCACAAAGTATTTTCGCAGCAAACTCTTAGTTAGGATAATGTTACACCTAAAACTTAGAACGAAAATGAAAATATTTTATATCCTAGAAAAGTAAGTTTTCTAAAAATATAAAATTGTAAATTTTTGTGGTAATTAATTCATTCATTTACATTTAGAAAATTAATAAACAAAATTGTTATTTACCAAACAATAATTTAAATTTAACTGCACCTAAATATACGTTATAATTCACACAAAAAAATTTTGCAATAATTTTAATTTAATACTACTACACAGTTAATAATATATCTTAAAAAATACTCGCTTTCACTTTGATTAGGCTTTCCTTGGTTAATTTTTGCAACAAACTGTACATCACAAGTGCCACTTGATGTACCATGATAAATTAACTTACAATATTTTAGCTCTAGACTACTTGCAAAAAATAATCCTATCTGCAACCTTTTTGTCTGAGCGAAAAAAGGTAGTCAACAAACCAATAAACAAACTTTCCTATTTATAATAATTTCTAGAAAAATTACGCTTGGAATAAAAATAAAAGTCATCGTAAAGAATCTAATAATAAGCAAAACTTATAACATGAATTTCAACGTAACCTTGATATATTTCTTACTTAGAACTTGAGTTAAAACACATTATATCCATAAATATCAAAAAATCCAAAGTTACTGTATAAAGATGGTACTTTGTGAAAATTATCTTATTATGTGGTAGATTAACATTATTTCTTCTTTTTTCTTTTTATAATTTAGTACATAAGATATACTAATAATATAATTATGTTTAATAAGTAAAAATATATTGTTTTATTTAAGGAGAATCGGTTCGGTTAAGTGTTATACTACTTACTGCAGTAATTAGCAACATTATGTGATTAAAAAAACCTTCAGGTTTTTAATAAAACTATAAATATATGAGTATTTATATAAATTTTCTCAAGTACATAGTAGGTAAAAGGACTGAAATTTTCACAACAAATAACCTTTGCAAAAAGGACTTTCCTTATAACAGCTACCTACGCGTCCCACTGTCTCCTTATGAATACGCCATAAAATATTTAATATTGTTATAATTTGAAATTTTATAAAATGAAAAATAAACAGGTTTTCCTTTTAAAGATAAACACAAAAGCGGTCATAAGTATGAGATAGATGAAAAGCTTTTGTTTGCAACTTCAATACAATACCCTGTTTGTTTACAACTAGATAGATTTCCGAACGGTAAAAAGTTTAATCAAGTAGTTCAATTTCTGATTTTATATTGAAATGTTTCTGATAAAGAGAATCTTAGAAGATGTCAAAAACACTACCTTATAATATTCTACTACTGAGTTGATTTTTAATGAAATATTGATCATAGTAACTGTAATTTTTCTCAAAATATAAATATAATTAACATCATCCCTTAGTCCAATTTATGCCTTTATACTATTTTCTGTAGAAACCCTTGGAGTCGAAGTGTTTAAGACTTCTAAAAAGATATAACGCCTCGTCTTTTGCCTTTACTGTTGATAAGAGAGCTGTCTCGTTTCAAAGACTTAGCAGTTGGCATTGGGGAATGATGGTAGCATTCTTGCAATTATATTTTACCTTGGTATAAATTATATTTATACCAAGTTTCAAGTAATTCTGATCATAAATAATTGTTTGCCCATATAAACTTTATCACCGCCTTTTACTAATCTAATACATACATTTCTTATTTCTCACTTATAGCTAAATACCACTTTACGTGCATGTCGCATTAAGAATAACAGAGTTTCATACAATCTATTATCCCTTATTTTACCCCCTTAGGGATGAATTTCGAAAAATTCTTTCTTAGCCAATGCCTACATCGTATAAGGAATATGTCCTCTAAATTTCACGTTCCTACGACCAGCGGTTTAGGCTGTGCATTTATCGATCAGTCAGTCAGTCAGGACAAAGGATTTTATGTATGCTATATAGATTATAGAGCACTTTAATTTTGTAAAAACTTAAGACATTTAAAAGAAAATTGTCTTTTCGGATTTTGTCGCGATTTTATTTTAGCGCTTGAAACGTCGGGAACAAACATAGTTGTAAACAATAAACATTAAAATATATATTAATTTAATTAAAAATTATATTTATTATTACATATCTTTTAAAATAAAGATCTTAAAATTAAAAAAAAAAACTTTATTATTTAAATAATCATATTTACCCGACGAAAGATTTTTTTTTAATTTTTCCGAAAAGATTTTTTTATTTAAAATATCAAATATTCAAATAATTCTAAGAAAGTGTATAAGACACTCATAAAACTCTTAATCTAATAATAAGATTTTTATACTTCAGTTTATAATAAATCTACACCATAAACTTAGACTTATATTATAATTATATTAAAAGTACTAAGATAGAAAAACTCTTTTGGAACACTTTAGGACTATCACTTACGGAGGTTGATATCCATTCAAGAGTTCAGGTACAAGAAAGGGGAGGAACTCGCTGACCATTAGATATCTACTATTCAGTTTGACCCATTTAAACTAAGAGAGCAATGTCAGCATGTTGGAAAGTTAAATTTTATTTTGAAGAGAATCGATCCCATTGACTTATACAATGTAATAGCTAAAAGATTTTCATATATTACATTATCCTATGTTAAGCCCCAGTCTTTCAAATAAAATACATGGTAGCACAATATTACATGACGTATTAAAACGAGAATTTATCATAATACTAGCAATTTGCCTTTGCTTCGCTCGGGTGCCTACCTGATGACTAACAAACAGTAAGTAACATGTTGTGTGATGTGTTACTCCATGGTCTCCATGATCTATGGTCTTCTATGTAGTACATTACATGCAAATCTGTAAAGCAGTTTCAGCCTGATTAACAAACATAAACTTATACGTAAGCGTTCGCATATTTGATAATAGTATATAATGTTTAACTCGTAGTAAGTATTAAATTGTATTCTGAAGCGAAGTTATCATAAACATGCACTCTACTTTGAAAGTTCGACAAACTACATCAAACTATCTCAAAGTTGAGGCTCAATGTCCTGGCTATTAAGTGAACAATTATAAACAGATGTTAAACAAGTTCTATTGTAGATTCAATAAATTAACTATGGGATTGTTGGAACTTGGAATATGACAATTGTATGATACTATTATTAATATTACATTAAGCATAGATAAGTATATACCTAGAAGCATATAAATTATTCTTAGTTACAAAAGTAGCTTGGTAAATAAAATTTAAGCATAATTGACCTAGTGTGTGTGTGTGCGTGTGCGTGTGCGTGTGCGTGTGTGTGTGTGCGTGTGTGTGTGCGTGCGTGTGTGTGCGTGTGTATGTCTCTGTGTGCGTGTGCGTGTGCGCGCGCGTGTGTGTGTGTATGTGTGTGGCTGTATTGTGTATGTATATGTTATGTATGTGTAATGGTTGTGTGGAGAGAATATTCATTTTTTATTAATTGTGTTATAAATAAACGGTCCCAAGTAGCAATAAAATTTATGAATAAACATACTTCAAAAAGCCCCACTGTCTACGCAAATTGCCTGATTTCTACGTTTATTAGGTAATTTCGGTGTATTATTCTGGAAATAATGATAAACAAATCGTAATAATAATAAAAATAAATATATTTGAATATTAACACACAGCATCATCTAGTTTCATGTTAAGCTACGAGGCTTGTGTTATGGATACCAGATAGTTGATACACTACACATATATAACTTTAAATACATGCATATTATAAATACAAACACTCATGACTGGAGTACAAACATTCGTGCTTATCACACAAATGAATGCCCCCAGCGGTATTCGAACCCGCGACCACTGGCACAGCAAGTAGGGTCACTACAAGCTGAGCCAAACGTGTCGTCAAAGTTGTAAGTCATGTATATTATCAGTAATATACACGTATATGGCAAAACGGTCTGTATAGAAATATAATATTTCATAACTAATTGATGTTCAAATAAAATGTCTTTTAGCAACATCCGAGTAGCTCTTGTGATAATCGTTCTTTTACCGTCCATGTCTCTAGTACGTGACTTTCGTTGAAGACAGTAATAGCAGTCCATCGCATTTTTCACCAGAACAGAATTTGTGAGGAAAAATTGCAAATTTCTGCAACGATGTCGAGATGAGATGTTTCGCCACGGTAAAAACCGATAAGCGATAAAATTCTCATTACACGCTACACAAATTGAGTGAAATTATTTATAGAAAGATTCCTCATTACATTCTAAATATGCACTTATATACATATGTGAAGTAGTCACGGAAAATAAAATTAGTTTTTGTTTTCACAAATTTTTTATACCACAGATTTTACAATTATAATTATTAACTTTTAAATCTATACACTTGAAATAATTTAACAACACTTTAACACTCAACGCTGCAGAATAATTAATTCAATCCCTAGCAAGACATACATCCCACGCCATCCCCGTCCACTCTCCTCTACTCGCCTTACACTTCACACCGCTACACTAGCGCCTCCTCTCCAACACCCGCTCCTCACTTCACTTTACTCGTTACACATATATTCCCCTTAATTTAAGTAAGAATAGTAACTAACATATGTAGTTGTACTAATATATTTTCACTTCTTCTAAGTATTAAATTTCGTACAGAATAGACAAAATAGAATATTTACCCGATAGTATATTTATCTGTTTGCTTATAGTAAAACTGTTCCTGATCAAATTTCAGCCACGACGGCCAAACTCAATGAGACTAGCTATTTGCGGAGGAAATATTAAAGTGCACAAGTGTTTCAGCAGTCACATGTTTCCTGGATTGTTCTTATAACATACGTGGTTTTTCAACATTAGAGCTAATGCTACGTTTTTTTAAAAATCTCAATAAATTTTATAACTGATACTAGATTTAGGTCCCTTATTCAATGTGCAATCAAAAATAAGTAAAAGTACTTATAAAAGTAATCTTGAAGTATATAATATAAAGTGTGTGAAAAAAATATTTACTATGTAATATGGCTCATTAATTACTATTTTTTCAGCACTTTGACTAATTTCAATACTATGGTCGTGAATAATTAAAAAATTAAATCCCAGTAAAATTTTCATTCTTATTGTTAAAGAGCTTAGTTATGACAAACAAAATATGTCCCTATCAAATTTACTGGTGCATGAATAAGCTAGCTTATCTAGAGAGATTTTATATAAAGAGCACTTTGCAAAGACGAACTTTTTACGGTCTATATTACAAGTAGAAGCAATATTCTGCAGAGTTGGAAAAATGAGTCAATTCACATCACTGAAAAAATATGTCACTATTATTCAAAATGTATGAAAAAGTGTAATGGAATATGAGGAGTAACTTAAAAAAATCATATGACGGTGAACATGTGAATAATTTTGATTTATGTTGTAGTTTTATCAGTATTTTCTAAATTTTACTTTAATCATCAATTTACTTGAATTTAAGCAAACTCATTTAGTAATTTTACACTTGAAAAATAACAAGTAATTGATCTTCTTCACGGTGGTTTTGTAAAAAACATGAGGTAAATGTTTCATTAGACTTTAACCAAATATGATATTTCATATCATATTTTTGCGCTTTATAAGCTTCAAGCTTATTTCAGCTACATTTTACACAGAAGAAAATTCAACTGACGTGTTTAGTTTATATAAAGAAAAATATAATAAGGTTTACAAAACGCCAGATGAAGAAAAAGTCCGACTAAAATTGTTCGTCAGAAATTTGAACACTGTTGAAAAACTTAATGAGGAGACAACAGATCACAATGCATTCTTTGTACTAAATCAGTACGCCGATTTAGACCCTGAAGAAGTTGAAGAAAAATATGCGATTAGAGTGAAACCTTGTAAGTAACACTGATAATATGAAATTATAGTAAGTACTAGCATTCCCCGCGGCCCCGCCCGCGTTCAGACGACGGAATACGAATTTCTTAGGTTTTACATATTAATATATATCATTTTCATTGCACACCGATTGCGATTGAGAAAAAATGGAGGTGATTGGCAATACCACCATGTTCTTCCTTCAATCTCATGTTTAATTTCGTAATATTGCACTTTCCGTTTTAACAACAACATTAATAGTAGGTATGTACGTCTATACATCTACTCTAATATTATAAAGAGTAAAGATTTTTTTTGAAGACGATGAATTCTCAGACTACTGAACTTATTCTAATAATCCTTTTACTAATAGATAGCAACTACTAATATAATATCAAAAACCAAACTTTTTAGGTTTTTTACATATTTATATATGCCAGATTCATTGTGCACCGCAAGATTAAATAAAAAATGGCGGTGAATGGCAATGCCACAAATGTTCCTTTTTAATCTGATATTTAATTTAGTAATATTGCAATTTTCGGATTAAAAACAATATTTTTAGTATGTCTATACTTCTATACTAATAGATATTATTATATATAAAGAAAAGATTCATTTATTTGTTATTACTGCCCGGAACGAATTTCAGGTTAAAATTTATAAATTTTTGTTCTCATCTTAAAAAACAAAAACTTTTAAAAAAAAAATAAAAACCGACTTCCTGGCACTGAAAAGTAAAAAATAACTAAACAGAGGTTTTCATTTAAAATAGATACCTAATCAGATATTTTCGAAGTCGGTGTGCTTTGATTTGTATTGGCTGGCACCGACTTCGAAAATATCTGATTAGGTATCTATTTTAAATGAAAACCTCTGTTTAGTTATTTTTTACTTTTCAGTGCCAGGAAGTCGGTTTTTATTTTTTTTAAAAAGTTTTTATTTTTCCATTTTTAGCGTAGACGTAATAAGCAAGTAATTTGTAAGAAGAAAGATTTTTAATAAAAACATAATATTCGATTAAGCCATTTATTTAAAAACCGCTTGACCGATTTCGATAAAATTTATATGGGACCACCGGGGAAGAATACTCTTTGAAACAAAAAAAAAATTTTCCAAATCGGTTCAGCCGTCTTCGAGAAATCCGTGAACATACATAAAAAAAATAAAAAAATAAATAAAAAGATTCCGACGAATTGAGAACCTCCTCCTTTTTGGAAGTCGGTTAAAAATATCGCTATTGATATAGTTTTTTTTTTTTCAAGAGAAGCTATTTATATTTATTTTTTGGCCTATTTTAAAGTACCTTGCTAAATTGTTTAAAGTTTCAACGTGGTTTTATTCTAATCAATTTTTGTATTTTTTACTAGAGATGAGATATTTTCCCGCTGTAAAAAGTATCCTATATGTTGACGCGGATAACCAGCTATCAACATACCAATTTTTATTAAAATCCGTCCAGTGGTTGTCTCGTGACGCGTTCCCAGACAGACAGCAAGACAGATAGATAGACAAATATTCTAAAAACTATAGATTAGGCCTCTGTATCGATAATAATGACTATTTCAATAAGATTTTCCAAAAAATATTCAATGTACAGATTTGACTCAGAATTTTATTATATCTTCTAGCGACTCACCCTCGTTCCGCTCAAGTTCGTCCCTACGTTTTAGGTTACACTACGTTTAGAAAAGCAAAACCAACAAGCACATTATTACATTTTCTAATATCAATAACGATTTTCACGGCACCAGAGCTAACTTAAGTTCGCTTTTTACTGGCGATGGCGATTATAGAAACTCAATTTGGCTAAGCCTCTGGATATAAATTTATAACGCCTCTCAATTTAACATTAAATCGTGCCAGTATTTTTAAGTAATTTTGTGACAAAAAAACATATCTCAATGTTTTTAATATTCGTAGATTCAATGTTAACTAGCGCTTTAATATTTCAGATAATAATGTTTATAATATTGAAGATGCAAAAATTGTTGGGAGACAAAAAACCAAAAATTTAGATACCTCACAGCTTCACAATTTAGATAATGCAACAGAGTTGTACAAAGAGTTTCTTCAAAAATTTAGAAAACAAAATCACAAGAAACAATATGACTATACAGTTCATTTTTATCGCTTTGTAAAGACACTAATAGAACTGAACAAAAATAATTTCGATGGTAATGGAACTTTGACTCTTGATGAAAGAGCAGATGTTATTAAGGAGCCCAATGAGTATTTTTACTAAGTAAAATATATTATACAGTTATTATATATAGATTATTTATTCTATTACATTTTATTTTCAATAAGCTCAGGTATTTCAGCTACAAAGTTATTTCTTAAAATAACTATCTAGAGGTATCCATTGAACAACATGCATAATCTTATTTACATCAGAGTCAGATTTAAGATACTTGTGACTGAACAAGGCCGCTTTTCTAGTCTTACTTGAAGTAAATTCTACGATTCTTAGCGCCAGTCTATTTGAAGTAAAATGAATATGCCAAAATTTTAACAGAATCTCAATACTTACCAAATTATAACACAATGAGTTATTCAAATTCGTACTTTGTGGCAATGGAAGCTTTTTATGGCATTAATAATAAAATAATATAAATATAATGTAATAAAATATAATTATTTTATATAACGGCCGATTGGTAGAAAAGTAAAAAAAAATGTAAATGAAATAAATATGAGTGAAATAAATTGAAATATCATTTTGATTGTACCTAGTTTCCAAGTGTGCAAGTACCAAAATTACGAAGTTTGTAACAAAATTATTATCATTAATTAAATATTGAAATAAATATCTTAGTAATCAAAGAAAATATACTCAAGATACATAAACCTATATATATTAATATAAATAATAAATATGTTGGGACATTAACACACAACACCATCTCGTTCCATGGTAAGCTACGAACGAGGCTTGTGTTATGGATACCAGATAGTTTATTTACTACACATATATAACTTTAAATACATACATATTATAAATATAAACACCCATGACTGGAGTACAACATTCGTGCTCACCACACAAATGAATGACCCCAGCGGACTCGAACCCGCGACCGCTGGCACAGCAAGTAGGGACACTACAAACGGAGCCAAACTTTTCGTCTAAATAGTTAAATAATATATTAAAACTATACAAGCTTTACAATAAAGCCGATGTTTCTATAAAGAAAATATCAAATTTTGAATATGTTTCATTTTTTTATACTTTTTTATAATTAATTTTTTTGTTTTTTTTTTTTTTATTTCATATATTTAACATTTACTCATTTTAATAAAATTATACTCGTATACATGCTAACGTCAACCTATATCATACAATGCTTTCATAAAATGTTTAACACCCTTCGCTTCTATGTATTTTTTCGTATATATATTTTTTATACAGAAACTATCATGTGACCAAATTTCATGATCTAGCGTCAGTTAATTTTAAGAGTTCATAATTAATCAGTCAGTGAGTCAATAGGTGATATTTTGTTATTATTTATACGTTTTTCTTTATAATTATTACTATAGATTTGCCAAAATACGATTACTAGAAGGTAAAGTTATATTCACGTTCAGCTCTTAACTAAAACTAATAAGCCTATTAGCTATTCGTATTGTTTAACTTTGAGATGCGAAATTAAGCATAAACTTTAGCGTCAACAAATCTGTTCTACGTTTAGTTAGTTGTAACCACAAGTTTGATGGATAATCTGTACTTTATATATTACAATTTAGTAATAATAAATGTGTAATACAGAAGTAGTGGCGAAATTTTAGAAAATTTAATTTTTAAAAGAAAAACAACATGCAAAATTTTATTGTAAAATAAATAAAATTTTATTGTATTGTAATTTCGTATACATTCATGGATATAAGCGCGCCTTTGAGTAAATCTAATAACTAGTTGATGTAAAGACACATTTTTTTAAAATTGATCTTAGCTATATTTTCTTGTGCGAGAAAATGATTTTTTCATTAGATACAAGAAACATAATAATAATTAACATTTAATATATAAACTGAAATAACGAATCAACGCGAGGTCTTTTTTTCTGCATTAGAAGTTTTAACTCAGGATCAATTTTGGTAGTTTTCTCTACATTTATAAATCTCTTCTGGTCGTCAGTTAAATCCGCGTGCTGATTAAGACGAAGTTTCCGCGATCCCGGCTTGGAATTAATCTGGTTTATGGTTTTTACAGTTCTCATAAATTGATCATAACGATTATAATAATCCTCTTGTCCGTTAAAGGTTTTGCCAAACTTTTTAATGTACTTTTTAAACAATTGTGGCCCATCACGAAGGTCATATACTAAAGTGTCTAATTCTTGCCCAGACACTTTATAACTGGATAAATAATACAACAAAACTAACCCGAATATTGAACTTATACACATATTTAAGGAAGCAAAATTATTAAATGAACATTTTCTCTAACGTACCTACATATATCACCATATCTTAGGTATTAATTTATACAATCAAAAGGCACCGTGAACAATTGTTTTTAATTAGTCTTTGATGCTGATTCAAATCAATTCAAACGTTGGCCGAACATAAAAACTTCGTCAAACATGATCTAAAATATTTTCTACAACAAAGCCCATCCTCAAGTCAGCGATTTTATACTCTTTCTTAAATAAGGAGTTTTGAAACGGTACTTAAGTAGTCGCCCGTGGTGAGTGTCATTCTAACTCGTCTACAAAAGATAGGCTTTCTAAACATATTATCTGTTTATTTTAAATAAAACTATATTTTTGGATTTTTTTGCGAATTTATTTTGATGTTCGATTCCCGACGTTTCTAATGCGTTACAGCAATCATGGTTACGGGAGAGACTAAGGGTAAGATGTCTCATTACATAGTTGTTGCAGACAGCCTACGCAGAAATTAACTAAAATGAATTCAAAAATTCAAAAATGGCATCAAAGTACCTTACAATATTTGTTAATTTTAATTTTAAACATTTTTATAATTTTAATAAGTCTTATAATTGATTCAAATAATCCCATAGATCTAAGAAACTATTAAATTATTTGTTTAATTAATATTTATTATTGTAAAATTACGATAGTAGTTTAAATTAATTAATCACGCCTAGTGGTAACGTGCTTGCTTGAGAAACCAATTGAAGCAAGTTCAAATCCAGGGTCTCACACTTAAAAATATCACATGTGCGAATAATTTTCAACATGATGACTACTTTTCTTACGGTGAAGTTTTCCTTCATCGTGAGGAATACTTCTGCATGTCTAAGAGAAGCCTATATGTGAGATCCAACAATTCGCTTGGCCATCTTGGCCACCTTGGTTGACAATGGCCGTTTTGACCGACACGTTTGGCTCAGTTTGTAGTGACCCTACTTGCTTGTTAGCTGTAGCGGATTCGAGTCCCGCTGCGGGCATTCATTTGTGTGATGAGCATGAATGTTTGTATTCCAATCATGGGTGTTTATATTTATCTATGTATGTATTTAAAATTATATATGTGTAGTGTATCAACTATCTGTTATCCATAGCACAAGCCTCGTAGCTTACCATGGAACTAAATGGTGAAGTGTGTTAATTTCCCAACATATTTATTATTATTTAATTATTATTAATATATTTTTAATTGTATTTTTGTACTCTAAATTTAAGCATCTCTTTGATATCATTGAGCTTTTGTTTACATCAATAACTTCATTTTATAACTTAAACCTTATTTTATAACGATGAGAAATATAATATTAAAAGCCTCTTGTTTAAAGCAAATATTTGAGACAATTTAATTATTATTTTTTAATTATATTTAATATAATTGTGATGGAAAAACTTAATTCATAGATATTATTAAGATATATATCAGGGCAGATGCAGCTGCACAGATAGCTAGTTACAATAATATTGGTCGTAATAAGTCAGGAGGACGTATATTATGTATGTAGAAGTCACGTGACAGTGTGAGCTAAAAAAAAATGAAACCTACGTTACTATTTACGTATATGTAAAAACTTTAAGCTTCTACATATGTAAATAGATTTTAATAATAAACATGTATCGAACCCTATCAAATAACCGACTGGGAGTGTAGTTACTATTGAGTTTAGTTTACTTAACTATTATAAGCTTTGAAAGGCGAGACTTTTCAAAGGCAAACTACTAGCACATCATAACTTTGTGTTTGTATTTGAGTATAGAAGGATCTGTCACAAATATCTGAAGCTTATCTGTAATGTAAACAATATTACATACTGATATTATATCTAAATTTTCATATAAATTACTCAGTTAAATAAAAGAAAAACGTATGGTGAGTAAGTCTGTTCATTTTTCACCCTAATGGTGAAAATTTTGCAAATTTTAAACGTTAAGATGATAGAACATAATATATTTTATATACATTGTACATACATAATATGAACAGGTACTTTTCCAATTTATAAGAAAATTTGTAGTCTACCCCGGCGCGCCGTCTTATTGTTTGGATTCATCACCTAAAAAATATTATTTCTCAAACAAATTTTCCACATTTTTGTCCATTTAAGTAATAAATTTTAATATAGTATTTCTCAAAATTTCATTTAATTTTAGTCTGTGCCGAAAAATTAATTAAATCTTCGTCGACGACTAACACGAAAATTTTAGCATTTTCCTAATTTTAATTTACAGATAAACTAGCTACAACAGAACTTGATGGAATATGGATGGGCATAAGAAACTCATAATAAATATCATAAGAATTATAATTTTAATATATACATATTATAAAATTCTAACTAAGCCGAATCTGTACATTAAATATTTTTTGGAAAATCTTATTGAAATAGTCATTATTATCGATACAGAGGCCGAATCTATAGTTTTTAGAATTTTTGTCAGTCTGTCTGTCTGTTACCGCTTCACGAGAAAACTACTGGACAGATTTTGATGAAATTTAGTATGGTGATAAGTCCGAGTCAACATATAGGATACTTTTTACTACGGGAAATGTCTAATCTTTGAGAAATCTACACTAACAATTAAAACGAAAGCTAGGTTAACGCTAGTATATTTATAATATAATTTTGCAAAGTTCACATTGTATTCACTTATCATTTATAAAATATTATGGTATTAACGAAAAATCAATATCCGTTCAGTATCAATTATACAATTAAGTTGCAAATGAAGCAGTTATTCCAGGTAATAAAATAAGCCACTATAAAATGAAATAATTAAAACGTGTGTACATTTCATGCTACTTTTATAATACTTTTCATAACTAATAATAATAATGTCTAAACCTAACTCAATTTTGAATATACATATGTGTGTAGGTACTATAATAATTTTGCTTAATTCATCAACTTAAAAATGACTTCTCATTTTCTTTATTTTGAAGTAAAACTTCTTTAGAATCGTTATGATTCGAAACTCGATGAAACGAAAATGCGACACTAAAAAGAGACAAACACATAAATATATAGGATTAAGCCGGTGAGAGAATGAGATAGAATACATTGCTATGTTGCCATGGTAACCGTTGTTATTGTCTGACAAATATATAATATTATATTCTTTCCGTATATTCTATAAATATAGGATTGTATATGCCTAATATGCCGTACTTAATTATTTGAGATAGATTACATTACACATAAAATTAATTACTGAATAATATGTAATGTATATTTAATATTTATGTCAAATAAGATGTAAAATAACTTTTAAACTTGGTAAAAATATTATAAAAAAATAAACCTTATAATTATTCTACTCCTGACACTCTATATTCATCTCATTCTTTCGTAGGTTACTTTTCTGAAGTTTCACTTCTACCATGTGTGAATTGTACACACACGTACTATTTTTTATTTCTAGTCGTTTAATATATGTTTTTTTTTAATAAACACTTTTCTTTATTTTATTCATTAATCCTATCACTAGATAAATCTAATTCCTTGACGTAGCTTTATTGAGTATCTTAAAATAAAAAGTACAAAATAAATCCTTTAACTCGATACATGTATAAAAAATTATATTATTAATGAAACGCCGTTGCCCTATTCGATAATTAGTTTATAAAACATGTAAATTGTACATATATATACACGGAAGATGTTATTTATACCTGTGGACATTAACCGGATTTTTAATTAAAATAAGGTTTTGTGGCATTTTCTTTATTTATTAGACTTAAAGTAATACAAATATTGCTTTAGCAGTAGTTAACGCTTAACAATTAGCAGTCTTTGTTTTTGTTGATATTACCTTTTTTAAAACACTAGATTTTTTCACAGATATAACTTATAATTGTACCTTTGGACAGCAAGAAATGTACCTGTGGACGGCAATGTACCTATGGACAGATCCCTTTCCCTTACTTTCAAATTGTAGAAAAATTAACAAAAATTAAATAGAATATCTCTAAAGGAACTCAAACATTAAACAATAAATTATATGTTTTCGCTTTTTTGGCATCGCAATACCATTAATATAATTCTAAGGTAGCACCATCGGAGATATCTAAATTATCATCATCTAAAACATACTGAAAAGTAAAATATCTTAGAAAAGGTTTATCTACTTATTTATCCTGACGCCTTGAGTCTATATTACTAAAGTAACTCATGCTTTACTAAGCTACTAATCCTCTTAGGTCTCGACTCTCGCTTGTAATTTTTTTACGAAATATTTCGCAAAAATCATAAGATGCTGCTCAAATTTCTCTTTCATACAAGGTAGTAATAGTAGACTACATTTTTGATTTCTATTTTAGTTATATGCCAAGCACGAGTGACACTTGTTTCTTGTTCGAAAACCTTAGCGAGACTGAGTCAAGGGAAGGGAAGGGCGAATGGCATCCAACGTTTGATAGCTTGGATACTTTTTAAACAGTAAAATAAACAGTTATTTTCAAAATTGATATAGCATAGCTCGTTATGCAGAATCCTTTGTAAATTATATATAATATGACGCGTTTTCCATATTCTACGAACATCCTCTTTAGTGGTTATTAATCTTGTGGGCGTTATCAGGGCTCAAATAATAAAGACTTCTTAATGCTCCATTACAATTTAATGAGGGAAATCACAATGTAATAAACTTGAAAAGGCAATTCTAATAATTTAACGGAGCAGCGGGCTCATAGTCACCAATCAGACTTTCACATTCAATACCAAAGCATAACTCTCTATGATCCACCATGATCAACCAACGTTACTAAACCACGTATCTCCAATGAATATCTCAAAACAATGAATGTCGTGGCGCCTCGACCCCGCTCGAGACGTAGTCTCTGCTCTAAATTTCAAATCATTTTAGAAGCAATAAAAAAATAAACTAAATCCTCGTCATATATATATATATATATATATATATATATATATATATATATATATATATATGTATATACAATATACATATGTATGTAATCAATATTCTTGATTATAGGACGATTTGGAGATATAACGATATAACGATAATTCAATACAAAACGAATTCTCCAATATAATAGATATCATGCACTTCACTACTAAGATGATGTAGTCATTTTGATGATTACAAGATTCGTTGAGATAGTGTATAAATTATGTAAATTTTACAAAAAGCTTATTCTACTTTAACAGAGTTTAAAAATAATTTTCTGCTATTAATAACAATAACCAAAGAAGAACTTCAAAAACTATATTAGAGGCTATTTCCAACAGTTCCAAATAAATGCGAGTAATTTACGGGATCATTCATCCCACAAAGAAAAGGCCTCGTGACATCTAAACTGACGTAATTTCAGCTTTGAGGGTTAATCACGAATGCTATATATCACGTGGGACACAATGTGAGTTTGCTCTAGTTTCATATTCTTTAATCCTTAGTGACCTCAGCTAAATCAGGGCTTGCGATGTATGGAGGTAGACGCATTGTTCCATAATTCTACATACAATACTAAACAACAATAAAATAAATTAAATGACAATCTTTCTCACCCCCTAGGTTGACAGGAAGAGATCTTTTCTAGAGATAAGTCCACCTTTGCTTTCAATTTTCACTTGATATTTGTAATTTATGTTTTTTGATGTGCAATAAAGAATATATATATACAAAACCATGGTATTTCTGATTACCGTAATTTTTTATAATACTTTTTTAGATTTACGCGAATATTTTATATTTTAAATAAAACTATGTTCTAGATTTTTTTCGCGGATTTATTTAGATTTTTGGTTCTCTTTTACCTTAATTTTTTTATTTACACTTCTTACACTATTGAAGAAACAGAAAAAACATAATTATTCACAAAATGTAATCAAAAGCTACGTATAAGTAAGTTCTAAAGTATTGTAAGCTATTATAGCTACAACCACTGACAAAATACGCAGCGTACCGTGAGAATTGTAAATCATCGCTCATTTTTACCTATGTATGATTCAACTACAAAAAACAGCGTTATTCATAATATGTTTTATACATTATTAAAATTTCCATCTAAAACCATACCGTGAAATCGGAAAAGTATCAAATCCGATGATTAAAAACATAGATGAATACGCGAAAATATTGCAAACGGGTCCGTTCATATTAAGTTTGTCATGCACGTGATTAATATTCAATGATTTATGTCATCCTCATTACAAGACGAAATTTTTATACGGATTGCGTATAACATTGGATGCGGTCCTCATCAGTGTCAATATAGGTAATAAATCAAAAGAGGTGATATTTCAGAGCTTTGGAAAGAGGACATTCTATTTATGTGCATTTCGCATATTGATATACGATGAAAATTATTGAAACTCCCCCATGAATATGTCACTTTTACCTTTTTCATTTCTTGTATGTTTGATTATATACATATCATATATCATATCATCTATACATATTATAAAATTGTAACTAAGCCGAATCTGTACATTAAATATTTTTTGGAAAATCTTATGGAAATAGATATTATTATCGATACACAGGCCGAATCTATGGTTTTTAGAATTTTTGTCTGTCTGTCTGTCTGTCTGTCTGTCTGTCTATCTGTTACCGCATCACGGGAAAACCACTGGACAGAATTTGATGAAATTTGGTATGATGATAGCTGGTTATCCGGGTCAACATATAGGGTACTTTTTACTGCGGGAAAATATCTCATGCCTGAGCTCAACCTTAAAACTTAACTAGGGACGAACCCGAGCGGAGCGAGGGTGAGTTGCTAGTCAGTAATATCATAGTTATTTGTACTTACATTGTATTTGTGAAATGATCTCATTCTATATTGACTCAGGAAATATATATTTACTAGGAATAAAATTTATTAGAACCAAGTATAAGTAAAGCCTTTGTACTTGGGATTGAGTGTATGGATGTGTATTAAGTTGTGAGTACTATACTCACAATTTAATATCACTTTTTTACGACTGTCATTTTCTTACTGTTTATCAACTCAAATAAAAATGTACTACGACTTATAATAAAGTGGATGACTTGAGTCTGATTTTCACGCTATATTTACGTGGAATATTAATAAAAATATAGTTTTTTCTCTTAGTATTTATGAGTAAATATGCCTAGTATGCAATTTAAATATTCATCACAATTCTATGAGTTATTAGTGTTCTCTAGAGATATCTTAAAAATAAATTGTATTCGTTAAGAAAACTGCCCAAAGCTGTTGAACTGGAGTTCGGAAGGACTTTGTCCTCTGGGAGTCTCGTTACGGGTGTCAGTGGACTTAACTTTGACTACGGCATTAGAATTCAAACGCTCAAATTTTTATATTATGTAAACTTTTAGTTTATATTTATTTTTTTAAATTATTTAAAATACCACGAGAATTCTTAAAGAAATATGTGCCAATAATCTTTTTTTTCATTCTTACATACATACATTTTTACTTATGTGTATATAATACATAAACAAAAGTACGCTCTAAATCTGGATGAGAGATAATATATATTAATAAATAATAATTATATTGAAGTTACGAATTAAGTTTCACATAAAATTGGGCAATTTATATTCATCCTCGCAATATCTTCAGCTCAATAGGATTAATGTATTCAACCATTAGATACTGTTTTATTGTTCTTTTGTTTTATGATAACACTTTGTCGATATCATATCAAAAGTGGCCACAAAATATAACAATGTTTGTAGGGGTCATTATGCTTCCCTGTGTGTGTGTATATATATCTATACTAATATTAAGGCTGAAGAGTTTGTTTGATTGTTTGTTTGTTTGGTTGAACGCGCTAATCTCAGGAACTACTGAATGGAATTGAAAAATTCTTTTTGTGTTGGATAGTACATTTATCGAGGAAGGCTTTAGGCTATATATCATCCCGGAAAAATGTACGGTTCCCGTGGGATAGAGTTTTTGTCTAGAGACGAACCCGAAGCGAAGCGAGGGTGAGCCGCTAGTATATATATATATATATATATACGCGTATATAATTCCCCTTACTCAGAAACAACTGGACAAATTTGTATGAGATACCAGGCTACTGTTATAGTTAAGGACGCACGCAAGCGAAGCGAATGTAAGTCGCTAGTACAATATAGTTTCCAAGAATAAGCCTATTGTATTGATTTATTAGAGAAATAGATAGTGCGAGCTGTAGAATTTTGAATTCAATTTCATTCTAAAATGAAAATTCAAACATGGTATGACAGGTTCGGCAGTGATTGGCGCTTCATGGGTCAGAGTCTGATTACTACATCTCAAACATCCTCTGCTAGCAATGTCAGCAAACGTACATTCATTCAAAGTCAAATATTTAAATGCTGTATTAACCTTCCGTGAACCATGTGGGGTTTAATAGACCCCAGTCACACAAAAATCCTCGTAACTCTCTAAAAATTCGCTCGGCGTTTTTGATACTTTAAGTAGCTGGAGTTGTGACATAGCCACACCGCTTGGTTATAGTGGTTTGATAATCGCGTCGCCGACGTAACAAACAGACGTGCGCAAAGTGCGTTCGGGTCTCACAGACCCCACGTGGTTCGGGACGTCGTCTAAAACGTAAGTAGTAATTTTATTGTGAAATGTAGTATTTCTAGAATATTTGTATTTATTTCGAATTATTTATCATTCATTACACATTTACACCTTTTGAGTACCTAACATTAGATGAAAAGTTGGTTATCTTTCGAGGGAGATGTGGGTTCCGACGGGTTATGATGATGATAATATGAGAGATGTTGAATAATAGTATCGAAATAGGGAAAACCGATCGTAGAAGAAACTTCGTTCGTAATTCGGGAACGGCTTTGATTGAAGAACATTTGAAAAACCACAAAGATAATCTACGGATTCCGAAATATTCTCGTAAGTGCTTACATGAATTGCTCAGTGAAACACCTTCTGAACCACCAGCAAAAATGCCGAGATCTAAAATAAGGTGTTCAGAATGTGACAGCAAGAAATATCGGAAAACCAAATACAGTTGTAAGCTCTGCGATATATCTATATGCTTAGAGCATGCTCACTTATACTGCAAAAATTGTACCAAATTTAATCAGCCTGGACCTCATGAAGACTGACAAAATTAAGCTAATTTTGTCAATTTTACATGCCTTAGAATACTAATTTTGAAAATTTGAGATATATGATAAGTGATTAATTACTTTTTTATTGTAGATGCTGGCCCAAAGAAGAGGCTAAGTTTTAGTTTGCAAAAAATGACTATATTTTGTTCCTTTTTGAAAAAAGTTTAAAAATGTTGATTATTTTACTCGGTTTTGTTTTATTATTACGCTCAAATAGACAAAAAACAGTGTTTTTTAATAAAATAAAGAAATAATCAAAAATTATACATTCCTTGCTCTGATAATTCTTGGGGTCTGAGAAACCCCACATGGTTTGCGATGTAACATTTATGCACGTGGTTCACGAAAGGTTAAATTGAATGTAACATGTGATGATTTTGTATTTATTCTATGTGAAAGTATAAATATAATATATTTTTATTTATAAAAACTAGCGACTCACCCTCGCTTCGCTCAAGTTCGCCCTTAAGTACTTATAATATCAGCTATATGCCAGTGAAAGTCTCGTTAAAATTGGTCCAGCCATTTCGGAGATTAGCCGGAACAAATAGACAGACAGACAGAAACAATCAACAAAAAACACAAAAATTTTAAAAATTGTGTTTTTCTTATAAGTACCGTATATAATTCCATATGCATTTAGTATAAAGCTGTTATTTTGACATTACAAACAGACACTACAATTTTATTTATCTGTATAGATTATTAAGTACGTAGACACAAGAAAAAAAGATATACATATCAGTATATATTACTGATATGTAAATTAAAATCTTTAATTATTACGTCGTCGTATTATACGTAATTTAAAATTATTAATAATTGATTGTAAACCTTGATCATTTAAATTTATGATCCTAAACCCAAGTGGTTTCTCAACTAAGCTTAAATAAATTTACTTTAAGCCAACACCTTACAATATTACATTACTAAACACTTCATAATAAAATAATATATTCAAGTAGTTAAACACCTATAGACGGCGAACGTGAGTTCGAAAAGGTATCGAACGTGAGTTCTAAAGTGAAACCCCTCGAGAACCTCGTTATTAAGATGTCAAGGATGAAACTTTTGCTGCGATAGCTCAGTTTAAACTTATAGAATATGGTAACCAAACCCTTTGAGATAGGATTCTATGTATTTTGTAGCTGTAACTATTTGTAAATGCTTACTTTTAGGTAAAATATCTTTCATCGGTACATTACATATCGTATATGGAACTAATTTTAACAACGTAATATTAAAGCCACAAAAAACTATAATGTAGTAAAATTGTAATGAGGGGACGGTTTTATAACGATTTTTATGCAAAATGTTTTAGAGAATGTTTGGAATGTAATAGAAAATACATTAATTTTTAGCTGACTTCAAAAAATAAGTTGATATCTTGGGCAAGTGCCCACTTTAAACTGATTTTCATAATTATTTTTAATGAATAGTATTGATCCTCAAAAGTAGGTCATATTTTAAGAAAAAGTAAGGCCGTAACACAAGTATGAATAAATCCCAAAAACTATAATACCTTAGATTGTAACTCTTGAACATTATAATGACTGTTCGCTGCACTCTCCGCCCACTGCCATTATTAAAATATTGAAACCATTATTGATGTTATCCGATGCCTCTTAATATGTATAATCAACTAGCAACTCAACCTCGCTTCGCTCGGGTTCGTTCCTATGTAGGTACGTTTTATTGTGGATAGTATGGAATAAAAAACTTTGTGAAAAACAAATCTACCCCACGAGAACTGTACATTTTCCCGGGATAAAAAGTAACATATGTGTTATTCCAGGCTATAATCTATCTCTGTGCCAAATTCCATCTAGATCCGTTCAGCCGTCCTGGCGGAATTGAGTAACAGACATCCTTATTTCCAACAAGACTATCTTATTTCAGTGTCCTTCAAGGACAATTACTAGATTTTCTGTTGTGCCTCAAGAACCTACCCGAAAATATTCACCAGCTCTCGGACGAAAAGATCATATCTGTACATTAATTTTTTTTGCAATTAAAACTACATATTTTAAAATCACATGGCGACATCTATTGACGAATATCTAAATAACACATAAATATTAATTAAAGTAACTACTTTAATGTATAAATAACGCTATTCATAATTTGATTTTCAAGATAAACTATTTTAATAGTTTTTACCATATTTAGTAAGTTACCTTTGTAAAACGTTTATAGTAACCAGTATTTGTATTTTTTCTCAGAGATGAGATATTTTCACGCAGTAAAAAGTATCCTATATGTTGACCCGAATAACCAGCTACCATCATACCAAATTTTACCAAAATCCCTCCAGTGGTTTTTCTGTGGTGCGGTAACAGACAGACATTCAGACAGACAGACAGACAGACAGAGACAAAAAATTCTAAAAACTTTAGATTCGGCCTCTGTGTCGATAATATTGTCTAATTCAATAAGATTTTCAAAAAAATATTTAATGTACAGATTCGATTCAGTTAGAATTTTATTATATGTATAGATAGATAAAGAAGATAAAATTAAAATACACTTAATATTTTTGCTTTGTATAAGTTTGTCGTCATCAATTCTAAAATTTTCAGTTATATACATGTTATGGATGTCGATGGATTTAATATTACGTTATCTGCGATTCTTGTCCATCATGGTCAGTGTGCTCGTGTGGCACAGTCGAGTGTTCACAATAAAGTAAGTTCACCCGCATAGCGCACTACTGACTCACGTTTTAAATTATTCCCTATCAAATATGTCAAACGCTATTGTCAAGTACCGTCATTCAACTATCCTCAGAATCATGTATAAAATACCAAACATGTAAATACAAGTAATTTTATTAATTATTCTCTAACATACATACTCGTAGTTCACAATTAACAAAGTAAGAAAAAACAATATAAACTAAAATGTTGAAGTCGAAAAAGTCCTAACCGTACGTAATGGTCAGTGATTCCGTCCCCTTTCTTGTAGAGAGGTCTTGAATGGACGGTATCCAACCGGACAACCTCAAGCACTTCTCTCACAAGCTCCATTTCTAAGCCCCATTTCGGATTTACTTTGAAGAAACCACTGAATTCGTCGGATATTGCTATCCGTATTTTGTTGTGTGTTTTGTTTATATTATTTTTTTATAGAAAAAAGAAATTTACGAGTAAATTAATATGTCTTTCTAACAATAAAGTAAAACTATTAGAAAATGCCCATAATTTTAAACTACTCGTAACTAAATAACCAAAAATATCTTGTTAAATAATATTTTTAGATTACACGGATTTTGAGAGCTGATAATAGGTAGTTAACTAACACATTTAGGTTATTATTAATTTAACTGGCGGCTCACCCTCGCTTCGCTCGGGTTCGCCTCCAGATAATAAAACAAATCTATCCCTCAAGAAACGTATATTTTTCCGGGATAAAAATTAACCTATGTGTTTTTCCAAACTATCATCTAACTCTGTGCCAAATTTCATTCAGATCCGTTCAGCCGTTCTGACGTGAAAAAGTAACAAACATGCATACATACTCACAAAGTTTCACATTAATTATAATATTAATACGGATATGTGTGAAACTTATTTAATTTGTCCCCATATAACTATTTTTATAACAAAATAAAAATTTTATATATTCTATTTAAATAAATTTGTACAAGCACTTTTCAATCTTTGATTTTTTATAATTATGAAATTGTCATTTTCAAGTAACATAAACATAACTTTTTCTATAACAGAGATAGTTGTGGGACAGTGATAAACACTTTAAATATTTTGAAATACTCCAAGGTTAGGTTCCATTTATTACCAGAACATGAAGTAAAGTACAGAGTAAATTAAATTACTTACAGTAGGTAAATACCTACATTGATTTCTTATTGTTCAGATGAAAATCTTAATTATAACGTAGCTAATATTCGTTTCAACCGTTCTGTTTAAAGGAACATCCAAAGATACGGCTCGAGCTTTCCTTCCCTTTAGCTTCTGAATAAACCAAAGTCATAATCAGCTGTTGTAGACTTAATCCCGCTTGCGTGCTAGGGATCACCGCAACACGGATCATCTATCTTCATTATATTATGTAGTTATGGTCGCATAATATTATTAAATATGTGTATATTAAGTCTAAGTGCCTAAAAATAGCCTTAGAATATGAATATTATTCCAGGTCCTAGTCATCTCTGTACTAAATTATATCTACATAAGTGCGTGTAAATGTTTCGATGTAAAGGATTAACAAACATACATACACACATACAAGCTTTCGTATTTATAATAGTAGTCCGATATTTAATAAAGTAAATACTTGGTTGTTGAGTTGATGACGACCATGGTGACAGTCACTAACGCCCGGTACGTAGGGGAACTTACAGAAATATACACATGGCTATAGCCGCAAATTGAATTGTAATTATTTAAGTATTTAAGCAAACATAATAATCTTACAATATTTGATTTATTTATATTAGCAGACTTTATTATAGATGTCTTGGTCGGATTTTTTTTTATTCCGACCGAATTTTACTAGGTATTGACAACAGCGCCATATACCGGATTTGACTATAACTAAGAACCATTCAAGTGATAAGTAAACAAAAAAAACATCAAAATCGGTCAAGCTGTTTTGGAGGATATTTTGTTTATATTTTTTTATTTTCATTTAATTAATTTAACAATTATGTATGTGAGTATGTAAGTTTAATTTTTACTAATTATTATCAATAGTCCTGAAGTAGTAGTAAGGCAGTGGTAGCCCAGTGGTAAAGTATTCGCTTGGGAAACCGAGTGAATATCCAAATCCTGGGTCTCGCACTCTGATATTTTTATGTGCATTTCCAACATAATTATCACTTTTCTAACGGTCAAGTAAAATAATATGAGGAAACCTGCATCTCGTTTTAATTTCCCACTACTAGACAGAGAACTTCTTTGAGAGGATTCTGGTCGTAGTGGTAAACTACTCTGATTAACTGCGGGCCAATATTCATATATTATTATTATTATACAACAAAAACAAGCAGAAGGATGAACTGACGGTGGCTTATGGTAATAATGTCTCGATATCCATCAGTCTGGATACGGGAGATAAAAAACAATAAAAAAATATATTAGAATCTTACGAAATCAAATAACTGTACACAATAATAAATAGCAAGGAAATTTACAGGTATTAGCAAATTAAACGTGCTATCGTATATTGCTCGCACCTAAGCCTTAATCTCGAGCTTACAGAATTTTGCTTTTATTTTTTATTAGAAAGTCACGATAAAGCAAATTAAATGGCTCTTTGCTATAGTAAAGAGTTATTTCATTTTAAAGGGATTCTCTAAATAGATATTTTAGATAATAATTAAATTCAAAATAAGTAATTAATAATAAAATACAAACATTTAATTAATTTATAAAATAAATAATTATATCTAATTTATATATTGAAAAATACTAATAATAATTTTGTCCTTTTAAAGTCCCACCGATGGGCACGGGTCTTTCTTTAATACAAGGAGGATGAGGTCACAGTCTACCACGCTAGCCAAGTGCGGTAGCAGACTTCACTTCTTTCGAAAACTAGTTAGATCTTTTCAGATACACGAGTACAAGTTTCCCGATGTTTTCCTTTACCATATACAGTAGTACTTATATTGAAAATTATTCGCACTTGAAGATATCATAGGTGCGAGACTCGGATTTGAAACCATCTATATATAATACACTGGCGACTCACCCTCGCTTCGCTCGGGTTTGTCCCTGGGTACGTTTTTAATTTTTTTGAACGAAACCTTAATTCTTTTTCTAAAATAAAATTATCCAAAGTTACTCCTTATAATACCTATCAGCTATCTGCCAGTAAAAATCCCGTTAAAATTGGTCCAGCCGTTTCATAGATTAGCTGGAACAAACAGACACACAACAGACAGTTTTTTTTTAAATTGTGTTTTTCTTATAAGTACCGTATATAATTCCATATGCCTCATGGATGACAAATAAAGATATGCATTTAGTATAATGCTGTTATTTTGACATTACAAATAGGCACTTTAATTTTATTTATCTGTATAGATAATAATAATGTTGAAAGACTACTATTATAATGGCAAAAGTTTCTATGTGAAAAACTTGTTACTTTGTCACGCTGTAATAGCTAAACAGATTTGGATGAAATTTTGTATACAGAAAAACTATAACCTCAAGTAGCTGTTCAGCAACAGCTACTTGAGGTTATAGTACAGGCTTGAGGTATAGGGCCGTACTCGAGCGAAGCAAGAGTAAGTCGCTAGTTAATATAAAAACGTGAAGTTACTTGCTAACATAATGAATAAAAGAATAGAGAAGCACTACACTTTTGAGTTAATTATTGAAGCTCAAGTTTAAATTGTTGGAGTGGCACAACGAGAGGCTAAGGATACTGAAAGTTTACAATTTATGTTCTCTGCGGTGAGTGCTGGATGCACTAAATTGGAGTCTTAATTACCTAAAGTAAGCTGAAATTAAATTTCATAAACAATGATACAAAATAATTTATCTTCTATATCCGTAGTAATCAACCGACTTCAAAATAAGGAGGTCTTAATTACACGCATACTCGTACAGTGTCAGATTTTGCACTAACAGTATCAGAATTAAAGGTTTTTTTTATTAATAATATGTATTTCATAAAATAACAGTGTTATTGCAATTTGATCCCCACTCATGCACGCCGTGCCGGATGAATACTAAGTAGGCCTGCCCATGTTTAAAATATAATTATTAATTATACCTAGATAACAAACAAGTTACAACATACAAGTGACAAGTTTTGTAACCTACGAAAATAATCTAAAATAAAAACAATCATTAAAAACTATAAAACACGATTAACTGCAGTAGATGCGTAAAGATTGTCGTAGTTAGTTTATGAACTGAAAAAAAGAAGCGAGGGTTACTCACTTTTTTTAGTTTTATATAAAGCGAAGCGAAGGTAAGTCGCTAGGACTCACCCCCGCTTCGCTTCGGGTTCGTCTCTAGACAAAAAGAAATCTATTCCACGGGAACCATCCAGTTTTATGGGGTGATATATAGCCTATAACCTTCCTCAGTTAACGGGCTATCCAATACAAAAAGAATTTTTCAAATCGGATTAGTAGTTCCTGAGATTAGCGCGTTCAATCAAACAAACAAACAAACTCTTCAGCTTTATAATATTAGTGTAGATAACAAATTAGTATATTTTATTAAATTAATAGTATAAAAATAATGAATGTATAAATTTTAGCGTAAGATTTCTATAAAAAATGAACAAATCCTATCAAGAATCTCCAAAAGGCCAAAAAATAATCCTCACTTTGTCAACTTAAGGTGATACTTTATTCAGAACTCGTACCCGACCTGATAATATTATTTAAATATAGTTCTATTTTACGCACACTGCACAGGGTGTACAGTTATAGCGGGCGGAAACGAGAGAACTTTGAAAAGTAGCAAGTTAACATTTTAGCTGTGGGCCTTTATTTGCCACCCCTTTATGAGGTGAAAAGTCTATTATCAAACATTGAATTTGCCTTTGAATTTATTGTATGATGTTTTAGTGAAACATTTATTGTTTTTATTATTCATACACTAGCGTTTTTCTGTGGTTTCACTCGTATTGTGTTTTTATATAAAATTGTTTCGCTATGAGGCTCGTAGCATGATGAAGATAACCTCCTCAATAATCTAAACTAATATTATAAAGAGGTAAAGTTTGTAAGTTTGTGACTTTGTAGGAGGTAATCTCTGGATCTACTGAACCGATTTAGATGAAATTTGGTAAAAAGATAGTTTGATACCCTGGGAAGAACATAGGATTCTCCCGGAAATCATCTCTTAAGGGGGTGAAAATGGGAATGAAAGTTTGTATGGGGAATCAAAAGCGAGGGTGAGTCGCTAGTATGCTATAAAATGTAAAAATAAATTAGCAAATGTAATTGGTAATTTCAGAGATAAGCGCGTTCAAAGAAACAAAAAATGAACAGTCCCCAGTTTTAGATTTTGTTTTATGAGAAGTAAAAATATTTTAATAGGTTCTGAGATGTTCCTGTAATTAATTTTTGCAAAGACCCTTTTTGCTACCTAATTCCATTTTAATTAAAATCGATATATTTACAAAATTTAATGTATAATTTAATTGTATCTGCGTTTTCATATTTTTTTCTTAATTTTGACTATAGGTAAATGAGAACTGTAATATAAGCTTCTAAGAACTGTTGTTTGGTTTCTGTAGGTAGCTCTTCAAATATTTATAAAACATAATTCTGTTCATGAAATATTTAATTTACAACATCGATCTTATTATTATATTATATAGATGATAAAGAATATTACCTATTAAATAACAAAGTGAAGCCTATGAGATTTCTCATCAAGAAAATAAACAGAAGCTTACACAATTATTTCCTTACATGTGACTTACCCGACCCTAGATGTAGTTTTAATTTATTTCCTACTAATTCACCCTCACTTCACTCAAGTCCCTAAATACTTTTGAAATAGATAATAATAGGTTTTTTGAGTAGGACCCCTAATATTTTTCTGTAGGCCTTTTAATGATCTACAATTTTCTTAAGGTTTAACGAGTGTTAGCCGTGTCAGCGTACGAAAACATTTTTCTTTGTCGAAACACCTGCATAGTTCAGCCGTCTTGTACATAATATTTACAAATTATACACACCAACCTTCCTCCCTTAGCATGTGTAGTAAGAGGTATTATAAATACTGACCCGAGTAATAAGCTCTCACCACACAAAATTTAGTTAAAATCCAATTCAGTACCTACTTTTTACGTGAAATGCACACAGAAATACAAAAAAGCAGGTAAACAGACAAAAAATCTAACTATTATTGTTTTGGGGTCTATATTTTGTACCTACGCAATACATAACAGTCTTTGTTTTTAAAAATTTTTCATGTACAGATTTCGCTTTGTTACTATTTTATTATATGCATAGATAACTGCCTCGGTGGTGTAGTGGCTAGCATGTACGGCTGCACATCCTGAGGTCCTGGGTTCGAGTCCCGGGTCGGGCCAAGTTTAGTTATTGAGTCTTTCTGTATAGTAAGCCTCAGTAACAGCCCGGAGTTGGGAAGTTGGCGGTGTTTCACCCCCGTGCCTCGGAGAGCACGTAAAGCCGTCGGTCCTGCGCCTTAACTCTCACCGGTCGTGTCGAGTAGTCGTCCCACCGGAGTATGAGAGTGACAGGAATAGAGAGTGCTCTTGTGTCTGCGCGTACACTTGTGCACTATAATATCTCCTGCGCAGTTGGCTAGTCTCAATGAGATTGGCCGCCGTGGCCGGAATCGGTCAGGAGAACATTATTATTATTATTATTATTATATGCATAGATACTCGCAATGGAAAAATATATTTTCTCACGAAGTCTGGAAAGTGATGACATTGTGAAATGAAATACATCGTTCTCTTTACTGAGTTGAGATCTTACTTTGAACAAATAGAGCTTTATCAACATAATGGATTTAAAAATAATGGTATATTCTGTATTTTAAACATAAAGCTATATTGTTGAACTAAACTTGTATTGGATATGATGTGTACATATAATAAAATTGTAACTAAGCCATATCTGTGCATTAAATATTTCTTGGAAAATCTTATTGAAATAGACATTATTATCGATTCAGAGGCCGATTTTTTTTTTAATTTTTGTCTGTCTGTCTGTCTGTGACTGCATCACGAAAAAACCACTAGAGGAATTTTGATGTGATGTGATGATAGCTGGTTATCCGGGTCAACATATAGGATACTTTTTACTGCGGGAAAATATCTCATCTCTGAGAAATCCATACCTAGTGTGAAAACGTAAGTAGGGACGAACCCGAGCGGAGCGAAGGTGAGTCGCTAGTCTTCAATAGGAATTGATGTGGCAAACTCTTGCAAATAAGTAAGACGAAATTGTCTGTGCCAGGATCGGCAACTATTCGAAAAAACATTTTTATGAATTTAAAAATATTTATAGGTGATTCTTTAAATTGTACATGTATATGTAATGCGCGCGTACACCGACAGCCAAAAAGCGACATGATGAAGTTAGCTGAAAGCGACATGATAAAGTTAGCTGTATTCTTTTTAGAAACAGAGAGTTGTGACATACGGGATGAAATCTTTAGCTATTTTTGTACTGTTACGCCAAAGAAGTATAACTTCTTACGTGCGTACATAAGTACACGCACACGTTTTTTTTTTATTTATGAACCGATTGAAATAAAACAAACAGTAAATGTTTAGTAAATCTTACCACAACACATTCGTGAAAACCACACCCAAATCGGTTAACAAACAAACAGACAAGAATCCTAAAAAATCATTGTTTTGGGTTCTATTGCTATAATAAAGACCCCCAAAAATATAGTTTTCTCAATTATGTTCAATGTACAGACAGCGATCAGTTACAATCTTATTATATATATATATATATATATATATATATATATATATATATATATATATATATATAGGAATATAGTAGTATCGTAGAACTTTAATTTTATTAGGTAACCTACACTATGAGTGTTTTATTGCTGAACACACATTTACCCGAAATAATTAACTAATATTATTCTTTATAAGCTGTGAAGAATACATTAATATTAAGCCAAATAAATATGTTCTCATTTCCTGCTACATTTGTAAGAACGTTGTAAATGATGGTGATATGTGACAACGCGAGCGTTTCTTTATTGTTCACCACAAGTAATTTAGAGGATAATTTGTCAAAATCTCCATCAAAAATGACTAACACATTTTGAAAATTACAACATAAAAAAAATAACAACTGAAAAATTATGTAGGTTGTATACCAAAACAAAATAACATTGTTTCAAAAGTTAATACCTAAAATAAAATTCTACCTATATATTAATTGGCAAGTTTAAGTGTTTTAAAGAAAATAAATCTTTATCAAGAAACAATTTATATTACAAAATACTCTGATATAAAATAAGTATATACCTACACATTTTAACATTGAAAACAACCCACCTTTCATTGATAATAATGTTCTTTTATACTTCTCCCCTCAAACAGAATGTCTTATCAAGTGTTTTATAAAAGTCGACGCAAAGTACCTACATCTGAAGAGGTTGTCATAACTTCGCCGAGTTCGAACGCCCCTGCATTAAAAAACTTGTGTTCGCTCGAATGTCATTTTGACACAGTTCTATTTCCCACGAACTGTTATGCATATCCAAAGCCTTGGAGAGGAGGCAAAGTTTTCAAAGTAACGAGTTGATATTTTAGCTACTCGTACATCGTAGCGAGCTTTTATTGTCGTTTCTTATGACATAAGAATTCTAATTACTTAACGCTCCCATAAGGGAAATACACTTGCAATAATATAATACGTTACTTAGGTAATAAAAATATGATTATATATTTTAAATTTTATCCTGATTAGCAACCGGGCCTCCATTTACTCAAGGCATAACTACGATCGTGTGTTTTTTACTAACCGTACAATATGGTATTTAACGGAGATATGTCCATCCGTTACGTGCCGTAGCATGAAACCACCAAGAACAGTATGACAGTAATAAGCAAGCATTTAACAATTTTACGGTGAATACTAGCGACTTAAGTAACTAACAATAGCCTATGTGTTAATCTAGGTCATAATCTATTCATGTTTTTATTTCATCCGAATCTTTCCTGACGTTTCAACGTAAAGTATTAAAAAGTTTATATACACATGCACACGTGCACAAGTCCATTTACACATCTACACATACACATATACACATACACATTACACATACGCGCACCCGTGGGCAGCTTACTATCTAGTAGTTAATGAAAAGTGTTATTTGTAAGCATGATTCGATAAAACTTTTAAGTTCAATTTGCAAATAAATAGCAGATTGCCGTCCTACAATAAATTGCGCAATCCTACTCGTATGGGAGCAATGTTTTCTAGGACTCATCAATAAAAGTGATATGATATTTTATTCGCTCTGTACCACGTATGTGTAACGTTACACTTTCATATTTACTGTAATTACTACCATTTTCATGTGAATGCTTAGACAATTTGAAATCGTAATTTCTCACTGAATATTTATTTACTAACTACAAACTAGTTCTTTTATGTTCCAATGGCAAGGTGCTCGCTTGTGAAACCAAGTAAATCCGGTTCAAATGCCGGGTCTCGCACCACTGATATTTTCATGCGAATCATTTCACTTCTTTTATGGTGAAGGAAAACATCGTGAAGAAACCTGCTTGTCTAATAGAACTTAGTAAGTTTTCGAAAGACAAGTGAAGTTTGCCAACAGTGGGACGTTAAATAGGGCTAAATATATACATATGTACATAAACGTATATTTATTATAATATAAAATATTGTTGACTATAATATGATTGAGTATTTATACGAGTATCTAATTAATGATATTCATTAAAACTATGGTTTACATAAACATTATTTCAGATTATTACTAGGTATAGGCTTGCTTTGATCTGTGATTATTACTTGTACATAATGAAAATAGATGTGCGCTGTTGATATATTTGAATTGTAATATAAATCAAATATTGTAATAATATCATACATTATCATACTATACATTATAATTTATCATTTATCACTTAGAATAATTCACCCAAATTAATATGAAAATTATTAAAAGAAAATTACTTAAATTATATATACTTGACTAACTGTAATAAATAAGACTCGTGATAACAAATTGAATGAGCTTAAATTCAATACAAAAGAAGTTATTATAAAGTTTATTATCTTGGCTCAATAATCAGATCAACTTAATTGTATCAAAATATTCTATTATCATCCGGATTCCATCTATAAATATTATAAGGCTGAAGAGTTTGTTTGTTTGTTTGTTAGGTTGAGCGCACTAATCTCAGAAACTACTAATCCGATTTGAAAAATTCTTTCTGCATTAGATAGCCCGTTAACTGAGGAAGGCTATAGGCTATACATCATCCCGGAAAAATGTACGGTTCCCGTGGAATAGATTTGTTTTTGTCTAAGAAAGCGAAGCGAGGGTGAGTCGCTATATACTGACAAAAATTGAAATCGACATAATTGTAACAAGAAGCTAAAAACGATTTCTAATATTTGTTTGCATAGTTTACAAGTTATGAGTTATGCTAATAAAAGTATGTTCTTAAAAATTCTGCATGTAACTTAGATTCTATATTATTTTACTATTTTCTAAACGACACTCCATCCATTCTAGTGTAGGTTTAAATATTAGCTTTACCTCAGTTACATAATCATTAAAACACATATTGCTATATTTTATTTATTTGTAATATTATTATCATTAAAAAATCACACTACTAAAGTACTTGGTGTGTTTAGCCCATAGTAGGGGTAAAGAACTATTTTCTTTGTATGTTGCCAGTATATTTGTACAACGCAATAATATTGTCAAAGAATCTTTTCTCGCAGGATTTGCGAGGATATGAAATATATCGGTTTCTTTATTTAAGTGGGTTGGTATTTTCTTCGTGAAAAGGCTAGTACTCGTAGCTATAAAAAATACAATTTAAATACCATGTGGATAAGTAGCAGTTTTGTGTATTACGTAATATTGGTCTGGAATTCGATATCTGGTAAGAAATGTTTTATTGACCATATGAATACCACAAATTAAGTACCTTATGTAATGTAAGTATCTTTTGATTTTTTTAAAGGAATAGACTGCCTGAAATCAAACATAGGCTAACTGAAAGAATTATATATATATATTAGGCAGAATCTATACATTAAATATTGTTTGGAAAATCTTAATGAAATTGACTTTATTTTTGTCTGTCTGTCTGTCTGTTACCGCATCATGGGAAAACCACTGGACAGATTCTGATGAAATTTAGTATGATGATTGGTATTTGGCAAAAACTACTTACATACATTTATTTAATCCTTTATTATACAAAAAAAAATACAAAACATATCTTCTATCTTCTTCTTCTATATAAAAATCAATTGCTGTTCGTTACTCTCCCTAAAACTTAAAAACGGCTGGACCGATTTGAATAATTCTTTTTTGTTTTATTGGGGATATGTCAGGGATAGTTTAAGTATAAAAAAATAGGCAAAACCTATAAGATCTACTGGAAAATCTAAAAGTTCAGAACTGTTTATTTTGTATGGGAATCACTACATCGGATTACTTTCAATAGATACTGTTAATAGTGGTCCTATCATCTACAACAATGCGTCAAGTTTAAGTTTGAAAAAAATATATATCTATAGTCTATCTATTATCTATATTAACTGTTAAAACGTACCTAGGGACGAGCCGCTAGTCTAATATATAAAATTCTCGTGTCACAGTTTTCGTTGCCATACTCCTCCGAAACGGCTTGACCGATTTTGATGAAATTTTTTGTGCTTATCCGGTATCTATGAGAATCGGTCAACATCTATTTTTCATCCCTCTAAATGTTAGGGGTAGTCCACCCCTAAATTTTTATTTTTATTTTTTAGACAAAATTTTTAATTTCTATTTTTTTATGATACAGCATACAAAAATACATACAATCCTCAATTTTCAACCTTCTACGATCAACCCTTATTTTTTAATAGCCATTTTAGTAATAGGAAATTATTTATATGGCAAAACAACGTTTGCCGGGTCAGCTAGTTATATTATAAATATAATGAAAAGTCAATATTTTTGTATCAAGTCGCAAAACGATTGACCCCCTCGAGCGAAGCAAGGGTAAGTTACTAGAAGTAAATAAAATAATAAGAAGTTTACCATTTTACTTCTAAGCATCTTATCTAAGATCAATACATTCTTCGGCTAAACCACAAACAATCTAATGGAATTAGCTCATTCGTCTATTAGATACTGTTTTACTGCTCTTTTATTTTATGATCACACTTCGCCGATAATGTATTGAAAGTGGCCACAAAATGTCGCTGTTTATTTCGATAAAATGTTTTTTACGCGGATATCGCTACGCTATTGGATATTTAGAAGCAGTAATTTTTTTATGTATTGTTGTAATAATATCTTTTTCGTCTTTTATGTACAATTTTTAGGGTTTGAAACGTGAGTTCTGAACTTCACCAGTGAAATCTATTTGTCTGTCCGTGCATTTCTTTTAGCTTTAAACACCTGCATTTATGGAACAATCATAAGCAACCAGCTTAAAACTAATTAAAATTAATTATTACCTAATATTTGTGTTATTATGGCACATAATAAAAAAATAAATTGTAATATATTGTAAATCAAAGAAACAATCTTGAGCATTTAGTATGATTATAATCTAACTATGAAGAAAAATAACAAATATCAAGAACTATTCAATATAGTATTTTGTGTTTGTACGGGACCCACAGTGAACAATTTCGACAGTCGATTTTTACTATCGTTAATGCTATTGTATATTATCCTGTTGATCTGCTTTCACACATAACATTAGAGAATGATTAAACCAAGCCTTACAAAATATTTCTTTATAGCATAGATATATTCTGACTTAAATATATGTATCAGTAATAGAGGTTCGTAATACAAAATCCACTACGAGGTAAGGTTATACAATGCTTGAAAATTTTTCAAATTAATGAACTTACTACTTACAAGGTACCTACATCCAATAAATTGGTACGATGGTACCTATCTAAATATAAAAAAAAACAAAAGTCCTTACCAATGTTAGTACTTATAAATACAAAAAGTTTAGTTACTTTATCTTTTACGCAATAGAAAAATAACAGACTGACATGATTTTTACATACGAAAAGGCGTTTATAGGGCGCAAAATGGAAATGTTTTTTATTCTGGTATATTAAGCAGTTTCTAATAGTTATTGCAGCATAGAGTTGACTGAATCGAAGGCAAGTTACTGTTAACTATTACAGAATCTTATTATTTTACTTTATTACTTGGCTTGGTACGTTTTAATTTTTTTGAGCGAAACCCTAATTCTTTTTATAAAATAAAAGTAGCCTAAGTTACTCCTTATAATATCAGCTATCTGCCAGTGAAAGTCTTGTTAAAATTGGTCCAGCCGTTCCGGAGATTAGCCGAAACAAACAGACAGACAAAAATTTTAAAAATTGTGTTTTTCTTATAAGTACCGTACGTATATAATTCCATAAGCATTTAGTATAAAGCTGTTATATTGACATTACAAACAATTATTAATAATTGTAACAATAGTTACAGTACAATTATAGCTCATTTTATTCTCTTCTATACATATTATAAAATTGTAACTAAGCCGAATCTGTACATTAAATATTTTTTGGAAAATCTTATTGAAATAGACTTTATTATCGATACAGAAGCCAAATCTATAGTTTTTAGAATTTTTGTCTGTCTGTCTGTCTGTCTGTCTGTCTGTCTGTCTGTCTGTCTGTCTGTCTGTCTGTCTGTCTGTCTGTCTGTTACCGCATCATGGGAAAACCACTGGACAGATTTTGATAAAATTTGGTATGATGATAGCTGGTTATCCGGGTCAACATATAGGATACTTTTTACTGCGGCAAAATATCTCATCTCTGAGCTAAACGTAAGAACGTAACTAGGGACGAACCCGAGCTAAGCGAGGGTGAGTTGCTAGTATAGTATAAACTGCTACTTTTAATCAATGTATCGCATAGCGCAAGCTAGATAGTATGAAATTCTAAAAGCCGCGTTAATTTATATAGCGGGTTCGAGTGACGTAGCGGCTGTACTAATTTTGTTCACACGTTTTACATTCATCTTGATAAAGTAAGTGTCATAGAGTAAACGTAGAAAACAAGAATCCGTAACATAAAAAACGTTAAATGTAAACAAGATGACGTAGGAAAATAGCATTGCGCAGTCGGATACATATGTATGTATATGTTTTGTTATTGCTGCGAGTCCTTACTTCATAAAAATACTACGTAATTTAATTTTTATTTATCATAAAAAAGAATATAAAACTACACTTTCGTCTCTTAAGAGATGAATGGAGAAACAGTTATCCGTCCTTCGTTTTTTTTTTAATTTTTACCTAAGCGAGATTCGAACCCACGTTCTCCACTCAGAGTTTGTCAGCCCCTTAAGATAACCAAATATCAGCCATGTATAAAATTACCTTAAATAATGCAATATTCAAAAAAAAACAATTATTTAGGTACTAGCTATAGGAGTATGGATAATAATTCTAAAATAACTTTAACATTTTTGAATTAAAAATAGTGTTTTAATGTATACGGTTTTCGAGCCCTTCAAGACCTTTAGATTGATGATCAATGAAGATTTAATTTTACCTCTCTGCTTATCTTAGAAGGAATGATAAAAAAATAAGGTCGAATTCTAAAACATTTTATATATTAGCATTTTATTTATTACATTAGCAGAAAATGTTTAAAAACAATTTTCTTTAAAAGTCTTATACCTGACCTAACACGTCTTTTCACATGAAATGAAATGGAATTTTAATAGAATAGAAGAAAAGCTCTGCCAAAAGAACCTAAACAAGCTTTTCACTCAGACAAATTACATGTGTATCGTATTTCTCAGTCTCTGAATTACTAAGTGCTGAGACAGACCATAATGTTTTGCTAAGTCATTAAATTCAATTACATATCAATCAAACATAATTGTTTATATTTGAAAGTGAACTTTTACCACAAACTTTTTTTTTTTAGATTATGCTATAATACTTGACACAAAGTGGAAGACATGTAACAATTCTCATCATGCTTGTTCATTTATTATTTACACATGCATCACTCGGAAATATCTAGACGGATCTCTTTCGAGCTTTTTTAAAGTGTGTCTTTATTTTTTTATTTAAAGCTTTTAAACCAATTCTATTAAATCGATTGAACATGCCCGAAGTTTTAACTCAAATTCTCTTTATGTTGTGGTTCTGCTTTGAGGTGTTAGATTTAAAGCTAATAGGAAAAGTAAATGTACATATTTCTTATATTATATAGAACGAATATTGTAACAATTACGAAATCTAGTACGTACAAATAATTCTGAATCTACGTATCATTTGATTACAATCTCTATATGAAACCACACGTGTTCACTAGTGTTAGGTGGTTGATACCAAAATCATAGATAAAACTTTTTTACGAATTCTAAGTTGTTAGCCGATACTATCTGAGAAAATAGATTATTGGTATAATGATAACAATTCTTTAAACACATTACATAATCCGCCGAAAAGAAAAATTCATCTATTATAAATATATTACAAGAGTTGATCCCAAGCGAGAAAAGAAAATCATTTCTAGACGTTCGTGTCTGCACACACCCTTTTTATAGCCCGAGTGAATTATAACATAAAATATTTATGTCGTTTTGGGGATATGTAACACGTCTGTTTATTTTAGATGGTAATAATATTCTAAATACTTATTTTATAAAACAAGAGAATTAAGTAGTTGACAAAAACTTATTGTATCAATTATTTTTTTATTTTCTGTTTTGTGCTGCCATTTTCTAGAGAATAAAGATCTTACACCAGCTGACATTCAACTATCACAAAAAATTAATTAAAAAATATGGAAATGACAATAGGAAAGGTTAGGAATCGCCAGTTCAATTTCAAAATTAACACATTTGTTTATATAAATACAAATACAACGGGGAAAGTTTTTTGTAATAAACAACAGTGAAAATGGATTCCAAAGCCGTTTATCTATATAATTTACTAAATGTATTATAGCTATATATGTATTATCTATGCATTTTTTGTGCAATTAAAGCAGTCCTATTACTTTTTAATATTGGTCAGATTTAACAAGCTTATCAAATTAGCTTAGCAATATTAGCAAGCAAAAATATGTATATAAACTAAAACATAATTCTCGCTGTTTGGGATCGGAATATACGTATATAGTGTATTGTATACACACTACTTGAAGATATCTGGAAGGTTTCTTGGCGACTCAAAGCGAAACTGGATTTTTTTTGTGTCAAATGCATAATACAATACATAAGGTTCAGTTGAGTTGTTTAATTAACAGACAAACAATAATGAATTCAATTTGATATATATATATATATATATATATATATATATATATATATATATATATATATATATATATATATATATATATATATCTTACATACTATACGTATTCTCGTACATTAGTATCGAATTAGCTCATTATGACTCTATTATCTGCACCAGTAAACAAAGAGCAGTCTATTTCTAATTCTAACGTCTAGATGAAACCAAACAGTAATTACAGAGACATATAATGGGAAATCTACAAAGCAGTACATTTGAGTCATAGTAAAACTGTACAGAAACGAAATTAAGCATTCATGTAGTTGCTTTCATTAGATGACAAACTAATTTTAATACACTGTCTCGTACATTCTGAATTAATTTAGTTTTACTTTGTATTTTACTATTCATATTCTTTACTAATTTATAAAATAGTAACAAAGTGTAATCTCTACATGAAATATTTTTTTAAAACGTTGTGTTCTGTAATGGATATAGAATCCAAGTATTAAACAAAATTTCTATGTTCCTTTGTTTGTTCCTCTGCTTACTTCTTTAACACGCATCGGATTTTGATACAGTTTTCACTTATAGTAAGAGGAATAAACGAGGAAGGTTTGTGTATATAATTTGTAAATATTTTGTACAAATGGTTGAACGGTAAGACGGTGTTTTATCAAAAAATAAGCTATTTTTACAGAGCTAACACTATCTAAAGATCATCATTGTACTAGATCATTATTGTACTAGAAAATTTCATTATTGTACTAGAAAATTTGTAAGACGTTATTGGTATACTCACAAAAACTTTTTATATCTATTTAAAACGTACCTAAGCGAGCGAAGCGAGGTTTAGTCGCTATAGTATAAATGAATCATTCGTAATGATTTTAAAATAACTTATACCCCTTATCGAGCTCAAATGATTATTATTTGTATGGTATCTTTAAAATTACCCGTCTTTTTGTTTCTTCCCCCTTATCTCTGAAACTGCTAAACCTATTTTAATGAGGTTTTCGCTGTCGGACAGATTATTTGGGCGTGTTTTATCTCAAGAAAAGCAACCTCACGTAATAGGATTTTAAATATTATAGTATAGTATGGGCAGAAACAGTACACTTTCTATTCCTTTCACTCTCAAAATCCAATAGGAATACACTTTGACACTAGCGCTAAAAGATCAGGCACAGGACCAACGGCTAGACGTGCCATATAGGGTAAAACACTGCTAACTTTCCAATTCTGGGCTATCCATCGTTTATGTTATTGTTGTGCAATGTGCATCGATTTCTTCTAAAAGTACAGTATTGCATAGCACGATGTGTTTTATGACTGTCAAACTCGGAATGAGGTCAAGGATATGTGTAAAGATGTATGATTGGGCAAGTAGACAAGTAAGAAAATGAGTGTGCGGGTGTTTGTATCAGAATGGGGATACAAAAGAGAAAAGAGATAGTTTTTATAACGTATTAATACATAGATTACCCACTTTAAAATGATGTATCTATACAAAAATCATAAATAACATATTGTTTTTACCATTGAAATTCATTACACTTTGAAAAATAACTTTAGCCAAGACATTGAATATTTTACGCAATAAATATAATTGTAAGTGCTTGAAATATGATATAATATAAAGTATCTCACAATAACATTAAACTCTTACTGCTTACGACAGCTATCAGTAAAATGGACAAAATATTTTGTTTCAACAATGGCACTTAAACTGAAAATTATTCAATATTACGTGGGATATATTCGTTGGGCAATAAGAACGCTTTTACAAAATAAATGTTGTTTATTTGATTGGGGAGATGCTAAATATTTATTATATAGCAAGTACGCATCTTGTAGAACCCCAAAATATATTAAGTCACTATATTTTAAGATATTGTTTTACAAAGAGTATTGTTATAATAATTATGTTATTGGAAATTATTTTGTGCGGGTGTAATCAATTCTTGAAAAGTTATAAATATCTGTTAATTATTATATTTATGTAAGATGTATGTATTAAATGAAACTTTTTTTTATATATTTTTTAATTTTTTTTGGACAAAATTAACTGTCTTTAAGACTATCATCGTCATAAGAAATAGATAACTAATCAATCATCCTTTCTTTTCCCACAATACTTGTTCAGAATTAACTTTCACGCCTTAGATAAATTAATAATTTATGATGAAATTTTGCTGTTAAGTTAGACATAATGTAGGTAAACGGATTACGTAATGAAAATGCAGATGTATTTAAAGTCCTTGCTAATTTTGTTATCAATTATTTTAACGCAAGACTTCTGAAACGTCTCCATAATAAAATAAGTCGAAAGTGACAGTGACTGTGAAATTACCATCAACCTTCACAATTATATTAACTTAAAAAATTATTACACGTATACAATTTAGTACAGACATTCTTGCCAAAAGATTTTTCACACTCATATATTCCATAGATAAGGCGCATGCATCAAATTTTTAATTTGTTGAAGTAGCAAACTACGAGAGTCTAGATACAGTAACTTTACAATTTATGTTCTCTACAAAGGCAGGGTGTACTAACTTGCAACTTAAATTACCTCGGCCAAATTAAAATTAATTTATTCCGTTTGAAAACTTACTTCATGTCACATTTCATAGTCATTGCGTAACATTATATTAATTTGTTTGTATATTTAGAACTTTAATAGCTTTTAACAAGTTTTTTATAAAGCTTTTATTTAACTTGCAATCTTATATTTGTATATTGTAAGTCTTTCCGATCAATATATTTTTGAACCACCTGCTGGCGTCCAATTCTAACTGAATTGGTTGAGATATTTGGCATACTTGTGTAAGTTCGATGACAATGCAATATAATGCATCTCATCATTATGTGTATTGAGTTTGATTATGAAAACGCGGAGCCATAGGAACTTCTTTCTTTAACGTTCGGAAATGCATTTACGTATTTCATAGGAACTCCTAAACTACACATAATTACACCACGATGAGTTAACTGAGAAGTTGTCAATAAAACAACACACCTGTTTGAGTTTAGACTCATCTAATTGCTTTTGATAAGTACGTTAACTCTACTATAAAATAAAACAGTTTTAATACCGCTCTTGGATAAGCAAATAGATAAGTTCAAAAGACTAAAAAGTCATAAATAATAGGCTTTCATTCTTAATCATCGAATAATGATTGAGGGAACTTGCCAACGAAGCTACTCATGTAAAGAATGACCCTGACAGTATATAAAAGTGGAACAAATAAAGTACTTCAGTTATTTACACAACTGTCTTTTTAATTTATTTTTTTTTGGATTTCATTGGAAGAATAGCTTTGCTTGATTATTGAAAAACAGATCCAATTGGTATAGTAAATAGATCATTAAGACAATAAAATATCAAAAATCTTTCAGATGGTCTATATATTTATATAATCATGATGTATTTTGATAAGCTTAGTTTATACTAGCATTTCCCGCGGCTCCGCCTGCGTTCAGATGACCAAAAACCAAATTCTTATGTTTTACATATTAGTATACTCTTACATTGCAGTTTTTGTATTTTTTCTCAGAAATGAGATATTTTCCCGTGGTAAAAAGTACCCTATATGTTGAACCGGAGAACTAGCTATCACCATACCAAATTTCATCAAAATCCCCCCAGTGGTTTTTCTGTGATGCGGTAACAGACACATAGACAGACAAAAATTCTAAAAACTATAGATTCGGCCTCTGTATCAATAATAATGTTTATTTCAATAAGATTTTCCAATAAATATTTAATGTACAGATCCGGCTTGGCTACAATTTTATTATAATATATGTATAGATTACCTCGTATTACCAAAGCTATTACTCGTACAACAGATTCCATCTTACATGATTTATATTGTTAAGTGATAAACAATCTAAAGTTATATACTCGTACAAGAAATACAAAGCGTGAAGTGGAATTTAAAGTCGTTGTTATCATAACATCAACTTTGTTCGAAAGTCCCCGCATTTACAACTTCTGATGTCACTTTAACACAATCTATTTTCTGCTGCAATGTCTATTCCTATACAATTTTATAGATATAATAACTAGCGACTTACCTTCGCTTTGCTTGGGTGCGTGCGTAGGTATGTTTTTTTTTCAGCAAAACCCCAATTCTTTTTTCTAAAATAAAAGTAGCCTAAGATACTCCTTATAACAGCAGCTATCTGCCAGTGAAAGTCACGTCAAAATCAATCCAGCCGCTTCGGAGATTAGCCGGGAAAAAAAACAGACAGACAAACAAAAATTAAAAAAAATATATTTTTCCTATAAATACCGATTACAGATTTTACAGATCATACAGATTTTATTTAAACTTAATTAATATAATAAAATTTATGAAAATTTTAGAATGTAATAGACAATTATTAAAACAACTGTTCATTTGCCTTGAGATTTAATGATTTTCGTCACTCTATTTTTTAACAACATATTAATCGAGAACAACTATTTGCGACTTTATATTAACAGATAATCGTCAAAATTCAGTTTAATTCCAGTTAATAGACTTTTAAGATATAACTTGAGCTATGTTTTTAATGTATTTTCATATTAGCGGAGGTCACATTTAGTGGTTATGTATATATATGTAAAAACTACTGCATAAACAAGGTTTATACTGATATTTTCTTAAATGCATTCTTTAGCATATCTAAAATAAATTTAGTAATTGTTCTTTTTTCGTAAATTTATTATTTCGTTTCAAGTTTTTAATATATGTATAATAAACTGGTATTTAAATTAGTAGTGCCATTTAACATAGCTTAGCATCTAAATACCTAGAATATATATTGTAAAATTAACTTATGTTAAAGATATGAAAGGTTTAGCTTAAAGAACTCTGTATATTACATTGGCTTTACGTATCACTAAATAAGTTAATAAACTTTCTAAAGACATTTTTTTTTCTACAAATTTTATAAGCAGATATATAGATATTTGAAATAACTTACTGTGGGTAAACGTAAAATGATGAAAACTCAAATATAACTTTAAATTTGGTGCATAGTCAGCCCAAAGTTAACATTAATATTAACGAACAAATAATCAAAACCCCTGTGAAAATCGTGCTCGCAATGAAGCAATGTTTTCAACTACATCAATAAAAGTTATAAGAGATTGTACTCAGAACTTTATTCTATTCGTTTACTACCAGTATTTTCGTATATCGCGATAATATTGTCAAAGTATCTATTCTCTCAGGATTTGCGGAACGACATTGTTAGATAAGATATATCGGTTTTTATATTAAATTCCATTGTTATTTTTTCAACATTTAGACATAAGTTCTTATTAGTGCTTATTACTATAACAATGGTTGATTGGTTCATATATTTATTCTAGAGCAAGAAATAACCGAAAGTATCGACTCTGAAGTCTGGTATAATCTCAAGGTATATTGGCTTGGCCTGTCAATTCCAACGATTTTTGAAATTTATTTGTCTGTCCAATTAGTTCAGTAATCACGCAATCACTATAATTATTTTTTTACGATTGCAATACAAATAGATTTTTTATTGTAAAAAACTAACTACTTTAAGGGTACTTTTACCACGGAAAATACGAGGGTTCCCTAGGGAAAGAATATTTAATTAAAAATCCATTCTAGCTCGGAAACTACAGCATTGCATTGCTGCATTGGTGTAAATTTATTATTAGTATCTGGGCGATCGAGCTTCGCTCGGAGTTCTTTTTTGTTATATCGTATTTTTGAGATCAAAAAAAAAACTAAAAATTGAATAAATACAAAAAAAAAACAAAAGTAAAAACTTTGTATCTAACCAGGATTCGAACCCGGATGTCTGTGATTGTCAATCTTGGCCGCTTAACCACGATGCTTACGCCCGAGCGTAAGAAATTATCGACCATATTTTGCGTGGAGAAATGCGAAAGAAAATCTCGTGAAAATTCGAAAACACGCGTTTTCCCAGACATTAGACTTATCTAGATCGATTTTTCGGCCCCGAAAAATACAATACCAAATTTCAGCGAAGTCGTTATAGCAGTTTCCGAGATCGCTGATATAAATAAATAAATATACAAGAATTGCTCGTTTAAATATATTAGATAGATAGATTATTTTACCATACATTTTAATAAACTTTTTACTCAAGTAAACTGGGTAAAGATCCGTTACGTGCTCTAAACGTAGATGGTCATATTAAATATCAACTCTTTCTCATTTTCAGTCAATTTGAAGGTGAAAGGTACAACAAGAGATGTCATACTAAATATTAAATTATTTATTTGACTTATATAACATATTTTAAATCTATTACCCATCTAATACGTTTCAAAAATTGGCACCTAACGGTTTTTCTGGTCATGACGAAATAATTTTGCTTCGACTTCAATCAAACTAAAAGTGTCCGGAACCCTCACACAAATTATGTACCTAATACACATTCCTTGAATAAACAAGCCCAACTAAATCCTTTTTGATTATGCATAAAATGTAGCACTAAAAACGTACTTTATGTGAAATTGACCGACAAATCCCTTACAAGATCCGGATTCCTGACAAGAATACGTTTCAAGGACACGTATCCTTTACCTCTTCCTTTTGTTATGTAAATATATATCTGGTAAAACTTTTGTAACAAATACCCCTAAAATATTCCTCAGATCCATTAGAAAATGAAAGGCTTGTCTTGCTCTAAGAAACAAGAGCTCATTGCGTTTCGTCCCCTCCAATGTTTATCAAACACTACGTATAGAAAGAAGGGTTAAATTAGTGAACGACTTAATGATTGCTTTTCCACGCCCTAAATTAAAGTTAATTAAATATTAGTGGCTAAATGTTCTTTACTTTGGTTTCTTCATATTATTATTTTTTATTTCTTTGGAATAATTATTATTGACAATATTTCTACAATTTTTTCGCTATAATTACTAAATATCACAAACCCGTAAGCACTAAGTATGACCCCCGATTTATATGAGAATATGCGGTTAATTTATTCAGAACCTATCTATGGAAGCATCTATCCGACAACTTAGCAATAAACCGTTACCCAATTAATAAATAAATAAATATGCTGGGACATTAATACACAACACCTTCTAGTTCCATGGTAAGCTATGAGCCGCGAGGCCTGTGTTATGGATACCAGATAATTGATACAATACACATGTATTACTTCAAATACATACATATTATAAATATAAACACCTATGACTAGAAACAGGGTGTAAACATTAGTATAAAAATGAAATAAAAAATAGTCTGAGCTGCTTGAAATTTACTATTTGTATTTCTTGATTGAACTGATAAACTATAAACATGAATTTCAAAGTTTTTCAAAATTCTATCCCTTAGACGAGAAAAGGGGTGGCAATTTATTTATTTTTTGTTTCGATTATATGTATGAACTGCAAAAATAATGAATTGCTTCGAGAATAGGATGGTGCTGCCGTGCTCCTTTTTGCTCGGCTTGGCGGGGGCACTGCCGTGCCCCCAGAATAAAGGTGAGAAATACCTCTTATATTATTATATGACTTAAGGTCCGTCACGTAGCAAACGAAATGATCTATCTAATAGACAAAAATATGAGCGCTAAAAACTGCGCCAACCCATAAAAAGTTACATGCATAAATATTTCATTTCAACAATAATAATTAATTTTAAAAGCCTTACAAAAAACAGATAAAAATTCGTAAATAAATTATATGGGGAAAACATTTAAAATAGTCAATTTAGTAGAAAAATAACAATTTATTCATGGAAATCTGCCTTAGTTTGCTTAGTTAATTTTGTAGAAATCATCGCAGTTAATTCGGGCTGTTTTCGTCAACCGTCACGTCCCGGCTGCTTAATCATGAATGACGCGTTTACGTATTCAGGAGGCTCACTAGCCGCTAACGAGAACACGAGATAAGTTTACGAATGTCGCCTCGAATTTCCAAAGACGTTGTCCCAGCTTTGATTATCTGAGTCTTCAAATTAACATAACGAAACTAGAACATTATTACACCAGGTATATATTTATTCACTGTATACTTTCTTTAGTTTTAGATTTTATTATCTTTTTTTACTTCGCAAATACCAAAAAAAATTAAAGTTTCCAATTTTCTAAATTAGATTTTATTAGGTTTATTTTACGCATACTTACAAAATATAGAAGTTTCGTTTAACATAATACTTTCTTAAACTTACGCAAATATTTTACATTTTAAATTATACTATAATAATTTTAAATAAAACTGTCTTTTCGGATTTATTCGCGGATTTATTTTGATTTTTGATTCCCGACGTTTTGTATGCTTTACATCAATCATGGTCGTGGGAGAGACTCGTTATGCCTTCACGCTGTAACAGTTAAAGGGTTTGGGAGATATTTAACACAAAGATAAACTATAGTTAAGCATTCAAGTACGCACCCAAACAAAGCGTGATTAAATAGCTATTAAATATAAAAACATTGGTAATTAACTTATTTTTTTAAAGCGATTGAATTTTTCATTTTTGTCCATTTCCGAATCACGAGATCGTACAAATTAAAATCTTTAGTTACTCATCAATCGTATACACATTTGTGTGATATAAATGAAGCTAGGAAAGTTGCGGCTTGTACGTACATCGCATGTACATTATTTGAATGGCGGATTGAGGTCTGTACTCTTGCTTCCTCGTAAACAATTCTAATGTTTGTCAAGCTTTATATAAATACGTATGTATACGCGGTGCGCGTTTAATTAAACGCAAGTCTAAACATTATCTTTGCTTCAACTAAAGTCGGCTGATATCAATGACAGATGTTTATCTTCCCTGTGATTATGTACCTATTTAATTTATAAAATATACTCGTATAGAAGTTTTGTTATTATTTTATGAAGCTACATTTGTTGTTGGCTCTAGAGTATAAACTCTGAATAGTATACTTACTTTGATCATTTTTTGCAAACTGAGACACATTTTTCAAAACAATAAAATATACACATAATTTTTACAGTTTTCAAAAACTAAAATGACATTTTTATTCAACTGTATAGTCAAAATGAATCAAACCAGCCAAACATCATTCCATCAAATGCGCTCAAATCAAATTAAATTATTGGATTTTAATACGAACGCATACCCGTTAGAGTTGTACTGACTAGTGGCCGATTAGTCGGGAAAGTCGACTATTCGGCCATAGTCGACTAGTCAGCAAAAAGCACCGAGAAGTTGGACCATTACTTTATTCATATTACTATTCTTAAAATAGGTGGATTGAAATTAAATTCCTTCATTTTTATTAATTATTATTATTCATATTCCTATCAGTATCAAGTCTTACAATTTGCAATATAATCTTTACAATATATAGGTATGAAGGAAGGAATAGAAGACTTAGTGCTTATATGACTAAGATTAACAAAAACATAAATTTTGAACGCAAGTTTCTACAACTTTGAACAAAGAACAATTATGTAATCTCCTGATTATTATTTATTTTTGAACCACAGTTGGCACAGGAGGCTAATCGGCTAGTCCCCAAAATTGATAGTCCACCCATCTCTAATACACATAGATAACTAACATGTACAAAGTATCAAATCGATATAATAATTAATAGGAAATAGGTTGAATCAGTGACATGTGAAGTTTATAAAAATCTATACTTATAGGTAAAATAGTAATTTTATTATTCCTTAAAGGGCTGAAACTATTATAAAGAGATTTACTGTAGATAGACAAATAGTGAATTTAGGCGAATCCGAAATCTGCTATTCTAACTTTTAAACTTTTTAAATAGTTTCCGCTTGATAAAAAAGACAAATTTCATTATTGATTTCTGATAAATGAAAGACTATAGAAAATTATAATGAATTTCTTTAAAATTGGTATCGCTGGTATATAAATGTAAGAGGTATAAACAAATCGCGAAAAACATGTGCATTCTGTGTAACTATATCGAGTCAAGTAAATTAAAACAATTGTGCCATTATTCGGTTACAGGCGACAGAGTAATGACATCAAGAAATTTGTTCGGGTATAGCAAATACGTGAGAAGCATGTTTGTTGAAAGCTATGTAGCCTAATAGGGAAAGAAGCCGCATAGCCAAGAGCGATAAGAGAATTCACAAATTTTATATTAAACTAAGTTAAGATAGTTAACACAAATAATTAAATAGCTTTAGTCCGCAGCTTCGTACACGAGCTTTTTTTTGTAATCATTTATCATTTCTCAAGTTTATATATTATGTGCTGTGTCAAAAATGTTTCTACTCAAGTAAATTTATCTATGTATATTATAGGTATACACATGTGTATACATATACAGAAAGTATAAATATTAAATAGTTTTCGAAAGATTTGCAGAGCGCCAACTCTCATTTGGCCGTGGTGTACTATGGTCTAATCCTCCTTGCATTGAAGAGAGGCCCGCAAACGACCAGACATCAGGACGTTAAAGAGAGGTCAATAAAACAATTATTTCTACAATAAAGTGTCATGCCATATAAAAGCTTTTAGAGTACAATACATATTGGCTGAGGCAGTTACAATATAGCTACTATGTTCGTAATGTAACGAGACATAAAGGTGTAAAATCGCCATTTTCGCAGTTAAATTGAACTTAGCTGCAATAATATGCTATATTATGGGTAAAGTATGGGTCACATAATTGTAACACATTGTTTGTAAGGGTTGTACATATTTCGGGACTGGTTTTGAGCTTAAATGTCATAGGATGTACTAAAACTCTTAAAGTAACTACGTGTATATACAACTATAAGAGCTTTAGACAATGGACTCAGTATTGCAACTATAACAGCCGATTTCTATATACGTTTGTATGAATAAATAAATTCATATTTCATGCAAAAAAATATCTCGTAACTGCTTTCCCGGTAAGTAAATAACGGTGTAGTAAAAACTTAGATACAAACACAATTTATGAATGGGCCCGTAATGTCATACATCAATACATTTGGCACGCAACGTCTTTTATGAGACATCCACAAATTGAGATGAAGCACAGAGCCTTGGGAAGCGTATCATTGGCATCCCGGAGCGCGGTAAACGAGCCCGAAAATTGCTTGCAATTTATTCGGTTCAAGGTTGACCCGGAATGAGAAAGAGGCGTTTGTCACTTACTATACACTGTATTATTTGCCGCGGACATTCAGTGTATTGTGCTACATAAATGCGCCTTTATGCATTGGGTTTTATGTTTGGCAAAAGTCTACGTTATACGAGAATCTTCAATTCAAGAAAATTGAGTGTGCGTTTCCATACCTACGTAAACGCGAGAGTAAATTTAGAAGAATCAGAAAACAGAAGAAAAGATTCTACGTGTATTATTGTTAAATTATGTAATTTGTTGTATTTTGCTTTCGGGTAAATACTTCTTAATTTTTATAATAATACTAGCTACCTACCTTCCCTTCGCTCAGGTTCGTCCTTAGTGGAAAGCAAAAATAAATCTGTCCCACGAGAACCGTACAGTTTTCCGGGGTAAAAAATAACCTATGTAATATTCCAGACTATAATCTATCTCTGTGCCAAATTTCATCCAGATCCGTTCAACCGTTCTGGCGTGATTGAGTAACAAACATCCATCCATCCAAACTTGCGCATTTTTAATATTTATATTTTTATAATAATATTATGTACCAAAAAATTACCAGCAATTACTCAATAAGCTCGAGTGCCTTCAAAATCTTATAATAAGATTTATTTTTGAACTAAGGGAGTATGATCATATCACACAGTATCTTCTATATACTGTCCTCTTCCATGCTGATACTCCTGCCTACCTCAAAGAACGCTTTGCGTTCCTAGGGGCTAGTTCCCAGTTCGCTCAACAACTTCGCTCCCGCAGTGAAAGGTTACTCGTAATCCCATTAAGCCATTCCAAATCTTATAGTGAGTCTTTCACCGTTAAAACGGTGAAACTTTGGAATGACCTTCCAATTGAAATAATAATGTCAAATTCGGTGAACATATTTAAAAAACGTCTAAAAATGCACTATCTATCACATAGTAGGGGAGCCCAAGTGAGGATTTTGGGATTTACTCAAGCGCGGCCGATTACCATAAGGGGAAATACCTTGCACTCTGTTTAGTACCTCCACCATAATATAAGTCCTTTTTATAAGGTCGCGCGTCTAGGGCAGCCGATCAAAATATTTAAAAAATATTTTGATAGGGTAAGAAATACTTGAAACCGTCAGATTAAAGTATGGTGGGCTAAGTGCGTCCTGAAAAGTGTGCAAATCAATAATATCTACCGATTTCCAAAAGTCGAAGAGGCAAAAATCGTACATAATTTTTACAGTCGATTTAAGTTTCGAAAAGTTCAGACTAACTTAAAAGTTCATAATAGACGATAAATCGGCTAAAGTCTATAATAACCATGACACACAGACAGTTTATTTTGCACTCGTAATATTAGTATTCTATATTTATAGCGAAATTTACCGCTAAGTTGAGTGTGTTATTTTTGTTGACCTCAATGTTTCCAAAATGTTCTTCATCAAGTCTGTCTAATCTTCTTATCTGAACGAACAAATGCTAAGTAATTTATGAACCTTCATGTAAAATGGATGAATAAATGACAACGCGAAGTATTACCATAAAACTTTTGCACCTTTATAGCTACGGTCGCCATCTTTGGACGATAAAACTTGTAGTTATAGTAAACAGTAAACAACAAATATTTGACAAAGTCTAGTGCCTTTTGGTGGATATAAACATAAGCTTAAAAGTTTTAGATAGTATATTTAAGAACGTTTGCAGTTTTCTTTTCTGTAAGAAGCTTCTCTCCCAAGTGACCCATAAGAACGGAGTCTATTATTCTTCGCAGTTGGCTGCGTTAAGTAATTAAAATTGTGTTTAAAATAACATTAAAACTTTGCGATACAACTTCTATAACTTTTAATGATAAAAAAGTTGTTATAGATCGAACATGTACTTTGTATTTATTTGAATAACAAATTAATTATACGCCAAAATTCTCTCCATCTATTTTTCCTATAAGCAATGTACAATTTTCCGCAGACGCAGTTGAACTTCAACTCAAATCAATTAATATTTCTAAAGGATCGGGCTCTGATGGTATTCCGCCAATTTTTATAAAAATTTGTTCTTCTGCATTATCAATACCATTAACAATCATTTATAATAAATCAGTTTTAAATGGTATATTTCCATCTTTATGGAAAATTGCTAAAATCACCCCTGTATATAAATCAGGTGATAAGAGTGATGTCAGAAATTATCGACCAATTTCTATCTTAAACTGTTTTGCTAAAATTTTTGAAACTATGATCTATAAACAACTGTACAGTCATATAAAACCACACCTTGACATTAAACAACATGGTTTCGTATCTGGTTGTTCCACAGCTTCCAACTTATTAGTATATACCACTTTTTTAAGTGAATCATTTGATACAAAGACTCAAGTAGATTCAATTTACCTTGATTTCGCCAAGGCGTTTGACCGAGTAAATCATACAATACTATTATCTAAGGCTAGCCATCTGGGAATACATGGTAATCTTTATCGTTGGCTATGCTCTTATCTGGATAGCCGCTCTCAATTAGTAGCTTTATATGGCTATGAATCATTTCCATTTCTAGCCACCTCTGGTGTACCGCAAGGATCTATCTTAGGCCCTTTATTATTTTTGATATTTATCAATGACCTACTGTCTTTGATAAATAGTGAATGCCTCGCATATGCTGATGATATAAAAATCTATCGCCAAGTCACTAAAAGATCAGATTGTAATATTCTTCAACATGATCTCGACTCTATTCAAATATGGTGTGTTGAAAATTTGATGGAGCTTAATAAAAATAAATGCTATGCTATTTCATTTACAAAAAATAAAGCTCTAATATCGTTCGACTATAACATAGCAGGTACTATTATCTCTAGAGTCAAAGTAGTACGAGACCTAGGTGTTATATTTGACGCAACCTTATCTTTTAGGCCTCATCTCGATTATATTACAAGTAAAGCAAATAGATCACTCGGTTTTATCATCCGAACTGCCCAGCCTTTCAAAAATTCAATCTCGTGGATAATTTTGTATGCCACCATGGTAAGAAACATACTTGAATACTGCTCTTCCGTATGGAAACCAATCTACCTATTCATATTAACAGGATCGAGGCTATACAACGTAAATTTCTAAAAATATTAAGCAGGCGGGAAGGTCTCAGGCGTGAGTTACCGACTTATACTGACAGACTTCATAAATACAAACTAAAAAGCCTGGAAGATCGCCGTGTTACATCAGATTTGTGTATCCTCCATAAAATAGCCAATGGTGATTTCAACAGCAAATTGTTAGAAAAACTAGAATTCAAAATTCACACCCACTCGATTCGTCAGCCACAACTTTTTAATATACCTTCGACAACTAATAATGTTTCCCAAAATAACCCTTTACACAGAATATGTAAAACATACAATAGTTTAAATAATGAATACGACATTTTTAATGATAGTTTTTTAATATTCAAGAAAAAATTAAATAAATTATAGTTCCCAAATTATTATTATATTGTATTATTATATATTATATTATTATTATTATTATTTTATATTTATAACTTCGATTATAACGATATGCTTTGTCTGTTTCTTCTCCTTTTATGAAATGTTAATATTATTTTCTTTTTATTTTTTAATATACATATTCAACTTTGCATGCACATATTGTAATATTGTTTTTTTTTTTTGTTTTTTTTGGTTAAGTTTGTTTAAATAATTATATGATTTCATTTAAATGTTGTGTACAGATGTAATTGGATAACAAATTTAAATTGATATTTTTAGTTTTTTAATACGTAGTTGTGATTTTTTTAATTTGTTTTTCTGTTTCTGTTCCAAATAAAAATAAATAAATAAATAAATAAAGATAAATAAACTTTTATTTATTACAGTCCCAAAAAATTGTTTGAGCATCTGTATTCGAGGAGGGCAAAAAGAACTTTAGGAGACTGTATACTACATTATATATGTATACTATAAGAAGGAAAATTTAGTAAGTACATTTTAGTACAAGTTCTCTTAATTTTAAATCTACCTTGTAAAACAACGTTAAGTATTAATAAATACTTACATAGAAAGTTTAAGGAAAAATAAAAAAGTTAGTTAAGTTACTTAAAAGTTTCAAAGAATATTAATTATAATTCGAAACCTGAACCCGTTCCGACTATTATAAAATTAATAATATGTATAATAATAAATTTTCTACATATATTTTCTCTAAGCTTTCACGGTAATTGACATTTTGTATGGGGTAAAACCATATTTTTCGATTTTATATATTTCGACACTGTTGCCACTGTCACTTACTCGAATAACAAGTTGATGAAGGAATACAGTATTATACAGTTGGAGACATACACGGTTCATCCTTGCCGCGAGATACACATATTATTATTATGTATGTATGTCTCCGGCTGTATAATAATATTCCTTCATCAACTTGTTTTTTTTTTTCTTTTTAGTTAACTTTTATGCTGTCGGATTTTTTATTTTTATTTATTTAGGTACAGCTTTTTACTTTTACCACTTAGACGAAACCCCACCTCAATACTCCTTTGATACGATTGGTTTGGAATAATTTTTTTAAAGATACACAAATTGGCGCCTGAAATCCGCTATTTTATTTTGAACTATTTTTATACAACTTATAATACATGCTTTATCGAGACGAATCTAACGACGCGACGTTTAAATCATTAAAATCGGCCCACGCGTTTGGTCTCCAGAATGTCATGTAGCAGAGGGGGCTAACCTGCGGCTCTTTGAAGGATTATTTGTGGCTCTCGATAAATGTAACCGAGTTCCCTTTTAATTTTTGTGCTATTATATTTTTAAAAATTATCTTCGTTCCATATGTGTCTCAAAATGTCTTTTAAATTACAGACTACAAATATGAAAGATTAAGTGCAACGTTGCCAGACTCGAAGTATCCTGAATTAAAAAAAGCTGCTTGTGGAATTATTTCAATATTCGGAACAACGTACTTATGTGAATCATTTTATTCCACTTTAAAATTTGTGAAATCCAAACACCGACCAGTATTAACTCACCAGCATCTCAAAAAATTACTGAGAAGTATTGTAACCAATTATTCCCCAAATTTTAAAGAATTATCCAGAGAAGTAAAATAAATTTTTATTATTTATATTCAATACACATATTTAGTACTTTTATTTATATGTTTTCAATAAATATAATTTCTGTAAAAAAAATGATACCTTTTTTGCATAACTTTTTAATACGTATTTAATTGCGGCTCGCGAAAAATTTCAAATTTTGAAAAATGGTTTAGATTATCAAGGAGATTGGCCTCCGCTGCCATATAGAAACAAACGTACATACGAGTACATACATAGACTGATAAACACAATACCCTTCTTTGGGTCGCGCAGTCGGTTAAAAAGGTAAAGACATGGTAACTAACGCGTACCGCATCATAATCTGTAAAAATAAAAATCACTTGCCAAATATAAGCGCATTACGTCAGAACGGCTGCACCTATTTGGCTAATTCTTTTTTTGCTATGTTTGTAATTCTCAGAACAAGGTCTGTATGAAATATTTCTATGAAAATTGTACGGGAAAAGTGAAAAATTTTGCGTTTAAAAATCTTCGTATAAAAAATATAGATAGGTAGATTGACGTTCAGTTTCTTACATTATTTTATTTCTTACATCCAAAAAAACATTGTTTTGTTTGTTTTGTAAAAAAAGTAGTAAAAAATTTGTAGAAAGTTATATTATACCTGTTATTTTAAAAAAATACCAGGATTGCAACTAATTATTGCAGTCTAACTATTAAATGGTAATCTGTTATATATCATGAAAACAATATTTAAATAACAGTTTTGTCAAAATATAAGATAATTTTATTGGCACTCCTAGAAGCCATTGAACATAAGAATTGAATTGAACTGAATTGAATTGAATTATAATATTGTTTCAAATACAATTATTGAAAAATCGGAATAAGAAAATCTTAATTGTTATAAAAATATAATTTGTACACGAAAAAGGATGCTTACTATTCTTTAAAAGTATGTTTATCTTTAGTAATATTTAGGTATGGAAATTTAATAGGTCACATCTACTATTTGCACCTTGGACACGCATCTACACCTGGTCACCTAGCGAAGATCAGGGTCAGGGTCAGATCGTCATCCAGTGTGTGAATGTTGCTTTACCGAAGGTACTTCCTCTTATATTATTTTTATCTGCCATAGACTCCTTTTACTGAAAGTCCCCCATCTCATTAATATTAACTATTTATTAATGTTTGTATTTAGTCTTTAGTCTTGTTTGTGTTTAGTGTAAAGGAATTAGATTATAGACTCTTCTTTTTTTGTAAAATAACTATAATTTACTAATCATTTATCTCTAATTAATGTTTTTGTGTATATGTCGCAGGGAAATTGTCATATCCGTTAAATTATAATTTCACTAGTGATATTATAAGTACCCAAAGTATTTTAAATCGTCTCCTTTTCTACAATATCACGGGATATTTTTAGATAAATTATATTTTCCCTAGCCTTCAAATTTTATTAGTTATAAGTTATAACATAGAGCCAAAAAGTTTTTGTTTTTTTTTTTTTTGTAGCTATGACGCGGACATAGCCGCGAAGTATTGCTAGTAATTTAATAAATTAAGCTGTTACTTCATTTACGTTATTACTATTATTTATCTTCGTTATTAAAGTATCTAATATTTTCGATATCCCTGTCCAAAATACCGCGGCAACAGCGCAGATAAGCCTTTGGAGGCGTTATCTTAAATTTATCAGCGGGCGCTTGGAAAGCACCTCACGCCTTGTTTTCAGTTACCTTTCTGTAGGTGCCCATTTCAGGTATCTTGTTGACAGATAAGCCCAAGCCAAGTCGGGTTTCGTAACGTAATTCAACAGCTTTGCGCAGTACGTGCCTACAGTTAGAAACTGATAAACCTTTGTTATTCTCTTATCTCGTGTCGCCACTGGGCCTTTTTCGCTGTACTGAAATTAAAAAATTCGTCTTTTGTAATTTCAGATATGTCTGCCGTTACTTTTGTTGTCCTCGACTGTGTCAGGTCAAAATGATATTAAAGCTAAGATCTTTTATAGCGCAAAGAATACTTTGGAACTGTTGACATAAAAGATATTTTGTATTCTTTGTAAAAGTATGTTTACACTTTAAAGGAAATAAACTGAAATGATTTAGACATCAAAAAGCTAGCCTAGTTGTTGTTGTGTTTTCTATACAAATACATTGCAAATAACAAAAAACCGGCCCATATCTTTTTTATTTATTTTTAGTAGGTATAACTGAGCCGAATCTGTACCTACATTATTATTATTTTTTTTAATCTTATTGAAATAGTCATTTTTATCGATACATAATTTATAATTTTATATGATTTTTAGAATTTTTTATTATATAATTTTTAGAACCGAATATATAATTTTTAGATTTTTTGTCTGTTTGTATATCTGGGAAAACATCACGAGAAAACCACTAAACGGGTTTTGATGAGGTATGATGATAGCTGGTTATCCGGGTAATCATATAGGATAGTTTAACTGCGGGAAAATATCACTGAAAAAAAAGGTCAGCATAAAACTACGCTGAAACTATAAACATTTTAGCAAGATAGCTTACAAAATAGGTAAAAAAATAATTTTAAAAATAGCTTCACTTGAAAAGACTATATCAATAGCGATATAATAGAGATAAAAATAACTAAAAATATTTAATTAGGTGTAATTTAGAAAACCATCACTAGATGGCGCCATATGTTTTTAAAATACGTAATTTTAATCCCAAAAAAATATAATGTATAGATATGACTTTTCTATGATTTTATTAGAATTACTAGCATTACCCGCGGTCCTGCCCACGTCCAAATAACCAACAAAACAAACTGGCTTAAAAATGTATAACATATTAATATTAATTTATACATTAAATAAAATTTTAACTGAGCCGAATCTTTTATTATTTACATTACATTAAATATTTTTTTGGAGATCATTATTGAAAAAGCCAATATTATCGATGCAGAGGCCAAATCTACAGTCCGCCCGCGTTTTTTTTTTTTTAATGAAAATATTTGTGATTTTTTCCTATTATTTACTAGATTGGTTAAATAATTATTAAAATTAGTTTAGTAGTTTGGGAGTTTATCGCCTACAAACAAACAAACCTTTTCTCTTTATAATAGCGTAGATATAAAGACATACCTGTGGCATAATGTGGTTTTAAATATGAGATTAAAGCCAATCACCGCCATTTTTACTCAATCATGCGGTTTGCAATGTAACTGGTATATTTTATTAATATGTAAAATCTAAGAATTTAGTTTTCGATCGTCTAAACGCGGGCGGAGCCGCGAGCAATGCTAGTATCTAAACAAAATTAATCCTTATTATTTACAATTCGATATAGATAATATGATCAATATTATTCATAATTCGATATAGTTTGGATACAAATGTAACCTTTGATACGCATATAAACAAGTTTCTCGAGGTCGACGTTTGGTAGGAAATTTGAACAGACGCATCCTATTCTTCGCGTGAAACGTGTGTCTTTAAATATGAATCGTACAATTCTTTTATTAACAATATGTGTCCTAGTAATAAGTGCAGTCAAAAGTTTGGAATATGAAGATGACGAATACGATGAAAAATCAGAAGCGGTGGAATCTAAACCTACTATATACGATCTAAGACAAGCACGAAAATTATTCGACAAATTCGTTAAAGATTATCACAAGGATTACAAAGATAAGGCTGAATACGAAAAACGTTATAAAATCTTCGAGTCAAACTTGAAATATATTAATGATATCAACCGAGAGGGACAGTCGGAATCAGACATCAACATGTTTACAGATCTGAAGGACGAGGAGATACCTTAGACTCCTCTTAATATATAATTAGTTATATATTGTTGGATCTTAAGCAATTACGAATAAATAAACGTCTGGATTGATGATTTAAAATTCAAATAAACGCATTTGAAACTGGTTGGATATGTGTTTTATTTTGTGTTTTCCGATTCAAAGTGGTAATTCAACACATTTTATATGCAGATGTTTGAGTGAAGCGTATATATAATAAGGAAATAGAAAAAATCCAAGCCTTTTATTACTGAGTAGTTTCTTTTTTAAACAATAGTAGTTATGTATGTAGCTTGTAACAAACATACCATTAAACTTAATTAATAATCGAATTATTTTATTATTTCATGAAGAATATATATATAATTTTTAAATTATTTTTTCCTTTTTTTTTGTAAAATAACTATAATTTACTAATCATTTATCTCTAATTAATGTTTTTTATATATATGTCGCAGGGAAATTGTCATATCCGTTAAATTATAATTTCACTAGTGAAATTATAATTACCCAAGATATTTTAAATCGTCTCCTTTTCTACAATATCGCGGGATATTTTTAGGTAAATTATAATTTCTTTAGCCTTCAAATTTTATTAGTTATAAGTTATAACATAAAGCCAAAAAGTTTTTAAAGTTTTTGTTTTTTTTTTTTGAAGCTATGACGCGGGCAAAGTCGCGAAGTATTGCTAGTAATTTAATAAATTAAGCTGTTACTTCATTCACGTTATTACTATTATTTATCTTCGTTATTAAAGTATCTAATATTTTCGATATCCCTGTCCAAATTACCGCGGCAACAGCGCAGATAAGCCTTTGGAGGCGTTATCTTTTTATCAGCGGGCGCTTGGAAAGCACCTCACGCCTTGTTTTCAGTTACCTTTCTGTAGGTGCCCATTTCAGGTATCTTGTTGACAGATAAGCCCAAGCCAAGTCGGGTTTCGTAACGTAATTCAACAGCTTTGCGCAGTACGTGCCTACAGTTAGAAACTGATAAACCTTTGTTATTCTCTTATCTCGTGTCGCCACTGGGCCTTTTTCGCTGTACTGAAATTAAAAAATTCGTCTTTTGTAATTCCAGATATGTCTGCCGTTACTTTTGTTGTCCTCGACTGTGTCAGGTCAAAATGATATTAAAGCTAAGATCTTTTATAGCGCAAAGAATACTTTGGAACTGTTGACATAAAAGATATTTTTTATTCTTTGTAAAAGTATGTTGACACTTTAAAGGAAATAAACTGAAATGATTTAAACATCAAAAAGCTAGCCTAGTTGTTGTTATGTTTTCTATACAAATACATTACAAATAACAAAAAACCGGCCCATATCTTTTTTTATTTATTTTTAGTAAGCAAAATTCTAACTAAGCCGAATCTGTATATTATTTTTTTTAAATCTAATTGAAATAGTCATTTTTATCGATACAGAGGCCGAATATATAATTCTTAGAATTTTTGCCTGTTTGTATCTCTGGGAACACATCACGAGAAAACCACTAAACGGGTTTTGATGAGGTATAGTGATAGCTGGTTATCCGGGTAAACATATAGGACAGTTTTACTGCGGAAAAATATCTCATCATTGAGAAAAAAAGGTCAGAGTAAAACTACCCTGAAATTATAAACATTTTAGCAAGATTACTTACGAAATAGGTAAAAAAATTATTATAAAAAAAAATTGTTTCACTTGAAAAAACTATATCAATAGCGATATTTCATAGATAAAAATCTCTACAAATATTTAATTAGGTGTAATTTAGAAAACCATCATTAGATGTCGCCATATGTTTATAAAAACGTAATTTTAATTCCAAAAAAAAAATTACAATTACTAGCATTACCCGCAGTCCCTCCCATGTCCAAATAACCAAAAAACAAAGTGGCTTAAAAATTAGTAACATATTAATATTAATTTACACATTAAATAAAATTCTAACTAAGCCGAATCTCTACATCAAATATTTTCTTTGGAAATCATTATTGAAAAAGCCAATATTATCGATGCAGACACCAAACTCACTCACCGCCAATTTTTTATTTAATCTTGCGTTGGACAATGAATCTGGCTGCTATATATGTATGTATAAATAAGTAAAATCTTAAAGTTTGGTATTTGATATTAGTGACTATCTATTAGTAAAATAATTATTAAAATTAGTTTAGTAGTTTGGGAGTTTATCGCCTACAAACAAACAAACCTTTTCTCTTTATAATAGTGTAGATATAAAGACATACCTGTGACATATGTAAATGCGGTTTAAGGTTTTTAAATATGAGATTAAAGCTAATCACCGCCATTTTTACTCAATCATGCGATTTATTATCTATACATATTATAAAATTCTAACTGAGCCGAATCTGTACATTAAATATTTCTTGGAAAATCTTATAGAAATAGACATTATTATCGATGCAGAGGCCGAATCTATAGTTTTTAGAATTTTTGTCTGTCTGTCTGTCTGTTACCGCATCACAGAAAAACCACTGGAGGGATTTTGATGAAATTTGGTATGATGATAGCTGGTTACCCGGGTCAACATATAGGATACTTTTTACCGCGGGAAAATATCTCATTTCTGAGAAAAAATACAAAAACTGGTTGGAACAAAACCACAATGATACTATCTGTAAACAGTTTAACAAGGTAACTTACTAAATATGTAAAAACTATTAAAAATAGCTTATCTTGAAAATCAAATCATCAATAGTGCTATTTTATCCATTAAAATAGTTATTTTAATTAATATTCTTTTATGTGTTATTTAGATATTCGACAATAGATGTCGCCATGTGTTTTTAAAGTACGTAGTTTTAATTCCAAAAAAATGAATGTACAGATATGACCTTTCTACGATTTTATTAGAATTACTATTAAATTACTCGCGGCCCCGCCCGTGTACAAATTATTAGTAAAGCAAACTTTTTGGCTTTATAAATTCGTAACTATACATATAATAAAATTGTAACTAAGCCGAAGCCATAAATTCAATATTTTTCGGAAAATCTTATTGAAGTTTTCATTATTAATAGCGATATAGAAGCCGAATCTATAGTTTTTAGAATTTTTGTCTGTCTGTATGTGACCGCATCACAGAAAAAGTACTGGAGGGATTTTGATGAAATTTTATATGATGATAGCTGGTTATCCGGGTCAACATAAAGGATACTTTTTAACGCAGGAAAATATCTCATTTCTGAGAAAAAAAAATACAAAAACTGGTTAAAATAAAAGCACGATGACACTATTAACATTTTAGCAAGGTAACTTACTTATATAATATGTTAAAATTATTAAAAAACGCTTATCTTAAAGGAAATATTAATAGCGCTTTTATTCATTAAAATAGTTATTTGAATAAAAAATTATTTATGTGTTATTTAGATATTGGACAATAGATGTCGCCATGTGTTTTTAAAATACGTAGTTTTGATCCAAAAAAAAATGACAGACATGACCTTTCTATGACTTTATTAGAATTACTACTAAATTACCCGCGGTTCCACCCGTGTTCCGCCTGTGTTCAAATTTTCAATAAAATAAAATTTTTGGCTTTATAAGTTAGTAACACATTAGTAATATTTTGTTGGCCGAAACAATTTTCAAATGAAAATATTTGTAAATTTTTATTGTTTAGTAAATAATGTTAATATTTTTTAATCTTTTAATGTAAAAATTGGGCAAATGCAAACCCAACTCGCGCATTATAGGTTTCGTATAGCAAAATACTGTGTTGTTTTTCTTACTTACGTGTTTTGTAAGGTTAACACTAAAATAAATACGAATAATATTTACGTTTCCACAATATCGACTCATTTTGTCCACCGTAAAATACGTTCGATTCATTTAATTTTATAATATTTTATGGGAAACAAGTTTATGGTTGTTAAACTGATAAAGCGGGTAACTAAAAATATTCCATATCTGAAAAACTATGAAAAAGTAATTTAGGAACTGTTATACCTCAAATTTTTCAGTTTTTTTTGTCACCATTTCTTGAAAGGTAAAGACTTAAAGGACACAATAAAACGCTTACGACTTTAATCATATTAGCCGTGCCATATGAAATAATAAAAATTATTTGCTTAATGTAGAATGCAGTTCTCTGGAGACCATCATCCTGGTTGCAGCACCAGGTCAACGTGACCGTATTGCAAGATCATAACCTGCAAGGTACCTACTCATTGAAACTAATCTATTGAACCCAAAAATGCGATATGTCTGCTGTGAGTTTTCGAAGAGTTGGATTCTCTGGAGACCGTTCTTGTTGCAGCATCAGGTCGAAGTTATCTATTAATTGTAATTTAACGATTACACTGGCACGCGTGAAGCACTTGAGTAAACATACGCCAAAATGCCTTACATCATTTTGGAAAAGAGCTGATACTCTTACACTGCTGGACCGTTATTAACCAAACATAGCTAAGAACCACCGCAAGGAAACTGGCTTTTAAATGAAGAAAACTGCATCGAAATCGGTCCATCCGTTTGAGAGCTACGATGCCACAGACAGATACACACATACATACAGACAGACATCGATGTCAAACTTATAACACCCCTCTTTTTGCGTCGGGGGTTATAACATGATTAACCCTTAACCACCTGACGTCGGTCTCAGAGACTCTGGCAAATTTTGTTTTTCAAATTATTTCATTACTAGGTACGCGACACAACTATGAGTCCATATACTTTTTCCCCGCCCCCGCCAGTACTCACCGTGCGTTTGGCAGCTCCAGACATGCGTGCCTTTAAAAATTATAGGTAATTATATTTTGTGTGCGGTCCCTGTGACCGACGTCAGGTAGTCATGTTACTTTTTTAAAGTGTATTTTTTTGCATTCGTATGCTTATAATGGCTGAATCAGATATATTACGATGGCTGGAGAAAGACCAATCAGATCTGGATGACCAGACTGTACCAGAACTTCCAAATGAAGACTGCAGTGACGTAGAATATATTCCAGAGGATCATATTATTGAAAGCGAGTGTCAATCCGAATCAGAATTAGAAGATGATGGGCCTAAGCCTCAACTTTCTTAAAATGAAAACAACACCTTGCCATCGATGGAAAATTCACCTACTGACGATGATAATACATTTGGAAGGCACCGAAACTACTTTGATAACAGCAGGTTTCGTTGGTCAACGCATTCTCTAGTTTCGAGATCAAGAACTACGCAGCATAACATCGTTAGGCAACCATCCGGTCTCAAACCTAACTTCAAATGTATTCTTCATGGAAATACGAAACCCCTGAATTTGTGGAGCTTATTTTTTACTGGAGGTATGTTAGTACAGATAGTAACGCATACAAATGAAGAAATCATCGATTCCTAAAAGTCGATCAAATACCCAGTATTACAGTAAATGAAAATTCCACTTGTGATTCTAAAAAGAAACGTAAAGCAGCGTATTTCGCATGTAAGAATCCGATTTGTATTGAATGCAGTCAAAAAATGTGCCTTGATTGTCGCCGCAACTTGTAGAAGTTCGTGGGTTGTAATTTTGTAATAATTGTGCCTTATTCGTGCTAAAAATCATTTTATGTCTTAGATTTTATATCAAACTTATCGTTAAAAAGTAAAACTGTAAAGTTGTTCTGGTATTTCGTACTCAGATATCAGATTTTCAAAGTTGTAAGATTTTTACCTAAAATTAGTATGTTCATGATTAGTGTTGATTTTTTTATACGTTAACACATACTTTTGTTTAATTTAAAACCTTTTCATGAATAAACAAATAATGAAAATATAGATAGAACTTGTATTTATTGTAATTATTTAATATATGATTATTAAACTTGGAAAATACCCGAGCGGTCTCCTAGACCGACGTCAGGTGGTAGTGTTACTGAAAAATACGTCAGGTGGCTAAGGGTTAAAATTGATTCCGTAGTTTGAGAGTTTATCGCCCAAAACTAAACAAACAAACAAAACAGAAGTATAGACATAATATGTCTATACTTCTGTTTTGTTTGTTTTATGTTCATAAATGTTATTGCTAAAACAAAAAGTGCAATACTACTAAATCGAATATGAAATGAACGGAGGAACCTTTGTGGCATTATCAATCACTACCATTATTTACCAATCATACGGTGCAAAATGGAATAGGTATATGTAAGAGTATACTAAAATGTCAAACCTAAGAATTTGGTCTTTGATCATCTGAACGCGGGCGGAGCCGCGGGCAATGCTAGTTAATATATAAAATCTAAGATTTGGCTTTCGGTCGTCTAAACGCGGACGGAGCCGCGAGCAATGCTAGTATCTAAACAAAAATAATCATTATTATTTACAATCTGATATAGATAATATGATCAATATTATTCATAATTCGATATAGTTTGGATACAAATGTAACCTTTGATACGCATATAAACAAGTTTCTCGAGGTCAACGTTTGGTAGGAAATTTGAACAGACGCATCCTATTCTTCGCGTGAAACGTGTGTCTTTAAATATGAATCGTACAATTCTTTTATTAACAATATGTGTCCTAGTAATAAGTGCAGTCAAAAGTTTGGAATATGAAGATGAAGAAAAATCAGGAACGGTGGAATCTAATCCTACATCATACGATATAAGACATGTACAAAAATTATTCGACCAAATCCTAAAAGATTCTCACCAAGATAAGGCTGAATACGAAAAAAATTATAAAGTCTCCGAGTCAGACTTGAAATATATTAATGATATTATCAACCGAGTAGGGTAGTCGGAATCAGACATCAACATGTTTACAGATCTGAAGGACGAGGAGATACCTTAGACTCCTCTTAATATATAATTAGTTATATATTGTTGGATCTTAAGCAATTACGAATAAATAAACGTCTGGATTGATGATTTAAAATTCAAATAAACGCATTTGAAACTGGTTGGATATGTGTTTTATTTTGTGTTTTCCGATTCAAAGTGGTAATTCAACACATTTTATATGCAGATGTTTGAGTGAAGCGTATATATAATAAGGAAATAGAAAAAATCCAAGCCTTTTATTACTGAGTAGTTTCTTTTTTAAACAATAGTAGTTATGTATGTAGCTTGTAACAAACATACGATTAAACTTAATAATCGAATTATTTTATTAATTCATGAAGAATATAAATAATTTTTAAATTATTTTTTTCCGCTTAACATGTAATTCTTATTAAGTTAATTTACTGTATTTATCTGGTTACTTGCACTGCAATGATAGTAATATTAGTACACCAATGAACGTCTTTCCATCTGTGAAGACTTCTTCTATTCCTTAAAAAAATACAATGAATATTAAAATCCTTTTTAATTACATTAAATTTCAATAAAAAATAAATTGTTATAATGAAAAAGTGATTGAGCGGTATTTTTACTTACATAGTATTCAGAAGCAATTCTCACTTGCAAATATTAGTATGATGCTGTTTATACTAGTAATTTTTTTATTATTAGTTATGTTATTTAGCATAATTATATTGTAGACCAAAGAAATACCAGAAGTTAAGCGTTGGAATTGTTTTTAAGCTTAAATCCTTATATTAAATATAATAAATATGTAATATTTTTTTGCTTTATTTGTGATTGAACTCAGCAACATGACAATATATTAAGGTGATTTTTTGCATAAAGATAGGTCCAAATTTTATATTAGAGTATTAAGGGCTTTTAAAGTAATTATTTAAACAACTACTAACTTGTGTTGTTAAGTATATTATACTAGAAGAAAAAAAACTTAAAATCTAACAAATTTCATTTCATCAAAAAAAAAACTGGTTATATTTATTTTAATTAGCAGCTTGTCTTCGCTTCGCTCATGTGCGTCGTCTTTAGGTACGTTTTAAATAGATAAAAATAGTTATTGCGAGTGCATCTTAGGAGATAGACTTAAACTATTGTGGAGTTTTCTGTAGGCCTCTTTGAGACCTACAATTTTCTAGTACATTAATCTCAGCATCTCTTAAGGTTTAGCCAGCGATAACCATGTAAATTTCTCACGGACGACTCAACGGAACCTGTTATTGTGTTTTTCCGTAGGAATGAAAGATTTTCCTGTAGTAAAAGGTATCCCAATTGTTGATCCGAGTAATAAGTTATCACTACACAAAATTTAGTTTAAACCCGTTCAATACTTTCTGCGTGTAAAGTAACAGAAATACATACAAAAACGTTAATTATCTTGTCTATATTCTGTACACAATACGTAACAGTCATTTGTTTTAAAAAATATTTCATGTACAGATCTACTTTGTTACTATTTTATTATAATATAAAAATTGATTAAATCTTTGCATTATTAAAAATTACTTAGCAATATTTCAAGTACGGGGTAAATTATTCCATTAGCATTTAATGGCAGCCATTAACACCATCAGGTGTAAGTGATGTCAATAATGGTGCGGGACTTAACACTCTCATTAAAGGAAAGCCGCAAACGTGATGCCTTGTCCATATAACTGTATATTATATTACAAATAAAATTTCTACTATGTATAAAAATCTACTTTCATATTAAATATCCACCATTTTGTTAATTAAATGAATTAATGATACACTATAGTTTAATAAAATTTTGATATTAACACCTTATAATAAATACAAAATTAATTAGTAAAGTGATTTAAATATATGTCATTATATTTATATCAGTCGAGAAGCGAATATACTACTTTCATTCCCAATTTATTGAAGGGGAATTACGGAAACGTAGCCAAAAGTTCAAAATGTCAATTTTTTTAAAAGCCAATAAATAATATTACTCCAAAGATTATGTGTTAATTCAATAATACATTATTATATTACAGTCAAAAACTAGTATCTTGTTATAATAGTATATATAATAGTACGTTTGTTTGACTACTAGCGGCTCACCCTCGCTTCCCACATAAAATGAAAAACAAATATATCTCACGGGAACCGTGCATTTTTTCGCGATAAAAAGTAGCCTATGTGTTATTCTAATGTATGAGCTATATTATTGTAAATTTTCATTAAAATCAATTCATTAGTTTTTGCGTGAAAGAGTAACAAACATCCATACATCTATACATCCAGACATCCATACATCCTCACAAACTTTCGCATTTATAATATTAAGTATAGATATATAGTACCTGGCGACCGAGCTTCGCTCGGAGTCCTTTTTTGTTTTATCATATTTAAAAAAAAAGAACTAAAAACTTGAATAAATACAAAAAAAAAGTAAAACTTTGTATCCGATCGAGATTCGACCTCAGACACACACACATGACACATGACATGACACACAGACATGAGACTAATCTAGATCGATTTTTCGCCCCCGAAAGCCCCCACGTACCAAATTTCAGCAAAATCGTTAGAGCCGTTCCCGAGATCGCTGATATAAATAAATAAAGATATAAAGATATAAATATACAAGAATTGCTCGTTTAAATAAATTAGATATATATTTATTCAAGGCTGTTGTACTCATAGAGTTATATTATAACGTCTTTCTATATTTAAAGCATATCTAATACTGCCAATATTCTGTATATCTAAGAGCCTTTAGAGGTCTTAAGAAAGTAGATCTTGACATAATAATGGAAAAGCTTTTTACCCGCCGGTTAGTATGCATAAACATCAATAACCGGCTATAAATGGACGCCTTCCACTTCAGTTATGGCTCATTCCATTTACATTTTGGGTGTTTTCACTTCACATTAAGTTACTTAGAAACTATGTAGAATTTTATATTGTGATTTAATCATGGTTAATACCAGGGTGCCTTTGGCATATTTAATTTAACAAGTATTAAACGAAGCGACATTTTTAAAATCTTTTTTGTTCCATGCATAGCTTTTTTCCTGAATCGTACAAAGTATGATTATAATTTCTTACCAAGTCTTGCATATCTGCCAATATTATATATAGATAAATACAATATGTGCAAGAATCATACAATCATTTTCCCTGTAAAGAAATTGACTATGCAGTCCTCAGCATAGTAAGCAGCAATTCATTTAAACACATAATATGTATACTTTAGTAGCATATTATAATGAAATACATAAATGTAAATGAATGCGGATACTAGACGAGGTTAAGTTACCTTATATGACCTTTTGCCATATATAACCTATAATATGGTAAAAAAGCTTATTGTAAACTTACGTTTTGATTCTGTGGCAAACTGCGATAATTAACAATTTTATACTAGCTACTGCTTACGGCTTTACCTGCATGCTCATTTCTGAGCATTCCAATACCACTAAACCAAACCTTACAGCTTAAAATAAAAAGATCAACCCTACAGATAAAAAATACACTCTATATCTACCATTAAAATAAATCTGAAACATTATAATATTTAGTTTTGAAGGCATTTGGGGGCATTATTTAGCTTCCGCCAGTCCGGCTGGATAACCGGGCATGAAGCTAAAAGACACAATGGGAGGCCCACCTCGGTGGACGGTATATCATGCGGGTTGTTTCTGGTAATTTTCTGCTTCTCTGATAGCAGAGTAACCCCCCTTTGGTTGTTGTCTGCTTCGACAAGCCAGCCGTCGGAACATCGCGGTTAAATCCATAAGCGATCCGTCGACGTCCCATTAAGACGGGGGAGGTCCCGGTGGGTTTTAGTGCGTACTGGCTCTTCTAGCTGGTGAATCTTTGTATGTATGCAGGTGGTATACGTAAATACATTTCCCAATGTTAAAAAAGTTCTTACAACTTTGTATAGCAATACTTATTAAATACACACTTCCAATTTTATGATTGCAAACAAAATAATATCTTATTTTGTTAAGGCTTCGTTTTTCACTTATTATTGTATCCAATTTTACATATTATGCTAGATTAAGAAATTCCTTATTTAATATATGATATAATAATTAACAAAAATAAAATAAATTTGATTGATATAATATCCAATTAGATAATAAAAATTTTCAAGGTTCTTTTTTATGTATTTGTGTTTATAATAATTTACTACAATTTTCAAATTACTTAAATTTACGTTAATTTTAATAATAAAATAAAGACATTCATCATCATTTTATCATCGTTGTTGGTCACAGTTTGAAGATTCGATTGTTTTACATAACACTGTTATGTATATTGTTTGTATTAATTATACCGATAGCAAAAAGGAAATAAACATCTACAAAAGGATAGTTGAATAGTGAATACAGCCATGACGAGGACTACAAGTAACGGGTATCTGTATATGTTTTACATGGAAAATTGCGTGTATTTGAAAGAAAAAGGTTCACGCTTCACAATCGATTTCCTTCAACGTAGGTATTATTTCTTAGCTAACTCAACTTCATTCCGTTATTCTACATTGGATCCTTTGAGCTATGGTTATTCATTTTCTTTGATTTCCTTTGACAAAATGCTATAGGAAACAGTAAAAATTCTTCCTTTTCTTAACGTATTCGACCCCAATAGCAAATCATAAACAAAGAAATAAGAATAAATAAAACATTGCATTTCAGAGTTCTACTAAAAATAAATAGGATAATTTTGTACGTCTTTTGTTTCTATTTATTGACTAATTACTAGTCGAATCATCAAAGTAAAATTACTAGCTACTTTTTTTTTCAACATTATTTGGCATATTGGAAAAAATATTTTCCAAAAACCTAAATCTTCTAATATAATTTATATTAAGTATACCACAAAAATTTCAACAGTTAATAATAAGTTTAATTTTCTTTAATTATGTTTTACCACAGTATAAATAACTTGAGCACGTGTTTTCAACGTAAATTTTTCTAACCTTTCTCATTTTATCTTACAAGTCCAGTGCAAACAAAAGGTTTAGAAGCAACATTCTCATTACTCTTTTATTCTTCTTACATAATAGGCCACGGTAACGAATAATTAACTTGTTATATGTAAATGAAAAAGCTAATAAGCGAAAAACATAAGAAAATGAACGGCTTTAAAGCGGGCCACATTAATATGCGCAGTTAAAGATTTTTGCATAGGGTCGTTTACGCTTTGTCGGGAAAGGGTCGACAAGGCGGGGATAATGAATTAAATTAGGTCCCACTGATAACCTCCTGCGATCTCAAAGGTTTAATATTCACTAAAAAGGATCACGCGACGGCTTACTTCATAATTATTTAAATAATATTGTGAGGTACGGTGTCTGTCTCATGTGCTAAATATATATATATGTATACATATTTCGTCATGACTATTATATGTACAGAGAAGATGGCTTTATTCTTATTTTCTTTCTTAACAATTAACCAACTTCAAAAAAGGAGGAGGTTCTCAATTCGTCGGAACCTTTTTTTATGTATGTTCACCGATTACTCGAAGACGCCTGAACCGATTTGGAAAATTATTTTTTTTGTTTCAAAGGGTATTCTTCCCCGGTGGTCCCATATAAATTTCATCGAAATCGGTCAAGCGGTTTTTAAATAAATGGCTTAATCGAATATGTTTTTAAAAATCTTTCTTCTTACAAATTACCTGCTTATTACGTCTACACTAAAAATGGAAAAATAAAAACTTAAAAAAATAATGTAATTATGGTGTGCTTTGATTTGTATTGGCTGGCACCGACTTCGAAAATATCTGATTAGGTACCTATTCTAAATGAAAACCCCTGTTTATTTATTTTTTACTTTTCAGTAGCTGGAAGTCGCTTTTTATTTTTTAATAATAATGCAGCTAGTAGATAACGTAGACCAAACTCAATTTCAATTTTAAAATTAAAGACAAATTATTTAGCCTTCGTAGTTGAATTATTTGAACCAAAAATCCATAACATATCACAGTACCATATAATAATAATTTTTAACAAATTCAATAATAAAAAGAATTATTTATTAAGTTAAAAGAATGCTTAAAAGTTATACCTAAATATTCAATTAGTTTAATTAATTGACAAATTTCCATTTTATATATATTTGATCAATACACGTAGTTGTCTCATACATATTAGTCAAGTGCTGTCACTTGCGTACTTACTTTTTGAAACGTACATACATAAGCTTAAGTCATATACTAATTTTTACCCACGACTACGTTCTTGTGTACATATTTAAAATACCTATGTTATTCCGGAATGTAAACTATCTACTGTCTAATGACTTAACCAGTAAAGCCTTTACGAAGAATGACAAACACACTTGCTCATTCATTTTTCATGGTTCATTCAGAATAAGGGTAAAAAGTTTCAGTGAGTAAAGTAGAGTGAAAACGAGCTATAAAATCATAATAGTTATTGAAACTCAATACCCTTAAAAATATTTCTATTCCAGGATTTAATGATCCATGGTAGGGGACAAGACCTTGCTAATGTCAAGTGGTCCGAAGCCGAAGAGTTATGTGCATAACGCCTGTTCTGTGATTTATCTCGTTTTAGATTCTGACCGCATACATATGTATTGCTCCGGTCACATACATTTTAACTAACGGTTTTTGACCGCTATGAAAAGGATCCATTTATTTTAACAATATGTTTATAAAATTTCTTGTTTTGTTTCGCAATATCGAGAACAAAGGGCTTCATGGTCTACTTTATTATAGACATAAATTTTATAATAAATTTTGTCAAATTATAAGAGCTTTTGTGACTTCTCGCCTAAATTTTATACTATTAAAATTTACTTTATACATGTCTATTCATTTTAATGTTAAAATAACCTGAGATCTATCCTTCTACATACATGTAAGACAGTAAGTAATTGAATAAATAAATGACAGTAAGAAATGGGTAGACCTAGCGATCTAAAAAAAAACTTAGATTAAAGTACCATTAAAGTACATCAAAAGGGATTTCTTAAAAAGTAGTTTATTTTCAGATCAATAATATAACAGTAACTTGAAAATTAAGTCTAACATAACATTATCATTAAAATCTACAATGAAATACTAATTTTCACAAAGACTGCTGGAGTAATGACTGTTGTCAGAAATGTTTATTAGTTAATGATTTCGCAGAGAGCAATCTGGCCACAAAATACGGCAGCATCTGTCTTCACACAACAGCAAACATTTATATTATGAACTAAATGTAACACAGTTAATTTTCGCTAGTCATGAAACTCACCGTATATGTACTTATTACGTTCAGCTTCAAAAGCTACGTAAAATGAACGCCATAAATTCTATTCAACGTTATGTAACTACTAAGTTGTAGGTATTAATGTCTATGCACAATATATGCTTAACGTATGCTTCAGTCATATTCACTACTACTCACAATTTCTATAATTATTTTCAGAATTAAAACAAATTATATAAACTACATTAAAACAATCCTGTAACCAAATTAAAAAATACACAATTGACTAGTCCCTAATAAAACTTATAAAAATCGCAAAAACATAAACCGAAACGCCGGTCCGAACACACGTAAGATCATCAACACCCAGGCAATGATACATGTGTGCATGACGAATACAAATAATTGCCTTCCGTTGACATCGAGTCTCTAACCGGAAATCCAAATTTCTAACAACAACGTCAATACGCCTGTCCATGAATTAAATCAAACCAAAACCTTGACCTCATACAAATATAATAAAACAGAACCAAATACCTCAAACCTTACTACTAAACTACATAAACCTAAACCTCAAATAAATATCCCTAAATAACGGACAGGTAGCACTCACTTCATATATTATGTGGAATTTTATGAGTTCCCGCGTACGAGGATAAATCACGGATGTACGTAATAGGATCAACGAGCAATATACCCCTAGTTTCAGTTTTCGGCAACGCAAGCTGATAGTCGGCTAAATACAAACAAAATAAAGCTTGGAGCACAATGACGAGGCAACAAGGAATAGTAAGTAAATAGAAGCATGCTTAGCAAGTTTCTTCGACCGTGAATAGGTTGGAATCGTTCAGCCGTTCGTCTAGGAAGAACTGTTCAAAAGGAACGATCATGCGTGAATATTGACGTTGCCCTAACAAAATACATTGAGGTGAATTCATACCTGAAATATGTACCGAATTAGAACAAAGAGTCGCTTGATTACTTCCAATATCCATAGAAATGAAATCAACTAAAACTCTTGTTACTTACAATTTGTAGTTACAGTTCTGAATGCAAAACTTTTGGGCTTTAATGTTTGCTGCTGTTTGTAGTTTAACTTATAGTTCGTGTTGCTTAGTTTCATCATCTTAATTTTGTCTGGTGATTATGAATGATTCTTAACAGCGACCTAAGAATAGAAACGTAATTTTCTATTTCAACCATAACTAATGGACCAACTTTGGTTGTATTTTTCCTTTTGGATATCATGCGATATCTTGACGGAAACCTCGTCATGATGACGAGGTTTCCGTTAATTTTTTGTTGATTATTGGGTTATACCTCAAGCAAGCATAGACTTACAATTAAATTTCAAGAATAAATAGCCTCTCACTAGAGCGGAATAATTACTTTTAAAGTAAATCTGATAGCCTTTTTAGTTAAAAAGTGAATTTTTATATTAAAGTATCTTATTGATACTGCATTTACATAGGAATAAAAAATATTTTATTGGTTTTCATATAAATCTTGACGTTTAAATATAAAATTAAAGAGTTATAAAAATAAAGAGTTTTGCATTATCGGAACAACCCTATTTTCTGAAAGTCAATATATATTTTAACACTTTTTCATAGCGCTCTATACATGGAAATAACTATACCGTTTTCATTGTATTTTTTTTTATCTTTTATGGTTATAATCAAAAAATATCCGTGAAAAATTTTCTAAAACTGATATTATATACAAGTTGAATTCGTAAAATATAAAAGTAGCATACTACTCGTACTAAAAGTAAAGCCGTTAAAATCAAAGATCATGACAGTCTTATAATAGCAAAGTTATAAGAAAAACATTTTTCAAAATCCGCGAGATTTGCTCACAGGCTAGTAAATATAAGAACATGTTTATCAAAGTCACTGAATAAAATAATAAATTATTTTACCCGCGAAATTGAAAGCTGCAAAGAAGATTACAGGATAATAAGAAAAATATTAAATAATACTATTACTTACGTAACAAAAATAATGAGAAACTATCAAAAGTACTGTGAAAGTACGTTCCACAAACAAAATGAGCAACATTTGAAATTGGCTTTTACAAACAAAGCTGCATCTCCTACAAAGTAGTGTCTCTTAGTAATATCGTTCTAAATTTTCGCTGCAGTATGTAAGTACGCTGCTTTAGGTGAAAACGTGAGAAGCGTTTCAATTTTCGTCTGATATCAGGTAGATAGGTAAGCGTGTTAGAAGAAAGATACGGAGACGTGAACATTAAATGTTACATGGTAAGGAATCTCGGAAAATATTAACGTGCTCGCAGCATTTTCACGGCGTCGCGTCGCCTTCCTTGCTTATTAAAGAAATAAGAATATGAAAATATCCTTACTACTTCGTGTTAAATTATATATTCTGATAACAATTTATTAAAAATATATTTAAAAAGTAATTTTATTATTTTTCTTTTAACAGTTCGATTTTTATACTGTATAGATTTATGTATTAAGTTGGAAAGATTAGATTAGGTAAGTAGAGGTATTCCCCCCCGATGTGTGTTTATCTTATCATGGTAGGGTTAAGGGGGCTCATTAGCGTCCAGCAACCAGCCAGGCGCGAAGCCAAGAGACACACTGCGAGGTGACCCACTTCAGTGGGCGGTGTATCATGCGGATTGCTCCTAGTACTACTCTGACAGCAGATGAAACCGTGAGAGCAACCCCATGGTTGTGCTTCGGCAAACTTGCCGTCGGGGCGTCGTAGTTAAATGCGTAAGCGATCCTACGACGCCCTATTAAAACGGGGGAGATTTTGTTGGGTTTTAGTGGGTAGTACTGGTTTTTCTAGCCAGTGACCAACCTAAAACTCGATTCTAGCATATCAACTCGTATGCTCAGTGGAATATGTGTACAAGTCTAAGAATACTATTACTTATCAGAACTAGGTTGTAACAGAGTGACACAACCTCCTACATCGCCGTAATTTACTTTTCCCACTCGAGGTGAATGTTTTTACTAACCACCATTTTCCTTGAACTAAAGATAATGCAAGGCGTAAAAAAGCCCAAAATAATATTCACTCGATTTCGACGTACAAAGAAAAAATATACACAATTTTATTATATTTTTATCTTTATTTGTCAATTTTAGAAATCAAGCGCTCAACATTTTGATTAAATTATATCAACTACTTGGTATAATTTTACTATCTTAAAATCGGTGCTACAAATAAACCATTGCGAGAAATAACCTTCATTTTGTATGCAAGCTTCATAATAAGAGCAATTCTAAACAAGCCATAGATTAGCCAGCTAGCCGGTAAGCTAGACAATGAATACCTATTCTTATGCAAACTCCACTTCCACTTCCGGCGCCCCGTGTGGTTTGAATAATTTATAAAAATAGTAGGTATTATTTTCCTAAGTGTATATGCATAATTGACATTCTTATTAAAACAATCAAGTTTTGTATAAAAAATAACGTTTTAAATAGAACTCTCCGTATCATGAATTATTAAGAATCAAGGACAAGAGTTTGAGATGTTTCCATCTTAAAGCTTTTTATGCTATCCTACGATGTCCCACTATAGCGATGAGGATTAGTGGGTATTATCGCTTCGAAAATTCGTAGGCAGAGACGCACGGAGGATACGTAAAAGTATTCACGAGCAAGAAAGTTGAGCAAATGCGAGTCTAACTCGCTACAGTGGACTCCTTACCAGGTTTATTTTAACTTACGTTATTTAGTCAAAAGGATTACACAATATTGACACATTCACAATATTTATTTCATTGACGGCAAAATTAATTCTGTATTTCATAGTATTACCTCCTTGCCGAAAATATCCCATGACCCAATAACGTCTCAAAATAACGAAATAATAAGAGTTCTTCAATAGCCTTTTGGATACGGAGCCCTAAAAATTACTCAAGTTACCTTGATGAAAATTACACAAACGTTATCCTTACTGATATAAGACATTACAGTTATCAAATTATTGTAATAACTAATAACTTTTAAAACTTAATTTATTTCAATACTAGTTACTTACCCCTGCTTCACTTGGGTGCGTCCCTAGGTACGTTTTAAATAGATAGTATGAATATTTATTGCGAGTGTACCTTAGGAGAAAAGCTTATGCTTTTGCAGATTATTCCGTAGGCTTTATTAAGGACCTACAATTTTCTAGTACATTGTTTTGATGTGTCATTAAACATGTAAATTTCTAAAAACGACTCGATAGAATCAGTTGTTATGTTTTGCCATGGGAATGGAAGACTTTCTTGTAGTAAAAAATATCCTAAATGTAGACCCAAGTAATAAGTTATCACTATATAAAATTTTGTCGAAATCGGTCCAGTACTTTTTGCGTGAAATGCGGACATACAGACGGACATAACAATTTTAATAACTAATGTTTTGGGGTCTATAATCTAGATTCTGTACACATTACGGTTACAATCATTGTTTTTATTCATGTACAGATTTCGCTCAGTTACTGTTTTATTACATGATTAACTACGCGTAAATTAGTAATTAAATTGTTTTTTCTGAGAAAATATTTCTAATTAATGATTATATTCAAAATCTATACATATAAAATGCTTTGTCTTGAATGACTGATTGACTGACGGATTAACGCACAGCATAAACCGCTGATCGTAGAGACCTGAAACTTGGAGGGTGTGTTCTTTGTATGACATAGACATCCGATAAGAAAGGATTTTCCGAAATTCTACCCCTTAGGGCGTGAAAAAGGGGGGGGGGGGGGCAAAGTTTGTAGGAAACTCTGTCATTCTTAATGTGGAATACATACTAAGTGATATTTAGCTTTAAGATAAAAAATAAAAAATATATTTATTTTTTTGGAAATCCAACCATTAAATGGGTTAAAGGGGGTAATAAACTTTATATTGGGTAAAAAATTATTTATGATCGGAAACTTTCAATACAATTAAACAAGTACGTGTTTTATCATTTTTTGAAATTCAATCACATAGGGGGGTAAAAACGGGGATGAAAGTTTGTATAAAACTCTGTAATTAATGCACAGAAAGTGGTATTTACCTTTAAAATGAAAAATAAAACGATACAAATGTTATTATTTTTTTCAAAATTCATCCTTTAAGAGGATAAAAGGGGGCCTTGCTGCTTATATAGGGAAAAAATTGTTTACGATCAGAATTATTTGAAACTTAGTATTCATGCTCTTCAATAATATTAAATAAATAGGTATGTATTTTAGAACTTTTCAAAATTTTGCCCCTAAGGGAGTAAAACTGGACAGTGAAATCGGAGTTGGTTGAATATATGTATTTAAACAGAGTAACATGGCTCAAGTTCTTCGTCTTTATCCGGACGCTAATTAAGGCAGTGGTAGCCCAGTGGGTAACGCGCTTGCTTAGGAAAGCGAGTGATCCCGGGTCTCGCACTTGTGATATTTTCATGTGCGAATCATTTCAAACATGATTACCACTTGCCTTATGGTGAAGGAAAACATCGCGAGGAAACCTGCATATCTGAGAGAACCTAGCAAGTTTTCGAAAGACATTATGAAGTCCGCCAACCCGCACTTGGCCAGCGTGGTGGATTATGGCCTAATCCATATGGTTGCTCTTGGTACTTCTCTGACGGCAGAGTGGATCATGGGAGCAACCTCACGGTTGTTGTAGTCTGCTTCGCCAGACCTGCCGTCGGGGTGCCCCATTAAGACGGGAGAGGTCTTGTTGGGTTTTAGTGGGTAGTACTGGCTTTTCTAGCCGGTGAGTCCCACATAACCACCTGTACATCTACTGGTAATATGTATAAATGCATAAAGCAAAGTACGTCTGATTATACACTAATTACTCGTCCTATACCTATCCCTCATATCTATAGGCAACTAACCCACATGTCTGGGTGAGATGCCTATTTTCTATTATTTTTAAAAATAATTTTTTAATCTAGAATATATTGCACAATAGTTCCAAATTTAATCTGAATGGCATAAGTAAATATTGAATTAAAATAAACTATGCTTATTCTATGTAGTATCTTACACATATAATTAATATTGATCGTTTTTTAAAACTATAGGCAACTCTCCCGGACTTACCATATAACTTCTCAGCTGGTCCCAGCAATGACAACTATAACAGACCTAGAGCGCAAGAGACAAAACCTAGGTAGAGAGTATTTTGTTATCTATATTCTCCTTGTGAAGGTTAGCACACCTGTAATGAAAAAGTCTCCTAATTTATGTAACAGGATTAGAGTGTAAGTAATTCATTAAACATTAGAGCGGCCTCTGCGTTTGCTGGATCTGCTCAGGGAGAATCAGTATTCATATGTCGAATACCACTTATGACCTTTGACTACGCTTTTGAATTTAATCTATTGTAATACCTCCTTAAAATTTGCTTTACAATGACCATTAATATATCTCAGGGTCAGTCGTTAAGAGTAGCAGGCATAGACTTAAGAGTGGATTGCTTCTCACAGGGACATTTTATTAGAACCCACATGTGGTATATTTGTGGTGGTTTTTAACGTAGACTAAATTAAGTTTCCATGGATATTAAAACTGAGCAAATTTTTATTCCACGCGAGCGTAGCCGCGGGCTAAAAGCTATAGCAAAATAAGAATGGCACTTTATATATTATGTAACTTAATAAGATGACGTGTACGTGAAGTGTTTAAAAATAACATAGATGTTAACCTGTTAGTATGTTAGTCTAAAAGCCCATATTAGCCGATTTACATAATTCTAAAGTCGTAAACATTGTATGCAAGTTGTATCATTGCTTCCTTACTCTTATTTTAGAAAGATGGAGTAGAAAAATGTGCAAAAAATAGAGGCAGTAGAGCTTACTATATACCTTAATAAATGATAATTTATTTACAGAATATATCTACCTACGGGCTACGTTTAACATCTTTTAAATTTGTTCTCCACAATATCTTTAAGAAATAATATGAAACACGAACTTATTTTTGCAAATAATAAAGTATGTATTGCGAAAAAGTTTTTTTTTTCATAGTTTGATCACGGGCGAAGCCGTTGATTCTGCGGAAAAGCAGCTGAATTCTTCAAAGATTATAGTAAAAAGCAACAATAAAATAAAATGAAGATTCTCAACTACCCTAACTATCAATATAATCCAATAAAAAAGAGATAGGTAGTAAATAAATATCACTTTCACTGAGCATAAACCTAGACTTAAAAATGATACTTAAGTAAGAATTTATATTATTATATACCATCGCAATTATTTATAGCTTTGTAACAGCAATGATTATTTTTTAAGTCAGTTATTTTTAAATTTCATATCAAAAATTGATTGATATTATATATTTTACTGTGTGTAAATTCCCTATCGGCAAGTTTCAGCATTAGCTTAAATCAATGTAGTCACTATTTAATCTGTATAATATACAGAAATTGTATCGGTATCAGAATAAGTGGAATAATAATTAAAACTTTTATTAAATATTGTTAAATAAACTATTTATTTGTAGAATTTCGTTTTTTAGTTTCGAAACGCCGCGCCACTAAAAAGTAATATTTCCAGTTGCCAAATGGAACGTACTCGTCCTTGTGCGTTCCGTTTTTCGCTCTTAGCGATAGTGCTATGACCTAAACCTAGTAAAATTAATACATGTTTTATGATACTATTAAAATTTATTTTATGTTAAAAAGTTACAAGACTAGGATGGTTTTTTTGTAACTTTTTATATTATAAAAATAACACTTTCACAAATTGAGTTTAAAGTTTGATAATAGAGAACGTGGCTGCAATTATTTGGCATCTGTCAGTTCAACATGCTTTTGACGTGTGACTTTAACAGTAAACTGTTAATTGTAAACGAAAATAAAACAAACTTCCCGATGTTACTGAAAGTTACACACATTACGAAAAAAATATTTCCGAGTGGTGGACGTGTGCTCAATATTTAATATGTATTTCGTCTAACTGTATAAGAAGAATATTTTATTTAAGTGCTAATGTTAACAGTTTATCACGTCAGTACTTCTACTTTTTGCGAAAAGAAAATTATTAGGTAAGACTTATTACTACATTTTATTGTTTAGATTATAAACGGGATATTACAACTTTATTGCACTGTTTTCTAAAACGTTAAATTGCAAGTTCATTGATTCCAATTACTTGAATAATCAATAAAAAATATATATAACATGCATAATAATTGAAATAGACATAGCCAATACTTTTAAGAAAATATATTACAATTTATATACTTTTTTATTCATTAAATTTTGAAATAAATTATCACTAGTAAGGTAAATTTGTGGTGATAAGAAAAATAAGATTTAAGCAAATATAGTTTATTTCTTATTCTTGTTACACAAAAATTACAAATAACATGTGTAAGTGTTTTATAAACTATTAAGCCAAAACATTGAAATACATTACTCATACATTTCCAAAAAAAAATTTAAACTAAAGATGAATTGTTAAAATAACTAACAGCTCTGAGTTCTCATAAAGAAAGATATGATAAATATAATTTATTAATGCTTGCTGCCAAGTGCATAAAATCATTGTGAATTAATTCCATAAGTTCTCTTATTAGTGTAAGATAACTTCGAACTAAACAAAAATATGTCAAAATTAGATTTCACGGATATTAAGCACATCAGACGCAGTCATATCTCATATACTGAACAGTGACAAATGGATTATATTTTTAAATAGTGGCAGTGAATTTCCTCAAAAGATTTGTTGTATATTTAGCAGGGTTCGAAACCATAATTATCATGATATTTATTATGATAAATATCTTGGATAAATATAATTAAAAATGTTTAATATGCAACTGTTCAATTTGTCGATCAGCCAACTGAACTCTCTCAATCAGCTCAAAAAACTACTACTAAACAGATAAGAAGGATGAGAATGAGGATTAAGGTGTCTGCCCACTACACCATCTCATACCATGACTGTGCTATGAATGTATGGAGTGCCAGGAAGAGCGAGTGAATATTTTTGTTAAGAACTTTTTTTCTATACCTATACAATGGCTATTAGAAAATTGTATGGCAGAGAATTAAATATGACAGCCATTGTTTTAGACATGAAGGAAAGAAAAAAGAAAAACATTAGTCGATCACAACGTTACTGGGTTCACGCCGGTTATAACTGCGCGGTTATAAATACGCGGTTATAACCCGTACGCTCACCGTTTCGTCGCCTGCGTACACAGGTTGGCAACGTCGTGTGCCATGCAAGGTATCGGCCCCGGCAAAATATTCTCGCCGACAATTGTTGAAGCTCCGTGCATATTATAATATATTGCTTATGCTTATGTGCATGTTACATATTATGTATTGCTTACGTATTAACGCCACCACAGCTACAAATTTGGCAGGTTTTTATCAAAATAAGTTTAAGTTATTTTTTTGGCAGAAACTTTTCTTTCTTTCTAGGTTGGTTAAGTTAGGTTAGAATAGTGAAAAAAAATTAGGTTTAGAATGGCAGCACTTAAAAACTGCCAAATCTGTAGCTGCGGGGGCGTTACTACGTAAGTACCAAATTTTCCAAAAAATATTTAATGTACAAATTCGACTCAGAAATTTATTATATATATAGTAGTAGTTACATTTTAATGTTTAGTATAGATTTCTCAGAAATGAGATATTTTCTATAATATTATGTTGACCTCGAGAACCAGCTGTCATCGTAACAAATTACACCAAAATCTGGCCAGTGATTTTCTCGTCATGCGTTCCCAGACAGACAGACAAAAAATTTAAAAACTATAGATTCGGCCTCAGTATTGATAATAATGACTATTTCAGTAAGATTTTCCAAAAAACATTTAATTTACAAATTCGACTCATAATTTTATCATATGACAGATTGTATGTATAGATATCTACAATTAGTCCGGTCAAATTAAACCAAATAATAAGAGTAAAGCTACATAAATTTACAACAAGCTGAAAATTGGTGAAATCGTTCAAAATATAATTATAAATAAAATTTGAAAGTTCCCCATCATTCCCCTGTATGGACAAAAATTTATTCAAGGTCAAAGGTAAAAAAAATGAGTTTTTCGCAATTTTCAACAAAACGGTAAGTTTTATCATAAAAATACTTCAGACAAAAACTGTAGATCATAAAATTATCTATAAAAAATATATAAACACTTTTTTTTCCTACGAGCCACCGTTTCTGAGATATAACGATTCAAAAATTTGTAAAAGTTGTAATTTTATTATATAAAAGGCAAAAGTGATTGACTGATGTATCAACGCACAGGCCAAACCTTTAAGGCTTGCTAGCCTTTTTTGAAATTGAAATTTCGCACACGTATTCCTCATATGATGAAGGCGAAGGCGATATTAAGAAAGGATTTTTCAAAATTCAACCCCTAAGAGGGTGAAATGGGGGTTAAAAGTTTGTATGGAAATTTTTAATTCTTGGACATAATATTTGCATGAAATTTCGTATGAATTGAGTACGGTAAAAATAGTGAGTTACATATGTATTTCAGCGTTTTCCAAAATTCAACCTCTAAGAGGGTAAAATAAGGGATGAAAGTTTGTATAAAACTTTTTATTCCTTGCACATATTTGCATGAAATTTCGTATGAATTGAGTACGGCAAAAATAATGAGTTACGTATTTCAGCGTTTTCTAAAATTCAACCCCTAAGAGAGTGAAATGGAGGATAAAAGTTTGTATGAAATTTTTTATTCCTTGGACATATTCGCAAGAAATTTCGTATTTTTCGTAATTTGATAGCGAGCGAAGCCGCGGGTTCTGCTAGTCGTCATAATATGCATGAGTACGCCTCGTACATACATCTCCAGAGTTGTAATATATGTTACAAATTTTTGAATCATTATATCTCAGAAACGGTGGCTCGTAGGAAAAAAAGTATTCATACATTTTTTATAAATAATTTTATGATCTACAATTTTTGTCTGAGTTATTTTTATGATAAAACTTACCATTTTGCTGAAAATCGCGAAAAACTCATTTTTTTGACCTTTGACCTTGAATAAAAAAAAATCCATACAGGTGAAAGATGGGGAACTTTCAAATTTTATTTATAACTATATTTTGAACGATTTCACCAATTTTCAGCTTGTTGTAAATTTATGTAGCTTCCAATGCCTAAATTGACCGGACTAAATTACCTACATAATAATATGTCCATGCAGTGTAAATAAATATGAAATAAAGTTGATTTGTAGTTTATGGGGATACCTTTAATATGACATACTTGTAGATTCCAGATTATTGTGCTTTAAAAATATTTTTAGGGAAATTGTTTTAGTCAAGACATGTTGAAAAACCGAAAACATTCCATACCTTGAAAACTATTCAAGGTATGGAATGTTTTCGGTTTTACGCTTTGATAGTTTATCGGCTTATAATTTATTTATGATATCAATACAACAACTAAACTAAAATCATGGTAGATAAATATTTTATATAACTTTTATTCTAACGAAGGACGTTACATATGTTATCCAATATATTTAAACTAGCAATTCTTACTATTTATTTATTTATACCGGCGATCTCGGAAACGGCTCTAACGATTTCGCTGAAATTTGGTGTGTGCGAGTTTCTGGGGGCGAAAAATTGATCTCGATTAGTCTTATGTCTGGGAAAACGAGTTTTCGAGTATTCATGCGGATCTCTTTCGCATTATTCCACGCAAAATGTGGTCGATAATTTCTTACGCTCGTGCATAAGCATTGTGGTCAAGTGGCCAAGGTGCAAAATTGGAAATCACATATGTCCGGATTCAAATCCCGGTTGGATACAAAGTTTTCACTTTTTTTTTTTTGTATTTATTCATGTTTTCAGTTCTTTTTTATCTAAAAAATACTATATAACAAAAAAGTATTCCGAGCGAAGCTCGGTTGCCTAAGTACCTACTTTTATTGTTTAAATGCCATGAAGTCCTTGGAACTTGGCACACAAATCCGGCTCACACTGGTACGATTTTTTAAAGAATATTGTATATGTTCTTTGTCATGATGTATTTTTTTATTTTTACACTAGCATTGCCCGAGGCTCCGCCCGCGTTCAGATGACCAAAAACCAAATTCTTAGGTTTTACATATTAGCATATTTATATTGCCGTTTTTGTATTTTTTTTTCTCGGAAATGAGATATTTTCCCGCGCTAAGAAGTATCCTATATGTTGACCCGGATAACCAGCTATCACCATACCAAATTTCATCAAAATCCCTGCAGTGGTTTTTCTGTGATGCGGTAACAGACAGACAGACAGACAGACAAAAATTCTAAAACTATTGATTTGGCCTCTGTATCGATCGTAATGTTATTTCAATAAGATTTTCCAAAAAATATTTAATGTACAGATTCGGCTTAGTTACAATTTTATTAGGTATAGATAACCATCAAAAACAAATCCATAATAATAACATAAGGTGGTGGTTGTATGTGTCTTTTCTTTTATTCAGTAGATTCATTTTCAACTTACCTATTACATTAGTTAACGTTATTGTTAGCATCGTTATCATATAATTTTACGCACCAGTGACTTTAAAAATTACACACATTACAATTCGTTATATGCGAAAATGTGTCCAATTGCGTGGGTACTCTATTTTTTATTAAAAATGTTTCATTAATATTAATTAATTGCATTTATTTTATACGTGATTAATCCTTTACTGTTCAATATCAATTATTTCCCAAGGAGGGTTCATGTCATGCAGGCGACCGGTCGTGAAACTTTTGCCAAATCCTATCAGTACAGATGTACTGCGCCGACCCCAAGTGATTGGGAAATGGACAGGGAGATGATGATGATGATTTAATATCAATTACTTAATAACAACTTTGCAGTGCATTGTAATTTGTAGCTTTAACTTTATTTTGTATTTATCAAAAAAATAAATAAAAATATCACATGCAACAATATAAATTTTAATAGGTAGGTATATAAAATATGTTGCTATTTCATTTAGATTTAAAGATACAGAAGCGAAAATAACTTATTGGTAACTAACACACATTCTTGTTTTCACTTAATAGAATTCCACTATCGGATTTCCTTTCAAAGTGCTCTACTTCACAATTAATTTGTGATTTCCTCAAGGCACAGCGTTAAATAAGAAAGGTACAGTAATCACTAGTATAATTGTATTTGTATAACATTTGATACTTTGTCATAGGTATTTGTATTCTTGATTAATTTCATTACGATAATAATGTAAAGCAATTAAATTCTGAATCTTAGGCTTAAACCTCATTGAGAATTAACGCTCATGACTGGTTAAGACAATCTGGCCAAGAGCCAGTAAAGTTATACGGTAAGCCAAGATTATTGCTTAGGTATCCCATATTAGAGTGAAGGACGAGAATTAATTAGCGAATAACTGCAACATAAGCTGTCGGAACATCTTATCTCGGCATCCGCAGTGAAATTACATACGTAACAATATGTACCTACCTACGTAGGGCAATTGCTGTCAGACAGTTACCCAGTTTTACGAGTAGTTACATGGAAAACTCTACAAAACTTCATTAGTCTGGCTGTCTGTCCACATTCATGAACACTACAATAAAGAACCATAGAAATGTGTTTAAGTTAAATGTTTGTTTGGAGTTTTTTAGAGTTTCTCTGTAGCTTTTTTTTGAAAAGACTCATTTGTATTTTAACTACGGTCAAAATTTATTTTGCTCAATATCGTAATTGTTTAACATTTTTTACTAGCGTCGATTATTCATCATTGAGATTTATTTGTAACGGAGCCTAAAATTAATTTCGTTGTTCATTTAAAGCCTAGGGTAGGGTTCTCCGATAGCGTTGACGGATCGAGGATCGGACGGGACACAATTGATGATCGCAGTACGTGCTATGCTGCCGACGCCTGCGTGATGAATCGGTGACTTGTAATCGGCGGACTAACACGAATACCGTAATTTGTTAGAAAAAAGTCAAACCCGACCTTTGCAGATTTGCACCATCATTGTCGATCGATCTAATATTGGGAAATTAGTTTATAAATTCGTTCTTACTAGGTAATCTAGCGATTCTCTGCCACTCTTCTCTATATTTAAAATGTGTGGCAAAATTATGGCCTGAAACACAGATATTTAGTATTATATACGAGTAGTAAAATTTCGTGAATTTAGATCAGACATGTCGCTACATGTAGCTGAGAATAGAATTAAGTTTTATTACATCTACTAGCATTGCCCGCGGATCCGCCCGCGTTCAGATGATCAAAAATCAAATTCTTAGGTTTTACACATTAGTATAATCTTACATATACTACTTTCATTGCACCCGTATAATTGGTAAATAATGGCAATGATTGACAATGCCACAAAGGTTCCTCCGTTAATCTCATATTTGATTTAGTAATATTGCACTTTTTGTTTTAGCAATAACATTTATGTACATATGTCTATACTTCTGTTTTGTTTGTTTATTTAGTTTCGGGCGATAAACTCTCAAACTACGGTATTAATTTTAATCATTTTTTACTAATAGACAGCTTTTGATTAATTTAATATTTAGCTGATTATTTAAATTACATAATGATAACTTTTCTAAATGTTAATCTGTCGCGCAACAGGGATGGGTTAGCGCTAGTTACTAATATTGTCCAAAACGAATTTTAAAAGAAAGTGTAATAAGTAAATAATTCTAAGCAAATACTTTTTATTATTTCATATGGCTCGGCTAATATAGTAATAAAGTCGTAAGCATTTTATTGTGTCCTTTAAGCCTTTACCTTCCAAGAAATGGTGTCAAAAAAAACTGAAAAAGTTGAGGTATAACAGTTCCTAAAACACTTTTTCATAGTTTTTGAGATGTGGAATATTTTTAGTTACCCGCTTTGTCAGTTTAACAGCCATAAACTTGTTTCCCATAAAATGTTATAAAATAATATGAATCGAACTTATTTTTACGGTTGATAAAATGAGTCGATATTGTGGAAACGTAAATATTATTTGTATTTATTTTAGTGTTAACCTAATAAAACACGTAAGTTAGAAAAACAACAGCATTTTGCTATACGAAATATATAATGCGCGAGTTGGATTTGCATTTGCCCAATTTTTACATTAAAAGAATTAAAAAATATTAACATTATTTACTAAACAATAAAAATTTACAAATATTTTAATTTGAAAATTGTTCTGCCAACAAAATATTACTAATTCTAATAAAGTCATAGAAAGGTTATATCTGTACATTATTTTTTTATTGAAACTACGTATTTTAAAAACACATGGCGACATCTATTGTCAAATATCCAAATAACACATAAATAGATTTTCATTAAAATAACTATTTTAATTAATGAAATAGCGCTATTGATATTTCTTTTAAGATAAGCTTTTTTAATAGTTTTAACACCTTGCTAAAATTTTTTAGTATCATCGTGCTTTTATTTTAACCAGTTTTTGTATTTTTTCCCTAAAATGAGATATTTTTCTGCGGTAAAAAGTATCATATGTGTTGACCCGGATAACCAGCTATCATCATACCAAATTTCATCAAAATCCCTCCAGTGATTTTTCTGTAATGCGGTCACATACAGATAGACAGACAAAAATTCTAAAAACTATAGATTCGGCCTCTATATCGCTAATAATTAATATTTCAGTAAGATTTTCCGAAAAATATAGATTTTTTTAATAAAATCGTAGAAAGATCATATTTGTACACTAATTTTTTTGGAATAAAAACTACGTTTTTTAAAGACACATGGCGACATCTATTGTCGAATATCTAAATAACACATAAATATATATTAATTAAAATAATTATTTTAATGGATAAAAATAGCGCTATTGATAATTTGATTTTCAAGATAAGCTATTTTTAATAGTTTTTACCATATTTAGTAAGTTACCTTGCTAAACTGATTACAGAAAGTATCATCGTGATTTTGTTCCAACCAGTTTTTGTATTTTTTCTCAGAAATGAGATGTTTTCCCGCGGTAAAAAGTATCCTATATGTTGACCCGGATAACCAGCTATCATCATACCAAATTTCATCAAAATCCCTCCAGTGGTTTTTCTGTGATGCGGTAACAGACAGACAAAAATTCTAAAAACTATAGCTTCGGCCTCTGCATCGATAATAATGTCTATTTCAATAAGATTTTCCAAAAAATATTTAATGTACAGATTCGGCTTAGTTAGAATTTTATAATATGTATAGATTATCAATATTAGTCCGGTCAATATAGACATTTAAAATAACAAAAATTCCCGGAAAGCCAAATATTGGTGGAGATCTACGGTTTACCATTACAAATAAAGTTTTAAAAATTCCCATCGATCCTATGTATGCTACAAAAGTTATTCGGGATCAAAGGTCAAAGTTTGAGGTTTTTTGGATTTTTCTCGAAAACGGTAAGTTTTATCAAAAAAAACTTCAAACCAAAGTTGTACATCTTAAAATTCTCTACAAAAATGATTCTTATGATTTTTTCCTAAGAGTTACCATTCGTGAGATATCTCGATTCTAAGAATCATATTATACATGATATGCACACATTTCCACGCCACCTGTGAGGTAGTGTACTCGGCGCGTTTTTTACCGTGGTAAAAATAGTGTTGAGAAGTTTTTCTGGAGCAGGTGGGAGTAAAGTTTTAATCGGTTCCAGAGTATTATCTATCAATTTCCAACCCCAGTCTTCTGGGTTCAGTTGATTGCCTAGTCATGTTTGAACTTGATAGTATACTCGATACAAGTGTTGCATAGCAGATGCCGATGTTGGAGGAAGACATGATAGTTGTAATACTTTCTTAGATTTACGCGAATATTTGACATTTTAAATAAAACTATCTTTTCGGATTATTTCGCGGATTTATTTTGATTTTTGGTTCCCGACGTTTCGAATGCTTTACAGCAATCATGGTCACGGGAGAGACTAAGATATTAGACATCTCAAAAGCGTTATATAACAATGTTATGTTATGTTATGTCATGTCTGTAACAAGTATATAACGCTTTTGAGATGTCTAATATCTTAGTCTCTCCCGTGACCATGATTGCTGTAAAGCATTCGAAACGTCGGGAACCAAAAATCAAAATAAATCCGCGAAATAATCCGAAAAGATAGTTTTATTTAAAATGATAGTTGTACTTGTTTCTTGTTTCGAGTATTTTTTATAAAAGTTAAGTATCGGTATCTATCAATGCAAGTAATTTTTTGGAGCTCCATAAACCGCAAGAAGAAAGCGAATTCCTTCCGTAATTATTGTTTGAGGTGTGGAATCAATTTCTGTAAATACTTTAGCGCAGTCAGTCAAATCTTTATATGTGCACATCATGTATAATTTGACTCTTAGAATCGCGATATCTTACGAATGGTAACTCTTAGGAAAAAAATGGTAAGGTCCATTTTTGTAGAGAATTGTAAGATCTACAACTTTGGTTTGAGTTTTTTTTTTTTTGATAAATACTTACCGTCTTCGAGAAAAATCCAAAAAACCTCAAATTTTGACCTTTGACCCCGAATAACTTTTGTAGCACACGTAGGATCGATGGGGATTTTTAAAACTTTATTTATAATGGTAAACCCCAGCTCTCCACCAATATTTGGCTTTCCGGGAATTTTTGTTATTTGACCATTACTTTTATGTCTAAATTGACCGGACTATATATTATAGCTATCGACTAATTATATTGGTTTTATTTAGGTATAAATCATTGTTTTTATAAATCAATTTGATCATTGCAAAGCACTGCACTGCAGTTCTACTCATTATGTGCTCACTTCACATTTTTTCGTAATTTTTCTGCTTCTATAAACTGGATATCATATAGATTATAGGATATCGATGGTTCCACGTTAGGGAAACGTAAAATGTAGTAAAACGTAGTGAACTAAAGGGGAATTTCTTAGTATTAATGAGTAATACGTGTCGAGCTTGCTCTTGGTGCGTTATAAATCGCAGCCTCGTAATCGACGCGCGATCTCAGCAATTTGCTCAACAACAAATATTATTTTTCTTCGGCTATTTGTTAGTTAAGTCTATTAACAGGATCCTGGTGTGTAATTTTCTACAACAATTTATTCTATTATTTGATTTTAGTACAAAAATAGATACAGTCGTATCTAGATATATTCGTATCTAGGAAGTACAGTTTAAGAAAATATGTGAAAGAGCCATGTTATCTAATTTAATTTACATTATTTCATATATTCAGTGTATTTCCATGAAAATTGTTTTATGACCATGTATTATCAAAACATTAATAAATGCCCAAAAAACAGCATCAAATGGTATATCGCCTTATTTTTAACCACTTTCTTTTCATTTAAACGTTTGGTGCTCGAAATCTTATAGACAATTATTTATTATTATAAAGGTTACTTAAAAAATACAGTATTAACGTTACTACAAACAACTACAAACGAAATAATGGTACTACAAACGAAATTAACCCTACTACAAACAAAAGAACGGTACTACAAACGAAATTGTGGTACTACAAACAATTACAAATGAAGAAAAGTTACTGGACATGAAATTACTACAAACAACTACAAACGCTTATCTTCTTATCAACTTCTGTTCCAATACACTTGAAGATTCTTCCACTACTAACCTCTACTAGCGTTTTTTAGTTTTTTTAGCGTTAATAGTAATCGTAACGGCTTTCAAATTGAATTTATTTAGTAAAAATCGTTCTGCAAAAATACTCGAAAAAAATTTTTTTTATTATTTTTTGTTCTGGTTTTACTACAAAAAAAAATTTGCACTACAAACCACTACGAACGTTTTTCTATAAGAATCAAACGGAAAAAAAAATTTTTTCCAACTTCGGGGGATGACATTTTTTTTGTTGCCTATATTTTTTTTGGCACTACTGCAAACGAAATTTGCTTCACTACTATCCACTACTAACCGAAATCTTTCAAATAAACCTAAAAAAAAAAACCAAAGTCGGGTGCCAAGTTCACATAGCCAAAACATCTTATAAGTTAAGTGTTTTTTAAAATTGCTATTGAAAATAAATTTTAACTGAACTTAAAATACAACAAATACGTCATTGATAGAGTTATCGTAAGTGTGTTAACCATTAACATTCCATACATCACGGTTTGTTTCGATACTTATATATTTAACTAGCTTTTGCCCACTTGGTCACTTCTTGCACTACGTTTTATTATGGACTAGTGACTCACCCTCGCTTCGCTTCGGGTTCGTCCCCAGACAAAAACAAATCTATCCCACGGGAACCGTACATTTTTCCGAGATGATATATAGCCTAAAGCCTTCCTCGATAAATGGACTATCCAACACAAAAATAAATTTTCAATTCCAACCAGTAGTTCAACCAAACAAACAAACTCTTCAGCTTTATAATATTATTATAGACTAGCGACTCATCCTCGCTTGGCTTCGAGTTCGTCCCTAGACAAAAACAAATCTATCCCACTTGAATCGTACATTTTTCCGGGATAATATATAGCCTATAGCCTTCCTCAGTTAACGAACTATCTAATACCAAAAGAATTTTACAAATCGGATTAGCAGTTCCTGAGATTAGCGCGTTCAATCAAACAAACAAACAAACAAACTCTTCAGCTTTATAATATTAGTATAGATTATAGATTTCGAAGGTTTTCTGAAAATATTATAGCAGTTTAAAAAAAATATAAATAGAAACGTTACCATAAATAAACGTTTATACCTATATTATATTAAATCGATATCGAAATTAATACTTGCGTAACATTTATACTTTTAAGTTTTTGTTGTTGAGTTGTAATAATTTTTTTCGATTATCTCGTTAAAGTGTAGCAATAGTATTTTACATATTAAACATTAGAAACAAAAGGATTATTATCAACCTGTTGCCTAATAAGGCAATCATAATCATCATAAGGCAACCAGTTGCCTAAGCGCGCCTTTAACCGATTCATTGCGGGTGACACCTTAGGGGTGTCATACATTTCTTTCCTGTGTGGCGTGTGACACCCGAGCGGTGTCATAATTCAATTCGTCGAAACTATGTTAAAATGACATTTTTAAAGGTTTTCGCTAAATAAATCTATCATTATTTTATCACACAGATCATGCCTGTACTCTTCGTTTCAGGATTTAGTGTGAATAGAAAATTTTCAGAGGTTAAAAACCTTCTCATTGTTCCGAATACATTTCTTTCACGTGTGGCGGATGACACCCGAGCGGCGTCATCATAATCCAATCCGTTGAAACTCTGTTAATCGTAGAATAACGTATGGAACTGAACATTTTACCCGTTTTGCATAGTTTTATACCCGACTGCGACGAAACCGAGAAAGGCTATGATTATGATGTATGATTTGATGTTTCCTCGTAGCTACGGAACGGATAAAGTGTTTTCTATAATGTATTTTCTATAATATATATATCGATATTGATCGGTAGATTCTTCTTTGGTGACGGGAATGTCCATGTGTAAATTAAAATAACAAAATACCGGGTGCTATCTTTTAGGCTTTAAATCTTTTTTATCAAAATGAAGGGGTCTCAAAGAAAATTTATGTTATTTTTATATTCAAAATAATTATGTTTAAAAGCAACTTGTAATAGTACAATCTATATTTTCTTAATTTCTGTGCATGTCCCAATATCTTTCATTTTCTTTTTTTTTAGGAAGAACATACTCTTCATATGATTGAGAGTTCTGTTCCAAAGTACACTGCGTTTCGTCTTCGTCACTCTGCGATTCAGGGATGTATGGGCGTTTTCGATTCAATTCAAAAAATTGTAACAATTCTTTAAGCTATAAAAAATATAAAGTCGCAGTGTATTACAAAATCTATACTAATATCCATACTAATATTATAAATGCGAAAGTAACTCTGTCTGTCTGTCTCCTTTTCACATTTAATCCGCTGAACTGATTTAGACGAAATTTGGTATGGAGATAGTTTGAGATCCCGAGAAGGACATAGGAAAATTTTTACCCCGGAAATCATCCCTTAAGAAGGTGAAAAGGGGGGTGGAACTTTGTATGGGAAATTAATCATTTCTCAACTAAGAGATATAAAACTCATCATACCTATGTATGATATATGTATATAGACTATATAGTCTATGTATTCCATACTAACCGTCATAAGGTATCTAGGGCCGAACTCGAGCGAAATAATAGACGTCATCTCAATAGCTAAACTCAATACTTTCAAACTTTTCTTGGGAATTTTAGTTGCCAATATTGCACCAAGTATATAAAAAAAACTTTGCAACACCAATTTCAGAACATATTTTAAAATATATTCTTAAGCTATTTAAATTGTATAGTCAAAGAAAAAAGAATACCAAATGTTTACAATATCTGATTCAAAATAGTCATTTCAAGTAAATCACGTATCTAAACACAAGGAACTCACTCTAAACGAATTAACAAACTACTTAGGTCTGATATTAGATGCTGACTGAACGAAATCAAGTGTAAATAAGCCAAAAAAAGAAAAAAAAGCACAAAGTTTTCATATATGGCTGAAGGCACCGTAGGGGTGTCATTTTAACGTATGGCGCGTGACGCCCTAGAGGTGTCATGAAAAATTTGTTCGCCGCCACGGGCCGTAGTTCGTAAAAAAGGCCGTCGCAATGAATCGGTTAAAAAGCCGTTCTAGAAATAGAAGAAGAATAATTTATTGTTAGTAGATAGAAAGACAAAAAAAAACTCATAAATAAAAACCAAAACCACTTAGACCAAAAATCACATCTGTTAGGTTATACTTTTAAAATATTGCCACAAACAATTTTAAATACTGATTGGGTTAATTAGATTTGGTTAACAATAAAAAAAAACATGGTCTAATGCATTAGCTACGTACAATCTATACGTACAATAAAATTCTAACTGAGTCTAATCTGTACATTAAATATTTTTTGGAAAATCATATTGAAATAGTCATTATTATCAATACAAGGTCGAATCTATAGTTTTTAGATTTTTTGTCTGTCTGTCTGATTTTAAGTGACAATCCCGCAAATATAGAGTTAATGAATATCCTCAATCCAACAACGCATAATTGGACCGGCAACCTGCCTAGTGTAACAAAGAGCCGAGCGACATTGTCTGCTATAGGTTTATTAGCTCGATGTACTATAGCAAGTTAACAAAGCGAAACGCCATATTATCGAGTCAGTGTGCCCATCAGCCGCCATAGTGCTGAAGTACAACAGAACCACCGATAGCTCCACGACTTTTTGTTCCGTAGCTACCATTAATTGACAGGTAATCTTTCGTATTATGTAACTAACGATATTACAGTTTTATTTAACTCACAATGTTTGTATGTATGAAGTTTGTATGTATATTTTAAAGTAGTTTTTCTCAACCGATTAAGCTGAAATTTTGTATACACGTTTAGTTTAGATGTAAATGCATGGTTAGATACGTGACGTCATTCTAAATCCAACATGGCGGACTTAACGATGGCGAACTTTAATATTTTTAAGCGCCCCATGATATGGATATCAAATGAAATTCAGTGCTCAACTGGCACTCTTGCGATATTAAGATACGATTGTATTGAATTTTATGATAAGTAATCACCTCTCCAATTTTTTTCGTTTCGAATTTGTTTGGTTTATTTAATGATTTCCGTCGTCAAATTTCCTTATTTAACAATTGTCTTACGACCATTTTATTTTGAACACAAACCAATGTATCGTCTTAATGGACCGACTATATCCGAAATATAGGCGTAAGGGGAAATAGAAGATATTATCTACAACATAACCCTTTGTACCCTCCCATTCGTTATTCCTTTCACGATTCCAAATGGAGAACTTTGTACGGTAACGCCGAGTGTTACTCAAATAATAACACATAAGATCATCATTTATTTCATCTCAATTACGTAAGAATTACATTCGACCCTTCATTTTCGGTGGAAATCGCTTACCTGCAGAATATTTATTTATTTGGGGATGAGACATCCACAACGTAAATGGGTCTTAAAGTCTCGAAAAAAAGCGGTCCTATATTCGGTTCTGTGCAGCTCCATTATTTATTTGGAAAAAGGCTTAGATCAATTCATTTCATTCTAGTATTTGAGAACGTGACAGTAATATTGAAAATTACTACTACTTAAAAATCTCATTATTTCACATTATTGTCATGCCTAGTAAATAATGAAAATATTAAAAAATAAATCATATCAATGTTAAACATAAACTCTAGTTATTAAATCATTAATTCGGTGTAGGAAATTTGTATAAATTAAAATATATATGTATATTCCACAATAGAAATTCATTGTTAAAACACATTTCAACATATTTCATTTTTTAACAATGACAAAAGCCACAATAGATAAAATTGGTAAAATGAATTTTCTTTCAAACTCTCACGATCGTTGTAATTAAGTACCTACCTACCACAAAAATGTTAGAATAAAACTATTATAGGGTAATAAATTAAATAATCATTTTGAATCTGCTGCAATATCCATTACATGTTTAATTTTATTATGAATATAATAATATTATGTTAATGAATGAGCTGTGAATTGCAATTCACTCTCATCATATAATTATCTCTACCTACAAACATTTTTATTTAATTATATTTCATTTGATGCATGTTGTTTATTAAAGTTAAATCCTACAGTTGTCATTATACAGATAATGATATATTGTAAAATATTTATACATTAATTATTGAATTTAATTTTTTCATAATCAAGAAGATTGATCTTGCTAAATAATTGAGTAATTAAGTGGAGGGGTATGAAAGAAGAAGATTAAAGCCGTAAATACAAAAAATGTCTTCACTGTTTCTCTTCATTTATTTTGCATCATAATTACTATGTACACATCGAGATGTTAAAAAAAAGATTCATGGAATGAGAGATTTTCGTAAGTCGTAAGGCTACTTGATGAACGGGGTAAAAATCCAAATTAGTATCATTTGTTATATAATAACTTTTTAATTAAAAGGGTAAACGACTTCAACATCATTTTAAATACATATATTTATTCAAACTTTATGGGTGAAAACAATTTTGATATTTATATTTAAAAATTGATTTTAAAGCTACTTTTTAAAAAAATAACACACTTTGTGAAGATATCGAGTAACACAATACACAATTAAAAGACACGCCCGAATCAAGTCAGTGAAAAATTTCAATTTTAAGCTTCTTTTTAAACTTCTTATACACGCCCATTTCTAGAAATAATTTAGTAAATAACAAATTTATCTATTAAATTAGTTATTTTATTCAAAGTTATATATAGATACGGATTTAAAAACAGATTAAAAGTGAAAATATACAAACTAGTATATCATAATAATTTATTATTTTTGTTCTCAGGTAAGAATGTCCTCACCATCCAAGAAACGTTTTAAAAAGCAAACTTGGTGCAAGAGATTAATGTATAAACGATTACCTATCACAAAATGGTTTCCTGAATACAATTCGGAAAAGGCTCTAGCGGACTTTATAGCTGGAGTTACAGTGGGACTTACGGTTATACCGCAGGCATTGGCTTATGCGACACTCGCTGGGCTACATCCTCAGGTAAATACATATTATACTTCTTATATAATTATCATGTGTTCGTAGATTGTAGTATGTACATTAATAATATGCATTTTGTCGCAGGTATAGAGTTAGTGGTTAAAATTATTTTTATATATATTTTAATATGTTAATATTGTTTCTTGTTGCGAATATTCGCGTCGTAGGTAATACTTGTTATAATACTTGCGGCTATAATTTATAATTGCAAGAAATTTAAAAAATATTGCAATTAAAAAAACACACATTATATTTCGTAAATAATAGGTGCACTAAAAAGCAAAAAAAAATAAAGACTAAACGCGTGATTTTATTATAAACGTGTTAATAAATAAATTAATAGTAAACAAAAATATTTTTAAAAACAAGCTTTTATTTAAACGCTCTAAAAAGAAGAAAGTAAACTTTTAAGTTAAATCAACCCTATCAATTTATTACATTGCACAATTTATATAATATAAAAGCTTATCGATATTTACTTATTTTATAAAAAAACATATAGATACGTATTTATTTTTTCATTAGAATTACTTATATCAAGATCAAGTTATATATTGTATTCTTGTTTATCAACACAGGTAAATCTCACGACAAGCTTTTATATCATATAAATTGTGTAATGTAATAAATTGATGGATTTGATTTAATTTAAAGTTTATTTTCTTCTTTTTAGAACGTTTAAATAAAATCTTGTTTCCAAATATATATTTTTTTCTATTAATTTATTTTTTACTTTATTCGTATTCTTCTCAGCAAACCCTTTCATTTGATTTCCATATATGTAATGGGAGCGTATAAAAATCACAGTGCGCCATTTTTGGGAACCCGCCATATTGGATTTAGAATGACGTCACTTAGCTAACCATACATTGTCATCCAAACTAAATGTGTAAGCTAAATTTCAGCTCAATTGGTTAAGGATAACTGGTTGTAAGATTTGACCCACACATGCTAACAGGGCAAGTTAAATAAAAGCTTGTAAAAAGAATCCATACAAACCTTATTTCAATAAAGTTTTATAGTAAAAAGAAAACCTTGTACTACGTTAGTTTCTTTGCTTCTGTGTCAAGTCGTAAAACTGAAACCCTTAATTCAGTTCGTTCGTCCCGCTGCTTACTTTTCCCTAGGGTTTACAACCTATCACGATGAAATTTCGAAGACAGATGTGCCTTGAGAATCGAAAACAGCCGTAAGTAAAAAATATTTATTGCCACCCGTCAAATAGATAAAGAAAAGATTTCCCCGTGGAAAAATTATAATTTTTCATGAAAATGATAACAAAATCAATAAGACTTAATGCTAAATCTTAGAACATCTGTTATAGGGAGTTCTTTTGTTGTTTTTATTCCACGTACCTTTATATTGTACAATACACATATGTACATCTTACTTAAATTGATACACAAAGATTTTTTACGTTTGTATAAAAATTAAAACGGTTTTTAACTGAACAGTTCTGTAGCAACCAATAAATAATGAGACTAATCAATTAGGGAGTGAACGTCTAACACAAGTCATCTATTATATTGAACTCAATTGTTCTATAGTCTATACAATTACTAATAATAATAGCTAGCACTTTGTATTAAAAATATCAAATGTAGAATGCAGCTTTACAAATTACATACATACATTCATTTATATAGTATACTAGCGACTGACACTCGCTTCGCTCGCGTTCATCCCTAGGTACGTTTTCACGGTTAGCTATGTTTATACATATTTAGTAGCTTGCTACTCCTAAGGTATTCATTTAAATTATATAGCGATTTACTCTTACTTTGCTCGGGTGCGTACGCCGTGCGCGGATTTCGTTCACAATTTCATGGGTTTTAATTTTTTCGCGGAATCCTGATTCTTTTTCTAAAATGAAAGTAGCCTAAGTTACTCCTTATAACATCAACTATCTGCCAGTGAAAGTCCCTTCAAAATCGGTCTAGCCGTTTCGGAGATTAGCCGGAACAAACAGACAGACAGACAAAAATTGTAAAAAAATTTGTTTTGGTATATAAATATATGTAAAACGCGGTTATTTTAGTATTACAAACAGACACTCCAATTTTATTTATCTGTATAGATATCATTAAAATTATTTTAGATCCAATAACTTTATTAAAAGTTTTACCATTATGGCATATTCTCATCCAAACGACTTATGGAATTGCCACATTACAAAATAACGAAGAGAAATTAATCTGCATTATGACATCCATTACGCGTTTGCTCTCACAATTGAAAGTGGTGAATGTGAATAAACCTCTGAGCCCATTTACTAATACCATTATTGTCTATTGCTAACGTGCAAAACAACTAGCAAGCACATTTGATATGGTATGCTTCGATACGAGTCAAGTTTTAAACTATATTTGTGTTGTTCATAATAACTTAGCTTTTATTTAATACTAGTGAATTTTCCGTAGACTATATTACTTTTAGATAATGTATCTTTCCAATCGTGAGAGAATTAATAAAATCGATCCAGTAGTTTTAGAGTTATTGCATTACAAATAAACAAATTTAATTTTTATTCTTTACTAGCGACTCACTCTCGCTTCGCTCGGGCTTGTCCCTGGAACGTTTTAATGGTTAGTATAGATTTCTCAAAGATGAGATATTTTCCCGCAGTAAAAAGTATCCTATACGTTGACCTGGATAACCAGCTATCATCATACCAAATTTCACCAAAATCTGTTCAGTGGTTTTCTCGTGATGCGTTCCCAGACAGACATACGGACAAAAATTCTAAAAACTATATATTCAGCCTCTGTACCGATAAAAACGACTTTCAATGAGATTTTCCAAAAAATATTTAATATATAGATTCGGCTTAGAATTTTATTATATGTTTAGATAATATAAGCATAGTAAGTGTAGACTGTAGAGTTTTGACATAAAATCTTCTGAATCGCCTTTAAGAGTTTTTTTTTTCTAGATTAACTTAAATACAAAAAAGGCATGATACGATTTTAAAATGAGCTTCAATTTTTTGCTGTCTACCAAGTAAACGTACGATATCAGTATCAAGCAAGTCATTGATCCCTAAGTCGTTACAATGTAGAAGAGTTCATTCAACATGAAATACTAGATTAGATACATTTTAGTACAAGCTTTAGTTTATTGCATGATTTGTTTTTAAAAAATTCGCTTTATTTAAAGTATTCCGTCTAATTCAATAGATTTTACGTTTAAGGTTCAAACCGTTGCAAAAGGCGCAACAATTGCAAATACTTTAAACATATGATAATAATTTAAGTTAATATCTCAATATTCATTTAATTTTTTGTTACAGTATGGCCTCTATTCGTCATTCATGGGATGTTTTGTGTACCTAATATTTGGTTCGTGTAAGGACATAACGCTTGGTCCGACTGCTCTGTTGGCTCTCATGACGTATGAGCAAATACAGGGGAGAAACTCCGACTACGCAATACTCCTGTGCTTCCTAACCGGTGTAGTACAGTTAGCTATGGGAATATTGCATTTAGGTAATTTTGTTGATGCGTCACCTTTATTGAATACTAGCATAACCCGCGGCATCGCTCGCGCTAAAATTATAAAAAAACATTTTGGCTTTGTGCTATTAGTAATAATGTATGGAAGTTTGTCCGATTTGTTGACATTTATAATTACTGCTCCGCTCCCTTGGGTAGTACCATGATGATATGTAACCTATAGCCTTCCTCGATAAACGGGTTATCTAATGCAAAAAGAATTTTTCAAATCGGATTAGTAATTCCTGAGATTAGTGCGTTCAAACAAACAAACAAACAAACAAACAAACATACATACAAACTCTGCCTCTTTGTAATATGAGTATAGATAATATTTTTAGTATTATATTCATTGATCACACATCGATTTTTAAATATAATATAAGTAGATTCGTTTATAGATAAACATAAAAGAAAACCCCACCCGTCCTTAGAACTATAAATTGTCACTTTTTCAAATTATTGTGCTATGACAAAAAAAATATCTACTTAAAACTGACGTCTATCTAGCATATTCGCTTCCATCGCGCCAGATGGTCGCAATATTCATTTTTATATTAAAAAAAAATTTCAATTAACTATTCTTATGTATTTAAAATGCAAAAACGTTATGAGGCCCAAATTTTTTAGTGTTTTTATAAGATTTCTTTTAAAGTTTCACCATTTTGAATTAGTTATTCTTCCAATCACAGATGAATAACAAAGAAGAAATTTTCTAAATGATAGTGAAAACAGTATTAGTGTGCGTTGCGTAATTCAGAAGAACTAAACGCATAAACAAATAGACTTGAATATATTCTTAGTATTTAAAGATTAGTTGATAGTTTAATTAGAAGCGGATACGCCTATCTATTAATTCATGCTAGTTATTAATTAAGTTTTACATACTAGAACTAGTTTTGTCTTTAAGCTTATTGTAGATTATACATACATATGTATGTTGGTGAAATTCTTAAAATTATGCGTAACTAGCGACTTAACCTCGCTTCGCTCGGGTGTGTCCCTAGATACGTTTTAATTTTTTTGAGTGAAACCCTAATTATTTTTCTAAAATAAAAGTAACCTAAGTTAGTCCTTATAACATCAGCTATATGCCAGTGAAAGTCCTATCAAAATCAGTCCAGCTGTTTTGGAGATTAGCCGGAATAAACAGACATAAAAAAAATTGAAATTGTGTTTTTCTTATAAGTACCATATATAATTTAATATGTATTTAGTAAAAAGCTGTTATTTTGACATTACAAACGGATACTTCAATTTTATTTATCTGTACATTTAGTAATATTTTTTTTACTTTTTAACAGGTGTCCTGATAGATTTTATATCTGTACCAGTGACAGTAGGGTTTACTTCAGCAACGTCTGTCATCATCGCAGTTTCACAGCTCAAAGGATTATTGGGACTTCAGTTCAAATCCAGAGGATTTATAGATACTTTAAAAAAGGTATATAATTTGAATGTTTTAAAAAATAAGAAGTAAATAATATAGGTATTTGGTTTATATCAAATATTTTGTTCCATTATTTGCAATAGTTATTTTGCTTAGATACTGATTTCTGCGTGATATTATAATTTACTTCGAAAACGATTAACATAAACCTTGAATTTATATAGCATAATTCGAGTAACAAACTGAATTGAAAATTTCATTATAAGTATGTATGTATATAAATTCAATATAGCAACAATTTCTTAAAAAAGGTATTACTTTAGGGTTTTCTTCTGAATTTATATAGGGCCATCTATTTATTAAAAACTAGCGATCTACCCTCGTTTTTCTCAAATACGCTCAAATAGGTACGCGGATTTTGTTCACAAATCCATGGGTTTTATTTTTTATGCGCGGGATTCTTTTTCTAAAATAAAAGTATCCTATGTTACTCCTTATAACATCAACTATCTGCCAGTGAAAGTCCCTTCCAAATCGGTCCAGTGGTTTTGGAGATTAGCCGGAACAAAGAGGCTGATAGACAAAAATATTAAAAAAATGTTTTTTTTTTCTTATTGGTACCGTATATAATTTCATATACATTTAGTAAAAAACTGTAATTTTGAAATGTTAAATATGACAAACAGACACTTAAATTTTATTTATCTGTATAAATTATTATGTTTTTATAATCACCTATCAGTATATAATATTTTACTTTAAAATAGACAAATAATTTGTTCATATAATATATTTTATTACACATAGATTATTTTTGTAGGTGTTCCTAAACTTACCAAATGCAAAATTGGCAGATAGCGCCTTAGGAATAACGAGTATAATCGTACTGCTACTAATGAGGGTAAGTTATTTATTTTGTTAAGCTCTTTTGTATCGGGAAATGAATATAAAATATTAATATCGTATTTTATATTTGATTTGCTTCACAAGATGTATTTAGAAGTCATTGATTATGTACTTATTATGTGTTGCATGTTTATTGCTTTAGTTACAGGGCCTAAATACCATTATGCATTTTCACATATAACATACTGTTAAGATTGTTTTAATTAAAGGGCTTATATAAGAGATAGACATACAGAGATATTTTTTTGCTTAAATAAATATAATGCTGTATGGGAACGGTGCCATGAATGTGAACATTTTTTTTAGTGTTAAGAGTTTGAGCAATAAATTGGTCTAAAAAAAACTTTTGTATATAACGTAACTTTATCTATTCATCTTTCAAAATATAAACCGAAAACAATATCTTTTCGAAACATTATAGCATTAAAGTCAAATTTAAACATTCTTAAGATATGTCCCAATCACGACGGCGTCGCTTTGAATGGGACATTGATGGTCATGAAAGGGATATATTATAAACAAGTTCTTAGCAATTATTATAGAAGCTCTTATGTTTTTATTCGTTTATTAATACACCTCAAATAAATAGTATAATACCTTTAAACGAGCAATTCTTGTATATTTATTTTTATATACCGGCGATTTCGGAATCGACCCTAACGAAATCTGGCTCTAGCGAAATCGCTGAAATTTGGCATGTGGGGGTTTTCGGTGGCGAAAGATCGATCTAGATTAGGCTCTTTCATAGCACTTTTCCTCTACATGTTTATTATATAAGATTAATAAATAAATTATTTTTCAAATAATAACCAATTTTTTTCTTCATGTATCGTTTTATAACACATGTATGTACATATACGGTTTTGAAACAAACTTACTTTAAAACTGTTTTGCTTTTTGTCTACTCTTAATTTTATTGAATATGTAATCAGCCTTTTTAAAGTTCCACTGCTGGGCACGGGCCTCCCTTCAGTACGAGGGGGATCAGGCCATAGACCACCACGCTGGCTAAGTGCGGGTTGGCGGACTTTACATGTCTTTCGAAAACTTGCTAGGTTCACTCAGACATACAGGTTTCCTCACGGTGTTTTCCTTCACAGGGATGATCATGTTAGAAATGATTCGCACGTAGAAATATCAGAGGTGCGAGACCCGGGATTTGAACGCGCTTCACTCGGTTTCCCAAGCGAGCGCGTTACCACTGGGCTACCACTTTATAGAATATAGATTATAAAAATAAATGATGATTTTACCTAGGCAACGAAAGTGCTTTAAACTTTGTGACCCGCGGTTTCATTAGGCTCCGTTGATGATTAGCTTGATGCTCATATATGACTTTATATCATAATACATTAAAAATTACGAGAGGGGGAGAGGGTACAATATTTACGACTTTAAAAGCCTTAATAACTATATTAGCTTAATCGCCGAGAAACATCTGTCTTAATTTTAAAGATTTTCATATTATGTACCTACCTATACTCAATCTCTTGAAGTGCCACCCCTATTTTAATATGTTTCACAATTTTCTTATAATGGTGTAAAAAATAATTGTGAAAGAATGTAGTGGTTGACATGGAATTACCTATCAAATTACAGCTATTTATAACTAATAAATAGTATAAAGTGACTGTAACATAAAGACATAACACAACTACATAAATTGAATAAAAAACAGTTATTGTTTTATTTAAAAAAATAATTATTATATTAGTAATTAATAATTACTGATAAAATATAGCTGTTGCGATCTGTTAATCAGTCATACATTATTTATTAATCGCGACCTTAATCTACTTTCACTTGCAGAAAATGTCTTTAAATGATTTTATATATTAAGCATAAAAGGATTGAATTGCTTCACACATTATACAATGTAATAGTACGAAATTATAAGCCAATACCTTTCATTAAGTTGACCCTCATATCCAAATATGTATATCTAAAGTTATATTTTTAATATTACAAATATTTAGTAATTATTATTAATTAACCTATAATCATAAAAGATAAGTGTGAAAGATGAAAGATCAATAAAAACTTAAAAAAAAAATTAAAAACCGACTTCCAGACACTGAAAAGTAAAAAATAACTAAACGGGGGTTTTCATTTAAAATAGATACCTAATCAGATATTTTCGAAGTCGGTGCTAGTCAATACACATGTATATATACGGTCGAATTGAGAACCTCCTCGTTTTGTGGAAGTCGGTTGAAAAGAAACAAATTAATTATGATATACCTCTACATTCTACAAATATGTTTTTTGAATTCCGAATCTTAAAATTAGCTATGTAGTTTGAATGATCAAAGATGTTACTCTAAAATAATGTACTATTACTCGAAACCTCAAACTAAAAATATTATTTATAAATTAACTTTTTTGTAAAACACAAATTTTATCTATATACAAATAGGCAAGGACAAAACAGTTCAGTACCTGTTTGTATTGTTTGTCAAACGATTTTATCTTTTTTTTTTTTAGTGGCTATTGACGAGCTTTAGGAATAACAATAAAAAATCTATAATTATTATGATCGAGTACTAGTTACATTAATTACGGTATAAAAAAATATATACTTTATTTGATAAAAAAATGTAAATTTTTTATTTATAGCTTTTTAGTTTTGGTCAGTTAGACACTTTTAGTTTTATGTAGGTATTTTGATAACGCATTCGATTGATTCGGACAGGAATTTTTCTTAAGACACAAATTGGCGCTTTGGATCCGCCATTTTGATTTTTAATAGTATACCATGTGACACTTGCGATATCAAATCAATCGAATGACGTATGAATAATTAAATTGGTTTAAGCCGTTTAGCAATTACGAGGGAACATAGAATCGGACATATATAGGTACATACAAGTCAAACACAACTCTCCTTTGGGCTTCGCCGCAGTCGAGTAAAAATAGTAGCATCAATTTTGATAGATTTTAAAAACCAACGAAAACGTCGTAAACAGTGTATAGCTTAATAATTTGATGTGTATCCACTTTAATACCAGGATAGGAAGCAATTAGTATTATATTGTGTGTAAAAAAATGCATAAAAAAACCTGATAATTCAACTGGCTTCATTGCTAAATATAAGAATGATTGAAATAAAAATGTTTTTATAGTTGAATTAGAACTTAAATACTGAAACTTTATTAATAGTTAAGTTATATGAAATTTTTTATCACATCTATGTAAAAACCATCTGATAGTGTAGAGACACTTCTATACAAAATTTTTATTTAAAATCTACATTAAGAGGATCGCCATCTTCACTAAATATACTGTTAATTAATCCCCGTATCGCGTGCATTGCGTGTTAGCAGCTACCTTTATTATCTATTTTTAATACAACGTGCTTGGGTTATATAATCACCTCCTCTATTATCAAAAGGGTAATAAACTAAAGCACCTCTTAAATAATAAGGGTTCTTAAGGGTCTTTATAAGGGAAATTAAGATATTGATACATTAAAGCTAACCTGCAAAGATATATACTATAAGTTATTGCGATGTAATCAAAGAAATTGTTATATTACTCTAAAATACGCTTGAAGAGGAAAAATAACGTTTTATTTTTATGTTAAATTCAATTGAAAAGTAATTATGGGCTGCTAAGCAATTTGTTTATTCAATGGAACCCAAGTCTCTAGCAAACGCAATGAATAAATAATTAACAATAAATAAACAACAATAAAACATTATGTAAACTAATAATTATCTTTTAATCCTTTGTCGTTTAAATTATAACGTTTTATTCTATCTCAGAAACTAAAAACTTTTGAAGCCTTCAACTTCACAACCCCAGGGTAATAACTTTAACAATTCGGTCTAAAATAATAAAAAGTTGCCTTATTATTATTGAGGGAAATATATTTGTACCTTATTTTAATTTTTTAAGGTTTTAATAGGTAATATCGAAGCCCTTATTTCAAAAGAGATACGTTAAATACATAGTATTGAGATATGGGAAATTTCCCGTTCCACACATTTGGCTACAAAATCAACTTTGTTTCTCTTATTATATAGAATTAGTAAAATATGTTATTTTCTTTTAAATATACATATAATACGAAAAACTAACAAATCTAATGATTCATCTTACACAACCCTCGATCTGCGCGTCAAACTCACGCTTACCCGTTTTTTATATTTAGGTTAAAATATATGAAAATCTTTTGAGATTCAAGCGAGGAAATATGTACTTTTGTTTCAGAAAATGAAGGACATAAATTTACCGCAAAGTCAAAAAAGTTTGAAGAAGACATTATGGCTGTTGTCGACTTCGAGGAACGCCATAATCGTACTGCTTTGCTCGGTAATGGCATTCGCATGGGAGTCACACTCCGAATCTCCCTTCAAACTCACTGGCACTGTAAAGTAGGTTATTACTTTCAAACTGTTTTATTGCACGTACTGTTTATGTTTACTGTTAAAACATTTTTATTGTATGTCGTTTTACATCGCAAAGTTGAGAAAAATTACTATTCATGACGCGTAGTTTCGAAATATTATAATATAACGTAGAATTATAAGCGTGCTAAAGTACGTATCTTATTCAAGTTCGGATAATACTTTATGTAAATAAGAGTTTTATTAATGTATTTTATAATATTGTTAAGCTTAATAAATTTTTCGTAGCTCTTGAGACGCTGTGGTAATATGTATCTAACTGACACTATTATTCTCAGGTTTCTGGTTTGATTCTGTATAGGTACAGATACTTGTATTGATAAAACAAACAGCCTAGTTAGATTAATCAGTGCGATGTTAGACACTAACGTAAATAAAACTCTCTCTGTGTCTTTTTTTTACAAAAAGAATTACACAATTAATGATCAGGATAATTGGTTTAAGATGTTTTTTTTTTTCTAAAAATTATTGAGTAAAAGGTAGTATCATTAAAAATGGATTTATAATAAATTATATATAATCGAATTGATTACCTCCTCTTTTGTACAAGTCAGTCAAAAAACATTTGCACGACGCGAACAATAATGCAGTATACTTGAATTCTGAAACTTCTTTGTACTTGAAGCGGCAACCGTTAATTTGTAAATTAGAAAACGCTCATTTTAGTATTTGCGTTAAAGTGGCCTATTACTTGTTTTACTTTGTTGTTTTATTATTTACCATATAATTTATTTACTGTAATACCAATTTTAAGAATATTACGCCAATATGTTGACACGTGGAAGAAAATTATAATTGTAAAGAGACTGAATTTACGCAATGAATTTTTTGTTTAAAAGTAGAGTTTTTGCCTCTGACTAAAAAATATATTTGCTAGCTTTTATAATCATTTTATTATAATTCAAAAAAAAATTAAACCCCTTATACATATGTCCATGATACATTTTTTTTCTTATTTACGTATTGATTAATTTCACGATATTTCCATAATATCTATAGGTACAATATATATTTTATGAAATTGTATTATATATATAAGTAAGTATAGAAAAGCAAATCAAGAATTTTTAAATTTTATTCTGTCTGTTTAACAATACATTATTTTCCCTGAATACGTAATATTAACCTATATATGTATGCGATATAGAAAAAATCACTACGAGTATATATGTATGTATATATTTATCTATGTATATCTTATAGCTTAGATACATATAAGATCTTGTTTTAGAGAAGGACTCCCATCATGGTCGATTCCGCCGTTCAATACAAATTACGGTGGGCGGAATGTAACGTTTATTGAAATGTGTTCGGACTTGGGCTCTTCAATAGTCCTTGTACCAATTATTGGTGTTCTAGGAAATGTCGCCATTGCGAAGGCTTTCGGTATGTATTGTAGTTTGCAATGTTTTCTGAATTAACTGTTGATTGAATTGTTCTTCTTTTCCTTTTTTTTATTTTGTTTTGTCTGGCATTGGAAAGGTCTATTGATAACGATATTTAAATTTGTATTTTGTTATTAGTTTTAATCTACCCCATTTTCATGTTTCTTAATTACTAAATACACTATTAAAATACTGTCTAGGAATGGCATACCTACTAAATATATACTAATATTATAAAGAGGCAGAGTTTGTTTGTTTGAACGCGCTAATCTCAGGAACTACTAATCCGATTTGAAAAATTCTTTTTGCAATAAAATAGCCCGTTTATTGAGGAAGGCTATAGGCCATATCATATAATATATAGTCTATCTATTCCATACTAACAGTTAAAACGTACCTACCCGAGTGAAGCGAGAGTTAAACGCTAGTTCATTTATAAATCTGCATTTATGATTATTATCTCGATCTGCTTGTAGTAAAGTGACGCGCAAAAATAAATGGCACAAATTACAATTTTTAATATATAGAGTATTCATTCCAAAAAATTACGCTTTCACATTTTTTTAATTTAATTAATTCTTAAACACTTCTTACTCACGCTAAGATTTTTTCGATTTAATTTACAAATTTCACCATCCAAGTAGGTTATTTTTGAAAAATATTAATAAATTATAACCTTCTGAGATAATTTCTCTTTCTATTGATGAAAACTGTATGAAAATCTGTACACTAGTTTTTTGACAATACCCCAAATAAGCACAAACTCAACTTTAATTTATAATATGTATTGATTGTACTATTCACTTTGAAATAAATGACACAATATTCTTATTTAAGCAAGCGGTGAATCGGTGGATGCTACTCAGGAATTGATAACCTTATCGCTTTCAAATATTTTGGGTTCATTTGTTAGCGCTATGCCTATTACCGGATCTTTCTCCCGAAGTGCAGTTAACCACGCAAGTGGTGTCGCCACGCAGTTTGGAAGTTTTTATACAGGTAAGTGCCTTATTTAATCCATAAAGTTGCATCAAAACGATTTCAGTTTTTTCTTTTGTTTCGTATATAGGTAAATTATCAGATTAGCATTATTTGAAGATTAGTAAACATGTGAAAGTTTGTGAAATAGGTTTATTTTTGTCAGCCATCATAGCTAGGATTAACACACATACACATGACCAAATTTTTATTGACGTATCTATCTGCGAAAAAAGATACGGACATTTTTACATTTTCTTTTTATACTATACCTATTGCAATATTTATAATCTATTTAATTATAAAACTTTATAAGACAACGACGTAACTTGATTATTCTATTTTCTCATTATTAATCTTAATCATTTACGCTGTTCTATTAACTGTCGATAAAAAACAAGGTAATAATTATCGACAGCTTTTTACATCTCAACAATGACAAAGTAAAAATAATATAATAATAAATATTTTAATCTATACAAAAATATAATATTCGTCCGTCACTAAGTTCAAAAAAATTATTGATGAAAATTATTAAGTATTAAATAAAATACCAGTCGTGCAAAACTAATATAATAGGTACTTGAAAAAAGTCAAGGCTATTGGTGAATGCGTTATTAGTTGCATTAGAATCGATTTGATGTAATTTTTTTTTTGTTTTATTTAATATAGCATTTCCCGCGACTCCGCCCGCGTTCAGATGATCAAAAACCAAATTCTTAGGTTTTACACATTAGTATACTCTTACATATACCATTTTCATTGCGCACCGCATGATTGGTAAATAATGGCAGAGATTGACAATGCCAAAAGGTTCCTCCATTAATCTCATATTTGATTTAGTAATATTGCACTTTTTGTTTTAGCAATAACATTTATGTAAGTCTATACTATTGTTTTGTATGTTTATTTAATTTTGTGCAATAAACTCTCAAACTACGGAATTAATTTTAATCATTTTTTACTAATAGACAGTAAGTTCACACAAAAGTTTTCTTCCTACAGAAATCAGACTCAGTTTTTCCCTTAATTTCCCATTTTTAAAACATTTTCTCAATTCAGTCCATCCGTTTTCAGGTGATACGCTTATCCATCGACTTTTAATTTTTATTTAGGTACATATGTATGTACATAATATGTCGCTAATGACTTTGCTGATGTCATAGCACGTGATAGCTGGTATAAATGTAAATTTTCAAGGAACCATCTGTGACAATAAAACCTGTATAAAATAATTATTGGCTTTAATGATATTGGAAACATTAAAATGTAGGTAGTTGTTAAAATTTGTCATTTTTAAAAAGCGACGTAGCAACTAATGTACATAATTTTACACAGAGATAATAGGGAAAAAAAATATCCAGCTCCAAAAAACTAAAATTTAGTATGATTTTTTTTAAATATAACGATACGGATTCTTTAAACGCCCGCCATTTCGCGCTCTTGGCATGGCGTCAAAGTATATCAAACACAGAAAAATGACGACTTTTGCTTAAACAAAAAAAATCAAAAAGAAATTATATCAAACAATATTAATATAGGCTTAATTTAATATAAAATTTCGTGTCTGTACTGTTGTCTATTGAAAAGTTGCTTCGTCTGGATCTGATGTAGATGGAGAATCAAGTCATAATTATCATAAAAAGTCAATGTCTAAAAGTCTCAACTGAACCAACTTGTAAAATTTGAACTCTGTAGGATAAGAGGAAGTGGTTTTAATTTAGCTTGCAAGATTTGACTGATACAAACATACCAACTAACAAGCATTGCAAGTTAAATGAAATCATGTAACATTAAAAATTAATTTTAATTTTCTGTACATACGTATTCATATAAAATTCGTTCATTAAAATTAGAAATATCGTTACGCTACGATGACTCCCTCACGTCACATATAGGTGATGATATCTTTTTACATTATGTGAAGTGCTTTCTACGACTGTTTTAAACAAAGACAATACAGACCGTCTGGGACTTAAAAATAATAGCAAACAAGAGAAACACGTGTGGTTTTGCAGATATTTCTCCTAAAGTATTATAAAATATGTATAAGTTTATATATATTCATCGTATATTAAATATAATAGGAATTGAAATATTCTTTTGTTAAGTACTTGTCTTTTCGAATCAATCAAGGGCTTGTAGAAAGATCTCTTTTGAGACAAAGTCGTCTTATGTACACAATTTACCTAATTAAAAATTAATTAGTCTATGGTGCATAAATAAAAATACATTAATAAATAAACTCAAATAAAAACATGGTAAAAGGTTACCACACAACATTTTTTTTTTAATATTGACGCATCTACTAGTTCGTGTGACTTCAGAACTAGTTTACTGATTATTTTATATATGCGATGATCGTAATTATGCTTAATCGTGACGCTATAGTTGAATTATTAAAATATATTCTGAATAAGGTAGAACAGTCTCTATCAAGACGGCTAGTTTATGGACAGCTTGGACCATGTTTATAGTTTACGGACAGCTTGGAGCATATTTTAAATATTTTGTATCTTATATATTGCTGTAAAGCATTCGAAACATTGGGATACCACACATCAAAAAAAATCCATGAAAAAAATCCGAAAAGATAGTTTTATTTAAAATGTTAAATATTCGCGTAAATCTAAGAAAGTATTATAACTATATTTCGCTTATAGGTCCGCTCGAATAGTTTATTTATATAGATCTTCACTCGTTCTTAAGGGCCGTTGCGTGATGTTAGACTATAAAATGCAGAAAGATTTTTTTTTTAATTCAGACTGTTATTTTCAGAGTAATATCAGCGCATTGAGCTCAGTAAATGAGCTCTTCAGATTTATTATATTGATATACGAGTAGGTCTATACTTCTATACTAATCTATACCTACTAATATTACAAATGCGAAAGTTCGTGAGTTCCATACTGTTTGTTACTCTTTCACACCAGAAAGGCTGAACGGATCTGGTTGAAATTTGACGCAGAGATAGATTATAGTCTGGAATAACACATAGGCTACTTTTTATCCCGGAAAAATGTCGGTTCTCATGAAATAGGTTTTTTGTTTTCCTAGAGGCGAACCCGAGCGAAGCGAGGGTGAGCCACTAGTATGTTTACATGTGTATTACTTTAAAAATAATAACACGGGTGAAATCTAGATGGGTCGCTAATTATAAAGCAATCTTGATGATAAAAACACAAAATCTACATTAGTAAAATCCTTTCAAAATATTTTTTCTTATATAGTTACTGCGAAAAACGACCGTCGCAATATTATACTTGCAATATAACAATCTATAGGTACTATTATGTGCTTGAAATAAGAATGTAATAAAAAATAGCATATCTAAATTATTTCTTTATAAACATTTATTATCAATACCAACCTACATAGAATCATATCCTTGTGACTAAAACGTGTTTAATTTTCCTAAATAAGAAAGACGTTATCTCTTATTGAATTAATTTATTTTATGTATAATAATTAATTTAAACAGTAGATCTTTATAAAAAACTAGTTTTTGATAGTGCCGCCGTTCACGTGATAACCTACATTTTAATCCAGAATATAGGTACTCGTTCATACATTTTTTTTTATGTGACTAAGGGGGCAAACGTGCAGAAGGCTCACCTGATGAAAGGTGATCACCGCCGCCCATGGACATCTGCAAAACCGCAAGGCTTGCAAATGCGTTGCCGGCCTTTCAAAAATGAATACGCTCTCTTCTTGAAGGTCGCCAGGTCGTAATGGTTCGGAAAGACCGCTGGCGGCAGCTGGTTCCACAGAGTGGTTGTGCGGGGCAGAAAATGTCTAAGAAATCGCACTGTTGTGGAACGCTGGACATCGAGGTGGTGTGGATGAAATTTACTATTTTGGCGCGATGTCCGATGACGAAATTCAGCGGCCGGGATCAGTCCCAACAATTCCTCAGAACATTCCCCGTGATAAATGCGGTAGAAGATGCAGAGTGATCCAACATCTACGCAGAGCTAAAGGATCAAGCCTATCGGAGAGAGCTTGATTGTCGACAACTCGAGCCGCCCTACGTTGAATGCGGTAAAATGGAAGTAGCTGGTACTGGGGAGCTCCCGCCCAGAGGTGAGAACAGTACTCCATGTGGGGCCGAATTTGCGCCTTATAAAGGTTAAGACGCTGACACGACGTGAAGTACTGTCTCGCCTTACTGAGCACACCAAGTTTCTTTGAGGCCAATTTGGCCTTACCTTCCAATTGACCACGAAACTGGACGTTGCTCGAGATGTCGACGCCAAGTATTCCGATACTGGCTGTGGTAGACAGGGGAGTGTTCTCAAATTGAGGAGTTACGACAAACGGTGACTTTTTAGCGGTTAACGCGCAGACTTGTGTCTTTTTGGGGTTGAATTGGACTAAGTTTAGTCGACCCCAATCCGAGACTTTGGTTAACAAAGATTCTACTTCAGACACAAGTTTGTTCCGGCACTCGTCGACGTATTCCCGAGAAATATTAGCGCGGCCAGTGTACATGGCATCCACAGTGCTATCGTCCGCATAGCAATGAATGTTGCTGATTTGCAACATGTCATTAATATGCAGAAGGAACAAAGTAGGAGACAGTACACAGCCTTGGGGAACACCAGCATTAATATATTTAGGATCAGAGCAAGCACCGTCGACAACGACCTTGATGCTCCGATCAGTCAAAAAGCTGGTGATCCAGTTGCATAATTTCTCGGGGAGCCCATAGGAAGGTAGCTTCGAAAGTAGCGCTTTGTGCCATACCCGATCAAAGGCTTTCGCTATGTCCAGACTTACTGCAAGCGCCTTCCCCTTGGTCTCAACTGCTTCTGCCCATCTATGTGTCAGGTAAACTAGAAGATCACCGGCTGAGCGACCTCGACGAAAGCCGTACTGGCGGTCGCTGATCAGCCGGTGTTCCTCTAAGTACCGCAGGAGCTGGCACTTGATAATGGACTCCATTATCTTAGAGAACAAGGTGGTAATGGCTATAGGCCTGTAGTTGGACGGATCGGAGCGGTTGCCCTTTTTTGGGATCGGGTGCACTAAAGCGGCCTTCCAGGATTTCGGGACTACGCCTAATGAATAGGAGTGCCGGAAAAGACGCGTTAAGACCGGTGCCAACTCCGGAGCACATGTCTTCAACACGATCGGAGGGATGCCATCGGGCCCACTCGACTTATAAATGTCCAAGGAAAGAAGTGCTTTGCGAACTGTACTTTGCCGGAACTGAATTTCCGGCATCGTAGTATCGCACCGCGGGATTGTCGGTGGTGAGTTTCCTTGGTCATCCAGAGTCGAGTTGTACGCGAAGAGAGAGCCCAGTAGATAGATCGGCTTTCTCTTTCGCGGCATGAGCCAGCGAGTACATTTCCATTAAGATTTCCAAATATCATACAAATGCACGTTTGGCTCAGTTTGTAGTGACACTACTTGTTATGCCAGCGGTCGCGGGTTCGAGTCGCGCTGGGGGCATTCATTTGTATGATGAGTACGAATGTTTGTACTCCAGTCATGGGTGTTTATATATATAATATGTATGTATTTAAAGTTATATATGTGTAGTGTATGAACTATCTGGTATCCATAACACAAGCCTCGTAGCTTACCACGGAACTATATGGTACTGTGTGTTAATGTCCCAACATATTTATTTATATTATTTATAAATACTTGAACTTACTAAGTAAAGAAGTAACAAACGCACTCTTTCACACTTTTTCAGATTTTAATTTTTATAGTTTCAAAAAAAGTGTATTATTTTTTAATTTGATTGCAAACGAATGTCTAGATCGAATCGCAAATATTATATAATCAAAATGTGTTAACAAAAATTTTGAGACCGTTGAGCTATTGTTTTGTGGTAAATTCAAAATTCTTATGTAAAATAGTTGATATGATTTGAATGTTACATGTTTATTGATAACTGTTTAATTTATGTAGAAAAATAAGAGTGATTAAATTAAATACCTACGTTATAGGGGTATAGGGGAAAAATCCTATTTGTTTTATAGGGCAAGAGAAACAATTTATTTTGACCATAAAGTAACCAAAATATTATACTCGTATTTTTATCCGACTTCGCGACGCAAAGGAAGTCAATGTGTTTATCAGCCTATTATACATATAATATGCACAACTCGCGACAAGAATGAAACGTGTGTGTCTCCGACTGCATAATACTACATTCCTTCGTCAACCTGTTTTCATCGTTTTAGTTAGCTTTTATGCAGTCGGTTTTTTGTTTTTTTTTTAAATATATATATATATATACAGTAGCGCTCAAAAGTATTTTGACAACATAAAATTCATTATTATTCCTCTTAAAATAAAACACTATCGGACAGTGTCTTGAGTATAGTGGAGAGCATTATAACTACGATTATTTGAACGTCATGTTACGACTTGTTTCGACTTGTCACTTTGTACTGCCTGACCAATGTGACTTTCAGCGAGCTCAAAAGTATTTTGACACGCAGTTTGCTCCGTAAATTCGTGGATGTTACTTGCTTCTTTCTTCTGATTTCTACTGATATTTGCTTACAGTAATTATTTCGATATGCCGAAATGTAAAGAATATTCCATTGATTTTAGAAAAGCCGTGATAAATGCGCTAAAGCAAGGATTAAAACAAATCGGAGTTGCTCGTATTTTTAAAGTGTCTCGTCAGCTCGTTAGCGCATGGAATAAATTGTATAATAAACGAAGACTGTCGAAAATAAGCCTCGCAATGGACGTCCAAAAAAAACGTCTCCTAAAGTCAATCGTATCATAAAAAAGTTATCAACAAATGATGTTCGCAAGTCGGATGTAATGATACAAAGAGAATTGAAAGAAAAATATCACGTGGACATTCACGTTTTCACTGTCAAACGACGCTTGAAACTCTTTGGATTACATGGACGAAGACCGATGAAAAAGCCTTTAGTATCTACGAAAAACCGGAAGGCCCGACTTGCGTTTGCAAAACGGCACATATCATGGTAAAGTTCAGACTGGTCTAAAATTTTGTGGAGTGATGAAAGCAAATTTAATTTAATGTCTTGTCATGATATTAAATTAAATTTGATTTCGTTACTCCATTAAAAATTTTGTCTTGTCTTGTAACGAAAGCAAATTTAATTTATATATATATATATATATATATATATATATATATATATATATATATATATATATATATATATATATATATATATATATAATGTACTTTTTATAAAAATTAAGGCAGTAACCTAGGGTTACTTTAAATGTTTATTTTATATTTTAAATAATTAAAAATATTTTATTTATTTTCAGGTGTATTAGTTCTCCTCGCCCTAAGTTTGTTGACGCCATATTTCTACTACATACCGAAAGCAGCGCTCGCTGCTGTTGTAATATGCGCAGTGATATTTATGATAGAATACGAGGTAATTACTTTTTATTATTATTAATTTATATTGTTTATATACGCTTGATTAGAAATAGTAAAAATATAGGTCATAATCAAGTGAATAGTGTTTTCCATAAATTAGGAAATTTTAATAAATCGATATTAATATATCGATATGGAATATACATTTTCAAATATGAGTTTCTCTTGCATTAAGAGGTGGTATATAAAAAGAGATTACAGTGTTCCTAGTTAATAAATAAAACTTGTGACAGAAAATAAAATTTAAAGTGATAAAAAAATATACATTATGTAAGTGGTTAATGAAACATCTCAGCTTCCTTTAACAAAAAAATTCAAGGTCAATTTTGTATAGAATTGCTATATCGGTAGCGATAACCAATTTTATTATAATTGCCTCTTTAAGCCGTATTTTATTAATAAACATGTGTTATTGTATTTCTTTGTGTAGTTATTGTTTTGAATTCACCATGCAAATGTTTGCGTAATATATTTATTTATATAATTTTACTAGCGACTCACACTCGCTCCGCTAGCTGTACCAAGAAACGTTTTAACACTCAGTATAGATTTCTCATCAATGAGATATTTTCCCGCAGTAAAAAATATCCTATATGTTTACCCGGATAAGCAGCTATCATCATACCAAATTTCATCAAAATCTGTCCAGTGTTTTTCTCATGATACGTTCCCAGACAGACAGATAAATTCTAAAAACTATAGATATATAGATAATAATGACTATTTCAATAAAATTTTCCAGAGATATTTAATGTACAGCTTCGACTCAGAATTTTATTGTCTGTATAGATATCGCAGAAATATTGTAAAAGCCGTGAAATTATATTATACCTAACATTGTCCTGTGATATTGTAAAGAAAGGAAGCGATTGATAAAACTCCGGGCGATTATAATTTCACGGTTTTTACAAATTACCTGCGACATATACATTTTATTGTACACCACAGTCATAACATAAAGATAGAAAAACAAAGTATAAAGAATCTGCACAAAACGCGGCTATATAATACTAATATGCATAGTAAAACTTTATTAGTAGAAGATCCGAAGTAAGGTCGTTTTTCATCCATCTGCTTATTGGGAAAGTTTATTTAAGTAAAACTAAAATACAGAATACATATGTATGTTGCAGATTAATTGCTTTAAATATCTTAAATAAAACGATCTTTTCGGATTATTTCGCGGATTTATTTTGATTTTTGAAAATCAAGCCAATTAGTACAATATTTTTTTTTAATTCAAAACTTAGGAATTATATATGGGTTTGTTGTTAAAATATTTGACAAATAATAATTTTAAAATACGTTGGATCTTAGACTATAAAAATAGGTACACACTATAGACCTGATACATAGACACTGAGATATTGCATGCTTGGTTACGATTAACCCTCCCTTTCCTCTTTGCACACTCTTTTCCACTTCAATTCAACGTAGTACGTGGATCAAACACGACCTATATTTATTATGTTAAATCCCGTGATATTACCCTTTATGACATCGTTTGTATATATTTATTAGCAAATAAATTGGTTATTTTAGGTAGTAAAACCGATGTGGCGTTCAAGACGCGCCGATCTTGTGCCAGCGTTCGCTACGTTTGCACTCTGCCTTATAGTCGGAGTTGAACTGGGTATTGTGGCTGGAGTCTTACTAAATGTTATCCTTCTTATATATCCCAGTGCTAGACCTACGATGGAAGCTGAGATCGTAACGGTAAGTACTTATAATAACTGTAAAAATCTGTTGAAAATTTGACTTAATTACATTTTTCCCTAGTGACTCAATATCGCTTCGCTCGGGTGCGTCCATATTTGAACAACAACGTCACAATGTGTTCACAAATGCACAACGATTTCGATATGAACTATATAATCGAATTAACAGACCGGTCGATATCGACATTTTTGATGGTTAATATGTATTACTAGCAGTGCCCGCGGCTTCGTCTGCGTTCGAACTTTTGGGTGGGGCTGGGTTAATCTGAAGATTGCCTGAAAATTTCATCAAAATCGCTCCAGTTGTTTTAGAGACCATAGGAAACATACATACATTAATTTTTATATATGTAGATAGATTAGTTATAGTTTTATAATATACAAATAAATAAGAAAAGATTTTTTATTAAATAGATTCAAATCTATACTAATATTATAAAGCTGAAGAGTTTGTTTGTTTGAACGCGCTAATCTCAGAAACTTCTAATCCGATCTAAAAAAAATCTTTTTGCATTATATAACCCGTTAACTGAGGAAGGCTATATATCATCCCGGAAAAATTTACGGTTCCCGTGGGATAGATTTGTTTTTTTCTAGGGACGAACCCGAAGCGAAGCGAAGGTGAGTCGCTAGTTAATCAATATAGTGATAATTCATCAAATAAAAGAATATATAATCTATGGGATATACCATCGTGGAATGTTGAAATTTTGTTACACAGTTTAATATGAAAGATCCAAGGCCTTAGCAATCGACGCAGTATATTAAATAACTGCAATAAACATATTGGATACGCGTAAAATTCAGGGTTATAGTATTCTAACGTAAAAATTAGATTTTAATTGAATAGGTCGTTAATGTAATATTGAAATTACAATGATTATTATTTTGTTAATAACTCCGTATAATAATTTGGCAATTTTGCAATTTTCAATTTAGTTTTTAACAGCCATATAATAATAAAACGCCCTTTATTATATATTTACGAGTGTGTAATAAGCTGAGTTAAACTTCTTATTTATGAACAGATATTATGTATAAAGGCTTGCCTGTGTTTTAGATGTAAAATACTAAATATATACTGAACCGCGTGATAACTTCGAGACATTACATTTTCTTACGTTGCTAATTTACTGAAGATCCAAGATAAATTTTTAAAGCCAATATTTAAAGTTTATTTAATTACTATAATAGTTTAAGACATGATTCGACTTTAGTGAGAAAAAATAGAGCAAGATGCAAGATACTATACTCTCTTCATCTTTTTCTCTCCCTCTCCCTTTCTGTATCTCTCTTGCATATAATTATAACATCATCATTGAACTTTTTGTTCACATAACAAGTAATTTTATGATAGATTACATATATATGAAACTTTACAGAATGTTAACATAGTATAATAATTTGTTTTTCTCGTTTTATTCATTTCGTTTCAGAACTCATCGGGCTTCAGCTATCTTCTTATAACAGTTGGAAATAGCTTGTACTTCCCCGGCGTGGAGTACATTCGACAGTATGTGACCAGAGCCGCCAAGAAACAAGGGGGATGCAGTATGCCGGTTGTCATTGATTGTAGATTTGTACTGGGTAAGTGTTAATATTAATCATATTTACATACTAGCGACTTACTCTTGCTTCGCTCGGATGCGTCCCTGAGTTCTTAACAATAGTCTATGAGCTATGAGAAGCCATAGTCTATCTGTATACTAAATTTCATCTAAATCCGTCGAGTATTTTTAGCATTTAGTAGTAATATAAACACATACAAACTTTTGCATTTATAATATAGGTGTCAAATATTTAATTATCATACTTTAAAAATACCAAATAATTTTCTGCCAGATACATCTATTAAAAACTTGCAAATAAACTTGCTCCTGTTCGACCTAAATTGGTAAAATCTTGATAGACAAGTTCATAAAACAACCTGTTTATTTTAAAAGTCGAAGTTGTGCGCGCATGTTTTTTCTTTATGCCTGCTAACTATGACCATATTGTATTCGGTCCTTTTTAACGTCCCACTGCTGGACACGGGCCTCCCTTCAATACGAGGGGGATCAGTTCCCCCTCGCATTGAAGGGACTGGCAACTTCACATGTCCTTTTTAACACGTGCTAGTTTCCCTTAGACATGGAGAGAGATGGACTCTTGATGTTTTTCTGCATCATATTTAAAATCCCATACTGAAGGAAAATAATAATAAAATTTATTCTCATTTTAAGTTTATTAACATAAGTTACATACTTTATTAGATTAAGCTAATTACAATATGATATGATGATGTTACTTAATTCATTCCTTCCTCTAAGACACAAAAGTTATTATATTTTGTAAAAACCAATATTTTACTTTTAACACAACAAAAATATAAGAGTGACATTAGAAAATGTTTAACTTTAGGTCATAGGTGTCAATGACGACACGTTTGGCTCAGTGTGTAGTGACCCTACTTGCTGTGCCAGCGCTCGCGGGTTCGAGTCCCGCTGGAGGCATTAATTTGTGTGATGACCACGAATGTTTGTACTCCAGTCATGGGTGTTTATATTTAAAATATGTATGTATTTAAATTTATATGTGTGTAGTGTATTAACTATCTGGTGTCCATAACAAAAGCCTCGTAGCTTACCATGGAACTAGATGGTGCTGTGTGTTAATGTCCCAACATATTTATTTATTTTATTTATTTTAACCTTTCAGGTGCAGATTTCACAGCAGCAAAAGGTATATGTGCGTTGTCCAACTCATTATCTTCCCGTGGTCAGCCACTAGTACTGTTATCACCTCGGTCGAGCGTCGCTTCAGTGTTCAAAGGGGCCGGCTCCGGGGTTGTTGTTGTATTGAATGCATCTGATTTAGATGCTACACTGCAAGGTGAGCTTTTGAAACGTATTCTTTGTTTTAATTTAATCAATGACGAATGGCGACAGATTAAGCTCAGTTCTTGTTATGCCAGCGGTCGCGGGTTCGAGTCCCGCTAGAGGCATTCGTTTATGTGATGAGCACGAATGTTTTCTACTCTAGTCATCGGTGTTTATATTTATAATATGTATGTATTTAAATTTTAAAGTTATATATGTGTAGTGTATCAAGTATTTGGTGCCCATAACACAAGCCTCGTAGCTTACCATGGAACTAGTTGGTGCTGTATTAATGTCCCAACATATTTATTATTTATTTAATCTCACTAAGGCAGAACTACGCAAAAGATATTAAAGTGTATGTACACAAGTGCACTCTGTATTCCTATCGAGTGTTTATGTATTTCGTTTGGATGATAATTTGACACGATTGGTGGAAGATAAGATGCAGGTGGAAGGAAGAGGGGGAACAAAAACTCACAACTTCTGAACTCTGGGCAAGTGCCCGGAGTTCAAAAGTTACGAAATACGTAATAAATTGTTATTTAGGTAATTGTAGTTTAGGAGTATTTCGTAACAAGAAAACCCAGTTACTATTTTGTCCTATCCCGGGACTCCACCTAGGAGCTCACGATTTAAAATGAACTCATGTGAAACCGTAGACTACACCTAGTAAAGTACCATATATAATTTTAATAATGCTTGCAATGTACACTTATGTTCGCATTATGTTACTTTAGTTTATTATTTTTTTAAGTGAATTCTTAATACTGTTACGACATTATTCAGCTATGCCGCGAATTTTGACATGACGAGATCAAGAAAAACATTCTTGAATATTTTATTTCTTGTGCGTATTGCGTATGACGTGTACAGTTCAGATTAATGTTTCATTCCATACTACAGGGTCATTTTTAATTTACTGAAGACCTTTCGGGAATATACTATTTACATCATAACAACAACATCTCTAAGAAAAAAAAATAACATTTCTTAAATTTTACAAAAATAAAACTATTTTTATTGCACCTTCTAAATGGTAAAAGTCCAGCATTAGCAGAATAAAGCGCGTGGCCGGTGGAGTGGGAGGGGTGGAGGGGTGCAGGAGGCGGCGCTTACTCATTTGAACTCGACCAGATGCTAGAAATATCACCGTTTAGAATGTGCAATAAAAATATTTTTATTTTTTATGAAAATAAAAATTTAAGAAATATTTTTTTCTTGTTACAGATGTTGTTGTTATGATCTAAATAGTATATTCCCAAAAGGTCTTCAGTAAATTAAAAATTACCCTGTATACGTAGATTACCACGAAATATGAAATTTAAGCCAGAGTAATGTTTTAATGTACGTTATTGAATTTTGCAAAGTACGTAAACTAGCCATGAAAGATTTTTATATCACATACGCTGTAATAACTCATAAGCAATAAAATGAATACATAAGGTAATTTATAACTCGTCATGGAATTCATATTTTCATTTTATCAAAAAAAATCGATTAGAGAAATTTTTAATAAGATAAAGATAGTGACGATTTTTTTTTCGGGATTTCATTCTTTAGTCTAAGGATATAATATAAACAAATTTGTTTCAGAGCTCACCGGTCAAATAGCGTTGCCAGATATAAATAGTAAGGAAAAGAAACGAATAACACCGCCTCCCTCATATAAATCACTCAACCAGTTAGACGACGACGCCATAGAAGTGGTCATCACAGAACCAAATAGCACTCCCTTACTAACAAGTATAACATCCACTACTAATGTCAATGACACGTGACCGAAAAAGAAAAGTAGGATACTTAAATATTATTTACTTAATTTTTTCCATAAATAAAAATATACATTTTAAAATTTTTAGGTAATAATTAAAATTGTAAGTTCTTTTTTGTTGCTGACGGTACTTAGTCAAGAGAATTAGGTATATTAGGGAAATTGTTCATTACAATTAGTTTCAGTCAGTTTAAATATGTATATTGAATATAAGTTAGCGTTCTCTTTATATATTTTAATGTTATTTGTTTTTTTTTTTAATTAACACATGACAATACTTAATATTTTTGAATAGGTACGTTGTTTTAAACGCTTTTCATTTATATAAAATATACACGGAAATATTATTACAAATTATTATCAAGAAAAACCAAATACAGATAACATATATTATTTATCGTTGTAAATAAACACGTTGCTAAGTATATTGCTATATTGTACTTAGGAAGGCATAAAATGAATTTTCTATATATAGCCTATACTTTATAGTTATACTAAATACCTATACTTTAAATAAATAAATAAACCTACTAGCGGCTCACCCTCGCTTCGCTTGGATTTGCCTTAAAAAAGAAAGACAAAAAAACTATCCCACGGATATCGTACAATTTTCCGGAATAAAAAGTAGCCGTAGTAAGCCGTTCTGGCGTGATTGAGTAACAAACATCCGTCTAAACTTTACCACGATATTTGGTAAAGGGATTATTTGATGCCGAGTACAAAATAAATGTACTAAAAGATATTTCATTCATTGCCCATCTGCATATATATATATATATATATATATATATATATATATATATATATATATATATATATATATATATATATGCATATTATATATAACTAGCATTTCCCGCGGCTCCGCCCGCGTTCAGATGATCAAAAACCTAATTCTTAGGTTTTACACATTAGTATACTCTTACATTATACATTACTTTCATTGCACACCACATGATTGGTAAGTAATGGCAGTGATTGACAATGCCACAAAGGTTCCTTCGTTAAATTGCACTTTTTGTTTTAGCAATAATATTTATGTATGTCTATACTTCTGTTTTGTTTGTTTTTTTAGTTTTGGGCGATAAACTCTCAAACTACGGAATTAATTTTAATCATTTTTTACTAATAGACAGCTTTTGATTAATTTAGTATTTAGCTGATTATTTAAATTACATAATGATAACTTTTCTTAGTTAGCGCTAGTTAGTAATATTTTCCAAAATGATTTTCAAAAGAAAGTGTAATAAGTAAATAATTCTAAGCAAATACTTTTTATTATTTCATATGGCACGGCTAATATGATTAAAGTCGTAAGCATTTTATTGTGTCCTTTAAGCCTTTACCTTCCAAGAAAAGGTATCAAGAAAAAGTGAAAAACTTGAGGTATAACAGTTCCTAAAATACTTTTCATAGTTTTTGAGATATGAAATATTTTTAGTTACCCGCTTTGGCAGTTTAACAGCCATAAACTTGTTTTCCATAAAATGTTATAAAATAATATAAATCGAACTTATTTTTATGGTTGAAAAAATTAGTCGATATTGTGGAAACGTAAATATTATTCGTATTTATTTTAGTGTTTACCTAACAAAACACGTAAGTAAGAAAAACAACATAGTATTTTGCTATACGAAACCTATAATGCGCGAGTTGGATTTGCATTTGCCCAATTTTTACGTTAAAAGATTAAAAAACATTAACATTCTTATGAAATAATAAAAATTTACAAATACTCTCATTTGAAAATTGTTTCGGCCAACAAAATATTACTAATATGTAACTAATTTATAAAGCCGAAAAGTTTGTTTTATTAAAAATTTAAACACGGGCAGGGCCGCGGGTAATTTAGTAGTAATTATAATAAAGTCATAGAAAGGTTATATCTGTACATTTTTTTTTAATTAAAACTACGTATTTTAAAAACACATGGCGACATCTATTGTCAAATTTCTAAATAGCACATAAATAAATTTTCATTAAAATAACTATTTTAATGAATAAAATAGCGCTATTAATATTTCTTTTAAGATAAGATTTTTTTAATAGTTTTAACATATGTATATAAGTAAGTTACCTTTCTAAAATGTTAATAGTACCTATCATCGTGCTTTTACTTTAACCAGTTTTTGTATTTTTTCTCAGAAATGAGATATTTTCCTGCGATAAAATGAATCTTATGTGTTGACCCGGATAACCTGCTCTTACCATACCAAATTTCATCAAAATCCCTCCAGTGGTTTTTCTGTGATGCGGTCACATATAGACAGACAGAAAAATTCTAAAAAGTATAGATAGTTACAATTTATAAAGCCAAAAAGTTTGCTTTACTGATAATTTAAACACGGGCGGGGCCGCAGGTAACTTAGTAGTAATTCTAATAAAATTGTAAAAAGGTCATACTTGTACATTCATTTTTTTGGGATTAAAACTATGTATTTTAATACACATGGCGACATCTATTGTCGAATGTCTAAATAACACATAAATAAATATTAATTAAAATAACTATTTTAATGGATAATATAGCGCTATTGATAAATTGATTTTCAAGATAAACTATTTTTAGTTTTTACCATATTTTGTAAGTTACATTGCTAAACTGTTTACAAATAGTATCATCGTGATTTTGTTCCTACCGATTTTTGTATTTTTTTTCAGAAATGAGATATTTTCTCGCGGTAAAAAGTATCCTATATGTTGACCCGGATAACCAGCTATCATCATACCAAATTTCATCGAAATCCCTCCAGTGGTTTTTCTGTGATGCGGTAACAGACAGACAGACAGACAGACAGACAGACAGACAGACAAAAATTCTAAAAACTATAGATTCGGCCTCTGCATCGATAATAATGTCTATTTCAATAAGATTTTCCAAAAAATATTTAATGTACAGATTCGGCTTAGTTAGAATTTTATAATATGTATAGATATATATATATATATATATATATATATATATATATATATATATATATATATTCTCAAATTCAAAGTAAGAAAACTGCTTGATTGAAATTATAATCCGTGTTAATATTATAAATGTGAAAGTTTGTGAGTATGGATGTTTCTTTCTCTCTCACGCTAGAACGGCTAAACGGATCTGGATGAAATTTAGGACAGAGATACATTATAGTCTGGAATAACACATAGGCTATTTTTTATCCCGGAAAAATTTACGGTTCCCGTAGCATAGCTTTGTTTTTGTTTTCCTAGAGGCGAACCAAAGCGAAGCGAGGGCGAGCCACTAGTTCCACATATATTATAAAAGCGGAAGTTTGGATGGATATTTGTTACTCAATCACGTCAAAAGGGATGAAATTGACGGATCGGAAATGAACGGATCTGGATGAAATTTGGCACAGAAATAAATTATAAAGTCTGGAATAACACATAGGTTACTTTTTATCCCGGAAAATGTACGATTCCCGTGGGATAGATTTATTTTTGTTTCGGAAGGAAATCACCATCATCTATTTACAATATATGAATTTAGCTTTACGATTTGCGTTCCAATTTAATCATATAATTATTTTTAAGTACAATTTGTTCCTTGTTGGGATACACAAAGTTGTTGATGACTTCTCTTTCTCACATCGTGCACTGCCAGTATCGAATATTATAATTAGGTGAGAGTATACAACGTGACTAACATATTATATAAAACATATGAAAAATAATAATAATTACATTGATCGGTTATCAAATATGCGATCTTGGGGTATTAGAAAGTGACAGGCCAAATTGTACTACGACGGTCGTTCTTCTCTACTCTTTACCCATAGTACTCATATTATGACTGTGGTGTGATTCTGTACAGGATAATGCTATGTATGCATCTAAACTTATTTTGATAATAAATATTTACGCAAATATTTGACATTTTAAGTAAAAATATGTTTTCAGATTTTTTCGTAGATTTGTTTTGATTTTTGGACGTTTTAGACGTCTCAAAGGCATTATATAGTTATTACACACAGCCTACCCACAATATTACAAAATGTATTCAAAAATAAAATAATGGCACCAAAGGACCTTAAAATATTTGTTAATTTTAATGTTAAACATTTTTTATGATTTTAGTAAGTTTTATAATTGAATATACACATTATTTATTTAATTTTAGCTGTTACTATTATAATTATTACAAAACTTTAGCCTCTCCCGTGACCATGATTGTCGTAAAGCATTCGAAACAAAAATCAAAATGAATCCGCGAAAAAATCCGAAAATATAGTTTTATTTCAAATATCTACTATACTGTCATTTGCAGCGAATATCAAAGTGGCACAGTTATAATACGAGTACTAAATAAACGTATTTAATGTATGGGAAAATAAGATAAGATACTTAACCTCAATATCTACTTAAATTTAACTAACTATAAGCTCTTCAAGTGTTACCGAAACATAATATTGCCATTAGCATAGTTACCATTGTACCTCAAAGTTGAAAATAGATCAAATATGAAATTTTCTCATCGTCATATGAATTTCTATTTGATATTCGCTCTCTGTACATTTTTTTTTAATAATGTCCTAATGTCAGCTTGTCAGTTAGTTTATGACACCCAGTGTAATACTTTTATAAGTGCAATATGTATTACATTATCTATTAAAGAAATAAACTATGTAAGAAATAAGCTATAAGTTTTTATTTGCACAAACCTGTTTGGTAATTTTAATTTACATAGTATTATAAAAAATAAAAAATATTATGCATTCTTCATTTAGTAAACAACTCAACCTTGTCGTTGGGCATTAATATTATTAAATTATTATATACATCATCTTTCTGTTTATTTTTATTAGAGACAAATATTTTGCAGGATCGCTTAATAAATACCTACGTATGCGACGACACGTTTGGCTCAGTTTGTAGTGACCCTACTTACGGTGCCAGCGGTCGCAGGTTCGAGTCCCGCTGGGGGCATTCATTTGTATGATGAGTACGAATGTTTGTACTCTAGTCATGGGTGTTTATATTTATAACATGTATGTATTTAAAGTTATATATGTGTAGTGTATCAACTATCTAGTATCTATAACACAGCCTCGTAGCTTACCATGGACCTAGATGGTGCTGTGTGTTAATGTCCCAAAATATTTATTAATTATTTATACAAATAAAGTAAAAGGATGATCTTAAAATCGATCCTTATGGAAATAGAATCCATAAGATACTTGTATTTTGCCAATTGAATAATCGATATAACTTTTTAAATTATCGCGTTCCATATTTATATAATAACTATACTACGGGACTTAACGCATGAATAAACGGGTCTGCCCGTGACCACGGCTGGTGCAACCCAGTCGAAACGTCGGGAATAAGGTATACAGCCATTTATTCACGCGTTAAGTCCCGTAGTATAGTTATTATATGAATAATCGATATCAAATAGTTAAATATTTCTTTTATATTATATTAATCCATATTATTGTAGTTTCCCGATCAATGAAAAATTAAAGGTCTTTAATCTTAGATTTCCTCTAGTTTCTAGTCGGTGAGTCACCGCATAACCTCATATACAACTGTCGTGACTCGCCAACTGGAAAAGCCAGTACTACCCACTTAAACCCAACGAAACCTTTCCCGGCTTAATAGGGCGCCGTAGAATTATTCAACCACGACACCTCGTTCTCCTTTCTTACTATGAACTATTCATAGGATCTTCCGTAAAACTGGTAGAAGGGCCCGTCATTAATAAGATTAGTATGGTCTAATATCATGATATGGATATATCCATATGTATTGGTATATATACCAGTTCATTCGATAAAAATGTCTAAAAATAATTAATAAAAATGAATAACTATTAAATGGTTTTGATCTTTATATCCTTACCTAGTCCTCCTCCTAAAACCTCGCTCCGCTCGGGTTCGTCCCTACTTACGTTTTAAAGTTTAGATTTCTCAAAGATGAGATATTTTCCCGCAGTAAAAAGTATCCTATATATTAACCCGATTAACCAGCTACCATCATACCAAATTTCATCAAAATCCCTTCAGTGGTTTTTCTTTGGTGCAGTAACAGACAGACTGACAGAGAGACAAAAATTCTAAAAACTATCGATTCGACATCTGTATCGATAATAATGTCTATTTCAATAAGATTTTCCAAAAAAATATTCAATGTACAGATTCGGCTTAGTTAGAATTTTATTATATGTATAGATAATTGCTTTTGTATGTACTTCGTGAATGAGGAAGAGGGAATAACATTCACAAACGAAGTCGTGTTATAAGGCAAAATAACACAATTTAACCATTTTGATAATATGAAATCTCAATACCAAATATTATTTTAAGTATTTTGAAGCGGTTTCCTCATTTTTTAAGTTCAGCACATGAATGAAAACATAAAAAATTATAATTGTATATAACTAAAAATAAAATAATAAAGGTATGTAAGTATAAAAGTTTTTATTTTATAATTTTAGTTTTATAAATAAATCTCGACGATAACTTAAGAATCTTAGCACCATCAAGTTACAATTATAAATGCATCTCTGACTATTATGTTATGAGTATCATAATATAACTTAAAACTACTCCTTATGAAGATATACATTAAATAAAATTCTTAATCCAGTCGTTTTAAATGCCACTTAATCAGTAGATATTCTAGATAAAAATATTTTTTTTACATTTAAGTCATTTTTTTATCTCATATAAATATTTGTTATTTTCTTTTACTGTCTCTCAATACTAGACTGCAAGAACATAGGTTTAGAAGCTGACCGGAGTTTCTCAGAAACGACATGAGCGATTCTTGAGCTTCGTTGCCAAGCCAACTCACGCGTCCTTTCGTGATTGCTATCCACACGAACCTTGAAAAGAAAATGTTATCGTCAATATATTATTATAAGTACGTGTGTGTATACTTGTTACTCTTTCTGATAGACTATGACCTGGAGAAACATACATAGGTATGCTTATTATCAGGCATCAGAGGAGTGGAATGCACCCGAGTGAAGTGAAGGAAAGTCGGTCGTTGTTTAATAATATTATGATACAAATATACACGACAATTAGTCTAGACTCATAAAATAAATAAAATTATGTCTTTTTAACAGACTAAATTAATTTTATTTATAAATATTTTACGTTAACCCTATTTAAAAACTCCAATATCTCATCAATAGCGACAATAGCCACATAGAAACCAATAAATATTTATTGGTTTCTATGTGAATTTTGTCGCTTCTGATGATATCCTGTTGGAATTTTTCAATAGGGAAATCCTTTGCTAATTTACCTGCTTAGGCTGCAAGACTTTAATTGAATGTAAAGAAGCCACTCCTTGATTGTTGACTCGTAAGGTGATTTTTCCCATCATTTCAGCGGTGGTAGCTGTAGCTGACTTAATTTCCTTCTTACGTCCAACCTAGTTAAAAATATATAAACAAATTAATTTTCTACATAAATAAACACACAAAAAATATAAAAATAATAAAAATTTATAATATTAAATTGTTTTTACCTCTTTCTCCACTCTTAGCACAAGAGGTCCTACTGCAAAATTACTTCTCACAGTTGTATGATCGGACATTATGTTTACAGCAACATCGCCCATTCTTCTTAATGATGAAAGTCCAAACAAAATTCCTTTAGCTCTAGGTTTACTCTTCTCACTAGCTTTCACTTTATTCTTATTAACGGGTTTTGCAGTCGTAGCTTTAGTGGTTACCTTGGTTTTTGGTTTAGTTGTCTTCGCTGGAGGTTTAGGTCTAGGTGTGGTTGATTTTGGTTTGGCTTTTTGCTTTGCAGCTCTTGACTCGCTAGCCGATTGCTGTGATTCAATAATGTTAGCTACTCTGTTCTGGGACATATCGTTTATAGTGTTAACTTCCGCGAGTTTGTCAGATACAGTTTCATTTTTTTTATTTTCAGCTACTCCTCCACGAGCAGCGTTTTTCTTTTTGTTAGACGTTTTTCTACAATAGATAAAATATTTCCATTAATTAAAAAGTATTTATCTACACTATTTTTTAAAACTCAATAAAAGTCATCTATCTCGAAATATCTACTGTAGAGTATTCAAACCTCATGATCAAAAATAATAAAACTTAAAACATATTAAGTTGCTACGGGATAATGTGTTCCTTATATTTACCTTTTATTTGTCTTAGTCTTATTTTTCTTTGGCTTGGAGGTTTTCTTGCTTGCATCAATTGGCTGCAGCTTCACATTCACTGGATCGTAAGAACGTCTCAAGATTTCATTCATTTTTTCAAGAATGTTATCCACAAATCTGTTATACTTAACGATATACACAGTCGGTACGGGGGGTTTCTTCGCCGGCTCTTCTTTTAATGCACCTGAATTTTATGTATAGTAAATAATTAATCTGCCGTTGATGAAATAATATGTATAAAAATTTTTAGTTGCTAACTATTGAGGTTTTATTAAGAAAAGTTTCAACTGGATTATGTATCATCATGATTCCGTAAATTATTTTTCTAATTTTATTTATTGCTACGACTGAAGTCCAAAGATGATTTTAAACTTCAACCATGTATATTTATATACTAATAATAGTATTGCATAGGTTTTTATTTCCTTACCTACTTATTTAACACTTAACAAAATTTTAAGCTTTAGTTTAACCAGCAGTGAGAGCATATCGAATCGCTATCAATAACGTAGACTGTGACCTAAACTCAAAATAATCGTTATAATAAAGACTAACTCTAAGTGCTACAAAATCATTTATTATCAGATACGAGTAGAACTCGACTCATATTTTATGTCATTTTTACTACCTCCCTTTATAAAAAAATTTAAACAAGACAGCTTACGCCAATTAATGAAATTAAAAAAAAAACTTAAATAATTTATCGTACATAGTCACGGCATGAAATATCATATTTCATTTTTTTCAATACGTTGCTAAACTAATATTTACCTACCGATTATATATTAACATGATAACCGCGCTTCAATTACTATCTATAATTAGGTGAACTATAAATTCATAAAGCACGTCTAATTCTATTCACGTAAGGTGCGCACGCCATCGTGTAACTGTTTCTGTCACTGCGAGCCCGGGAGAATTCTAATGGCCAATAACAATTAATAGGACCAGTCAACAGTGGATTTTCTATTTTCCACACGTAAAAGAAACTGCGTGCCGAGTCGCACATTCAAAGAAATCTAATTATATACTAGATAGTCGATTCACTAAAGCGCTCGTAATAATTCGATCAATCTTACTCAGAATGACGTATACTAAAATTTGTTTTTATTACTTTAAATTATGGTATTATATTTATTACTATTATATTTACTGATCAAGCCGAATTAAAATGTAATGTTTTTCTCGTGAAAGGAAATCGTTACTATCAATTCGTTTTAGGCGTTGTCAGTAGCAAACGAGTTTCATTCAGGTCGTATAATATGGCTCGCCTCGCAACTCTCCCAGAATTTCTCAACGGCAAACATAAAAATTTCTCTTTTCGCATCTCATTATTTCGTTTTCACTCACTGTGATACATGAAACGCAAATTTTGCAGCGGTTTCGTCAGTTAGTGAAAGTAAATATTTAATTCGATTTACTTTCAATTGATCGTCTTAACCATTGTGGGAAGGTCACTTCCTGAGCACTAATCGAGCAAGGTCAAAGAAAGTGTCAAGGTTGTAGAAGAAATCGGGAGAGTTCATTGACCTAGCTCCGGATGGGAAAGTAAGCGAACAACAACGAGATCCCCACAGTCGACCCCTTAACATACATATACATGAAACTAGTTCCTCCTTAGTAGTCTATTCATCGTACTACTGAGCCCTAGCGGATGTGCGGGGTTTCTAGATCTGTATCAGCAGACACTTGCCACTATCGTTAATAGAATCTCAACCAAATTATCTGGCTAACATTTAATGTTGGCATTTACACGTTAAGGAAGATATATAAAATGGGATCAGATATTTATTCGTGCGTTTAAACTACATATATATCGGTCAAAACGCATTATTATTATTGTTATTGTTACGTTATTGCAGTGAAGCATTATTTAAAAATATATATACTTGTAATTATTCAAAGCTTTGTTAAAATATAGAAAATATACTACAATAGATTAATATTTAGAAGGGTTTTTATATAAATACATATAAAGTTTTTGACTAGTATACGTTTATTTTTTACAATCAAAATTAAATTAATATTACTAGATAATGTCACTCCTACTTGACAAAATGAACTAGAATTTTGACCGATAAATATATTTTTTCTATACATCTAAATAGAAGATGTTTACACACGAATTTTTGTTGAAGGCAGTGAAGTACAATAAAATTTACACCAATTTGAACAAAAAGATTTATTTAAAATAAAATTGCCACTGAACTGTTGTGACATGATCTAGACATTAATTTAATTTTTAACTCTTTCGATACTTACACTTTCACACGTCAAGCACGCTCACTTAATAAATAAAATAAATAGAATAAATAAATAGTCAATAAATAGCTAAGCTAAAGGAGGGGACCATTGGGGCCTCTCAGGTGGATGTGAGGGCGAATCTCGCCCGATCTCTGGCGCCCGCTAACTATCTAAACTTTTTGTGCTCGGCAGGTGCAGCCGCAGCAGATGATGCCTTGGTTTTCTTTACTTTGATATGGCTAGTTTTTTTCCCGCTCTTTTTCATGTGCTTCGCGAATGACTTCAGTTTTTTAGACTCACGTGCTTGTTTATTCCTGCCAAGAGCGTCAGTGAGTTCATCGTCATCGTCATCGTCATCTTCATCGTCATCATCCTCGTCATCATCATCTTCAGGGTCGAGAGCATCGGTGATGTCGTCATCTTCCTCCTCATCATCAGAATCAGCAGCGGCTGCTGCCTCTGAACTGGCGGCAACAGGGGATTCTACTTCAGCGCTTGCGGGCTGTTTTTGACCAGCTTCGACATCATCAACTTCAGAAGCTTCTTCAGCAGCTTCAGATGCATTTACTTCTTCCGAAACTGCTGCTGCTTCTTCAACTGCAGCTACAGGTGCTGGTGCAGCCGCCACAGTATCAGCAGGTGCTACGACAGGTTGAACCGCAGCAGTATCTTCATCGTCGTCATCATCATCGCCTAGCAGAAAATAGAAACATTTTTTTTATGTGTTTTATATGTATTTTGTACTGCTATAGATTGTTTTTAAATCTTATATACATATATATTTTTATATAGATATCTATGCTTACCTCCTAAGATGTCATCGAAGAATCTTTCTAAATAATCGTCTTCTTCATCATCGGCTTCATCATCGCCTTCCTCATCATCGTCGTCATCATCTTCGTCGTCGTCATCATCGTCTAAAATAAAAGTTAAAATTAGACTATAGGTATAATTTTATCAAAAATTTACTCCGGCCTACATTTACGGTTATTAAAATATTTTATCAAAAGTTTTCTATATAAAACAGTAATATATCCGTTAGACATCTTAAAGCGTGCTATCTAAACAGTTAATCGAATTCCGCGCTGGTGCGTGACATCCTGAACCATCCAACTGTGGAAAGCGGAGTGGCTTCAATTTCTCTGATTGAGTCTTTCTGTATGAATTAATTAACAAATGAGAGCACCTGTCACGCTGTTTGACTCAAATTCCGTTGTAACTATGTACCTATTGATTAATTTAAATATTTATTGATACTACTGTATCTTAAGAACATTATATAAAGGTAAAATCTAATTCTTAGTTTCTAAACTTGAAAAAGATTATAAAATAGTCTATTTGAAAAGATAATCTACGAGTACATGCATTAAATTTAAATTTAAATTTACATCAATAAAGGAAAGTATGTAATAAAATCTTAATACAATTTTATGATTATTATGGTTGCAACCAATAAACCTAACAATAATGAAGATAGAGAATTGACGCTCTTGACACTATATTTATCAAGTGAATGCAAAGCTTTTCATAATATGGACTCTTCTTGTTTCTTTTAATATAATATTTTATGGTCTGCCTGAACTGTTCATTCACACAGAAAACTTATAACCCAAGTATGCTTTGGTATGATAAATAGAATTTGTTATATTCAATGTCGGGGCAATTAAAGTTATAAAAGTATAAAAACTGAATGATTGACATACCAATATTGTTCTATTTATTTATATTTTTTACAACAAAATCAAACATTTAAATATGTGAAATTTAAATAGTTTATTATAATAAATATAGACATCTCTAAATTACTGTTTATTTTTACAAAATCTAAACGAAATAATTTTATAATTTGAGAATACCTGCCAAGGGGTCATCTAGATCAACATCGTCATCATCGTCATCGTCATCATCATCATCGTCGTCAGAGGCGGCCGGCGCAGGCGCAGCTGGTGCGACAGACTGCCTGCCTACTTCCTTTTGGCTTTCATCGGATCGGAAAACTGGGCCAGCATAAACCGATAAGACTAGGCAGCACAGCGCCGCTAATAAAAACAACGACCTCATCTTGTATCTGAAACAAATAGAGGCCTTTAAATATCACAGTCAAATTGACCGTAACAGTGTCCTACGTCGCCACTATCACAGCACTATCACAATCACACACGTGCACTGACGTCCTAAGGTCACTTCACCTTTGACTTTTCACTGTTGAGTCCTTCAGGCTCCAGCGGAAGTGGATCCGCCCGCGTCCTTTTTGTCGGTGTTTGGGACGCTATGACCGTGGTTGGCGATCGGAAACGGTATAGCGGCGGCGTCTTCAACGCACACTCTTTTATAGAGTTACGTCACAGTCGCGGGGAAGGAAAGTAGTGATGGTATTCACACTGGACATAGATCAGAGACCGCGAAGACTTTCACCGTCCGCAGTTACTTGCCCAGTAACGTATTGTATTTAGATAACGTAACCTTACAAAACAGATCATAGATAATACATAAAACATCTCTCATTACTCAATTGTTGATTGAGATCTTCAGAAAGATTCGTGTATTTTTATCGGTAAAATACATCAATCAATCAATTTTTAAATTTATTGGCATAGATCCATTGGCACATCTGTTTATTTGCTAGTCTATTCTATGAATTCAAGAGGGGTTGGTAAAGTTCGATTGACTAATTTATTCAAAGTATTTGTCGAATCGGCATGTCTAGTTGGAGAAAAGTATAGTGGCGTGTGGTTTCGGAATCTTAAAATGTTTTAGACATTAGTATGTGTGGACCTGCCCCATACTTTCACTTAAGGTTATGTATGTAAATACGTCTAAAGTGTAATTGATAACGTGACGTAAAATCGAAGGCAATCGATTGGGAAATATTGCCACTTTTACTCAGCTATTACGATAATTTATTGCCTGAATGATCTTAATAGCATTTAATAGATTGTACAGTAAAGTTGATGATAGCTGTTTAAATTTTATGTTTCGAGCACAAAAGTTTTTAAATAACTCTGGCTTTATATTAATATAGGTACTATCAGGTAAAAAGAGTATTTTATGATAATAATGTGTGTATATGTATAGTTACATTTATATTTGCACTTATATTTCTGTTAAGTCTTTATACTTTAATGTTTTAATTTTAAAAGCAATTTAAATTGTATAAAATCATTTGTGGATTATATATAAAGAACCTTTTAATGTAACTAAATTATATAGTAAGCCAGTTCAACATTCAGTCGGTCGGCGACCATCACGTATAAGCGCATGTCTGACAGCTAGACAGGGCTCAGTGGGAGCTAAGTTATGTCTCGTTAATAGGTCGAGCTGCCACGAAGATTATAGACATAAGAAAACTTATTTATCTTTAAGCAGCGATAGAAATAAAATCGTTTGATTATTACTGCTATTTATGAATAATCCCGTTTATTATACAGTTACATATTTAAAAAAGTTCTATGTTTTAAAGTAATGTTTTTAAAGTAGACAAATGTATTAATATCTGTAGCTCATTTAAGATTATTATTGAAAAAATATATGTATAATCAGCGCCAAAGCTAAAATATATTTCTTGCAAATTTTTCGATAAATAAAGATAAAAGTAACATCTTCATATACCTACATATGTATGAAGAATTTGATCATCGAATTGTTACATTTTTTATAGATGTTACAAGATTGCGAAAGTTGCATTATATTAAGTAGTATAAATATGTATCCTAATAATTTATATCAAACATATGTAGATATCAAAAAGAAATCGCCATATAATTTGTAATCGACACTTAATCATAAACATTACTTATCAGACTTACAGGTTGATATCGCGAGCTTCCAAACCGAGAAAGGTCTAAACCCGTTTTCGGTATTGTAGGTGGCTACAAATATTTGTATGCGGCTTGTGAATGGACCTCGAAGACTTTCTCTCGCCCCAACTTAGTCTCTAACACTCACACCAGCAAACGCTCCTGTAAACATTATGTGCAATAGGCATATTTTAATGTTTTTTTAAAGCTATACTTTTTTTTTGAAATAATATATAATGAATAATGTAGAAATATTATAAAATAATATTAGTTAGTAACAAGTACTAAAATCCCCTGTACAACAAGTAAGTCAAATTAAATTTGAAAAAATTATATTTTCAATTTATTTTTATATATATTTTTTCCTGGAACACAACAGACTTATATTTATATATATTGACTTATATTTATTTAAAGTGACAATCGGCGTCATACACCACAAATATCTACACATACAAAGTATGGTTTTAGTGAGGTCAACGTATTCGCAATGCGGCATGGTTACTCTAAATATTTGAGTTACTCATTCTCTCCATAGATTTTGTAGCTCGATATAACGATTTTAATATTATTATACATAGTCTGTGAGATATCTATACATATTATAAAATTCTAACTAAGCCGAATCTGTACATTAAATATTTTTTGGAAAATCTTATTGGAATAGGCATTATTATCGATACAGAGGCCGAATCTATTGTTTTTAGAATTTTTGTCTGTCTGTCTGTCTGTCTGTTACAGAGACATCACAAGAAAACTACTAGACAGATTTTGATGAAATTTGGTATGGTGATAGCTGGCTATCCGGGTCAACATATAGGATACTTTTTACCGCGTAAAAATGTCTCATTTCTGAGAAAATGCACAAAAACTGCAATGTAAGAATATAGTAATACTAGCATTGCCCGCGGCTCCGCCCGCGTTCAGATGACCAAAAACCAAATTCTTAGATTTTATATATTACTATATTCTTACATTGCAGTTTTTGTGCATTTTCTCAGAAATGAGACATTTTTACGCGGTAAAAAGTATCCTATATGTTGACCCGGATAGCCAGCTATCACCATACCAAATTTCATCAAAATCTGTCTAGTAGTTTTCTTGTGATGTCTCTGTAACAGACAGACAGACAGACAGACAAAAATTCTAAAAACAATAGATTCGGCCTCTGTATCGATAATAACGCCTATTCCAATAAGATTTTCCAAAAAATATTTAATGTACAGATTCGGCTTAGTTAGAATTTTATAATATGTATAGATATAAAATCTAAGAATTTGGTTTTTGGTCATCTGAACGCGGGCGGAGCCGCGGGCAATGCTAGTATAACTATAAAATTCACAAGAACATTAGAAAAGAATCATCTTATGTCTGCGATTCCGGACACACTAGCTTTCTTTTAGCTACCGGAAGTCAACAGCCTATACCTATACAAGCTTAGAAAATAAATTCAGATTAAAATTTATATAAATTATTATAATAATAGTTTGTTTATTTGAAACGCGCGTATTATAAAAAAAGTAAACAATTCCAAATTACCCAATTTTCTCTAACAGCCTTACAAATCTATTATCTAATCGAGCTTTTCTAACGCCAAATAGAATAAAGCTATTTCTAAGAAAGAAAGTCAAAATGGTCTTACGCAACTAAAGAATTCGCTTATAAGTAAAATTTCAAAATATAATATTCTCGCAGTTTCTTTGCGGATATTAAAAGAAAGTTTATGTTTACTTCATCATCCACGACTTTGACGTTACACTTAATTTTAAATAACTTCACGGAATTCATTATAAACAATATTATACATTTAGAAACGTTTTTTTCCTTATATTAACAATCATTATAAACATGAAACATCGATAATTGGCAGATTTTTAGGAAAAAAAAACATTTTAAGAAGTAAAATTAATAGAAACGTAATTAAAGTTAATTACATTTGTAAATTATTATTTTGTATATTAAGTATTTATATAATATATACCTATGAATATTTCAAAATGGATTAAAAGATCCATAAAATTTAAAATTATATCAAGATAAAAATCTTTGATTAATAATTCGAAAGTGTATCGAATCTATCGAAAATCGGATCGACGTCATTTTTGCCTACAGTTCATGCTAGTTTTAGTATCTATTATATTTTTACCGACTTAAAAAAATAGGTGATACTCAACTTGTCTGTATTTTTGAGATAGCATTTTATGCGCTACCTTCACTAATTGTGAATTAAATTACATCATTCTTTTTTTAAAACATCCCCTCCTAAGGGTAAAATAAATTTAAATAATTTAAAAGTCAGTGATGTAGATGTAGTGAGTAAATAATTAATCACATAAACGCTTATTATTAACTATTAATATAAATAAATGAGTAGTAGATATTATAACATTAATTGAACGCAAGACAGTGTAAAGATATAATTTCTCTTTACATGCACCGCCAGGCCGATATGTTAGTTTCAAATAGCTCTACCTCAACGAAGTCAGTCGGCTGTACTAACAACTGAGTACAGTTACATCTCAAGACCTGTGTAATACGTTATGCCAACCTCACGTCATGTATTAGAAACATCTGTTAGTTACGGTCAAGTTAACATTAACTTTTGTGTAAATCTACTTTAACGTTTTATATTAAGCGTTTAGCTTAATTATTACTGAGAAAATAAATTGTACATACATCGATTAAGTGTGAGTCTGGCAACGCGCAACGAGCCCTACCATTAAACATTAAGTTTCATATGTTTTAATATCGTACATTTACGCTATGTATTTTATCGAAAGCAAAAATAAAATTTAATTTTAAAATTAAATGTATAAAAAAAGAAATAATTTTGCGGCCGAAAATATTTTAAGCTTCAACTTCTCTGGATGATGAAAAATTTCATTGAAAATATTTTAGAAACATTATTGCCCGATTCACACGCCATACTTTTATACGAAAAAACGGTTGACGTGCAAAGAGTCTTTTATTTATGAAATCCTAAAATATGTATGTACATACAAGTAGTTGTAATTTGAACATCAATTTTAATTATTATTATTTTATTTTATTATAGCCTGGTTTATTAAAGACTTATACTAAAGCAAAACGCGAGTGCTTTCTAAATATAATAATTAATTGAAATAAAAATATCACAATAAAAATTACTATTAAAATAAAATAAACACACAATAATAGCATATTCACGTGGTATATTCAAATCGGCAGCTTTTCAGGAACTGCTTATATTCTAAAAACAAATTGTAATTTTGTTTAAATTATAGACATTTTAGATATTGGTAAATCAGTTAGTATTTAGGTAACTGGATTTCTCAGTACCATTTATCTAATGGGAATTATTTCACTTCCTTATATTATACACTGTAAATGTAAAATCATTTAATGCTTCTATTTCTTCATGATGGGCTATACAACCTGATAGATTTATTTAAAAAAAAAACGACAATAAAGACTATCTATAAAGAATTCTGCATATTTTTTGTTATTTAGATATTTCGACTACTTTGCCTCGGTCTGCCTCAGTGATCTAGTGGTTAGCAAGTACGGCCGCAGATCCGGAAGTCCCGGATTCGCATCCCGGGTCGAGCCAAATTTAGTTATTGAGTAATTCTGAAAAAGTCTCAGTAACATCCTCGGTCTCTGCTGTGCGCATACTGGTGCACTATAATATCTCATGCGCAACTAGTCTCACTGAAACTGGCTGCTGTGGCCGAAATCGGTCAGGAGGGCATTATTATTATTATTACTATTTTACAAGTTTATTATACGTGTAGCTAAACTATGAAATATTGCCACTATAATTGTCAAAACTGTAATATGATAATGAAATAAAAGTTTAAAATTCTTTTTTTCTTCGTCGATTGTATAATTTGAATGCAAAATTTATGGATATTAATAGTCTCGATAAACGATTTAACGGAATAGAACTTTCCTCAATTAGCTATTTCTCTATACTTCATTCACAAAACTTTATTTTTTATACGTAAAAATTAACTCTTAATAATTATAAACAATATTTCGTTTCATATTGCCACACGATTAAATCCTATATTTTATATTTTATAGCTTAAAATAAGATATTACATTATAATTCAGTTATAAATAGTAGTGTAGTGTAGAGTGTGTATTTCCTAACATATTTATTTTTAACGCATATAAATAAAGGCTCTTAAGGAAAATCATTCAAATCTATACGTATAATAAAATTCTGAGTCGAATTTGTACATGAAATATTTTTTGGAAAATCTTATCGAAATAGTCATTATTATCGATACAGAAGCCCAGTCTATGGTTTTTATAATTTTTGTCTGTCTGTCTGGGAATGCATCACAAGAAAACCACTAGATAGATTTTGATGAAATTTGGTATGATAATAGTTGATTATCTGGATCAACATTTAGCATACTTTTTACTATGGGAAAATATCTCATCTCTGAGAAAACTTTACTAACCGTTATAACGTAACAAGGGAGCCGAGCCGAGGCGAGTGTGAGTCGCTGGTATATACTAAATATTTTAATACAAACTAATTATATTACAACTCTCTTAATAACTTTTTGGCAAGGAAAGTTTGAATTTGAATAAATTATTACATTTAAAATTATCATTCATTTATAATAACGTTTCGTGGAAATATAAATGAAATTGTATTATATAGTATAGAGTATATTTCTTTCATATATAATTTACTTTTAAGTTATATACATATATCCCAATATTTAAATATGACACATTAAACACGACCTTGATGTCTGCTACGTGAACTAACGGAGTTGAGAACTAGTATATCTAAAGCCACAGAATATCAAAGATATAGAACCTCATTAATTTTTTTGTTATCTATTTAATTATTGTATTAATTATAAAACATTTTCACTAAAAATCCGTGAGCTGGCTGATTAATGTTAGAGATAGGAATTGAATGGGGTTTTCTCAGTACACATAGCCATGTAGATTACAGTCACTTTCAAAACTCTTCGCTAAAACCTTTAAAAACTGATAAAAAAGAGTAATTAAATAGATCCTATTATGTATTGAATGTGTGAAAAAAATGTATTCATTTTTAACTTTTTTTTTTTTTTATTTCATTAATACAAAATATAAATTTTACATTTTTTACGTTACTTTTTTTCATTTTGATATATTAAATAAGTAAGCTGCAATTTTTAAACTGTGAGTGTCACCGTGAACCTGCCACTGGCCCACTAACGACCGGTTGTGAGTACTTTCTTTCTGGCCTTCTCACTTCCGCTTGCGCGCCTCCACGCGCAAGGACTTGACTCACACATAACTCGTCATGTCTAAACCCATACTAGTGTGTCTATTTCTTATAGACAATGTTGGTTCACATGACCAATATAACTTACCAAAGAAAAGTATGTTAGAATCGCAATCACGCAGTAGTTTTTTTTTATTTAATTAACAAAAGTAATACGGATTTCCTCTATTGTATTAATAATAATTATAAATTTATATTCATTAAGGTTTTATAATCTATCTACCACCAGACCATAAAATATTAACTTATCGCTAAATATATTTTAAGGTGACAAAATCAATTCTTAGCAAAAACAGATTGATGCCGAGGTATTTGCAGCAGTGTGTCAGCATTAATATTCCGTACACATTACTTAGTATAATACCGTCCTAATTTATCAAGAGTTAAAGAGGTTTCTGTGACAACCACATTTTGTCTAATGCTTATGTTTGTCTACAACATTATCACTGCATCTGTTTTATAGAACGATACACTTTAGCTGTCTAAGCAAATCAAAATAGTATCTTAGATATTTGTCATAATAAAAAAGTTTCATATCCAAAAAATATTATTGTGGAATAAAAAAAAATAATTTAAAAAACCTAACAAAAAACATAATATATATCTACTTAATTTATCAATATTCGAGGAAATTTTCCTTTTATTTTTTATAAATAAAAAAGAGACATCTAGTGGCAGTTGGTGTTAACTAACAAGTAACTAAGGATCATGAGGCTCTACCAGTGTTATTTTCATAAGCTCAAAACTAAACTCTACTGTGCTTGAACTAGTACCTTGTAGCATACATAGATGGCGCTCATCAATCTTACTTTGAGTAGTATAATTATATTTCAATATTTATCCCCTTTTCTATTGTTTATATCATCTCCCTGCCCATTTCCCAAATTACTTGGGGTCGGCGCAATGAGTTATTTTCCTAACCTTTTGTTAGTATGAGCAATAAAATTTATAAGTAAATAAGTAATTTATTTTAATAGTGTACTCGTAGAATTTCTACCTATAAAATGTAATTATTTTAAAAATACAAAAAAGTCGTATATAATATGCATAAGAAAATACATTTTTATATCTAATCGAATCTATCAAATTTATCTATTTAGAAAGGCAAGATTGGATTTCCAATTTGTCAATAAAAGGTAATAATATAAGATAGAGTAAGCCAACGTAAGAACGAAAAAATGTGCGTATAACAATACTATTTATGGGTTGTTTGTAACAAACAGATATACAACCAAGTTCTGTGAATAAAATATTAACTAAGCTCTATTTACTCATCAAATGACAACGACACGTAATAAAAACAAGGATGTGTGCTAATCTCTATCACATAGGAATGCGCCGGCCGTTCCGAGTAATCGGAACAATATAAATATTGGTTAAGCATCGCTAAATTGAACTATTCTATTTAAGATCATTTGAATAGTACTCTGCTTTAAAATGAAAATATTAGTCAAAGTTAGTTAGTCATTATATTTTTATTATTATCAACTTTAAATTAAAAATACATAATATTCGAAAATGAATGTTAACATTATAAACAAAACGGTGAATTTACACTCTAAAATGTTATATCTATCATAATTGGATAGGGGTTGGAAAATATTGTGGAAAGTATTTCATATAATTAGCGCTGCATCTTTAAGAGTTTTCTTTCTTTCCTTTCAACACTCAGGGACAGCGCCACGTACTTCTAAGTAAATAAGTTTTAGAACTAAAGTATTATTATTACATTAAAAATGAATCCCAGGCCCTTATCTACGTTTGCCAAGATTTGTTCTTATTACCATTTAAAATACTATTTACATATTCTTTATACTAGGTAAAAGGGAAAATAATATACTAAGATGAAGCTGTAATAAATTTCCTTATGCCTAATAATATGTTTGTAAAAACCAAAATTTGTTCTACGAAAAATTATCGTATACGATAATATTACTGCTTTTTGTTTAAAAACAATGATAATCAAAATTAAATTGGATGTATTCAAGCGGATCGATTCCGTACACATCAGTAACCCAAGTGACTAAGTAATGTGACGAACAATCATGTGACGTACAATCATGTGACAGCCTTGACATTTATAAAGAGGACGATGCCGACATCTGAGCTTAAAGTTGTTGCTATCTACCCTTCTGCTTTAAACGCAAACGAACGAGTTTACCTTTTTGTATATTATTATTTAGAAAAGTTAAAAGAGACAATTTTAGATGTACATGAGCAAAATTTTTATTCTATAAAAATTCAATTACACTGATCAATAATAATAAGCCAAACCAATAGTGGTAGGTAATCGTATTTGGCTGACTAATCTAATACTATTCATGTAATAAAAGAGGCTATTTTATTTATTTTAGGCACCCACGTGATTTGTTATAATGTGAATTCAACAATAAAAAAAATTACAACAAATATATATTCAAAATTGAATCGGAAATTGCCAAGCACCCGAGGTACTTTTGGACGCACTTAAAAAATCTTAGAAAAAATGACAGTAAATACCCAGCCACAATGTCACTTGGTGAATACAAAGCAGCCAAGACCGACGAAATATGTGACCTCTTTGCTCTACATTTCTCCTCAGTATACGATAATGATACTGGTTCTATTCCATTGATTATAAAAAAAAATGATATTGAGGAAATAGACAACCTTACTATTACACGCAAACATGTTATAAACAAACTTAAAGGACTTGACATTAATAAAGGTTGTGGGCCCGACAATATTCCACCAATATTTTTAATTAAATGTGCGTACCCTCTATCGCTACCGCTTACCTTAATTTATAATACTTCCATACGTTGCGGAACGTTCCCAAGGGTGTGGAAAGAGGCTAGAATAGTACCAATCTTTAAAAGCGGAAAAAAGGATTCTGTTACAAACTACAGACCAATCTCTATTCTTTCCAATATGTCAAAAGTTTTTGAGTCGATCATCTATACACACATTTATAGCCATGTTAAGCAACACTTATCCTGCAACCAACATGGATTCATGACTAAAAGATCTACATGCACAAACTTGTTATCTTTTATCAATAATATATCCGAAAGAATCGATAATAACCTACAAATTGATGCAATATATACAGACTTCTCGAAGGCTTTTGACAAAGTTAGTCATACCATCTTGATAGCCAAATTAAATACTTATGGTATAACAGGATACCTTTTAGAATGGTGTAAGAGTTACTTAATGAATCGTCAGGCTACTGTCGTCTTGAATGGAGTGACATCCAAGCCATTTATAGCCAGCTCTGGAGTACCTCAAGGATCCAATTTAGGACCCTTATTTTTCAATATATTCATTAATGACATCTGTGACAAAATTAGATTTTCTGACTTTCATATATTTGCTGATGATTTGAAACTTTATAGAACCATATATAAATATGATGCCGGTTTGCTACTTCAAAAAGACATAGATAATATTATGGAATGGTGTGTGGAAAATAATATGAAATTAAATATAAACAAATGCACTCATATTAAATTTACTCGAAAGAGAAATATTATTCGAACAACGTACAAGATTGATGAACAAATATTAAGTGAGGTTGACCACATTCGTGACTTAGGTATAATTATTGATAACAAGTTAAGATTCATCCATCATGTGAACAAAATGCTTGATTCTGCTTACCAATCACTTGGATTTGTCTTAAGATGTTCCCGTGAGTTCAAAAAAGTGGAAACTATAATACAACTATATTATTGCTATGTTCGCAGTAAGCTCGAATATTGTTGCCCTGTTTGGTCATCTCTGTACAATGTTCATAGTAATAGAATTGAAAAAATTCAAAAGGTAATAGTACGACACCTCGAATTTCGAATTGGTGGTCCTAAGTCTAAAACGTACCAAGAGAAACTGCAGCGGTTCAAACTTCACTCTTTACAAGAACGAAGAGCCTTATTGCAGATGTCATTTCTCCATAAGCTTTTTAATAATGAGATTGATAGTAGTGCTCTTATTGAAAAATTAAATATTAACGTACCGCCTGTGATACCACGATACCAAAAACCACTGTTTAGCACCAAAGCTTACAGAAGTAACTTAGGCAAGAATTCTCCAATGGCGAAGCTTCAACGTACTTACAATCAACTGACGAATCTAATTTGTAACTTAGACATTGCCCACGACACATTTAATATATTTAAAAATAAAATAAGTAAATTTTTGACTCAGTGTGACGATAGAAATTTTGGTTTTTGTTAATGATTGATTATTCTTTTATTTTATTAATTTACTTTATTCGACTACTCAATTTTGTTTACATTTCATTTAATTTTATTGTACTTTTTTAATTATCCATTATTCTAATTAATTTAATTTGTTCCCATTATATGACATTTATGATTATTTTCGTTTTGTGATACCTACACTTTAATTATTTGTTTACTTTTATCTAATATTGTGCATGCTGTGATTGTCTGTAAGTGGAAAAGCATTTAATCAATGTACTAATAGCATTTTTTTATTATCATGTAACAATGTATTTTCTGTTGACGATCCTAAATAAATAAATAAATAAATAAACATTTTTAAAACAGAATTTGATTCCTTTTTGTAGTGTTTATTTTTCCATTTTTCTGTTAGGTTTCATCAAGGTATTTAAAATATGGAAAATGGCGATTAAGAAATATATTAATACTTAACGATCCAAAAGGACATACTGGAATTAATATTCTGGCAAGTGATCTGATAATCTTTACATAAAATCATTAGATATATTTATTAGACTTGCAACGAATATTCGACTACTATTCGGTATTCGGCCTATTCGGCTACTTTTATCCTATTCGGCCGAATACCGAATACTTAAGTAATATGTTTTGTTGTAATCAGATAATAATAGGGAATATGCGTGTAATGTCATGAAAGATGAAATATTTCTTATCTTTATTGCTTTTGAATTGAGCCTATATCCATATTTTTTTAATGTACATTTTTTTGACTAAGAATATATTTATTAAAAATTTAAAAAAACCGGTGCGAAATTCAAAGTAGTTGAAACGCAACGCCATTGGTCAGACCGAATATGACGTCAGTGTATATCATAACAGAGTAATTAGCGATTTTGTCGCTTACTAATTAAGTCGTCATTTCTGTGTATATTATACTATGACGTCACACCAAGCGCGCGAAATGGCGAGCGCCTAAAGCGTAACGATGTATTTTAATATATTTTTATACTAAGTTTTACTGTTTTGGAGCTGGATATTTTTTTTACAATTATATAACGACGTATAATTGTATAAAAAATGAAAAAAAATCATGCATATTTCCTATTGGTAAAATGAAAATATTGATTTATTTTATAATAATATATTTTTCTTATAATCATTAATGTAGTCATATGTAGGTACATACATAAACACCTTCTTTATAACAAAAATTAACAAAAAACCTATCAAATAAATGCCTATGCACTTACATTATCATAATTAAAATTTAGAAGTGGAAGATTATTATGCGAAAAGACTATTTTTTCTGCATTTTCAAGCAGTAGTTTTCTCCTAGACAATCTCAGATTCAGAGAAAAGACACTCTAAATAAATACTACTTTCTGGCGCCAAACAAAAAACAAACAGTAGATACAAGATTTTCCACCACGCGCTGGCTGAATACTTTTGCCTAATATTCGGCTATTCGGCCTGAAAGCCCGCCGAATATTCGGTATTCGGCGTATGGCCGAATATACTATTCGTTGCAAGTCTAATATTTATATTAATTTTTAAATATCTATTGCCTAATTCACTTGCCTTTTCTAAAATAAAATTATCTTTCATAAAAAAATGCTCATATTTAATCCCTCCCGGACAAATTCTAAGAAATCCGTGCGAATTTCCGAGAATTCAATTGTTATCTAGCACACCGGTGTGCTCGCGGTCCGCGAGGAGTTAATCTAATAGGTAATAATAACTTATTAAGAAACTAGCATTGCCCGCGGCTCCGCCCGCGTTTAGATGATCAAAAATTAAATTCTAGGTTTTACACATTAGTATACTTTTACATACACCACTTTCATTGCGCACTGTATGATTGGTAAATAATGGCAGTGATTGACAATGCCACAAAGGTTCCTCCGTTGATCTCATAGTTGTTTTAGTAATATTGCACTTTTTGTTTCAGCAATAACATTTATATTAATTTAATATTTAGCTGATTATATAAATTACTTAATGGTAACTTTTCTTAATGTTAATTTGTCGCGAAACAGGGATTGGTTAGCGCTGGTTAATAATATTTTCCAAAACGATTTTAAAAGAAAGTGTAATAAGTAAATAATTCCAAGCAAATACTTTTTATTATTTCATATGGCTCGGCTAATATGATTAAAGCCGTAAGCATTTTATTGTGTCCTTTAAGCCTTTATCTTCCAAGAAATGATGTCCAAAAAAAAACTAAAAAAGTTGAGATATAACAGTTCCTAAAATACTTTTTCATAGTTTTTGAGATATGGAATATTTTTAGTTACCCGCTTTGTCAGTTTAACAGCCATAACCTTGTTTTCCATAAAATGTTATAAAAAATTATGAATCGAACTTATTTTTACGGTTGATAAAATGAGTCGATATTGTGGAAACGTAAATGTTATTTGTATTTATTTTAGTGTTAACCTAACAAAATATTACATTATTTACTAAAAAAATAAAAACTTACAAATATTTGCATTTGAAAATTGTTTCGACCAACAAAATATTACTAATATGTTACTAATTTATAAAGCTTGTCTTTATTTTATTGAAAATTTGAACACGGGCGGGGCCGCGGGTAATTTAGTAGTAATTCTAATAAAGTCATAGAAAGGTCACATCTGTACATTTTTTTTTTGATTAAAACTACGCATTTTAAAAACACATGGCGACATCTATTGTCAAATATCTAAATACCACATAAGTAAATTTTCATATAAACAACTATTTTAATGAATAAAATAACGCTATTTATATTTCTTTTACGATAAGCTTTTTTTAATAGTTTTAACATATATAAGTTACCTTGCTAAAATGTTAATAGTACCATCGTGATTTTATTTTAACCAGTTTTTGAATTTTTTCTCAGAAATAAAAGACTATCCTATATGTTGAGTCGGATAACCTTCTATCACCATACCAAATTTCATCAAAATCCCTCCAGTGGTTTTTCTGTGATGCGATGTGATGTGGTCACATACAGACAAACAGACAAATTCTAAAAACTATAGATTCGGCCTTTATATCGCTAATAATGAATATTTCAATAAGATTTTTCGAAAAATATTGAATTTACGGATTCGGCTTCGTTTCAAATTGATTATATGTGTAGCTACTAATTTATAAAGCCAAAAAGTTTGCTTTACTGATAATTTGAACACGGGCGGGGCCGCGGGTAATTTAGTAGTAATTCTAATAAAATCGTAGAAAGGTCATATCTGTACATTCATTTTTTTGGAATTAATACTACGTATTTTAAAAACACATGGCGACATCTATTGTCGAATAGGTACCTAAATAACACATAAGTATATATTAATTAAAATAACTATTTTAATGGATAAAATAGCGCTATTGATAATTTGATTTTCAAGATAAGCTACTTTTAATAGTTTTTACCATATTTAGTAAGTTACCTTGCTAAACTGTTTACAGATAGTATCATCGTGGTTTGTTCCAACCAGTTTTTATATTTTTTCTCAGAAATTAGATATTTTCCCGCAGTAAAAAGTATCCTATATGTTGACCCGGATCACCAGCTATCATCATACCAAATTTCATCAAAATCCCTCCAGTAGTTTTTCTGTGATGCGGTAACAGACAGACAGACAGACAGACAGACAGACAGACAGACAGACAAAAATTTTAAAAACTATAGATTCGGCCTCTGCATCGATAATAATGTCTATTACAATAAGATTTTCCAAAAAATATTTAATGTACAGATTCGGCTTAGTTAGAATTTTATAATATGTATAGATTATGTTAGCTTTCTTAGCGAGTATTATAATAAAATATATTTACAATAGCGTTTATAGAAATTTAATTCACTTGTAAAAACGTCATATTATTAATTAGAAAATAGCATCATTTATTCATTATCTAGACGTATTACAAAAAAAAACATTAATTAAGAACCGCGTGAAAAAAATCGTATAATAAATAAATCGTATAAATTATTGCATAACTGATTAAATCAATAAATTATCACTTGACAGATATCATAAATACCTTAAGGAAAATTTTCATTATCTCAGAAACCTAAGCAAAAGAAGTATACTTAATCTCTAACCTTAGTCAATAGTATAATGATATTTGACGAAATAGATTTTTTAAAGCTCCATAAGCTTCTAAATCAATTATAAAATCACTTAAAATGATTTGGTAAATAATTTTTTAGATATGGATTTCTCGGAAATTAAATATTTTACATCATGGTTTTATTACAATAAACTTGATATCGTCACACCATAGTAATTTCTTAGAATTGCTTATAACTCAATATGCTTATTGATAAAAGGATCAGTTTTCTGAATGTTTATTTTAAACGGGTATTGATAAATATAGTAAATATCAATGTTGGAGACTTTTTCTTTCAAATTATCGAAAGTACTATATTTTAATTATTAACTAATTATTATTATTTAGTGCTCCATTTAATTATTACATACATATATAATTCGTAAGAATGAAAACGATAAAACAAAGGATGTAGGAGACCTAATCTTGACACCATAGTAATAACTGTTTGTACGTAATCGTCCACTTAGTAGTTTTTTGCTAACGACTGTGAATGCGGGTTTGTATCATCACCTACAGTGTTACAATAGCACACCATTAAGATATGAGAACTTGGTTGGGCAATAAACAGACAAAAAACTTACATAGAATACTTACGCATTTTCTTGTTAAATAAAATTATTTTTTGTAGAAATATGATATTATATTAATTGATATAAACATAAATTACTGTAAAGCTATATTATACGATTAGCCGTAATCAAATAATCCTATAAAAGAGTTCAACGCGCCTACAGTATGCAACTTTCAATACTGATAAGTAATAATATTATTATTATACAATCAAAACTTCAAACATATTTTTATCATAAAAAATACAGTACATATTTATTGCTCATAAATAAAATAAGTATTATTGGAGTTTATTCCTTAAGAGTCAATTTTTTTTTTTCATTTTATTATCATACTGCGTAGACATTACGATAGTACGCAAGCTGCTAAACAAATTATTTATATTTTTGCAGTCGATAAATTTGAATAAGAAGAACATTTTCAGCTTTTATTAATATTTTTTTAATATTTTTTTAATTTGTGTATAAGAAACGAATAATGGGAAATTTTTGGTTGCTTCTCCATTGAGTAATATGCCGTTTTAAATATTTTTATATGACATAAATGGCCAATATTGCCTGAGTGTTAAGTAGGTAAAAAATAAAAGCATATTTTCTCGACTGTACCTACAATATTGATCCGGCTGCGCACGTGCAAAGTTCCCTTGGTATTAACATCACATGACTAAACTTCCAGCCGTTCGTTATATTATATAAATGGTATAATAGTGCGCATTAAACGATAAGGTTTACTATATCACGACTTTTAGATACCTAGAAGAAAATATTACACAGTATACAATATTTATATCATTATAACGCTGAAAATAGCAAGAAATGAACGAGTAAATAATAATTAGCTACTTGAAATACATTATTGCTGTATTAGTGTTTTTGTTTAACTAATTTTGTATTTTTTTCTTGTTTATAAATTATTGTTAAGTACCTACTTATATTTTTTAAGTCAGTGGCAACCAGGTAGTAACGCGCTTGCTTAGGAAACCAAGTGAAGTGGGTTCTAATCCCTGATTCCTCCGATATTTTCATGTGTAAATCATTCTCAACACGATTACGGTAGAGGAACATCGTGAGGATACCTATATGTATGAGAGACTATAGGAAGTTTTCGAAAGACATGTAATGTCTACCAATCCGTACTTGGCCAGCATGGTGTGACTATAGCCTCATCTCCGTCTTATTGAAAGGGAGAACCTAGCCCAGCAGTGGGACGTTAGAAAATAGCTGAATACACTATACACAAACACTTGTGTTTTTTATTGATCCTAAAAAAATATATAAATAAGTCAAACGTAAATTAATATCATCACTCGAGAACTAGATTCATTTTTGAAACTACTAATGTAGTTAATATATCTATTTCTGGAGTGACTTACAAGTCTACTATCTTCTACTTTAATCATCTTTAAATTTATTTAATTACATAATATTTAAACTAAAATTTTATTTGTCACAGATTTTTTTCATTAGTTAATGAAAAAATAATTTATTATTTCATCTATATTATTAATAAATAACGATAAAATATGTATCAAAGAATGATATTTTGATGAAAATTATATATTCAAAAACTTGAACCGTCTACAATGTTATTTAACTATCAAAATGAAGAAGTATATATCTAATTAATTTGAAAACAGTAAACTCATATTAGAATTATATATTAAATATATTTATAAATATATAATAAGGGAAATATAAATTCTAATTGCTGTCACCAAGGTATAAAAAGAAGTAAAAACGTACATAAACTTAGTTATTCTCATGAATGTAAACACGTTAATTAGTATTGTGAAACCGTTTTGTATGTCAATAAAGCACATGTTAGAAATACAAAATTATACGTAACGTAACGTAATGTTAGCCCAGTTTACGTATAGTTTTCGCAACTGTACATAACAAAGCATTTTGTTTTAGAATACATATACGAACAATAATGGTTCTTATTAGAAAGGAAATGGTGTAATAGTCGTGTGCTAGTATTTTTATATTAGATTGTTATTTCTCATGTACATACGAAGCATTGTATACCTCCCGCCCGCAGCGAATCACATGAGCAGAGTCACATGCTCCTAAGCCGGTTGCATTTGCGGAAGCGACTTTCTCCCGCCATTTTACATATTTACGCGCCCCCTCCTCCTCGGAAAGGGCAAATATCTTCCATTGACTGTTGCCATTGAGAATTACTAATTATATTCATGTATTACACGTACTTCAGGATTTTCGTCTTCAGCTATTTGCAGAACCTTGTATCAGTGTTTACGATATTACATTCATAAATTATATGCTTCGTTGAAATGTAATATTTTTGTGAATATTAAAATATATATTAACAAAATATATATTATTGAATATTAAAATCAAAAATGTATTATGATATCATAGATAAATAATCGTTTGATAACCCACGCCTGTGCGAGTTCTCAAAATACTTATGTCCATCCATATATGGTTAAAAAATAATTTTATAAATTATTTTATAGCTTGTTTATTAGAACAACAAATAAATTTTAATTATTTTATAATTTTGCTGTGCTAAAACAATTATCAAATACAAAACTGACAAAAAATAAATATTAGGTTAATATAAAAATATAGTTTTTTGCTTTATAATAATAATACACACTTAAGTATAATATAGAACTGATATACTAAAGTTACTAAACTTAACATTTTAGAGCGAAATTACAGACATTAATCTTTAGTGCCATCTGTACATAGATAGAATACCAACGTAAAATTAGCTTTGACCATTGCAAGTTCTCAACAAGAATTAATATAAACTATGTATGTTTTAATACTAATAAACCTACTTACTTACTCAGCCGCATCTCTTAATTGGTGTCTTGAGTTGCCTTACTGCGAAGAATTATTTTATTATATTCATTTGCATAGTCATGTGACTTGTAGAAACATTGCAGTCGCTCTATGTATACCTCGTGGTCGCTGTTACGTAAGCTTTATCACCTGGGAACAATTTAAGGCTTTATACGTGTAATGTATCTACGAGGCTTGTTTCGTTATTTTAATAAAGCTTGTCGAAATATTATAATGTTAAATTAACATCGTATAATTTGAGTATAAAATTATAAATATTATAACAAGTAATACAAAGCTCGTAGCTAGATTTTTTTAGTTAGTCTGTCACTGCACTTATTAAAATTGATAATTATAAAAGAGGAGAGATCAGAGAAAGTTAAGGTTTTATCTTAATTTTTTATTACGAATATTGTACCAACCTTCATAAATATAATTACTTATTATCTGAAAAGCTACACTGACATTAAAAACCATTTTAAAAGTTAATATTACAAACCTAAGAGCTTTTTCTTGAACTTATACGTTGCTAACTTTATTCATATATATAATATAAAGTATCATGAAAATCTATTCACTATACATACAAAAAATCTGTCACGCGCACAGATTTAGACTAAATCTGCGGTCATACATGATTTTGAAAATCTCAATATAGTGTGTAGAATACCTTATTTGATTCGATAATAGGAATCACATGATTTCATATCTAACCATAATCAACTACTATTTATGGAAATATTCAAGAAAAAACTTATGATTTCGATTGGGCATACGATTCGTATCGGTCATCGATCGCGTCCAATTTTCGGACATTTAAGCAATTATTCGCAAAATACCGGTATATTATATGAATATATGTTAACACTGTGTTAAACAAAAGGTGAAATAAAAACGTAAAACTAGTTTTATAAGTAATAATTATCTGGAAAGATTAAAGTTTAATGAACGCAGTCAACAAGTACACGTTCAGAGAAGGGTGGATTATTTCACTTCTTTATTATTAACAGTGTTACAATTATTAAGCTTAATAAACTATTTTTTCAAGTAGTATAGTAATAGTAGTATAGTAGTCGGGAAATATTCGATTCCCACTCACGGAATATCTTAAATAGCCGAATAGGTATTGACTAGGCTTCTTATTAAAACAATGCGCATACCTTGATTCCATAGATATTATCTCAATACCTACTAGACACAGTATATTATGTATGTATTAACTTATAAAATATAAATATAAAAGTAAAATTTATATTCGTACTCATTTGATAATTTTTATATAGTGCAATTGATTTTTATCTAGAAGTAAATAGTTACTTTTTAAATATAGATATATCTTGTAACCGGTTCCTTTACAATGATACTTTTTTAATTGCTAACATACAATAATAATTTGTATGACATTCCTAAGAACATTAAAAGAATTACCTATGTAGGCGTACATTATTAAAAATTGCAATTGGGATTGCAACAAATTTACATTTTTAGAATATTTTTAGCCTGTATAAAGCTGAATACAATAACGCGCTATTAAAAATACTTACATAGTTTCTATTTTATTCTGTAGTTATTATTATTATCGAAATAATTAGAAAAATAAATTGATTTTATTAACGAAATTCAATTTTTTCTTTATTTTACTCCATATTTCGTTATAGGTTTTAATTATATTATGAATTCTAATATTAACATAGATATATCACATCTTCCGGGCGTCCCGTAACGGCCAACTTTGTTTTTGATTTCCTTAGATGTTAACTTGTGGAATCGTCCAAATCAAAGGTTTGTACCTACTGTTTTTATTAAATCAATGATAAAACACTAGGGTCAACTCGATTTTTTTCAAAAAAAAACATTTATTGCTTAAAGGGCAATGAATTTTTGCTATTTCAAAAAAAAACGCATGTTATAGGTATAATATTTTGTACATTTTATTTATGTACTATTTGTAAGTACTTACATTTTATTTTTTAATCCTTATCTTATAATACATCACAATACACATCATACCTTGATGTGTGATATTTATATGACTTACGACAGTTCTAACTGAGGTTATCAGGTAAAGTTATATTTTTAGACGTGTGTAGCTGATCTTATCAGAAATATTTTAGGAATATCCCAAGTTCTTTAAAAAAACATAAGCGAATAACCAGAAATTAGTAGATAAAAAGCCGCTATAAATCCGGGTTGTTGAACCCGGAAAGATGCTTTCAGTGAATGTTTTAACGATCATAAGTTGAATGTAAGGGCGAATGTAAAAAGTAAAGCGTCATCATATAAGTATCTGTTGTTTACACAGGACCTTCAATTTAACGCGCCATGTTCGTTTATTTTAATTCACCTATTTAACCAAATTCTTCATCTTAAAACTCAATAAAATATAATTATACAATAAAAAATCATCTTGTAACCACAACAAGTTACTACATATCGGCAAATAATTTTACAATAGAACATTGGTGCGGTCACGAGCGCACGCGCATCCTTCATTATGGCCCGTTCTCCTATAGCACGACCCTGAAGAATTTATAGCTATTTGATCTTTATTACTAAGTCTCGCTTAGTTATAAACACGATTGTCTTATATTTTTCAAATAACAAACAAATATAATTTTTTTATAATTAAAAATAAAAAACCCGACTGCATAAAAGCTAACGAAAAAGATAAAAACAAGTTGACGAAGGAATAAAGTATTATGCAGTCGGAGATATTATGTGCATACATCTTGCGGCAAGGATGAAACGCGTATGTCTCCGACTGCATAATACTTTATTCATAATACATAATAATTTATTTTAAGTAAGCTTTTATATGCAGTCGGATTTTTTATTTTTATAATATATTTTTTTTATTTACAGCTTTTTAGTTTTTATCAATTACACATTTGATGTTATTTTAAGGAATTTTTTATCCCAAATTAATTTTTAAACATATAAGTTGTATATATTTTTGTGATCGCCTCTTAAAATCTTTATTTTGAGATCCCACTGGATTGGTTTGGAAGAATTTTTTTTAAGACAAAAATTGGCACCTGAAATCCGCCATTATAATTTTTAACGCCATATGGAACAAACATACATACATAGACTGATAGACATATTACCCTTCTTTGCGTCGCGCAGTCGGGTAAAAAGAGAAGAATAGTGGACTCATACATACCTTAATCATCCTACATATCTCATCACGATGTTGGTCCACGATGAACTCCGAGACTACTTATCCAATCTTAAGGTATTTTTTTTTTTTCAAAATGGATGATGTGTTCCAACTTAAAAGGTAGAATCTCTTTTATCCCGATTGTCTCCTTTTAATTGTAAAATGAACCATTTTCATATCTGAAGAGGGATTCCGGAGAGAGAGCCTGAGAAACAGCAACCTAAGCTACAAATTCTACCAAGTTACGATTCTACCAAGAAAATGTTTTTTTTTTGTTTTTTGAGCGGAATCTGCATTTCTAAAGGTTTCAATTTCCAATACGATTGGCTTTCGCGGTGATAATAATAAGTCGCAAAGCCAGACAATATCTATTTGCGGCTCGGACTTGGAAAATCTATGTTTCTCCCATGGGCTAGCTAGCTATATGGTGCATTCTCACGTGTGGAAAAACCATCGACTCTATTTGTGTTGTGAAATGTGCGCAAAAGACAGGTTAAGCAGGAATATTGTACACCGGTTACCGCTTAATCTTAGGTTAAAATTATTGATTATTGTGAATTAAATTAAGTAAAATAATTATTAAATGTTGTTAAAGATCAATGTTATCTATCTTATTTATGAAATTAAAAGTTTATACGTTATCGGTTGAGAACTTCATAAGTTAATTTATTTATGTCAAAATTACGTTCGAATGTGAAATAAATAAAATTTTAAATTTTATGTTGGTTCGCGATTAAATAATTGAACTCTTCGCCATTCTTTGCCAATCACTTTTTTAAGAATATTAAGTATTTATTTATATTATGCACATAATTGAACGAATTATAAGTGTGGCTGCTAGTATGTATAATGTATGTATACCATAATTTACTTACACTCACAAAATGTAGAATGTATTTATATTTTTTTAATATGTTTATTATACATAAATTTATTATTGTTTAAAGTTCATATACTTATATATTGTTCCTCTAAATTAGTGTAATTGTTTTGGTTTTATATTATCATAAATAAGTTCCAATTACGCAATTAATATTAAATAAATTATAAAACAAAGTCCCCCCCACTGCGTCTGTCTGTCTATCGGTTTGTCTGTACGCGATAAACAAAAACTACCGAACAGATTTTCGTTTGGATATATTTCGTATTCCATTCACGAATGGACAGAGTAATTCATGAGGAAAGTTTAGATGCAAGTATAGTTCATTAAGGTTTTGTATTAATTGACTGAAATATGACGGTGATTATTGAAGATTTCGGAAAAAAACCTACTGCCTGGGAGCTTTACTGACGTGCACTGCGTAAACTATTGCAGGCAGAAACACGAAATGTTTTAATAAATTGAAAAACATAAAAATTACTATAAAAAAGTTCGCGATAACATACTCGTATGTCTACCTTTTAAGGTGGACTCACAATAACCATTTTTATGGTTCTCAAACAGGGGTTTAAAATGTTTGCAAAGGTGTTTTTACTGACATGGTGTTAATCCTCATCTTAATAAATGTGTTAGACAACTAAAGCACTTAATTTAGATCAAAACTGACTTTTACACCATTTAAATTAGATGAATATCTTAGAAGACATCACAGAATTAAAATAATTCGCGAAATGTAATAATAGGAGTATCTTAACAACGTCGGCTACAGTGGGGGCAGTGGCAGACGGGGGCGAAGACACCCGAAGGAAGCGAGTCTTAGCAAGTTGCCCAGTGAGTACTTATTGTGGGACTACATATATGTAGGGTATGTTTTATTCTTGAAATATTTAAGGTTCCAGCACCAAAATCGAAAACCCTTAAAAATTACTCAAGATTCAAATTTACGTCTCATTAAAATTTCCAATAGAGTTATTATGAAAACAATGTAATATAGAATTATTCGCACCTAGGGACGCACCGGAGCGAAGCGATAATAAGTCACCAGTATTAAATTAATTCTTTTATTGAACTAACAACAATTAATATAAAATAATATACATAAAATAACAATATATAAATATTAGTAACATTTATATAAATGATTAACAACATATATACCTATAAACATTAATTTGCTAATAACCATTTTTTAAATAAAGTATTACAGCATAGTAACGTATAATTTTGAATATTTGTGGGTATGTTATTAAATGTATCTCAAAGACGTAGGGGCGTTGAATCCTTTTCACTAAAGATATATTTCGATTTTGAGAACTCTTGTTTAATTAATCTTGATCAGTTTATACCCTATTCGCCTTTAGAATATTATTGGTCAAAAAAATAATTAAATACATCGATCAATTCTAATCATTTCAATAGAATTAGTAGCATATTCTAAATAGCAAAACCCGCGGCTTCGCTCGCGATCAAGCTACGAAAAATACGAAACTTCATGCAAATATGTCCAAGGAATAAAAAGTTTCATACAAACTTTTGTCCCCTATTTCACCCCCTTAGGGGTTGAATTTTGAAAAATCCTTCCTTAGTGGATGCCTTCGCCATATAAGGAATACGTGTACAAAATTTTAATTTTCTAGCTTTAAGGGTTTGGCCTGTTCGTTGATATATCAGTCAATCAGTTTTGCCTTTTATATATATATATATATATATATATATATATATATATATATATATATATATAACTCATGTTACTAAAATATATTTACTAAGTTTTATGGGTCTTTTTTATATTAAAAGACAAAGAGAGAAAACACCTTCGCTTTATTTTATACGAAGACAACATTGTAATTTTCCTGGTTATAAAACTGGAGCAGCCTCTGTAACATCACTTATCTGATTTATTAAAATTAAAAGTATGACAATTACTTTCTCATATAACAGATGTTCTCATTAATTCATTCGATTGGGTAGATAATAATTAATTATAGGAAGCTACTGAATTATATTGTTTCTACCTTTATCTAGTGTTTCTGTCTCTATAAAATTTATTTATTTATCGAACCTGAATACTTCTGGGAAAGATATGATCCAAATTGTAGAACAATAATTAAAAAATAATTGTAGATCTAAAATATTTAATATCTGATATGCATGAAAAATGTATACAATAGAAAAAATGTACATACTCTATCGTGAATTATAAAAATACACAATTAATTTACACATATGTCATAACGTTTAAATGTCCTTGATGTACAAATATTTGTATATTTTTACGGTTGCAGTAATGTTGGTACAAAGGTAGATAGATACAATGACAAAGCTCCAATCTTTGATCGGATTACCTAATTTTCATCCTAGACATTAGTCGCTGTTTGAATTTAATCAAATAATTTTAAAAATGTATTTGTAAGCCTAAATAAAAATTTAACACATTATAATGTACAGTATGAGGGTTGTAGATTTTAGCCAAAAATAGACTTTTTATAACTATTATAGATAGATATTAATGAACCGTTAAATAAATTTTGGTATTAGGTAGACTACATGTATGCATATACTATATAGATAATAATTTACATATATAAATAACATAATCTTTTTCTCGGAGAGACTCACCAAGAAAATCCGGAATATAGTTATTTACAATGTCAAATATTCGCGTAATTCTAAGAAAATATCGCGTTAATACAACCGCAAGTAACTCTATATTGTATTTATTATATACGGATCTTTAAAAGGAAGAAAAAAATCTCAATGAAATATGGTCAGTGGTTCTAAAATGATATATGATACTTGTAAATTATAAGAGTGTGACACGTCGAAGCTAAGTACAGTACTTAGAAGTATATAGAGCAGAACCAATCACACAATTATATCATGTTGAAATTTATGTATGCAAAAGCACTATAAAATGTCAAAAGTCCCGGATATGTTGTATACGTAATATTGATGCTAGCTTTTTTTTTCTGTCTACATCTACTTTGTCATACATAAGTTGAGAACGACTAGACCTAGGGGGACCCAAGAAAATAAAAAATAATCAGCGTACATTCCACCTATTGCATTACAATTGCACACGCTTGGAAATCGAAATGGAATGGTTTCAAGCCCTGGTCTCACACCTCTGAGAGAATATAATTGCAAACATCTTTACAAACATGCAACGTGAAGAAATCTGCAAGTCTAAGAGAACAGAATCTAACTTGTATTTGAAAGACGTGTGAAATTGACCTACCTGAATTAGGCAGCGTGGTGGTCTGTGACCTCACATTAAAAGGCAGCTGCTGCCCAGCAGTGGGATGCTTAAGGGCTAAATTATTATTATTGTTATGTCTATTTGTCTATACGAGTCCACGAGTTTAATAACCCCAGATTTTTTTAAGTTTTATGTGTAGATAGTTCAACACGTAAAGGCCCCTACAATTTTATTATTACGAATATAATGTAAGCCATTTGTTCATCCAATTATTACATTGTTACTTTTTAAGTATGTTATTTATATCTATTGTATTCCAATATTACACCAATACTAAGTAGTCAACATATTACAACTATAATTTTGGCAAAGAAAGTGAAGTGAATGAAACAATTCTTTGTTAAGGCATAAGTATGAAAGCTTAACGAATTTCTGAATACGACTGCGACTCATTGAGTACAAATGAAAGTGAAATTTTTGGTCAATATTTGACTTAAGAAACATACACACATCATTTTACTATGTGTATTCAGTTATGTATCTAAATGTCACATATATAATGACTGACTGCCTCGGTGGTGTAGTGGCTAGCATGTACGGCTGCACACCCAGAGGTCCTGGGTTCGAGTCCCGGGTCGGGCCAAGTTTAGTTATTGTGTCTTTCTGTATAGTAAGCCTCAGTAACAGCCCGGAGTTGGGAAGTTGGCGGTGTTTCACCCCCGTGCCTCGGAGAGCACGTAAAGCCGTCGGTCCTGCACCTTAACTCTCACTGGTCGTGTCGAGTAGTCGTCCCACCGGAGTATGAGAGTGACAGGAACAGAGAGTGCACTTGTGTCTGCGCGTACATTTGTGCACTATAATATCTCCTGCGCAGTTGGCTAGTCTCAATGAGATTGGCCGTCGTGGCCGGAATCGGTCAGGAGGACTTTATTTATCTATACATATTATAAAATTCTAACTAAGCCGAATCTGTACATTAAATATTTTTTGGAAAATCTTATTGAAATAGACATTATTATCGATGCAGAGGCCGAATCTATAGTTTTTAGAATTTTTGTCTGTCTGTCTGTCTGTCTGTCTGTCTGTCTGTTACCGCATCACAGAAAAACCACTGGAAGGATTTTGATGAAATTTGGTATGATGATAGCTGGTTATCCGGGTCAACATATAGGATACTTTTTACCGCGAGAAAATATCTCATTTCTGAAAAAAAAATACAAAAACTGGTAGGAACAAAACCACGACGATACTATTTGTAAACAGTTTAGCAAGGTAACTTACAAAATATGATAAAAACTATAAAACTAGCTTATCTTGAAAATCAAATTATCAAAAGCGCTATTTTATCCATTAAAATAGTTATTTTAATTAATATTTATTTATGTGTTATTTAGATATTCGACAATAGATGTCGCCATGTGTTTTTAAAATACATAGTTTTAATCCCAAAAAAATTAATGTACAGATATAACCTTTTTTCGATTTTATTAGAATTACTACTAAATCACCCGCGGCTCCGCCCGTGTTTAAATTATCAGTAAAGCAAACTTTTTCGCTTCATAAATTAGTAACTATACATACAATAAAATTGTAACTAAGCCGAACCCCTAAATTTAATATTTTTTCGAAAAATCTTATTGAAATATTCATTATTAGCGATATAGAGCCCGAATCTATAGTTTTTAGACTTTTTTCTGTCTTTCTGAATGTGACCGCATCACAGAAAAACCACTTGAGGGATTTTTATGAAATTTGGTATGGTAATAGCAGGTTATCCGGGTCAACACATAGGATTCTTTTTACCGCAGGAAAATATCTCATTTCTGAGAAAAAATACAAAAACTGGTTAAAGTAAAAGCACGATGATGCTATTAATAATTTAGCAAGGTGACTTACCTATATATTATGTTAAAACTATTAAAAAAAACTTATCTTAAAAGAAATATTAACAGCGCTATTTTATTCATTAAAATAGTTATTTTAATGAAAATTTATTTATGTGTTATTTAGCTATTTGACAATAGATGTCGCCATGTGTTTTTAAAATACGTAGTTTTATCCAAAAAAAAATGTACAGATATAACCTTTCTATGACTTTACTATAATTACTACTAAATTACCCGCGGCCCTGCCCGTGGTTAAATTTCTAATAAAACAAACTTTTTGGCTTTATAAATTAGTAGGTAACATATTAGTAATATTTTGTTGGCCGAAACAATTTTCAAATGAGAATATTTGTAAATTTTTATTGTTTAGTAAATAATGTTAATGTTTTTTAATCTTTTAATGTAAAAATTGGGCAAATGTTAATCCAACTCGCGCATTTTAGGTTTCGTATAGCAAAATGCTATGTTGTTTTTCTTACTTACGTGTTTTGTATGGTTAAGACTAAAATAAATACGAAAAATATTTACGTTTCCACAATACCTACTCATTTTTTGCACCGTAAAAATAAGTTCAATTTATATTATTTTATAACATTTTATGGAAAACAAGTTTATGGCTGTTAAACTGCCAAAGCGGATAACTAAAAATATTTCATATCTCAAAAACTATGAAAAAGTATTTTAGGAACTGTTATACCTCAACTTTTTCACTTTTTCTTGACACCTTTTCTTGGAAGGTAAAGGCTTAAAGGACACAATAAAATGCTTACGACTTTAATCATATTAGCCGAGCCATATGAAATAAAGAAATGTATTCGCTTAGAATTATTTACTTATTACACTTTCTTTTGAAAATCGTTTTGGAAAATATTACTAACTAGCGCTAATTAAGAAAAGTTATCATTATGTAATTTAAATAATCAGCTATATATTAAATTAATCTATAGCTGTCTATTAGTAAAAAATGATTAAAATTAATTCCGTAGTTTGAGAGTTTATCGCCCAAAACTAAAAAAACAAACAAAACAGAAGTATAGACATACATAAATGTTATTGCTAAAACAAAAAAATCTATTTAACGGAGGAACCTTTGTGGCATTGACAATCACTGCCATTATTTACCAATCATGCGGTGCGCAATGAAAGTAATGTATAATGTAAGAGTATACTAATGTGTAAAACCTAAGAATTTGGTTTTTGATCATCTGAACGCGGGCGGAGCCGCGGGAAATGCTAGTATAATGACTAAATTTGAAAAACTTTGTATATGCAAACATAGAAAGGACAGCATAATTTCCTAAATTATGGTACATTGTGTAAAACATTGCTTTTTAATATGAAAGTGGTAGTAACTAAAAACACTACCACTCAATTAATAATAAAACGTTACGGGAACGAACTGAAAGCTTATCAGGTCATCGATCTCAGCAACAAAGATAGCCATTGTTACATTATTTACTAGCGAAACCACTTTAACCTGAATTTAAATACATTTAAATAGAGTAGTCTTTAAAAAAAGAAACGCAACGACGAAATGATCTTCATTTAAATATATTTTGTCCTAAAAATAAGATGTTTAATATTCGGTTTTGAGAATTTGAGAATTTATTGACGATGTGAGATTTAAATAAATAAATATTAGCATTACTACCTACTAGATCTTAGCACTATTATCTATAAGGTGACGGGTATGAGTTCGTAGTTTAAAAATAAACGATATGTAATCATAACGAGAACAAAAAAAAATATTGAAGTTATACTCCTTTTGGCGCGTTATGAAAAAAATAATGAGAGTGAATTTTTTACTATGCGACAGATTTAGACTCCAGTATAAAGTTAGTCGTTATTGGCTACTGTATGAAGTTAGTCGTTAAATCTCCCTTTATTTTAGTGTGATATCTATATTCAAGATATTTATTCCGTTATTTCTATAAGCATAACACGTGATTTATATCTATCTATATATAAAAATAAAAATTATTACAAGCTTTTATTTAGTTTCACCTGTCCAGGTATCTGTCTGTCATAAAATAATCTTGCAAGTTAAAATTGACCCACTTCCCAGTGTCTGATTGAGCTAAAATTTCGCACACACGTGACTGCATGATTACCTAAATGCCACCATTTTTAATCTAATATGGCAGACGTTACAAAATGGCGATTTATTACTTCCAGAGACCCTTAAAATAGGGGCTCAAATGAAAGGGCTTGATGAGCTAAACAAAGCGACGTCACTGTAAATTCAATATGGCGGACTATATTTTTTATGCACCCCCATGATATAGATATCAAATGAAAGTGTTTGCTAAGAAGAATACAATTAAAATGAAAATAATAAAAGAATAAGGGATTATTAAATTAAAAAAAAACAAGCTTTCATTTAAATGCTCAAAGCTCAACTTCTTACGTGCGTACTTAAGTACACACAGACACTTTTTTTATTTTTTTTATTTTTTTATCTTTCATAATAATTAGCTATGTTTATTAGTGTTTTGAACTAGCTGTTTGACTTGCATGTATTGTGTTTTATTTTGAGCGTAGTTTATGTAACTTTGGATCTACTACTTGAATTTTAAACTAGTAAGTTCACAATAAGTCTTATATTTTAAAAATGTTGATGACATAATGTTGATTGAAAAATCTAAACAGTGTAGATTACATTTTAAATACACATTAAACATTCTATTGCCACATATTTAAAAAAAACTATTGTATGTACAAAGGAAATGTTCATTTGTTATATGTACGTACGTGTTTTACATATTCGAAAAAAATCTAGCAATTGTAACAAATATGGCCAGTTAGGTTTGTATATATTAATCAGTGGTACTTTTTATTCGATTAGTATTTATTATATATGTAGGATCCGGGGATACTAATAAAAGCGTTTATAACACTAGTAACTATTTATTCTTTTAAAATTTTATAAAACAATGTTCACGCGTCTCGTATCGTCATTATGACACAACATCCTTCTTTTCTTTTATTCGTCTTTTTCATTCCACTCCATTCTTAAAATTCTAACATACGTCTCATTTTATTCTTAAAATATTATTTCACGCATACTCATCTAGCAAATCCCACATATATGTATAGTAAAATTAAATCATATATTTGAACCTCGGTAAACAACTTTATGGGATATAAAGCATCAACACACGTAATACTATAAAGAAACATATAATTTTATGTTATTTCATTACAATGAAACTAAAATTATATTTTATAAAAGGGATTCATCTCTATGGTTAACATTCCATATACAATATACCAAATTATATGTAATTGTATTATAGTTCACATAAACCGATGTCACCGGAACTTTGGACGGGTTTGGAGAGTCTGCTTTCACTTGATGTTCATGTCATCTTAGTACTTGATTGTCTTGAATCTCATTATGTTACAGATTAGTATCACGCTTTACTAATGTAAGGGTGGCTTCAGACGAATATTTAAAAAAAAGATGAAAATTTTACCGCCTTTTTAATTGAAGTCTTTTTACTGCTATATTTTTTATTAAGTTACAAATTTAATATTATTAAAATATAATCTACCTTTTAAAGTGTCTTCACATCAACTAGCCGGCTGTAACAAGCGCCAGGTAGGTACTTCGCTCAGTGCGACATGTACGTACTCTAATTGATTTATCTCCTAAGCTAATTAAGATCTCATTTTGAATTTTTTTTTAATTTATTTATATTAAGTTTTATTTTGCAGTAAAAAAAATTAAAATGATCAAAGTTATTAAAAATTTTATTTAAAATATTAACTTCCAGTTTAATACTAGAAAAATAATTCGATTTTAGAATCTGATTAAAAATCAAAAAGGACAGTTATTTTCTAACCAAAACACTACATTTATTATTTTATTACTAATTAGTTTAACATGAAAAACAATTCCAAAAAAACCCTTCCGCCAATCAGATCAATTCTTTAGAAACCGATTACTTGAAAACTAAACTCAAAGTAATAAAATATTATGTGTACATGGTAGTATCCCCTAGAAGTACAAATATGCCTAATATGAACGAATTTCACAACCTCACTTTTTTTTCGTTGTCCGCTTCACGTGAAATGCCCCTTAAGCTTTTTAAACTATTGAAAGTAAGCTTTATTGAAATATTTAAACTGTATATAATAAATCAGAATTTTATTACACCATTCTTAGATCACACTCTACGGAGCTTTGTGTATCTTAATTAAGTCATGAATGTGAAAGTTCAGATATTTGATAATTAGTTCCTCTATCATTAATTAAGATTAAGTAAATTTAATGATAGTTACAACACAAACGACTTAACCTCGCTTTGCTCGGGTGCGTTTGTAAGTACTCTATAGTAGCCTATATACATATTACTCCAGGTATATCGGCGTACTAAATTCTATCCAAATCCGTCCTACCCTTTCAGTGTAAAATAACAAAAATACAAACACATAAAAATTATCGCATTTATAATTATAGCAACGTGATTACTTGTGATTTTCTCCTAAGTACTTCATAGCAACAAAAATAATAAGTTATATATTATTATACACTTTATTCTATCAAATAATAGGTTAAGTAATATAAATACATATAAGTACTCAGATGACTCCATAAGCAAGTTTCCACACATTTTCGCCTTACAGTTTAGCTTATCATATAGCGTGAAAGTGAAAGCTGACAGTCACAATCGAATAATATTTAACCCACGTGTTATGTAATAGGCGATCAACTTAATGACCGCTCTTTCTCCGAGCCAATGTTTATATTTATGACACGGAATAAGGCCGTATGAACTTGCCTCTTAAATTGTTATTGTTCACATCACTTACGCAAACGATTACGTTTTTTTTAATGATAGAGTTACGTTTTAGTAGATTTTGATGAAACGAATACTTTGTTTTAAATGTACCTGGTATCGGAACTATCCAGAGCAACCCACTATTATTTTCCTGTCCAACGTTTTTGATTTATTTTTATTACATAGTACAATAATAATGGATACATTTATATATATACTTTTTAAGATAAATGTGGTAAGAACATATTTTATCTCCACGTAATACTCCTTTCAGAATCTTTAAAGAGATTATATAATAAAGGAATAAGTAATGTTTCTATTTTTGGATTGAATTTAAATCAAGTATTTAATATATTGTTCGGCATACTATTCGCTGATATACCTTAAAAATCTTAAACGTACAAATATGTGTGACATTCCATCACCTTTTCACTGAACTTATTGATATTTTCACTTAAATACTCATTACTTAATACACTTACTCGACCATAACACATTACGTAAGAAAAAGTTTGCTACTTGTGCAAAAATATTTATTTAAAACATTAACCTTAAACTAATCAGGTTTCGTTCCAAATAAACCGTAATAGCTCCCCCACATATCTTATCTATACTAATATTATAAAGCTGAAGAGTTTGTTTGTTTGTTTGGTTGGTTGAACGCACTAATCTCAGGAACTACTAATCTTTTGTTTGAAAAATTCTTTTTGCATTAGATAGCCCGTTAACGGAGGAAGGCTATAGTCTCTATATCATCCCGGAAAAATGCACGGTTCCCGTGGGATAGATTTGTTTTTGTCTAGTGACGAACCTGAAGCAAAGCGAGGGTGAGTCCCTAGTTTCTTTTACAAAATATCTATTTAACAATATCAAAGATACTACTACTATTAAAATGTGCTAACATAACACGGAACCACATATTGAGCCGGGATTAAAAGTAGCGCATGGTCCTCTCTATGTTTATGTTTACATGAACTATTTAAAACAAAGAGATATATATATGTATACACTTATATATACATATATTTTAGCTAAAATACATTAATATGAAAAATAAACAATTGTTACACAAAAATGTTTTAAACAAGTGACATTAATAAGTCGACGTAGAACATCAATATACAAAACATTGGAAATTCCCTATCAACAGGATCATATTATTGAGTCATGCAAGATTTACCAGAAAGGTTTTTAAATAAAAGAACACTTATCGTTTTAATGTTTACCTTAAGCAATGAATACATTTCCGAAACTACCTTACTACCTCTAATCAATACTTAGTATATGAATCAAGAATTTTCAAGGACGAAACGATAGGTAGTATAATTTATCCACATATTTTATATTCATTCGTAGCTGGTTAAGACCTGTACAAACCTTTTTTCGCTACTCTTAGTAACTTTAAATCTTTCTTAGATTTATGCGAATATTTAAAATTTTAAATAAAACTGTCTGCGTCAGATTTTAAAAAGATTTTATTTAGATTTTGTGTTCCGAATGTTCCGAATGATTTACAGCATTTATGTTTGCTTTAATTTTTTTGATATTTTTAAAGTTATACTTCTTTTGGCACGTTTGTAAAAAAATATGAGAGGAAAATTATTACGACACGCGTGCACACCGACAGCCAAAAAGCGACATGATGAAATTAGCTGCATTCCTTTTACAAACAGAAAGTTGTGACATACAGTATGAAATCTTTAGCTATTTTTGTTCTGTTAGGCCAAAGAAGTATAACACACGTATTTTCAAAATAATATGAATATACTATTGTAAAACGTAATAAAAGTACAAAAATCATAATACAATTATTTTACATTAAGTCATAATTTGTCGAATTTCTACAATTTATAAGAATTTCGTAAAAAGTCTTTCCTCTCCCTTGCAGGAAACTACACTATATTTTTCGAAATAAGATTTAAATATATTGAAAATAGTAAAGTCCTAATTAAAATAGCTAGTAGTACACCAAAATCGATAGAGTAGAAAGTACTTTAAGCATAAGAACACATAATTTTGTAAAGTTTTATTTTTCGTCGAATACTCTTCGTCATATATTTTTCATAATAGATGGTATTAAAAGATAAATAAACATGTGGCATATGTTTCAGTAGCTTTAATAGTATTTTTGGTAGTTATGAAAATCAAAACAGAAAAATCAAATGTATATTTTTAACTATTAATACTCGTAGATGATAATCATTTTGAAACTTGCTAGTTATAGTTAGGAATTAATAGTAATAAAACCTACGTCTAAAAGAATTTTAAAACAATATCTATAGTATAAGTTCAAATTATGTTTTTATCCCATTTGCTTTCTATTTGCTTATCTAAGTACTTCTTAAAAGACATAACACCTCGTCTTATCGCCTCTGCTGGTGACAGGAGAGCTGGCGCATTTTTCGCCCAAAGGATCGGCATTGCCAATCAACGAGGGAATGCAGCAGGCATTCTTGCCACTATTCCACGCGGACATGACTTGTACACTAATAACGCAGTGTACATTTGTTTTCTATATATAATTAAGTATATTTGTTTTTTTTTTGTAAATAATCTTTACTGTAAATAAAACATGTATTCATTCTCATCCTATTTTATTATATGCATTTTGTTTTAAAAAAAAATTGGGTACAGCTATTATAAAATATGCCTAATACTTCTAATAAACACTTATATCACATACAAATAATACAACTTGCATCAAATAACCACATGCAACACTAATTTTAGGCTTATTTTCCAGACCACTGCATAAATCACTGAGCCATCATATAATTTAATTGACCGGCATTCCAGAGCTTAAATTTTCAGTACAATTACTTTAAAATTCCCACAGTAGCTGCCATCATATGCTTTATACATATTTTAATGTAGATATACATTAGGTAATTTAACATTGATACTGTATTTACTCGTAGATAGCACTTAAAAAGATCTACAAATAATATATCTAGAGTGAAAATAATAGTTGACTAGATAAGTATAATAAATTTTGTTGGGTACTAAATGAAAAATTTATTGATAAAAGGTATACGTGCAAGACCTCACGACACAATATATCCTGTAACTAAATTGAAGCCAAACAACTTAATAATATTACCTCATATCAAGGCATTGAGACAGACACGCTATTTACACCTAAAAACTTTATACCATTCCATTTTTATTAATTAAAAGAAAACATCCTCTTATAAATAACATCACATGACTAAACAATTAGCATACTAAATGTATTACATCCTTTTATGAAATATTTAAATATTAAGTAGACCATTTTAAATCGTTATCGGACTATTATTATATATGCGAATATTTGAACATACATATCTATTATAGTTACTCCTTCGTCCTTGGGCAAACGTCCGTTACAAATGGACTGATTTGAATGAAATTTAGTACAGACTAGCGGCTCACCCTCGCTTCGCTCGGGTTCGCCCCTAGATGATTCTTTAAATTGACATAACTCTTTATTTAGGAACCGATTGAAATAAAACAAATACCTACTAAATGTTAAGTGAAGCTTACCACAGTACATTAGTGAAAGCCGCACCCAAGTCGGTTTAGACGATTCTAAAATTAGCGCGCACAAACGCACAGACAAACTAGCAAGCCGACAAACAGACAAAAAACTAATAATCATTGTTTTGGGTTCTATTGCGTTAATAAAGATCCCCAATAATAGTTTTTCTCGAATATCTTCCATGTACAAACAGCGATCAGTTACAATTTTATTATATCTATAGATAGACTATGATCTGGAGTAATAAGGATACATAAGTTACTGCTAGGCACCTAGGAAGGTATCAGAACGAAACTAGAGTACATCGTTAATCATTTCTATATATTAAGAATTAAACAACTCCTAAAGTAGGATATTCAAATGTGCCCGCTCACTGTGTTAGTAGCGCACCTCAGGGACGCGAAAATTAAGTTTGTCACCGAATACGCAATCGGGGAAGATAGCGTCATCGTCGAACGTAACCGCGGAGTTTGATAACTAACTTTCTCTCTCGACTGTCGGCAGCACAGACTACCGTCGAAGGAGGCTACATGCAGCTTCACTTCGCGGCAGTCGTCGAGCCAGCACGTTCTATGAGAACGGCGAGCGCTCGCACGAAACGCGTATATCCTTTGAACACCGGTTAAAATAAATAGTGATTTTAGTCAATTCTGTTTTTTGTTCTCATGATTGCTTTTCATATTAAGAAGTGAATTTTGTTCGTCGTGATTTAAGGCGACAACATGGGATTCCATAAAACGTGAGTTTTCTTGTATTTTAACATAATTTTAAGGTTTAGTGGTTAATATGTAGTATCTGAATTAAGTTTTCCTTCAACACATTTAATTTATAATGAAATAATTTTCTCTCAAATGTAGGACATGTCTCTGTCTGTTTGTTTATTATAAATATTAAAAAATAAAAAAAATGTTAGGAGTTTTTTTAACAATCGTTTAAAAGTAGTAGCGAGTAGTAACCGACCTCGGCTCTACAACCTTCTAGACAAATATTTTTGGACTTAAGTAAGAGTTTTCCATTGTGGTTTCATTGTAATGTAAAAAAAAAAAATTAAATAAATAAATTTTGTTTAATAATAACCTAGCATTCTAGTATATAAACATGATAAACTGTAAGGTATAGCTATTATAACTGAGATGTATATAAGGAAAAACATAAAAGTTACCAAGTCAACACTACTTATCGCTATTTTAAACAGTATATATAAGTATAATTTGAATATTGTTAATGTTTAATTAAATATAGTAAATTCCCAAGAAATCACAAATACTGATACTAATAATAATCTCCAATATCTAGTTGTATAAAAGGCGATGAATATTTTTTTATTTCTTGATCTATCGTAAAAATAAAAAAATAAAAAAAAAAACAGACTTCCAGGCACTGAAAAGTAAAAGATAACTAAACAGGGGTTTTTATTTAGAATAGATATCTAATCAGATATTTTCGAAGTCGGTGTGCTTTGATTTATATTGGCTGGCACCGACTTCTTCTTCTTCTTATTCTAAATGACAACACCCGTTTAGTTATTTTTTACTTTTCAGTGCCTGGTAGTCGGTATTTTTTTTAACGTATACAAAACAACATATACAACATAACAATAGCAAGTCTTAAGAGTTAAATGATGACCCGTGTATTTAAAAGTAAAAAATGTAACAATTAAATATATTATACTAATTTCCCGCCTTTTTTGTAGACGATTTATTTTTGTAAACAAAACTAAATCTTCTAGTAACATTTCTTTAAGAGCGATTATTAAAATAAATATATTATATTCTCTACATACCACAGCACAATTTACATTGAGTAAGAATTAAAACCGAAAAATACGATTTAGTTAACTATGCATTTGCAGGATAAACATAAACGGTTTAGTAAATCTGTGGAATATGATACTCGTAATACATAGTATTCTTAAAATGTAAAAATGACCAGTTTTCGTTAACGATTACATAAAGTCATTACTGCATAATAGTAATTCAACATAAGAGACGCTAAGAGTGATTATATCATCAACCGGACACTTGCCTATTTAAGAGACAATTGCAGCTTTTTAAACTATTCAAAGAAGAAAATTAAGAAACTCTCGACTGGAGGACTGGACTATTTATACAAGATAGATAATAAATAGACAGTGGTAGCCCAGTGGTAACACGCTCGCTAGGGAAACCGAGTGAAGCGGGTTCAAAATCCCAGGTATCACACCTCTAATATTTTAATGTGTGAATCATTTCCAACATGATTACCAATTGTCTTAAGGTGAAGGAAAATATCGTGAGGAAACCTGCATGTCTGAGAAAACCTAGCAAGTTTTTTAAAGATATGTGCAGTTCGTGTGTCCGTCCATGTAAAGCCAAGTGCGTGTTGACTTGGCCAGAGTAGTGGATTATGTCCTGATCCCCCTCTCATGGAAGGAAGGCCCGTGCCCAGCAGTGGGACGTTAAAAATGGCTGAACACAAAACACAGATAATAAATTGGTCATCTTAACTTAAAAAAAAGTTCGTAATTATTCTTTTAAAGTTTAATTTGATCATAAATTGATGTTTTTTGAGAGATTGCAGGCCTCATTACTCATAAGAATACTTTTAATAATATAATTAACCAACATACTTTAAATATAGCGCTTTAATATAAAAACTTTTGTAATAAATATTTCTTCACTTTTAAATCAGATTCTAAACAAATCAAAGTTAAATATTGCACTCCTTATTTACATCACTTAAATTGTATTCGCTAAAAATAATATAAATATTGGTATTTAGGTCGAGGTCGCATGCTTTAAAGTTTCATAATACACACATTTATTGTGTGTTGGACGAAAAGGTTCACTTGAAATAATGAATTATGGTAATCAATTGAGATAAAGCTTTTTTATTGTAAAATAATTAAATCTATTACATTATATTCATATGTCAATATTCACTTTATTGTGAGCAATAACATAAAAGAACACATAGATATTTTTGACGATTTCCCCATACTGAACACTTAGCTAATTAAATAAAACATTTTCATTGCTTTTATAACAAATCCAATATATTGAACATCAGCCTTAGACTATCATAGTTTTTATAAACATGTGACTCTTAAATTCCAGTAATATGATTATAAATATTTATTGAAAAATCATCTAAGGTTTTTCCTAAAAATGATGTTATCATTGTTTACTTGTAAAGAGGAAAATTCTCTTAGTAATTGCTATTTATTACCCTGTGACTCCATGACTCCATAGATCATCCTGATATGAGGGTTTTCCAAGTCAATGATTTCTGTTATAAAAAATAAACATTTATTTTAATTATATTTTAAAATTAACATAAATTTACTTCTAGATACTACTTCAAGCAATCAAATACTAGAATACTTAAGATATAACTTTTGTACTTAGTTAATATTACACTTTCATAAATTTACAGATAAGGAATGTTTGACTATGTTAAAGTATTCGGTTATACCTGCAGATCCAACTGACAGCATATTTTACTCGCTTGTAATAATTAAAACAAATACAATGCTTAATATAACAGCAATACACGTAGAATATTTTCCGTATTTATAGAGTTGAAAATAAAACGATAATTCTCTACGTAGATGCAGCTTTAACAAATTAATAATATTGCAATAATTATTATTATATTAAACAACTATATTATTAATTACATTTGAATAATGAACGTATTGCAATGCAAATAAATAATTAGATGTACAAGAGCTTAGACTTCCTCATAGTGCCTTGCATACACAACTGTAGATATATTGTAGGCATATTTAAAATATATCTATGAATACACGTATTTTTATGGCTCAGATATAAATTTAAATTCAAAATAATTTATTCAACATTAAATTATTACCATTTTTAACTAACCGTCATGAGTCTACTACCAGATCGGAAAGAAGAAACCAGACCAGAGAAGAACTGGCGAGAGCCCTATTTACACAGTTTTAATTAATAATGTTAAAGTGTTAATTATCTAAAACTAGTGACTCTATTACTCTATTAACGGTTAGTATGGGATAGATAGACTATACTCGTAGTCTATCGTCTCGTATATTATATTATATAAAAAACATACCCTACCTCAATAAACGGGCTATCTAATGAAAATAGAATTTTTAAATCGGATTAGTTCTTTCTGAGATTAGCGCGTTCAATCAATCAAACAAACAAACAAAGAAACACACAAACAAACAAACTCCGCCTATTTATAATATTAGCATAGATAACTAATGTAATGTAATAATTGATAATTTCTTCCAATATAATAAGAAAAAGGCAGCCTTCTCCTTGTTAGCTTAAGAATGCTTATTCAACTAGTGTCGTCGCAGATGTGGATACAGTCAATTTTGTAATAATCAGAATTATCTCAAAAATTAAACAGTACATATAGGATTTAAAATAACATCTCGAGGCATGTAGAATGAAAAAATACAGCAATCATTGTTGTACTGTATTTTTGTACATACATTTATTTATAAACAGTTAATATTTTACAAAAATAATACAGAATTATTGGAGTGGAATTCATGTGTTTTAATTGTTCTCAAGATTATCAATTGATCTCAAGATTCTTAATAATAGAAATAAGACAAAAAACATAATCGATACATTGATGTATGATACGAAAAAAATGAATTAACTCACAACTACTAATACGTTACGTCTACGTCGAATACCAGGATGTATATATTGATTTAAATAATAAATACCTAACCAGCATACATATTAGATTAGGATGAAACAACATAACAAATGCAGTTGTATTAATAGTCTACACTATTATCTAATTAAAATTCCTTTGTAGTATTTTATGGTCTTTTTATGCGTACAAATATTTTTAATTTAAACGAATATTGCTATAATATAACCATAAGTACTATTATATAGGCTTCTTATTAACATAAGAATTTTACATGTCTAGACTGACCATATTTTTGAAATTACAGGAAGATAAAAGCAAGGTTAAATACGTACGAATGTATATAATTAAATATATAATTTACTTTTAATTAACCGTAAAACAATTATATAAAAAAAATTGACTTTATTATAGGCACAGCATAGAGTCAATCTCTATATTATATACATATAGATTAGTGGATTAGTTCTGCAAATCAAGGCATAACTATATTATTATAGGTTCAACAGACTTCTCCATTAAAGTTTTACGTAATTAAAATTTAGAGTTATAATGTTCAAGAAGTGTGTACAAAATTAAAATACTAGTAATTTAATAAAAATATTTTTTTCTCACGATTATATCTTTTATCGAAATTCTACCTTCCTTATTGTTTATACGTAATACATTTTGCAAATTACCCACTTCTCGAATATTTGACTATCAGCTACCAGGTCACAAACAATTCTGATGCAATAATCGAAATGCAGGTCACCATTAAAACTTGGTGCACGTATCCGCTGCGCCATCTTCGATGCGTCAAATCACATATTGCGTAAACGGTTGTTTGAATGGACTTTGCGTGACTTTATTTTAACTTTCGATTACAAGTTCAAATAAATATATATTGTAAAAATTATATATATTATAATTATATATATATATATATATATATATATATATATATATATATATATATATATACATATATATAAATTGTATGAAAAATATGTTGTCATGTTCCAGTACATATCAAGAATATTAGTACTTTAGGATCACTCCTATGACAAAAAAACTAAATTGAAAATATATCCAAACTTCAGTTAACCAATAATATCGAACTATTAAAAAACGCTTATAATGCATGCTGAAATTCCTGAGCAAATGTAAATGAAAATTAGTAATCAGATAGTCTATGACCTGGAGTAAAACAATCTATAATTATTGTTCCATAACGTTTTCTTCTCTATAAAATGTATAAAATAAATATAATCAAGACATCTCAATCAATAATGTATATAAGTTTGCAGTTATGCACGTGACAACAATCCTGACCGGTAACACAAGTTTGCGCAACACGGGGACCTCTTTACTTTCCGTTTACGTAATTCGTTTTCGATTTCTTCCACTGTCAGATTTAATTTCGTATGTGAAGCTTAAAATGTACCCCTAAACAATTATTATTAGATTAGTGTGAAAGCTATTTCTGAAAAAGTAATCTTATCAAATAAGCTACATTATTTTATAATATTATTTTGAAGATGTTCTATTTTGTAAAGAGATGCTGAAATAATATTTAAAACAACATATTTTAAAAAGAATAACTTTTATTGTTCTATAAAAACATCGGTTTGCTGAATCATAAATATACACCAGAGACAAAAAGTATCACATATTTTTTATGATATACATAATATATATGTATCTCATACATCAAGGTTGGCTCACTGGAAAATATTTTTAAAACTTTTTTTTCTATTCACAAATAATCTATACGTATAATAAAATTCTGATTCGAATCTGCACATTAAATATTTTTCGGAAAATCTTATTGAAATACTCATTATTATCGATACAAAATCTATAGTTTTTAAAATTTTTGTCTGTCTGTCTGGAAACGTATTACGAGAAAACCACTGGATAGATTTTGATGAAATTTTGGTAACATGATAGCTGATTACCACAGGTCAACATATAGGATTGCTTTTTTATTGCGGGAAAATATCTCATGTCTGATAAAACTATACTAACTGTAAAACGTACCTAGTGACGAACCTGAGCGGAGCAAGGGTGAGTCGCTAGTGATATTATAATACTATTATAACATTATAAATTATAATATACGCTAACAAGTACAGACACTTATAAGCCGGTATAACTACCAAACCAGTTATAAGGAACTTAGGCAAATGTCAAAATTAAATGCATTCAATTTGACCGTAAATATCGTTATTAGTGTTATAGTTAAAGGAAGTAGTTGAAGGACTAGTTCGAATAATTTTGAAATCCAATACGTAGGAGGCTTGTGAAGGCTTTTATAAAGTTTGTATCACTTGATTACATATAAAGGTTGTATTTTGAGAATATAATTGACGACTTTATATGTGTTTGTAGCATCATTGTGTAATGATTTCTGTTGAATTTTAAAAAGTATATAAAATACTGAACGACTATATGACTTTATTTATTAGCACCCTATGATAGACGGACAGATAGAAAGACATATTATAAATTTAGCGCCCATACCTGCTTCACTTGATATTTCTAAGTATGTAAATCAGGAAGCTTAATAAGGCTCCTTATCTGAGATGTAATTCTACTGAAATAATTTTTTTAATAGTTTTAACCTACCTGTACTATTAATAATTTTTATCTTTTTGAATTAGTGTTAGTCAGCTTACATTTCATGAATTATGATAATTATTTTAGTTTGAATGGCTATTGACCGAGTATTACATTCGCAACGATGCTTAGGTAAGGCCGCGTGATCGACATTACCGCATAATACTGCATATATTCTTCCTTCCTCACATATTACACAATACTGCACGGTATTTGATTTGGTCTGAAATAAAATTCAGACAAACATACATACATATACACATTAATCACAAATCCAAAAATAGCTAAAATTGTGATACAAATTAATAATAACTTACTTTATACCTATTTTCCACATTTTCTTGTTACTTAAAGTTAAATAACAAAAGTAAGTTTAAATTGTGTTGTATTATTAAAGCGCAATAAAAATAATCATAACGTTTGATTTATGTTTTCCTACTGAATATGTATATTGACATTACGAGTTTTTAGCTGCGGCTTCTAATACATATTATACACATTTACTTCAATGAAACGCTTTCCCTCATTAAACACGTCATTTTGAAACAAAATATACCTTATCGACTTAAGAGCATTTCTGCTAATATTAGTTGAATCAGCAAATCATATTTGTTTTACTTAATTTGAGCTTCCCACCCTGTTTTTTAATTCTTCGCAAGGAAATGTTGCGTAGTAGCACGAATTCGTTATTTATGTGAATATTTACTTTAAGTAAGAATTAATACTATTTAGTGGGCAACACTTGCCAGACCTACGTGACTTCTCACCATTATTATCGTAAATTTTTATATAGTAAAATGTAGTACTAGACTCTATTTAACCTATCATCTCATTTAAACAATGTCAAATGAATGCCAGATTTACAATAAAAAAAATTACAAATATACTTTAATTATACATACAAAACAAATGTACTGTACAATAGTGGAAAGAATGCTAACCGCATTCCCCTGTTGAATGGCAATGCCGATTCTTTGGGTGAAAAATGCGCCAGCTCTCCTGTCAGCAGTAGAGGCGATAAGACGAGGTGTTAAGCCTTTTATACATTAAATATTTATTTTTGACACTAATATTTCGATAAAACCTGTCTATGAATTAATTTTATTATGCATAAATTATAACATATACCTATATTTATCATAACTACTTGATTTTTGCGAATCAATAACCAGATATTTATTAAAAACATCTATTATAATATTACTATTGTAGTAGCATGATCAAATTAAATTCTGCTTACGTTAAAAAATAAAAAATATATTTTACAGCTAAAAGAGAAGATATATGGCTGATGTTTTTTTTTTTCATTTATTGCATCACAAATCATTAGACATTTTTTTTAAATATCCTTGTTATTAATGTTATAGAGCAGATAAAATAATAATAGCAGTGTATCGTATTCTACAAAACTTTCTATAAATATTATAGTTGTTAAACACAACATTATTTCTTTATTTATCACTAATAGAACCCGCGGCTTCGCCCGCGATCAAACTATAAAAAAAAAACTTTTTCGCAATACATACTTTATCATTTATCAGAATAAGTTCGTGTTTTATATTATTTCTTAAAGATATTGTGGAAAACAAATTTAATTTTAGCGATCGTTACTCAAAATATCCAGGATTTTAAAAGACGTTAAACGTAGGTGTATTCTGTAAATAAATCTTCATTTTAGGTATTTAGCAAGCTAAACTGCCTCCATTTTTTGCACATTTTTCTACTCCATCTTTCTAAAGTAAGAGTAAGAAAGCAATAATACAACTTTAGAATCATGTAACTCGGCTAATATGGGCGTTTTAACTAACATACTAACAGGCTAACATCCATATTATTTTTAAAGACTTCATGTACATACATACATACATCTTTTAAACTTACATAATATGGAGGATATCAGCAGTATTCGAGATATGAATACTGTTTCCCCCTGAGCGACTCACCCTCGCTTCGCTCGGGTTCGTCCCTAGCTTGCTTCCCAATACAAACTTTTATCCCCATTTTCACCCCCTTAAGGGGTAATTTTCAAGACAAAAAGTATCCAATGTCCTTTCCAGGGTCTCAAACTATCTTCTTACGAAATTTCATCTAAATTGATTCAGTAGATCCAGAGATTACCCCCTACAACCTCACAAACTCACAAACTTTACCTCTTTATAATATTAGTATAGATGAACATAACTAACATGTAGTTATTACGCTGAGGTTAATTTACTTTGATACTTTTAACCTCTCAGATACAACGAAGGCTACCAAAGTGATTAGCCTAAAACTTGAAAATCTAACAAATTATCTTAAACAATCTATCTACATTTATCTACGTAATAAAATAACTCACGATATCACAGTATTTATATGAGTAACGTACAAACGAGTGAGCTTTATCATGATTTATATTAATGTTTTCCATTGTCTTATAAATAACTAGGTTATAATCCTACTTATTTATAAAACAATATAACACATACTATTAATCTTACTTATTTTACAATCATCATCATATAAAGTCATCTATAAAATATATCTTATATGAATAACTAAGTAATGACTTATTAATTTTAAACTTTTTTAATATAATACGGCTTTATTTTTAATTATTATTATAATCCTAGAATATAAACACATAGACAGATATTACAGACAGATATTTAACTAAAACTTAACAACATACATTTAACAAAAGTAGTTATTTAACCTATCCTACTTAATTTAATTAGAAAAATTTCAAGCTTCATAAATTGTATTGCATATACACATAATTGTAAGCAATACTACTAACTAAAATTGTATTGCATATATGTAACTGAGGTGGGTCGTGCGTTCAATAATAATTTAATAAAACTAATAATTTTAACAGTTAGGTTAATCTAACGAAGCAAGTCAGAAAATTGTTTGGAAAATTCATCCAATTTTCTTTATTTAAATTTAAATTAACTCATAGTAAAACAATAATAAATATCAAATAAAAATATAATACATACAGTCAGTCAGTCCAGCAAATTTAACACCCGCTATTTATTTATTTATGTACCAAAAAATACATATAAAATAGAAAACAGTAACCATGCGTACAAAGTATGACTTATCTCTAAGAGATATCTTATTTATGTTTTTTTTCTTTAAATTTCGGGAAACTAATCTTAGTTTCTATCATCTCATTTCATCCAATACATACATGTTTATCTCTACGCATTTGCTGTTATTTTTTATTTAAATCTCTATAAATGAGAAAGGCCACTCCTGTACCTCTATAAGCTAGAAACTCGGTTTAGTGAGAAAACTTCATAAGCGGAAAACAGATCGCGGTCCCTTGAAGTCTCGCTTATCCAGGTTCGACTGTATTATATCTATACATAAATAATATTAATATGCTGTTCGTACATATAAGCGCATGACTTAACAAGGGTGAACTGATTGAAGGGAAGAAAAATTTGAAACTTAATCGGAAAGATTTGAATTTTAGAAAAATTTGAATGCGCTTTCTCTATAGATTTTTTGTATAAACTCAAACATAAAAAAAAACTATTAAAATTCAGCTAATGTTGAATAAGGAAGCAAGTAACAGGAAGTAGATCCAATAATGTTCCTTCAAGTTCCTTCGAAATGATTATTCTTTAATTTGAAGGCCAGAAGTGTATGGTTTTTACTAAAATTATACCCGCTGCTATGATTAGGAAGTAATTTTGATAACTGTAAACTTTAGATACTTGAACTAAAATAACCTTCATCGGACTACTATTAATACGAAGATTTTTACGTGTCTGTATATTTGTTTCTCCTTCACGCTGAAACCTCTGGACGGATTTGGATGAAATTTAGTACATAGACTATGACTGTAATGTTACTGTTTAGTTAAATATAAAAGTTGACCATCTGAAAATCGAATTTGTTGTCTTTTTTCTATAAATAATGAAAATATTACCGTATAATTATATTTTTACTTACACAGGAAATATGTTTTAACATCAAACCTAAATATATTAATATTAATAATTGGTTGCACTTACGTCTTTGTAACTCATAGCCATCATATTTCTTAAGCAATACAGCCTGCGCCTAACAGTAAGCTATCATCATCGATAACTTCTACTGCCTACTACTACCTTCAGTATATCTGTAGATCGTCCCGTAAATACCCTGGAGTGTTAGTCTTAATTATTATTTCCGGTTCGTAAAAATATATTTTTACATAATATCAAGTTACTTGACTAGCATATACCTACTCCTACCTAACACAATATGTATTTAATGTCATGCGGCCAATCTCACTGAGGCTAGCCAACTGCACAGGAAATAGTATAATGCTCAAGTGTACGCACAGACACAAGTGGACTATGTATATAAAATAGATACTATGAGTACCTTTGCACTACTACTATAATACTGTACAATAATTACTAATTTAATATTCATTATATCAGACTTTTTTTCCACTCATAATCTTATTATAACATAACTTTCAAGTAAGTCAGAACGACTTCCTCTTTAAGATTAAATTCCTGCATACAAATATATTACTTTGATATAATTTTTTTATGTAATACTCAACACACGTGTACATTATAATATATTTTACTAGGGAACCGTTGTCACCTTACTTCGACTCACACAAAACCCTAAGGCCTATACCAATACCTATGTCCCTGAACTCATTTCTTTGTCAGGAAAAAAGTAGGCTATGTCACTTTAACTACGATACATTGACAGTATCAATTATTTCTAAGATAAATGATAAAACAAACAGATAACTATCAAGTTAGGCCATCAGTGCAAGAACAGCCTAACCTACATTTTATTATTTTTCAACTTAATTACTACAAAGTATTCTAAATATGGTAAAGTTTAATTTACAAAAGACCTGGGTGCAGTTTGATTTATAAATAAAAAAGTGTGTGTGTACTTATGTACGCATGTAAGAAATTATATTTCTTTGGCATAACAAAACAGAAATATCTCCAAAAATTTTATCCTGCGTGCCAATACATTTGTAGAAATGACGATAAAATAATAAAATAAAGATACTAAATACAATTAATAAAGGCTTAATTAAATTAAATAAGGCATAATAGGCATATTACAATAATATATTTATTGAATATTATTTGAGGAAAGAATATAATATTATATATTATCATTTGTCGGACTATAATACGGTTACCATGGTAACAAACGTTATCAGCTAACTTCATCATGTCGCTTTTTGGCTAATGCCAAAATTGCCTAAGCCGCTCAGTGTACTTGCACTGCCGTTGCTGCCGTATAGCTTAAGTTGAATGAGATGCGATCCGTGGGTATAATGTATTGTAAAAAAATTTAAATCATAACAACAGCGGGAGAAAAGTTACATATGATTTGGCCTAGCCCTCAAATGTATTTCGAAGATTTTGAAAATGACCTGTTACTAGGTGCATATAACAAATTTGGTTAAAAGAAAGCTATAAACGCATGAAACTCAAGTAAGCGCTAAATAAAAAACTATAAAAAAAATTTGAAACATATAGAAATATTTAACAGCCATTTTGTCCAGAATAGCTGTCATTTGCACTGATGGCCTTAAGTAGAGTATGGTTTAAACAACCATACTAAATTTGGTATCATTTACCTCTTGTATTATAGACAAGACGTTGTGGATTTAGTTTTTTTTAATACCGACGTGGATTACCCCTTCTACTACATACTAAGTCACTGACTTGTACGAACAGACAAAATAATTATATTTATAAGAATAGATTAAAACACAAATGTTCAATGTTTATCATCGTACTCTATCGTTCAACATCGTAACTTAGAGGTCGTACATACAATACACATGTTCGGAAGTAGATAGAGGCCAATCAACTTGTGATAAGTATTGACAAGTTAATTGCAGTAACACGATAAAAATAAACAAAAGAACGGAACTTACCTTGCATCTTCACTGAGACACGACGTAAGATATTTTTATTACACAGGAAATCACAATTAATACATTAAATTATTAATTACAATAATTCTACACAATCTCATGAAAATCTCACTATAATAGTTAATAGATTAAAGATTAAATAATCATTAAATATAATACGTAAAAGTATATTTTATTTAACTAAAGCTTTACTAATTTCAAGATATTTTTGAATAGATAAACAAAATAATCTCACAATTATAATTAGTAGTATGAAGCAATATGCAAATCAGAAACTTACCCATAAAATACCGGCCGGTAACGTTGTGCTTGGTAACGTTTTTCCCCTCGCTGGCTTTTCGCAAGATTTCATTGCCTCATTCCAAGTTAATATCACTAAGAGCAAGAATCGTCGATAGAATATTCATTCTGTTGTTTAAGCACACACTTTGATTTAGTCGGGTTATATCACGTGACGCTGAAGTAACTTAGTAAGCAATAGGTGAGCCAATCCAACGTAGCAGATCAATGATTATTTCTCATTGTTACTGTATCCGGTACAGATTTAATTGGAAAAGAGCTCATGTTTATTTTTACCTCATTATGACTTTCATTTTCTTAATAATTTCATATATATTTAAATTTTATGGTAATAATAGTACAACTTTAATATAATTCCAACTGTCATATGATAAGTAATAATTATCTTGAAAGACAGAGGTAAAAAGATATGACCGTGAAGTTAAAGGCGAAAATCTCAGTGGGTTATCACTCTGTTTATAAATGCCTATATATGCCACTCGTTTACTTTGCATATATTAGAACGGACCGTATGAAACAACATAAAATTAACATTTAAAATAATTTTTTGTGTTTTCGCAAGCACTTGCTTGCAACATATGAAATAGTACAATTATAAAAATAATAGTAAATAAATAACTCTAATTTAAAATCGTTTATTATATCTTCCAAGTCCAAAACATTGAACTTAAGTTATTATAATGAAAAACGATACAGAAAATGTTACTAAAACGCTTGACCTCATAGCCTTCGTGTACAGTTCTAATTCTCATATATTGGTTTACATAATAATGTAATTGATACTCTCATTACAGATATGTTAGACGTGAGAACAATACGTATTTAGTTATCTTTCCGACAGAAGAAATAAAAAATATTACATTATTAATTATATAGTAGTAGGTACCTAGGGCTGAATACAGGTACCTACCAGTACAGTTTGATTTTTTTTGCATTTTATAGCTTACTAGCAGAACCCGCGGTTTCGCCCGCAATCAAACTACGAAAAAAACAAACTTAAAATACATACCTTATTATTTGCAAAAATAAGTCCGTATTTCATATTATTTCTTAAAGATATATGGAAAGTAAATAAATTTTCATTTTAGGTATTTAGCAAGCTCCATTACTTCTATTTTTTGCACATTTTTCCACTCCATCTTTCCAAAGTTAGAGGAAGAGAGTATAATGATACAACTTACATATAATGTTTAGGACTTTGTATATGTATGTATTCAGCCTTTTTTTAACATCCTACTGCTGGGCACGGGCCTCCCTTTAATACGAGGGAAAACATACTAACAGGCTAACATCTTCGTTATTTTTAAAGACCTAGTGCTATGTACACCTGAAACGTACAGTTTCTATCCTTCTCCTTCTATTTTAAGTTACATAATATATAAAGTGCCACTCTTATTTTGCTATAGCTTTTTGCCTGACAAAGTTATTCCACAGTAGGTATAATACGTTTTTTACATGCACTTTCATATCAAGGTCCCTATATTTTATTTTATTTTATTTGTTAGATTCATCAGTGATAATTACAATATTACAATTTATTATTATTTACGAGTACAATAGTTCTTATAACTTATTGCATTACCCTTTATGGTGAATACCACATGCAAATATGGGAATTTTATAAAATAGTTACATTATATATATATATGTTACACTAATAAATTAGTATTATAAAATATTAAATTATATAGATAACAAATTACACCAACACAATTAAAATATAAGATAATATTTGAAAAAGATTAGGATTACATTTCGAATAAAAAACAGGTAGAATTACTATACATTTTCATGTGCCACGGCATCGCCCAATTATAAATAGACATACATACACGCAAAAACATAAGTTGTATATAAATGGCTTACTGATTACATGTAACATTCAAGATAATAATTCAAAATTAACCAATTTTGATGGTATTTACTATGGGATAGGTATATGTTAAAAGTATTTTCGGGCGAATTAACAGTAATTATTGATCCATTAACTAGGTGCCTATTAATTTTTATTGTTGGGAAATGTATTTGTACATTTGTTGTTGTTGTAAAGCATAGCACTTGTTTTCATATAAGTGGCTACAAGGAGACAAGAAAAGCCAATACTATCCATAAAAGCCAACGGAACCTTCCCCGTCTTAATACTCGTAGTATGTCGTAGTATCACTAATGCACTCAACCACAACCTACATGCTACACCTCCTGAGGCCCACTGCACCATAGATACCGTATACACTGTACAAAAGATTCCCACATAGTGACTCTATACTAAGGAATTTAAAATACTTTTACTATATGAAAATGTTCTAGCTAATGTGTTTTTTCATAACATCAAAAGTTGTTTTTGCATTATTACTAACATGATATACTATCAAAGAGACCGATAATACTACACATACCATGCACAATATAAAATTTTAAATTAATTTATCACAAGAAAACATTACGTCTATACAGATAAATAAAATTGAAATGCCTGTTTGTAATGTCAAAATAACAGCTTTATACTAAATGCATATGGAATTATATAGAGTACTTATAAGAAAAACACAATTTTTAACATTTTTGTCTGTCTGTCTGTTTGTTCCGGCTAATCTCCGAAATGGCTGGACCAATTTTAATGGAACTTTCACTAGCAGATAGCTGATATTATAAGGAATAAATTAAGCTACTTTTATTTTAGAAAAAGAATTAGGGATTCGCTCAAAAAAATTACAACATATCTAGGGACGCACACGAGCGAAGCGAGGGTAAGTCGCTAGTATAATACTATTATTACTTTATAATCGTTCTTCTTCTACAATATTTGCACACAAATGTACTATTCCGGCTCGCAGAGGTCATCTAATCCGGCATGTGAGGTCATCAGCACGTGACTATAAGAAGATTTTTTAATTCTCACTCTTCAACTAAATTTAAACCGATTCTGAGTATTTCATAATTCCAATCTCGTTCCTAACATGGACACGATGCGTATCATAGGTAAATTCCGAAATCGTGCCTTAAATTGTAACTGGGTTTTCAAGCCTGGGATTATTGACTCATGGCAACTCTACCTTTATTGTGCATATTATACATAATATTTTATATTAATTAACATATTTTGTAAAATGAAAGTGTGGATCTTATTTTAAAGTTAAGTGAATGTTTTTGTTTAATATTAATTTTTCGTGACGTAAAATTTGAATAGTAAAAAAATATAATAAAAATATCGAAACGATATTTTTTTTTATTATTTAACATACTGGTATTTTATGTGGTTGTCCTCTACATAGTATAGAAGCTTTATTTTAAATATGAAATTGTTCTTGTTATTTTACATGCCACATAACGCATTTATGAGAAAAAGAGAATAACAAGTACCTATCTAATATTTTATTACACTTTATTTTCATCCTAAAGAAAAGGAAAAATTATGTAGAGTTTTATAAGAATAATTTGTCTTTTTAACGTTTCAATTATTAAGAACTTAACGTAAAGTGATTCTGTGGGAGTGAGCTCTTAAACACAGTAACGTATATGTATTTATTAAAAGTCTATAATTTTAATAATTAATTAGAACTAAATATGTTTTTTGAAACAAAAGCTATAAAAATGGCTTTTCAAACTTAAAATACTCACTGGTTCAACGTAAAGATGGGAATACAGTAATGAAGCTATTTGCGTCCATAATCCATGGTGATGTAACAAGTAATCATCATTATAGCCTGTAGACAAGTTATAGAAACAAGCTTGCTCCCGGATCCTCATGATGTGGGACTTTTTATATAAAGATCTTTTTCAAAACGTTTTTAATTACTTTTTATAATATCAATATATGTTTAAATTGTATGCACTTAAATGTTTTTAAAGATAATATTGAGACTCGTTAATACCTCAAATAAATCTTTAAAAAATTAAACACCTACATCTCAATATGTTTGCAAATCTAATGAAGGCACACATCTGTGCAAATCTTCTAGTGTTTACGTGACCTTCTCGTACTAACAATAGGTTATCTCGTGAATCCTAGATCCTAGTTGAATAAACTTTAAATTACCATGGATATAAAATATTTATTCACGACAGATTAGATTTATACATCTTTAAATTTATTTATTTTTTTATTTATTACTTAAAAATCAATTAACTTTTATTACATATTGTTACAATATAATATAGGATTGATTAATCGATTAATATAAAAGCGTAACAAAAAATATTAAAAAAAAAAATATTTGTGAAATGTGATTGCGCGCGATTATTGTTCAATATTAGCCTAAAATATATTTAAAAAACTATACCAAAGTTAACTTTCGATTATTTGAGAAGATAACTCATGTCTTATCCAGTATATATTTTCTAAAAGTTTCGCCATAGTGACCTTGTCCAACACAGCGCTTATTATTCTTACTTTAGTCACGTATTGTTACCGAACCGACGCACTTTCGCCTTACATCAAATCTATCGAGGCCGCTTGAGCATTTCTATTGCGTTTTTGACATTGGCACTACACCGCCACACTAATAGGGTCAGTGCCGCATTCGTGATATAAGCATGATATTACACTTTAAATGGTCATATTCGTTAGTCTACTAAAGTATTAAGTGGTTCATTGAACTTCAAGAGCAACCATAAATAATGAATGAGCTTTCCGTACTAACTATGACGCAAGCATCAAATGAGCTGTCGGCTTAACTTCTCTTTTTCCAATAAAAATAGCGTAAAGAATTCGATTGATCGACTCTAACACTTAATAGCCACTGTAATAGGTTACATGGGTAATAAAAAATGTTAAAAATTAACTACCTTCTTAAATATTTTACTCGAATGCGTAAAAGTCGTAGGTTGACATTGCGAATGTCGAGGCTCACGACTTGTAGACTGCCCTTCAAGGTTTTATAATTCACCACTTTTTACTCTTAGTTATTTCGCTCTTAATGTTAAAGATACAACGTCCTAAAGTAAAGTAAAGAATTACATATATTAACAGACATAAGTTGCATTTCATTTTACTTGTAAGGCTCCTTATGAAAAAGAACTTGTTACCAAAAAACTTTGCACGGTATTAAACATGCTAGATGGTGTAATCGAGAGTACCAAATTAATAATAATTGCCTACTTAAATGTCATTTATTTATGAATGAAACCTTTAGTTACTGTCCTTGATAATACATGTCTTCCTAGTTCCTGGCCGAATTCTACCACGGTTGCCAATCTCACTGAGACTCGCAGTCGACTTTCGAATTCCGAGCTGTTACTGAGAATTTCTCAACAATAAAATTCAATGATTAAACTTGACCTGATCCGGGACTCGTACCCAGGACCTCCAAGATCTGCAGCCGTACGTGCTAGCCACTAAACCGCCAAGGTAGTGACAACATAGTAAAAAAAACTATATCCATAGTTCTTTTTTTTAATTAAGGTGTACGTCATAATGCCACGAATATAAAAAACATCGTAAGCACAAATAACGTGCTGAAATATGAAAGTACATATATCGATGGTGGCATTTTGTATGTGGTTTGCGGAAAGTAAAATTTAAAAATGCTTATATAATAAATAATTAATTAGTCCCTAAAACAATATTACATACAAAGTCATATGAATATGTACAGCAATTTATTTTGTTTTAATTTTAATATTATTTCTCTTTCTTATAATATTTAGATTTATTTACTTTTACATGATATTAGTAGACATATTAAAATTCTACAAACGATTATTATCAATACAAGAAAAACATGTTTTTTACTGCACTAAAAATGAATTATTTAAACTCCAATAAAACTTGTGATTTTTTTTTTTTAATCTGCATAGACTATTAAGATAATGAAAAAATACTCAACTACAATTTCCCGCCAAAATTATTAATGACAGTTACGTTAGATAATAAAATATAAAATTTCGACATATGTATTTAAAATTTTAAAAGGCATTTAAAAATATTTTATGTGTGCGTAGATTATTTTTGATATCATTTTATATTTATAGACCATGGTAGTCATTGTGTTCGGCTCGTGAGTAACCAGTATTTTGTCACTTCCTTACTTAAACCAGTTAAATGGATTAATAAAGGTGATCAATCTTATTGCAATGAATTTAATTTATATTCTCTTTCGTAAAGCCCTTAAAACCTCTTATTTATTGTAACTATCTATTGTAATGAAACTGTAGTTTATATTTATAGTTTTAAAGTTGCGTAAATTAATAAAAGTATAAGCAATTGAAAAAATATACCTATTTATCTTATTTGATTCTTTACAAATTAATAAATTGGTACCTTATTAGATTTAAAAATAAAAATATTATATTGACAATGTAAAATATAACTAAAAAATATTACTCAAATAGTTTAACCTGCCCGACTTTGAACTAGGAAACCTTAAATCAAGGTTCCGCGCCTTATACTTTTCCTTTAGCCTCATAGGTCATTCATATATTGTTATCTATAAAGATTTTAAAAGCAAATCACGAACTGTATAAAATAATATGCAAACATATAAATATTATATATATTGACCAGTAAAAATACTACAGCATTTAATTTATTTGACAATAATCTATTGAAATAATTTCTAAATTATCTATATTAATAAAATTTTATATTTTTATAGGTTTACGCGAAGTCTTTTGCTGTTACTGGTTGTATCGACACAGATACAGACTCAGAAAATTAAAATAGAAGACAATATACAAACAGTGCCGAGCGACTTACGGAGAGCGGTCAGCGAAGCTCTAGCTTTGGAGAGGAGGTTCCAGCTTGGTGCCAATGACGCGTGAGTTTTATATCTATCATATCTATACAATATACATATATTAATAATAAACTATAACAGTAGAGTTTGTTTTTTTTGTCTATTTAATCACTGTAACTACTAGTCCATTTAAAAAAAACTTTATTGAAGGAGATAGTATGCTTTTATACGACCTCCCTCAATAAAATAAGAATTCTGGAGAAATTATACTGATATAAATAAATGAATTAAGGGGATATACATATATAGAAGAGGATAGAAGCGGAGCCATATGTAAAATCTAGTCATTTAATATAATGTAAAAATAACGTTATTAAAAAATTTACATATCATTGGTGAGAGAAATATAAGTGTTAAGCATAAAATGCCTTTTTTATGGTCGTTGCCTTATAATGGCACTCAAATGAAGCCAAACAATTATGATTTAAAATAATATATAATGTTTTAAAATAGAATACAAGTATTAATAGAATATTCATTGCTGTGAAAAGTAAATAAAAATAAAAAAATATAACTAAACAGATTTTATTAGAATAAAAAATAAGCTAATATTATGCCATCTCTCTTTCACGGGAAAGAGAGATGGCATAATAGAAAATAATATACATAATTATATTTTATCAAAAATTGTTAATCAATGACTATCAACTATGTATATGGCTGTTTTTGGCGGGCTCCATCTATATAATTCTTTAGTCTAAGTAGCGACATTAGTTACATAACAAAAAATGTAACCAAAGTTGTAATAAAATTCGGTATAATTAAATTTATGTTGCCATAAATGCTCAAAAATGTTTATTGCATTTAACAGCTACTATATAGCTGAGTTTTCTGAATGTACAACTTAAAATATTATGTTTAATGAACATAAACTCAACAAAAAGAATATCCATCATGATTTTGTTTGATTGACTATTACACGATTATTTCAATAAATTAGATTTCACCATCTTATATAATAACTTCAGTACATTTTATACTACATACAATGTTATACAAATAAATTTTAATTTCATTTATATCCTTTAAAAAGCTAAAAATTATATAACAATTCATTATAAATCCAATAAGCAATATAAAATATATAGCTAAATTAACAGTTAAAAGTCGATCATATTCGATCAATTAAATTATTAGACTTCCGCGACGTAACACTTATATATAATTTTAGTTATTTTTTCATAAAGGTCATTGAAATCATAACATTCATAATAATAATTTTGAATACTGTTATATTAGTACCCAGAATAATATTGTGGCGTTTATTGTATTTTTTCTGATAAAAATTACCTTTATATATTTACTAGGGACTTACCCTGGCTTCGTTCGGGCGCATCTTTGAGTGCCTAAGAGTACATTATGTTACTCCAGGCCATGACCTATCTTTGTATTAAGTTTCATCCAAATCTTACCAGAAGCTTTAGCATAAATAAGTGGCATAATTAACAAACTTTCGCATTTATAAGAGTAAAATTAAATAGTTTTTTTTTTCTTTAGACAAAACTGTACCTCAGAAGAAGATGATATAAGTAATACGCCATGTCCGCCCAGCAAGTACCGCAGTGCGAGCGGCGAGTGCAACAATGTGAGGCATCGACCCTGGGGCCGGCGGGGCGATGTGTTCCTAAGGTTGCTACCTCCGAATTACGCTGATGGTAAGAAGTATTCAAATCAGTATTAAATAATCTATCTATTAGGCTTTTTCTAATTTAATTTTTATTCTAACTTCTCACTTCTTTCTACGCGAATTGCCAATGATGAAACACTACAGTTAGGATGATATTCTTATTTTTGCGTTGGAAAATACTATCAAGCATAGAAGCAGCTTCCATACAGGTGGTAATGTAAAGACTAACCAGCGAATATCCTAAGTTTTTGCCTTAAACTAGACGAGCCTAAGCCCAAGGCAAATATGTATGTATTTGCAAGGTCAAATAAAAATATTTCACAATATAACGTAAGTTGAATGAAGATCTATAACAGTCGTAGACAGTCGGTCAGGCACGTACTCCACTATACCATAACGGTTATCTTAATTAAGTTAGTCAATAAAATACGAGTAATAAAAAAAGATACTAACATATGTATAAGATAAATAAAACCTATTTTTCTTCGTAGACACTTGTATAAACTAGGAAATAAACCAAGCTTACGATCCATGCACGCTCCTTATAAGTTCCATCACAATGACACGGAACAAACACGTCATTTGTCACTTACTTCAATATAAACACGGATCTTTGAATATAAATAATATATCATATAAACATTAATTTTTGAGCTTTCATTTCTTTTTTTTTGTAGTTCAATAACAAAATTAAATTCATTTATTTTATTAGCGAATGCTGATATTTTAAATGGACTTTTATTTTTTCTACTTTGTTATCATTATAATAATTAATATGGACATATGTCCATATGTAAAGATATTAACCTATGCAGAATTCGAACCGGCCACCTCCTAAACTAGCTTCTCATCACACAATAAGCAATATACTAAAATAAATATGTATTATCTGTCCTTTTCGAAACATCAAACAGTTTTCTTGTTACTGATATTTGGAAATAATATCAAGGCTATTTACTATTGTTACTAACTGAGGAAATGTAGGCTTTCGGTTTCAAGTGTTATTATTATTATAGTTTGAACATTGGAGACGTTTTTAGACTTTAAAAATAATAAATAGGAAGGAAGGTATCTAGATGTAAAGGATAAAATTTTAATTGTGCTTTTCTTTTTTTGACCATTATTTATGATTAAACCCTAGCTTGCTTCCCAATACAAACTTTCATCCTCATTTTCACCCCCTTAAGTGATGATTTGCGGGATAAAAAGTATCCTATGTCCTTCCCAGGGTCTCAATCTATCTTCTTACCAAATTTCATCTATATCGGCTCAGTAGTTCAGTATCTGGATCTAATCTCTGCAGATTACTCCCTACGACCACACAAACTCAACCTCTTTATAATATTCGTATAGATTAAACGATTGATTACTAAATCGTGGGAGCATTGATCGAATAGCTAATATTATGTTAATTTATCTAACACTAGATTAATGTAGTGACAGTATAAAAAAAAATACCTAATAAATATTTTTCGTAAAATATCTCGATAGTAAATAATTTCAGGTTTTAAAAAATATGCGCGGCAATATATTATGAACACACAGTAATCGTTCACGAGTATCATTTCTATTAATAAAACTAATTACTTTTACAAAGAGAATTATTTATAAATTCTGTTGGTATGCATTTTATTATTGAGAAGAGTGATTGCTCAACATTTTACGTTTTTCAATCTTAGAAATTTATAGGTTTGATAATCTACCTCGTAAAATTGATGAATATATGATATAATAGCTTATGATAAATTATTATTAGACTTGCATAAAATTGCATATCATAACTAGTAGCTGAGAAATATGTAGGACAGTTGTAGATCTTGAACTTATTGACAATTTTGCAATATGATTACAGTAAAAGTAGTTGTGATAATTTAAATTCTTTATCATATAATTATAATATACATATTTCACGCTAAAGTTAATAAATCAAGTAGTTTTGTTAAATTTCCCTAGTTTAATATATTACAGACATTTTAACATAAAGGTTTTATTTTAAGATTGTGTTTGCAAGTTTTTTATATAAATTAGAGTTAATTAGATTTTAAGTTTTTTTTTAGTACGTTACGTAACATAATAATATAGTTTAAAATCATAATATGCCATTAACAGAATATTTTAACCGACTGCGGCGAAGTCCAAAGGAGGTTTATATAATTGACCTTTATGTATGTTTAATCCTATGTTCCCTCGTAATAACTTAACGGCTAAACTGATTTTAAGGATTCATACGTCGATAAATTCACCTTGATAACTCAAGTATTATAGGTTATATGGATATTATTAAAAAAATAAAATAGCGGATTCAAGGTGCCAATTTGTATAGCTTGAATTTTTTTTTCTACCAAAGCTATCGAGTTATTAGGATATAGCCCAGAGTGCGATCAGATATATCCCAGAGTTGGAAAATTGGCAGAGGTTACACCCTTGTGCTTCGAAAAGCAAGTTTAGCTATCAGTTCTGGCGCGCCTTATCTCTTATCGCTCATATCGAATTGTCATCCCACCGGAATACAAGAGTGCACAATGCAGATGTACCTACAGATATCCGTCCACTATATTAATCTCCTAAAGCTAGTCTCAATAATATTAGACACCAAAACTAAAATCGGTCAAAAAGACATTGTTATTATTACAATTATTGTAGCAAATTGCCGCTGTATTTGGCTGGGACTACCCACTGCGCGTAGTGAGTCAGCAGATAGCTATTATTACGAATCTTAAGTGGATTAAGTAAATCGAACTCTAAACTAAAGTTAAGTAAGATCAAGTAAAAGTGGAATATTATCTGACTAAATCTATCATAAAATTAGTTATTTACAAAGTAATTATTTTTGTAGACAAAATATGTAAAATATGGTAATTTTAATTTATTTTATATTTTTCTATTAATATTTATCTATGACGTAGGTACCGTCCCATTTCTGTTTCGGTAAATCCTTTCACCAAAAAGGTCAGAGATTGCCTGACAATAAGACACTTTTACTTGTACAATACTTATTAGTACATTTACAAATATTGTGTAAAGTTTCTGAATGGAATAAAATCATGAAACCTCTTCCCAATAATCAACCATTCTGAATATTATTCTGCATAATTGAAGAGATCTCTTTAAAAGGTAAATCCATGTGTGCTCAAATTTATCTTTATATTAATTGAATAAGCACTATTATGAATGCGAAATTTTGTATGCGTGTATATGTTTATTAGTCGTTGACGCTGAAACTGCTGAATGGATTTAGATGAGTATACAAAATATGACCTGTGCAACTAGGAATGCACCCAAGCTAAACAAGGGTATGTCAGTAAAGGAAATTTGTTATATTTCAGACAAATTATCACCCCCAACTTTGATATTTTTCTATAATAAGAAGCATATACATAGGTTTAATATTAACAACTGTTTTAACAACAGGTGTATCACAGCCGTTATCAGCACCCCGTCTGCCAGAGCCCGCGTTGGCTATACAGGCGGTGTCGCATCTAGCACCGCCCGTAGAGCACGACTATGTAACCAGCATGTTGGCAGCGTGGGGACAGTTCCTCATGGACGACCTCATTGCTACAGCTAATGGAAATAAGGTAATTATTTGAAAGATTTTTAAGGTTTAATATAAAGGTAAAGGATTAAGATTAAAAAAATCCTTGAATCAGTGAGGTCGCTCCGCGAAGCCTGTGAAGTTCCCAGAAAACTTCTGCGCTTCTAGGCGGAGCTGGACTGCCTAGATTAGCCAGGATTCAGGAAGCACAACGGACTAACTTAGAGTTTAAGTGCGGAAAATTGAGTCCACCCTAACTTTACATTTACAAGGTTAAAATTTGATACTTATGTGAGACCACCCCACAATTGACGAATTGACGTATAAACTAGTTAATAAAAAATAATCATAATTATCTGTTTACGGTTGTTATATATATAAAATCATTGACGGTAATTAAGAACCTTTTGATTTTTGAAGTGGATTAAAATTAAATTACAGTACATAATTATGTATGTACAATGTACATACAAGTCAAAATAATGTAAAATATGTTTATATGTTATTTTCATCTAGTATAAATGTAATGTAATATAACATTTACATATATATAAAATTAGCAAAACTTAACAAAAAAAAACCAAAGAGATAATTGTAAACAAGTTTTTTTTTTGTAATATAAGAACCATTAATATATTTTTAAATTAAATGTATTTTTTTTATTCAAGAAAGAATAACAATTTTATCTTAATACTTTTTTATTAATGTAATAAGCATTTCGATTTTGGCAGATGAACAAAAAATATACACATGTATTTAAAAGCTTTTTGTTTCTTAGTACCTACCAGAAAGGTCAAATGAGATGGTAGTTACATTATTTCTCAACCTTAATGATGCGGATATAAAAAACTGTTAATAGGCATGAAAGTGCAAAAAATATCGATAATTCTTATTTATATACATACATATAGATAAAGACACAAAAGTTCAGTACTTGTTCTATTGTGTTTGCCAACCGATTTTCTTTATTTTTTGTTTAATAGCTATTAACGAACTTTAGAGTTATCAATAAAAAAAATTTGAAAACCGTTTTCATTTTATATAGATAATTAAATTCTATTCAAATATATTTTTCTCAAATTTTCAATGATGATTATTGATTATGATCGAATTTCGACCACTAAGCGAACTTTATGTAAAAACATACGAGTATGTATGTGCAATGTGCATATTATGTAATTGTATACAATTGTATTGTACTTATAACACAATTGTTACAGTATCTAATGTCAAAAACCCTTTTTGTGTATGTGGAAAATACGCAATCCTATAGGATTTATATATAAAGACATATTTAGTAGTAGTTGATACAAAGAAAACCTCCGACCGACTCAACTTAGTAAGTTGTTATTAAATACAATGTATTATAAAATACTATTACAACGTATAGTTAAATAATGAGCTACATGGTAATTTTCGAGTTTTCTATCAAGTGAGGTAATCAATTAGACGTCTTGTCGCGCGAACGTTTCACACGTCGTGGGCAGCGGTGCGAAGGTCGCCGGACGTGGTTTTTGTTTAGGAACGGCCCAGCGCGAGCGGATGGTAATGCAACATGAGCGTTAATCCATCTAATGATGCGATTATTGAGATTTTTAAGCTTGAACTTGGCCGAGATGCTACACAATTGTGTATAATTAATAATTATCGTTATATTGTACTATCTGACCTTTGCATGCTTGTCATTTTTTAGAAAGGTAAATAAATCTATGACACTTCATCTGTCTTAATAAAAAAAAATATTAATTATGTATTCTCAGGCTTAGTCTTCAATAAAATACAATAGCGGATAATTTAATTAACCGTAATATTTCATCAATCTATAAAAACGTAACTTTAAATAGTTTTCATGTTCATTCATATCCAAGAGACATCTTATTCGTGATAGTTCGCGAGGTCACGTGGGGAAAGGTTACTAGTTATTACCTGTCAGTGAAAGCTATGACGCAATAGTTCCGTGGTACATACCACGCCCCCTTCTGTTATAATCAGCTGACTGACATCCAATCCGATCGGATATAGGAAATGTGAGTTCTTTCACAGGGCTCTCATATACGACGTTCTATTAAATTTTCTTTTGAATTATATAATAGTAAGTAGATTGTCAGAGTATCATTACTAGATGTAATCCAGTTTTAAAATTATACACGAGGCAAACGAATTCTTAAGTGAAAGATACGTTTTCTTCAATTGAATTTACACTCTCTTTTATAATATAACATGTAAAAGGTACTTTTCCCATCGATCGATAGAATTTTCTGCAGGTTCTCCAAACCAAAAAGTTCGATAAAGTACCTTATCTAATGAAACTTTCTCTTTAAAGCTTTAAAAATCTTACATAACGATAAAAAAGTAAAAGGATCTCAATTTATATGAATGCGAGTACATTATTGATTTATTTCAAGGCGCTGCTATATCAAAGCCTTTATTGAAAGTAAAATTAAGTAACATTACAATATTTTAATTCGTTAAGAGGCGCATACATACCCGTGTGTATAACAATTAATTTCCCGGAAATTCGCACGGAGGCGTTAAGACCTACTATATTATGGGCATTATTTTGTCATACTTATGGAAGCTGTAGGTACAGTAAAAGATAAACGATTATTACGTGTTGAGTTCATCAGTCATGTGAAAGTTTGTACACGCCTTAAGGCAGTTTTTAAGATAGCTCGAATGTGTAGGTTTTTGTTTAAACGAACATGCTTTTGTTAGTTGATGCTACGAAGTATGGTTTTATTTCTTTATTTTGCTCGAATTGTTTAAAAAACTAGAGTCGATAATGTTTCCGCTAGTGTTTTTCTATTGGGATATTTTTTATTCTCAATATTCAGTAACCAAGTGTAGGAAGATTAATTTCAATGCACTACTACTGCTACTGTGGTAAATTAAATATTAAAATACTTTTGATCAATTAATAATATTGACTACAAAAAACAACGGTACTTCAATACTTTAATAATTTTAACATAAAAATTAATTATTCCTTTCTAGTTTAAAGTCTACTTTCGAATTTGTTGCATGACTCAATGTAAATATACTTATAAAAATAAATAAATATGTGGGGGCTTTAACACACAACACCATCTAGTTCCGTGGTAAGCTACGAGACTCGTGTTATGGATACCAGATAGTTGATACACTACACAAATATAACTTTAAATATATACATATTATAAATTATATAAACCCATGACTGGAGTACAAACATTCGTGTTCATCACACAAATGATTGCCCCCAGCGGGACTCGAACCCGCGACCGCTGGCACAGCAAGTAGCGTCACTACAAACTGAGCCAAACGTGTCGTCAAATAGTATAGTTTTTACAATTATCGTGTATTAGTATGATATTATAAAAACATAGGCGTTGTAGATGTAGAGATTGTCTTTATTGAATACAGTAAAATATGAACTAGATTTCTTTTTTCAGAAATGCGAAGGATCAGTTTGCGAGTATGTCCGATCAGCACCGACAAGAAATATTGATTCCTGTGGCTTTGGTATGTAATTTATGTTATAACAGACCTTGTATTAATGGTAATAATTTATTGCTAAAATTATATAGCCAAAGAGATTTTTTATATGTTTTATTGATTGTTTGGCATTATTTTTTAAATGGCACTGATACAAGAGTGTCATTTAAAAAATATGCTACAATTTTATAACGTTTATGAGGAAGGCTAAAATTACACTACGTACCTTAGTAAATTATTAATAATACAAAAATAATAATATAATAATTGAACTAGCGACTCATGTTCGTCCTTAGTTACGTTTTAACGTTTAGTATAGATTTCTCTGAGATGAGATGTTTTCATGAAGTAAAAAGTATCCTATATGTTATCCCGGATAGCCGGATAATCATACCAAAGGGTATAGCCGGATAAGTATGACGATCCGGCCCCCAAATGGGAACCTATATCGAAACTTATGTTCTAATATCGCCTTGATGTACAAACACAATTTATGTACTCTTCGCGACCAGCTTTCGCTTTGACCTTGAGATATGGGAAAAAATAATCGCACGCATGACTTTTACTCAAAGTCATATATCTCAAAAATTAATTACGCTAAAGAGTTGAGACCAACGCGAGTTTTTAGATTACATTGCAGAGTATATCATATATTTTTTTTCAAATTTTTGGAGTATATTTATATATAAAAAAAATTAAAAATAAATAAATCATAATTTTTTATGTTCGCTGAGACTTACAATCACCAAAATAAAATATGTTATGCTCCTTTACGTGCTCTATTACTCATAAAAATTGGGTAAAAAAAAAGTTGGTGCAACACTTTGAAAAAAAATTAAAAAGTGTTTCGCACCTTGTAACTTATAGATATAAACATGACTCAACACGCACAAAATTTTATCGCTCGTGGAAGGAATTGTACATAAACAAGTTTAGACTTGTTTTCACGTTGTTTATTATATTTTATGACTTACTAACATCGCTGGTCATGCGTTGGTATCGCTCTTGGACATTGGTATTGCTCTAAAGGGAAGCTTTTGACTTGGGATTTTTATGGTATTTTGTTCCAAGATTTTAAAGCCTGGAAGTATGCGATGAAGTATCAACAGCTACAGGTGAACCAGGAGAAGCTTATGTACATGTGACATACTTCCAGGCTTGAAGACACCTCGTCAGATGCTGTACATTTAGAAATAGAAGCTTTTTTCTTAATATATGGGAAAAGACGACACTTGTTACAGAATATATCATTAACTGTTACTGTTTTATTTAAACAATCACTGAACACTTTAACTTCTTCTTCAGTTTTTACAACTTTTTTATAACCAACCATCTTACGAAGATATTTGTTACAGTTTTTGCACTTGTCAGACATTATGACCTTATAAAAATAATAAGTTGGTTTAACAATGACTAATTTTAAAATCTTGGAACAAAATACCATAAAAATCCCAAGTCAAAAGCTTCCCTTTAGAGCAATACCAATGTCCAAGAGCGATACCAACGCATGACCAGCGATGTTAGTAAGTCATAAAATATAATAAACAACGTGAAAACAAGTCTAAACTTGTTTATGTACAATTCCTTCCACGAGCGATAAAATTTTGTGCGTGTTGAGTCATGTTTATATCTATAAGTTACAAGGTGCGAAACACTTTTTAATTTTTTTTCAAAGTGTTGCACCAACTTTTTTTTTACCCAATTTTTATGAGTAATAGAGCACGTAAAGGAGCATAACATATTTTATTTTGGTGATTGTAAGTCTCAGCGAACACGAAAAAAATTATGATTTATTTATTTTTAATTTTTTTTTATATATAAATATACTCCAAAAATTTGAAAAAAAAATATATGATATACTCTGCAATGTAATCTAAAAACTCGCGTTGGTCTCAACTCTTTAGCATAATTAATTTTTGAGATATATGACTTTGAATAAAAGTCATGCGTGCGATTATTTTTTCCCATATCTCAAGGTCAAAGCGAAAGCTGGCCGCGAAAAGTACATAAATTGTGTTTGTACATCAAGGCGATATTAGAACATAAGTTTCGATATAGGTTCCCATTTGGGGGCCGGATCGTCATACTTATCCGGCTATACCCTTTCATCAAAATCAGTACAGTGGTTCTCTCGTGATGCAGTCACAGACAGACAGACATACGAAAATTCTAAAAACTATAGATTCGGCTTCTGTATCGATAATAATGGCTATTTCTATAAGATTTTCAAAAACAATATTTAATGTACAGATTCGACTCAGAATTTTATTATATGTATAGATTTTACAAATAAAGATAAGTAAATTGTGTACTACTCATGCTCTTTATACAAGTCATCTCAAAAAGCTGTTTGAGAAGTTAACTTGACAAGGAAGCTATCAAATTGCTCTTTTGATGGGTAATTGATGGGTAAATATGTAATTAAATGAAATTCACTTCTTACTATAGCATCGATTCAAAATCATTTTTTTATAAAATCAATTACAGAATTACATAATCGCTTAACTAAGTCGTGATTAAGAAAAAAACTACACATTAATATTCTTCTATATTATAAAAAATGTTATAGAAATTTTATCTTAATCTTAGTTTTTTTTTTAGTTGTTTCATTAACTAATAGTGAAGTAAAAAAGAACAGTAAAATAACCTACATCTAGAAGAATTAATTCAGTACAGATAAAATAATAAATTGTTCGATTCTTTGTATATCATAATATTGTGATATTATTACATCCATCGTATATTATTGTTATTTAAATTTATTACTTGATATAATATATGAAATAAAAATATCTCGATTCACCAAATCTCTTCATACAAATATTTAACCATGAACTTAGCAATATTGCTAGCGGATATTTAAATGAGATTAAAGACACGCCATTGTGTATAACACCTTGCACGAAGATACTACAAGGAAGTAATAATAATTGGGATTTTGCGCAGATCTTTCAATGAAAAGTTAATAGTATGTAATTAAATTAGGTAGAGTTTTATGTAATACTAGTGACTTAACCTCGCTTCGCTCGAGTGCGTTCCTAGATAACGTACGCAGATTTTGTTCGCAATTTCATGGGTTTTAATTTTTTTGCACGGAACCCTTATCCTTTTCCTTAAATAAAAGTAGCTTAAGTTACTCCTTATGACATCAGCTATCTGCCAGTGCAAGTCCCAACAAAATCGGTCCAGCCGTTTCAGAGATTAGTCGGAATAAACAGACAGACAAACAAAGATTTTTAAGATTGTTTTTTTTTTTGTTATAAGTACCGTATTTACTTTCATACATATATGTATTTAGACAAGAGCTGTTATTTTGACATTACAAATAGACAATTCAATTTTATTTATCTGTATAGATGACCCAGTAGAGAAATAAAATGAATCATATTAGAAGTAACACTTTGACTCTTTTGCTCTCAGATTCTATATCAAATTATATCGTTAACACCATGTTAGGTATGTTACTGCTTTACGCTGAACAGACTGAACATATGTACATGAATTTTTGTACAGGAAGAGTTTTAGATATGTAATAACACATAGGAAACTTTTGGGCACGTAGAGACGCACCCGAGAGAATGGAAATGTCGCTAATAGATCCATATATTTAAAAAAAACTTATCAAAGTCACTACAATAAGCGAACATATCGTGTAATATAAACAAAAAATATTCATTTGAATAGAAAATCCTTAAACAATTTTAAACGGTTTAGGTAATTAATGAATGGAAAATAAAAACAAAATATTACATTTTTTTTTTGCAAATGTCTTTATTATTTCGATAACTACAGTATAATAATATTTCATTAATTTGAATAATAAATAAATTTGAGTTTAATATCCATTGTATTACAGAACACCGTGAGCAAATGAATCTGGCAACGTCGATGCTGGACGGGTCCGCTCTATACGGAAGCTCGGAGAAAGAGCTTCGCTCTCTACGTTTGTACGATGCTGGGAAAATGGATCTAGGATCATGTCGGAAGTAAGTTTAAAATATATTACATGTATATTAAAGATAATTATCTTATATTTTTATATTACACTAGCGATTCACCCTCGCTTCGCTCGGGTTCGTCCCTAGGTTGATTCCCAACACAAACTTTCATCCTCATTTTCACCCCCTTAAGGACTGATTTCCGGGTTAAAAATCTTTTCTATGTCCTTTCCAGGGTCTCAAACTATCTTCTTACCAATTTTCATTTAAATCAATTCAGTAGATCCAGAGATTACCCCCTTCAATCTGAGAAACTCACAAAGTTTACCTCCTTATAGAATTAGTATAGATTAATATTATAAATACGAATTCTTCTTCACAGTGTAATACGAGTATTTTAACTAATTTTCAATGTAATTGAAATGGAGATAACTTATTAGGGTACTTTTTACCAACCGGTACTATTTAACTACAACTTGACTGGAGCCGCAGGCAAAGCTAGTATATAATACATAAATAAAATGGTGTCCATAAACCGTATGTAACTTTGTCATAAAACCGCTTAGAAATAAGTATTGGAATTTATTCTCTATATTTGGCCATGAACTATACCACACGCTAGCTGAGTTATGGTACTTAAGAAATCACGACAAAAGCTTCATAAGAATTGTTTATTATTACGAATTAAATAGACATTTATAATTTTAAATATTAACAGCCTTATTGACCTAGTGGCCTAGTTTAGTGGCTGCAGCAGTATAGCTTATATGGATAATGCAGTTCTGAGTTCGAATTCCGACCCATCCTTTGAGCGCACATATTATAATCATTAAGTTTTTTTGTAGAAATTCTCAGTGATAGAGCTGGAAAATTGTAAAGCTGTCGCTCCTGTTTCTAATATTTCACAACTTTATTTTATAATAATATATTCCAATATCAGATAAAATATATTAATATAATAAAATATATAAATATAATAAAATATATAAATTATTACTATTTTCATTTAAGAATCGGATCGTATAACTTTATTATCTGTAATTAATTAGAATCTCTATATTGCAGACATATACAATTAGGTATAACTTTACCGCCTCACATTATACTATAAATATCACTCGATGATGACATACAAACTTACAGTTAAGTCAGATAAAAGAAGATAGCAATTAAAATTTAACTAATATATTAATTTTGTTACTGATATTGTCTAATTTAATATTGCGTTATTTGCGTATTTATAATAAGGTATCGTTACTGACAGTTTAAATCATTCATTTTCATTTATATTCTTGTAAACTCTTCAATAGCGTATTTATTGCTTTAGACGACATAAAATCTTCGAGTAATAAACACAAATAAGTGCTAGTGGCATTTTGAACAAAATAAACATCAACTATAGTCATATCGTGATTCTTGGTAAAGTGGCACAAGCGTTTAATTTGTATTACCTACAAGATCGAAGGTTGCTAGTTCAAGTTCCGTATGAGGTAAATATAAATCAAGAGATATTAACGTCTCTTAGGGCTAAAAAGCGAGGATGACCCGACTGACCAAAATAAACGCAGCTAATGTTTAAAAGTAATCTTTACTTGTATGTACTTATATTTTTAATGCAGATTAAATAATCTATACTATTATATAGTTCCATTAATAACTTAAAGGATGAGTGATTAAAGAGTGATTAGAGAAACTGACAGTTAAGTAAAAAAAGGTTTGGCTAATGGCTTAGTTATACCCAAAAAAAAAAACAGACAAAAAAATGAGTATACAACTTAAACTCATTAAAATAAAAAAAAGTACATTATATAGGTACAGATATGGTTCAATATACCTATCTAATACCTTTAACGAGCAGTTCTTGTATATTTTGTACCGGCGATCTCGGAAACGGCTTTAACGATTTCGCTGAAATTTGGTACGTGGGGATTTTCGGTATGTATAGGAAAACGTGTGTTTTCGAGTTTTCACGCGTATTTCTTTCGTACGCAAAATATGGTCGCTAATTTCGCACGCTCGGTCGTAAACATCGTAGTCAAGCGGCCAAGGCGCAAGATTTACAGTCACAGATGTCCGAGTTCGAATCCCGGTCGGATACAAAGTTTTTACTTTTGTTTTTTTTTTTATATTTATTCAAGTTTTTAGTTTTTTTTCTTTATTTTTAAACCAAATTATTTAGAAAATTGTACTTTTAGCCAAAAACTCCAAGCATAGCTCGGTCGCCCAGGTGCTTATTTATTATTTGTAACAGCTGTATTCGGTAAGATATAAAATAGTTGTCATCAATCTTACAAATGATAGAGATAATGGAAGTGGAAATTCTTGGGTGTCGTCACAGAAATGGATTGTATGCAAACAAGGGCGATTCAACCTTCACATTATTTGCATTCCGGAATAGATTTTGATCTATCATACTTAGTAATATGTAGTATAAATCACGAAGTAGTTGATCACATCACCAATAATAGCTACTTTCTAAAGCCCTACATTAACATACCGTTCTAAGTTCTAACAGCGAACAATACTATTTCACGTACATTAACCAACACCGGTAGCCCTTGCCTAACTTTGCCTTTTAGTCTTGATCTCATTATTTAACTTACAGTATTTTATATATACGATAATAACATTTAGCTATTTTGACATTAAAATATTTTCATGAATAAATATTTCATATATTTATTTTTATGTTGCCAACAAAAACGAATGAATAACATTTTAATTAGGAAGCTGAATCAACAACTGTTTACTTAAAGATCTTGGACAAAACAAAAGAAAAAATAGTAATAATACGTCATAATATTTTTTTTTTCATGCGTAGTAACAAAAATTTAAAAAGTCGTATCTCTAAAACTATTAGGCCTAGGATAATAAAATTTATTGTTCCGTATGTGTAATAACCCCCTCTATCACGGACATTTCCTTAGTCCACTTTTTACGGGACACCTGTATAATATACTCGTATAATATGTAAGTCCATTTCTTTATCTGTTTTGTATTGTAAAGGGCTGGATGAAATTAAACTTGATCTACTTAATCTTAATTATGGAGATAAAAGAGCATAATGTTAAATTTTCATGAAGCATTTGATTCAAATATGAGGAAGAATAATAAAATATTTTGTTATTGTACAAATTCGATATATTCAAAACGCTTAAATGTCAAAAGTGTATACATATAATATGGTAGTTAGTTTTTAGAAAACATAAATATTGACGAGATAAGATTTTTTAAATAAAACTATCTTTTCGGATTATTTCGCGGATTTATTTAGATTTTTGGTTCCCGACGTTTCGGATGCCTTACCTACAGCAATCATGGCCATGGTCTAAGGAGATAAGATTTTTTATTTTTTCTATATAGCTATATGATTAATTACAATTTTCTTTCATTTATAGATGCAACGATGGAACCCCATCTGCCCCTCTTTATAAAGCGTTATTAGCAGAACACAATCGTATTGCCGGAGAGCTGTACTCAATGAATCCCTTCTGGGAGGACAATGTTTTGTTCCTGGAAGCGAGGCGAGTGGTGGCCGCGATCATACAACATATCACTTTTAATGAATTTCTGCCGGTGTTATTAGGAGAGGTATGATGCTATATTTGTTTTTAAATGCGCTTTAAATAAAATTACTTTTTACATACATAATATGTCTCTATGTATGGTTTAAATATTACTATCTATTTTTAAATCCTTCCTTCCGTTTAATGAAGTAAAATTTGATACATCTACGTAACATTGGGGGCACCAAGTCTTAGGAACTCCTTAAGTACAGAATTCCATTTTCAAGCATAAATTTGTTTTTAAAAGTATGTTTTATATTTATTTCCGTTCATCGTTATAATATTTCTTGACCACGCTGTACTATGATGCACATTACCTACTAATTGTAAAATAAGGGTTTTTTTTTAAATTCCTCCAATTTTTTTCAGTGTGACGACATTTTTAAATATTGTTTATATTGATTTCAGGTAGGAATGGCTAAAGCTGAATTGAAATTGACATCGCTTGGATTCTGGCGCGGATATTCAAGTTCTAACCGCGCTGGAGCCTACACAGAACTGGTGTCAGTTGCACCTATCTTCGACGCTATGATGAATGAAAAATTGGTAATTATATTTTAATATACATCTTATTATATTGTACTTTCAACAAAATATAAAAGGAATACCAATCTATTGTTCAAATTTTAGTGATTTAAAAAAAATATACTATCTATACTAATATACTAATATTATAAAGAAGTCAAGTTTGTGAGGTTGTAGGGGGTATTCTCTGGATCTACTAAACCGATTTAGATGGAATTTGGTAAGAAGATAGTTTGGGACTCTGGGAAGGACATAGAATACTTTTTATCCCTGAAATCATCCCTTAAGGGGTTGAAAATGGGGATTAAAGTTTGTATGGGGAATCAACCTAGGGGAAATCAACCTAACCAACCTAACGAACCTGATCGAAGTGAGAGTGAGTCGCTAGTTTGATATAAATCAAAAGCTTTAATTATTTTCAAAATTATTAAGCAAGCTTTATATGTATACAAATCTATCACAGAAGAACCAAAAATTTTATCCGAGATAAAGCCTATATGCTATTCCACACTATAATCTATCTCTGTACCAAATTTCATCCAGATCTCTTCAGCTGTTTTGGCGTGATTGAGTAAGAAACAGCCAAACATCTATACTTACACATTTATAATATTAGTATAGGTATTTACAAATGTAATATATATATGCAAAAGTGGTTCGCAGTTATTAACTTCAATCTAAAGTATCGGCCCCGACAATGAAACAAATATTTCCATCATAATTTTCAGATAAACACAACAGTGACTCTTAAAGATCTAGTACAAACAAGTGCCCACCAAGTGTCCAAGTTCCCTACATCAGCCCAGTGGGACCTGCAGCGGTCGCGCGACCACGGCGTCCCTTCGTACTTGAAAGTACTTCGCATCTGTGATCCGATGTTAAATGTCAAGTCTTATGCTGATTTCGAAAAACTCGGCTATAATAGAACTCAACAAGAAATGATGGCAGATATGTACAGGTATTTTCGATTTTTTTATAAATATAATGTAGTTTCTTGAAACAGCAAAGAATCGACTATTTTTAGGGTTCCGTAACTCAAAAGGAAAAAATCGGACTAGTGCGAGTCTGATTCGCACGCCGAGGGTTCCATAGTATGAAACATTAAGTAAACATTTTTTTTGTGCTATAAGTCATTGCTTCTTACCTCGACAAAATTACAAAAAGGTTTGATTCCCTTGCGATTTTTTTTTTTCGATTATAAACTTATTTTAATATTTCATTCTACTAAACCCTCGATGTATGAGTCATATTCACACTTGTCCGATTTTTTTGAATGAACATACATAGTTCATGAAAAGTAAATGATAAAGGCTTCTTTTAATCTTGATATGACTATGGTACGAATAGTGGCACTACTGCAAGGTTTTCCGTTAGCTGTCAAGGTATATCATTGTTATCTATATATTAATATGTGAAGCAAAAACTTTTTACCCCCTTTTACGAAAAATGCGCGGACGGAAGAGTACATAGAGAAGGAGTGCAGAATACTAATATATTTTTTTAAATTATGCGTAAAAAATACATTAAATCAATAAAAAAAACATTATACACACTACCATGTACTTGACACACACACACATGTATACTCTTTTGTTTATTGTTAAAGTCTGTGGTCAAATTGAGAATAGATTAATATTGTTATATACGCAAGACAATAAATATGAATGAAATAACTTAATGAATTATGGTTCATTTACAACCACGCGGCGATCACTAGTATTGATAATTAAACATTAAAAAATGTTAATTTACTTGTATTTCCAGGAACCCAGCTGACATAGAGCTAATGGTAGCCGGCGCAATGGAGAAACCTGCCTCGGGAGCAGTCATCGGGTCCACGTTAGCCTGCGTGTTGGCGCTGCAGTTCGCTAACTTAAAAAAAAGTGACAGGTAACTAAAGCTTAATAATATTGTAAATTTATTGGTATTAGTTTGTATTTATTTAACGTAGCAACGAATGTACTATTTATGGATCGAAAACAGATGTTGATTTCCTTTTTCGGTAAAGTCGAGCACTACCTGTATGTATAATAATAACTTAGAAAATCACTTCGTTCAGCTATTCATAATTCTACATTTAAATTAAGATTCGAAGTACTCAACCTATAATTTTAATGATATTTAATTTTGTATTCAATTCAGATTTATCCATACAGAAATAGCGATCCACATGACACCGTTGTAACGCTCTAAAAGGAAAAACTAAGGCACTTAGATAAAAAAAAATATTTTCAAATTTTCCCAATTACCCTCATAAGGTAACAACAATATCATAAACCCCTAAACTACTATTAACTATACAATAAATCAAATAAATGAATGCATAATATATTAATCTAAGTTAAATAGTGGCAGTGGTAGCCCAGTGGTAACGCGCTCGCTTAGGAAACTGAGTAAAGCGGGTTCAAATCCCAGGTCTCGCACCTCTGATATTTTCATGTACCAATCATTTCCAACATGATTGCCACTTGTCTTATGGTGAAGGAAAACATCTTGAGGAAACCTGCATGTCTGATTGTGAGAGAACCTAACAAGTTTTCGTAAGACATGCAAAGCCCGCCAACTCGCACTTCGCCAGCGTGGTGGACATGGCCTGATCTTCTTCGTATTGAAGGGAGGCCCGTGCCCAGCAGTGGGATCTTAAAAAGCGCTGAATAAAATAATCTATTAGGTTCTGGTACGAAAACGACTTGCCACCATCATCGTTCGCCGCGGAACAGCTCGCAGCCATACGGAAGGTGTCCCTCGCGGGCCTGCTCTGCGCCGCCGACGACACGCTAGACAAAATACAACCTAAAGCATTTGTTAAAGAAGATCCTTATTTGTAAGTATTTCATAAGTTATACTATGTATAAACGCCAAAGTGTCTAATTTTGAAAGTTTTATTTTGCTTATTTATGAATACTTTTTAGAACTATCCATTTTTATAAAAATGGAATAGCTCTATTGTTTTACACACTACGACACAACAGTTTTTGTGTAAAGAATAGTAATAGTAAATACATAACAAAATAACATATTATTAACTCTGTATAAGTAAGTATAGGATTGGTGTAACAAAAACGAAAATTTATTGTAACTAAATAACATTTTTATAATAAATAAAAATAAATTCCCTTATGTTATCTACCTCTTGGCTTCATGATTGTGGAATCTAGATTCTGATTTTAAAATGCAAAATTTTAAAAGCGATATAATAAATGTATAAATATAATAAACTAGCGACTCACCCTCGCTCGTCTATCCCACGGGAACCGTACATTTTTTCAGGATGATATATAGCCTAAAGCCTTCCTCGATAAATGGACTATCGAACACAAAAAGAATTTTTCAATTCCATCCAGTAGTTCCTGAGATTAGCGTGTTCAACCAAACAAACAAACAAACAAACTCTTCAGCTTTATAATATTAGTATAGATAATATAAAGATAAATAAACAAAGGATGTTAAAATATCAATATTGTAACATAACAGGAACGCGGCGCAACAGTGCTCGCAGCACTCGCGGCTGGAGGCGGACGCGTGGCGCGACGACAGCGGCGCGCGCGCGGCCGAGCGCCTCTCGCAGGACACGCTCGCCGCCGCGCTCGGCAAGGCCAAGCAGGAGATGGCGGAGCGCAAGCGGCTGGAGTACATGCTGTGGGAAGCGAGTGAGTCATTCGTATTATAACCTAGACACACACATACGTGCACACACACATGGTCGCTGAGAGAGGAATGCATAGGGGTGCACTTGCATTTGTTCAGTACCCGAAGGGTGCCAACGGAACCCTATTATTAAGCCTCCGCTGTCCTTCCGTCCGTCTGTCAGAGGGTTGGTCCCATGAATCGTCATAAGTAGAGCAAAAACAAATAATAAAAAACCAAGATGGCGTATTTCAAAAAGGCTGCCATGCTAATTAAAAAAAATCGTTTATGGCACGGAACACTTCATGTGGGAGTCCGACTCGCACTTGACCGATTTTTTATATTGACTTTTTTCACAATAATTCATACATATTTAAAAAAAATCAAACAATTCTCTCAGGTGGAGGAGCCGACCCGAAGTCCCCAGTAGGCACCGCCGCTTCTTTCTCTAAAGCCAACAAATACGCTCTGAAACTTGCGAACACATCTTTATTCTTCGAATTTGCGACCAATGAACTTCTTAATTCTATCAATGGGTAAGATTAAATACTATTAAGTTTTAATTTCAAGCAAAAATCAGAACGAGTCAATTTTGTTAAAAAAAATTAAAAAAAAATACTTTTGATAAAGTATAATGTACGAGACTTGAATAAACAAGTCAAATAACCCCAATAATTCTATACTCTATTACTCCACCTCCGTACTCTTTTAAGTATAGAAAGTTTCAAATCAATACATTAACTAAAAGTATGCAAAACGACTTTCAATATGTAGGTAATTACATACTTATTAAATTATAAGTAAAGCTAATAAAAGCAAGCTAATACATGTAAACTTTTTAATAACAAAAAAGTGTATCGACTTTAAAATAACATAAAAGTTATTATTCCATTTTGGGGGATGGAACCATCTTTGAAGTAAATAATATAACCCATTTATGGTTCCTATTAGTAAAAATATCGTGTACATACAATAAAAAAATCCAAACTACCCCAATAATTAAAATCTAAAAAAAATCACATGAAACACCAATATAATAACATTTCACTGTAGACGTCGTCGCAAACGTCAAATCCTCGACGACTTCGGGACCGCCAACGACTTCGTAGAGTCTCTTCAGTCGGTGGACGTGAGCGGGTTCCTCGGGCAGGAGCAGCTCGGGCCCGCCATCGAGCCGCAGTGCGACGACCACGGCGGCTGCGACCCCGACAGCCCCTTCAGGACTTACACGGGTTATTGTAATAACCTACGGAACCCCAATTTGGGCAAGAGTTTGACGACTTTTGCGAGGTTGTTGCCGCCCGTGTATGAAGATGGTAAGTTTCACATGTTTATAAAACAAAGGGGCAAAACAAAAGTGGGTGGGTTAATAAATTGAACGTCATCTAATACTTTCTTAAATTAATGTGAATATTTGGTATTTTAAATAAAACCATCTTTTCGGATTATTTCGCGGATTTATTATGATTTTCGGTTGCCAACGTTACCTTTTTCTCTCAAAGTCCGATGGGACGACACTTTGAGACGTCGGTGAGAGTTAAGGTGCAGGTCCCAGGCTTTACGTGCCCCCCGACTGCGGTCAAACACCGCCAACTTTCCAACTCCAAGCTACTACTGAGAATATCTTAATAAAAAAAACCAGAACTTGAACTTAGTCCGACTCTGGACTCGAACCCAGGACCTCCGGATCTGTAGACGTACATGCCACCGAATCAGTTAATCATCATCATACCAACGGTACGCAGGAGTGAGCCGGCCGCGCATCAACTCGGTGACGGGCACGCCGCTGCCGTCGCCGCGCGTGGTGTCCACCGTCGTGCACCCCGACATCTCCAACCTGCACACGCGCTACACGCTCATGGTCATGCAGTTCGCGCAGTTCCTCGACCACGAGCTCACTATGACGCCCATACACAAAGGTAACATAACATACACTTGTTATTACTCACGTGTAGTTGAAGTGTAATTGGGTAATCTCTAGCTTACATTTTAGATTTAAAACTTATTATCATTGAAATAGAATATATCGTATGTTAATTTTGGATAATAAGTGTAATGTGCATGTGTGTTTTTTGTTTACAACGAAACAAATCTAGATAAAAGGGTTCTTAATGGTATTTTGTGTTACTTAATATTGGTTTAACGACTGCCACTCATTTTTATTGGTATGGTGATTTGACTTAGTTTTATATTTTGGCAATTTAAAAACCTTATGTCCTATTGAAATAAATATGTAATAATTAAAAAAATAAAATTAATTATTATTATTAGATTAATTAACATAATTAAAGAAATATGAACTTCAATTGGACATTTCCATTTTGTTTAAATGAAAAAATATTCAATCAGTGAGTTTGGATAAAACTAATATATATTGTGCATATCCTACAAAATTACATAATATGTTCGCATTTAACTCGCCTTACTGACGAATCCACATCTAACACGAAATGCATGATAACATTTTCTGTTTACCTTAAATCTATATATTGTTTATACAAATTATAAATATTATAACAGGTTTCCACGAATCCATCCCCGACTGTCGGTCGTGCGACTCGCCCCGCACCGTCCATCCCGAGTGCAACCCCTTCCCGGTGCCTCGAGGGGACCATTACTACCCTGAAGTCAACATCACATCTGGAGAACGGCTTTGCTTCCCATTCATGAGAAGTTTGCCTGGACAACAACAATTAGGTAATTAAAAAATATATAACTGTATACATAGATTTGTTTAAAATACATATAACTAAATAGGTGAATAAATCACAATATCATGTTAACTAGTAACCTATCCTTATGTCGCTTGGGTGCGTCATTTGGTGCCTTTTATATTTATAATATCCCTCATGCGATCCCCCATATTAATGAGGCGTCGCGGGATCACGTACGCACTCAACAATGATGCTCCAACGGGAGAACGCAACAACTATGGGGTTGCTCCAACAGTCCACTCTGCTATCAGAGAAGTACCAGGAGCAACCCGCATGATATACCACCCACCGAAATAGGCCACCTCCTAGTGCGTTTCTTGGCTTCGCGCCTGGCTGAACTGCCGGACGCTAATGAGACCCCACCAAGACAAGCTAAACGCACTTTGGGGGGGAAGACTATGTTTGACCCAACCTGTGAATCGTAATCTCAATTGCAATAACTATATACCAATCCCACGTCCCCAGGTCCCCGCGAGCAAGTGAACCAGAACACAGCATTCATAGACGCGTCAGTGATATACGGCGAGAACCCGTGCATAGTGCGCAAGCTGCGCGGCTTCACCGGCCGCCTCAACGCCACGGCGAGCCCGGCGCGCGGCCGCGACCTGCTGCCGCGCTCCGACTCGCATCCCGAGTGCAAAGCGCCCAGTGGGTTCTGTTTTATTGCTGGTATGTATCATTTACTCATTTATCTTGTGCATTGGCTGCGCATACTACGTATTTACTTACTTATTTACCTTGTATTTATTACTAGCGGTATGCACTACTCATTTTATTTGACTTATATTTATTACTAGTGACTTACTCTCCCTTCATCGGGTCCGTCCTTACTCCTTATGTACTTAATAGTAACATATGTGCTACTGCGAAGTCTATCTGAGTACTCATTCAAATCAATCGAGCTGTTTCAGCGTAAACCAGTAACAAACATACACACCTTCCATATCCTAAACATCTCCGTTTCAAAGTGAACTTAGATATAGACTTACGGTGAGTCTCAATATCTATGTATAATCTCCTTTTCTAGAGATAGAAGAATTTGACATAATTTGTATGAAACAATATATAACTTTAGTAACAAAAACGATAGATAAAACATATCAATGTGGCATAACACATAATAATAAGTTGAATTTCTCTTGTCTGTTTAATATACCTACTCTATCTATATTTTGTTTTTACTAATTACAAATGTTCAAATTACGTTTCTATTATTATTATAATGCTATATGATTACTTAATAAATAAATTATATGATTTAGGTGACGGTCGAGCCTCAGAACAACCAGGTCTGACCGCCATCCACACGGTGTTTCTCCGCGAGCACAACCGCATAGTGGAGGGCCTGCGCGGCGTCAACCCGCACTGGGACGCCGACCTGCTATTCGAGCACACGCGCCGCATCGTCGCCGCGCAGTTCACGCACATCATATACAACGAGTTCCTGCCGCGATTGTTGTCTTGGAATGCTGTCAATCTGTACGGATTGAAGCTGTTGCCTGCTGGTGATTATATTGTTTTTTATTACATTTATATTGTAACTGCGTGACTGCCTCGGTGGTGTAGTGGCTAGCATGTACGGTTGCACATCCTGAGGTCCTGGGTTCGAGTCCCGGGTCGGGCCAAGTTTAGTTATTGAGTCTTTCTGTTTAGTAAGACTCAGTGACAGCCCGGAGTTGGGAAGTTGGCGGTGTTTCACCCCCGTGCCTCGGAGAGCACGTAAAGCCGTCGGTCCTGCGCCTTAACTCTCACCGGTCGTGTCGAGTAGTCGTCCCACCGGAGTATGAGAGTGACAGGAATAGAGAGTGCTCTTGTGTCTGCGCGTACATTTGTGCACTATAATATCTCCTGCGCAGTTGGCTAGTCTCAATGAGATTGGCCGCCGTGGCCGGAATCGGTCAGGAGGACATTATTATTATTATATTGTAACTAGCGATTTACTCTTTCTTCGCTCGTGTGTGTCTTTAGGTACGTTTTATCACAGATCACATAATACTATATACTAGGTTTTATATAGATAAGAATAATCTTTGTGAGCGTACGTTCGAGGGAGACACATGCTATTGCGTCTGTATGTCTTTTTAGGGCTTACAATTTTCTAGTACATTGTTTTGAAATAATCGCACTACTGATCATATGATTTAATGATAACACTCTAGGAACAAAAATGTGAATAATAGATTTCATTAGAATATCCAAACAACATTTTTTTAAAAATTATTTAAACTAGCGGAAAACAAAAACAAACCTACCCCATGGGAAGCGTACATTTTTCCGGGATAAAAAGTAGTCTATGTGTTATTCAAGACTATAATCTATCTCTGTGCCTATCCAGATCCGTTCAGCCGTTCTTGCGTGAAAGAGTAACAAACATCCACTCACAAACTTTCACATTTATAATATTAAAATACGGATATTTTTTTAATTTCTAATGAAATCTGTTAGAATTCATATTATCGGTAAATCATTTAATCAGTTAAGTATTTTTCTAATGTCATCTGTTTACTGAAACGATATAAAAATTAACGATTTAAAACTTATGATCCAGGTTACTACAAAGAGTACTCGCCGACGTGCAACCCGTCCATCGTGACGGAGTTCGCGGCCGCCGCCTTCCGCTTCGGGCACTCGCTGCTGCGGCCGCACTTGCCGCGCCTCAGCCCCTCGTACCAGCCCGTCGACCCGCCCATACTCCTGCGAGACGGCTTCTTCAGACCTGACATGTTTATGAATGTAAATACTTTATATTATACCACGACATCCGAAATACCTACTAATTTTATATATCAATTTTTGTGAAAATGTTAGGGTTGTGTCGATAACAGATAAACAACTAAAATAAATATACTGACAAAAACCTTCATAATGATAAGGACCCAATATTAGACTATAGTTTTATTAGAGTTTAATAAAACCACTATCTTACATTTTGGCTGTACTTGCGAAGCTTAGTTTAAAACACTTCTTTTCATACTTTCAGGTTTAAACCACAAAAAATCCCTAAACAAATTGGATTCAATAAAATCAATAAGTATTAAAGTTTTTGACTCCCCAGTCATGTTACACACTATATATATATATATATATATATATATATATATATATATATATATATATATATATGTATGCAAACTGAAGACTTCACAAATGTCACCTAGAGAGTCCATAATAAATTTTGATTTATAGCATTCTTATATTCCGATATTTTCCTTCCAGCATCCACCAATGGTAGACGAACTTATCCGCGGTCTTTCCTCCACACCCATGGAGACCCTGGACCAGTTCATCACTGGAGAAGTCACCAACCATCTATTCGAGGATCGAAGGATTCCCTTCTCTGGTATTGACTTAATCGCCCTGAATATCCAGAGAGGAAGAGACCACGGCATACCGAGTTATAACAACTACAGAGCGCTTTGTAATCTAAAGAGAGCGTCCACTTTCGAAGATCTAGCTAGGGAAGTCCCCGATGAAGTTATTGCCAGGTAAAGTATTAAAAATATTTATTGCAGAAGGTTCTACTTTATTTACTGCTTCGGTGGTTCACATAATACTTTCTTAGATTAGATTTATTTAAAATGCTTCGGTGGTGTAGTAGCCAGTATGTATGGCTGCAGATCCGGAGGTTTGGATCGGACCAGTTTAGTTATTGAGTATTTCTTTTAAGAAAGTCTCGGTAACAGCACAGAATTGGGAAGTTGGCACTATATTTCAGATAGATAAATTATTATTGAGAACTGCCTTAGACAATAAAATATAAATTTAATATTATATGTTTTTATTGTGTGCATTTTATCAATTTACTATTTGTCCAACAAATTCTCCAATTATTGTTCCATTAACATGTTTAAAGTAAAAAAATTACAAATACACTTAATTATATATACAAAACAAATGTACAATTAATTATTACTGTACAAGTCATGTCCGCGTGGAATAACGGCAACAATGCTAGCCGCATTCCCCTGTTGTGAATGGCTGCCGATTCTTTGAGCGAAAAATGCGCCAGCTCTTCTGTTTAAAGTTACATTATAAAAATCTATACAGATAAATAAAATTGAAGTATCTGTTTGTAATATTTTTTCTTTTATTGCATTAAAAAACACAATTCATTAAAAATCTATTCGATATCTGTGTCTTGTAATTGCATTACTTCCATAACAGTACAAAATACTTCTAGCTATGTTTAAAGTAAAAAAATTACAAATACACTTAATTATATATACAAAACAAATGTACAATTAATTATTACTGTACAAGTCATGTCCGCGTGGAATAACGGCAACAATGCTAGCCGCATTCCCCTGTTGTGAATGGCTGCCGATTCTTTGAGCGAAAAATGCGCCAGCTCTTCTGTTTAAAGTTACATTATAAAAATCTATACAGATAAATAAAATTGAAGTGTCTGTTTGTAATATCAGAATAACACCTTTATAAAATGCATATAGAATTATATACGGTACTTATAAGAAAAACACAATTTTTAAAAATTTTGTCTGTCTGTTTATTGCGGCTAATCTTCGTAACGGCTGGACCAATTTTAACGGGACTTTCACTGGCAGATAGCTGATATTATAAGAAGTAACTTAGGCTACATTTATTTTAGAAAAAGAATTAGGGTTGCGCTCAAAAAAATTGAAACGTATCTAAGGACGCACCCGAGCGAAACGAGGATAAGTCGCTAGTTAATACTATAAAATATTCTATTGCAGATTCAAACGCATATACCCGACGGTGGACGACATCGACCTGTTCCCGGGCGGCATGAGCGAGCGCCCGCTACAGGGCGGCCTCGTGGGGCCCACCTTCGCCTGCATCATCGCCATACAGTTCCGACAGCTGAGGAAATGCGATCGCTTCTGGTAACATTGCTTTTATATGGTTTTTTTTGAAGTGAAACTCCTTTAGAATCGTTGTGATTTGAAACTCGATGAAACGAAAATGCGTCACTAAAAAGAGACAAACACATAAATATTAAATATATAGGATTAAAGCAGCAAGGGAATGAGATAGAATAATTTGCCATGTTGCCATGGTAACCGTTTTTATTGTCTGACAAATATGTAATATTATATTTTTTCCGTATTTGATATTCTATAAATATATAATTGTAATATGCTTTATTTAATTATTGATTTGTTTTAATTTAATTGCGATATTTTCCAAAGAAGTTTTACTTCAACCGCGCGTAAAGTTTACACGCGCCCATTTTTATTTTTTTTTTATTTTGTACATATGTTAGGTATGAAAACAGTTGATTAATGAAAATTTGTTTTAAACCGTTAAAGAAAATTTCAATATAACTTACATTTTCATCAGTGTCTATTCGATTTGTTTAGCCGAATCTTTTATTGCTTGATTGTGAAATTTTTTTATAAAGTTATTTTCGTCTTAGTGGCATTTTCCTGTATAATATAAGTCTTGCAAAAAATAACTTAAAGACGGACTCGCCCATGAAAAGTTTTTGTATTAAGGCTTAAATTATACGAATATTTTCTTGATTTAAATTAAATAGTCTAAATACTAAGTTACAATATTATTCCTTGGATATATCGATTAATGTATTTAACGTATTGCTGTACTTACAATACTTATTTATCGTATTCTCTGATAGGTATGAGAACGATAACCGAGCGGCACGCTTCACAGAGCTGCAACTCGCCGAAATACGCAAAGTGACGCTATCAAAGATCCTGTGCGAGAACTTCGACGTGAACTCCGACATACAGCGCGCCGCCTTCGACCTGCCCAGCAATTTCCTGTAAGATTTGCTATTATTTAATATACTATAAAAAGGCAGTGGTAGCTCAGTGGTAACGCACTCGCTTGGGAAACCGAGTGAAGCGGGTTCAAATGCCGGGCCTCGCACCTCTGATATTTTCATGTGCGAATCATTTCCAACATGATTACCACTTGCCTTACGGTGAAGGAAAACATCGTGAGGAAACCTGCATGTTTGAGAGAATTTAGCAAGTTTTCGAAAGACACGCGAAGTCCGCCAACCCGCACGTTGCCAGCGTGGAAGACTATGGCCTGATCGCCCTCGTATTGAAGGGAGGTCAGAGCCCAGCAGTGGGACGTTAAAAAGAGCTGAATAGATAGATAGATAGAATATACTATACTATTATAAATGTGATTTTGTATGTGTGTATGTTTGTTATTCTTTGGATGAAATTTAAAATACATACTTATATATTATAACCTGACGTAGCATATAGGCTATTGTAAGTAATAACTTTTTGACAAATGATGGCGCTCCCTGTATATAATATAACAAATATAAAAGCTAAAGTAAGTCAATCCTCATTAATTCATATAATACTTATATAATTCACCAAAATAAACTCCTCCAAATGATTAGTTTTACCGTCAGATAAAAAAGTTTAAATTTTATCCATTGAATGACCCTAAAAAGTCTAGAAAACTATTTTTTTCTTTTATTGCATTAAAAAACACAATTCATTAAAAATCTATTCGATATCTGTGTCTTGTAATTGCATTACTTCCATAACAGTACAAAATACTTCTAGCTATGGCCATTGTATTTATATTAATAAAGTACCTGGGCGATCAAACCATCACTCGGCATTTTTTTAGAAGAAATATAAAATTTACGTTCTTTCGAAAAAGACACTTATGTGTATAAACTTAATAAGAAAATTCTTATCTAAATACAAAATTTGATCCAAATCGTTAGAGCTGTATCCGAGATTAAATTAATGTAGTTATAATATATATACAAAAATTGCTCATTTAATATTGTAAAAAAAAGTGTGTGTATGTGTGTACTTATGTACTCACGTAAGAAGTTTTATTTCTTTGGTGTAACAGTACAAAAATAGCTAAAGATTTTATCCCGTATGTCACAACTCTGTTTGTAAAAGGAATGCAGCTACCTTCATCATGTCGCTTATTGGCTGTCGATGTGGGAGCGCATTGTAAAAATTTGACTCTCATATTTTTTTCCTACAATGCCAAAAGAAGTATAACTTCAATAATAAATACATAATGTTACACTGTCAGCAACCCCCGCGTGCCTTGCGCGTCGCTGCCCAAGCTGGACCTGTCCGCGTGGAGGGAAAGCTCCACGCAGGGCTGCCTCATCGCCGCGCGCAACGTGCCGCTGGGCGAGTCCGCCTTCCCGTCCCCTTGTACGTCTTGCATCTGCACCGTTGATGGGGTGAGTTGGTTATAATCATTTCATTTATAGTTCAAGGAATGGTGTTAGTGATAAGTGAACTTGATAAGTGAATTGAGGTGCCTTGCGTTGCTTGACAGGCACATAAATGAAGGGATTTTGAACCGCATTGTTACTTGCGATGAATGGATTCTTTTTGATAATCGTAAGCGGTCATTATATTGGTTAAACCCTGGTTCAGATCCTAGGCAATGCACCAAACGAAAACTTACCCCTAAAAAAGTAATAGTCACTGTTTGGTGGTCTAGTGCCCGTATATTTCATCACAGTTTCTAAACAAATGGCACCAACATTACTGTGGATGTATACTATGGGGAACTAGACACAATGATGAAGAAGCATGCAAACCAGTCTTGGTTAATCGCTTGTCCCCGCTGCTCCTACACGATAACGCTCGACCTCATACGGCAGAACAGACGGTCTCTAAGCTATGAGTACAAGAGCTAGGGTTGAAAGTATTTGCGTCATCCACTGTAATCACCAAACCTTGTGCCAACAGACTTCTATTTTTTCCAAAATTTGAATTACTTTTCGGTAGGGAAAAAATTCAATACCCGAGAGTCAGTACAATGCCTTTCAAGAGTTTATTAGTTCCCATGTTCCCATACACCTGACTTCTTTAAAAAGGGTATTGAAAAATTACCACTGTGCTGGCAGAGATGCATAGCATGGGTGCATATTTTGATTGATAGAAATATAAAATATTTATAAAAAAATGACTTTAACTTTCTGTAGGTATATTAAACGGCAATTTCATATGCTAAGACCTAATATTTTCTTAGATTTACGCGAATATTTGACAATTTAAATGAATCTATCTTTTCGGATATTTTCGCGGATTTATTTTGATTTTTCAAAATAAATCCGAAAAGATAGATTTATTCAATATTATATATATGTACATTGTACATATGTATGTATATAATTACAATCCACGTTCCATCTATCAGGCGCAATGCGCATCGCTCCGCATCACGGACTGCGCGCAGCTGTGGCGCGAGTGGCCGCGCGAGGCGGTGCTGCGCGACGACGTGTGCACCGCGCAGTGCGGCGCCGCGCCGCCGCCGCCGCCCGGCGCCGCGCCCGCGCCGCACTCGCAGCGGGCGCCGCGGCGACCGCTCAACTTTAAATTCCCGGATTTAACGCCCTTCATAGCTAAGTGATCTTCTTAGTGCGTTAGTGCGTGAACAGGTACGCTGTATTATTTGTATCAACTGTTAGTTTCCGATTTTAAAGCCGTTTATTGGCAGGAGATGAGAATTATATACATTTGAACGCATTATGAAATAGGTAATACTTTTAGGTATGTACAAATATGTTGACGGGTGGAATTCTCGATTGAACGATCGATTTTTAGGACACATTGAAGAAAAACAAAAAATAACAAAACGTGTTTTATTCAAGATATTTGCTGATCTCTTTGACAGTAGCAATACGGAATGTAAATGGAAACAACAATTTATGACCAAACAAAAAAATTACGCCTTATAAAAATTACATAGGGCAATGTATAAATCAAAAAGTCGATTACATTTTGTAACAATATTGTAATACAGTGTACTGGATATATATTTCAATAAACACACGGTAGTTAACAATATTAAAATGTACGTGCGCATTTCGCACAATTTTCGGAACCTCACGTTTGTTGCTAAATTAGTGACAACTTTAATAATTCACGTTTTATATAAATAAGATCGTTAGTACAAGATTAGCAAACATAAAAATTAGACACTTAAAAAATACATAATTTAATATTCACATTCAAACTAGTTATGTTGATCGATTTTTGCTCTGACGATCTGATATTAACATATTTATGTACATAACAGTATTAAACGTGAACTTCTATCACGGACTAGACAATCGCCAAGTAAATGTGACGTCATCAAATGAATTACTTTATAGGTTGTGACAATGAACCAGTCAGTATCGAGGCACAAATCACTATATTAATATGTATTTAAATGAGTCACTGTTGTATCAACGCATAGTTATTTTATAGCTTGGCATTAATTTTCTTATAGAATATTACTTCGCCAAGTTTAAAATTATTATTATTATACTTAGTTGAAAATATCGAAACGTTTTCATGTCCATTATTCATTAATGTATAAAATGTCGTAGAAAATATTAAAATAATATTAACTTAAATAAAATTGTCAATATTTAAAAAATAGAAGAATATAAGTGCTAATTGAAATGTAAAGGAATATAACATGGTCATAATTAAAACGCTTGTGTAGTAAGTCAGACAAAATTATCATTTTATATACATATCTATATATCTATATATTATAAAAACCTCATTTCTCATTATCATATTATTTACCACATAATGGTTACCAATGTCTGACGAAGCGCATTTACGGCCATTTTAAGCTTTAATTGAAAAAAAATACAAAATAATTTAAGATTTATAATGTAAGCCCGAATGTCACAACAAAATATTATTATTAATTTATCTTCATGTAGCCAAAATGTTACTGAAATACATAACAAATGTCTTAATAGATTTTAAAACAATATAAACAATATTTTAGAATGTTACCATTTAACATACAAGGAAATAGTTTAAACGAATGTATTGTAATAAAGTCCTCTGTAGAATAAGAATGTTTCTCACTGCCTAGTTATGCATCTAGTAGTAAGTGTGTATAAATTATTTTTGTAAAAATATTGGCGTAATTAATTTTATATAGGAATAATTTTTTTACGAAGTAAAATAATAGTTAATTAAATATCACGAATAGTCATTTGTGTTTTATTTATATAAACCAATTAGAAATTAAGTACATGACACAGTATAAAAATCCATACAGCAACAGCTGTCAAAGAAAGGTGCCATGAAAAATATCAATTTTCGTGGTGAACGGTGTCAAAGTTAAAGTTCTCCATTATTCGATATTGGCGAAGTAAATTGTGCCAACACGACATTACTAAAAGCCACTAAACAAAAACAATTAATTGAATTTTAAAGCACTGTAGCGCCATCTAGTGGTAAGTTACACTTATACCCGACAACCCTAAAGCATTTTCCCGACTGTCACATAAAAGTACGTATTACAGTCGGGAGCGTCTTCCATTGAATTTAAGGGTGGTCCCTCATCGGGAGCATTCGCCTGTAATGTAACAGTTCAGATTCGAGCTTTACGTAAGTGAGGGAGAAGAACTGAGCATTAATATTAGTAATGCTCAGTTCTTCTCCCTGGTCGAATCTAAACTGTTACATTACAAGCGAATTGCTCCCGGTGAGGGACCGCCTTAAGAATTTCATTAAATTGAGCGCCTCACGCCATCTCTAGACGCCTTTGCTAAACGACTGTATGGACTAATAGACTGTGTATTAAATTCAACATATAATAAAATGAAATGAAAAGGCAATCATATTTACAAATCACTTTATTCGTTTCATAATATTATCAAGTCTATTTAGTTCCTTTTTACAATAAATACATTGCTTTGAGTATAAAAAAGTTGGTGTTGCAGTAAAAAATAAACAACACAAACACTGGACAATCGTAATGTCTTGACTTCGCGCACATAATGTACGTGTAACGTATGCACAACACTTGGCTTGGTGTCTTCTATCACTTCACGTTTCGTTTAAATAAACACCAAACGCTCAATTTTGATTGCACATTGTCTATTCATCGTCATCCTGAAAAAAAAAATATATTAATTATAACCTTCCAACTTCTATAATGCGTTTTTTTCTGCACTTTCTCTTTCTGTATCGCTATTTAACACTATTTCCCACATACATGGGTTGACTGGAAGAGACCTCTTATAGAGATATTCTAAATATACATATATATACATATATATACATATATATACACACATATATATATATATATATATATATATATATATATATATATATACAAACCAAAGAATAAAATTCAAAAATCAGAGGTTCTAATTTTCTAAACACAAATTCGAACTTACGCACACCACATAAAGTACTTTTTTAAAAGAAACAACGTGCGTTTTAGTTTTGTCATCCGAAAATCAATAAACAAGAGAGAGGTTTGAAAAAAGCGCAAATGAATTTCGAATTATGCACTTCTTTTTGAGTACACTTTTGACACTAATTTTGTACATATCTTGAGTTTTTGCATATGAATGGTTACACTACACTATTTATTTAAAAATACGTTTATAAAGTAGACTCAAGTGCCACGCGGATCCTGATTTCTTCGGTTCGAGTAATGGAACGGACAATACAATAGTTGTTGAACTTTTCAGACGACTTCAGAGAGACTTCTTTCTTTCAGAGAGTTGAAAAACGGACTAAGGTTGTGTCGTTTTATATGCATAAATATTTTAAGACTAAATTGTGTGACATTTTTAATAAAAAATCTTTTCGGATTGTTTCGCGAATTTATTTTAACCCGTATCTCCCGTGACTATGATTACTGTAAATCATTCGAAACGTCAGGAACCAAAAATCAAAATATGTAAATCTGCGAAAAAATCCGAAAATAAACAGTTTTATTTAAAATGTCAAATATTCGTGTAAATCTAAGAAAGTATTAAATAGTGTGACTCACAGTGGATACATCGTGTCAGTTAGCAGCCACCTCCTTGAAGCCGTTCGCCATGGGCTGGTCGGTGCTGCGCCGCCACAGGCCGTACACGCGGCCCGGCACCGCCTGCCACAGCCGCACCGTGCCGTCCTCCGAGCTCGTCGCGTACAGCTCGCCGTCGGGCGACCACCGCACGCAGTGCACTGGACCGAAGTGACCCTTGTTTGATTCTGTAATTAAATATATTGTTTATATTATATATATTTATTATATTTGTTATTAAAGTAAAACTTCTTTCTAACTTGGGGAGTAAGCTGGTGGGTGCGTTACGAAAAGTGTAACGTTACGGGCGAGGCGAACGTTTGTTGCCATAGTAACCGTTGTTATTGTCTGACAAATGATACATAATATTATATTCTTTCCTTAAACGATATTTTATAAATATTGTAATATGCCTAATATGCGTTATTTTTAGTATCTCACTTATCCTAATTATTGAAAACATAAATTGAATTTCATATACCGTCCCTTTCATATATACAAAGAGTACCGATTACCTACAGAAGTTTTACATCTTGCACGTGTACACATTCATACACGCATTCTTTATTTTATTTTTTATTTTAAGTATAGGTACAACGAATTTGAACTCTGAATGAATTTATTTATAATTTGAACTCTGAATTTAACAGAATTGGTTCATAATAAGCTAAGATAGTGTAACATATGCACAAAATATATTAAGTCGATCAAAAATTAGATTACATGAGACACAGGTGGCATAATAATCTAGATGTAATTTGGCCTATTTTATTTGTTTGAATGCGCCATCTTTGAATTTGCACTTCAGACTTATTAGGTACTCGAGACATACACCTATTTGTTCATATTTCAACAATCATGAATTCATCGTAAGTAAAATTATGCAAAATTTTTTTACGATTACGTTGACGTTTCAGTCATTAAAGACATATTCGTGTTCAGGTATCAGAATACCTGACTGTCGTCACCCAACAGGCGACTGTCACCTATATTTTTTCCATCCAATTATCAAAACACTATAAAGAGACAAACTGATAATGTTATAAGAAATAAAAATTCAAGATCCCAACCACTAACCAAGTTCAGTGCCAGTGTTATAATCGAACTTGTACACTTTGAGGTCCTCGCCGCCGCACACGAAGGTGGCGCGGCTGGGGGCCAATGAAGCTGAGTAGCACTTAGTGGGCACGGGGAATTCCCGCATCTTGCGCATCGTATCTGACGAGTAGAACGATACGTTTGTACCTGAAAACAAGATAAGCATATAGTAATGTATATGAAACCATCTTTTCGGACTTTCACGCGATTTTATTTTGAATTTTTGTTCGGTTTCAAATGTTTTACAGTAATCATGGTCACGGGAGAGACTAAGGTGATACAAGTTAATCGTTAAAAGCTGTGGTTTCAGACGGTATCCTCTGTTCGGTCTAGGTTCTGAAACTGGTCATTGGACTGTCTGTCTTGTACCCAGGATTCGGAAACCCGTTCAATTTTTAAAAGGGTTATGGCCATTGACCCCAAACCGAAAAGCTTTTCGGTTTAAGGTTTCGGTTACGTTCTTTAACCAGTTAAAGAGAGAACGGTTTTTGACGAATTTAGGTTCCATGAACAAATACGGTTTAAATAAGTTTTTGTGTGTTTACATTTGGCGCGTCTTTGCTAATGATGAATGGCTTAGCAGACGAATGCATGAACGTTTCTTACTTATGAATGAATTAACCGTTTTATTTCAACCTTTCTCTAAGAATAACCGTTAACCATTATTGATGCGGTTTACTAAACCGTTCGTTTTCATTAAACAGTTAAAGAACGAGCGATGAATTAACCGTTACATTATCGAAATGATCCGTTTTTTTTAAACCGATTCCGAGTCCTGCTTGCACCTAATTTCTCACAGATTGTCATCTTAGCGGATTTTGAAATAAAACGATGTAGACGTGATAAATAAACAAAAATTTCGTAAGTACTATACATATACATAAAAAATATATGAAATACAGTAACAATACTTTACCATGCGCTACAGTCAACACGGCCCCGTCCCTAGACAATTCTAAACTATTTGGAATCGTTGGGAATTCAACTTTTTGAACTTCCTGAAACAAAAAGATTACTAATTAACATCAAAAAATAATTTAACATTTATTTAACGTAACATCAATTCAAAATATCAGCATAGAACAATGTTGTAACTTCAGTACTGTGCTCAATTAAAATTAGAAATTATAAATATAAATAAATATGTTGGGACATTAACACACAGCACCATCTAGTTCCATGGTAAGCTACGAGGCTTGTATTGTGGATACCAGATAGTTGATACTCTACACATATACAACTTTAAATACATACATATTATAAATATAAAAACCCATGACTGGAGTACAAACATTCGTGCTCATCGCACAAACATATGCACCCACCGGGATTCGAACCCGCGACCTTTGGCACAATAAATAGGGTCACTACAAACTGAGCCAATCATGTCGTTTGAGAAATTCATATTATACATATATTAAAATTCTAAATTATTACAATACTGAGTTGCTATGTCGTTCCTTGCAGTATCAATAATTTACAGTGTAAATTTTATATTACCATTTTCACATTTTACTACATTTTCATGTTTAATTTCAACAATAAATTGATAACGAAACAAGCACCAGTCACGCTCTGAGGGTTCAATACCAACCTAATGTAGATAATTAATAGGTAGATCAATATTATTTATTACTTATTTATTTCAATAACAAAATGTATGAAAATATTCAATTACAATACACAATTATTAGTTATTTAGACCACGAAAAGTATTATAAAGCGAAAGTTTGTCAGTGCATGTGTTTGTTACGTTTCCACTCAACGGATATGAGTCAAATTTGGAATGGATAAGCAACCCATAGCCTACTTTGTATCGACGTAACTTATACATAATAACAATAATTACCTGTCCACTAGTACGATCCCAAACGCGCATAGTGAGGTCGTCACTAACGCTCACTATACGCGAGTTGTGCAGGAAGACGGCATGCCTTATACTGTTCGTGTGCGCACTTATTTTTTCCAATGCTAAAATTATAAAAGAGATTTATTATAGTAATAATATAATTATATATAATATATTAAAAAAGTAAAGTTTGTAAGTTTGTATGTAGGACCGCTTGTATGCGAGGTAAGGAGAAGTCAAAAATCATAATTTAGCTCTTTTTACGGAGGAAAATATGTTTAAGAGAATATAAGTGTTAGGGTTGCCCAAAAAAAAACATAACTTATTTTTCGAATCTCTTACGAAAATATGTTAGTTTATCATGTTTTAAGAGCGCAGTTCAAAAAAAAATATTTTAAGAGGTCGCTCAAAATTTTTAACCAAAATCGTTGAAAATCGTTTTTTTTTTTCTTTTATTTATTTCACGTTATTTCACTATTTTCTATTATAAAAATGATTAGGATTCTGAAATTTTCAAATCGATATTTTAATATTTAAAGGTCGCTCAAGATTTTTTTTTAACTTTCCAAGTAGAGTAGTACCTTAAGACTTTTTGGAGGGACTTCTAAACATGTACATATAATGTTCATGTTCAAAAGTTCAATAGTGAAAATTGTCTCGATTTTCTTTTGTATTTCTCTAGCCTTATTTCTATTCTTTAGTATGCCAACTTCAAGAAAAAAAAAAAAAAACTATGTCCAACAGTGGACTACAAAAGTTCTGACAAGGATATTAGGGGAAATTTTGGAATTAGGGTCAGTGACAGAGAAGCTGGGCTGTCATAGGTTACTGTAGTATGGGTATATCACGAGAAAAGAATATTAGGTACTAATGTGAATAGATTTAGAAGAGGTAGACCAAGAAATCTATGAATAGACTGTGTTAAAGAGGACTGAGTTTGAAAGGTGTGTGTATTGAAATAATAGTAAGCAGGCTAATAGAGAGAGATGGAATAAAAAAACTATTAACCGACCTCATGTAGCGTGGGATAAGGACAAGGAGAAGAAAACGAATATATATTTTTATGACATTACGAATACTATAGTTTAAATTGATACTAGAATAGACTTGAACCACATCCTACTAATTCATTTCACTCAGTTGGCTAAGGAAGGCCATGGTCACATCAATCGTGCGGGGCGTGCCGGAGGAAACGCGGTAGCGGCGCACCTGACATTCATACGTTCTTTTATATGAAAGGCGGAAGACGGCTTTAGGGTCAACAGCTATATTTATACCCTACCTTGAGATGGCACTACAGCACTATAACTTCAAAATCGTTCACCATGAAAATAGTTTTTTTTTTTTGACAACCCTTGCGTTTGACAACATTTCCACTAAAATAAAAAGCTAGGCCTACTGCATAGATTTTATATAGTACTTAAACAATTTAATGTAGGTTAAGATACCTCCAGCATCAGGCTTGTTGAGATCATAAACTCTTATTAGTTTCTCATTGCTAGCGGTCAGTAGAAGTGTGTCATCAGAATTGAAGTTCACACTCTTCACTATGTGCTCATGATCAAAAGTGTGTACCACTTCACCGTATCTTGCATCCCATAATTTTGCTGTAAATAAAAGGAAAAAGGTTTTAACATTAAAAAATGTTGTTAGATTTTAGAAATCTGCATTTCAAGCATCCAATTAGAACCCTATTACTAAGCCTACGTTGTAGGTACGTCCGTTTGTACTACCCTTATAAAGTTAACCAGACTCTTAAATTGCAAGAATAAATATTGATATTAAAAAAGAAATGCGCAGGAATCCAAACCGAACTTGGCTTGTTTTAATCCAAATTTTATTACAAACTGTATTAATTATAAAATCTGTAATAATTTCATACCTGTGAAGTCTGCTGCACCACTAGCAGCGAAATTTGCATTTTGTGTTAAAGCTACCCCCCACACTGCTCCTTTATGGCCTTCAAATGTTCCAATCCAGTCACCTGTCTCACCTTGTCGCAACATGGGTTTTCCATCTAAGAAAAAGAAATTAATATTTCAACATTTATTACCTTAATTTTACCCATACATTATTAGTTATTGGCTTAGCTAATGTAGTACTTTTTGCCTAACTACTAAATTGACAATGAATTATAAATACATCATGTTAATGCATTTTTGCATACAACAAATACAAAGACACTGCATCATTATAATATATATTTAATAATAATTAATAATTTAATAATAATAATTTTTTTTATTGAACAAAAACACATAAAACAGTAAGCATATTACATACAAAAACAAATATACATATATTATTATACAGGATAATTTGTTTTTTAAGCTCAGTTTAAATTAGGCTGTGTCGACTCAAAAGATATGGTAGCCTCTGTTGCCGTACTAGGAGACCTGTATTACGGCATACAGCGCCTATCCCCCAAATATGTTTGATTAATTATTATTATAAGCCATTTGATACAAAACGAGTTTTTTTTTTTTTTTTTTTTTTTTTTATATATATTTAATATGAAGAGAATATTCATTAAACTTATCAGCATGGCACTTCATGGAAAATAAACACCAGTTCCTGTGAGTTATGATAAGAATATAAATAAATTTGCTTATTAGTTATTCAAATTGTAATATGTTATCAGTTATCACTTTATAAGTGATCAAGAAAATAATAAATTATAATGTTTAAATTAAATAATAGTCTTAACCTTAAGTGACTGAATAATCTAGACATATAATAAAATTCTGAGTTGAATCTGTATATTGGTAAATATTTTTTGGAAAATCATATTATAATAGTAATTATTATTGATACAGAGGCTGAATCTATAGTTTTTAAAATTTTTGTCTGTCTGTCTGGGAAGCATCACAAGAAAACCACTTTTGACGAAATTGGGTATGGTGATAGCTGGTTGTCCAGGTGAACATTTAGGATACTTTTTAGTGCGGGAAAATATCTCATCTCTGAGAAATCTAGGTATACTAAGGGTTAAAACGTACCTAGACTCGAACCCATGCGGAGCGAGGGTGAGTCGCTAGCATTATATACATTTTTATTGTTGATACTAGTGACAAAAAATCTGTTATGACTTATGAGCTTTGCATGTCTACACTTTACACAGTTTCATTACATGTCAGAGTCAAAGTAAAGTTTATGAGGGTTACAATATAACCAGGCATCCAGGATATCTATCCTATACTGTCAGTATAATAAATTATTTTTATGCTTTCCATCAAAAATAATAAAAGACTATGACCTTCTGTGCCATTTGTGTAAGTCCTTGCTCTATTCCTTACCATAATTATTAGTAATATTTTTCTTTGTTGATTTATTATCTTCTTTGACATAATTTATTATATTTATATTTAATATAACAAACAATGTAAAGAAGATTAAATACATTTTTTAAGAGTCCATAAAAAGTGAAGGTACTGGAAATTTTAAAACCTTTATTATTAATTATTATATCAAATCAAACAGAAATAATTTTAAATATACATAGTATAATGTAATAAATATATTATGTACACTTAAATTCATTTCTTTGTCAAGTATATAAATAATTATTCATTTGATATACTGACTTTGGCAGTGAAGGCAATTGCATATTCAAGCAAGGTGATCATGAATAATAGTTACAATATAAGTACTAATTTAAAATATTCTACAACAGTAATGTAGATCACTAGTTTACCTTTGATACACATTACCTTAAGCCGTTATCCATTGAATATACAACTTAATTTATTGCATTCATAAAAATGTTATGAATGGCAAAAGAAATATATTTTATTAAGGAGAAATATATATATATATATATATATATATATATATATATATATATATATATATATATATATATACATAATTAATATGAACTTGTTTCTTAAAAAAAAACAATTCACAAATAAAATAACAATAAATAAATGAAATAATAATCATTAGTCATTTATGGACACTGTCTATCATACTATCAGGTTAAATAAAAATTCTTTTATGACAATTGAAAAGTTATTTGATGGAATTTTTAAACTGTGCATTAGCGTTTAGTCCAAAAAAAACATCTTATGTCTAACCATGTAAGGGGAGTGGTTTGAGACTTTCTTATTTTAGCTTATACAGTGGAGGAGGGGGTCTAAAATCTTTAAAAATATGCTTACGTAATACTTAAATGGCCCATTGCAATTAAATAGCAATAAACATTTAATTACCTATAATAAATATTTAATATATATCTTTAAACTAACTAAATATTTCAATACTACGTAAACAATAACTAAATAATTAGTAAGTTAATTTCTTCAACAGAAATATTGCTTTGTAGTAAAATTCTATTTGAATACTAATATTATAATTATTTATATTTAGTAAATACTCGTTTTCATTACTAAAATGGTAAACAACTTCATGATATGAAATTCAGATGAACTTTCACAGAGAGAATCAAATGAAAATTCTATTAACATTTTTTAATTCAGTAAAATTTATTTAATTAATATAATGTTCTAAGATAAGTCTAAAAGCATCACTTAGATTTTTTTACATATACTTGTCTAAATAGTTTTCCTTAAGTTTATTAATAAAAAAACAAAGGAACACTAATTACAAATATTTGAAAGCGTTTCCTTGTAAGGTATAATGAAAGTAATGTTTACTTTGCCTTCTTTGTAGTAAACATTAGTGTCAAGTACCAAGTTGAACCTTGAAGACACAAGGTAACCCAGAGTATATCAGCAAAATGTCAACAAGCTTGGGAGAAAAGATTTAACACTATAATTGTTTTGTATTTGCAATAAGAATTAAGTTAGTACACACGACAAGAATAAAAAAGCACGCAAGTTATATATCAAGGTAAGCTACTGCCGCGAGGAAATATATGGCCGGAACCTCAAGGCACTTCCTACATGTCCGGAAAGAGAAGGTCACTAAAGCCTTTGCAGAAATTGCACTGTCCGTTAGGTTCCAATACAAAATAAGAAAAGTGAAGGCCTTTCGAATATTCTTTCACACCTAACATCTGTCACATTAAATTCAAACAAATACGCCCAAACACACTTACAAGTCTTCCACCTACATGTAGGCCAAGGCAAAAGGGCACCCCAGTACGAAGTGATTATTAAACTTACCTTTGCAAGCCGAAATCAAAAAATATCCATCTTTTGTAATGTCACTGAAGTCCAAATGCACAACTGGTCTAGTATGGCCACCACATGTGAGAGGTACTTGTTTGAAAGTCGACATTTTAAAAATAATTTTTTGTTTGTTGTACTTTTGTAAAATAAAACTAGTTTCTTTTTAAAATTAACCTAATGAGTCTGATCGTACTGGATGTTGACAATCGACTGACGGTAAAAGATTGCGCAGTGTTGCAACAAGCTTCGAAATTATTTAAAATATAAAATATTTGCAAAGGTAACATTATCTTGTATTCAGTACTTTTCTATAGCTATTTTTTGAATTAAAATTATAGGTGTTTTACTAATATTACCTGGTTTCACAGCGTTATTTAGAATTTTATTAACAAGCGACTCACCTCGCTCCGCTCGGGTTGGTCCCTGTTTTTTTTACGTGTATGTTTTAACGTTTAGTATAGATTTCTCAGAGATGAGACCTATTCCCCACAGTAAAAAGTATCTTATATGTTGAACCGGATAACCAGCTATCATCACCTTTCATCAAAATCTGTCCAGTGGTTTTTTCGTGATGCGTTCACAGACAGACAGACAAAAATTCTAAAAAGTATAGATTCGGCTTCTGTATCGATAATAATGTTTTCTGAAAAATATTTAATGTACATATTCGTAATTAGGCTCAGTTAGAATTTTATTACATGTATAGATTAGGTTGACATTCGCATCGTAGGTTGATGTATAAACATTAAACAGTGCGAAACACATTGAAACTCCTGTTACATTATCGATATTGATAAATATTTGTTTTATTATTTGATTTAAAAATATAAGAAAAGTAAAATATTGGAAACTACTATTTAATTTTAATAAATATAGTAGTTATCTAAACCAATATAAAAAGCTGATTTGTGTTCTAAAACATTTAGTTAATTTCAAAATATATATTATTTGTTAGAATATCAATTTAAAATCAACATTATTACATTATGATAAGGGATATTTTTGATTAAAGCTATTTACTTTACATTTCTCAAGGCGTAGCCAAGTCGGAATTCTGATTTTATCGATATATTTTTACACATGTAGCAGTAATTTACAAAAATTGGACAAATAATTTTATTGTGGTTAAAACTATATAAATTAAAATCTTTTTAACCTTGGAAATTATTTCTTGGTACATATGAAACTAGCGACTCACCCTCGCTTCGCTTCGGGTTCGTCCCTAGACAAAAACAAATCTATCCCACGGGAAATGTACATTTTTCCGGGATTATATATAGCCTATAGCCTTCCTCAGTTAACAAAGTAGTTCCTGAGATTAGCGCGTTCAACCAAACAAACAAACAAACAAACTCTTCAGCTTTATAATATTAAGTATAGATTGCATATAAATTGAATTCTATAAAAAATCACCATAGAAATGCAATTAATGATTGCTTCGGAAATATATAAAAAACGAAAATAATGATTCAAATTGGGATCGTAGTTTTAAAGATTTACGCGCTCAAACAAAAAACAATTCAGTTTTTTTACATTAGTTTAGACAATTATATATTTATTAAATTTAAATATTAGTTAATAATATTTTTAAATTTTTACTATTCCTATATTTTTAAATGAAATAATAACACGAATATTTATTGATATCGATAATGTAATGGAAGTTGCAATGTGTTACAGTACAACATTTTTTTTTATGTTGTGAAATGCATTTACGGATAGTGCCTACCACCCGTAAATATATAGGTGGTTATGTGTAGGGACTCACCGGTTTAAAAAGCCAATACTACCCAATAAAACCTAACAAAACCTCCGCCGTCTTATGGGGCATCGCAGGATCGCTTACGCAATCAATCACGACACCCCGACAGCACGTCTGCTGAAGTAGACCACAACAACCATGAAGTTGCTCAATGGATTACACTGCCATCAGAGAAGTACTAGGTAGTAACCCGCATAGTACACAACCCACCAAAGAGGGCGACCTTCTAATACGTTTCTTGGCTTCGCGCCCGGCTAATGACTAATGAGCACCCATCGCCACGAAAAGGCAGCACAACAACCTACGATTAGATGCGAATGTCAACCTTATAAGAAATTAATAGTTTTCATAATTACGTACTACATAGCAAAGTAAATCAGCATAGCAAAATAAATTTTATTTATAGTGGAAAAAGGTAAATCTTTGTTAGGTATGGAATATTGATGATTATGCTAGATTTGACTAAAATGAAATACTAATATCTGATTGGCTGGTACGTTGCTCTGCCTGATTGTAACATGCATAGTATTTCTTAGATATAGTTTGTGATTGTAACAAACGCACCACTCCAACTTAGCACTTCCCTTGCTTTTTATCTTCCATGTTGAAAAGTGAAAACTAAACTATTATGGTAACATTAGACGTAAACCTCGTAGTGTGATAGATCACAGAAACATATTTTGTAAGTTCTTTATCATGGATGACAAATAAAGTGGGTGATAAATAATGGTTCTTTTCAAAGGGGGTAGCGGGTTAAGGCGGGTCTGGCGGCCCCCACCGAATCTGGTAAAATAGTTCCAAAAATCTTGAAGAGGGTCGAAAAACAAGCAGTATAAGCTTTTTACCGACATTACAACCCCAAACGAAAACACAGTAATGGCGAAAAATATGATTTTTTATGATTTTTATTTTTTTCAACCAGTTTAATTTATTTTTAAATGGTTTAAACGCAATTAAAAATATGTTTTGGATGTGTGGAAGTCCCCTGAATTTTTTTAGATTTTTTGGTCAAGTAAAAACATGTGAATTTTAGGTTTAAATGCGAAAAAATCGTGAAAAACGCGTCATTTTCAAGATTCAACCCTCTTATTTTTAGGGTTGTTTTCATTTTCCCGAGGGGTGCTGTATAGTATAGATAGCGGCAATCGTCCTCTTTCGAATGCAGGCATTAATATTTTTACATTATCAAACCTGTGTTAATAAATATTTATGGGTGAATTTGTTGTCAAAAAATTTTTTTGACATCAAATTCGTGATCAGCGAGCTCAAAAACCCCTATAGAGATGTATTTTTTATAGCAAAGACGCATTATACCAAGTACGCGCCGTAATTTACCGAAAGTTGAAAATTCGAGTTTTTTTCAAAAAATCGCCCCGCTCACCAGAATTGACCAAATTGAGTCAAATTGCCTGCATTTGAAAGAGCACGATTGCCGCTATCTATACTATACAGCACCCTTCGGGAAAATGAAAACAACCCTAAAAATAAGAGGGTTGAATCTTGAAAATGACGCGTTTTTCATGATTTTTTCGCATTTAAACCTAAAATTCACATGTTTTTACTTGACCAAAAAATCTGAAAAAATTCAGGGGACTTCCATACATCCAAAACAAATTTTTAATTGCGTTTAAACCATTTAAAAATAAATTAAACTGGTTGAAAAAAATAAAAATCATAAATAATCATATTTTTCGCCATTACTGTGTTTTCGTTTGGGGTTGTAATGTCGGTAAAAAGCTTATACTGCTTGTTTTTCGACCCTCTTCAAGATTTTTGGAACGATTTTACCAGATTCGGTGGGGGCCGCCAGACCCGCCTTAACCCGCTACCCCCTTTAATGTTACACGAGAAAATTGTAGTTAAAAACAATTTCATTGATTTTTAATCTGTATTTTATAATTCTCTTGTAGTGTCGAGTTGACGTGTCCGTCGACTCTCGCTTTTCGCAAAGCAAACGAATCCGGAATCACAAACTTTAGAAGAATTGAATCGAGTCAAGTTTGTTACAGCAATATCAAGAAAGTATTTATTTGGATATTAAAAATGGATTTCTTTACTTCTATTCCTACTCATATAGATTATGTCGGGCAAGCAAAGGCGGAAAAATTATACAGAGCAATTATAACACTGTTTAGTATTGTTGGTTTTATTTGGGGTTACATCGTTCAACAATTCTCCCAATCAGTCTATATTTTGGGAGCTGGATTTATACTTGCTGCAATTTTGACCCTACCACCGTGGCCCATGTATCGTAGGAATCCTCTTAATTGGCAAAACCCGAGAAATACTGAAGAGAAATCTAGTGGCAAAAAAGGAAAGAAGTGAAATACATCAACCCATGACGTGTCGCATTGTTATTGATCTTGTGGTTTATATATTAATAATTAATAAATAGATTTTAAGGTAAAAATCTTTTATTTTTTATCTAATATAAATTATAAAGAAGAAAGTCAAATAAATAAAAGCACATACATTAGGGCACTGGTGTAAATTTTAATACATACATGTATCATAACATTGGACTAGTCAATATAAATTTATACATACATGAAAAAATAAAAAATGATATTTAATGATGTTATACAACTACATCCATAAGTTTTTTTTATAGATGAACAATATATTTACTACAATGTACTAGATCAATTTTTATAACTAATTATAAATTTTCACTGAAACTAAACTTTTCTCTGAGTTTTTTGAATATATTATATATTCTATTTTCGTTGCATACATCACATTCACTAGATTTTTGATCATCATCTTCATTGACTTTCTCATTGTCAGTGTCTTTGGTCTCTTTATTAGTATCAGACGTAGATTGATCATTGGACCCACATTCTTTTGACTCTTCTATATTTTCTTGCATGCAAGCATTACTTTCCTTTGTACTCTCCAAAGGCTCCTCACAAGTACTATTTTTGATGTCCTCTCTATCATATAGTTGTTGTATAGTGATAACCAAAAACATAAAAGTGACACCATAGTTGACAATTGAAAGTGAAAATGGCCCTAAGGCTAATATAAACACAGCCATTGTGAAGAGTAAAGATGCTACTGCTTCATAATTCCTCCTAAAAGTAAAAATAATCATAGATATTTAAATGTTTTATTGGTATTAATAAATACAATAGTTTAAAATTAAAAACTTGAAACCTGCAATACATGGTGTAATAGTAAATTTGTAAAATGTCATTAATTTACTGACTAATTAATATGAAATCTTGAAAACAAAAAATAAGGAAATGTAGCAGGTAGCCCTATTGAAAAACTATAATAGGATCTCATCAAAAGCGACAAAAGCCACAGAAACCACTAAATATTTATTGGTTTCTATGTGGCTTTTAATGGTTTTAATTGGTATTGTGAGTTTTTAAATACGGTAGGTTGTTAATAGGTAAGAGACATTGGCTAAAACAGATTTTGCAAAAGGAACAAACTAAGAGGGTCTGAAATCTCAATGTTTAGTAAGTTTATTTGTATCTAACATTTTGGTATGGGACTTTGACCAATCAACGAAGGATCATCCAAGATGATTGAAGGCTATTTATTTTTTTAATGGAATTAAAAAAATAAATAGCCTTTCACTGTTTTTATTATTTACTTTCAGAAAAAAAAATTATGCTAATATGTCACAATATGTTTTTTTTATATTTTTTATATTTTAAGTTAACCTAAATATTTAATTATTAAGTAAAAACCTCAATATACATAATATACATTAAGGTCTCTGAAGGCCAAAAGAAATATTTACATACACCCACAAAAGCGAGCAGGTGATGGCTAATTATATATAAAAACAAGAATAATATTGATATATTAATTTGTTATTCCACGCATTTTGTAATTTTGATAACAATATAATAAATATTATAATAATAATTATTGTACATTACTTACAAGTTACTTTTTGGACCATTCATCTGCCATACAATCGCTGAGCATGCTGACATCACAAACCCAGTGTGATAAGATGTATCAGGCTTCAAAACCATACTGTACCTGAGTATTTAAAACGATCCATTAAAAAGTAATCAATAGTTAATAATAAAATAAACAATGAATATATAATTACTTGAAATTACGAGCCCAAGTCAATAATGGTGGGATATTGACTACAGTCACAACCATCCATAAGAAGAACATCATCATATGGAAGTTAATATTATTTAAATCCTCATCTATGTGTTCAGATTTCTTTTCGTCACATTCTGCATTTACTTTTTCTTCTTCCGATTTATTTTTACTTATTAAACTTTTTGATTCATCAGTTGTTTCTATTTCATCTTTTTTATCTGTGTCTTTATCTTTAGACAGAACCTTACTTTCTATAGCTTTAGGCTTTTCTGATGTAGTAATTTGAGATGAATCTTGTTTATGTTTTACATTTGATGTAATTTTACTTTCTTTTTTAGATTTGAACATGTAACACATCCGGCTGGCAATTTTAGACATCAGTTTATAAACATAATCTTCCAGATATTCTTCATACATTTTTGAAAGCTGTTGAACAAAAACTTAACTCAAAACTTTTTAAAGGAATCAAAATTTAAATTATTTTCGTTTTTATCAAAAGGAAAATAGAAATAAATCTTTAAAAAAATTAAAATTATTTCATATTTAATACTAACTTGAGTGCATAATGTTTTGAAGCCGCTGACACAGCAAGTACTCACTACAAACTGAGCGAAACGTGTCGTCAAAACACGTATGTGTAAACAAATCAAAACTAACCATAAATGCATAGAAAGCCGCTCCGGCTGTCAAAGAGGCGGCGCCACACGACAAGGGCACGGCACACACCAGTGCCGCGCTTACTACCATAGGAACTTTCTGTAGCCCCGCCGCCATCTTCTCAGCCAGGCCGGTACCGCCGCGCCATACTATCCTGGTTTGATGGAATTTAATCATTAACATTATAAATCAGTCAAGTGCGAGTCACCTTCTTGCATAGTTACTACCATAATTAGCGGGAATCCGACTCAAGCTGCCCGTTTTTAATATTTGCTATTTTAATTTATTGTATTAAGTATAAGTTTTTTTTATTTGCATTATTTGCATTCGTATATATTTACTGTTTACGTTTTTGTTTAGAGACGCGTACAATAGATAAATATAGAATAATTATGAGCTTTTTATTTTTTCAATATAATTATTTATTTTTATCTAACAATGCAAAATATCACATACGTAATGTTAACGAAAAAAATAACTATAGAACTTATGCCTACCTTTACCAAAGAAGCAGTTTGTTTGTTTGTTTGATTTAACGCGTTAATCTCAGGAATTACTGATCCGATATGAAAAATTATTTTTGCATTAGGTAGCCCACTTATTGAGGAAGGCTATATAATGTCGTCCTGACCGATTCCGGTAACGGCAGCCAATCTCATTGAGACTAGTCAAATGCGCAAGAAATATTATAGTGCACTCTCTATTCCTGTCACTCTCATACTTCGGTGGGACGACTACTCGACATGATCGGTGAAATTTAAGGCGCGGGACCGACGCCTTTATGTGCTCTCCGTGGCACGGGGGTGAAACAAAGCCAACTTCTCAACTACGCGCCGTTACTGAGGCTTACTATACAGAAAGACTCAATAACGAGACTTGGCCTGACCCGGGACTCGAACCAGGGCCTCCGGATGTGCAGCCGTACATGCTAGCAACTACACCACCGAGGCAGTTAGTTATAGGCTATATATCATCGTGGAAAATGTGTGGTTCCCGTGGGATAGATTTGTTTTTGTCTAGGGACGAACCAGCAGCGGAGCGAGGGTGAGTCGCTAGTAAATTATAATCCTAATGCGAACATAGTACCTAAAAAGCAATCTATGAGCTATTTGCGAGGAGAAAACCATAACAACGAGCACGGCCGCCGCCACGACGTTGAGTACCCCGAGCGCGGTGACGTACGCCGGCAGCACCAGCAGCGACCGCGTGAAGTACTGCAACTCGAGGTTCTTCCAGCTTGCGTTCTCAAACAGAAACGATAGAACTGGGACTGACCTGCGTATATTACAATATATGTGGTTTAAATATATTTTATAATATTAAAAATTCATTGAATTTAATCTACACTAATATTATAAAGAGAAAAGATTTGTATTTTTGTATGTTTGTAACGAATACACTCAAAAACTACTGGACCGATTTAGATGAAATTTGGTTAGAAGATAGTTTGAGACCCTGGAAAGGACTATATTTTTTTTATTGCGGAAATCATCCCTTAAGGTGGTGAAAATGGGGTTGAAAGTTTGTATGGGGAATCAACCTAGGGACGAACCCGATCAAAGCGAGGGTGAGTTGATAGTATTTCATAAATATGTATTAAGTCCTATTTTTTTTTTAAATTAAACCATCTTTTCGGATTTTTTCGCGTATTAATTTTGATTTTTTGTTTTCGACGTTTCGATTGCTTTACAGCAATCATAGTCATGTGAAAAACTAAGGTTTTAGACGTCTCAAAGGTCAATATATAGTTTTTACAGACAGTACCTACTACCTATCCACAAAATTATACAATGATTTCAAATTGTATGTTATTTGAAGTTGGTGTAACTTTTGTGTTAAAAAGTAAATACACCCTTTCATTTTACAGTTCACTAGCATAGTCATGGTGTTCACATAAAAAAAATTGAAAATTATAATCATCATAAAAACAAACCTCTTTAATGTTATATGATCTTTTAAAGAACCTATTAGAAGAATGTCTGTCATACAACTATACTATATATTTTTTTCTATTTTTTTCCAACAATAATTGCATGATTATCAATCGATAAATAATACTTAAAATTAACTTTAAAATAAAAAAAAACCAAACTCACGTAAGCCCCATAGCCGCCAATCTACTAAACACCAAAGAATAATACGGTTTGACTCCTTCACTCATCAGAGCATTATGCATGGACACACACGTGCCATGTTCTTTTAGATGTAGTAAGTTACTTCTTGCCGCTAACAATAAAATGGCTGCCACATAAGGAACTAGTACTGGGGTGTAGTTGCGTGAGAGCTGAGCTAGGCGATGATACCAGGTATTTGATATACTGTAAATAATAAATGTTATTAAAACAATTATTTACTTATAAGTAAAAATATACAATATACATGTTTTCTTAAAATTTATTACTATTTAATGTATGACAGGTGTAGCCATTGTACGTGTATGCATGTATTCAGCTCTTTTTAACGTCCCACTGCTGGGCACGGGCCTCCCTTCAATACGAGAGGGATCAGACCATAGTCCAACACGCTGGCCGAGTGCGGGTTGTCGGACTACACATTTCTTTTGAGAACATGCTAAGTTCCTTCAGACATGCAGGTTTCCATACGATGTTTTCCTTCACCGTAATACAAGTGGTAATCATGTTGGAAATGATTCGCACATGAAAATATCAGAGGTGCGACCCAGGATTTGAACTCGTTTCACTCGGATTACCGAGCGAGCGTGTTACCACTGGGCTACAATTTTTTCTCACGTATTATGAAAGTCTTAATTTTATATAAGAAACATATATGCTGTTTAAAACAAGCTTCAACAAACAACTTTTAAAAAGCTGGACTGTTATAATATCATGATTAAAATAGCTAAAATTACACTAATTACTAATATTTTAAGTAACGGTGAATAATTTATTTTCTGAATTAAAACAGGCAATATGTATACCGTGCGAGCGGAATCGCGGGCAAAAATGATCATTAAAAAAATTATATACCTAATACTAAATGTACATTTAGGATCCAGTAGAATTGTAATCTTGGGGCTCTCTGCCGCGTCCACGCCTAACGTTACGTTAGGGTTGCTCTTGAACAGGCGTAATTTCATAGGCGATCGTTTAAGATGTCTAAAAATAAAACATCATTAAGAAATAAGTAAGAACTTATTATATATAAAGTTGAAAAAAATAGTATAGTAAATTGAGCATTACTACAAGTCATTTATTTCGAAAAGCAATATATTTCTATTATGAAAATAATATTTAAATAATGGTCATATAACTCATGACAAATTCAATCGAAAACAATTTTTAATGTACTATTTTTATTTAAAATCCATTTTAAAATTAGAAATAAGAGTAAAGATCGTAAAAAAAATCAAAAACTTTAGTCAAAGAACAACTTACTTGTGCCATAACAATGACCTACATAACTAAGAAAAAAAAAAAAAGATAAAACTTACGTAAAATAATGATAAGATTCATGATTAGCCCAAGGTACGTGTAATTCTGCGGACGCATGATATTGTCCTTGACAATTTATGGGTTCCACATATAATAAGAACGCTTGATGAATCAAATTAAAACCATCTAGAATCAACTCGTAATACAAACTATTTGGTTCAGTTTCTGCTTTTACTATCTGTTTTCCAAATGAAAACAGTGAGGGTAGATTCACATTTATTTGTCGAGATGCGAGATCATTTATGTCCACATTCAATGTTATCTGTGGAGGATTGACATATCATTATTATTCATTTATTTTGTAAAAAACATAAGTAAGCGTCATACATATCTATAGTTTAATTTAGAGTATTTTTTTATTTAATTAACCCTCGACGCAAAAAGAGAAGTGATATAAGTTTAAGGTGTTGTATATATAGATGAAGATATAAACGGATGATCCGATTTTCATCGTTTTTTTATACTGCAGAGATATCGCGTTTAGGCTCATTGAAATGGCCTCAATGAACTCAATGTTACTTTGTTGGATTTTTTGAAGTTTTAATTTGATTTCTTGTTATAATCCACGTTTCCAGTTATAATCCAGTTTGAAAACATATGGAACATACTGGTTTCCTAGTCGGCGATACTTTAACAACTACATGGGTCCATTGGGGTTCAATTTCCATAATTTTGTGCAAATGTACTGTCGCCAATTTCCTTTTTCCAAAGTCTGTGGCCGCTCCCGTCCAACGAGATAACTCGCTTAGAGAAGTCGCTTCTTTACTGAAATTATTATAAAACTTATTATGGTTCATTGCTTTGTTAATCTATACAGATAAATAAAATTGAAGTGTCTGTATGTAATGTCAAAATAATAGCTTTTTACTAAATGCATATAAAACTATATACGGTACTAATATTTTTTTTGTATCTGTTTGTTCCGACGAATCTCCGAAACAGCTGGACCTAATTTGACGGGACTTTCACTGGCAGATAGCTGATATTATAAAGAATAACTGATAACTAATTTTATTTAAGAAAAAGAATCAGGGTTCCGCATAAAAAAAATTAAAAAAAAACATGAAATTGTGAATAAAGTCCGCGTAATCGCTAATATACCTAATATAAATTATTTGAAATTTATATTTTATTTATTTGTATTTTTTAAAATTATTGTATAATTTTGTGGGTAGATATTGTCTGTAACAGATTTTAGGATAGCTTACCAATGTCTATAATTATTGTATATATATTTCGCATTACATCCAAATATCCAATCCTTATCCGATACATTAACAGCCTCCACGGCCACAAATCTGTTCTGAGGGAATGTAACAAGCCTTATCATTAAGTGAGTGGTCCTGAAAAAAATCGTTTAAATGAAATGAAATAAACTTTATTCAATTATACTTATTATAAGCACTTTTTATAGTAACTATGTTATATATATTTTATTATCCGATATTTTATACTACAATTGAGGACACTCGTAACCCACTAAGATGAGCGAGACTTCACTATTCATAATTTAAATTTTAGATCCTTTCGTTTTAATATAGGAGGTTGTTGAAAACTTTGGTAAGACAAAGTATAGGATTATATATGGCAGCATTAGCATGAGGAACGGTAATAAAAAAAATCTTAAAAATAGTAGACTGCATCATTAGATTTTTCTTTATTAAAAAAATAGGTGTTACTCTTAATCATTCCTGAAATGTGTGTCTTTAACACAAATACTATTGCCCACATTGGTCTCTGTATCTATACATATAATAAAATTGTAACTAATCCAAATCTGTACATTAAATATTTTTTGGAAAATCTTATTGAAATAGACTTTATTATCGATACCGAAGCCAAATCTAAAGTTTTTAGAATTTTTGTCTGTCTGTCTGTCTGTCTGTTACCGCATCACGGGAAAACCACTGGACAGATTTTGATGAAATTTGGTATGAAGATAGCTGGTTATCCGGGTCAACATATAGGATACTTTTTACAGCGGGAAAATATCTCATCTCTGAGTTAAACGTTAAAACGTAACTAGGGACGAACCCGAGCGGAGCGAGGGTGAGTTGCTAGTTATATATATGTATATATATATATATATATATATATATATATAATACGAATGTTTGGAAAAGATAATGTCTTTTCTGACTCTTTCGTTTCTCATATAAAAAAGATAAACGTACCTACTGTTACAAGTACACTGTCACGAAACAAATCAATGATATAGTTACAGTTATCAGTAGGTACGTAGGTTCAATACCTGCTCTATAGATAAGCGACATGAACAGTAATAAAAATATCCAATATTTTTCTTACACATATTAACTAAAACTGTTTTTAGTCTAAGTTTTTATAAATACGGGAAAATACACGAGAAAATACGTCAGTATGGTAAAAAATATTTTAAAAGCCTTATTATATATTAAGTACTAGGAGATTAGTGTTCAACCAAGAACAGCTTATCTTGCAAGATTAAGTTAACGCTAAGTTAGCTGCGATATTACGAAGTGACTATTCGCCAGATCTACGGTTCTACGGGAAGCTTTCCCGTAGCTGACACGTGGAACGATTAAATTTAGCTCAAGCTTTCAGATCCACGGGAAAATTTTCCGTACTTCTCAAAGTTTTTACATTTACCATTTACCTATAAGTAAGTTCTCAAAAATAATTCATGTGATGTTTGTTTTAGTTTTGGGGTATTTTATTTTTATTTTTGGGGTGTCAATGTTGTCGGGTAATTTACTGACTTTGGTAAATTCTCTTTTATTTTGCGTTCATTATTTTTGTATGACGTCAAATTATGGAACTTTGCCACAGGGAGTGGTGACAAATACGTCATACATGTACGGGACACGGATACAGGTTACTGATTCAAAAATAATTGGTTTACAAAATTTTATGATTATTATTATGATAGTTAAATTTTTAATACTTTAGTTTAAATAGCAAGAACTTATTATAAATTTATTTTGATCTCTTAAAATCATAAACTTAAAACACGATTAGAATTACTTAACTGGATGGAATAAAAAGTTTAAATCTACTTATTACATATTTTTGCAAAGGCTTTAGCAAGTTCCATTAAAGCAAAAGATGCTTAATCAATGCAGTCGTCTAACGGACCGGACGGTAGACTAGACTATACATAGAAAGGACAGTAATGAGAAGAGTGCAGAGTGAGACTCGGGTTCAAACCTGCTATACTGCGATACTGCTTTAGGTTTGACGAGGATTTTATAATAGTAATTTGTTTAAAGCATATACCTATGTTATGTAGTTGAACTACATTTTTTTTTAATATTTATTATCACATTTATCGCAAATGATAAGAAAATATTATCTTACAGTGAATTGATGTGATTTCCTATGCTATTGTAATCGAGTACCTATTCAGTGGAAATAAGTAGGTATATCAAAATATTTAGAATGGCTATAAGTAATTGTTTTAGACAACTATTATATAGTAAATTATTATGAAAGTTTTTGTAGCAAAATACCGGTCGATAAAAAAGTATTTGCAATGATTATCATTTTTAGTGATAGACGATTTAGGCAATGGTCGTGACAAACATGCATGATCAATAAAACCCATCGTGATTCCAATTTTGTATGAAAAATAGCACACCTTCCATTTAAAGGTACAAATTTTCTCGAGCTTCGTATTTTACTTAAAAGCTGAAATTCCAATTAAGCGCCGAAACTTATCAAAACTGAAAGTTCGGTGGAACACGACTGTAAAAGTCGTCATAAAAATAACCTTGGAATTTCATTGAATAAAGAAATACGTTAAACGTTGTGACGTTATATGCTCTTGAAATACGTAGCAATTATTTTAAGTCTGGAGAAATGCCAGCATAGCATTTGTTACGTACGGACGAATTATATCATTTGTAAATATAACGATTACTGTTTATTTGTTTTTAGGTAATGCAGCTTGGTAAATAAAAATACTTGTAACTGGTAAATAAAAATACTTGTAACTGTTGCTTTGTAAGATATAGAGTGTAGATTTTTTGTAATCTCAGTGCTTGTCTGTCCAAACAACCTCGACATCTTATCGAAAGAGTTTTTAATACAGAATTACTGACTTTTAAATGTCAATTCTGTTGGAACAAAATACCTACACATATTTTACTTAAAAAAAAGCCGAATTGATATTTTATGCTTAAAAAGCTTTGTTTTTAAAATAGAGGAAAAAAGCTCTACTGTAAAGTACAATAAGTATTGGTCGTTTGAACAAATAAGCACTGAGGCGACGTTTCGCGTGAGGTATTTTGTAATTTAGTATCTGCGTTTTCATACTGATTAGGCGAAATTAAGTCTAATTGCTGAATTGTTTAATCTTGATATCATTCCTTGCAATTATAACACAATCAAGATAAGAAAGTAGGTTATTAAATACAGTTGCACAGAATATGCCTCTTTCTTCTAGTATAATGTAAATACAATCCCACAAATTTAATTATTATTTTCATATGTAATTATAGAAACAAATACAAATTAAATAATAAATTCATAATAACAGAGCTTCTCTAAATACACATTTTATAATAATAAACGTAGTCACTGATATCTCAGTTCTGCAGTAACTAACGTAGTCCCTAGGACTATGAATAATGCATTTACCTCATACGGGAATCGAATTTGGGACTTCAATCGTACTGTATCAGAATAGTCCATTACTTTTATGTCTAACCAATATCGAGCAGTATTACAGATTGTTCGCAGAAATTATGATATAGAATTTTACCTACTTACCTATCAATCTCCGGACGAGATATTTGATAAATTCGTCTATTATCTTCGTACCAGAAAGCATCAGCTTGCATTGTCACGTTAGAACGTTTTGCTTTTGGATCCAAAACCATAGAACGGTTAGCCTAAAAAAATACTTTTTATTAATAAAGTTAAAAGGTTAAGATACTATGGTTCTTGTGACGCTACCATTTAATATTTATTTAAATCGAGGCAAAATAAGTCGAAAATAAACGTTTGTTTTTTCCTTTTGTTTAGAGATATCGACGTTTGAAGGTTTAAGTTTTAAATTACCCATTCTATAGGTGACATTGTCTTTGTATACTGGATTTTGATTTTATTCACCATAGTATATTAACTAATAGTTCGTAATCATTTTATCGCGCCATAATGAGAATACCTCCATAAGAGAATCGCTATAACATTTACTTTATTTTAAGAATACTTTTAGTTTTCGAAAAACATGTGAAGACTGCCAACTATGACTTAATCATTTATACATTCAAGAGGCCCTAGACGGGTAAAGGGACGTTAAAAGGGCTGCCAGGTTACAATAGAACCATACATTTGATTATTTTAGAAAAACCAGCAATATTTTACATCAGATATAATTGCCATTTATTTAATACTAGCGGCTCACCCTCGCTTCGCTCGGGTTCGCCTTTAGACAAAAAAAATACAAATCTATTCCACGGGAACCGTACATTCTCAGGGATAAAAGTAGCCTATTTGTTATTATAATGTAAACTATATTATTGTAAAGTTTCATCAAAATCCAATCAGTAGTTTTTGTGCACTAGGCTATATAAGTTACTATAGTTTTTTAACTATCCCACGGGAACTCTTTTATTTTCCGGAACGAAAAGTATCTAAAATGTTGACCGGGGATACAAGGTACCACCATGCAACATTTCATTTAAATCCAACAGTTTTGGAGATTAGCCCGAACAAACAGACAAACAGACAGAGAAACAAAAAAAATGGAATTGTTCTATTTCTCTTCTTACATCCCCCTGACTCAGTTTTTAGCATTTTTTTTATATAAAAAATTAAAACATATTATATTATCAAGGCGTGAAAATGTATTAAGAAGGTTGAGTTTTAAATGTGTTTTTATAAAGTAATACTCTTTTACTTTTAAGTTTTAACATGTATAATAAATAATTTAATAATATTTGAAATCTTAAAACTATATAAGTGAATGTGATGACGCCACATATTTATATCAATTGTATATGTTATATCAGTATATGTACAGATATTAGATACCCACCACTTGAAAGATATTCATGCCGTTACCCTTCAAAGATGTATATCTGAGATACATGCAGCAATAATCTTTCTTACAGTATTTCTTAGAATATAATTAACTACTTTTAATACGCTTTAATTAGATTCACTTATCTATGTAGAGGAATCTTTGAACGCGATTTTAACCCACTTTAAAACTTCAGATTGAACCGAAACTTTGCACATTAAAGCCGCATTGACACGCTCAAAGTCTGCTTTGACAAAATAGCTTTGATCAAAGTTTACGTGGATACCTGTTGACACGCTCAATGTCTACTTTGAAAAAAACTTAAAAAAAAAAGGAAAAACCGACTTCCATGCACTAAAAAGTAAAAAGTAACTAAACAGGGGTTTTCATTTAGAATCCAGGTGCCAGGCGCCAGCCAATACAAGTCAAAGCACACCGACTTCGAAAATATCTGATTAGGTATCTATTCTAAATGAAAACCCCTGTTTAGTTATTTTTTACTTTTCAGTGCCTGGAAGTCGGTTTTTTTTAAGTTTTTATTTTTTCATTTTTTGTGTAGACGTAATAAGCAGGTAATTTGTAAGAAGAAAGATTTTTAAAAACATATTCGATTAAGCCATTTATTTAAAAACCGCTTGACCGATTTCAATAAAATTTAAATGGGACCACCTGGGAAGAATACCCTTTGAAACAAAAAAAGAATTTTCCAAATCGGTTCAGGCGTCTTCGAGTAATCGGTGAACATACATAAAAAAAAGGTTCCGACGAATTAAGAACCTCCTCCTTTTTTGAAGTCGGTTAAAAAGAACTTCACTATGAAAAACACGGCTCCAAATCCACTTTGATTGAACGCCGATTTCAAAGTGAGCTTTGATTGCTCATTTACACGATCAAAGTATTCATCAAAACTACTTTGTGAAAGCAGGCTTTGAGAAAAGTAGAACATGGTCCAAGTCCAAAAATCAAAACTACTTTGTCAAAGTAGACTTGCGGCTTTATCAAGGACCGATGACAATGAAATAATTTAAAAAAATCTTTTCGAAATTCATCTCCTAATTACTTCTTAAAACTGAACACACTAATATATTAAATGATTAAGTTTGTAAGTGAGTGTGTTACTTTTAAAATAATGATCAATTATATACTATTCTAACTAACTATGCGAATAGAGCTGAGGTTGAAAATTAATTGACAAAAGGCTTGAAAGTTATTGACATTGAATGGAAACAAGTTTATTCACCTATAAATATATTTTTTTACACTTATAAATATTGTTTTGGGTTTCAGCTATTTTAGCTTAACCCTTGTCTATTTCAGAACAAACTAATTTAACTGTATAACCAATATTAATATGAATCCTGTCACTGCAGAATGAATAATGATTAGAAGTCAAACAACTGTGCTGTTTATCTATTATTAATATATGTTTCTTTCTAAATATTTATTTGTATTGTTATATTAGTAGTTAAGAGAGTTGTTTTTAATTTGTTTTCTGTTTCTAAAAAAAGTATAAAATAAAATAAAAATATTAAAAATTATCAATAGATACACACCTTAAAATATTGTTTGGCTTTTGTGGCTATTTTCAAATTATTTCCTGTGACTTGTTCAGTCCAAGGGTCCACAATGTCGAATAGAAAACGGTTTATAACCATCACAAGTTGTTTACACCACACCATACTTACATGGTCTGGTGTCAACCATACTCCTGGTATAGCTGTAGCCTAATTCATAATAGAAAATAAAAATTATACAAGAAAAAGCACTTTCAGCAGAATATTTTTCATAGGTACAAATATTAAAAAAATAATATTATAGATACAAACAAAAAGCAATACAAAAATGGAATAAAAACAATAACTTGTTACAGTTTTTGTTATTTATAAATTATAAACATTAATTATAAATATTGATGTATGAAAAATTTACCTAATATGTCTTCACCAATACATACAAGCCTCCACCATTTTTTTTTAATGACTAATTATGATTAATTGAATTAAAACTTACCAAAACATTCACATAACTATCATTTGAAGATGTCAGACCAGCTGGAACTAATACATCTCTAGGTCCACTTCCAATACTTATCAAAAATTTCTTTTCTTTTATTTCGTTCTTAATATAACCCTTCCACTCGAGATCCATAAGCATATAATAATCATTAATAACTGAGTCAAAGTTTATTACTGGAGCTTCAATAGGAGTTGCTAAAGTTATAGCTATGTTTGTTGTGTTGATTGTGCTCGGATATGCCAAAAGTCGTTTAGCAATTAAGCCCCCCTTAAATTTCAATAATGCTTTTATTTCTAAACCAATTCAAATAATTTATTGGATTATTTAAATAATATAACATACCATAGAGTGTCCAATCAAAATAACTGAAGTAGGTACAGGTTTTATATACCTATTACTTTTATAGAGACTTAATATTTTAGAAATACAAGCTGCAGCAAATTGAGTCTGGGTTTGAAGTACACCACCATATAAACCAGAGAGCTCCTCATTATAATTTACTAAAAACAAATATATATTGTGTTATTTATGATATTTTTTTTTTTCGAAATATATTTTTTTTTCAATTTTTAATTGTTTTAAAGAAAAACAAAAAAAAAGTACACCTTACCTGTAAAGAAATCAAAATGATACTCATATCCCTGTGACAAAGATTTTCTTAAGGCTACAGATGCTAAGGATCTAGCTTGCATATGACTACCAGAATTCCCTGGTAAAAAAAGAACAGGTATGCCATCAAACCTAAAAATACAATTATGAAAAATAATATTATAATTTAGTTGGCTTCATTTTTATTTTTATATGTATTATTTTTGAGCTTTTGTTCGCTAAGTCTTACCACATTTTTCTAGCTCTTTCAGTAAAGCGCCCTTCACTGTATGCATAAAGTCCATATTGCGGGGCAATTTTATTATCATCCATAGAAATTTTCTAAAAGTAAATATTTATAATATTTTTTCGTGTATTAATTTTATTGCATTTTAATTATTTTACCAAAACCCGACTTACCACAAATTGAGGATACTCAAACATATATGTCATAGCACAATAATTATTTTTATCGCTAAAATAATTATTTAATATACCAAACATATATGCCACAACAAAAATACAAGAAAATATTTGAAAAGCGCTTAAACTAACAAAATTTACGAGTTTCATTTTTATTATTCTATATATTATGTACCAATATATATTTGAGGCTCTTGAGGCGAAGGAAATATTAACATAAAATCGCTATAATTAAAAATTCATTTAAAAATTCACATTGTGACTTCATAATAAATTAAAAAATTAAGAAGAATAAGAATTAGAACCATTGCCAATGGCCATGGATGACAAATAAAACCAATGGCAAACATTTTTAATGACATTTGACATTGACATAAGCATGTACACACAGACAAAACACAATTTGTTACATTTTGTAGTCCACACACACCAATTTACGCATTCATCGAGCTTTCATCCGCTCCCATTTGCAGGGCTGTCTTTAATCTAATAGAGGCCTGCGCACATTAGGATCACGGGGCACCTGTATGTAAGAGTCTACTCTTCAAAACTCTTAAACAAAATTCTAAAATTATTCATCAATTATTTTTATTTCTTTACAATCACAATAAATGAATAGATAATTGTAATATGATTTGAAAAAGTAACTTTTAGCATTCAGAGTTTAGTGATTAAAATTCTATAATTATTGTAAAATTACCCTTCCAGTTTTCACATAAGCAAAATTCCAATCAGTTATTCAGTCTATGTCTTTGAGCACATCACATTACATGAACATTAGCGACAAACTGGTCAATCTTTCTTGAACCATTGTATTTCTTAATTCATTCATTTTCATACATTATTGCAAAAAAGGAAAATGCCCGTAGACAGGCTTACAGTTTACTTTTTGTGTCAGAGCGTTTAAACAAATTGTAGTGCTTAAAAATTATCTCATTTTTCTGTTACGAAATACAAAACATTAATATACAAAATATTTAATATTTATTTTTCGACTTAATTAGTATGCTAATTAAAAACTTATTCAATGTGATTGTCAAATTTCATGTCATTTTACGTATAGTGATAGTTAGCAAATTGAATTTCTTTCAATTTTCAATTGAACCTAATTAAATTATATAAAACTAATAAAATAAACATAATAATAATATTGTAAATCGCAATGCAAATCAATTATCATGTCATTGGATCGGGCACTAATAATGCGTAGGATGGAATAGCGAATGGGAACTGCAAAGAATGATTTTTTTGAGGACAAACCGGAGCTCCCGATGATAGCGAGACCCCAAGCACTTGCCCAGAGTGCCCATAAGAAAAGTGGGGCCTGCCTATCTGTGTGTACCGGTCTCCTATATCCAGATAATTTGCCATATGGACGCGCTCACCAGATTTCATAGATAATAATTTCATAGTTTTAACGTTTAGTATAGATATCTTGGAGATTTTTTCCCGCAGTAAAAAGTATCATATATATTGACCTGGATAACCAGCTATCATCATACCAAATTTCATCAAAATCTGTCCAGTGGTTTTCTCGTGATGCGTTCTCAGACAGATCAGATCAGACAGACAATAATTCTAAAAGCTATAGATTCGGCTCTATTTTGATTTGTAGAAGACTTATTTGAAAATATCTGATTACACATTTACAGTGCTTATTGGTGATTGAATAAGTTATATTAAAAAAAGTGATAGAGGTATCAGCGCAAACCTGAAACCGAGAATGAATATTCAACTTCAAATAATAATTAATATTACTCTTGAAAAATGTGATCCGACGACCGACTTCAAACGAAATACAATCGTATATTACACCCTAATAATGTCATTTATATGGTCTGTAGTCTCCTTAATCTGTGATATAGTCTGTAAATTGTAAATGTCATTTTAGAATTAAGAAAAATAAATAAAAATTTCAAATCAAAATAATTATTATAAACGTTTAAGTTAATATAATAGATTTTTATAATAATTCTAAATATTATTGCATAATGGGGCTTATTACTTACGGTTTAATAGCAGTATTACTTACACTTATCGCAAGAGTTTTATTTTTGTTTTATAAAATATTTAAAAGTGATTGTGGCTTAATTACTGGAAATAGATCATTAAAAACACTATACTGCATCGGTTCTGGTGGGCATACAACAGAATTAATAAGACTTATGTCTTATTTAAATGCCAAGAAATATCAGCCACGTTTATATATTCTGGCAAAAAATGATACTAATAGCGAAGCTAAAATCCTGGATAAAGAAAATGGTTCTACTGATTACAGTATATACAGAATACCACGAAGCAGAAATGTAAAACAATCCTATATTTCTTCACTATTCACAACTATTTATGCAATTTTATGTACTATACCTGTTATTTATAAATTCAAACCTAATGTTATATTTTGCAATGGCCCTGGCACATGTATACCAGTTTGTCTGGTTGCTTTCTTTTTTAGATGTCTCTTTATATTAGATTGCAGAATAGTATTTATTGAAAGTCTATGCCGAGTTAGAACATTATCTTTATCTGGCAAAATATTGCAATTTTTTGCAGACATATTTATTATACAATGGCCACAATTAAGGCATGCATGTTTTAGAGCTAAGTATTTTGGTAGGTTAACATAGGATAGCATAGGTAATATCCATTACCATAATTATAAGAATTTTATTTTAATATTTTTAAATATAAAAAAATATTGTCTTCATGTTAGTATTTAATAATTCTTTAATATAAACTATGGGTTTCTGAATCTTTGTGAGTGAGAGACAGTAGTGTATAATTTTTTTTTTATTTTCAATTTAATTAAAATTAACATTGTAAATGAAAAAGCCTCATACATATGAAAATGTAGTTTTCTCTAAATAAAAATAACTACTTGTTAACTATTAATTATGAAAAATAAAGAATGTAAGCCCTGATAAATCTAATGCTATTTGAGATGAATTTATAAGAAATTACAATAAAAACAATTAAATTTATAATAAATATACATGTAATCTTTGAAGTAATATCTATGTCAGATCAACATTATTCTATATACAATAAATGTAATGCATCCCATATAAATTGCCAACAATGTAAAATGTAAATCCTTCAGTCTTCGCAATAATTAAGTGCATTCTTTGATCACAAACGTTTAATGTCTATCACTTCAAAATTAAAGAAATAGAAAATCAATATATCAGCTATTTAGTTTCTAAATATTGTACTCTATTTTAACTTACATTTTTTTTTTGAGATACATGAATATTTTAAGTCTTTTGACTTGCACAATATATTGAAAAAAAAAAAAAAATTGTGATATGGACATATTATTTCATTTATATTTCATTAATTACATTATGGACATGTCTTAGCCTTACAAATCAACATTAATTTGTGCATACAGGAACCTATTATTTATATCAGGTAAAAAGGACTGAAAAAGTTATAATAAATTCTTACCAAAAATGTTTGTTAAATTATTATTTAAGATGTGATAGTAACTATAAGAAAACAAAATTTTAGTTTGTTTTTATAAAGGCATTCTAAGTAATGGTTATTTTGTAGCGAGCAATATTTTTTCTTGTATTTGATTTACAAGTAGTCATATTTGTTTAGTCCAAACCTCAGAGGTTAGAGAACAGTAGAACAATTGCTAGAAAATATGCAGAAATGTGTAGAAAATGAACCACTAATATCTATGGTGTTACAACATCCAGCTTAAATATTTTTTAAGCTTAATATAAAAAAGGCACATAATTTCAGAGATACTATTTAGCCTTAAGACAAACTATATTATCTCATAGGATAGATACTTGTCTATCTGTCAGACTAATCTAATTCAGCATGTAAGTATAATTTTTCTGTTCTCTTAACTACCACAAACTAAACTGTAAACAATGTTTACTAGCAAAGTAATAACAACAAATGCATAATCTGTATATTACAATATTATAGTAAATAAATAACAGATAATTTAAATGATATAATCAAAACAAAATAGTGGAGCTACCCTTTACACTGGGTATTTCTAATATTTCAATAGCAATATTACTTTAATAAAAAATATTCGGACAATTCTTAATTATAAATAATAATAAAACTAAATTATATCTTATTTGATAACTTAATATAAAGAAATTAGAGACACTTTGAAGTTCCGACAATGACCAGTCCAAATGAAGTGTTAAAATCACAAGTACATCTTAACCTATATTACCTTATGATACAAACCCTATAAGAATATTGCCAATAGGTCAATATTTTAGGCACATTAGAGAATACTATAAAAATGTTAACTACAACTGTAAAATCATAAGTACAAAGGGAAGAATTAAGTTCACAAGCTTACTATAAAATATAGCCCTTAAATTTTTATATTTATGGTTTGCTGACATCATTATTTGAATTAGTTAGATTGCTAGTTTCTTGCTTTGCAGCATTGGCATTTTTATTTTCTATGTGATATTTTTCTTCATCAATTAAATACATAGCTTCATCATAAGTAGGTGGTGGCGGATCTGAACTAGAAGCCTGCGGTTTACTTACTGAAGCATTAGATATAAGAGCATCATAAGACGGAGGTAATGTAGCACTTGAGGCTGTTCGTGGCACTTGACCAGCATATGCTTGCTCTGCTTGAACACTGGCCATATCCTACAAATTTAAAGTAACATTAGTAATTAAAATAAGATTTTTAAAAAGAGAAAGTATTACAACTTTGCTTTCAGAGAAATCTAACTGTACTATCAAACATATAATGTCAAGCTTCGGTTTTTTCTCAGGGCTTCTCTCACATATAAAGTGAAGCTACTAATAACTGCTATCCATAAACTATTGAAAGTATTATTTGTTAAAAGAGTTTACATGTTAGTGATGACATTAGCACAATATGCTAATGAATAACTGAACTCACCCTGATAATCGCACGTTGGTGGAGAAGCATTTGTATAACACTTTTCCTACGCAAATATAACATACTTTTAACAGCTACCATCATCCCAGAACATATAAATATGGGTCCCACCAGCCACATGTGTCCTAAATTACTAAGAATATAGCCGTCAGCGTCACCTAGAGCTAGTACTGTTATAACTGTTCCCACAGAAAATAAGACCATTGAAAGTACAAAGTAGGAATAACTTGTACAATCACATCTACCAAATCTTTGATCTTCATCCAAATCAAAATCTCGATGCCGTAAACGATGCAAACGTCGACTGAAAGGTGAATCAAAAACCGCAGCCATTTTAAAAAATAGCAGCCTATCAAATGAATATAGAAAACTATTTTACTTGTACTTTAAATACATATTTAGAGTTATTAAAAAAATTGTTTATGAATTTGTTACAAAAAAATCACTAGTGCAACTATCACAAATAACTTTTTGCTTTTCTCGCCCTTCAGGCACAGACTAAAAAGTAAATATGTTTTGTTTTCATTGACAGAAAATATCATTATTACAGATAGCAACTAAATATATCTACATTCTTTCATATAATTTAGTATGCAAAATAATTATTATGGTTACTACAAATAACTAATTTAGTATACAAACTAACTTATGACATAAAATATTATCGTTGTAGTTATTTCTTATTTGCAAATAAATAGTATCTTAAACATTTAAGTCTTATTATGTTATCTGAAGTCTTGGGGGTGAAAGTATCCTTGGTGGCATTTTTGTAGGTTTAATATACAGCATTACTTTAATTTCGAATAATTATTATCAATATATCGTTATATGTATTGATAGAAGCTTATAAATATAATAATAGAAAAAATAGATTTTTTAAAATTATATAATAAACTAACAACTCACCCTCGCTCCGCTCGGGTTCGTCCCTAGTTACGTTTTAACGGCTATCTCAGAGATGAGATATTTTCCTGTAGTAAAAAGAATCCTATATGTTGACCCGGATAACCAGCTATCATCGTACCAAATTTCATCAAGATCTGTCCAGTGGTTTTCCCGTGATGCGGTAACAAACAGACAAACAGACAGACAGACAGACAGACAGACAGACAGACAGACAGACAGACAGACAGACAGACAAAAATTCTAAAAACTATAGATTCGGCTTTTGTATCGATAATAAATTCTATTTCAATAAGATTTTCTAAAAAATATTTAATGTACAGATTCGGCTTAGTTACAATTTTATTATTTTATTATATTATATATAAATAAAAAATATAATAAATACATAAACAAAGAAAAATAGAAGCTATAAAGAATTTTTCATTATACAGAAAGTTAAGCAAGATTAAAGTTGCATTATTTTTATATTTTGCCATAATAAATGCACTATTACATTGATTATATTTAATATATTATGTATATTGTATATGTAAGTGGAAGAAAGTAAAAATATTAAACTTTAAATCTCAAAAAATTAATAACCAAGAAAGGTAATGATTAACAACAAATAGTGTAATGCTACCTTTACACGTTTGCCGAGGCTATGCCAACGTCTACAAGCCTTTACAAACGCTTGGGTGCCCTTTACACGCTTGCGAGTGTGTTAGAGTGTTCCGGACAGGCAAACATGACGTGGACATTGAAGTTGTGTAGGCTATTGCGTTTGGCTTGAAATGAAATATTTTTTTTTCAATTAGACTTATTACAAGTGCTTTTGAATCGTTAATTTAATGTAAGCGTCAGTGTAGTCTGTCCGTGAAGAAGCTACCACCGGCTCGGAAAGCAGTTCTGCTGAGAAGAGCCGGCAAGAAATTCAACAGTTGCTCTTTTAAATATCGAAATTACATTTATTTTATTAACATAACAATAGAGATAGCCCGCATATGACTCAATGATATTCAATTCCACACATTTTCATCAACAAGAAACTCTTGAACAGTATAATACGCTTTGTTCAATAAAACATTTTTAATTTTATCTTTAAATTTTTGAAGAGGTAACTCTAGGACAATTTGTGGAATCTTATTATATATGCGTATACTCAGGCCCATGAAGGATTTATTCATCCTTTAGAGTCGAAATCTAGGCGTAACAAGCTAATTTCTCTTCCTAGTGTTTATTGTGTGTCTATCACTGTTTTTTTCATAATTATTTAGATTTTTGCGAACAAATAATATATTAGACAGTAGGTATATATTGTGACGCAACCGTAAGAATACCAATTTTTTTTAAAACATCTCGCAGGGAATCACGAGCTTTTAGATCATAAATAGCCCGTACTGCTCTTTTTTGAAGAATAAATATCGAATTAATTTCCGCGGCACTGCCCCAAAGAAGTATTCCGTACAATAAAATACTATGAAAATAACTAAAATATACAAGTCGGGCAGTGTTAATATATGTTAAGTTTTTAACTTTCCTAACTGCATAGGCGGTGGAGCTCAGTTTACCTGCAAGTGTTGAGAGATAGGGATTCCACTGCAGTTTAGAGTCTAGTGTTATACCTAAAAATACTACTGATTCAGTTATTTCCAGTGTTTCATTATTCATAATCAGGCTAAAATTTTGCTTTTTTATGTTAGGCAATGTGAATTCGACACATTTTTTTGCATTTAATACTAGGTTATTTAATTCAAACCACTGTTTACTTCGTCATATAATTATGAGCGTCATATTAAGTTGAGCGTAGTAAACCTAATGGTTTACTACGCTCAACTTTAAAAATTATGGAGGTATTATCAGCAAAGAGTACAATATCTCATAATTTATTTATGTAAAAAGGTAAATCATTAATATATATTAAGAATAAAAAAGGGTCAAGAATAGATCCTTGTGGAACATGCATTTTTAGTAGAGATCCAGAAGATTTTACATTATTTACATCAACCCTCTCGATTTTCTGATTGAGGTACGAAGCAACAAGATCAAGCGCAGCACCCTGAATTTCATAATGATTTAGTTTAAGCAAAAGTGTTCGATGATCTACACAATCAAAAGCTTTAGACAAATCGCAAAATACACCAATAGCATTCTGCGATTTCTCCCATGCATCACAAATGTGCCTAAGAAGATATTATATTGATATATTTTTATTTAAAAATATAAACAAAAAGAAATGAATCGAAAAGTTTGGCAAAGAATATGGTGGATGTTAAAAGGCTATAATTTGGTCGTTTGATCAAATACTCATGGTTGATATGTAGTTGTATATAGCGCAGCGTAAAAAGGTATGTATATGATTGTTAAAACAATAAATAGAAGTATCCACAAACAATCAAGTAATTGCTGTTTTGTACATTAATTCCGAAAACACCACTTGAGGAAAATTTTGTCTCCACCTAAGTAATACTACAATTATTTATCTATGACCAGTATATATAACAATATTATAAAGTTGGTTCAATGTTCTTTGTTCTGTGGCTTATTTAATAATATTCTGTGGTCTTATGTCTTAAAGTTGAAGTATGTCAAAAATTCTATGAAATGTTAATTGTCAAAGTGTGTGTGGAGATGACGCAAAATGTTTTAGTAAAACTGTTTCTATTATATTGCTAGAGTAGATAAATTTTTCATTATATTGAATGCGCATTACTATTGTTAAACTATAATAAAGCTTTAGTGCTTATATTCTTGTGCTTAATATACTTGGTAAAATGTCCCGAATACTACTACTATTTTGTTTGATGATTGTATTTCAAAAAGGTAAGGTATTAAAAGAATTATACGCATATCAAATTTAGTCAAATTGAAATCAGTTAATAAACATTTTGCACTTACTAAACATATGAATTTTATAAGAAAATAAGAAATTTATTTAATCAATAAATGTTTGTCTTTTATAAATAACAAAAATTGTACACTTTTATTGTTTGTAATCTGCTGATTTGTAAAATATGTTGTAGTTGTGTCTGGATTAAAGTTATCTCTAACAAGTGATGGTCCAGCTGTGCGTGGTTCCAATGTTTCATTTACAGCTACTGTAAGTGGTTATGGTGGTGAAAATCTCAAATTTGTTTATTGGGATGATGCACAGCCCCAACATACAGCTGAGGTAACAACTAATATTCAGCTACTTTGTCTTTCAATGTAATTAAAAAATATCTAGTTATAAAACACTATATATTGTATATAAAAATATATTTATAATCATATAAAGTATTTGTGTTATCATTATAGCTATACAAATTTATCAAAATGGTTTTTTTTATATCCACAGGTTAAACCTGTTTTCAGAATAATAAACAACATGATAAATGTAAAATGAAACACGGTTTATTTGCAATTTCAACTACAAACTCTTGTAATATTTGTTATTAACATGGTGCTATCCATTTGGTATAAATTAGGCTACATTTAATTATTGTAAAAAAATTAATAAAAAAATAGTTATGTTTAAAAAAATGCAAGTACAGGTTATATTTTAAAAGTAGTTATACAAACAGTTACATAAACATGTCAATACAAAGACCTTTAGTAAAAAAAGAAAGTTTCGTAATTGGTTTTTTATTAACTGAAAATAGTTTACATATATTAATAAAATAATTTCTTTTTGGGTCCTTTGTTCTTATAAGTCTAACATTGATTCTTATTTACAGTTTATAGAGTCCTCAAATATATCAAAATGGACAGTGGAGTATCCTAGAAATTTATATGAAGCTCGTGATTATACTGTTAAAGTAAATCTTATGAAAAGTTTCTACGGGATATGGTATTTAGTAACTACTTCGAGTACCACTTTTGATTTAACAGGTATATAATTTTCATTCATTCATTTTCATCTGGATGAATTTTCATCTTAACCATTAAATTCTTACCTTTATTAATAGTCATCAACATGAGACAAACTATAGTGCATAAGTGCATGTGAAGGTACACTTTTTGTTCTATTACTCTTATGGTGTAATAGGATATGGATACTTTGAATAAAAGTTTCTTTTTGGATTCTTCTGTGGATTTATTTAGATTTTTGGCTTCCCACTTTTCAATGTTTTACAGCAATCATGGTCATGGGAGAGACAAGGGTTTTATTAAAAATGTCAAATATTAAATCTAAGAAAGAAGTATATGGGTAGTTAAAAAAGAGTGAAGAGAAGGTTGAGTTGCAAAATCAACAGTTTTATTATGCTCCATACTTTAGAGTTGAGAATTTTTACAGGAGAACCCATTCATACTGTTGATCCTAATCTAGACTAGTATTTGTACTTCCTTTATTCCTGTATTTCCTTTAATGTCTAAACCATTTTTATAAGAACATTTTTATTTTTCCAGATTCATTAAATGGGAATCTAGTACTTAACCAAAATAATCTAGACAGGCCAAACAAATTTGTAGCAGTAAACAAAACTGTTCATCATTACATCAAATTACCTGATAATGAGTTGCAATTTCTTAAAAAGAATGCATCAACCATTATCACGTATTGGTTTATCGACTGTGTATACATAGACCAAACAACAGATTTCGCTCTGAACTATACATATGTAGATGTAATGAATGATCACTATATTGATGCATTGGTGGTTGCTAACAATGAGCCATTGCCTCCAATTACTACAACAACAACCACAACAACAACAACTACTACTACTACAACTACAACAACGACAACAACCACTACAACAACCACACCTAAACCTACAACAATACAACCATCAACAACCACTATAGTCAACCAAAATGGAACTACAGTGAACGGAACTCATAATATATCAAAGAGATCCTTATTTAATAGAACTACAAAAAAGAAGAATGCCATTAAAGATTTTATATGTCATAATTCAAGTATTGTGCCCATTGGAGATACTTATACCTATGGACATTATCAAGAAACCATTAGTGTTAGAGGTAATTATGGATGTTTTAATTATATTATTATTTAATGTAGTTCTAATGTTTTTATTTATTGTCATATTCTGTTTAAAGTTTGACATTTATTTAATTTTTTTTTTTGGCCCAAACTATTAATAACTAGTGACACAACCTCGCTTTGTTCGGGTTTGTCACTAGGTAGATTCCCCATATAAATTTGCATCCCTATTTTCACCCCATAAGGGATGATTTCCAGCATAAAAACTATCCAATGTCATTTCTAGGGTCTCAAACTATATTCTTACCAAATTTCATCTAAATCAATTCAGTACAAACAAACAAACAAAAAATCAAAGTTTTTCTTTTTAAAATATTAGTATTAATAATAAACACTTATTTTGAGAAAAAGAGCTTAAGAAATATTTTATTAATTTAAATAAACACTATCTTTTTAATGTGAAAATGTCCTTCGAAATATGTTAACACCAGTGATGCGTGGTAAAATGGCAGTATAATAATTTTGTAAATTTACCATAGATAACCTTCCTAACGTCTACCAAATTAGACCTTGAGAATGCTTTATCATCCATGATGTCAAAATTTATAATTTTATTTAAAAAAATTAAAATAAAACATCATAAAACTTCAGCTAAATATACCTATATAAAAAAATTATAACTAGACACAACACAACCTATTGGGTTTTGTGACTTTTTAATCACTTATTCAAAAGCGTATATTTCATTAGTTACTTTTAGCTCATGGCTTCTCTTACGTGATATATCGATAGTTTCACGAACAATTTCAAACCATTTACCATATTTAAACCATTATAAGTATGATCAATATAAAATTCACTAATAATTTGACTTTAGAGTTAATTGTCATTGAAATTGTACAATTATTAGCGACTCACCCTCGCTTCGCTTCGGATTCGTGCCTAGACGAAAACAAATCTATTCCACGGGAACCGTACATTTTTCCGGGATAAATCTATCTCGGTATCAAATTTCATCCAGATCAGTTCAGCGATTCCGGCGTGATTGACTAACAAACATCCATCCATCCATCCATCAATTCATCTTCACAAACTTTCACATTTATAATATTAGTATGGACTAACAAATTTGGACTAAAAATGTTTTTTTCTTTCAGAACCCATATCAACAGTGAACATAACAGGCATGAACTGGCTACAACATGGAGACCTATTGAATTTGAAGGTCAATTACACTGGTTCTCCACCTTTCAACTATTGCGCATTATATAAGCTTGGGCAGTACAATGTGACTGGAAATGAAACATGTTCACCAAACACAAGAACTCAGACAACCTCTAATGTGTTCCCTTTAGTACATTACTTCTCAGACAGCGATCAGCATACGGTCGTTGTTGTTATTGAGAATGATGTGGGCAAAGCTGTTTCTAGAGCAACTATAAATATATATAAAGGTTTGTTGTTCTTTGTGTTGTCACTAGTTTTTTAAATGCCTCGTTGGTCTAGTGGTTGTCATGTTTACAGACTGTTAAGTCCTGGGTTCGAATCCTGTGTTTGGCAAAATTAGTGGATTTTTCTGAAATACTTGGTAACTGGCAGTGATCAACTCCCGTTACTATGAGTACGTTAAGCTTTCGATAAAGAACCTTATTTCTCACCTGTCATGTCGAGTTGTAGTTTCACTGTAGTATGCATATTTAAGGAAGAAATAATAGAGAACAAAGTGTAACATGCTTCACTATAGTACATCTTGAGGCCTCAATGAGGTTAATAAAGTCCTCAAATTATGATTACTAGTTTTGCTCACGGCTCAGCCTGTTGTAATATTAATAATTCGAATAATGTTTCAGCATCTGTTCACGCGCAGCTATCAGTGATTGTAGTGCCGGTGACATTTTGCCTTTTAGCTGTCATTTTGGTTGTATTTGGCATCGCTTACTACCAACATCGATCCAGGTAAACTATACCAATATTTATTTATAAAATTACTAGAGACTCTCTTGCTTTGTTCAGACCTTTATTATTGTTAGCCCCATGCATCTTCCAGTAACACTTTGAAATGTATGATATATCAAAAGAACTATTAAATTTAACGGGATTAAAAGTAGCCTAAAATGTCAGTCATATATAATAATATTGTTTCCTGTATACCCGTTGCACACTCGCCGAGTTACCCCGTGACATACCTAATACGATATAGAATAATAGATATAATATGCACTCGCCTCGCCTCAGTGTACCGTTTCGCTTCACTTCGGTGTGTCTCGTCTCTTTCGCCTTGGCGTGTTTCGCTTCGCTTCGCCTTCTTTCAATATCGTGTCAGTTTTTGTGCCCTGTGTGTTTTTGCAGCTATAGTTCAATAAACGAAAGCTTATGGGGTGGCACTTGTGTGTATGCTTTATTTAGATGTGAATGTGCCACGTTAAGTGAGAGATTCCTATTCTAAATTTACTCTTCTGTAAAATTTTTTTTGCTATTTATTGTAAATGTTCTTAAGTGCTGTTTGCTTCCGAAATAAAAATAGATAGATCTGCATAAGATTAACGGCGGTTCCCAATAATCTATCATTCTGAAGTTTTCCCTAATGGACATAAAAATAGAACATATTTTCTATACAAATTATGTCAAATTCTTATCACTATTAAGGAGGACTAATATAAATTATATTATTGGTTAATTTTAAAATAAATCGACGGAGACAAAAATCATTAATACGTTGTGCTCCCTCGTTTTGCCACTAGACGGTGCGGTTTCTTTTACTTATAAACTATAATGTATAATATCATAATGTTAACGACCTATTTAATAAATAGTTAAAAACTCGTACTAGGTATATACACAGATTTGCTGTATTATCTTTGGTTTTGTTCACAAGCCAAAGTGCTTAAAGACGAAACTTTGAGAATTAAAATATCATACTATCGTAACTGAGAAATTGCCAACTTGGCCTAAATATTAATGTTTTTTACTTGCTGAAATATTGATACATTTGAAATTTCGTAAAAATGATTTTGTAAATACGTCGACAAGTGACAATATTAGGATTTATTTTTGCTCGTAAAAACAGATGTCCCTGTTATCACTGACTGATGTATCGTATAAACTTAAACTGAATCGGTGGTCTTGTGGCTAACATGTATGGCCGCAGATCCAGGGGTCCTGGGTTTGAATCCCAGGAATTTTCAGTAGCAACCCGGAATAGGAAAGCTGGTGGTGTCTCACCTCCGTGCCTCGGAGAGCACGTAAAGCTACCAGTCCTGCGCCCCGTGCGATCTCTCACCCGTCGTGTCGAATTATTATATTATCATCCCATCGGAATTTGAGAGTGACACGAATAGAGAGTGCACTTGTGTTTGTGCGTAAACGGGACGGCCTCCTTTCAATACAGACATATACCTGAGTTTACGGGCAGAAATTTTGCTCAAAATGTATATAGCAATAATATTTTTTTAGGTACATTCTATCAGTTACAATTTAACTTAATATGTATGTACATGTTACAAGCTTTGAATAACAGTATTATTTTTATTTTTGATAAAGAAACTAGAAAGATGTTATTGACCTTTTATCATGTTATAAGTTAAGAGCCGTTACAATATTAAATAACATAAAAAGAATTTCTAAAAATATTATTACAATTTTTATATAATAATAATTATAATGTAGAAAATTCTTTATCTATAAAATACATAGGTATATTATTTTGTTACTTATATGATTTATGGTATTTGTTTACATTATAGTGATTTTTTTATGAGATGTTTTATCTAATATTATGTATATTTCATTAAATCTCATTTTTTTTGTTTGAGTAAAAAAGATATAATTTGAACTCTTAGTATTTTTCAAAGGAAGAAACATTGTATGTATTTAGCCCTTTTTAACGTCCCACTGCTGGGCACGGGCCTTCCTTCAATACGAGGGGAATCAGGCCATAGTCCACCACGCTGGCCAAGTGCGGATTGGCGAATTCTTTTTCGAAGAAACAATAGTAATATATATTTTTTTCTTTGTAGATATACAGTGGAAGTAGCAGATTTTGATTTTGGACAACAAGTGAAACTCGACTATAAGACATTCACTGAACGTTTAAGAGACAGCTTCCGAAACGCCTTAAATTTCAGGCAACGCGATGACACGGAACCGTTAACATCTGATGCGAGATACGACTCTATGTCATAAAAGATAAGGGTGAGTCTTGCATAGATTTTTGGTGTTTACAATAAAACATAAGTTATTTCGGGTACTTCCCTAAGTGCTTTACAGTAGCCCATGTTTTCTTCAAGTTTATAATCTATCTTTGTCGACACGTTTGGCTCAGTTTGTAGTGACCCTACTTGCTGTGCCAGCAGTTGCGGTCGTGGGTTCGATTTCCGCTGGGGGCATTAATTTGTGTGATGAGCACGAATGTTTGTATTCCAGTCATGGGTGTTTATATTTATAATATGTATGTATTTTAAATTTAAATTATATATATGTAGCGTATCAACTATGTGGTATTCATAACACATACCTCGTAGCTTACCATGGAATTAGATGGTGCTGTGTGTTAATGTCTCAACATATTTATTTATTTATATCTGTGTAGTAAATTTCATCCAAATCCGTCCAGCCTTTTCAACGTAAAGGAGTAACATCCATACACACACACTTTCACATATATGTAATAGTAGTTCGATAGTAATTAAATATAGTATTTCTTTCTATTTTCAGATTTGCTCATAATTCGCAAAGTATTTAGAGGTTATTCGGCCCAGTATATTTAACCTTTTATTTACTAGGAATGTATTTATTTATTTTTTATCTACAGTACACATAATAGTCATTCCATTAATAAATACGTAGTTATGATATTTAAAACGATTAATATCATCGGTTTTTATAGTCCATTCGCGTTAAGAAAATAGTGAGTCACCAAGTGTAATGGCAGGTAAAAGTGTACTGTGTATTTCACAGTGGAGTTAAAATTAAATTCAAATATATTTGAAAAGATTAAGTTTAATGAATAAAAATCTACTTAATTATCTTACTTATCTCAAATTTTGATTTGAGATGATAATGACTTTATTTTGATTTGAGATAATTAATCAACTAAATTATCTTAAATCAAAATAAAGTCATTATATAATGATAACGCCTTTATTTTGATTTGAGATAATTAATCAACTTAATTATCTTAAATCAAAATAAAGTCATTATATAATGATAATGACTTTTTTTGATTAACTTAATTATCTGAAATTAACATAAAGTCATCTATATATGAAAGGCAAAAGTGATAGACTGATGTATCAACGCACAGGCCAAACCCTTAAGGCTAGAAAATTGAAATTTCGCACATGTATTCCTCATATGACGTAGGCATCCACTAAGGAAGGATTTTTCAAAATTTAACCCAAAATAGGGGATAAATGTTTGTATGAAACGTTTTATTCCTTGGACATATTTGCACGAAATTTCGTATGAATTGAGTACGGCAAAAATAATAAATGTTTCAGAGTTTTCCAAAATTCAACCCCTAAGAGGGTAAAATAGGGGATGACAGTTTGTATGACACCTACCTTTTCAGAGATCTTTTTGTAGTTTTAACGTAAGCGAAGCCGCGGGTTCTGCTAGTAAATAATATGTATATTTAAGTCTGCCTTCAACTGGTCATTGTGAAAGTTGACTATAATTTTAAGCAACCTAATTGGTCGGGGGCGTGGCTAGGCCGGTGGACACCGATGACTCACTATTTTCTCAACGCGAATGAACTATAGTCGAAATCCAGTAATATGTATTATATTATAGTTCCTAACCCTAGCACAACAATTAGAGCTTCATTTAGCTTAGAAACTGTTTATGGTCAAAACATAATGTGATTGATTAACATAATATTTTAGTACAATTGGATTTCAACTAACATTTACTAATTATTTTTCGATTTTTAAATATAATATATTTCTGTGACACTCTGATTTTTAGTCTATGGTTCGGCCGTGCTATTTTTGAACTTTATATTGATAGTACAAAAAGTTTATTTTTATTTTATGTTATTATGGTAAAAAATGCGTTATTGGTTGATAAAATTAAAACAAATCGCAATTAATTTTTAATGGCGCCTTTTAACCTTGTCTTATTATTGCTAAATTCCTAAATAACGTCATAAAATGTGTATAATCTTTCTAAAATGTATAATATTACGGTCGCATCCAAGATTATTTGTAAATTAGAACGCTATAAATAGTTTAGGCCGATGTTAACGAATTATAATTAATAACCGTATCGCTTAAAAGATGATTTTATATCTGTCCTTGTAAATTGAAGCATGTAAAGTTATTATAGGAAGATGGTTTTTGTAGGTATTATATGAATAAGCTTTATTATAGACTGATGAATGCTGGCAAGATGTGCGCATTTCTTAATTTAAATATTATTTTGTATATCATAATGTTGACTATGAAATTTAATAATAAATATAAGGCTAGCTGCAGACGTTCAATATTTTTGACAAGCTGTATTATCTAATTGGGCAGATTATCTACTAGACTAGATCTTTACGGGCCATACATTCAATAATATAATTAATATTAATATTCCATGTATGCGGCTACCCTAAACATTGTATTTTCTCATATTTCGCCATATTATATTATAAAATAATCACATCCAATCGCACTGAATATTATCTATTTATTAAAGTATTAATTGTATTGCCAAATGCATATAAAATTGATTTCGATGAAATTCTATTAAATACATTGAACAACTCTACAATAATAGCTCTTATTTTTTAATAAATAAAGATGGAAATAAGATAACTGATGTAAGACATGTGAGTGTTGTTCGATGTATTGAATTATAAAGTGATCAGTCATGTTTTGTGATATAATAGGTTAAATTGAATAGATGTACTTGTATTTACATATTAGTTATAGTATATTATTAAGTATTTATCTGTATTCTAGAAGCAAAGGGCATTGATATTAGACGTTACTTTTAATAATTTAATTAAACATACAAAATTACTTTTCGTAATGATTGAGGAACGATTTTATCTGTTATTTAGTTAGTTTCCGTTCTTATCAACTGTTTTCCATGTTGTAATGAAAATATTATAATATACAGCATAAAATTTGTATGAGTAACACAAAATGTACTGATAATTCTAACATTTTATTTCTATTGTGCATGGAAATATAGATATGCGATAAAAAATTTGTTTATATGTATGAGATACGAATATACTATATAGCCGTAAAGCCTAAAATTGTAGCTGTACTAAAAATGAATATAAGATTTTCGTGTAGATCTTCTAATTCTAGTCTTAGCTCTATATTGTATATATTATGTGAATTCTGTATATAAAAATGTATATTTTCTTCATACATCATTTATAAACAACTTTGCCCTTACTATCGGTCATCATACAATTGCGTTCTATGCTTCTAAAGAACAGAATAATATATATTATAATTATTTTGTAGTTATAATAAAGTGTTAATTAAAAATTATGTTTTATTATATAAAATACCCCTATTACAAATTCGAATATGTTAAGTCATTTTTCGTAGGTTTTTGGATTTTATCTAAATTTTTGGTTTTATACTAACTAATATTAATTATTGCACAAACAAGCAATAAAAAATACACAGATAGCGATGTAGTGACGTGGACAAAAGTGGACTTACTTTTAAGAAATCCAGTCTACCCATGTATGTGGGAAATAGTGTTAAATAGAAAGAGAAAGGGTTAAAAACAATAGGAGAGTATATAAAAGAAAGAAAATATATAAAAGCTTAAATAAAACAAAGAGTAAATATAATATATAAACATATAATAAGAAGGATATAAATTGGACTCGCACTTCATACCAGAAGTCTCAAGGACTTTCTGTAAATCGGAACCTGTCCATTGAGTATTGACCGTACCTACTATTTATCTACACAAAATTGAGTTTTAATACTGTTTAGTTTCTAATAGTTTCTAAGCGAGGCGCTTGAATTTTATTCTCGCGTCCGTAATTTTTTTGTGATTACTCCTAAGATATTCATTTAAATTATACGGTGTAAGTAAAATATTGTGCATAAAATGCTTAAAGCCTCTAACTTTTTTAAAATGATAAGGATTAATACCGTATTTGTGTAAATAGCTTTTATATTGCCGCACTATAATTGCCAATTTTTTAAAGTATTATTAAGTAGATATCTGTAGTCGCGGACACCCTACGATAAGTAGGTTTGAGACAAGTTTTAGGGTATCAAAATAAAGGTTTATACAGGTTTATAACTGACTATCTTCGATTCCAAAGTGAAATCCCTAATTTGAATGGAACCGAATATTCGGCGTATGGCCGAATATACTATTCGTTGCAAGTCTCATTAATAGTCTTAAAACTACAAGTAACTTAGTCTAAGTAAGAGATTAAGTCTTAAGATCTCCAAAATTATTTAAATTTTACAGGAAAGGAAGGGGGCACAATATTTACGATTTTAGCTTAAAGAACTCTAACCATTGACCTAAATGAAATCGTTTAGAAACTTATCTCATTTATAAAAAATTATAGAGAGATGATATTTTTAGAGTGCCCATTTACCGATTCCAGCATTGTAGTCACTTACCCTAGTTTTTTTAAAAAGTAATTGTTATTGTACCGAGTAGATATGTTAGTTAAAAAGTAGATATGTTATAGTTATTTCGGTAATAGTCTCATTTAATACAAATATAAATTTTGTTTTAAACTGTCGGGTCGGCAGATAAAAATATTTCTTAGGCTTAATTGGTTAAATGTTCCATAGAAACACAAGAGGTAAGACGAGATATTACACGCAGTAGTTAGTTTATAATACTTACTAAAAAAATATAATTTACTTAAACAAGAGATAAAAGTCCTTTCATTTCAGGGAATAAAATTTAAGTTACTTTTTAATTCCGGTGTAAGGAAGCAAAGAGGTACAAGTAGGCAAGAACAGCGTTGTAGGTCACGCTCAAAACCCTCTCGTGCGTAGTGCTCTCGCAGACACCGTGAATGCTGTCACTGAATTACATTCAAAATGCATTCTAATTATATTTTTTTATCTGTATTTATTTTTTATGAATGAATCCTATTCAAAAGCTTCATACACTTTATAAAATTAAAAAAAAAAAAAAACATTTTCAACCAACTGTAATATCCCGTGCATTCCCATTTGTCCTCATCAAAATAGGCTGTAAGAGCGTAAACTCAAAGGTTTTACGAAGTAATTGAAGATATTCACTATCCATATCCTCGCTCAATCAATAGATCGGAGGGTATTAATTATTAAACTGACATCGAGATTTTACAAGCTTAGACACTTAACTGGGTACCTACTTACATAGTTTCAGAGTCGATTAGAGTAAAGTTAAAATCGACTTCTGCAGGATGGGAGAAGGTTGCTTATTTTTTAACTTCTTTAGATCAATGCAACATTTTATCGGATTTTTGTTTAGTGGTATTTGTTACCCAAAACAGGACAAACTCAAAGTTAAAGTGTAAATATTTTTGATATCTCGCAGAAATCGACATCACCACCAACATGCATAATGCACAATCCATATTGAACAATGGCGTTCAGCCGAATGGTTTACCTATTTCTTTATTGCTTTTTTAGATAGAAATGGCTTTAATAGATACTTACAATTAGACCTGAATACTTTGACCACAATATTTTTTATAGCCCATTTTCCAATCGTTATTTGTTTATCGATCAAATTTTACATAGACAAACAGACATACAGATAAACAAAAAAAAGCTGCAACAACTATTATTTTGAGGTCTATATTCTGTACACGACACGTAACAGCAATAGGAAAATGCGTGACTAACATCGTTATATAACTGTAAATATCCAGTTCCAAGAAACTAAAATTAAGTATATATACATATATAATATCATACCGATATGGATACTTTAAATGATCGCCATTTCGCGCGCTTGCTGTGCCATCATAGTATTTCATACACAGAAAAATGACGATGCAATTTGTAGCGAAAAAATCGCTAATCGCTCTGTTATGATATAATCTGACGTAATATTCGGTCTGACCAATGGCGTTCGTTTCAACTTACTTATTTTGAATTTCCCACCTATATTTGCACTTTTTAGTGATTATTTTCTTAATCAAAAAAAAGTTAAATTAAATATATATATATATATATATATATATATATATATATATATATATATATATATATATATATATATATATATATATATATATATATATATATGTAGGCTTAATTCAAAAGCAATAAAGATTATAAAAAATATATTTCATCTTTATTTAAATCACACTATATTCGCTATTGTATTTCGTTTGGCTTAGTTTGTAGTGATCCTACTTGCTGTGCCAGCGATCATGGGTTCGAGTCCCGCTGGGGGTATTCATTTCTGTGATAAGCACGAATGTTGCTACTCCAGTCATGGATATTTTTATTTCTAATATGTATGTATTTAAAATTATATATGTGTAGTGTATCAACTATCTGGCATCCATAACAAAAGCCTTTTAGCTTACCATGGAACTAGATGGTGCTGTGTGTTAATGTCCCAACATATTTATTTAAAACATATTTCATATACAGATTTTGCTTAGTTACTATTTTATTATGTGTAGATTGTAGGTATATATGTATATAGATTTACGATTATATAATAGTAATATGTTAGTAATTACATGACAAGTGCACTGAAGTACCTAAAACGATAAAATTAAATTGTTAAGTCAATATATTGATGATTTATACTTACTGCGAGAAAACAAGTTGGTGGATGCCGGGGTCTATTCTTCCTTCATGGGTGTTAATATCGCCTACTCGAGATCCTGATCATTTATATACATATCATTATTATTATTTATATCATTTTATAGCGAACAACCCTCATCTCGTTCGAGCGTGTCCTTAGGAGCACTATTCATAATATTATATTATATAGGTACTGCCACCTATTATAAAATTTTCATAATAACAGTACCTAGCCTATGTTTAACTCTAGGTCATAGTCTATTTCAATCCTTAATTTCATTCAAGTTCGTCTAGTTGTAGTGTGAAGGAACGAAAGCGATGAACAAACATAAACGCATACATACAAACTTTCTCATCATCAAAGTAGTGTGATAAGAATATTAAAATTGCGGTATTACGATTGAAAAAAAAAAAACTATTTTTAACATCTTAGTAATTATTTACAAATAAAAAGGTTTGTCAAAAAATTCTAATTGCTTATCTGGATAATATTAAACAAAAACACAAAAAAGAAATTATATGTAACGACTTTTATGAAAGTCCTCTTGGCTTTTGCTTTGTAGAGGTTAATAAAGAGCACATTTTTATTCCCCTCACACTCGCAACTTCGCTAAAGCAATAAGTTTCCCCAATTTAAACGTGAGCACAGAAAAGCCGACTTGGACATTAAAGGTATTCGTTTTTGCATTTCATTAAAATTTAAACTCACCAAGGCGTGTAGGCGCTATATGCGTTTCGTACCCCTACCACGATCCATATTCTACAAGCAACACGTTCAGTTATTAATTATAATTCGAGCCTTTCTCACTTCGTTCCAAGAAAAAAAATATCTATTCTATTCGCGTATTTACTTTAATCGCGATAGTTAAGTAACGTAATGCTGTTATAGTAATTATGGTAAATAAATGGGTTAAATCTTTTTAATCGTGTAGGCTGTAGCGATTGCGAATATAATAGCTTACTCTCAACTCTGCCTTTAATAAAGCTTTCCACTGGTAATGCGTTTCAGTTTAATTTTACGCACAAGCAATAAATAAAGATCTCCAACTCGTTGACTAACTTCTGGCAATAATAATCGTTGGCTGTTTAATAGGTAGGTACTTAGAGTTTGAATATTCATCTTTGAAAAATATTTTTTGTGAAAGTTATTAGCATCTTTGAAATTTTTATTTGGTTATACCTAGACGTGGGCGTTTAAACGATAAGCGCTTAAAATAGCATGCTTTTTTAAAAAAGCGCTACAGCGCGCTTATACATTCAAGCAGATTTCGTTTAAACGTTGACGGCTACGTTTCAAGAAACTAAACACAACATGAAAAGTAACCTAATGAGAATGCTAATACAACTCAAAATAAAATTTAATTATTGGACCTTATTTCAAAGTATATAAGATTTAATATAAAAATTAAAAATTATATTAGATTAACAATCATATTTCTATCCATATAAGACTCAATATTAAATGAATTCGTTTCATATTAAGCGGCTAAATTACATTCTACTTGTTTACGTAATATTTTTGGCGAATTGAAAACGTATTAATTTTGTTAGTGTTTTACAACACAACGATCAGGCAACTGTTAAACGCTTTTTTCAACGCTTTTTTCAACGCTTGTCGTTATGACAGATGACTTTTACTTAAAAGTGTTCAACGATTAGCAAAAAAGCGTTTCAACGAAAAGCGTTTTTTAAAAACGTTTAAAAAAATAAGCACAACGTTTAAACGCGTTGTCAATTTAAAGCCGTTTATCACTTCTCTAGTTATACCTACTATGATAAAAATACAGACTGTTGCATGGACAGAATACGATAAATTGAATTTTTGTTTCCATAAGTTTTTATATCCTTATCGATTTCTATATATTATTATTTTCTTTTAATAAGCACATATAGTATAACTTTAAAATGCGGACTTTTATTTTAACTTTAAATGTTTTTTTCATAAAAGGTTTTCTAAATAAATAATAATTTTTAGTCCTTCTAATGTTTAATAGATGATATTAACTCTTAGGTTTATGTAACAAATAAACAAAGAGAAAAAGTCTGAACCTATATCAAAAAAATACGAGTGAACGATTTTATCAAACTATAACGTTTAAAATTGCTATGTCAATCCCAGCGCTGCCATTTCATTCTTTCTACTTTATATGTGATATTTTTTCATAAATGTGGTTATAAAATATTATAAAATACTAGTGACTCACCCTCGCTCCTCTCGGGTTCGTCCCTAGTTACGTTTTAGCGTGCTAGATGCTATAAAAACATAAATTAATATTGAAATTTAATATCCAACTGAGATGTATTGAAATATCTTGTGAATTAGAACAGTTGTGGACAGCAATAAATGAAAAATACTGTAGTAATTTTATTTACGTTTTAAAGTTTAGTATAGATTTCTCAGAGATGAGATATTTTCCAGCAGTAAAAAGTTGACCCGTATAACCATCTATCATCATACCATATTTCATCAAAATCTGTCCAGTGGTTTTGTTGTGATGCGGTAACAGATACACAGACAGACAGACAAAAATTCTAAAAACTATAGTTTCGGCTTCTGTATCGACAATAATGTCGACTTCAATAAGATTTTCCAAAAAATATTTAATGTACAGATTCGGCTTAGTTACAGTTTTATTATATGTATAGATATTTGTACCTAAATCATGCTATTTAAGCTGTAATAATACGTCAAATTATAAATTTCTAACTTTCAATAACAGTAAATCAAGAGATATGATAAAGTTAAACTGCATATAAACCAAAAAAGTTAATTATATAATAGCGTATAATAGATTTTTCTACTATCAATAGGTATTTATTCAAATAGTCTACATGAAATAATTATCTGATGTCTATAAAGAAGAGATGTATCAAACAAACAGTAAACACTTATAAATTTTATTACATAATAACTTTAATACATACATACAATTATTAAAAAAAATTACAACTCATCTGCTATTATATTCATATTTTTATGTACATACTACGTAAACAATGGCTCGCCTGCAATTATAGAGCTCTCGATGCCACATTCGTCCTCTCCACGAGCGATTTTGAAGAAGCCATTATCACCCCAATCGGAGTTCCAAGAGTTTGCGACAAGCCAATATTTGTTTCCGTTTTCAACGCCCCATCCCATAATTTTAATAGCATGACCGCCGAGCGCATCACCTACCACATGCTTGTAAACACCGCTTTTGTAAGCGAGTAAATCTGCGTATACAGTAAAGGCTCCTTCTACAGGTCCATTTTTGAAAAGTTCTGCTCTAATGTGGTCTTCACCTCCTCGGACAGAGAATACATGTTTGCCGTATTTCTTGTCTGCTTTATAGGCTTTGTTATAACTATCTTGACAAGTCCTATAGCATTTTGGCGTCTTTGTGTCGCCGCTGCATGGCATTCTATTACCAGGTACATGATGCTCACAGGGGGCGATTTCATAAGGCCTGCAACCCTGAGAGGAGTTATAGTTGCCACCAGAAACCAATCCAAAGTGCTTCCAATACTCCCACGCTAATGTAGGAATTCCACCATTGCATCCGAGACCGCAAATAGGACAGCAACTAAGTAAATCTTCTGCGGAGAAGTGAAAATGCTTTGTTCCGTTCGAGTAAACACAGTATCGGTCGGTCATTGCCTCAACAGCGCCGAATGCCCAGCAACTCCCACAAGAGCCTTGATCTCTAATTTCATTTAGTGTGGGACAATTAGGCCATTTTTCTCTAGGATCAAAGTTTTCTGGTAAATCCTTTATAAAGTCGTCATCGTGTACAACGTTCGGTAAATTTTTGACGTAATCATCTTGAAGTGCTCCCAGGAAATTTTTAATTACCTTCAATGGTGTTGAAGCCGGAAAGTTTCGCCCAGCTTTCCAAGAATTTTGTTTAGTGTTGATGAGATTTATGAACTCCTCGGAGAGTGGGTGTACGTCTGACTGTGAAACAGTAAACGCAAACAGTAGCACAAAACACATACTACGAAGGAGAATCATTTTGCACTTGTTATTTTCCTTGCTGAATCGATATCGAGCGCACACTTAGAGCGGGAGGTGCGCGTCGACTGAATGCTCACTGCTCATACGTCGTGTAAGTGACCCGAACGAACGATAAGAATGAGACAGCGCTTGACCACGCGTGTCGAAGGTTAATCATGATATCTAGAACAAAGGAAACAGACAACGATGATTATTGACTAATGTTGACGGTTAGCAAATATTTACATAGTACATTTAATATATACTTGTTAAATTTAATAGCGTTGTTATTGATCTGACGAGGTTAATTAGCTTTATTTCTTCATTATTACAATTTCAAGTTACAATCTACAATAAGTGTCACTGTATTTTTTTTGTTCTTAAGCCTTTATCATTAATTCCAATTCTACTTACTGTCTTCAGAATCGGTCGTTTATACCTATAGGTATTTTAGTTTCGTTTACAGGCAAGCAACGACCATACAACCCTGGTTGCAATAAAGAAAGATTAACCCGATTTAGTACGGAATTAAGTTAACTAAGTTAGTTAACTTGGAACAAACCAGAATATTTAAGTCATAAAATGAGTTGATTAAAAGAGCACCTACATTAAAATTGTTTACACAATCGAAATCGGCTTAACAATTTTTTCTTTACTATGATTATTACGATATATTATGATATAATAATTAAAATAACTTTCAAAGGCACTTGAAGGTTTATTGATTCCTTAGTCACAAATATTTGCAATTTTAATATTAGTGCGATAGTATAATAAATGCATTATACCTACGGATTTGTCTACTTTATGCGATTTATATGGTACAAAATATGACATGAAATTGTGGGATTTATGTAAAAGGAGCGGAATTTTATGCTTTAAAATTTTATCGAGTCAAATAAAAATCCAGGATTTTTTGCGCCTGCATTAATTACTTCGATAATGAGAGAACCTGTCGCTATCGTACAATATAACTTGTTAAAAAAGTTCACGTTCAAATTAATTTGAGATCTCCATAATTATGACGAGTTTAGGTTTCGCATATAAAAATAAATCAGGTACGAAATAAAACTCATATTACGCGCTCGCTTGGGAAACCGAGTGAAGCTGGTTCAAATCCCGGGTCTCGCACCTCTGAAATTTTCATATACGAATCATTTCTAACATGATTACAACTTGCCTTACGATGAAGGAAAACATCGTGAGGAAACCTGCATGTCTGAGAAAACCAAGTAAGTTTTCGAAAGACATGTGAAGTCCGCCTATCCGCACTTGGTCAGCGTGGTGTACTATGGCCGGATTCCCCTCGTACTGAAGGGAGGCCCGTGCCCAGCAGTGGGCCGTTAAAAAGGGCTGAATACAATAGTAAGAGATCAGAAACATCTTAAGATGTTCTCCGAGGCACAAATGTGTAAAGTCGACTACTTTCTCAACGAAGAATTTCCTGACAGAAGAACCCGATAACTACATATGGTCTGACCCAGCACTCGAACTAAGACTTGTTTGTGTATCTGTAACGTATATATACTAGCCAGTAGGCAGTAGGTTACATTATTTCCATAATTAATATAAATCTTTATATGTTATTATATTTTGTTGAACCGTTTACAAACAGAATCAAAGAATAAAAACAAAAGACATACATACATATAATACGTTCGAAAAACATCACCATTTTTTACAGTCGGGTAAAAACAGGCCAATAGTCATTTGATAACATTAAATATCTTGCTAAGTGTTTTTGAAATAGGCTCGTTACATACATTTAAGCGACATTACACAAATGTATTTCAACATAATATATCCTAAGATAGTAATGCCAAATTCTTTAGGCACTAATGTTTTCGTGACACGAAACAGGCGGTTCTGACCGATAGCAGTACTGTAATGAATTTCCGAAAGTCTTGACAGTCTGCTTTTAATGGCTTTCAAGTACTTAGTTTATGTTTCATGTGCTTGTTTTATTATTAATACATACTTAATGCGAATGAACGGTTAAATGGTAAGATTTACTACAAACTACACATACGAGTATTTACTACACGATTCTAATTAATTATTATCAAAAGAACATAAGTATGTCCTATAATTATTACATAAAAATATCGAAATTATTTATTAAGACTAGCGACTCACCCTCGTTTCGCTCGGGTTCGTCCCTATGTTCATTTTAACGCTAAGTATGGAAATATTATAGCCTATAGCCTTCCTCAATAAATGAGTTATTTAACGCAAAAAGAATTTTTCGTATCGGATTAGTAGTTCCTGAGATTAGCGTGTTGAAACAAACAAACAAACCCTGCCCCTTTATAATATTAGTACAGATTAGGGAAAATAAGTGATGGGTAAGTTAGAGATGATGAAGATGTGTTATGCAGTGTGAACTGTGTGATAAAATCTCGGGGCACTTTTTTATCCTGCAAAACCCTTGCATTTGATGATATTTAATATTCTGAACATGGTACGTGTGTTTATAATCACGTCCAGTTTCATAAAAATAAATTATGGAGACATCTTTCCTCCGGACCTCTTGTATTTTTCTAAGAAAAAAACCCGCACGAACTCTTGGAAAGAGGAACTAGTTAAATTTTTTAGTCGTAGGCTTTGATGAGATTAGCAAAGAACCTTTGTTTTGAAAAAAACTTTTTTTAGTTTCTTTACTATTTATGTATATATTAGCAGAACCCGCAGCTTTGCTCGCAACTACAAAAAAGCTCTAAAAAGGTAGATCTTATACAAACTTTCATCCCCATTTTTACTCCCTTATGGGATGAATTTCGAAAAATGCTAAAATACGTATTTATTTGTTTGTATTGAAGAGCATTATTACCAAGTTTCAACTAATTTTGATCATTTATAATTTTTTTGAGTGGTATAATAATGTGTTTTGCCATGGGAATGAGATAATCTCCTGCGGTAAAAAGTAGCCTATGTCACTCTCCAGCCCTTCAACTATCGACACACAAAAAACCATTCCAATCCGTCACTCTATTTCGATGTGAAAGAAGGACAAAGAAACAAACACACTTTTACATTTATAATATTAGTATGGATGTTTGTGAATATAGGTAAGAAAGGATATATGAGAAAAACATCGACAACAACAAGTGCATCTATCTTCTATAATATAGTAGGTAAATAATAAAGTATTCCAGAATTTTGTTGTACATGACTGGACCATCTGGTACTACTGTAAGTTTGGTATATGATACTCGTATATTCAATATGAAGGAAAACTTATTGAATAATAATATCGTATTAACAAAAAATAGTATAAAGTATACTTAGTAACTTTTTTATTTAAATACTCAAAAAACCTTATAAATAATTGACAATATATATTACTAATTAAAATCGATATATCATGATGTCCTCCTGACCGTTTTCGACTACGGCGGCCAATCTCAATGTGTTTAACTAACTGCGCAGGAGATATTATTGTGCATAAGTGTACGCACAGACACAAGTGCACTCTCTATTCCTGAGAGTAACTCTCCTATCCTAGTAGGACGACAATTTGATAGAACCGGTAAGGGATCAGGCACACGACCGACGTCTAAACCATCGCCAACATCCCAACCCCAGCGGTTGTTGCGACTTTCTGGACTCAATAACTAATCTTGGCCTGAACCGGGACTCGAATTTAGAACCTCCGAATCTGAGCCGTACATACTAGCCATTAAACCACTCAGGCAGATAATCGATATACACAAGTCAAATGAAACATGGACTATCTGTTACCAAGTAACATAAGGTTTAAACTTTGTAATCCTTGTTAAATGGATGAAGAAAGTTTCGAATATCGTAACAGAGATAGCTGTCGTAAGATAGTGACGGGTTGAAGCCCCAGATGGCAAATTAGCCCCCGAATCACTTTCTCATCGCGGTTGGCAGCCCTACGAACATCTGTACTTACATCTGTCTAATTAATGATCTTGTGGTAATACTTATGCTAACTCTGCTTAGATTAATGTTATGTATATGCATTTGTATTAGCTTATTGTTTTAATTTTAAATTACTTAAATACATAAATATCTATATGTACGTACAATAAGGTAGAATGTGAACGCGTTTATTGTCAAAATTTAAGTAAATATTAAACAGTTTATTGAGTTTTCATCTATTCGCTTTCTCCCGCATCATTTGAGAATTTTCCGTTTTACACCTTTTTTCTGACTTAGAGTGGTTGTTAAGCATTTCACGTATTAGGCTAAGTAAACTAGCCATACTACACACTTAAAAGGAGAGTTCAAAGTATGTCAGTCATTGCGGCTGAGTGGATACACAAGCCTGCGATGTCACAGACAGCAGCTCGTCATACTAATGTTATAAATTGAAGTCTGCTAGTTGAGAATGAGTGTGTTTTTATTTCGAAAAAGAAGGAGGTTCTCAATTCGTCTAAACCTTTTTTTTTATGTATCTTCACCGATTACTCGAAGACGCCTGTACTGATTTGAAAAATTCTTTTTTTGTTTCAAAGGGTATTCTTCCCCGGTGGTCCCATTTAAATTTTATCGAAATCGGTCAAGCGGTTTTTAAATAAATGGCTTTATCGAATATGTTTTTAAAATCTTTCTCTTAAAAATTACCTGCTTATTACGTCTACACTAAAAATGGAAAAATAAAAACTTAAAAAAAACCGACTTCCAGGCACTGAAAAGTAAAAAATAACTAAACGGTGCCAGCCAATACAAATCAAAGCACACCGACTTCGAAAATATCTGATTAGGTGTCTGTTCTAAATAAAAACCCCTGTTTAGTTATTTTTTACTTTTCAGTGCCTGGAAGTCGGTTTTTATTTTATTTTTTTTAAGTTTTTTAAAGTCACATTTTACCTCATGTGCCTCCTTAACAAGATGACTTTCGTTAGTTGATATCGTCATTATAAAACTAAAAATATATGAGTGACATATGCGTGATACGAGTATGTTATGACCATGTCACTTAATGCTTCGATATTTTATCTTTTCCATATATTTTTCAATTTAAGCCTTTTGTAAATTGATTCATATTAAAATACAAATGTTAAATGTATTCACCTTTACACATATCACTGGTTTTGACAGAAATATTTTGAATTTATCAAGTGTATTTATTATTTAATAATCAACGTCTATAACCGTTTTGGGTTTATTATTCATACTACCTACTACTCATATTCACTTAAAACAAAATAATTTTCTTCAATCCCAATAGACAAAAGCACTGTAGCAAACTCAGCATATCCGTCGTTTTAGCACAAATTGTTTGTGCTCATCTTAACAAAATTATACACGACAATTTCAGTAGATACGTAATTCAATTTTGCAAATGGAATTTGAGATATGATAATATTGCTGCTACAGTATAATATACTGACATCTGAGATCGGCGAATATTAATTAAGTGTACCCAAATAATAAAGATTATTATATGACCAGAACCAATTTTCACAAATATACCCAGTATATATGTATATATACTCATAGAACGACTACTATAAATGCGAAAGTGTGTCTGTATGTATATTTGTTATTTCTTCTTGATGAAATTTAGAACGCAGATAGACTAGAGCTTCGAGTAGAGTAAATTTAAGACTAGACCTTTATTTAAGACTTTTTTTTTGACTTTTTTTTTAATTTAAGACTAGCTTATGCTGACCACGACAAGGTCTAGTCTTAAACTAACGTCCTGCAATCCAGCCGGGCGTGAAGCTAAGAGATACACTGGAAGGCGGCCCATCTCGGGCTTGGTACTTCTTTGATAGCAGGGTGGACCGTGGGAGAAACCCCTTGGTTCTTGTGGATTACTTCGACAGGCATGCCGTCCGATCGTCGTGGTTGTATGTGTAAGAGATCCTACGACGTCCCATTAGGACGGGGAAGATTGGGTTTTAGTGGGTATTACTGGTTGTTCATGCCGGCGAGTCCCACGTAACCACCTGTTTGACCTGTTTGTATGCAGGTGCTATGCGTGTATTTCACAACGTTAAAAAAAGGCACCCAGGGACGCACCTATACACGAGTCGCTAATAGTAGGTACGAGTATAATATATTAATATTGCATTTAAAAATATGAATGTTGTAGGTATACTATGTTTTGATTTTCCTTAAGATGTGTAATAGCTATTTGAAATTAGAAATACAATTATTTCTTACTAGCGGCTCACGCTCGCTTCGCTCGGGTTCGCCTCTTGGAAAACAAAAGAAAACCTATCCCACGGGAACTTTACATTTTTCCGGGATAAAAAGTAGCCTATGTGTTATTCTAGACTATAATCTATCTCTATGCTAAATTTTATCCAGATCTATTCAGCCGTTCTGGCGTGAAAGAGTAACAAACATCCATACATCCATACTTACTAACTTTCACATATATAATATTATTAAGTATAGATTAAGTCGGTTTTATTCAAGGCAGTGATAACGCATTCGCTTGGGATACCGAGTAAAGGGGAATCAAATCTCGGGTCTCGTACCTTTGGTATTTTCAAGTGCGAATCATTTCCAATGTGATTTGCCACCTGATGACTGAGAGAACCTAGCAAGTTTTCGATAGACATGTGAAGTCCACTTACACACATTTGGTCAGCGTATTGAAGGGAAGCCCGTGCCCGGCAGTGGCAAGTTGGTTTGTGATAAAGTACTTAAAAAAATCTTTATTTATATACATATAGTCTTTCTATAATGTTGATCAGATTTCCCTAGTGGTTGTTGTCGGAACTAACGAAAGCAGCTTACAATTATTTGCCGTTGATATTTTATACTACTAGATCTAACATACTCGTACTTGCTACTTGGCAGGAAATTTGCTCTTAGCTAATAATGCCTTAGTTTCATGTTTATTATTTCACCTTCAAATGAATAATATTTCAAAAAATATAGAGAATTTGTGGAAGTTAAGTTGCTAACGAAAAATCGGTCATGAATCACGGTTACTAGGCTTTTGATAAATTGGAGTAAAACGAGCTGCGAGGCATCGAAGCATTGCCAGTATATTCGGTGTGATGGATAAGAGATAGTCAATATTTTTGAATAGTACCTAATAATTATGAATAAAATGAATAGCGAATATTTTTGAATAGTAATAATTAAATAATTTCTATATAGTTTATTGTCTTATTACGAACTCAGCCAATTATATTTTGTTTTAAACCATCGATTGGTGAATCAATAATTATAATATGCTTTTATTAGCTTTATTTATAAATACAATCTAATGAAATCTTGAAATTTTAACTTACTCCTAATTATGTTGTATCCTTTTAAACCTTATTATGTACGCGACACCCGATAGTATAGTAATTTGATATCATTCCGCTGATTTGATGACAGAACCGGGTGGAAGGTGAATTTCTTCAATGACTTCTATCAAAAATCTTAGACCTCGGACTTGTTCATTTTTGTTAGATTGATGTAAATACATTATTGTAATGTTTATTTAATGATCAAACTCGTGTTATTTTTATATAATACTTTCTTAGATTTAGCGAAATATTTGACATCTGCACATATAATAAAATTCTAACTTAGTCGAATCTGTATATTAAATATTTTTTGGAAAATCATATTAAAATAGTCATTATTATCGATGAAGAAGCCGAATCCATAGTTTTTAGAATTTTTGTCTGTCTGTCTACTTGTCTGGGAACGCATCACGAGAAACCACTGGACAAATTTTGATAAAAATGGGTATGATGATAGCTGGTCATCCGGGTCAACATATACGATACTTTTTACTGCGGAAAAATATCTCATCTCTGAGAAATCTATACTAAACGTTAAAATGTAACTAGGTACGAACCCGAGCGGAGCGAGGGTAAGTCGCTAGTTTTAAATTAAACTATTTTTTCGAATTTATTTTAGTTTTAAAAACTATAAAATTATTAATGTCTACTTTTATTAACTTCATTCTTTAGGATTTTGAGCTCTAAAGATGCTAGACAAAGTCATACGGCTGTTTGATGTGGTACAAAGGCTTTCATAAATTTAGAGTAACAAAAATTATCCTCATATTATTACCAAAACAAAAATATAAATTCATTTTAAATAAAAGTTTACCACAATACATAAACTTTTGATCAAATTGTATGAATATATTTATTTTAAAAACAGTCTCCCATAGAGTTTGAAACAAGAATCGAAATTTACATAAGAAAATTGAAAGTTTTCAATAATAAGAAACATTATTCTGTCTCAAAGTAGGATGAATAAGATTTTAGTATTGACTTTGTATTAGCAATTGTCTCTTCAAGAGAAAATATTTTGATTTTATGTGTATATATTAAATGTTATAAAATGTAAAAGATATATTTAAGAAATATAAAGTTTAAAAATAATTTAAATATATTTGCTTTCTATGATAAACAATCCTATGTGTGTATATAACTTTTTTACTATTTATATATTTTAAAATATTAGAGATAAGAATCAATACTAAAAAACTGTGCTGGGTAAATCGTAATATGTAAAGTATTTTAGCACTTTAACTAACGTGGTCATATAGAGCCATATTCTATGAAATCATTTCTACTTGAATCGCTTCGAGATCGCCAAATTTTGTGCACAGACAAAGGCCATTCACCTTCACACCCTTCCTTATTACATGTAACTAGGTACGTGTACAATTTTTATTAGTGTACAAAAACAAATGGATGTATACCGCATTGATAATGCTTATGTAGAAATGCTTTACAATGCTTACAAGATAATAACAGAGACTAACAATATTTGTATTATGTAATTTTCGAAATATGATAATATAATAATATTTCAATAGAATTTAAAAATGATCACTTGTCTTTCTGTTTACGAGAGTTTCTCTTGAGTACATCTCGATAGCTCCTAATTGGATTTTTTATGGAATATATCCGTATGTTTTAATTTAAAAAAACCTCCTATGGTTTTGTTTATAATTAAGCGATGAAAATGATTTGAAATATTTATAATATTAGAACGGGGTAGTGTGTTATATAGACTACAATTGCTTGATACTCCTTTATACTAGGAACTGGAAGTCAAAAGTTTGATTCCTTTTCTCATTGGCCACTGCCCATGAACTATATCAATTTCTACTAAGTTAGAGAAGAGCATGTACAGTACACACTATCGCATTAATCTATACATATAATATTGAACTGATCGCTGTCTGTACATGGAAGATATTTGAGAAAAACTATTATTGAGGATCTTTATTAACGCAATAGAACCTAAAACAATGGTTTTTAGTTTTTTTGTCTGTTTGTCTGTGCGTTTGTGCGCGCTAATCTTAGAAACGGCTTAACCGATTTGGGTGCGGTTTTCACTAATGTATTGTGGTAAGCTTCACTTAACATTTAGTATTGTTTTATTTCAATCGGTTCCTAAATAAAAAAGTTACGTTAATTTAAAGAATCATCTAGTGGCGAACCCGAGCGAAGTGTGGGTGAGCCGCTAGTCAATAAGATAATCCAGGTATTATTACAGATGCGAAAGTTTGTATGTCTATGTTACTCCTTCATGCTACGCTTTAGCATGGCTGTTAGACATATTGGGTTGAAATTTAGTATTCAGATGGACCATGCCCTCGAGTATCTATGCCCTAGGGTATAGGCCTAGGGTATAGGCATAGGGCATAGGCTACTGTAGGCACGTAGTGCTAGCGCGTAATAAGGATTCAATTAATTTTAAGTAAGATATAACAACCTATAATTATTTTGTTAATCTAATTAGATCAGAAGTAAAACCAATTTGTTAAATCAACTGATATTTTTATTAGACTCAGTTGTAACAGAATCCTTATTAAGTTTTATAGGTGGAATAAAAGCGACATGCGTGTAAAATTTCGGTAAGACTTCACGGAGGCAACGCCCTCGTAAATTTTACGCCACCGAATTATTGAAGGTTTCTTAAACTACTGTGTGATATTCTAACATCGATCGTCGAAGTTCAAAAAGCGAGCCGGGCGCCAAAACAACAATTGCAAGGGGAACGTCTTCCCCTAATGATATCCGCCCGGAAAATTGCCCAGTACAGCCATGTTTATGAAAGAATCTTATGAAAACCCATTTTTTACCTTATTATTCTTGTTTAGCAACTAATCACCAAACCCTTCTGTGAAATTAACGCGAGCGTGAAAATATTGAGTAGATAAGAATTTTTTTGACAAGCTTTGTTTTAATTATGTTTGAGTTAGGATTTTCTTGAGGTCAGATTTTTTTTTAATTTATATTCTTTTTACGCTAAGATAAAATCATGATTGCGTTTGATTGTCTTAAAATTATAATTTTAAAAATTTTACAGAATTATAGTATTACTAGCAATGCCCGCGGCTCCGCCCGCGTTCAGATGATCAAAAACCAAATTCTTAGGCTTTACACATTAGTATACTCTTACATACCTACCTATACCACTTTCATTGCGCACCGCATGATTGGTATATAATGGCAGTGATTGACAATGCCACAAAGGTTCCTCCGTTAATCTCATATTTGATTTAGTAATATTGCACTTTTTGTTTTAGCAATAACATTTATGTATGTATGTCTATACTTCTGTTTTGTTTGTTTGTTTAGTTTTGGGCGATGAACTCTCAAACTATGGAATTAATTTTAATCATTTTTTACTAATATACAGCTATTGATTAATTTAATATTTATCTGATTATTTAAATTACATAATGATAACTTTTCTTAATGTTAACTTGTCGCGAAACAGGGGTTGGTTAGCGCTAGTTAATAATATTTTCCAAATCGATTTTTAAAAGAAAGTGTAATAAAAGAAAAAAATTCTAAGCAAATGCTTTTTATTATTTCATATGGCTCGGCTAATATGATTAAAGTCAGAAGAATTTTATTATGTCCTTTAAGCCTTTACCTTCCAAGAAATGGTGTCAAAAAAAAACTGAAAAAGTTTAGCTATAAGTAAGTAGTAGTAGTAAGTTCCTACAATACTTTTGCAAAGTTTTTGAGATATGGAATATTTTTAGTTACCCGCTTTGTCAGTTTAACAGCCATTAACTTGTTTTCCACTTATTTTCACGGTTAATAAAATGAGTCGATATTGCGGAAACGTAAATATTATTCGTATTTATTTTAGTGTTAACCTAACAAAACACGTAAGTACGGAAAACAACACAGAATTTTGCTATACGAAACCTATAATGCGCGTGTTGGATTTGCATTTGCCTAATTTTACATTAAAAGATAAAAAAATATATTAACATTATTTACTAAACAATAAAAATTTACAAATATTTTCATTTGAAAATTGTTTCGACCAACAAAATATTACTTATATGTTACTAAATTATAAAGCCCAAAAGTTAGTACCTAGTTATTCTAATAAAGTCATAGAAAGGTCATATCTGTACATTATTATTTTTTTGGATTAAAACTACGTATTTTAAAAACACATGGCGACATCTATTATCAAATATCTAAATAACACATAAATAAATTTTCATCAAAATAACTATTTTAATGAATAAAATAGCGCTATTGATATTTCTTTTAAGATAAGATTTTTTTAATAGTTTTAACATATATAAGTTACCTTGCTAAAATGTTAATAGTATCATCTTGCTTTTATTTTAACCAGTTTTCGTATTTTTTCTTAGAAATGAGATATTTTCCTGCTGTAATAAGTATCCTGTGCATTGACCCGGATAACCTGCTATCACCATACCAAATTTCATCAAAATCCCTCCATTGGTTTTGCTGTGATGCAGTTACATACAGACAGACAGACAAAAATTCTAAAAACTATAAATTCGGCCTCTATATTGCTAATAATGAATATTTCAATAAGATTTTCCGAAAAATATTGAATGTACGGATTCGGCTTAGTTACAATTTTATTATGTGTATAGTTACTCATTTATAGAATCAAAAGTTTGCTTTATTGATAATTTCAACACGGGCGGGGCTGCGGGTAATTTAGTAGGAGGTAATTCTACATACATTCATACATTCATTTTTTTAGAATTAAAGCTACGTATTTTAAAAACACATGGCGACATCTATTGTCAAGTATCTAAATACACATAAATAAATATTAATTAAAATGAGTATTTTAATGAATAAAATAGCGCTATTGATAATTTGATTTTCAAGATAAGCTATTTTTAATAGTTTTTACCATATTTTGTAAATTACCTTGCTAAAATATTTATAAATAGTATCATCGTGGTTTTATTTCAACCAGTTTTTGTGTTTTTTCTCAGAAATTAGATATTTTCCAGCGGTAAAAAGTATCCTATATGTTGACCCGGATCACCAGCTATCACCATACCAAATTTTATCAAAATCCCTCCAGTGGTTTTTCTGTGATGCGGTAACAGACAGACAGACAGACAGACAGACAGACAGACAGACAGACAGACAGACAAAAATTCTAAAAATTATAGATTTGGCCTCTGTATCGATAATAATGTCTATTTCAATAAGATTTTCCAAAAAATATTTAATGTACAGATTCGGCTTAGTTAGAATTTTATAATATGTATAGATAAGTATATTCTAATGCCTGTTTTATCCTTATCGTAGATACATATAGATTGTATACGATCTATATGTATCTACGTTCTATCTATATACTATAGTGTCAATTAGTTCAAAAAGATAGTGACGGTGTACATTTTTGCGTTTTAGTTAATTTAATTAACGGCTTAGGCAAGCTTTATAAAAATACTAGCGGGTCACCTTCGCTATGCTCAGATTTGTCCCTAGGCACGTTTTAATGGTTACTATGGAAGAGATAGACCATATATTATATTACTGCTCCGCTCCCTTGGGTAGTAGCATGATGATATATAACCTTCCTCAATAAATGGGCTATCTAATGCAAAAAGAAATTTTCAAATCTGATTAGTGGTTCCTGAGATTAGCACGTTCAAAGAAATAAAGATACAAAGAAACAAACCCTGCCTCTTTATAATATTAGTAAGATTTAAATGCAGTAGTTTTTATTTTTAAAAATAAGAAAATGTTTCCTTTGAATGAAAATCTTCAATATTCATCAATCTATGTCTCATTCGTTGTTTAAAGCTGTATATAATGTATTAATCAATAGTGACATTTCATATTTCTTTTAATATTGTATTATTCAAATAACACAGTTCTTTTCCTTATAGGTATAGTACTTAAACAATGCTCCTTCAATACAATACCTATAACTAATCAATAAAAATCAAAGAATTATCTTAATGTTCCTATCAAAGTGAAGTAGAGGATTTCTTCGAAAAGTCTGCATTACATGAATAATGCATACGACATGGCGTCTATTGAACGGTATGATCGCCTACGCGCTATTGTTGAGCGTTGCGCCATTTCTCCCACAATAGCATGTCCTTACATACTCTTACGTAACGTGGCTTAACTTTTAAAAGAAAAAGCACACATTTAGGTTAATAGCTTGAGAGAAGATCAAGTTTTTATGAATGCTATTAAATGTAAATATGCTTATAGTGACGCTGTTTATTCAGCGTATGGGAATAATTAAGTTTTAATAGTCCATATGTACATGTACAGTGTAGTAAACGGACATACTAGAAGTGAAACTAATATTGTTTTAGAACCACGTTTTAATATTCTATACTTAAGTTAACTAAACTCTATAAGTACCGTATAAAAATAGGTCAGAATTTACATATATACATAACTTTTTCTTATAATTAATTTATATTATTGGTATTTTATATAAAATAATATGTTTTTTTGATTTCTTTATAATAAGTACCTGGGCGACCGAGCTTTGATCGGAGTTCTTTTTTGACTAAAAACTTGAATAAATACAAAAAAAAAAAAACAAAAGTAAAAACTTTGTATCCGATTAAGATTCGAACTAGGACACCTGTGATTGTTAATCTTGCACCTTGGTTGCTCGACCATGATGCTTAACTCTAAATGTAAGAAATTATCAACCATATTCTGCGTGGAATAATGCGAAAGAAAACCGCATGAAAATTCGAAAACACGCGTTTTCCCAGATATAAGATTAATCTAGATAGATTTTTCGCCCCCCAAAAGCCCTCACATACCAAATTTTAGTGAAATAGAGCCGTTTCCGAGATCGCCGGTATATATATAAATAAATAAATAAGTATACAAGAATTCCTCGTTTAAATATATTAGATGAATTACTAATTGCATTACATAATATTGTGTTTTTCTATTTCATAAATATTGTTAAATAAGCAAGTCATTGCCCTAATGAATCTGCACCTAGCCATATGTGTTCACAAACTTTGTATGCAAAACAATCTATTTGAAATGTTCATATATAAAACGGGCGGGATCATAAAACTTTTTAGACAACAAATTGCTTTTAAATTTCACGCGTCCCCATCGCCGAACACATGTCGCATTCGCATTTTGGCTCCGAATTGACATCGACCTTATTAAACTGTCGCCATTCTTGTCCATGGTGTACAAACTGTTAACAACATAAAAAATAACAAGGCTATAAAAGTGTATTGTGCCTCCTGGACTTGCTCTTATTACATCTGTAAAGTATCACTAATCATTCACAGTCGTCTGTGTTTTTTTTATCACTGGAGGGTGAGCAGGGTAGTGTCTTTTAGTGTATATACATATATATGTATGTATGTATGTAAGTATGTATATATATACAAAGTGGACAACGTCAGTAAGCTTATCGTTTGTTTCATATCCTATGTGGATAGGTGAGTTTTAAGATTTTAAGTGTCGATAGACTCATTTTCATTTTAGGAGTAATATATGATATATAATATTTAAACATGGTGTATGTCAAAAATATGTTTTTATTGTCGTTCTAAAAATATCAAATAGAAGCGAAATATATTATAGACCAGAAATGTTTTATAGAATTTTATGCGACTATTTAGACAAAAAAACTTCAAGGGCAATAAAGTATTTTTAAAATATTTTTTTATATTAGACTTTGGTTAATCATAATTGAGGTGAGTTAAGTTTCACTTTATTGATCAAATTGTATTAATTTATTTATTTTCCTTAGTTTAATGCTAGATCTTTTATCAAAATTACAGATTATATAAATACATACGTCATACATATTATTATAACATTACCATGTTTGTTTGTATTGCTTTTGGATCAATAGTTTGTTGTGAAGTGGTAGTATCATATCCGGTGCCGTCTGATGCACCCAGAAATACGAGGAAATTTATTATTATTGCTGTCATCATTGTCAACTTGCGGCGGCTATAGCCATAGCATTATGGCGGCCATAAGAAACAAGATCAACAAGGAATTAAGGGAAATTCGGAGGGGAAAACGTAAAATATGCATAATTCAAAATAATCTTCTTTATATTTTTAGTTTAGGACAGCGATAAATTTATTTAATATGAAACAGTGTTATAATAATGACGTGTAAATGAATTATAGTAATGAAACTGCCAGTAACAGAGTTAGCATATAATTTTATGGGATGTTTTTTATAAGATTTCAACACTTAAATGAAAATCAACTGATAGATGGCCCCTTTGGCCTCGGCAGCTAAACTTACTAAGACTAGCTTACAAGTCAGAAAATATTATAGTGCAGACACAAGTGCACTCTCCATTCTTGTCACTCTCATACTTCGGTGGAACGACAATTCCACACGACCAGTCAGAAATCAGTCGCTGGACCGTCGGTTTGAACTGCTTTCGACGACATGGGGGTGAAATGCCGCCAACTTCTCAATTGCTACACTGTTACTTAGTCTTTCTTAACAGAAAGACTCAATAAGGTTGAGGACTACCAGATTGTCAAATTAGTCAAGTGCGAGTCGTATTTATGTGGAGGGAGGAGGGTTCTTATATTAGATTTTCAAAAGAAATTTAAAAATGTATAGTTTAATTATTATACTCATACTTTTCAACTGTCAAGTATTTCATATGAAGACCTGTATTTTTTCGACATTCTAAGATGACTTTTTTTAGTGAAAAATATACCGGAATTGCCTAGTTTTCGTACACAATTTTTTAAATACGCGAAAAAAAAATCGCATTATTGATTACCGTAATAATTAATTTGAATGTTATAAACAACACTTTGCGTATGATCGAGTAAGTTACAAAGTTTTCGACTTCGTATAGAGCATTACCGTTAGTCATCGCAAAGTGAGGACGAAAGCGAAGTGCTTCGAAAGAGATGTCTCTGTGGACAGTACGCGATATGCGTTCTAAAGATGTGTTTAGATGAAGTGATAAGGTTACTGACTGAATGCTTTTAGATATACATATGTATATCAGTATCTAAAAATAATTTAATATTTTCTAATTTTTTATTATTGATCATATTTTTACATAACATATTATTAATTATATGAAGTCAAAGTTATGCATTATTTTTTAAAATTTTTAGTTTCTAAGACTGTGATTAATCCCGCATCTATCGGCAAGGGCTGAACTTGAATTTTGAAGGCTGGATTTGAATGAAATTGTTTTTTCGTACAAGTAATGATCCAAATTATAAATACTTTAAAACGCTATATTTTATGCAGTCTTAGATATATTTTAAATTAATTAGCTGTATGAAAAAAAAATCAGTTAAATCCAGACATTGTCTATTGATGAGCAATTAAAAAACAAACAGTCTGATAATTTCTAAAAGCTGTGGCGATATTTTAAATGCAAACGAACTATAAGAGATATATTTGACGAAAAATATTTGATGACAATTTTAATAGCATTAGGTACAATAATAATAGGTTTATCAATCAAAAATATAAGTAAAACTTTATAGAATGATTGGTTTTATGGTTTTAATTGTCAGAGAGACTATAACCATCATTTACTTCAATTAGCATTTATTAACACGACTATAACAAAGTTTTTATAGCGGTGAGTGAAACCTGTATCCATTCTATTCCTATATGTGAAATTTCCCTTACTTTACGACCATGCTTGCTGACCCAGTTTGGGATCGTCGCGGGATCACGAAAAGGGTTTACGGTTTTCAATATTTGTTATCCTATATGACTAGCTCTATATCTTATGGGAATAGTTCAAGTTTCATTGCAAGTGTTCTGTGTCTTATAGGAAATATACATTTGACCTATTTCTAAATGTACTTTGAGAAATGTAAAGAGCTTAACTTAAGGTTTCTGACATAATAACATACAGCCTTCGGAAAGAATTATCTGGTAGAGCGGTGGATATCCAATTTGCGCGGGTTGTTGTGGGGCTTCGACCGCAGGCTGATAATTGACACCGAAGACATAACCGCGGCCGTAATAACCATTATAGACGACAATCGAGCCATGCAAAAACATGAAATTACACCACGTCGCCGCCTAGAATGATCAATTTTCTAAATGCTTTATTATTATTGTTCCGATCATTGTGACTTCCAATAAAAGTAACGTAATTCACCGTCCCGATAGTCCGTTCTTATAGGTTTAGTTTAGAAAGTTGGCATCTTGTCCATAGCGGTTATTTCGAGTTCCTTACATAGGTTACCGGGTGCCGGTACAACAAAAAGAAGGCTTTATTTAACGAGAAACGAATCGGAAAAAAGCGCTCTCAGCCTCGGAGCCAAGAGCCGGATTACATTGGCCGGGTTGAAAAACAAATCTACTACGATTTACGTACCGTAAACTCGTTACGCGATGTGAACGAGGCGAGTTCGGGGATGGCGGGCAATTTAAATTGTGTCTTGCTGTGATTATTCGAGGGTCGAAATTGGGTTAAACGGTATCCGTCAGAGATACGTTTGGTGCGTAGACCCGGCGGCGAGAGAGAGGCGAGCTTATACGCTGACTATACAAAGGTTCGCGGGTTCATTCGTAAGAAGTGTCGTTATCACAGTCGCTGTTCGGCGGTCGGGCGGCGAGTACTGACGGGGAACTTTCGCTCCTGCTCCATACAGATTCACTTTGCCATAACTTTTACGAAAATCGCGCTCGGAAATTTGAGAGCCGGTACCCATTTCCGATTCGTGACTGATTACGATACCCGTTGAAAGTGAATCCGAACGATTGAGACGTGATAACAGTTGTGTAAGGATTTACTTTAGGTGTTAAATTGAGTGGCTAAGTGGGACGATCTAGTTGAAAAGTGAAATTATTCTGGACTGGTTTCAATATCAGCGTAGTTTTGCAATAAAAACTACGTTTTGATTATTGAAGCTTTGCTATATTTATTTCCTTTTATGGTAAGTAGTTTTTCGTTATAAAAATTTTTTTTTTAAAGAAATAAAATGTTGGTATAAAAAGTGATTAATGCAAATTGCTCATATTTTGGCCTGAGAAGGGAGAGCCAGTTCAAGTATTCATGAGGAAAATGTAAAATAAAATATCATTAGGCCAGCTAACGTGCTTTATTAAGGTTTGATTTCGATTTCATACCCCGAGCTTTTATTATAACAACTGACATGAATTTATATTGAAAGTGCAAACTTTGTAAAAACAATCTATTTTAGCTTAAGAAAAGTACTACTTAAATATTTTACAGGACACCATAGTAATATAATAATGGTTCTACTTATTTTGAAACCGGAGTCGCTTTGCGGCTAATTATGTAAGTATTTATAGTAACAGAGGAACTTTTTCAATTTTTGCTGCCATTTACAGATTACAAACGTAATTGATTATATCAACAATAGGCTTTGATTCCGCTTACGAGATTTGTTATTGTGAATACGAAGCAATATAAGCATTTTCTTCTTGAATTATACTAAAAGCTTACATCAGTATTGTTCGATAAAATAATACTTAGAATTAGCTTGATTTTTGTTTGTAATTAAACAACTTTTCTTTGGAAATAAATGACAATTTGAAATCTATACATATAATAAAATTCTGAGTCGAATCTGTACATTGAATATTTTTTGGAAACTCTTATTGAAATAGTAATTATTATCGATACAGAGGCCGAATCTATAGTTTTTTGATTTTTTATCTGTCTGTCTGTGACCACATCACGAGAAAACCACTGGACAGATGTTGATGAAATTTGGTATGAAGATAACTGTTTATCCGGGTCAACATATAGGATACTTTTTACTGCGGGAAAATATCTCATATCTGAGAAATCTATACCAAACCTTAAAACGTAAATAAAATTACTACGATATTTTTCATTTATTACTGTCCACAACTGTTCTAATTCACAAGATATTTCAATCCATCTCAGTTGGATATTAAATTTCAATATTAATTAATGTTGTTATAGCATCTAATTATTCAGTCCACTCCGTAATAGTCAAGTTGGCGTAGTCAGCACGTATTGCTTTAACATGATAAAGGGCCTTGTAAAATTATGCTAATCGAATGTACAGTGGGTTGGGACCAGCCTCATTCTTAACGCAAACCATCATCTACAGTTGATGGTAATTTAATCAAATAAACTTTACACACAAGTGTGTATACTAATATTTTTAAAATTTGGGGACATTTCTTTTTATATTTCGAATAATTAAACAATTTTCCTCCATTTACCAATATGTTTTTCTTATATAACAAAATATATTGCTCTCGCTTACAAAAAGATTTCTGTTACTGAATGAAATCAAAAAAAACCTTGTTAACTTGTGACATTTCACATAAGACAAGGAGAATTTTGTGATATATTTGCCCGAAGTAATATAGCAGTGAAATAAGGAAGATGGTTTCGTTTTGCCTTTTGGCTAAATGTCTAAAAAAAGGAGGGGATTCTTTATTCAATATCTTTATTTGTATACTTATACAAAATTACGCAATATATATGCCTTACAATCGGCAAAGACTCAATATTCTTTTATTAAGTAAGCTATTTCTAAGGCAATATATTACGAGGGATATTTCGATATTAATTCCATTTGTTTACGAAAAAATTTCCATTTCTTGGGTTACAATAACTGGTCAAGTATTTAGTTCAAATATACATGAAGAGTTTAAGTGGATTTTTATTTCTCTACAAAATTTTAAAATTTGCTTTATCCATCCATATAAATTATCAATACTAATATTATAATTGTGAAAGTTTGTGAGGATGGATGTTTGTTACTCTTTCACGCCAGAACGACTGGACGGATCTGGATAAAATTTGGCATAGAGACAGATTATAGTCTGGAATAGTAAATAGATTACTTTTTATCTTGGAAAAGTGTATGGTTCCTGTGGGATGGATTTGTTTTTATATAGGGTTGTTTTGTATAGGGATGAACCCGAAGCGAAGCAAGGGTGAGACGCTAGTAAATTATAAAATATAAGAGATAAAATGAATTTTTATTGTGTTGACTTAAATTATTTTTACTTATAATACACGACGTTATTACGTAACCCATATAATGTATCTATGCAGGTTAAAAAATAGACTTATTTACTTTTTTAACAGTATGTCAACTTTTCAATATAAAAACTAAAAAAAGCCGACTTCCAAGCACTAAAAAGTAAAAAATAACTGAAAGGGGGTTTAATTTACGATAAATACCTAATCAGATGCTTTCGAAGCCGGTGCCAGCCGAGAATGTTTTAAGATGAATATTTATTACGTAAATATAACAAGGTATAAACTCTAAATTATAGTTAAAATATTATTCATATATAACAATTTGTGATGTATAATATTTTAAACGTATCGAAATAGATTTGCTTTGCTTTGCATCTGCTGGCATCGACTACGTATGTGCTTCTCTCATCCATGCTATGTGAAAGGACAACTTTAAAAACACACTTTCGCATTTTAGTAAAGCTCTTACATTTATATGCTTATAAAAATTTATTATACATATAAATGTATGTGCATGTGTGTGTATTCAGCCCTTGTTTTAACGTCCCACTGCTGGGCACGGGCCTCCCTTCAATACGAGGGAGATCAGGCCATATTCCACCACCCTGGCCAAGTGCGGGTTGGTGGACTTCACATGTCTTCCGAACATTTGCTAGATTCTCTCAGATATGCAGGTTTCCTCACAAAGTTTTTCTTCATCGTAAGGCGTTTTCCTTCATGGTAATCATGTTAGAAATGATTCGCACATGAAAATATCAGAGATGCGAAACCTGGGATTTGAACCCGCTTCACTCGGTTTCCCAAGCGAGCGCGTTACCACTGGGCTGCCACTGTACATATGTATGTGCATATAAATATTTATTACAAAATTATTAGTTAGGCCATTTTTGTGCTGACTGATTGATATGTAAATGGATAAACGATATTAGGAATATTGGAAATATTGTTTTAATTGATTTATATCACTAACATTTAGATATATATTTTGCATTCCATGCAATTTATTTCATTTATATCTGTTTCGAGGCTGTATTTCATAAGAGGAATTAGTTTTGTTTTTATTTTGATTTCTATTAGTTCCAAATGTCAGCTTGATTGGATGGTAAGACGGTCAACATTTTTTGCTTATTATTTTCGGTACATGACTGACATTGTATTCGGTAATGAGGTAGAGGTTTCAATACTCACTTATATATTATCTAAGTCTATCTATTACGGACATGTTTCAAGATCAAGATCAAGATTGAGTCGATATCATTTTAGAACTATAAATATTGTCAGTTAATTAAAAAAAAAAACATGTATTAATCAGATATGTATAATTATCTATATCAGAAGTCATGTATACTTTATTTTAAAAATAGGTCATAATTTTTATTAGAATTTATGTGAAATAACAATTCTAGCATACAATAATTATAAACCTCACTTATAGTTAGGCTTAGCCCGCCCTACTGCTCGCTTGGTAGGTAGTTACTATGTTTATAAAGTGTAACTAATATGTTGATGCAAAATACAAGGTAGGTATGCCTCTGAGTTCTATCCAAAATAGTTAAAACAATAAGACAGTCATTCACACACGCACTCACTTGCTTATTCACTCACAAGCTTTCGAATTCATAATATCAGTGTGATTTATAAAATTAACTAGTGACTTACCCACGCTTCGCTCGCTTGCGTCCCTAGGTACGTGCACATGGCTTTGTTACAGCTTAATAGGAAGATTTAATTAAGAAGGAATAACTTTTCTTCATACAACTTTATTAGTTTAGATGGCGTATGCCAATAAAGCTCTCAATCGGCCTGATTTTTTCCGACATCTTCAATCATCGTTGCATTTCAGCCAATTTACAGAAAATCTTAATGAATTATACACTGAAACCTTCCTCATGAACCACTCCGTCTATTTGTGAAAACCGTATGAAAATCCATTTGGTAGTCTTAGAGTTTATCGTGTTCAGACAGACAGACACACGCGACGGGGGACTTTATTTTATAATATATATATCAAAAGCTTCAAACAATTGACAGTACGCTTAACTGTTACGCCAACAAAAAAATGTGATGCGATAAATGGTTATCATTTTGTATTTATCTGTATCTGTATTGACTGATGAAAAAATTGCCTCACAAAATTGTGAATGAAAACAAAAATAAAACCACGAAAAATGGTTCTTTTATAAGATTTTTTAAAATACTTTATAGTGGTCGATGTAATTTGATAAAAATATTCTGGGAAAAGTTTTGCTTTTAGCATTTCCACAGTGTTCAATAAGAACAGTGCAAGAAAAAGAGACTCTAGAGAGATTAACGACGTGGATTTGGTGTCTTAAACAAGCCCTTCTTTCTCATTTATTTGGGCAAATACAATATTAATTAAGTAAAGTATTAAAAATAACATAGTATTAAATTTTCAGCTTTTATCCAACAATATATGGCATAAATGTAGAGTCTATCATCTATTTACATAACAATTTTTGTATCTTTTTTACATATTTTTTTGCTAATAATAGTAAATGTAGCATTCTTTGAGAAGTTCTTAGGAAAGAAGACTTATATAATAAACAATACTGAAGTAACAAGGCCTAAGTATTCACTAAAATGTTAACTTGAAATGTACATTATATCATTGTTATCGTTATAGAAAAAAAATAGTCATATTTAAAATATTTCATTCGTATTCGACCTACATGCTGGAGCCAAAAGATTTCCATTTAAGCAACAGTGGTATGATATAATGAATATTAACCATGTTATTATAATACAATTGGCACTGTACTTGCTTATAAAAATGAATTGAATTTTAAAACACAAACTAGATATTGTAAACAGTAAAATTTGTTTCATTGCATATACTCGTATTTCTTAGAGAGTCATTCGTGCTGTTAGGCTTTTTCTAATTAACATTTATGATGACTGATTATAATATTTTTTCCATTTGAATTATATTTAGCTATATTTTAAAAAATATCTATTGTTATCTGCAGAAGGCATCTTATAATACGATTTATTTTATAAAAATTGTGTAATCTTAAGCTCAAATTAAGATTAAAAAAAATATACGTAGTATTTAAACTTATGTACCTTTTCTATATTTAAACTTACATGCAGGCTATTTTAAACTATACAATATAGATGAATATCATAATCATTTATTTCTTATAAATGATCGACACAACCAAGCCTCTTAAATAAAACTAAGATTGCCTACTGTGTACTAATATAGAAAACCTAATGACCACGAAGGCCACATAATGTAATAGAAGTCACGTTGTTTATTTTTAACTTTCGATTTACTTCATTATTTCAAATTTTAACCACCAAAGTTATAGTTACCTTGTAAAACAATTGCGTCGGCAACTTAACTACTAACGTGCTATATGAGAAGTAAATAATCTTATGCAATAAAAGTTAAATATATTCTAGCAATTAATATTTTATTACAAAATATTTCACGGTTCGCTTATTAAGCTATTACTTTATAAAAATGCTTTGAATTGCACATACTCATATTAAGATGGGCTAATGTATCCATGTTGAAAATATTACCTCATTACTGCCGTTAACATTACGTTATAAATATGTTAATTAGTTTGAAAGAATTTGAATGTTAAATGAGTATTATGAACATATCGTGTAGAAATAAATTTTATTTAATTACTAGCTATCTGCCCTCCCACTCTCCCTTCGACAGCTTCCCACTGCATCTTACGCGCCTGCCAAAGACTGTATACATATATATAGCCATAGTAATTTAAATAATAATTAAAACTGACATGACAATAGAAATACATTAAAATCTTAGAGGGAAGCAATTAATGGATTCGAAAGTAGCTTTAATTTCTACACGTTATAAGTTTCATATATATACATATATATATATATATATATATATATATATATATATATATATATATATATATATGAAACTTACATACTATATATATATATATATATATATATATATATATATATATATATATATATATATATATATATATATGCCAATTGCCAAGTTTTATTACCATTGGTTAGCAGCTAGCACCTTGAAATTCAAGATGTATGAAATAAACACACTTTTACAAGTTTAAGTAATCTTATACTCCATTAAAAATAAAAGAAAAAGTCACGTGTTTTAAGTTAAGTTACAAAAATAACATTATTTTTACTAAAAAATGAGTTTTTCTTTTATTCAAAAATCCGTACCATTAACACTTTCATTTAATTTAACACATTGCAAAGACTAATTAAAATGCTCAGAATGCAATGCAATTATAAACATCCGAAATTTGTGTGAAGTAATTGAATCTCACAATTAGTTAATCAAAATTTGAACTGTATTGCCACTCTACATAAAGATTTATAAATTATCACGCTTATTTATTAAAAAAAATTGTCATCTTTATATAATATAAGTCAAATTTCCAATGTCCGTGATTTTATTGACCCTAGTTTTATTTGTTTAACTAGCGACTCACGCTCGCTTCAAACATAGCAAAGAGAAAACAAATCTAGACAAAAAATTTCTAGACAAGAACAAATCTTTCTTACGGGAACCGTACCTTTTTCCGGGATGATACATAGCCTATAGCCTTCCTCAGTTAACGGATTATCTAATGCAAAAAGAATTTTTCAAATCGGATTAGTAGTTCTTGAGATTAGCGCGTTCAACCAAACAAACAAACTCTTCAGCTTTATAATATTACAGTATAGATTGCGCATGACACAATAGAGTAAATCACTTTTAGTGTTTTAAATAGGATAAAACAAATCTGAGTGAAGCCTTTCATATTTAAAAAAAAAATAGCCTAAATGCTAGCTATAATATCGTAATTGATTTCTGACTCGGTGAGCTATGGCTTATCTAAAAATAAACTATACATCATTTCGACGAGATGTCTTAGGGCGGTTAATACGCGAAAAATGATTTCCACTTTTCTTCGTTATCTGTTAATAAGGGCCCTTGCACTGGGTAGCAATCTCGTAGAAATATGGACTGACTAATATAATTAAAAGCATTTCACTGTTTTGCTTTACCAGGATCTCGTTTTCACTTGCACAATATTTAAATTAAGACTCTTTTGAACTTTCCTATGAATTTTAAATTTCAATAAGAATCTAAATGATTATGTTATTGACTGCATTTTATAAATTAATATTTATTTTCATTATTTTATAATAGCTATTTTATTGAAAAGTTAATTACGGAATTTTTAAAGTAATTGTTCCAGCTAATAGACTTTGAAATCTTTCTGAAATATTAGAAGCTTTTTTGAAAGTTTCATACCTATGAAATAGATGGCATTAGTGTTCTCTTGAGAGTAAATTGTACTTCATTTGGTTGTTTTCCTACTTCACTACATAGTATAAAACAAAGTCGCTTCCCGTTGTCTTTCTGTCCCTATGTATGCTTAGATCTTTAAAACGACGCAACAGATTTTGATGCAGTTTTTTAAATAGATAGAGTGATTCAAGAGAAAGGTTTTTATGTATAATACATGCATATTATAGTACATAAAAGCCGAGAAATTCAAAGATTTGTATTTCATACTAACCGCTAAAACGTACCTAGGGCGAAGCGAGGGTGAGTTGCTAGTTACACATATAAAATCTTTTAAATAATACATGGTTTTCCTGCTGTATTGTAAGATGAAAGCAATTACATATATCGTCGTCATCTCAGCCAATCAGTCCACTGCTGGACATAAGATTTCCACAATAAAATTATCTCACCTTAAATTAAACCTTGCTTCCGTTATGAGAGGATAAGCTAAACAATAAGCAATCTCCTGTTTCAATTATATTAGAAATTGAAATAGACGTTGAAAATGAAGTAGCAAATACAACGCGAAAAACCATTTCTATATAGTAATTGTTTGCAAATTACAATAACGTGCTAATGTATTTCTTCGATGTATTGACAAATTCAAAGGATACCGTTATGAGGCGTGCCGCATACCGTTATTGTATTCACCACAATCCGTACTTTTATTTAATTGATTATCGGAAACTCTATTCTTTGAAGTATGTGGTGTCAAGTGAATTTATTTTTTAGAATCGAAAGCATTTTGCTGTTTAGTTTTAACTTTATTTTAAGTCGAAGTAAGTTCTAAATTGCATAAGTCAAACAAATCTATCCCACGGGAATCGTACATTTCTCCGAGATAAAAAGTAGCCTATGTGCTGTTCCAGACAATAATCTATTTCTGTGCCAAATTTCATACAGCTCCGTTCAGCCGTTCTGGCGTAATTGAGTAACAAACATCCAAACGTCCATCTAAATTCTAAACTTTCATATTTATAATATTAGTAAAACGTAAGGTTATATTTATGTATGCAATATAACTAAAAGGATATATGTGTAGCTATATCTAGCGTCAAGCTTTAAACTTTTATACCATAGTAGATAGGTATGTTACAGAAACTTTCTATTCCCCACTTTCCCACTTATTTTAACAATATGCTTCAGATGTCGGCTTTATTACTTAAACAGAAGTGGGAAAAGTATGACCAATACAATAATCATGTTTTTCCATTTAGATAAATCGTATCGGCGATACTTACTCAGTGCAAGGATGGATACTAGCGCTAATGTATCAAATGGCCATTTAGTCTAGTACATAAATAATGAATTCATGTAAATATGTCGGTTAATTAAGACTATGTTACATATCAATACGGAAATGAATTAAGTTCATAGTTTGAATTTCCCAGTAATTAGCCTTCAGGCCATGCTGATGTTATAAATAATAATTTGAACCCAAATCTGATTTAAAAGCACTAATAGCAATCATTTACAAATGTTTGACAATATAAATTATAGATTTAGTGTAGGTCGCAAAATAGTTATGGTTTAGTTTTTAGTTTTTAAAGCACTAAATAATTTATGACTTTTAATTTTTAATTACTAATGCCACCCGTCTAGGTATCGGCTGAAATGTACATTATACATAACCAAATCAATCGTAGATAGGTTATCTTATTGTTTCATAGAAACTAAATGATTTTATTTATTTATTGATCTTTATTGCACACACAATATAAAGATAAGAAGTACAGGCGTTATTAGATAAAGTACATTAAGCATGCAAAGGCGGCATGATATGAAATTAAAAGCAACTCTTCCGGACATCTTATATTTCACTACGCACCAATGAATGCTGATATAAGATGAAGGAAGTAAGTTAATTATTGTAAGTAACACATCTTTATAAAAAGCCTTAAGTAAACTGTTATCTTAACATAATTTCCTTTATTAGTTTTTGATAAACTGTTAGAATATTTTTTTTGTGTCAGAACGTATGATAAAAATCTCCTTCCAAGTTTTAAGTAGACCTGTAAAGCTTATTAAATTAAAATTACAATTTTCTATTCATAGTATCATGTAATTAGAAAAATCTAACATAATTAAATTTTATCGTCAAGTGTTATCTCTAACTCTGGTGTTGCCAAGGGACCGTAAAATGTTTTCTCTGCGCACGCGCCACGCCGTAGCTTAGTGCGACTTTCTTCGGCCTGAGTATGCCGTGTCGAATTAAACGAACTATAGCAAAAAGTGTATATAGGCTATATAGAATTTTTATTTTATTTTCAGAAATTTTACGAAAGCTGCTAAATACTAACTGTTAACAATGTAAGTAATTAAACTTATTTCATAATTATTTTAGGTTTTAGTTCAAGCTCTGATTTGAATTGAAACATTACAGTTTAACAAAAATTACCTTTGTAAGTACGTACTCTTCGTATTTAAAATACTTTTAATATTAACAAATATTTTTGGTACATTATATAATTAAATTGAGGGTGCTGTTTTAATTATAAAAGTTAATAGCCTCTGACATAGTTAGGATGTGTATAATTTTTGACCAATAGCATTCGTCTAAAAGAATGCATGAATGCGGAGAAGTTGCCATTAAGATTTTATGGCGGTTTTATGTTTACTACTTGCTCAATTGACAAGAAAGATATAAAGGCTAGTTCCTCTAATAAACCTCTTATCTGATGACATGACATCGATATGGACTAATTTCGAAAGGATTTGGTTTTCTTTACAATATACTAGTGACTTACCCTCGCTTCGCTTGAGTTCGAGCTAGGTACGTACATATAGCGTTGCTATAGTTTCATATATCTCTTTAAGAGGAATAATTTTGTAATACATTATTTTCTTATAAGTCTATTATTTTGCGCGGTGCACACCAGTAAAGCGCCTAGTTTTGGCATGATTTTTTCTGACATCTTCAATAATCATCGTTATATTTCAGTCAATTTACACTTAAACCTTTCTCAAGAATCATATATCCGTCTATTACTGTAAACCGTATGAAAATTATTGAGTTTATCGTGTTCAGATAGGGAGACGGACGCGGCGGGGGGACTTTGTTTTATGATATGTAGTGATATATTTTATATGTTCTTATTTGTGGTACTTTAAGTGTTACTATCTTTGTATTGGATATACCTATATGCTGGCATATTACTGCTAGCTTTTTGACCTACTACTTTTGCATATTAAAGTGTATATCAAAAGTGCTCTATTTTCAACCAACTTCCAAAAAGGAGGAGCTTCTCAATTCGACCGTATATATGTATATATATATATATATATATATATATATATATATATATATATATATTAAGTTTTTTAAAGGACTACTATTTAATGAAGGTCTGGAGTCAATCTGATGATGGAGCCGCAAGACAGTCGAGGGAACTCCTCAACAATTTATAGCAATCACCTGGTGTTTGGGCTTGATTAATTTGCATTGATGAGAACTTTACACCTAGATGGGTTGTGACTGTCATTAGGGGTCTGAATAAATGGCTTAGTCGAATATGTTTTTAAAAATCTTTTTCTTACAAATTATCTGCTTATTACGTCTACACTAAAAATGGAAAATTAAAAACTAAAAAAAAACCGACTTTCAGGCACTGAAAAGTAAAAAATAACTAAACGGTATAGGGTTAGGTATCTATTCATCTAGAATTGCCGGTGCCAGCTAATACAAATTAAAGCACACCGACTTCGAAAATATCTTATTAGGTAGGTATCTATTCTAAATGAAAATCCCCGTTTAGTTATTTTTTACTTTTCAGTGCCTGGAAGTCGGTTTTTTTTAAGTTTTTATTTCTTTACATACGGTACGTAATTATTAATTATTTTTTTATTACATAAATATTAGTTATTTTAATCAACAAATTAAGAGATTCATGGAGTAAGTTAGAAAAACTGGACTTGTTATTAAAATATTGAATTATAGGATCTATAATATAAATAACAGAATCCGATCACGTACAAGGTTCAATTTTAATGGAGCTTTACGTCTCTACATTTTCACGTGTCAAAGGTACAACCTCAGGGCATGGTGTTAAATCATGACTGACTTCGACGTGACTAATGGATAAATCATATTTTATGGCAAAGGTCAACATTGAGTAACCAGTGATTCATAATAAATCTAAAATAATATGTATTTGTATATTCCATGTGTATATTTTGCTGAATAAAATAAAGTGAACTTAAAAAATAAATAAACACTATGGCTCAAAAATTTAGAGGATTCTTTTATCTATTGCAAAATATTGCCAATGAAAATATCTATATTATATAATGCGATATATTTTAGTATTTGATTTTATCAATGCGATTTTAGAACACTTAGTTCTCATTATAAAACTGCTTTCTAAGCCGATAAATGAATAGGTTTAGTATCTGAATACAGTTGTGTAATGTGAAAGTACTAGTAAATTAGTGTGTGTAAACTGCTAAGTAATCACTACATATGGACTAATGATGACCTATTATGCATCCACTCATATAGACTAGACTTTCGACATCTAGTTTTGTATTATCATTTAAAATGATTATTTTTCTAATATGATTATTTTAATAATTTTTTAATTTAAATTGATTATTTTTCTAATATTAACATTGCATTACATTAATATTATGAATGCGAAATTTTTGTAATTGAGTGAATGAGTAAATTAGATAATGAATGTGGGGGCTTATTAGTTCTTCACACTGTAACGATTTAACGGATTGAAACTTAAAAGAAAAGACATTTCAAAGTAACTCTTACTTTAGACAAGAAAAATTAGTGTAAAGTCAATATGTTTTCTGAAAAGTATAAAATAATATTATTTAGTTACTTAAACGTAGATATACAATATAAAGTACACTGAGATGAAATGCATATCAGTTAGAGTTATGCCGTGCCATTTCCAGCAATGCCAGCAGAGTTAATGTTTGGCACGCCGTTGCCGATGCATGCATTCATGTTCACTCACAGATTTGCTATTTGAAGTAGTAACGACCTTTTACATTTAATTATTATTTACTTTCATCAGAAAATTAAACCTTTTGAGTGGTGAAAATCTGCTTGAACCGTATTTTTAATTGGTAATTAGAGCAAAGCTTCTTAAGTACGAAACTAAGTTAATGTTGTCGGCCAGAAAATTGTTGATACAGTATTTTAAGAGCCTTTAAAATAGTCGGATGCTATCTACATATCTAGCAATAATCCTACTAATATTATAAACGCGAAAGTTTGTAAGAATGTATGTATGTATGTATGTATGTATGTATGTATATATATATATATGTTTGTTACTCTTTCACGCCAGAACGGCTGAACGGATCTGAATGAAATTTGGCACAGAGATAGATTATAGTCTGGAATAACACATAGGCTACTTTTTATCCCGGAAAAATGTGCGGTTCCCATGGGATAGATTTGTTTTTGTTTTCCTAGAGGCGAAACCGAGCGAAGCGAGGGTGAGCCGCTAGTAGAGATATAAAGCAAAAACGGCTTTGGACTACGATAACGATATAGTTAACGAGTTGACAGGTTTCTTAGTGGCTTTCACCGGAATATACGGCGTATAGACTAGATACTAGCAAATAACCCTTAAGACATCTTAATTAAATGCTTTAGCTTTTAGCATACTGGTATATGCATGATGTTAATCATTAAGGAAATGGTTAGTTTGTAAATAACGGTTTCACTACGTTTATGTTCTAGTAGTTTCAATGAATTTTCAATAGGAGATACATGACAAATCTATAGCAATACTTTACTCCGTTTTCCGCATTTCCGAGTGTATGATTCATACAAAAAGTTGCTCCATCCGGAAATAAAAACAATATAAAGCAAAGTATCTAATCTCCTTTAGAATTCTGTAGAATATCTTTATAATAACACTAGCGATTCACCCTCGCTGCGCTTCGGATTCGTCCCTAGACATAAACAAATCTATCCCACGGGAACCGTACATTTTCCCGGGATTATATATAGCCTAAAGCCTTCCTCGATAAATATACTATCCAACACAAAAAGAATTGTTCAATTCCAACCAGTAGTTCCTGAGATTAGCTCGTTCAACCAAACAAACAAACAAAGAAACAAACTCTTCGGCTTTATAATATTAGTACAGATAACATTTTCGACCATAAATTCATATATAAATAGCTAAACATTCGCAAGTTAATTACAGCCGCTACAAATACTAGTTGCCTAAATTCGAGATCACTAATGGAATTTTCGCATGGTCGCTGATCGTAACCGATGTGAAATGGGATTTAACTCATCTCTGTTACAGTAACTATTTGTTAATTTTAGAAAATTCAAACCATATATTTTGTAACAAAATATCTTTGGAATAATTTAAATTTGTAAAATTATGAAGTCAATATTTTTAAAAAGATAGCTAACAGGTAGGTGTTATTGGTTTTATTATTTTTGTTTGAGTGTGGATCATATAAAAATAGCGGGTCACATTAGAATTTAACTTGATAATGTTATTTATTTACTGATGTTATTATTTTATTCTGCAAAAGGGGATTGATTGAAGATTTTTTGTCCTTGTGAAAGAAGAGTCCTTGTAAAATAGGCGAAAGATCGGTTATTATGCAGAGTACAAAAAAAATTTCTTGATATGCGACATGAATATTATTAGTTAAGTCATTCTATAATGATTTTGCGTAATTTTTAGTCTCAAAATTTCAGAATTTATGTAGAAAGATAATGATCACAGCTCTCGTTGTTATTTTAGAACTGATCCATAGTTATTAAATACTAGCGACTTACCCTGGTTTCGCTCGTGTTATTTTGAATGATTTAGGGACGCATAAAATAAAAACTTCTAAAGAAAAATTCTTTTTCTTGGACCAGGATCTTTTGAAGGCGTATACGGTATAATCCACGAGAGTTTCATCACAATCGGATCAATGGTTTAAACACTCATATAGGACAAACGAACATTCATTTTAAGTTATATATAGATATATAGATGATCTAAAATATAAAAGAATATAGGGAAGGTGTGTCTTTCTAAGCTTAACAGTGCAAGAAATAAATAAATAATAATTACTAGGTAACAATTATATATTAAAATAAATTACATATTATTTAAAAAAAATGTTATTTTTTTATTATAGTATTATTTTAGAAAGTGAGCCGACAGAGCATTAGCTAAATACCACAGCTAATTATTGACGCTTGGGTTTTAGTTCTAGAGTGAACACTAATGGAATTTCCGCATCGGAAGCCAGAACACTGCACACGCGTGTTCCGTGTACCAGGGATCAACTGTTCTGATATAGAATTTATAGGTCGTTAGTCTAGTTATTCATTTTCAATCTAATTGTAACATTGTTGGAATATTACAGCTATATTATTAAAACCTAACATACATTATACATCATTCAAAGTGATGTTAAGTAAATAATTATTCCTTCGTATAAATAATTTTAAACGAGATTTGAAATTTGAATTTCGCTTTCATTTGCATCTGATTGAGCAAAAAAAAAAAGGAATAATTAATTTGTAAAAATTAAAAGTGTTTAATTTAATTTCATGCTTTATGACGCATAGGCTTATGCTTTGCGTTCTCTCTCAATTCGTGTATGGGCTAATTAAGTGTATATTTTTATTGCATATTTACATTGAGATAAAAAGTCAAACATACTAAATACAAAGCATTACATACATTTTCATTATACATGTTATCGCTTGCCTTATTACTTTTTTATATTATTCAAGGAACTCAACCACTTGGTGCTGTCACCCAGAATTTCACCCTAACCCTCATATTAATCGGATTAATTCGTAAAGGCACCTCACGCCTGAGAGGATTAGGGCCTGTATTTAAATCATTTTTGCATGTGGCATTTTGACGTAGGACCTCTAAAGTCACCTTTTCCAGAAGGGTGTAATTAGACCCCACGTTTTGTGTTACAATGAGCAATGAATATTTATAAGCGAAATCGAAACCGGGAATGTTGTAATAATAACATAACATATTAATCGTATGTTACACAAAGCCTTTAAACGTTGCAATTTAAATGCATGTAAAAATAATAACCGAATGAATTTGAATTGTATTTTGAGTAGGTATATATAATAGATGTATCTACGAGTGAAGCTTGTTTATGTAAATGGGAGATTGTATGTAATCTGAACATATCGCAGGAAGCTCAAATAAAGATATGTATATGCATTCAGTCGGAATCAGTGCGCAGCGCTCTTGGTTTGCTTGATTTTAATCAAAAGTTTCGATTGGACTGCCAACCACCCGGGCGAGTGCAATCGAAGCGTATGTTCCTTCGTAGGATAGGGTTTAATGGCTGCACTGAAATCTGTGTGTTCGATTTAATACCTATTTGTTCCTTTATAATTGCGGAAGGTTTCAGCCGAGTATGACGTATGGAGCCACTATGCGTCTGTTTCGGCGACATGTATGCGACTAAGTTTCAGCTATGAATGTAGCAAAGTTTGAATTTATTTTTCCAAAGTATAATCTTATAACTTCCTAATTTCTTTACATCCAATATTTTAATGAATTGACGACAATGAAAATTATTTTTTTATTGTGCAACAGATAGAGAGAGCTATTATTGTGAAAAATGTAGGTAAATCTCCCCGGGTCCATGTTTAAGTGAAATAAAAAATACAAAATTGCTCCTAAAGTGGGATAGCCGCTCAAATTAAGCACCTGAATAAATTGTGTGATAATCTGTAGCCGTCTTTTAATGTTTTATTTTAGGGAGCCGCTGGCGACGAAGGCGTGCAGAGAAGAATAAGCGAATAAGATAATGATTACTCTCATTTCATTTACTTCTCTTGATCCTGGTAATTGAGAAAATTGGGTCGTATCTTGATAAGAGTAGTGGGTGGTTTTGGGTGGTCTCATTAAGAACCTTTAAACGCACTTAATGCTTTTATCACCTGGGGTGGGAAATGGACCGTGACATGGGCACATAAGGAACAGATATCGAGACGTTAAATTAAAATTCAGTTAAACTTTCTAATTGCAATGAACTGTCGATATTGGTGTTAGAATTCTAGCGTTGTTACTTTCTTTAAAGTGTTCGTTGTAGTCTATATTATACCTATGACTATTGCTAAATTATTTAATATTTTAAGTTTAATTTTCATTTTTCACTTCTGAATATTTTGATTTCTTAGATTTACGCGAATATTTGATATTTTATCTTAAAACTACTTTTTCGGATTTTTTCTTTTCGAATGCTTTACTGCAACCATAGTCACGGGAAAAACTGAAGTTGTAGACATTTCAAAGGTTATTGAATATGTACATTACAGACAGTATAAACCCATACATTATACAAATATTTTAAAGAAATTGAAAAATGGAACCAAAGTATAGGTATATTTGTAAATTTTAATTTGAAACATTTTTATAATTTTAACAATTTACATATAAAATATTATCAATATTAAATATTATTTAATTTTGGTTGCTACTATTACAAATTTTATTAAAATTCATAATAACTGTAATTTTTCTTGTCTCATAGAATTTTGATAATATACTTAAATACCACGCAATGAGCACAAGAACTAATATGCTTAATGTATTGATATAATATTATTTCTGACACCGTTTTCCGTTACTTCGCATTGAACGGTGGTAACCGCCACAGGGCTTAGTTCTCATAAGAGCTGAACTAAGATTTACGAGTATATATCTACCCTGTGTGGGAATCTAGCGTTTTCGCTAATGACTTAGAAATAATCTGACAATATTATATTTGATGATGTAAAAGAAGTATTTAAAAGTTATTTCCAAAAGTACAAGAGCTTAATGTACCTAATGTTTTAACCTTACTCAACGTAAAAATGAAACGCGAAATGTATATTGAGGAAGCGCTCATCATGAGAGTGGAAAAATCGAATCTGTAGAGTAATCTCTTCGTAGTTATTATAGAAGAATTTTCGGGCGCAGTAAGCGTCGGTGGTTTAAATTTATATTTTTCTTTCCCTAGTCCAGTGAGAGCATAATGGACAAAACATTAGCTCAGTTAACTTCGCTGAAAGCTTTCAGCTCTGTTTAATTTATCTGGTCTCATATTTATTTTAATAAAGTTTATCGAATAAGGTTTTAGTTTAATTTTACAATTAAAATTAACAAATCATAAATGAATTTGTCTCAGACATACACACATAGCTTATAGCTCATTAGCGAGTTAAACAATAAGTTGTTGAGTATGAGACAAAGGCAAATTATCTGTTTGAAAGTATAAATTACACTATCTTTTATAATAAAAAGGCACAAAAGTTTTAAAGTAAAATTGACACAACAAACTGGGATATATGCCAAAGATCTGAAAAATATTTAAATAAAAATTTTAAATGAATTGCGCGGTCATTCAATTCGTGACCGCAACGCCCATGCGGCAATCGGATATTTTAAAAATCGCTGTAATCATTTTTAATTACGAATTAATTTTATACATTTTAATGAGATCATGTTTTTATCTTTTTATACAAATGATAAAAAAAAATGTTTTAAAACATGACTTATGTAATCATCGTTTATATTGAATTTAAATTGCTAAGGAAACCCTTATTGATATTCAAGATACACATACTTGAGCAACATTTCATTTTAAACTAGTAAAGTTTCTAGAAAAGAGCGAAGAAAGTTGACAAGTGACAAATGTTCTCACAATTTAATTTAAATACAAAGTACCGAAACGAGTGATGACAGACAATGACATAAATTTAATTAAATTATTATTTGCATCACTTCATCGGCAAAGGAAATTATTTTCACAAAAGGGTAAAATGAATTGAATTATAAATTGAATTATTGCCCACCGAGGTATATAAATTTAAATATATGTTTGTAAATTGTCTTAGATGTCATTTGTCATATCATTTGTATATGTTAGCATAGTCATCATTTTATTATTATGGCAACAATTTTGTAAATTATTTTTATTTATTAATTCAATGTAATAGTGCACGTATGAATGTCACGATGAGGTGAACTACGGTTAGTGTAGTAGGCTTTATTTTTACGACTTTAAACTCATTAATATATCATATTATTCAAAGATTAACTATTACTCATTTAAAAATAAGATTTCTATGTTTCTGACTGTGTTTTGTTTATAATTATTATAATAACTACAATTTTTATTACTTGACCAACACATTTTTTTTATAACAACATATTGTAAAATACTCATGCACGGAAAAAGTGCGGTAAAATAACGATAACAATAATTTCACTCAAGTTTACATTATTTATGCAAAAAAACCTTAACCTTTGTTGAACTTTCTCCTTTCTAAGGGCCTTATGGCTACCATTATTCACTTCCATCTTTCAAGCCGGTCTTGTTTAACCTTGAGAAGTGAAAGTGCCTTAAGAGTGAAACCTACAAAATGCAGCCCTACCACTTTCCTGATAACTAGAAATAAAACCATATGTGACATACGAGTTTAACCAGATGAGCGATATCTGATTGTAATTTGTACATTATGTATTCAAATGTGAACTGCTTTCTAGTCATTTTTCCTTATATGACTTCATGGGCAGTCAATTTCTAACAACATTATGGTAAAAAACTTGAATTTTAGGCTGTATTTGGGTAAATCGGACCCAACCTATGCGCTTCAAACAACTTATTTAACATATTTGTGGTATAAAAAAATACACGCATATATAAGTAGTAAAAGTATGTATCGTATAGATATACTAAGAAAGCTAAAATTATTCATAGGATAAGTATATGCAAGAATGTAGCATGAACAGCTCCCCATGAGGCAATACTATCATATTCTGTAATATATTCGCAATAATTCGCGTTTCCACCTCAGGCGGGCTATATCGTAGAGGCGACAGTTTTATTGGAGGCATGCGAGGAATAAACTTTGAGACGCGCATGTCCTACGCCTTAGCGTTTCATTTTTAATAACCGTTTTATGATTGTTCAGAATAGGAGATTTTGTGTAAAAATGTCTCTTTCTTAAACTTCATAAAGCTAAATTTATAGGATACGTAAAATGGCGTTACTTTATTATTGTAGCGACCGTACGAATATTACCTACATTACAATCTTTTATTTGTTTGTATTTTCTTTCATTATTTTTTGTAAATAAAGTTATTGTTTGTTTTGGTTGAACTATTATTACTATAAGATATAAAAATTCAAAATTTCTTTCGTCAGTGTCATTTTTATTGGATTGCTCGTAAAGTAACTGGGAAAATAGAATTTTACAACAAAAGCTATTAAACTGGTATAATTTTATATTGGCGTAACAAAAACATACACAGTTTTATTAACCATAAAGAAAGTTTTCTAACATAACCATTAAGATGAAGTAAAAATGGGTTCTTCGAGTAGTGAAACGCCTTGTGACATTTGCAAAATAGGCACTCAGAGTATTTATACAAGCCACCTGAGGTAACTTAATATGGCGGAATTACTCCTGACCTTTTCACGTTTCGTAATATATTCCCTTGTAATTGTTCTTAAAAGCACCCTCTCCTATTATTCGATGAAGTGTAAAGGGCGGTAATTTATAGGACAAGTTGGGAGCCACTTGATTTTAAGTATTACTGGAGGTAATGTCAGTTTAATTGCTGTTTGGCGGTCGAAAATGGATACTTATTACTGATAAGGTGGTATTTAAAGTATCATATTTTATGTGTTTTAAGGTGCTTTTTTAAGGCATATTTATTTATATACGATATATTTGTTTAAACTTACAACTTATCTTCGTGAAGCTTTATAAAAGTTATTTTATTTTAAAAGATATTGCGGACTTAAACAATACTTACATTTGATTTAAATATCTATTGTTTTTTTTAAATAAAATTTATAAAAGTACCTATACTTGTATAAAATATTCTTAAATTCAGTTTGAATATGGAAAAGTTGAAGTTAAAGTTAAGTACATTATGTTAAAGGAAAAGAAAATTGAACCATTTAATAACAAAGAACATGATTTTGCAATTACTTAATATCTAATTCAATCTAATATATTTAAACGAGCAATTCTTGTATATTTATTTATTTATACCGGCGATCTCGGAAACAACTCTAACGATTTTGCTGAAATTTGGTACGTGGGGGTTTTCGGGGGCGAAAAATCGGTCTAGATTAGTCTTATGTCTGGGAAAACGCGTGTTTTCGAGTTTTCATGCGGTTTTCTTTTGCAGTTTTCCTCGCAAAATATGGTCTATAATTTCTTACGCTCGGGCATAAGCATCGTGGTCAAACGGCCAAGGCGCAAGGTTGACAATGACAGGTGTCCGGGTTCGAATTCTGGTCGAATACAAAGTTTTACTTTTGTTTTTTTTTGCTTCTTTTTTTGTATTTATTCAAGTTTTTAGTTTTTTTTATCTAAAAATACGATATAACAAAAAAAGCAAAGCTTGGTCGCCCAGGTACTTTATTTAATATGAGATATACCTTACTCAAAACAAGGTAAGATTATTGTTTTTAGAGTAAGTTGACTAAATTATGATTTAATGAACGACTTTCTTATTTTAAAGGGAATCCTCTTTCTACTGCTAAGTCATAAAATTTATAGAAATTAAAGCAAAAGTAAGAACTGATAAAACTCTTGCCCTATATTAGACCCCACCGGCCCAGTTCATCCCCAACTCAGCCCATAAAAGTTAAAGAGCGCATTACGGCAAGTAATAACTGAACAACGGACCTCTAAATTGGGGCTAGCCCGTGTGATCCGATCTCTATTTGTTTCGGTTACCCTTTCTAATTAAACCATTAATTATCTGATTAGAATATTATTGTTTAATTTTAATAAGACGAGGAGAAATTTTAATGTTCCCTTCTTAAATACATTAACGAAGATGCAAAATTAACAATTTTGTTATTTGATAAATTGCCAAACACTCATATAACTGTAAACAAATTAAAATAATTATTTATTTAAATCAACTTGATATTTTATTTGAACACAGATAATTTCTGGTCAACCAATTTGTGGTGAGGTTTGGTTTGCAAGAGCTTAATTATCTAATCCAACCGCAACAGCTAAGAGCAATAACCTTGCAAACATTAACATTCCTCATATTAGAAGTGAATATATTATGTTTTTGAATGAAATGAATATTTGTTTATCATTTCGAGAAGATATTGCTACACTGCACTGGTAGTTGCAATTTCGATTTCAACTTGGCTAATTAATATGTTTCTGAATAAAAATATGGAAGTAGAAATTTTATGCGAATTTTACTATTTTATTCACAAGAGTACTACGTTAGAGTTATATATAATAGACCTAGCTTTTGCCTGCGACTACGCTTGCATATTCTATATACCAACCACATTTAGAATTTATGTACCACGGCCGAAGAATGGATGTTAGTTTTTTTTAATTACCGTTATATTTTTTAATTAAAAATAATTTCAATTAATTTTTTTTTTAAATAAGAGCTTCCTCAATTAATACACAACAAAAAGCAATAACAATTTTCGTAATAGGACTGTTGAGATCAGCGATAAGCGCGTTGAAACAAACTTAAAAACAAATTCTTCAGTTTCATAATATTAGTAGGTATAATATACTAGTGTAAGTAATACTTATTGAATGTGAATGACAAAATGTATGGGTATACTTTATAGAAACTATTGCAAGAAGGTTTAATTTAGACTTAACTCAGGGTTCTAACAATCCACAAGCTCGAGATTGGCATCGTAATCCCTGTATGAGTAAGTTGGATGATCGTGAATTATGTGATCTGGGTCGTGGCTAACAGTTGCTTGGCGCTTACACTTCCGTAATCCCCTTGTCGGCAAGATTCCATCCGAGGAAAGGGAATTGAAGTAACTTATATTTAGGCCTAGGTTCTAGTAACATAGCTTTATGTATCTCTTGGCTATGGTTGATATTTAAATGGTAAGGGTTCATCGAAAATGGTATACGACGTTCCACATAAATGATAAAATAAAGAGTCACTCATATTAAATTAAATTAATTATTTATCCACGCGGACATGATTTGTACAGTAATAACTAAGTGTACATTTGTTTTGTATATATTATAATTTATCTTATGAATTTATAAAAGGTTTAAATCAATATATTAATTTTTGTTTTTTGTTAAAATAATGTCAGTTGAACTCTAAAAAAAATATATTTTTAACCATTTAAAATTTTGTATTTTGAGACAATCGAGATGTAAATCTTCCATTATTTAACCTTCTCCTCTCTCACTAACTCCTCAGTTTAACGTAAAATGATAATAAATAACCTTGTTTTGAGTTTGATAGCTTGCCTATGTGTCTGAAATTTTACTTTGTAATCCATCGGTAATCTGGCCATTATTATTACATATAATTAGTTGGTATGTATATATTGATTAATTTTTAGTGCATTTATTGCTTGTTCTTAAATTTTCTTTATAAATATAGTATATAAATTAACTGGAAAATAAGATTTTCCTTATCCAGTCGTAACGTTTTGCGTTTGAACTTATGTGACAGCCTATCAAATTGTATAGAAATAGATTTTAGATATTAAAAAAAATAAGGCAATCAAGCACATTTAGATAAACTATTCACTGGGTTTTAAAAGAGCTATCTAAAATACCCGTTATATTATTTGAATATTTCAACATTCACTAACAATCGTCAATCAAAAGATTGGCGTCGTAATCCCTGTATGACTGGTTGGATGATCGTGACTTAGCCGATATGGGTCGATTCTAATAGTCGCTCGGTGCTTACATTTACGGTAATCGCCTTGTCAGCAAGTCAAGAAAGGAAGGGAAATCAAAAGAATTTTATGACATTTGGATAAAATTTTGTTGACGACACGTTAGGCTCAGTTTGTAGTGACCATACTTGCTGTGGCAGCGGTCGTGGGTTCGATTCCGCTGGAGGCATTCATTCGTGTGATGAGCACGAATGTTTGTATTTCAGTCATGGGTGTTTATATTTATAATATGTACGTACTTAAAGTTATATATGTGTAGTGTATCAACTATCTGGTATTCATAACACAAGCCTCACAGCTTACCATGAAACTAGATGGTGTTGTGTGTTAATGTCTTAATATATTTATTTATAATTTTATAACATTTTATTAAAATATTGTCATTTTTTTTAAGATGTGGTCAGAAAATTTGACAGACCATCACTTATAGGTATATTTAGTTTTTGTGTGATGACATTAGGATTGTTATATCGATACTCACATTTCTATCTGATTTGAAGTAAAAAATGATGTATTTAAAATATCTAAGTTCATATCGTAGAAAACTTAAATAAACGTTAAGTTTTATTTGTTTCTAGGCTTTATTCACTCATTGCCAAAAAACGTGTCCTCTCAAAAGCGAAGACTTTTTATACTGTACGGGTAAATAGTGCGAATTACAGATTTATTTATTTATTTTATTTATTTATTTCATAAGCACATTTACAATATACGTATTTAACATCAACACACTAAATTATAATATGAAAATTATCACGCTCACTGAAATGTATATCAATAACAAGTGTCCATAATATTTACCAAAAATACATGTAAAACATTGAGAGGTAAAACTTAGTTTTATTTAAGTTAAGCTACATACATATATTAAGACTGATCTATATACGATTAAGTAATAAAACATTTCTATCAATACATTCTAAAATGAGGTGGTACCGTGTTTAGTCAACAGTACTGTTTATTCAAAGCCCAACTTAGAAGGTATTACGAGCTTTCGATGTATGAATGCCAACGTTCCGCCCGCAAACTCACATGCATTTGACATTAACTGATTTGAATGCATTTTGTGTACGATGAGAAATTTACAATGAAGTTACTTGATCGTAGTCCAAGGTATTCGAATAAAATTGAAATATTTTACGTAATATGTATTATTTTGTTCTAGGTCTGGAGTAGGTAAGATTATTTGTATTTAGTCCTTTTTAACGTCCCACTGCTGGGCACGGCCCTCCCTTCAATATGAGGGGTATCAGGCCATAATCCACCATGCTGGCCATGTGCGGGTTGGCGGACTTCACATGTCCTTTAAAAACTTGCTAGGTTCTCTGAGACATGCAGGTTTCCTCACGATGTTTTCCTTTATCGTAAGGCAAGTGGTAATCACATTAGAAATGATTCGCACATGAAAATATCAGAGGTGCGAGACCCAGAATCTGAACCCGCTTCACTCGGTTTCCCAAGCGAGCGCGTTACCACTTTGCTAACACTGTAAGATTATTTATTACTAGGCATTTATCTGTTTTTATTTTATTGGTCAAAGTTATGGTACAACTTTGATACTCTCTATTAACTGTTCCCTCAATTTTAAGAAACGTAATGCATGCTTAACCCTAAACCGTTAAGGATTTTTATAGTTCTCAGACCCAGTGGATGGGTAATAGAATAAGATCATTTTGAAAGTTCAGCAAAAAAGAACCAAAAATCACTGAACTTGAAGATTTAATAATTAAAATGTACTTAAAGTTTAAAAGCATAGTTGATCTTTTGATTTAAATAATTATTATGTTCAATAAATTAGTTTCTTTTTGGCTAGTCTCTTAGAAAGAACCTTAGAGGTACTTTTCTATAGAATAAGCATATGTTTTACTATTAGTTTTTACCCGTGGTTTGGTTCCTATGATAGTTTACGAACCTGAATAAACTGTCTTCACTTCAAATTTCACTCGAATCCGAAGAGCGGTTACAGTATGAAGTATAAAGAACTAACATACAAATGCGCTCGTTCAAGAATTTTTGCATTTATATCATAAGTATTTAATATCTGTAAATATCCGTAGCGAGTAAACCATATTACTAATGCTAGTATTTTATATTACTAATTTATAACAGCTATAGATAAGTGTTATAATATTATTACTTACTTAGTTGTTTCCAAGACTAATTTCAAAGTATTTTTTATTACAAAAAATTAACAAATTGCAATGGCTCTTAGCTTTCTCTCCGTCAAGGCCACCCGTGAAATGATTTATTTTATTCTGATAAGACTTTCTCAAATTGTTTTATAAGAAAGTCTGAAGTTTTAGAGATAAAAACAACCTTAAATTTGATAGTTAAAGAGTCGGATGTGATAGATTAAAAAGAATGTCTAATTTTTGATAAAATGGAGGCTATATCTATACTAATCTATACTTAATATTATAAAAAGGCAGAGTTTGTTTGTTTGAACGCTCTAAACTCAGGAACTACTAATCCGATTTGAAAAATTCTTTTTGCATTAATTAGATAGTTCGTTTATTGAGGAAGGCTATAGGCTATATATCATATAAATTGTCTATCTATTACGTATCGGTTCAACGTACCTAGGGACGAACCCGAGCGAAGCGAGGATGAGTCGCTAGTATAATATAAACCCTTATATGTTTACAAAATTGTCTAAATAATAAGACATCAACTTAGAAGAATACTATAAATTCTTGAATAATAACTGTGTTTACAGTAACCTGATTGTTTAACTACATATTTTGATGTCAGAAAAGATCTATTCATATTTGTATATAACAAACATGTTAATTAAATTTATACACTAATTATTCTGTTATACTATTTAATAACATGGCAAAAATATTGATTATGAAGCACGTACATTTGAAGCACTCAATAACAAGACAATTGTTATTCCACTCGTAATTGGCTATAGAATCATAATTCACGACAACAAAAGGCGAATATCGCGCGGGTATCAGTGATTCTAATTAACATCGCGGAATTGAGTCAACTAAAACCAGGGGTTACCAAACTTTTAGGCCCAAGGACCCTATCATCAATTCAATAAAGCGAGAACTATAATATATCTCAACTTATTCCTAGTTAGCCTAGTTCTGCATGAACAATAGTAAAGTTTGTATGACAATTTTAATGCAGCCCTTAGTTTTGTAACTCCTGATTTAGGTGATACCCTGCAGCAAACAAAGCCTCATTCTATTGTTACACTTGCGCTGACTTAATGGTGACACCCGAGGAAACGTTAATTAAACAAGGTTCGTTGAATAAGATATTGTAGGACCTCATAACTGGATTGCGAATGTGCGAACTAAACTTAATTATTGTGCGGCAAATATTATTTACACGCGCTTTTGGTCTTGAACGCTTTCAGCCCGAATAATATTATAAAGGAAAATTGATCTCCTTGAAATGATATTATATTATTTCGTTGATAGAAACTCAAGTAGCCGCTTTGAGTAAGTTAATTTAATGAATATCTTTTATTTCTGAAACAAGTAATTAAATAAATCAATAATCATCTTGGCTTCCAAGTTAATATGACCCTTTTGACTCAGTATTAAACAAGTCACACGAGTCATACTGGGTTGAAAAGAGCAGTTTTATATGATAATTAACTTGAGATGTCATAGGTATTGATAATTGTGCTAAAAGTTCCTTCTATGATATCTCTCCAGGGGAAATTACTAGCCTTATTAACTACAGCTCACTATACATAACTTTACACGACACCACAACACACCACATCTCATCATATCACACCACTCGTCATGCGTATTTGTAATTCCATATTTATAATATAAATATAGCTAGTATAATATACTAGCTACTCACCTTCGCTCCGCTCAGATTCGTCACTGCTTACGTTTCAACATTTAGTATAGATTTCTCAGAGATGAGATATTATTCCACAGTAAAAGAATCCTATATGTTGACCCGGATAACCAGCTAGCATCATACCAAATTTTATAATAATTCCTCTAGAGGTTTTTCCGTGATGCGGTCACAGACAGACAAAAAATCTTAAAAACTACAGGTTCAGCTTAGTTACAATTTTATTATATGTATAGATATAATTTAAGTTTATACTAACTAAATATATTAAACTTATAATTGTTAATAAGGGTGAGATCCTGGCGATCTGTAATACAGATTCTTTTTACCTAGTGTAGACACCAGTCTTTTACAAAGTCGTTCACAAAGGCTTCTATTACTGTAATCACAACCTTGATATATTAGTTTTTGTGATGAGAAAATAAATAAAATTATTAGTATCATTATTAATTAGATCTTTGCTCTACATATCGAATTGGTTGAAAGAAAATTTCTGAGTATGGAGTGAATATATTATGTATCTTCTTAAATCTTTCTTATCGTAAAGAGTTCTTCATTCTTATATAAGCTTTTACTTTAAGTGTGCACCGTATTATAGAGAACACTAGTGACATATTACTCCATTCCATTTTCACTTTCTCCTCGAATTTAAATCTGCGACTTTCAGCGTAATAGTCATCGGTTAGATATAACGTATTATACTCGAACGTCACGACGTCTATTTGTTGCAATAATACCTAATAGGCATGTTCGTTCGTTCGTTCGTTTCAGCCCAAACACGTCCACTGTTGGACATAGGCCTCCCCCAAAGATTTCCACGACAACCGGTCTTGGGCCATCCGCATAGGCATATACCTAGAAGTTATTAATAATACCTACTTACAAATTATAACGTTTTCTATTTTATTTTTATGTCTAGCTTGAATATATTTTTGACAAATGAAATGAATATAGTAAAAGGAAATAGAAATATTGGATACAGTAGATAAATAAAACTGTCAGATAAGCGAAGTCACGGCGTAAGATTGTTCCATTGAGAAACAACGATAAAAAATTTGGCACAGGTTAGCTTTTCGATATTCGCTTCTAAAGGCTAGATAAATCAAAACCTGTTCCAATTTCATAATTGATGGGAGGCAAATAAATGTTATAGGTCAATGAATAAAAAGCTGTTTAAGGTTGAGCCAAAACGAACAGTAGGTACTGTTATAATGCTCTTACGAAAGTTTAAATGTTTATTTCTTTATTCCTTCTGCATCGTTAAGCTCTTATAATATAATAAGCTATTGTAATACAAAGTTTTGAACACTAACACACAGTACCATCTACTTCCATGGTAAGCTACGAGGCTTGTGTTATGGATACCAGATAGTTGATACACTATACATATATAACTTTAAATACATACATGTTATAAATATAAACACCCATGACTGGAGTACAAATATTCGTGCTCATCACACAAATGAATGCCCTAGCGGGACTCGAACCCGCGACCACTGGCACGGCAAGGGTCACTACAAACTGAGTCAAAGGTGTCGTTATCGTGTCGTTATGGTACCGAAAACATATTTTTTATTATAAATGCGAAAGTAATATGTGTCTATGTTACTTCTTAACGCTAAAACGGTTTAGCGGATTCTAAGAAAGTATTAACGGATTTGAGTAAAATTTAGTATACAGATAAACTGTGATCTCGAGTTAGAACACTTAGGCTACTGATAGGCATGTAAGGACGCAGCCGAGTGAAGCGAGGGTAAGTTCCATATGATAATTAAATATTTATTAAATACTAGCGACTCACCCTCGCTTCGCTCGAGTTCGTCCCTATGTTGCTTCCCAAAATAAAATTAATGAATTAATTTGGTTTTAATTTTTTTCGTGGGACCCTATTTTTTTTGTTCTAAAATAGAAGTAACCTAAGTTACTTCTTATTACTTCAGCTATTTACCAGTGAAAGTCCCGTCAAAATCGGTTCAGCCATTTCAGAGCTGAGCCGGAACAAACAGACAGACAAAAATTGTAAAAAATGTTGTTTTGGTATATATGTACCGTGTATACATTCATATGCATTTAGTAAAAAGCGGTTATTTTAATATTACAAACAGACACTCCAATTTTATTTATCTGTATAAATAAAATAAGTTTCATGATGTTTAACTGATACTGATACTATTAGACAAAGAGTCGTTTATGGCAAATGTTTGTAATGAGTCAGTTTGGCCAAAACAAAGCGCGCCATTAAATAGACACTTCTATTTATTCCCTAAAAGGAAATGCGCGTGAAACATAAGATATATGAGTATTTATCGCGTGGAAAAATGAAGTGTGCAAACCATAATATTTGGGCATATTCTTGCTTATAATATAACAATATTAAGTCAATAGACTGTAAAGTAATAACAATTTATAAAGTATTTTAGGCAAGTATTAACTGATCATTGTGAAATTAATGTTGTATGTACATATATTTTCGTAAATATTACAGGAAGGCCTTTTGAAAAGGTACAGTGCTATGACGGGCCGTCTCATCTATCATTTTCTTTCACTTCATTAGCTAGAGCGGTGAAAAGAAAGGCGTAGGCTACCATCACGCTGAATAATCATAATCATAAATATTTTACTACTATAATATGTTTAGTGTTTTTATTTACGGTATTATATGCATTGTAAATATTTACATTAAACAAAATTTGTTTTTGAAACTATTTAAATTTTAGATCCAGTATAATCTAATAGATAAATATATCGTGTCGCACTCCTCCGAAACGGCTCGACCGATTTTAATGATTTTTTTGTATATTTGGTAGGTATGAGAATAGGTCGTAAAGTATTTTTCATCAAGAAGGGAGAAGGGGTAGAAACCCCAATTTTTTAATCGCGGTTTTAGTGTTTTTGTATGAACAATATTATATAAATATATAGCGACGAACCCAAACGAAACGAGGGCAAGTCGCTGTATAACATAAAGTCAAAGATTTTTTGTAGATAGAACGCGATAATAAGAACGCAGATAATTAAGCTTATATCGAAGTTAATTGAAAAATAACATTTTTTTGCAAATATAATTATGAAATACAGACAATAAGCAGATTTTATAGTAACAAATCTAAAAATATAACATTTTTGGCTTGCTTCCATAGAATAAATAGTATTCGAATAAAATAAACGAATTAGACTTTTTATTATAGGTTTTATTGCTTTGATAATAATCTAAATATTTATTTTAAACGCTTATTATACCGCGTTATGATAAAGTTACAGTTTATTACTCACATTCAAAGGACAATCTATTTGACTATTATTGCTTTAACAAGGTTTTACTACAAAATAAAATTACTTTAATAGAATAAAAACATCTGTGAACAAATTGAAAAGTGTTGTCGAAATAAAGAAATAAGTAATAGAATCAATTCTGACAAATTACATTTAGAAATTGAAAACGTTGTCAAAAAGGGGCCAATGATATTGTAATAAAGTCAACTGTCTACTCTACACGCGTGAGCCTTAGGCAGCATTACCCCCTGGTAAAATTTAACTTCAAATAAAATTTTGTTACCCCTAAAATGGGTACAATATATACATTTAAGACCAGTAGGTTTTTTTCTTGTGGTTTTCACTTTTTGTCGATATTGGGACCATGTTGAGTATTCCTTTACCGCTTTTTATCATATTAAGATCTGAATAATATTTGTTAATATGAAGAAATACTCAGGTTGTATAGTGTTCGAAACCACTTAACTTAAAATTAAAAAATCGGTCAAGTGCGAGTCGAATTCGCACAGGAAGGGTCCCGTTCTATCGTACATGTAATTCTTATTAATATGCCTTTTACTCTATGTACGAGTATGTAGTATACTAACTTCGATGATCGATTATAAAATATATAATAAATGTTTCATGTATTTTTATTTTTTACTTTATTTTTTATTTGTTGTTAGGCGGCAATAGAAATATATACTCTGTAAAAATTTCAACTCAACAGCCCTCTGACGGATAGCGCAGGCTTAGTAATAAGGTTCCATTGGCACCCTTCGGGTACGGAACCCTAAAAAGAGGAGTTACTTAATTTAGATTTATACTTTTTGTATGAATGTAACTCCAACGCTCCCTTTTTATTGTTATAACAGGGGCACCCCATTTAAAAACGAAAAAATTACACCCGTAAGGGTACAATAATTACTATAAACTGGTTTTGACTATAAAAGCTAAATTATAAGGACATACAACTAAAAACTATCCAAGTTTTAAGACTAAGTAGACTTAGTTAATCTAACTTATATTATACTTAGCAAAAACATTTAAACATAGAATAAAAATGTGTAATTTCTCAATGAATACGCCGTAAATAATCTAGAATGGTCGGGTCCTTCTTATCTAATACGATATCGCTTTGAAACCACCTCGTAACTTGCCGATTCGCTGACTGACCTGTTTGATTTGGGTAATGATATGTGTAAATGTCATCCTTAGTAGTAGCATGTTTCTTTGTTGGTCTCTTTCAGTTTTAAATTAATTTGTATACAGATTATTCATTGGATGGACAGTTCTATAGTAATTTTTATCCCGGTACATACAATTAGTAACCAATTGTAAAGATTTACTGGCACCAGTCACTAGTTACAGAATAATTTTATCAAAATGGTAAATTTATTTATTTATTTATTTATTAGGTTTATTTACAATCACTTACAATAATATACACAAATTATATAACTAGAACTAGGAACTAGGAAATAAATGTAGTGATTACTTACAAATAAACACAGAATGTACAGAAATATAGTTTTTAAAATATTATACAAAAATATATTTTAGAAGTTAACAGTTTCTTTTTAATTTACAGCACAATATCATTTTTTTAGTAGTCAACAATAGATTTTAATATCGTTTTCAATATCATTGTGCTTTTATAATACAAAATATTTCATTATAATTTTAGTGACGTAAAAGACACTGTTAAACAAGAATCTTGCTAAATATGAGAGCGAGGTGAAGTATGAATAATATGCAAGTACTAAAATATTATTTCATAAAACAATGGATGTTTTGCATGTTGTACTACTTTTACTTAATTTAAAATTTATTTATTACTAATATTTTATATCTAGTGTTTTATTACGTGACTCATAGCCTTGTTCCAATTGAGGGGCACAGGTAGTACGGAGAGCACGTATCGTGTAAAATTACACTTTTATAGTCAAGAAATCTAATATTTGATTACTTACTTATAAAAACATTATTATATGTATAGTTTTTAAATTTTAATTTTTTTAGAAAACGAATTAATTATTTTAAAAACAACATTGCTATCTACGGGTGTGAATATTATTTGTTGAATGGTAATTTTATTCTAGTAAGTGTTGAGGTGAGGAAATGTTTTTGATCTAACTTCTGATAGGTATACCTGTATAGGTACTAACACCTTTTATTGTATTTTTACAATATCTCAAATATACAATAAACGATTATAACAAAACCACTGTTTTAAACTAAACAAATCTTATATTCTCATCTATTTTCTAATTATCACGATTAAACCATTTTCCTCATTCCGCTATAACTAAACTATTGGTAAACAGGATCGTGTGGGCTGATATCAATTACACGCTACATATACGGATACCAATAAACAAACAAAACTGAATCTCTAAATATGGAGCGTGAGAAACCACACTTGCATGAAACATGAGTAAGGCTACTTCGTGCTTTACCATGCTTTAGGTGGGTTAAAACTGGTCGGTCAGCTGCGTACACTGTAATATCATATTTTGAATATACATATTTATTATCATCGATATCTCATCTATTGGTTATTACTTGAAAATTGAAATGTCACTCGATTTTTTGCTGTCTTATAATACTTTTCTCAGACTAAAGAATTAGCGTGTTTATGCTACTATTCTCGATTTTGCCATAGATATTTTACTTCCTTTAAAGAATAAGGGATATTTTACGAGTAGGTATATATGTTTTAGTCGTTAATTTACTTTTTTTTAGAAGAAGATATAAATAATACACATAATACTATATTATTATGTATTTTTTAAGCATTTATACTCTTCCCTTGAAAGAGATAGCATAATAGTAGCTTATTTAATTTTTTTGTTTATTATAATAAAATCCCCTATTTATTTGTATTCATTTCTTTACTTATCACAGTAATGAGTACTCTATTAATATTTGTATACTATTTTAAAACTATTACGTGGCTTCATGTTTAGTTATATATATTGCTGAAATTTAGAAATAAGTGTCTCACGTGAACCGCTAGACCTATGTAATCAAAGTGAGGGGTGATCTAAATTTACTGACTTATGTAAATTTATCTTTGCATAGGTCTTTAAAATTTAGAAAGATGTTTCTAATTGATTTTATTGAGATAAAAAAATAGGGTTTCCAAAATACTTTCAACAATAATTATTTTAAGATACATTCAATAGTTTTTGAGATATTTGATTCCGCTAAATTAATTTTGTTTCAAAAAAAAATGCCACCCCTAATTTCAACAACTACTTACATGTTAAGTGATTTTGAAGTCGACGTTAACTTTCTTGTTAAAAAATATTTATTTAACTTATGTGAATGTACTTATTACATACAAGGCGTTTCCTATATTTTACTTTGAAGTTTTTATTGCTTTTTTTAAGTTCATTAAAAAATTAATTAAGTTATAAAAATTAGTAATATCCATAAAATCGATAAACTTTTAATTAATTAAAAAAGGTAAACAAACTAAAACTTAACTATTAAAGTATTGGTAAACTAAGTGTTGGCTCAAACTAAAACATAAATATCAAGTCCTCAAAATTATTTAGAATAATTATAATCTTGCTATAAAATAATACAAATAAATAATATTTATCTAAATAAAGTTAATTAATGTACACATGGAATCATTTTCACATACGCACACGTAATGTAATATATATGAAAGTGCTTTTACTGAGACAGAGTGTAATAAAACATGAAATGAAATATTTAATACTCTTAACGGGAAAATAAACGAAGTTACGCACTGAAAGTGACGGCGTATCGACGTTTTCTTTTAAGAGTTCGTTGTTTAATTCATAAGGCTGTTTGAATAAAGATGAAAATATTAAATCATGCTACAGAAACGACGGCTTCAGGCTAATATGGCCGGGGGTTAATAGTCATACATATTAATGTAAAAAATAATATGTTGACCGCGCGAAACACTCATCGCAAAAACAAACTTATGGACTTGACTAATGCGACGTTATTCTTTGCACTAGGTTCACTTTATCACATACTATTGACTCGCTCTACTTCGCTTGAATGTTTTTTTTTTATTTTTTCGCACTTTCTGATTACTACCTGTAATCTTTAGTAATTTTGTACATTTAAGTAGGTAATATAATTTTTTTGACAGGCAGAATTATCTTCTCCTTCTATATAAATAAAAATGAATGTTGGTAAGCGCAAAACTCGAGAACGGCTCGACTAATTCAGGTAATTATTTTTTGTATGTCTTTTGTACTTAAGGTCCACGGAAGGTTTTAATAAAAAAATGAAAAAATAACGAAAAACAAATTAAAATTTATATGGCTAATGCTGGCTAATAACTATTTTTATCTTTTTAAAACGTACCGAGCGACGAACCCAAGCGAAGCAAGGGTGAGCCGCTAGTTATGAATAATATCAGACAGATATAATACTGTCTTGGATTTCATATCGTAAAAAATATTATGTTTAATATTGCGTAATAAATATATTATGATTAAAAGGTATCTTTAAATATGACGAAGACGTACTCGTATAAGTAAACATGAAAAGAAAATTAGAATGTTTCAATAACCGAACATATGAAATAGAATATATTTATGAATCTTTTCAATATGAAGATGATTTAAAAAAAGAACAAATAGGTACTGTATATTTATAAAATACTAGCGACTCACCCTCGCTTCGCTTCGGGTTCGTCTCTAGACAAAAACAACTCTATCCCACGGGAACCGTACATTTTTCCGGGATGATATATAGCCTAAAGCCTTCCTCGATAAATGGACTATTCAACACAAAAAGAATTTTTCAATTCCATCTAGTAGTTCCTGAGATTAGCGCGTTCAACCAAACAAACAAACAATCAAACAAACTCTTCAGCTTTATAATATTAGTATAGATATGATAGTATAGCTTGAAACTTTTTCCTTTGAGGAGTCAACAAACCTTACTCTCGCTTCACTAGGGTGCGACCCTAGGTGCCTTTTGTATTTATAGCATGTAGCACCATCTTTTGTCAAATTTTATTACTAATAATGTATTCAGCCCTTTTTAACGTCCCACTGCTGGGCACGGGCCTCCCTTCAGTACGAGGGGATCACGTCATAGTCCACCACTATGGCCAAGTGTGGGTTGGCGGACTTCACATGATGTTTTGCTTCACCGTTAAGACAAGTGGTAATCATGTTGGAAATGATTCGCACATGAAAATATCAGAGGTGCGAGACCCGGGATTTGAACCCGCTTCACTCGGTTTCCCAAGCGAGCGCGTTACCACTGGGAGACCACTGCTTGCGATTTAATTTTATTACTAACAATACATTTGTGTTATTCCAGGTCATAGTATAGGTACCTGAGTACCTACTAAATTTAATCCAAATCCTGTTTGAGCGCGAAAGAGTAACTAACATATACACACACATTTAAACTTTCGTGACAACTCTAAATGGTCTAGTCGTTTTAATTTGTTTTTTTTTTATTATTTGCTGTTTTGAAAAGTAATATTTTTAATAGCCTACCTAAAAAATACCTATAACTATTATACGTCACATGTTTACCACAATTATCTTGTGGTATACGATCAAAGTATAATGTAAAGCGACATTTCCTGTTAACCTGTGTATATTTATTATATGGTAAATCTTATATTAAAGATAGCTCACGTTCTCTGTGATGCGGCCTATATTATTTTAGTATTCTACGGAGATCTTATTTGGTGTACCTTCAAAAAAAGATTAACCACTTTATATGCGCAACTTTATATGTTAATGTATTATTAATTTATTATTGTTGTTCTATGAAAATGACAGACGTGATATGAAAATAACAATCCTTAATTCAACCAGATAGATGGTCATCAATATAAAATATCACTGAAAATAATACAAGTACTATGAAATAATTAATAAACATAATATGTTTGCTTAAAAAATATTTTGTATAAAAGTTAAATGTTGATAACAGGAAAAAAAGTAATTAACAACAAAAAAGTTAGGCTAAATTAGACTCACGGGCAGTGCTTTATGCGAGCTACGTTATGACCCACCTCGCGTGACGAACGACTGTTGTCTGAGTTTTAACGTCACGTGTCCGTTACGGCCTCTAGTTTACAGAAAAGTAGTTCAAACTCTCCAGTTGTTTACATTTTTAAGTGAATTTTAATAATGTTTTAACAATATATCGGTGAACGTGACCCCGTTTGAATAGATTTCAAAAGGCGGTGTCCAGCTTATTGCAAATGTTCTTTTCTACTAATTTCCACAGCTATTAAATTGTGTTTGTACTTTCTCCTTGAGAAAATTTACTTCGATTAAATGTTAAAACGATTATTTAACTTTATTTTACATTTCAGTAAACTAAAATTTGAATATAAACCAGATTGTTTCTTGTGGCATCGTAGTTATATTATTTCCTGCTTTATTAAAAAATGCTATTATTAAATACTAGCGACTCACTCTCGCTTCGCTCGGGTTCTCTAGCTTGCTTCCAAATACAAACTTTCATCCCCATTTTCAACCCTTTAAGGGATGATTTCCGGGATAAATAGTATCCTATGTTCTTCTCAGGGTCTCAAACTATCTTCTTACCAAATTTCATTTAAAATTAGTTCGGAAGATCCAGAAATTACCCCCTACAACCTCACAAACTCATAAACTCCCAAACTTTACCTCTTTATAATATTAGTATAGATAGATAACGTATAATAAAACAGTAATATATAATATTGAAAGTAGTTATAGCGAGTGTACCTTAGGAGATAGACATATAATATTGAAAACTTTTCTATAGATCTTTTTAAGACCTACAATTTTCTAGTTTATTATTATCGTTAGCCATATACATTTTTAACGGACGACTCGATAGAGCCAGTTAATGCATTTTCCCGTAGAAATGAAAAATTTGGCTCTAGTAAAAGGTATCCTAAATGTTAACCCGAGTAATAAGTTATCACTACATAAAATTTAGTTAAAATCGGTTCAGTAGGTACCTACTTTTTGCGCGAAACGCGCACATCGATTTGACTAAGTTAGTTTTATTACAGGTATAGATATTGCGAGTGTATCTTAGGAGATAGACATACCTATATTATTCAGAACTTTTCTGTCGGCCTTTTTAAGATCTACAATTTTTTAGTACATTGTTTTGATGAGTGCCTTAAGGTTTAGTCAGCGGAAGGTTTCTAAGGAAGACTCGATAAAATTAGGTATTGTGTTTTCCCGTGGGAAAGAAAGATTTTCTTGAAGTAAAAGGTATTCTAAATGTTTGTAATAAGTTATCACTTCACCAAATTTCGTAGAAATCGACTTATTACTTTTTGCGTGAAACGCGCACACACAAACAGACAAAATTTTTAACAACTATTGTTTTGGTCTATATTGTGTACATAATGGTACGTTACAGTCATTAATTTTAAAAAATATTTTATGTTCAGATTTCGCAAAGTTACTGCTTTATTACAGTTTATAGATGAAACGCACGTAATATATTTCATGACAAAATTGCCATAATATGATGAAATTCAGAATATTATTATGATTTTTCGCTTCATTGAAATAGTAATATTGATTCTGAATATTATATATTCCATATTTGTAGGAGGAAATTTCACGATACAAAAAGTTCCTAATAGTATTTACAGAAACATTGACTAACGAATCGTAATGTGTTCGTCTTGACACAGAACAAACGCGGTGTTTTCTTTTGCTTTTCCCTATTACAAAGTCAACACGGTCGCTTGTTACGTTCCTTCCCCGTTAACGTGATCTTTATTCGAAGCTCGGAGTATTTAGAGATACCTGCAAAGTATGTCGTCCTCTGAACTTGACTTCCGATTACAGATACCTTTTCAACATTTCTCAGTGAAATTTTAAAGAAATTGCTTCAACTTCGCCAAACTTTAACTTTCTCTAAAAGCTCCGGAAGGGTTTTGTTTTCCGTTGTTTACGAGAAAATATATAAGTTGAGCTCAATAGCCGTTTAACAGACATTCTTTCTACGTGTAGCTTCTAATATTTATTTAACTGTGTAAAATGATTTAATGATGATAATTGTGCACAACTGCATTTTATATCATCTGTTATAATTTTATACATGCAGAATTAACGAATTGGAATTTCTTTTCATAGCTGTGAATGAATCCAAGGCATTTTAGTAATTTAATCATTTATGAATCAATATATGTTATTATTTAAGAACATATTATATGTAGCCAGGTTTCTTTCTGGAATAATATTAACCGCCAGAATTGGGTTTATGGAAGCAAATAGAAACTAATTGCGAAAATTTAATATATGTAATGTATAAATTTGTTTAGTGAATACTTTGTTATCCAAACGAAACACACATTAAGACTTATTTCTTAAAAGAAACCACTTTAGTATTTCACATTACACATTTTGAAATATTTTAGAGTACGTTTACATGTTTCCAGTTACGTTTGTTAAAGAGTCTACAACGATACTAATGGTTTTAAAAGTAGTACAACGTTCGAGGTACATCTTTATTCAGTCGGCGTTCATGAATAACACAACAATGTGAATACAATCCCACGAGTATAGAACTAGTGATAACACGCAGATACCTCGAAACGTTGAGGGCAATTTGATTCAGAATCTTTACGGGTACTGGTAACAGCGAAGTTTCGGCCTTAAGCCGGATAAGACAGAGTTATACGAGATTAGCGAAGTACACCCATGAATTATAAATGCCTACATAGGTTTCACGTAGCTATGGAATTTGTAACTTTGATTAGGTTTTCTAGATACTTATCTTTATTTTTAAAACACCGTCGTAAGGCTTTATTTTGTTTGAAAAATCTGTAATTAAATTTTGAAATTAGTTAATATTTATTTAAATAAATTTTAATAATAACGAATATCATTTTGTGAAATTAGGTAGGCAGACTTTAGTTTTTATGTCGGAGGTCACAGGTTCGATAGCCACGGGGCAAATGACCATAGATATAAATAAAATACTGCGTTATTATTACATAGTTTCCTTGGATTCCAAATTTTCATAATCTTTGAAATATGAGCTCTAATTTTATATAATGTTTTAGCTCAGTTAAAGTTTTACTACTTAACTAAGAAGGTACAATGAATTAGGTGGTTATTAGTCGTGTAAGTCGTTGCTAGCAAGACACATGGGTCTCTACAGAGCAAGGTGTAATGGAGGCAGGATGAGTTAACTTCCCAAACATTAGTACACCGGTTAAATTTAGAACTTGGATTATGTGTAACGTAAAACTATTTTAATTTACATTTTTGAATATTGTATTTTTATCTGTCGGTCTGCGATATTGTGAACATTTGATATATTTATCTAAGACATTTCTATAATATCTTATAATGAATTAAAGATTAAATGAGCAATTTTTGTATATTTAAATTTTATTTCGTGTGTCTCAGAAACAGCTCTAATGATATGGATCAAATTTCATATTTAGCTAAGGTTTTGCTTTTCAAGTTTATCTACATAGTTATATTTTCTGAAAAAAATGCAAATTTTCACTAAACATTTTTTTATAATAATAATATTAAGGATCTTTTTCTATCAGCTTTCATGATGACAATGTCATATAGCGCTTTCTTGTAAGTTTTTGTGGTACTCGCATTGTCGATAATGGATGATAACCTACTTAACAAGCGCCTACGTCCAGGTACTATCAGTATTAAATGTAATTTATTAATTTCTAATTAATCACGAAGCTCATATTAAAGAAAAACTTGAAAGTGTAAAAGGATATGTTGCATGATTATTTATCTACAGTATTTCTACATTGCCTTCAACATCTTCTTCAACCTGTATATAACTCATTCATTATAATAAAAATCGCAAAATTGTTTCACAGTTCTTGTAACATCCACAAAAAAAAAAACATTCCAATCCGAATTGAGTTCTTCCTCCTTTTTAAATCAGAATAAAATTGAAGAGCTTATAGTAAAGAAATTGATTTTACAGTGCCCCATATTTCATCCGTAGAAACCAATTACTCTTGACAAAATATTCTGTCTACACTTTATTAAATCAGCCAGGCTGCGCATGGGTTACATATAGCGTTATAAATCATGCATTAACTACCCAGCATAGCTATATTAAACCGTTTCACTTGACTCTACAATTTTGAATATTCAATTGAAAATCTTTTATAACTTGTTTAAGGTCGCTTGTACTAATTTATATTTTAATAAATTAATATCATAATATTTTTATTGTTTTATAACCAACACTTATGTACCCTTGTTTCATTTTCTGTTTCCTTAGTGTGCTAGTGCCCTTCCCATAATAACGTATGTTCATGTTCCAGCCCTGTTGTGTACAAATTAAATTTCATTCAAATCCCGCCATTTCAGCGTGAAATAGTAAAAACAGACACACACATATTTTTTATCCTATATCGATTTTTACAAAAAATCTTTTATCGCCGATGAATATTTCTAAGACACGGTTCCGCTTTTGCAAAGAGCCTATATATTGACATTTAAGCGCATGTCAACAATTTCTGTTTTATATATAGATTGCGAAATTATAATTTTCTGTATTACATTTCAATTGAAATATTGAAAACAAATTATTTTAGGTTTTATGTTATACGGTTGATAAGCTTCGGATAAAACATGCCCGAAAACTACGGGAAACAAGTACAGTAGCTAACAATAAATAAACATCGAAGAAAAAAAGTTTGTTCCCCATTTCCAAAATGTTACTTTGTACGAATGATATAAATATAAATTATTTCAAGTTGTCTGTACCGAATCTCAGCCAAGTACCTCAGGTTGAAGCCGCTTTGTTTGAATAATTAAACGAACTGGAGAATGCAAAACTTCTCTCTCTTTGTGTCCAAACAAACGGATTGTTTAAAGGTATTTATTCATTTGTTATTGTACAAGTAAATGAATTAAAATTGACAGAAATATCGGTAATTTATGTAGCAGTATAGTATAATAATATGTACGTAACACTAGGCTTGCCAATATAATCCCGACAATGACAGTGTGGTAGCCGCAGATCATAATTATATGTATGTACATTTCGAATAACGGATCATAACTATAATTTAAGCTGAATCTGAATAAGCGTTAAAATGAAATTTTTATTTCAATGTTTACATTTTATTAAAATATATTTTGTTGATTTAATTAGATAAAAATGCCTGTGGGAAATTTAAATAAGTTCAATTTGTGGAATGAAATTAAAATTTCAAATGCAATATTGTACGTAAAGAAAAACATAGTTTATAATATAATATGAATTGAATATTTAGAAAATATATTATTATTTTTTCAAATTTTTCCTTTTGTGAGGTAGAGAGATAGAGGATATAAAAACATTATCGAATGATAGCAGTTCTCTATCCTTTGATATGTGCTTAGTAGGCTGAGGCGACAATCTTTGCGACTCAAACCATCTAGCCTTTAATTTATAGACCTATTCCTACATAGTATGTAGTTCTCCTGATTGATTCGGCCACAGCTGCTAATTTCAATGAGACTAGCCATCTCCAACGTAGACACTATAGTAGAAATAGGTACGCAAACATAGATGAACACTGTTATTCTTTCACACTCAAAGTCCAATGGGACCGTAATATAATACTATCGTTGAGAGATCACGCGTAAACCCGATAGCTTTACGTGCTCTCTGAGGGATGAGAATGTGAAAATGCCAATGCCAACTTCGGGATGCTATTGATAAAATGTACCTTGATAGAATAACCCATTAACTATTTAAGCCTAACCTTGATATTGAACCCAGGACCTCTGTCTCCGAACATGCTAGCCACTAGACCAATGCGATAGTTACAGTTCAAGTCGTCATCGTCTCAGCTGAAACATTTTCACTGCTGGACATCGGTCTCCTCCAAAGGTTTCAGCGAGTCTCTCTTATGGCTCTTATGCCTCCACACCCAGTTGGTTCCAGAGACTTTAACCAAGTCATCAGTCACTTCGAGAACGCCACTCGAGAACCCTGTGTTAAAGTGTTAATAATAAATAGTTTTCAAAATTATATATTAAATGATTACCATAATTTTCTTGCTATATCTTTAATATAGAGGACTCTATTAAAGTTATACTTTCATCGGTCGACTTAACTAAAATATACAGGTTGAGCTCTGCTAAAAGCAACAATACACTTGCTTGCACTCACTTGCTTGTCAAATTTATGAAAATTAAGACATGTGTTAACATATATATATATATATATATATATATATATATATATATATATATATATATATAAATATTAAAAGTACATTAGACGCTTAAGTGGTTGCAAACTAGAAATCTAGACCTAATAACGATGATACATTTTTAAACTCATACGACTAAGGGGAGAATTTCTTTTGATATATTATGCTCTAGTACAATACATTAAAGCTAGTGAGAAGCTTGACATAATAAGCTCAAGTATACGCTTATGCGTTATTACTTATGGATTATATCATAGAAAGGAATATTACGATTTAATATATCTAAGAGTATCTTTACATAACTCAACACTGTAATATTATGAGGCGAAAGTATGCTTTTGGAAAAAGAAAGTAGCTGTGTATAAATTATTTGATAGTATAAATATTTATTTAATTATATAAGTGTGTTCATATATATGTTAATAATGCTTATATAAATCGTCAAGCAGTTCGTCTTTCCGAGTTCAACATAGAAAAGAAAACGTATGGTATAACATATATATTACTAGCGACTCACCCTCGTTCCGCTCGGGTTCGTCCCTAGTTACGTTTTAACGTTTAGTATAGATTTCTCAGAGATGAGATATTTTCTAGCAATAAAAAGTATTCTATATGTTGACCCGGTTGACCTATCCTCATATTAAGTTTCATCAAAAGTTTGGTTTTCCCGTGATGCGGTAACAGACAGACAGACGGACAGACAGACGAAAATTCTAAAAACTGTAGATTCGGCCTCTGTATCGATAATAATGTCTATTTTAATAAGATTTTTCAAAAAATATTTAATGTACAGATTTGGCTTACATACAACTTTATTATATGTATAGATATACATATACCAGTGATTTTTAGTCGCATCTCCGCTGTACGCGTTGCGCTATAGTAATAGAGAAATGTCTATGTAAAAGTAGTGTGTATGAAATTCTTAGGACAATATTCTGACATATTTTTTAATTCATAACCTATGATATATGTACGAATGTAATATGATAAATGTAATCGTTATTGAACGGATTGGATAGTTTAACATTGTTCATAGCAGTATCAAATAACTGTGGGACAAATGTAAATATTTACCTAAAGCGGGATTCAAACCCGTATACAATGCAATACAATGATGAGGTTGATGACGATAATATGGAAGTTTATTTTGAAGTTTATTTACGAAAAATAGCCACAGACAGAGTAATAACTCTAATACATATATGTATAGTATTTTTTACTAAATACGACATTTGTATGCATTATGTCATAGAAAAGGATATTACAATTAATATAATATCTTTACATAACATAAATACTAAATAGAGTATGAAGGAATAAGATATTACATCCATGACTAATGTTAATATATTCTTTTAATGCGCTCTCATGATAGGTAAATAACTAAGTTTGCCGTAGTGTGGTAATTGCTATACGGCACCAGCAGTTAGCGTATAAATTATTAAAGTATAAGATAACTTGTAAAATCAATCTAGAACAGCAAAGCCATATTTGATTAGTCAGCGCGATTCAGACCGCTAACTCACCGCATTGATTTAAAGTTGTAGGGTCATTTGCGATTCGGAACATATTATGGAAATAGCCAACTTTATTTTGTACAGTCATATTCAAAAGTATAATTTTACATTAATATTTAAAAAAACAGATATTTAGTTAATACTTAATAGTAATAATTTAGCATTAGGTTCTTTTGCTTTATAATGTATGTATGTATATTGTATATGGTTGAGCGTTGAAATTACTTATATATTCATTTATTGCAGTAGATGTAAAATTAAATGCTATTTTACTTTTTTTTATAAAATAAAAACTGTTAATACGTGTATAAAGGGAAATAGCGGATGGATTTCAATAGAACTTTTTTAACGTGTAGCTTTTTTGGCTTAGAACCTTTAGAATTAACTTCAATGCAACGTGCATACAAAGATACGGCAAGCGTTTCCGTGAAGTGAGAATAAGTGAAGTAAGACTGAGTGAACTAAATAAAAATATGCAATCGCACACCGCTGCTTTAAATTACTTTTTTTTAATCTATAATAATAATTAATAAAGTACCCTCTGTTCTTTAAAGTCAGTCAAAAAGCTAGTACATAGTATTAAATTGCTCCGTTTCTACATGTAATCAGATTTAGCGTTTGTATTTCTCTATTTTATACCGGTCATTCTATATGTAACGTGTCTTCTCCATTCTACGCGACATTGGCGAAGTAAATGGTGCCCAAATGGCACTTCTAAAAGCCATTGAATATAAGAATTGTATTGTATTGTATTAATGTACTAAGTAAATTCGTGATATTTAAATTATTATGTAATTTGATTTTTTTAATTGTTAACACTAAAGCTCGTCAGTAGCTACTAAACAACTAAACAAAAAAAAATCGCTTGACCAAAAGAGATAAAAGGACTCAACAGTGTTTCACTACAGCTGTAGGTAATACAATAATTTACAAATTAATAATGTTCACAAGTGTACCTTAATAGCCATGTCGTGTTCACTGTGAGGCCGAGGGTTGTGCATAGATTTGACGCTGCAAATGTAAACTCTTCTTAACTTTCCTTACCGCGTCCTTAGCATAGAGAAAGCGTTATTCAAAAGTTTTCATTTTATAAGTCTTACTTAACAATTTAATTATTTTATTTTAATGATGATGAGCGTTTTTGTATTAATTAATTTTTAAAGTTTTATAATAATATCGTTATTTTAATATTCTTTTTTTTAAGAGTTTTAAAGAACGTTTTTGTGCTTAAGGCTATTATACAATAAGTGATTTTATAGAAATCAACGTCAATGTTAGAGAATTATCTATACAAATAAATGAAATTGAAGTGCCTGTTTGTAATGCCGAAAATGCATATGAAAGTACATACGATAATACAAAAAAACAATATTTATTTTTTTGGCTGTTTGTCTATCTGTCTGTCTGTATGTTTAATCAGGCTAATCTCTGAAACGGTCAACCGATTTTGGCGGAATTTCTACTAGTAGATAGCTAATGTTGTAAGGAGTAAAAAAATTAGAGTTCCGCGCAAAAAATTAAAACCCATGAAATTGTGAACCAAATCCGCATACCTAGGGATGAGCGAATCGAGAATAAGTCGCTACTTATAAATTATAATTTTAATTTAAAAAGAGATAAACAGATTATTATTTTAGTTCCGCTAAATTCTGTCGCCAATTCTTCTTAAGATTTTTTTTGTGTTTGAAATAATTCCAATTTTAAAGACGACATGGGGCAACAAATTGATATAATTTTCTGAATTTTTATAGTTTATGGATTGGTCTTTACCAGAGCTACCATTGTTTTAGAAGTTGAAGTGGAATGTATTCTGCTAAGATGTCATTAGACTTTATGAGATGAGGGTGGGTCACTAATAATTAATTTCAAAGCTCACCTTCAAAAGTCTCGATCATCGAAAGTATTATAAAAGTATGAAAATTCAATGAAGCGGGACTATTGTTGCAGAGGTGATACGTGTGCGAGGTATCACTTCCGAACCTCCTGGCGCCACTAATTAAATGTTTCGTGAACTTGTGCGTTTCATTTAAATCTCGTGAAACAAAACTTGAGACGGAAATTAAAAATGCCCAGCGTTTTTATTGTAAAAGTTTCTCTTGTTTGTCGACAAGTTCTGTCATTTGGAATGTTCACCACGTCTGTTTTCAACGAACTGACTTTTTTGGTAGATATAGTCGGGTTGCCTTATGTTTGATGGCAGTAGAGTGCACATTTTTTATCAGAGCAGTGCATTCTTTGTTCTATTGGAAAATGTAATTTTATATGAGAAAAATAAAAACGTATGATATTATTACCGTTCACTTTGTTTTCTTGATAACTGTTCATATACAGTTATGTTATTAATTATTATATTTAACAGATGTTTAGGAAAAAAGTGTTTATAATATTTTTTTAACGTTCACTGACATCAACTTTATATGTCACCGTAAAATTGTAAGTGCCGCTAGTTTGTAATCTATATATACAAAATCTTTCGACAGTTTACAATCTCGCTAGATAGATTGTAATCTAGCGGTGTTTACAATTTTACGGTTATATATACATAGCTACAATATTAACAAAAGTATCTAAGTAAATAAAAATAGCCTATATAAATTATAAGTAATCGACCAATGAATATTTGTTTGCAGAAATTCATGTTCACGTTATTGTGAATAAAAATATTGGATCAAGTTGTTCATATTTTGTTCGACGATTGGTAGTACACAGCCTACGTATAATCGGTCACATGAACTATCCCATACATTGCCATATAATACACGTTACTTATTACGCGTTATTTATTTATTCGCGATATATATAGTTCCTGGAGCCGCAATACGGGCGGGCGTATGGCTAATTATATAACTTTAAAAATACATAAAAATATATTATGTCTTTAAAAAATATTAATATAATAAAGTAGGTACCTACTCACGTCGAATTTGTGTAACAGATGTTTTTAATTAAAGAAGTGCAGTGGGATAGAATTTATCTTTGCGATACCGTATTTTATATTATTTAGTATTATGCAGTATTTCTGATTTATTCAATTTATTATTTATTGCTTATAATAATTTTCTATTGAACATCAAGTATTGCTTAGTGAAACTTTACTAGGTTTAGTATAGACTAAGCTGAAGTTTTATTTTATTTAACTGGCTATATACATTTATTATATATTCTTTGACTTACAAGTAGGTTTATTTCACTCCTAACCAGTCAATAACCGATTTTATGCATGAATAACTATGCTAATAGCATTCAAAGCATAACAAAAACATTTGACGTCTTCTTAGATCTCATCCAACCGAAGTTTCCCTTTAATAATAATTGGAGCTTAGAATTATTTCCAGAATAAATAAAGTAATTATATTTTGTATTGATGATGATATTACAGGTATTCTTTACTAACAATTTGTATAAATATTTTTTGTTAATAACAATTATCTTATTTTTACTTTAAAACTCGTTAATTTAAATTTAATTGTAGAAGGATTACTTTATTACTTTTGGATTTATAAAAAGTAGATAAATAAAAGATACGACACTCGTTAAGCCAACAATCTCAGATGTATTCACAGATAATGATTAGTTATTACAATATTTTAAATGTGTACCACAGACTAAATTAAATGCAAGGCAAAAAATTTAAATATATTCAACAAAACTAATGGCAAGTACCTAATGTATTCTTGAGTCCTATGTCTTTATGTGATTTTTTTTTATTTTAAAGCATAATAATGATTTGCTATTTTTTCATTTAAGTATTATCTTTTTAAAAGTATTGAAGGAGTTAGTGTTGATCTTGGCTTCATAACTTTTTTATTATAAATACACAATTTTCTTTATAAAGCAATTCATGCATATAAAGTTTATAAAATATGTACAATATTTTTTATCTCAGCTATTTAAAACACGAACTTAATGTGTATCAAAAAAATCTACATATTAAAGCTCATACTATATTTCAGCAGCTTTTTAAATATAAAAACTAACCCAAAATTGCCTTTTAAGCCGCACTGGGTAATTTTTGTGATACTCGTTAAAACTGTCGCTTCAAAAAGGTCTTGGTTTCTTTTATAGTTTCACAGACAAATTACTTTTTTTGCTGCTCTACTTTGTTACTTTAAACACTTCTCAATCACTTTCAATCTTTTTTCATTTTTTTATAATAAAAACTTACTAGGATATTTCATTTGGATAATAGCGTTTCACTTTCGAATTTTCGAAGGTATGAATATTCCCTTTTGCTCCTTTATAACAATCAAGTTTAACTTATTAATAGATGTGGGTATAAACCCATATTATTATAAAATAAAACTTCAAAAATATATTTTACGAAAGATTATTGTAAAAAAAAATATGTATACGACTGTCTGTCTATCCACTGAAGTACGCATTACTCGAGAAGGGTTAGATGGATTTTGATTAGATTTGTTTGCTCTGTATTGTAGAAGTAACAGTTGGAAATAAAATTAAGAATTTGTTTAGTTTCAATCATTTGAGATGAATCTATGATACAAGATTAGTTCCTTGATACCCTCTAACATAAAGTAAAGGTCGTGTTTAGTGGCAGTGGCCAAAAGCAGGCGAAACCGTAATTATGGCTAAAAAACAAAATAGAAGCTATATGTATATAGCTACATATATAGTTATTTTAGATCAAAAATTAGAGATTAATTAGATTAAATTAGAGATTAGAAGAAGATTTGTTGGTTTAGGAGGAGTTTAGTGACATACACACGCACAGAAGAATTATACATACAAAGATAATAAGAATAAATTATATAAACTTAAAAGATTATGTTTGTAACGTAGCTATTTCATTCAGGCTCATGGGGTGCCGCCCCAATACTTTATTGTCAATAAGGATCGTCTTGACTTATGTGTGTGATCACCCTTAACTCACGCTTCGATTATTATGGAAATTGTATATACAAAATGAAATTGATGTTAATTCTCCTATTTGAGTTATTGCAAAATAATAAAGCCCTTTCGTAACGAAGTGTGAATCGAGGAACATTTAAAATCAACCTCTTGAAATAAATTGTTTAATGAGTATAAATTCCATTCAAAACTTTTATAACTTATTATTATTTACTAATTTGTATAATTGGTTCGATTTGTTGTTTCGTTTTAAATATTATCAGTTGAAGGAGATATAATCGAAAGATTTTGCAGTGTTTACAGAAAACGGTATTCTTTTTTAGGAAAAAAACAAAATAAACTTGGAACTTGTTTTGAAAGTTTTAAAATTATGACTTCGGATATTGCTGGTTGGATACAGCAAATATTTTTTGTGCGAACCTTTGTCTTTATTTTTGCCGGGTTTATTTTATGTGTTGTGCGTCTGGCGGAGATGTTGCTGGCTTGTCTGGCAAGTCTTTATTCGTAGGTTCAATTTTTTATTGAATATTGACTTCAATATAAATATTTCATATTTTGTTTTAAATGGATTCAAATTTTTGCTAATTAATGGATAAATAATGAAAATATACTTGAACTAGCAGGTCACCCTCGTTTCGCTCGGGTTCACCTCTAGGAAAACGAAAACAAACATATCCCGCGGGAACCGTACATTTTTCTGGGATAAAAAGTAGCCTATGTGTTATTCCAGACTATATTTAATCTCTGTGCCAAAAATCCAGATCCGTTCAGCCGTTCTGTCGTGAAAGAGTAACAAACATCCATACTTACAAACTTTTACATTTATAATATCAGTATAGACTAGTATAGATTAAACTTGAATATTTTTTTTTTAAAACAAAAGCCAAATTCTCTAAATTTTAATAATTAAATCACTGCAAGTTTATGTAAAGATATATTATGTAAATGATGATGGAGATTATTTAAAGCTATAATTGTACTTTACGACTAAACAATTCTTTGCTACACATAAAAGTACAAACAATATTGTATATTATATTTCACATTGCTTACTTTTTGGTACAATTTGCCGACATTTACATTATAAAAGCTACAGTGTTTATGGATCGTTAATCAGCAGCCATTAAGGCAATCCAAGCAGTGTATCCAACGTACCATTTATTGAAGTAATTAAGATAAGCTACCTTATAAGTGCATTTTGATTGTGAAATATACTTATTAATATATTATATATGTTTGCGTGGTTTAAGTGAGCTCAGTAAATTAAAAATTTAAAGGGTCCTTATACTACCCTTAATTTTAACTCCCATGCAATATCAGCCAGTATTCTTAAAATTGGCAGAAAGAAAAATAAAAGGGTGGTAGCAACAACATTTGCTGTATCTAATTTAATGCGTTGCATTAGTCTGTCCATTTATTAAATGAACCAGAGCTCAGCGCCACCTATTGGATCTTCCCTATGAATCGATGTAAATATGATTTCAAACGGTCAAGTTGTTCATAATATACGCAATCAAGATAATATTATGCCAATGTTATAAATGCGAAACTTTTAGAATGCGTGCTTATTTATACTAATATTATAAAGAGGTAAAGTTTGTGAATTTGTGAGTTTGTGATGTTGTAGGGGGTAATCTCTGGATCTACTGAACCGATTTAGATGAAATTTGGTAAGAAGATAGTTTGAGACCCTGGGAAGGACATAGGATACTTTTTATCCTGGAAATCATCCTTTAAAGGGGTGAAAATGAGGATGAAATTTTGCATTGGGAAGCAAGCTAGAGACGAACCTGAGCGAAACAAGGGTAAATCGCTAGTAAGTAATAAGCTTCACGCTTCAACAGCCTTACGAATTTAAGTGATATGGGGGAGATAGGTAATATTCTGGATTAACACAATATGGGCTATTTTTTATCTATGTAACTATCATGCGAGTGGAGTTGCGGGCAAGTAATTGTATACAAACATTCGGTGAATATATGTGAGTGATAATTTTGTTTCTAGTGTACATTTTATTTATAATATAAATATGCATTTAAAAGATATATAATTAAGGAAACTACATGAAATAAATAAAACCTTTTAAGGTTTTATTTGCGCTATTGTATTTTAGTAACAGCAGTAATCTGTTGATCACATCACACCATTTATAACGTTTGGTGCCAGAGCTACTTAAATGGAGAATGATTTATATATGACATTAGTCTCTATCAAAGACAATTCATTATTCTCACAAATACAATAGGGTTTGTTGAAATATTTTTTTAGTCTTATTTTTGGGGTTTACACTAATATGTTGGTGTATTTTTAAATTACGTTACGATTACATTAATTTAGTTATTCATTAGACAATGCTTGCGATATAACTTATCACTATATCAATCAAATTACGAATTTAAAGATGTTCAGAAATGTAAAGCTGTTTTTTTGCTTTAATTAGACCATGTGTTGTTAGTTAGCTACGCCGCGTTACTAAAAGTATCATTGTAATACAGTAGATAAGAATATTTTCACACAAATATACACTTAAACTAAAGAAGATTAACAAAATTATGCTTCGGATAGTGGATCTCAGGTAGCAACCACACAAATAGATATTTGTGTATTATTATATCACATAAAATATGTATCTATTTTAGATCTTTTATCGTATGTACGTTTTTCTATGTAGTATTGTTTTATAGTAAGATAAAATAAAATATTGTTATACATTTTTTGTGTTCAATCCGAGTGATGGATTTCAATTACTGGAGTGTCAATAGATTCGTTAGTCGTTTGTGATTGATCAATAGCAATTGCACTATGAATATATGAATTTCGTACTATTCAAGTAAATTCTATTCAAAAAACTTGAAAAATGGCATCAAAGTATCTTACAATATTTGTTAAATACACATAGAACAATAATGTGGCTTAAATAGTTAATATTTTATTTTTCTTTATGGTTATAAATATAATAATGGCAATAAATTAAAATAATAACAGCTAAAATTAAATAAATAATATTCAATATTCAAGTATAAAAAATAGTAAAAATTATAAAAATGTTTAAAATCAAAATTAACAAATATTGTAAGGTACTTTGGTGCCATTTTTCAAGTTTTTTGAATTCATTTTGTTATTTTGTGGGTATGCTGTCTGTAACAGTTATATAATACCTTTGAGACATCTAACACCTTAGTCTCTCCCGTGTCCATGATTGCTGTAAAGCATTCGAAACGTCGGGGTTCAAAAATCAACATAAATCCGCGAAAAAATCCGAAAAGATAGTTTTATTTAAAATGTCAAATATTCGCGTAAATCTAAAAAAGTATTATATTCTATTTGGAAAAAAATACTTTGTTTCCTTCAAAATTACTTAATTCTACTTATTTACTAATATAATTTCATGCACCTTAGCTCACGTGGGATATTGATAAAAAGTAGCCTAGGTATTTATCCAGTATATGACCTAGGTATATCTATTCCAAATTTTACTTAAATCCTTTGAGTGTTCTTTTGTAAATTAGAAACAAATATATCCACAAACTTACTCAGAAACTTTCAACGTTTAGTATAGATTTCTCAGAGATGAGCAATTTTCCTGCAGTAAAAAGTACCCGTAAGTAAGTGACCCAGATAACCAGCTATCATCATACTAAATTTCATCAAAATCCCTCCATTGTTTTTTCCGTGATGCGGTCACAGTCAGACAGATACACTGATAGAGAGACAAAAATTCTAAAAACTATAGATTCGGTCCTTGTATCGATAATAATGTCTATTTCAATAAGATTTTCCAAAAAATATTTAATGTACAACAGATTCGGCTTAGTTATAATTTTATTACATGTACAGATACTATAAATAGAAACCACATTTAATAAGGAAGTTGATTATAAGTAAAGATCTTGATGTCAATCAATGGAATTGAAATATGACAAAAGTGTAATGTTTGTTCGTACTTGATTTTAATAACACATTAAAAGTTAATTAAAACTTTTAACTGTATTCGCAGACGCGTAGACAGCAGACAAGAACTTTGTACACTATTGCTTTGGCAACTACTTCAGATTTTCTTTTTAAAATGAATTGACAAAGTCGCCTCGTTTCTGGGCTAGTATGCCTTTAAATTTGCTGCATTAAGTAAAATTTCTTCTCATATTTTATATTGAATACTTTTTATTTTCTTGCAGAATAAGCTTAGGTGATATTTGAGGTATAATCTTGTATGCTTGTTGGTCTGGACTGGTTTTAACTTTTTTGTTGTTCAAAAGAGTTCTAAAAATGATGAGTTCTGTCTAGAAAGTGTTCTTTCTCGTTCTTTTTCAACATTTGTTTTGGATTGATATTAAGAGTCTGAAAAAAAATACAGCGGATGTTTGGACCCAACGATACTAAGTGAAAATTTAGAAAACCTATAATACTTTTTAGGGTTACGTACCCGAAGAGTACCAACGGGAACCTATTACTAGCCTCTGCTGTTCGTTCGTCAGTCTGTCAGCGGGCTGTATCACATGAACTGTAATAGGTAGAGAGTTGAAATTTTCACAGAGTGTGAATACAATATAATATCTATCGTTTACGATGGTACGGAGTCCTTCGTGTGCGAGTACGATTCACACTTGACTATTTTTCACACGAATTTTTGACATTTTAAATTAAGTTATCTTTTCGGGTTTCATTGCGGAATTAGTTTGAATTTAATACGTGTATAGTTGTTTCCTGACTCCGAATCAAAAATGATAGGTTTATTTAAAATAGAAATCTCATTCTACTCCAGCATAAAGCGAAACTGTGAACATGGAAAAGGTAGTTACTTCATAATAATAAAATACCTATGAAATTTGTAATAGGAAATTAAATGAAATTCATTCTCACCCATGTTTCCGAATAAGGCAGCACATAGCTTAATCTGACGTAGTCATGTACCGTGGAATATTCAATTCACACCCAATCAATTCAGTGGCCTTTACAACTCCGTTACGTCAGGTTGGACAATTCCCACACTATGTATGAAACTCAATTTGCCGTGCTACTTTTAGAATCTGCTATAGAAATTTTAATTCGAAATAGTCTCGAGACTGAAAATGTCATGTTCAGATGAAACCCCTATTTAAATTTTGAAGTTTCTCTCAATGTATCGGTTATGTTATTGACACAATATTTAGTCTGGCCATTAAATGTTGTGGCGACGTGTTTTAAATACCAAGTTTTAATTAAAACTCGACAAATATATCCAAGCATGTTTTATTTAGTACGTTATTAGCGAAACGGTAATTAATCTTAACTTCACATATTGACTCGTTTCAAGTCTCCCATTAATTTTCTGCCGGTCTACTTAACGTATAACAAAATGTTGCCGCACTTTAAAACATTGTTATTAATATCTTAATTATTATTTCGCTATTGTTATACCTTGAATCGCTAGAAACACGAATAATAATTATATGAAGCTATTATTCTATTTTTTTAAACAACGTAGAAAAAACGATGTCTGCATTAAATACAAAACGGAACAATTTTGTAGATAAAAAGACGTTTTTAACGACATATTTTTTTGCTACTTTTCATTTTATAGAAAGCTTTTATAAAATATACAAACTCTAGAAATGTTAACTGAAACGTAATGACTTTTAAATAAAAAAATCACTGAAAGCTTGTTTTAGTCTCACTGAAAATAAGCACATTTGAACTTTTAAATAGCATACACCTAACATTACGTTTGCTCGCAAAATGTTTGGTTTGACATTCGCGTCATTTAGGGGCAATGAGGGAAATCTATCCATATTTATTTATCGCTTTCGACTATTGGCAAGAGATTGCAATTACTGCGACCCTCATGCTACTGCAATTTTGCAAATTGCAGATTTTACCCGATGGCAAGAAGTTTGAAATTGTAAGTCGTTATATGCATTAGACCTCCTCGCGTCTCGTCGACAACGTGACTACCGACGTGTGGAAAGCATAATTATTGAAACCAATAGGTATTTTCATACTTTCTACAATAGAGAAAATAATATAATGACTCATAATTTATGAATGGTAATTTTTCATTATATTTCAATATACTGGAACATTATTATGTATATAATAAGAGGCTTAACATACATCAGTGTACAGTGTCGCACAGTATCAGTGGCCACAGATTATAAAAGTATTTGGAATAAATATAAAAATAATATAAATATTGTGGTGATTCTATAAGTTGTGAATCTTAAGACTTATAATTTAAAACTTATACATTTTATTAGATTTATGAATATGTAGTATTCAATTTATAGTGGTATATATAATAACAATACAAACTCTATATTGCGGGATTTCCGCGCCATATAGGAACAAACATACATACATAGACTGATAAACACATTACCCTCCTTTGTGTCGCGCAGTCGGGTAAAACATAGGCTGACCCTATTGATACTGTAACTATCTATTACTATTAGTACAGCTATTGATTAATAATTAAAAAAAATATAATTTTAATCTTAAATAATATAAAGCAATTATGATATTTTTTTTATTTCAAACCCAGAACCCCCAATGGTTCTAGGCTTGAAATAAAAAAAAGACTTAAAGAGAAGCTATGCTACGCTTTGCTCCCGCCTTGACCTTCTCAACCTACATTTTTTTTTCAAAATAAAAAAAAAACAAAATTAAGTACTTGGACAAATATTTATATATTAGTCGTCAATAGGCACTTTCTAAAAATATGTGGAAATCGTTTCATTCATAAATATTCATAAATTTTATTCATCCATATACATTATACATATACACATATCTCGAAATATATTTAATACTATAATTTAGTATAATAAACTCTTTTATGTGTTCTTATTTTATTGAGATTAAGAACGCAGTTATAAATAAAGCATTTTATTCATTGTGTATTTATTGTGTGATATTTAAGTTAAGCTTTGAAAACATTCATGATATATAATTACAAATGCGTCATTAAAGACCTGCGAGATCGTGAGCTTAAGAGCCTTTACATACTGTAAGTTTTTTTGCACGTAAATATGTGGGGTTTAGCACGATGCAGTGCGTATGAGAGCGCAAGAAACTTATATATTTTCTAAACCTTGTCCGTGCTTCACTTGCTCTTTGATTTATGTTTAACCAGAATATCACACCTTTACGTCTCTCATGTCAGCAAAACAAGACTTTCATATGACTTTAAGAAAGCTAATACCCTCTTTAATTTAGCCTTCTCCTGAAATTCCTTCAGTCTAGTTCCATTGTTAGCTGACGTCTTTCAACTAAAATCTACCTATCTGCTTTAGGCTTTACAGAAGAAGTAGTTTTTCAGATTTCGTGATTAATCAGTGAGTGGTATTTATTTTTTATATAATTTATGTATAGATTACCTTTTGCCCCCGACTCTGACTGCGCGCCAGTTTTTTTAAGTACATACATATATTAATCTCGCCGTAATAGTGAGATTTGGAATGACCTTATAACTTTCATTTTGGAAAGGTTGTGCGCGTAGTGGAAAAAGTGCCTGCTTCGTGGTTTTTAAAACATATACATAATACGACTACTATAAACCTAATACAATAAACCTGTAAATTAATTAAAAAGTTACTAAATGACTATCGTACCAATTTCTATCAGAATGGTATGCAGGCGAGTTTATGTGATGGTTTCCATCGTTCGTTTCACCCGAAAGCCGCCCACTGCTGGACATTGGCTTTCTCCATGTTTTCATAATATTCAAGAATAATAATAAAAGTAAATTCCCCTTCCTTTACTGAGTATTTTACATCTTTATACTTTCATTTTTTACTAAGTTCGGTACAGTCAAGTACAGATTCGGCTTAGTTATAATTTTATTACATGTCTACATAGATAGATGAAGACACGCTAGCCTCGATAAAAAATTTTTAGATGTGATTTTAGTTTGCTTTTGACATGTTTCAGCTATGTGAAGGAAGTCGCGGTGTTAAACGTCTTAAACATTTTTCTTAACTGGAGCAGACAGTGTTATGTATATTTGATGTACCATGGCAGTACTGACTACTGAGTACGTCTACACTAACGATGTAATGACATACACGAAACTCACTGTCGCAGTAGACTAGACGCTATTTTGTTTCCATAAACATTAAAATTGCATGCAAAGGTATGGCTTATTCTTATAATTTTATTTCTTGGTCATAAATCATATCTTCGCAGTAAGTGGTAACTAACTAATTAGGTGTACAGTGGACTTATTTATCGTTCTTATTGCGCTCGAAATAGGATTTAAATTTTGTTTTATTTAAATATAATGGTCGAGAAGCGAGCTATTAGAGGATCGGCTGAAGCATGTGTCAAGGGCGCGCGGCATGCACGTAGTACAAGTCCACCTCTATTGAACTAAACGTTTTAATAGACCGTACTTGTGACTCGGTGCAGTCTACCGAGCTTGGTAATGTTTTGGAATTTTGTTTTGCTTTTGAATGCAGCAAAATTTATATGTCTGTGTTCAACGAGGAATTAATATTATTTTACACGTTTTGTTGTGTATTTTATTGAACTAACCTCTCGATCAAGGAAATATTTACTTATATATTATTTTACTATAAAACGATTTTTTTTATAGCTTATAGAAAATTGTTTTCAAACATAATCTCATTTTACTCATTCCCCAGCACGTATATCGAATTTGAGCCTAAAAAAACAATTCTGGCGCAAAATCCTTTGAAAGTCTCTTTCCTTTTAGTGGCTTATCTTTCCGTATCTATAGAGGCTTTTTAAGTAATATGGTATGGTTTTAAAAAAATAATTAGAGAATGTTTATATGTTAGGGTATTGGATTTACCAAAACAAACAAAATGAGTCATTTGAGGAAGTAACTTACTGACTTCATCATCAGATCAGCTTGGTATCACCAAAGTATTTGATTAACATTTGAATACACTTGCAAAGTTTAAAGTTTATATTATAAGGTTCGTAACGTTCGTATACCTATTAGACTTCTAACTTTTATTACATACTTTGTACAACGAAACTATTATAAGCATGTTCATTGTTCATATATTAAAATATTAGCACGAGTAATTCTGTAGTAAAATATATTTGTAGTAGTCATGGAAATTATCATTTATAAAAATTATTAGAATTTTTAAATATTATTGCCTAAAACAATTACTTATTTAATACGACTTCTAGAGAATAAATACAGCTTCATAGAAAGTGTATACATAAATCAAGTATATCAAAACCTTATTTTAAAATTTCCGAATTCATTATAAAATATAAACAGGAAGAACTAACATCATACAAGAAACAGAATTTAAAAGAACAATCGTATTTCGCCTCGGAAATATTTCCAATAGAAACAACGGCACATTTACCTTCAGTCAATACTACCGCGGAACCAAATTGGTTTCCTGAACTTTAAAAAATGTACTCTACGAAGATACACGGCAGGCTTTTTTGTTTGCGAACCTCCATTGCTCGATAAACATACCGTACTATAAAGGGGATCCAGTGGGAATAGTCTGTTTAGGGAAAATGCTAAGAGAAAAACGTTAGGATCTATATTTTTTTGGTAATGCATAAGGAGTTTGTAACATCGCAGTACTTATTTAATGAAAAAAACTTCTTGATATATAAAAGCGTTTATATTGGATTGTAGTGATACCATAATATAGCCTACTGCTTAGTGATACTAAAGACGTCAATAAAAATAGCTTAATAACAATATCAATAATATAAATAACATACATTAATTTCTATTAATATGTATTTTTATTATCCCACGACTCCTTGTACGTGGTATGTCCTTAAAAAGTTATTATTTAGCCTATACGAGAATAGAACCAATCAAAACATGACATGACAAGATTGTTCTAATACCGTAAATTGTGAATATTTTTTTTTCTATTTTTAGAGATATTTTTTTGTATAAATGGGTTCATTCAAAAGCCGCTTTAAAAATGTCGATCGAAGAAAAGTAATTTTAATTTTAGAAAAGTAATGTTAAGTAGGTATCCGAGTAATTATTTTATTCCATGTTAATAAAATGCTTGTTTCACATAATTAAACACTTACGAGTATATTGTATTTTACATTTTATACTCATTTAGAAGTTACATGACGTGGGAAGAAGTAATAAATATATTTTCGACTAGTGTTTTATTGAATATTCGACCACGTGCCTTTGCCATTTCTGCCTTAATACTCACATCTATTTAATGTATAGATACATGTATCTATCTATAGATGTACAGATAATACTTTCGACACGAAAATTTGACATTTTAAATAAAACTATCTTGTCGGATTTTTTCAGGAATTTATTTTGATTTTTGGTTAGCGTCGTTTTGTTTCGGGTAACAATTATATAATGCCTTTGAGGCATCTAAAACCTTAAGTCTCCCCTGTGACCATGGTTGCTGTAAAGCATTCGAAACATCGGGAACCAAAATTAAAATAAACCCGCGAAAAATCCGAAAGGATAGTTTTATTTAAGATGTACAGATTGATTTTTTTGTTTATGAACGAAAACATGAAACACTTTATCTTATTTTTACAAGATGATACTATATATTTTAACTTGTATTCAAATTTGTTAAAATATACATTGCGAGTAAATTCAAATAAAACCTTAATTAAAAGAGAAATTCACTTGAAATAACAGCATGGAAAATAATTTTCTCCATAAAGCATAGTTTACTTTAAAAGATCAGACAGAATGGCAAATGTGTCTGCCAAAGCCGCAAATATTACCGGAATGATAACAAATGTGTTCTTGAGCGCGTGATGTCTAGAACCTTGCCAAAACACTTCCAGACTATAAATTAATATCTTTAACCTTTTTTACTTGATTTAATAAGTCTTGGTATTTCATGCTTTAAGTATCTTCTTTATGCTCATTTACTATTTGTAGATCTATGGCTAACAACATACAAGGAGATACTTAACTTTGGTAGGTACGTGTTTATCTGTTACGCGATATCTTCGTGAATTATGAACTGGTTTAATGATTTAATTAATAGATTTTACTTTAATTATACCCTTATGGTAGAAAAATTTAATTTTTTTAGAATTGTTTTTACTACTCGAAAAAGGCTAGGCCGATTTTGAAACGGGTTTTTGCTTTACATACGTCTCATTTCTGAGCATATTCTTAGCTAAGTTTTATAATGTTACAGACCGCCAGTGGGTGCTACACATGTTTCTCCAAAACTGTTATTTTATTTAAATAAATGTAATTCATTTATTATTGAAATAAAAAAAAAACACAAATAAAACAAATTTAAAATTTAAAAAACCTATGAGGAAAATTGTGACATGACAAAAACTTCAAATAAAACATTTCAAAAACCCACCCCATACTTTAGTATGTATTAATATTGATAATTTAAATAAATAAAACTACTGGTCCTTTTTCCTATATAATATCTCTAAGCGAAAATATAAAAAGAGAAAACAAAAAAATATAGAGTCGCATGTGAAAAAGAATAAGAAGATTAATAAAGATTTATTTGAATTTTGAACTAAATGCCCCTTGTATAACACAGGGTCAAAATATTCAATCGGTCATTGTTGGGATATTGAATATTCGACGATTATACTTTATACTTAACAAGAAAGAAAATTTCTATGGTTACTGCAAACTTTCCTAGCGGGTGAAGTCGGTAGGGTTGATATAGTACCATTGCGTAATGAGAGTAGTCTAGTAGTTATAATTACTGTGATTTCGAAATGTACGTACATAATATATTTTATATTCAGTTAATTTTAAGAAATATAAATAGTAGTTGTTATATTCATAACTATTCAAATCAATCGTGCTTTATTATATATATAATAAAGCATAAGGCAAGCGTAAGGCAAGTGGTAATCAATAATCATGTTTATATATATATATATATATATATATATATATATATATATATAAACATGATTACCACTTGCCTTATGGTGAAGGATAACATCGTGAGGAAATCTGTATATCTGAGAGAACCTAGCAAGTTTTCGAAAGACATGTGAAGTCTGCCAACCCGCACTTGGCCAGCGTGGTGGACTAAAGCCTGATCCCCCTCGTATTGAAGGGAGGCCCGTGCCCAGCAGTGGAACCTTAAAAAAAGGGCTGAATACATACATATATATAAAAACTGTTCACACATACGAGTAATTACGATAAAATAAATATGTTGATGCTTGAAGTTCTGTTTGTATATTATCTTTTCATATTTTTTTTTTATTAAATGTGCAGTAAGTAAGCTTGCATGTCTACTCTCGTTAGAATGATCGGATATTATAACAATTGGAGCGCGCCATAATGATATTTTGTTGATATGATCTGCTCGTAATAGAGCCAGATCACGATACGCTTACGTGTGTGCGATATAACAATTTCCTATTAATCTTATCTAGATATACTTAATTCTTTTTATTTTTTAAATTTAGTGTTGCTATTACTGAAATATACAAAAAAAAAAAATAAGCTTAATTATTGTTAAAACAGTAGTTTGGAAAAAATGCTTCAATCTCAACGGGACATAACTTATATATGTATATATGTTTGTATCGAAAGCATAATTTTGAAACCATTAACAAGAACATTGTATTGAATTGAAACCATAATAGTTATGTAGTCGTTGTAGTAACATTCATAATTTGAAGTTAAAATAAAAGAACATATTCATCCGTACATATTAAAAAGGAATATTGAAAGGATAATTCAACTTAAATCAATGGATAAACAGTTGTGTATTGCGTATGTAAATGAACGATTTTGTAGTTGCAATTTTTAACTTTCCCCTCGTAACCGGAGAGGGATTGATGATTTTATTAAAGTCCATAATGTACGACTGATTGGAATGAAAACGTATAAAAAAAATAATTGAATGATTTCGATATGCAAATGGAAGTTGAATTAATTGATCGTCAATGACGTTACTCTGCTTCAACGTATGGTGCAAATCAAATACGTTTTGAATTCTAACAAACAAATACTTAGCAAAACGTAATACCGTTAATTTTAACGTTATATAGCTCTGAATTGTTAAGTAAGATAAACTTTAATTATGTTGCTATACTTCACAGGAGTATGTATTTTGTTTATGTTAGCCAATTTTAAGTTCCACAAAGTCGAGGCACGCTTCCGGATTTATTTTAAGTCTTACAATTTTCTTTAAACGACCGCAGCTGATTGCGTAAAAGGGTACAAAGTAATGAAACTCCGAATCTAATTGAGTCGAAAGTGCTTTGTTTATCCATGTTTTACTTAAACTAACTTTGCTCTAGGCTACAGTATAAGATAATCTGCACAGCTCAAGGCGCCAGACACGATATCCTTTTAAAAACTTAAGAAGATAAAGAATGGAAAATCCTTTGTAGTGATCTGTAAAATGAAGTTTACACAGTAGTAGTGAAATAGAGCGGTTGGTACATCATGTTATACTTGCTACAAAATACATACTTAGTTCATTAATTAATATACTAGAGTTATGATTTAAGATATCGTAATTGCTTTAAGGCAGGCGGTGGTAGCCCAGTGGTAACGCGCTCGCTTGGGAAACCGAGTGAAGCGGGTTCAAATCCCGGGTCTTGCACCTCTGATATTTTCATGTGCGAATCATTTCTAACATGATTACCACTTGCCTTACGGTGAAGGAAAACATTGTGAGGAAACCTGCATGTCTGAGAGAACTTAGCAAGTTTTCGAAAGACATGTGAAGTCCGCCAATCCGCACTTGGCCAGCGTGGTGGACTATGGCCTGATCCCCCTTGTATTGAAGGGAGGCCCGTGCCCAGCGGTGGGACGTTAAAAAGGGCTGAATACAATTGCTTTAATGCTTTGTTCTATTTATCAAAAGCATAAGTACCTAACTGTATGCAATAGATTAAATGTCTTTCGGGAAATACTAAACGGGGATAAAAAGAAGCCTATAAAGTTCTATGAAAATAATCATAACGAACTGCTCGTTATTGGATGAAAGAAGAACCAACCAATAATCATAACTTTTTTTCTATTAAAATTGTTTACAATTTCTAGATTAATGAGTGGTTCTTTACAATATATTGAAATGAAATTGAATAGAAAGTGTAGTGTAGCTTTTTCTACTGGATTTACTTATAAGAAAGTAATTTTAATTTTTAGTAAATAAACAAAAAATGAAATCATAAGTGTAAAGTAACTTTCTAATAGATAACAACCATCATCTTCATCGTACATTTTTTTCACAAATATCAATAAAAAAATATACGTACGAATAATAAAACATTTAACTTCGAATTAGGATCTTCTATTTTCCAAACGTTAAAGCGCCAAATTGACTTCTGGACAATTCAATTAAGTTGCACGTTAAGTGTGCAAGTTGCAAACAAGCATGCGGGCCAAGTTTCAGTAAGTTTATCAAAGAGATTGTAGCGTACAAGTTAGCCTTCATCTGGCGTATCGATGAGGATGTTTGTTTTGCTTTTAGTTTGCTATTAATATGCGAAGGAATGTCTATTGTTCACGTTTTATTATAATAGTTACCTGTTTATACTCGTAGAGTAACTAACAGCTTCTATTACGTAGGTCGTAGTTAAGATTAAGACGAGGTAATTGTTTGTTCCGATCTTACAGTTTATCCAGATATAATTATTAAGAGCTTTTGTTATAATTTATTGAAAACGGGAAATTAAAACAAATTTCACTATTAAGTGTAGGCAGTGGTAGCCCAGTGGTAATGCGTTTGCTTCGGAAACCACGTGAAGCGAGTTCAAATCCCGGTTTTCGCAACTCTGATGTGTGATATGTGCTAATCATTTTTAACATGATTATCACTTGTCTAACAGTGTACATGTCTGAGAAAACCTAGCAAGTTTTCGAAAGACATGTGGAATCCGCCAACTTGTGTTTGGCTAGTGTGGAGGGCTATAGTTTGATTCTCCTCGTATTGAAGGGAGGCCCGTGCCCAGCAGTGGGACGTTAAAAAGAGCTGAATACATAGCGTAGAGGTACAATGATACACAAAAATACGTAATATAACATTTTGGCAAAATACTTACAGAGTAATTAGTAATTTTTTCACATATTTGTACCTATGTTTTTAATGACTGATATAAACAGTAAATTTTAACTGTAATAGATTACTCAAGCTTTCGTTTTAACCATGTTAAATGTGAATAATCACGAGAATAAAAGTGATGTCCGATTTCGTATGATAAATTTGCAGTGTGCACTTATCTGAAAATGTTTCCGGCTATGTTATTACTATTTTATTACACTGACTGTTTATTGCCATAGGAAATGTGTTTTTTTTTTTCTATATTTAAATTACTTTCTATATTTCGTGCAAACGAAACTATCCTTAATGTGAGCAGAGTCTGCTTATTACTTTTACGTTGTATACATACTGATCCTTATGTTTCATTTTATAATGGGTTTATAATGGGTTTTATGCGGGTTAAAGAGTACTTGTAAATAATTATATATTTCATTCAAGCTATCGAAGCGAAATATAAAAATAGAACCAAATGTAAATATATATTGAAGCTAGAAAATAAAGTACCAATAAGATACAATCGCCCAAGATAACCCAGCTTCTACAATGGCTTGCTTTTGAAAAATCGCACTTTGCTTTATTCACACATATACATAAGTGGTAAAAACGCAATCATTTTGTTAGTGAACATTTGTTTACCGACAACTCTGCAAATGCAAATTGCTTTATAACGTAGAGCACATGCTTTTTTAAGAATTTGTTTGTGAAAGTTCTTCTTTGTCATTTTTTAAATGATCCAGTAAAATAGACTTTAAGCCATAATATGTCAAGCTACTCTACGCGCACGCAAATAGACACTTAGAACCGTTTATTTGAATTTTACACCATCCTCATCTAAATATGAAGTATAAAAATATGAATATTCTTTTTCTTTCTTTCTTAGATTTACGCGAATATTTGACATTTTAAATAAAACTATCTTTTCAGATTATTTCGCGGATTTATTTTGATTTTTGGTTCCCGACGTTCCGAAAATTGTAATATTTATAATAATAACAGCTAAAATTAAATAAATAATATTTCTATATTTAATTATAATACTTATTAAAATTTTTAAACTGTTTATAAATAAAATCAACAAATATTGTAAGGTAGGTACTTTGGTGCCATTTTCGAATTTTTGAAATCATTTTGTAAAATTGTGGGTAGGCACTGTCTGTAACAAGTGTATAACGCCTTTGAGACGTCTAAAACCTTAGTCTCCCCCGTGAGCATGATCGAGAACCAAAAGTCAAAATAAATCCGCGAAGTAATCCGAAAAGGTAGTTTTATTTAAAATATGAATATTAAAAATAGCACAATAATAAAATGTTACTTTGTTATAAAAACGTAATATACGTACATTGTCTTCTATGTAGTATTTCGAATGCAGTATGCTTAACAAAACGCTGGACAAAGTTATTGAAAATGGTTTCTATTTCGTCTAACTGATTCCAAATTCTCGAAACCTAAATTTAGTTATCAAACCTGAGCACCGTCTGTGTGGTAAGTGAACCGACGAATTAAATTATAAGGTCGCCATATAACTTCGTCGGAATTTATCTAATTCAGCGTGTTGAGATTGGGAATAGTACTATCAATTTCGGAATATACACTTTGTCTGTATGTTTATTTCCCTAATGCCTAATATAGTTAGTTATCATGTTTCATGTCAAATACCAGCTATTTTACATGATTTTTCTTATTTACATTAGTTATACTTAGAAATATAAGAGCGATATATTGTGATTTTGCAAGTATTATTATGAATGAAATGAATAAATTTTATAAACATTTGAGTAAAAAGTTTTGTCTGTGTCTACTTAAAAGTTCAAGCAACTTGCCTCATCTGCTAGAAAATTTTAAATTCACTATCGATGCACGGGCAAGTATGAAGGAAATAAAAAGCTTGCTTATGCTTATAGCCCATTTAGCGCTTTGCGAAAAGTTCTGCAGCGAAGGGAACTGTTATGAGAAAATGAGCGCAGTTTTCAAAACTACCTGTTTGCACATTTTATTTTTCCACAAAGTATTGGAGGCAAAGTGTTCATTTTTAAAATTTTATATATGAGGTTTAATATTAAGGCAGAAATGTTAAATACACTTTATAGAATTTTCTCTTGGCAAGGTTAATATAAAACAAGCTACTTATATTTCATACTAAATTAACCAAGCACACATTTTTAGATTTTAACTTGTGGTTAAAAAAAAATAATATTTTTATTTTATTATAAAATTAATAAAAAAACATCCTAATCCAAAGTTGTTTAATAATAATTCAGTTAAATATTTAAAATGACAATAAGGCTTCGTGAACCGCTGGAGGCGTCGCGCCAGTTCTATAATCTAATTCACATACCCTCGACTATTATCCGGTCATCGGTCACACACTGATTCATTACCGAATCTGTTTGTTTTCCATACTATCGACTATTACAGGTGTCCAGTTATTTCATACCCGCTAATAAAGGCTGGGAGCTCATTAAAACGGTTCACCACAAATTCACAAGTGGGAATAGGCTGGATACCTGGGTAATACCATCCAGCCGACTATTTCGAACGGTTGCCGCATTCGTAATTAAATGTGATCATTGCTAATGTTTGTTAGTCGGAAATCGAAATTCATCGTACAGTTAAACATCAATAATTTGAATGCTGATGTTGTTTTGATTGTATTTGTCTTTGTGAATGTATTTGTAATACTATTGAATGGCTTTGTCGAATTGCGAATATGCCTTATGGGTTTCCAGTAGTTACTAATCTAGTAACATTTATATGAATTAATTATTTAAACTATGTGTGCTATTAATTCGTATGGTATATTTCCTATTATCTTTCAATTAAGCTACTTGTTATTCTGCATGAAATGAATGGATATCATTATACATATATAAGTACCTATATATTATAAGCTCTCGAGATTATCACGTACACAATTTTGATGCCATAGAACGGGAATAATATAAAATTAAGCAAATCAAACCAACAGTTATTTACAATAAAATACAAAGAGGTAGCTACAATAATTTGAGAGTCAACTCAAACAAAGATCTCGCACGAAAACAATTAAACGCAGCGTTGTCTCTAATTTATAATTGAAAACGTCCCGGTATCAGAGTAAGAAAAGAAAAATAATTTCCAAATTAAATTTCTTGGCGGCTTACATAAGTGCCAAATTTAGAGTAAAGCTCGAAATCACCAGAGCAATTTTCGAATTGCTCAATTTACTTGGGGACCGAATTACTATAGGATACCCACAGTGATGATAAAAATTGAATTTCTGGTTTTACGATTGTAAGATATTGATATCTATGATATATATAATAATTTTTTTTTATGGGAATTAATATTAGTAAAAACACAAGGTAGAATAGTAAGCTCATTCATACGCTTGAAGAATCTTTTATATTAATTTACAAATTATATCATTCGATTCAAAGCTACATTTGTATATGTTTCTTTGAATCAATTAAAAATAAAGAAAGGAAGTACGACATATCCAGCAGACGTGAACCAAGTATTTTTTAATTTATATATAGTTTTCTGCGGATATTATGTTATTGAGGGTGAGTCGCTAGTTTACGAGTACTATAAAGTTACAAAACTATTACAGTAGGCATAATGAAAATAGTAAAAAAATAGAATGGACAAATCGCTTATGGCACTCGCCGGCTGCTACCGCGGCACGCTTCACTGTTCTAACCTAACCTACTATTTTTTTACCATTTACATTATGCCTACTGTAAAGAGCACTCGAGACGATCAATCGCAATTGTCAATTGCAATTGATCGTCTCGGGTCCGCTTTATAGTTTTGTAACTCTGTGGTGAATTCTTCCATTTCACAATTTGACGGTTTCAGTTCGATAGATTATAATCTACGAAAAAGTAATGGGTTAAATTGTAAGTTTAATTTATGGTATACAATCTTTCGATAGTTTGCAATCTTGCGAGATAGATTATAATCTAACGGTATTTATAATTTTACGTTGACATATACATAATATCAATTACTAGTAATGACATAAAAAATACTATTTCGGTCCGATATTATGACGTTGTAGATAAGGCGCTGACAGCTTTGTTTCAATAGGAAATTCTCATAGCTAAAATCCTAGTAGATTGCAAAATAAATATTGCTTTGTTGAAACTGTCGGTAAAGGACATAATAGTCTCTATATCTGCTAGATATTGCTTATTCCTCTCTTATCTGAGAACTATTACCCGTTAAACTGGAAGGTGGTTACATTTTTGTGTCATATCAAAGCCTAGATTTCCTTTTTTTTAACGTTGAGAAATGCATTTATGCATAACACCTGCATATATACAGGTAGTTACGTGGGAATCACCGGCCAGAAATACCAGTAATAGCCACTAAAACCCAACAGAACCTCCACTGTCTTCCACTGTCTTAATTTCGTTCCCCGATTTCCTGTAGCAATATACTGTTTTGAAATATATTAGTCTTAAATTTAAAAGTTGTTGGTATGTTTTTTAAAATAATTTATTCGTCAACAGGATTACCATTCTAACAATATTTGTTTATTCCATTGGGAGTTTTTGTTATATTTGCTTAAAGCGTGACAAGCGACCTGCGCCGTAATTTACGAGTCCCTGTCGCATAAACAGTTTATAATTATATGTACATACTTCATTAGCGTCCGATTGATCGCTACAGAATAGAGAATAAAACAGACACATGATTGGGTTTTTAGACAAGCCTGTTTTTTATGTTAGAATTTCATTTATTAATTTATAATTTTCTTACTGTCAAATATAATACGTCAATACGAGTATTATTTAATATCCTTAATTTACAAAAACGTGACTTCCCGTATACAAGGTGTACAGACAAGATGTCGTTCTACAATGGTTACAGAATAGCAGCTATTGACAAACTTTAGTGTAATCAATAAAAAAAATTGGATAAAGTTTTTTTTTATAAAGATTACTAAATTCTATTTATATATGTGTGTTTAGCCCTTTTTACCGTCCCACTGCTGGGCACGGGCCTTCCTTCAATACGAGGGGCATCAGGCCATAGTCCACCACGCTGGCCAAGTGCAGGTTGGCGGACTACACATGTCTTTCGAAAACTTACTAAAGTTCTCTCAGACATGCAGGTTTCCTCACGATGTTTTTCCTTCACCGTAAGGCAAGTTGTAGGTAATCATGTTGGAAATGGGCGGTGGTAGCCCAGTGGTAACGCGCTTACTTGGGAAACCGAGTGAAGTGGGTTCAAATCCCGGGTCTCGCACCTCTGATATTTTCATGTGCGAATCATTTCCAATATTTCCAACATTTATATATGTTCCTCAAATATTCAATAATGATTATAGCAAGATTTCAACTAAGGGAACACTAGTTCTTTTAAATTTCTATTCTTCAACGATTATACAATTACATCTAGTCTAAGCCCCTCGATACTCGTAGTATTTGTTTATCAGACGGAAATAAGATACGTTTTGTTTCGGCACATCTAGTGCCTCCCTTAAGATATTAGTTTACTCCAAAAACTTTCTGACGTAAGTGAAGCGAGGGTAGATCCCACTCTGGTTAGAACATTTTGAAGGATTAAGTTTTACGTTGCTATAGCGAATTTTATATCGACGGTAAGGTGTCTTGTGCCATTTTATTAAAATTTACACTATTTTATTAGAATTGAGTATAATATTACATAGGTAATTGAATTAATAGGAATATGAGCTATTATACTAGTGGCCTGTCCTCGCTTCACTTGGGTATATCCTTAGTTACCTACAAGTACGTTTGCTAACAATTCAGCGTCAAAGAGTAACAAACATGCATACACACATACGAACTTTCGTATATGTAACATATAGAAGTGCGATTATCCTTATCGCAAAGAATTATACAAAGATTTATAAATAACAAAACGAATAGCTAGCATGGTACACTAAATATTTTTTTAATCCGATAAAGCAAACGTACATATAAGTAGTTGAAGTGTGGGGTTGTTAAAAATGTCGTGCATAATGGAGATTGGAAGGGGCTTTAATTAAAAGTCAACGGTAGCCCTTGTAGAACAAAAACGCAATTTACTTCGTATGTCCACCTAATAGTTATTTTTTTATTTCAAATTCACTTTGGTGCCACTGATTTTAGTATGCGCTTTTAAATCTAAGCGACGAATTCTGTGATACGGTCAATATAAAAGCTATACTCTTGTGTCCTCAATAAGAACATTTAATTTTTATTATATAAAATTTGATACTATATTTAAAATAACAAAAAGGATTTCAATTATTGGTTGGTTAAAAAAGGTTTACATTTACATTTTTATGTAAATATATAAAATAAAAGTTCATAAATAATTTAATATTGGTTTGTTCCTACACGAAATTTCCTCGACAGTATAATCTGGTAATATTTCACAGCGACTAAGCTGCGATGAAACAGGGCATTTCTCGGACATATCGCATTGATTTATGGAGTGTTTAAGTACCCTTTAAAACTATGGCCAAAGAAAACCGAGGTTCTTTATGTTTAAGTGTCACTATTATTAAATATTGCACAATATAGATACCTTATCCGATATTTTTCGAAAATTCCCTCGATCCACGTATTCAGGAATAAAATAGTAGACTATTCAATTAATACGAGTAAAAAGTGACGTCAAATTTCCATGTAAGGCGAGTTATATAAACTTGGCTAAAGTTAAATAAAAATTATATACCTGCGAAGAACGTTCTCCGGCTATTGAGTTGCTGTGCATACAGCGTTGAATGGAATGACTGACGAAACAACTTCGTCGTGTAAATTCAATTTAGCTTCAAATTTGTCTTGATTAAAATCAAAATGAGCGTAAGCCTCTTGAAAAGTTTCATTTAGGTAAAAACGCAGGCTTCAGACATTTTTCATGACTTGACAATGATATTTTATAAAAGGTATGTATTTAAAAATGTTAAAGTATTAAAAATCATATGTGACATAAGTCCGAATTAAAAATTTTATCTAAAAAAAATAATAGTAAGCCGCTTAAAGGCTACGTCTTTAACAATTATCAAGGCAAAAGTGTGCATACGAATAGGTCAGATGGAATCGGATAGTAAGCTAAAATTAATCTATACAGATAAATAAAATTGAAGTGTCTGTTTGTAATGTCAAAATAACAGCTTTATACTAAATGTATATGGAATTATATACGGTACTTATAAGAAAAACACAATTTTTAAAAATTTTGTCTGTTTGTCTGTCTGTCTGTTTGTTCCGGCTAATCTCCGTGACGGCTGGACTAATTTTAACGGGACTTTCACTGGCAGATAGCTGATATTAAAAGAAGAAACTTAGGCTACTCTTATTTTAGAAAAAGAATTAGGGTTTCGCTCAAAAAAATTAAAACGCACCTAGAGACGCACCCGAGCGAAGCGAGGGTAAGTCGCTAGTTTTAAACTATTTTGTCGATTTTTTTGCAGATTTATTTTGATTTTAGATTCCTCTTTTGATTCTAAGTTGGTCAAATAATAGCCTAAATCTAAGAAAACTAGCAATTAAGTTGTATATAGAGGCAAATTAATAGTAACCACGTACTAATTTAATCTTAATTTAGTTCTTTATCTATTTTATATATTTTAGTCGCAAGTGGAACTTTTGTCTGCGCTTCTTAAGTCACACTCGAACGACAGACGAACTGGTGATAATAAAGATCTGAAGTATGTTACTGAAACGATGAACGTTTTACCCAAAAAATAGGGGAAGGAACAATCCAGACTTTATAACTTTGTGAATATTCATGAAGTAATTAGTTATGAATAGGCAATTTATAAAGTAAATATAAATACATGCTTCAATTAACTTTGTAAATTATATTCAATTGAGTCTTTTATAATGTCATATTGTTGTTCAGTAAATATTATATTGACATTTATATCTACACATATGAATAAGTAAAATTTTTTGCGTATAAGGAGAAAAGTGAACTAATGTATTGAGATCGAAAAATATTTTATATATACCAATATTATAAAGCTGAAGAGTTTGTTTGTTTGTTTGTTTGTTTGTTTGTTTGTTTGTTTGAACGCGCTAATCTCAGGAACTACTAATCCGATTAGAAAAATTATTTTTGCATTAGATAGCCCGAGGAAGAACTGAGGAAGGCTATAGGCTATATATCAACCCGGAAAAATGTACGGTTCCCGTGGGATAGATTTGTTTTCGTCTAGAGACAAAACCGAAGCGAAGCGAGGGTGATTCGCTAGTCTTTTATAAAGAGAAAGTCCAAATTGAGTACTATAGACCATTTTTTTCGAAGTACCACAGACAAGATATAATTCAAAGCCTTTGTAAACACAAGTGGATATTACGCAACTATATAATGAGTAGATATACCTATGTATTTTATTTTTTTCAAACCGGGCCCTGCGCATAGCTAATAATTGCATAATATGCAATTGCTAGCAAATATATTAATTTGTTAAATTAGTTATTTAGGAAAACAATAATATTAATTAATTATGTATTATCAGCCCTTTTTAATGTCGCACTGCTAGGCACGGGCCTCTCTTCAATACGAGCGGGATCAGGCCATAGTCCGCCACGCTGGCCAAGTGCGGGTTGGCGGACAATATTTATATAGTAATTAATTATAGCAAAATTTATATAATAATTAATTAGAGTAAAATCAAAACAAGTTTACTTTAATTGGAATAATTTCAGTAAATATAAGCATCATCCGCACCCTGATAAACAGTGCGCTATAAATAACAGTGAACGATTAACAAACCGATGGCTAGGGTCGTAATATATTCACTAGCTGATCGCAATTTGTCTGACCTAACGCAATATTGGCCCTCCCTGAGTTTGCATAATCCTATCCAAGCTCTAGACTTTAGTTATAGTTTAATTAAAGTATTTTCTAAATCTTTCTAATTAATTGTTGGGCATGTTTAATTGAACAAAGTTTTTCGACTTTTTCACCACTCTGTCGGTTTATCTAAATATCCCGAGACCCTCAGAAAAATATAATTAAAGATATTATAAAGCAGTAATAACCATCTGAAAGTCCTATAATGTAAAAAGAAACCATTCTAGATAATATCTATACATTTTAAATTATAATGATGGTATTATTCATATGGATGAATAATTTCTTAAACATCTATTTAATGTAATAATCTATTGTATATACATAAAATGCTTTGTCCTGACTGACTGACTGATCGATCAACGCACAGCCTAAGCCGCTGGTCGTAGAAACGTGAAATTTGGAAGACATATTCCTTATACAATGTAGGCATCCGCTAAGAAAGGATTTCTCGAAATTCATCCCCTAAGGGGGTAAAATAGGGGATAAAAGATTGTATGAAACTCTGTCATTTTTAACGCGAAATGCACGAAAAGTGGTATTTAGCTTTAAGATGATAAATAAGAAATATATGTATAAGATTTTTTTCGAAATTCATCCTTTAAAAGGGTAAAAGGGGGTGATAAAGTTTATATGGGCAAACTATTATTTATGATCAGAATTGCTTGAATCTTGGTATTAATGCTCTTCAATACAATTAAATAAATACGTATTTTAGCATTTTTTGAAATTCATCCCATAAGGCTGTCAAACAGAGGATGAAAGTTTGTATGAAACTCTGTAATTGATGCACGGGAAATAGTATTTACCTATAAAATGAAAACTAAAACAATACAACTATCATTTTTTTTTCGAAATCCACCCCTTAAAAGGGTAAAAGGGGGTTATGCTGTTTATATGAGGCAAAAATTGTTTATGATCAGAATTACTTGAAACTTGGTATTAATGCTCTTTAATACAATTGAATAAACATGTATTGTAGATTTTTTTTTAATTCAGCCCCTAAGTGGGTAAAACTAGGCGTTGAACTTTGAGTTCTTGAATATATTTAAATAGAGTAACATGGTTCAAGTTATCTGTAAGTGCACACTTACTGTGTGGGATAAAGAACAGAACGTAAATTACTCTGAATCCAAAGAAAAATTATGCATAACATTTCGGCTGGCCACTGCAGCGACAACTGCATATAAATTCAATGGAAATTAAAACTGAGCAAATTTTTCAATCCACGCGAGCGTAGCCGCGGGCAAAAAGCTACAACAAAATAAGAATGGCACTTTATATGTGTAACTTAAAAAAAAGAAGGAGAAGGAGGGAGACTGTAAGCTTCAGGTGTACATAGCATTGGGTCTTTAAAAATGAAGTAGATGTTAGCCTGTTAGTATGTTACTTAAAAAACCCACATTAGCCGAGTTACAAGATTCTAAAGTCGTAAAAATTTTATGCGATTGTATCATTGTACTCTTCCTCCTTCCTTCCTCAAACTTCGGAAAGATGGAGTAGAAAAATGTGCAAAAAACACAGATAGTGGAGCTTGCTAAATACCTAAAGTGTAAATTTATTTACAGAATATACGCTTAACATCTTTTAAGGTACTGGATATTTTGAGTTACGATCATTAAAATTTAATTTGTTTTCCATATATCTTTAAGAAATAATAAATTTTACACGAACATAGTTTTGCAAGTAATAAAGTATGTTTTATTGCGAAGAAGTTTATCTTTTTCGTGGTTTGATCGCGGGCGAAGCCGCGGGTTCTGCTAGTATAATATAAAATAGCAACATCGAAGCCAAACTCTTATTCTTTTTAAATAAAACTATATTTCCGCATTTTTCGTGAATTGATTTTAATTTTTAGTTCTCAACGTTTCGAATGTAACTATGGTCATGGGAGAGGGAGAGATAAAAGAAGAAGTTAAATTCATTTAAACTTCTACAATATTATAGAGTTAAAACCAAAATGATATTCTTACATTGTTTTGTTTACAGAATAAAGGGCGATATCAACAACTTGCCCTAAAAGGTATTTTATCTGACAAACTCTAATGCTAAACGGTACCCTATAAAAATTATAATTAAATAGCACAAAAATTACAATTTAAGTAGCTACAAGTTAATGTAACCAAATAAATCTTCCACTTTATAGGAACTAGAAATTGCCAACAGCCAACAATATATAATTACTGTTACTTAGTGTTAAGAGGTCAAGATTCAAGCTAATTTTAGGAAGTCTCCTAAGTCTGATTATCTATTAAGTGTTGGTGAAAATGAAACTCTCGTTAGGTGTTATCTAAAATAGTTTCGGAGATCCCGTAACAAATTGTTGGTGGAAATAGATATAAGGCACCCATTCTTTTTCTAATATTTTAAGTTTTAAGTTTTCTAATATTATAGTAAATGCTTATAACGACGAACTGAGAAATGTTGTACTATATTTTATTTAAGTTCAATGAGCTATGACGGAAAAAAAATCGTAGAAAAAGCGATTTTAAACTATATCATATTATACATCTTATTATATTGTTTAATTTTTCACGTTAGTTTCATTCTATTGATAAAACTTTAAAAGTAAGTAATATACGAGTAAATTACAAATAGATGGACGATGTTAGTTTATTGTCATATATACGGCAGCTTCGGTGTAAGTAATATTAAGCCAAATATTATCCTGTAACATAATTCTGACGACGCGTAAAGCAACATTTTCCGTAACTTAGTTTTCTACGTTGCTACGAAATATAATTTGATTTCTGTACATCAGTGCAGCTAACCTCATTCACATCGATTTGTTTACCGTACTGGTAAATTAATGCATAAACATTATTTAAAATCAAGTTATACGAAACATTCGCACAAGTAATTATGGGAATATCTGATAAATTTTGACCATGACTTTATTTATTATTCGTTCATATGGTCAAAAGGACTTTAAAATCAATATATACTATTATATTTCTTATATTTTTCTTATTAGTCACTATAATTAGGGCTTTAACCTTTTTTTCAGGGTTGGTAAAAATAAGAATAAATACTATGACTCTTTAAAGTGAAGGACAACAAGTCACGTCATAATTTATTTATCTTATGGGTTATATGATATACCTATATTTGCCATTGATGCAACCGAGCCAAGCGGGAGAGATTGTGAAAGCGGTAGTATGGAATAAAAATATATTTTATTTTAATAACTTAATACTTATAAACTAAGTCACAGTTTCAAATAAATGAGGCAACATCTTAATCTCAAAGCAAGACAAATTCTCTTTCCATTCCCTGTTCCTATACTTTGACATTTTCAGCTTTTAATAGATAATGCAATTTTAGCGTTTAATTTCCTACTTCTGTAGCTGCGAAGGCATTTTAAGATGCACCCGGCATACAAATAGAGTAAGTTTGTCGACTGTAGCAAGTGTGGTTATTGTAAAAGTTTTACTAGTTTAATTGTTTTCCCATTTGGAAAGCTCGCCGCATACGCCTTCCCAATGTCGCCTATTACGAGCATAATTAAATTAAATCTAGCTTATACGATTCCATTGAAATGTTTTATTCCTTTGACTCAAGAGATGGAGAATAGTGAGAATGGTATTGCATAGAACTGTACTACATAAATTTGTCGTTTTTTAAAAACATTCTGTGATTACTTAAGGGTTGTTTTTGTTTATAAAACGTTTTAGTACTTTTCTATTCCCAGTTAACGTCTTGTCACACGTGAAATGTGTTCCATGATATTAAAAATGTATGAACATTTTCTTTTCTAATTTAATATTAAAATGAATAGACAGATGTGTATCGATTACATTTAAACATTATGCTTTATATACACTATGTAAATGTAATCCATCCTATATATATCATAAAGTTTAAATTTAGGTTGAGTTTTACCCTTCTAATTCATTTAAGTAAGCAAGTGGTCGTTAAGCGCTCACTATACCAAGTGTAAATTGTTAGCAATTTGTTAATGTTTCGTTAAGTATTTGATACGATGATTATATTATATGATCTACATATAATATCGACTAACAAGATACATTAAATTTAAAATCTATCTTAAATTTAATTTAGCTAAAATACCAAAGGGATTGAAATGCTTTTAAATACTTGATTTTAGTTTAAAATATATTAATTAATATAAATTCGTAGCCGTTTGAGATTAGATAAATCCTTTTTTGGTTTCAAAGTGAAAGTTAGAATATTTAAATACTTTGACCTCTCTACGGGTTTACTGTATTAGAAGGTATTGCAAGCGTCTCTTGCTTGATTTATGTGTGCTGAACCTACGAGTAAGAATGTCTTTTCGCCTACGCCAGACTAATTGTTTTAAACGCCAGCTTAAATACCATTGCCACAGAGTAATTAGTTTCGAGGTCTTTACTGACTGTCAAGATGAACATGTTTATAGCGCCTCTATTAATGGTTACTTGGTAAATTTATATTTATTGTATTTATATATATTTTTTATTCAATACGTAGGTATTAAAATGTTTGCTTATTTTTTGTGGGTTGCGGTTCTATAGTTGAATGATACGTAGATACTTTATTCGATAGGTTCTGAGATATCCTTAGATAAACTAAAAATCTTATTACATTGGTTCGATTACAATGAGATAAAAGTTCTTGATAAACCAAAAATAATAAAATACACTCGTACATCATAATGAAAAATTATAGATTTACACAATAATATCATTTTTTTCTGTGCTTATAACAAATAACTTACTTAGACATTATAAAATTAAGTCCAAGTCATATAACAAATCATAGGATCCTTTCTTAGATTTACGCGAATATTTGAGTAACTATATTTTAGGAGACTTTTCGCGAATTTCTTTGGATTTTTGTATCACGGCGTTTCGAATACTTAACAGCAGTAATGGTCACGGAAGAGACTAAGCTTTTAGACGTCTTAAAAGTTATTATATTATAGACGATATCTACCCATTAAATTTTACAATAAAATAATTAAGAAATAGAAAAACCTTACAATACTAGTTAATTTCAATTTTAAACATTTCAATAATATTAATGAGTTAAATATTATTTAATTTGGGTTGCTACTTATTACATTATAATACTTACAATTACTAAAAAAATAAAAATAAACACGTCAACCACTTGTCTCACGGTGAAAAAAAAAACAGTGAGAAAACTTGTATTTCTGTAAGAACTAAGCAAGTTTACGAAAGATGCGTGAAATCTGCCTACCCGCACTAAGTCTACAGTGGGATGTTATATAAATACATAACTATCTATTGTTCGTTTTTATCCATATATGAAAGATATCCATGTTTGTAATCAGCAATAAAGCTTAGTATTTAATAATACTAGTAAGATTTGAAGTGACCTTGGCACTGCCTATTGTGAAATAGAGAAAGATATTGATGATAATTGACGACACGTTTGGCTCAGTTTGTAGTGACACTACTTGCTGTGCCAGCGGTCGCGGGTTCGAATCCCGCTGGGGGCATTCGTTTGTGTGATGAGCACGAATGTTTTTACTCCAGTCATGGGTGTTTATATTTATATTTATAGTATGTATGTATTTAAAGTTATATGTGTGTCGTGTATCAACTATCTGGTATCCATAACACAGGCTTCGTAGCTTACTATGGAACTAGATGGTGCTGTGTGTTAATGTCCCAACATATTTAGTATTTATTTATTTATAATATAAAACTTTTGCATGCGGTTCCGTTAGCGTAATTTATCCCCAACTATTTTGTCTTCTAACAATTGTGGCGTAATGTTATATACCCTAAAACTCTGCTCAATAAATGTACTGTAAAAAGCAAAAAAAAAAATGGATTGTATTTATTAGTTTCAGAGGAAAACGCGTACAAACAAATAAATAAACAAACACGACAGTTTCATATATTAATATAAATATTAACATTTAGTAACTCAACTATATGCATTTAAATATATCTAGCTCGGTTCGTTACAGTTCACCTGGGAGGTAACGTTATGACTCCGATGCATGGAGTACAGGAAAATTCCGAATCATCGGTCGTGCCACAATGAAATGGACGCTTTTAGCGGAATTAAAACGTTCGACGACTGTCCACATGTTTTATTGATACGAGCACATGCATGTTTTTTTTCCATTAGCGAGAAAGAGTTGTGATTACACTTGACTATGTGATACTTGCCTTGCGATTACTATATCTTTGCATTTATCTATACGAATATTATAAATGTGAGAGTTTGTGAGTATGGATGTTTGTTACTCTTTCACGCCAGAATAGCTGAACGGATCTGGATGAAATTTGGCACAGAGATAGATTATAGTCTGGAATAACACATAGGCTACTTTTTATCCCGGAAAAATGTGCGGTTCCCGTAGGATAGATTTGTTTTTGTTGTGTTTTATATGAACTATTGTTCGTGACTCGTTTCTGAATTGATTTTGGATGAAACATTGCTAGCTTTTTGGTAGCTAAAGTACTTAGTTCACAAAGAAAAAATAAGAGTGATTTTTCTTTTGTTGACTAACGTTATTTTAGTTTTGTTGAGACGTTGTGTATAGAAATAAAATATCTAGGGAATAATATTTTATGTTCTATTCAAAATGTATAATAATATATATTTATTTGGATAGTTGTATCCATTGATTTGACATGAAGAATTTATTTTACTTTTTTAAAATTAGGTATATTTAATTTATATTATTACTAGCATTTCCCGCGGCTCCGCCCGCGTTCAGATGATCGAAAACCAAATTCTTAGGTTTGACACATTAGTATACTCTTACATATACCATTTTCATTGCGCACCGTATGCTTGGTATATAATGGCAGTGATTGATAGTGCCACAAAGATTCCTCCGTTAATCTCATATTTGATTTAGTAATATTGCACTTTTTGTTTTAGCAATAACATTTATGTACGTCTATACTTCTGTTTTGTTTGTTTGCTTAGTTTTAGGCGATAAACTTTCAAACTACGGATTTAATTTGAATTATTTTTTACTAATAGATAGCTATTGATTAATTTAATATTTAGCTGATTATTTAAATTACATAATGGTAACTTTTCTTAATGTTAATTTGTCGCGAAACAGGGATTGGTTAGCGCTAGTTAGTAATATTTTCCAAATCGATTTTCAAAAGAAATTGTAGTAAGTAAATAATTCTAAGCAAATGCTTTTTATTATTTCATATGGCTCGGCTAATATGATTAAAGTCGTAAGAATTTTATTATGTCCTTTAAGCCTTTACCTTCCAAGAAATGGTATCAAAAAAACTGAAAAAGTTTAGGTATAACAGTTCCTAAAATACTTTTGCAAAGTTTTTGAGATATGGAATATTTTTAGTTACCCGCTTTGTCAGTTTAACAGGCATTAACTTGTTTTCCACTTATTTTTACGGTTGATAAAATGAGTCGATATTGCGGAAATGTAAATATTATTCGTATTTATTTTAGTGTTAACCTAACAAAACCTAACGTAAGTAAGAAAAACAACACAGTATTTTGCTATACGAAACCTATAATGCGCGAGTTGGATTTGCATTTGCCTAATTTTACATTAAAAGATAAAAAATATATATTAAAAATTTACAAATATTTTCATTTGAAAATTGTTTCGACCAACAAAATATTACTTATATGTTACTAAATTATAAAGCCAAAAAGTTTGTTTTATTGATAATATGAATACTGGCGGGGCCGCGGGTAATTTAGTAGTAATTATAATAAAGTCATAGAAAGGTCAAATCTGTTTTTTTTTTTGGATTAAAACTACGTATTTTCAAAACACATGGTGACATCTATTGTCAAATATCTAAATAACACATAAATAAATTTTCATCAAAATAACTATTTTAATGAATAAAATAGCGCTATTGATATTTCTTTTGAGATAAGATTTTTTTAATAGTTTTAACATATTAAATTACCGTGCTAAAATGTTAATTGCATTGCTATGCATTGACCCGGATAACCTTCTATCACAATACAAAATTTCATCAAAATCCCTCCATTGGTTTTGCTGTGATGCGGTTACATACAGACATACAGACAAAAATTCTAAAAACTATAGATTCGGCCTCTATATCGCTAATAATGAATATTTCAATAAGATTTTCCGAAAAATATTGAATGTACGGATTCGGCTTAGTTACAATTTTATTATGTGTATAGTTACTCAGTTATAAAATCAAAAGTTTGCTTTATTGATAATTTCAACACGGGCGGGGCCGCGGGTAATTTAGTAGTAAGTAATTCTACATACATTCATACATTCATTTTTTTGGAATTAAAACTACGTATTTTAAAAACACATGGCGACATCTGTTGTCGAGTATCTAAATACACATAAATAAATATTAATTATAAAAACTTTTTAAAAAAAAATGAAAACCGACTTCCTGGCACTGAAAAGTAAAAAATAACTAAACAGAGGTTTTCATTTAAAATAGATACCTAATCAGATATTTTCGAAGTCGGTGTGCTTTGATTTGTATTGGCTGGCACCGACTTCGAAAATATCTGATTAGGTATCTATTTTAAATGAAAACCTCTGTTTAGTTATTTTTTACTTTTCAGTGCCAGGAAGTCGGTTTTCATTTTTTTTAAAAAAGTTTTTATTTTTCCATTTTTAGTGTAGACGTAATAAGCAAGTAATTTGTAAGAAGAAAGATTTTTAATAAAAACATAATATTCGATTAAGCCATTTATTTAAAAACCGCTTGACCGATTTCGATAAAATTTATATGGGACCACCGGGGAAGAATACTCTTTGAAACAAAAAAAAATTTTCCAAATCGGTTCAGCCGTCTTCGAGAAATCCGTGAACATACATAAAAAAAAAAGATTCCGACGAATTGAGAACCTCCTCCTTTTTGGAAGTCGGTTAAAAATAATTATTTTAATGAATAAAATAACGCTATTGATAATTTGATTTTCAAGATAAGCTATTTTTAATAGTTTTTACCATATTTAGTAAGTTACCTTGCTAAAATATTTATAAATAGTATCATCGTGGTTTTATTCCAACCAGTTTTTGTGTTTTTTCTCAGAAATTAGATATTTTCCCGCGGTAAAAAGTATCCTATATGTTGTCCCGGATCACCAGCTATCATCATACCAAATTTCATCAAAATCCCTCCAGTAGTTTTTCTGTGATGCGGTAACAGACAGACAGACAGACAGACAGACAGACAGACAGACAGACAGACAGACAGACAGACAAAAATTCTAAAAACTATAGATTCGGCCTCTGCATCGATAATAATGTCTATTTCAATAAGATTTTCCAAAAAATATTTTATGTACAGATTTGACTTAGTTAGAATTTTATAATATGTATAGATTACAAAAGGAGAAAATAAGCAAAAATATTAGACACACTCTACACACATTTTATTGTCGTGCAATCTATGTGGAGGAAATGTTAGGTAAGAGGCATGATTAATTAAGTAATTTGAGTATTAAAAAATAAACTAATTTAGCAGTTAGCTAATACAAGTATAAATCTTTATTTATTTAATTAATAAATAAATAAAGCTTTCATTTGAATTCTTACATTAATTTATTATATTTTATCTCCAAATTTAAGTAACTTTAATAAGTTTATTGGTTATTTGAAAATAAAAATATAATATTGTGATACTACTGATTGTATGAATGTTAATTATTTATTTATATTATATTTTTTTATTGTATATTTTTGATTGTTTATATACCTTGCTTGATGTAAGGACTGTTTTGTTTATGAGCTAATCTATACAAATAAATAAAATTGAAGTGTTTGTTTGTAATGTCAAAATAATAGCTTTATACTAAATGCATATGGAATTATATACGGTACTTATAAGAAAAACACAATTTTTAAATTTTTGTCTGTCTGTCTGTCTGTCTGTTTGTTCCAGCTAATCTCAGAAACGGCTGGACCAATTTTAACTAGGTAGCTGATATTATAAGGAGTAATTTAGGCTACTTTTATTTTAGAAAAAGAATTAGGGTTTCGCTCAAAAAAATTAAAACGTAGTACGTAGGGACGTACCCGAGCGAAGCGAGGGTGAGTCGCTAGTTATAAAATATATTAAAACCAATAACATTTTTCGTCTTCTTTTTGATTAGTACTACAATTAACATTCTGTTTTGTCTGCGTTGAACTAATGATTGTCCATTATATTAGAGTACAAATTCAGCCAGCAAAAACAATAAGTGCCCTCCCATCCATTCTGGTCTGTAATTAAAGGTTATGAAGCGTGACTGGGAGTGAATTATTATGTCATTTTAATAAAACCAATATTAATTGACAATTAAAAATAGTGAGGTCTCCTTTCTATAAGCAGAGCTATAATAATAAATGACGATCAAATAAATAATATAGTTGAAAATAATTATTATGCATTTAATACATTCTTAGGTTTAACTATGTCGTTGTCCATAAAATTGTAACCGGTCTTTATGAAGTTTTAGGATTGCTTATCTATATAGATAAATAAAATTGAAGTGTCTGTTTGTAATGTCAAAATAAAAGCTGTTTACTAAATGCACGTGAAAGTTTATATGGTACTTATAAGAAAAAAACATTTTTTTTTGTCTGTCTGTCTGTCTGTATGTTTGTTCCTGTTAATCTCCGAAACGGCTGAACCGATTTTGACGAGACTTTCACTGACAGATAGCTGATGTTATAAGGAGTAACTTAGGCTACTTTTATTTTAGAAAAAGAAATAGGGTTCCGCGAAAAAAAATTAAAACCCATGAAATTGTGAACAAAATCCACTTACGGCGTACGCACCCGAGCAAATTGAGGGTAAATCGCTATATAATTTAAATGGATATGTTAGGAGTAGAAAGCTACTATTTATGTATAAACATAGCTAACCGTGAAAACACAAACGTAAATTATAAATGTTACTTTAGGTTTGAGATCTTAAAACTTCAATCAAAATAAAAATCTAACTTCGGGATTTATTTTTGTATTCTAAACACTAATCAAAGTACCTCATAAAAGAAAGTAATATGAGGTTGAGACACATTCCACACACAGTTTTCTTTTTATTTTTCAGACTTATATTTTTTTAAATAAAAGTTTCTTATTAATAGTAATAATAGAAAATTTCTTATAGATATTTTTAAGAACCGTCTATTTTCCTTTTACTTTTTGTAGACTCATAACTAAGAAACATCAGGAATTTTTACATCAGGATGAGGTGCTCTCAACTTTCTTTATATATATTTTTTAAAACATTAAATAGAAGTTAAGATATTACAGTAAAGATCTGATTCTATTCATGTAAAACAGAAGCCTTCTATAAAAAATGTTTAATTTTGAAGCTCTTCTCAAATTACATGAAAAAACTGTAGAATACCTTACTTTAGTACACCTAAAATATAACTATAATTTTGCATTCATATTTGTCGTTGTTTCTCACCTTTCCTTTTGTATTGTTGTTCTCACGCAATTAGGACTTTTTAGTATTTTTCCTCTCCAGCCTACAACTGGCAGTAATTGTGTAACACATGCTAGTGCGAAAGCCCGTTGCATTCGTATTCCTGTAAAATAAAGTTGCAGGGAAAATGCATGGCAAAAATTGCCACTCACCATAAATGTTTACTTATTCATGCATATTACAGGTAAAAATGCATTTAACAGATTGTTTATCAATTTTATTTCATGACAAGAATTTGCATACTATTTTAAGTCAATACTTATTTAAATTATAGTATTTTAAGTAGCTTAAAGGTCTATCTCAAAAGAAAAGTACATGATAATAAATTAGTTTTAAGCTAATGAGGTGTATCGTCTTTAAAATAACTTTAAAAATAAATAATCCTTGAGACCAATTCATAAAAAATATAATGATTAAAATCGACTTACAATTCGCAAAGATGTAACATAAACAAAAATTAAGTATCCACTTTTGAAAATAATATAAAAAAAAGAAGAGACTTAGAAAGGGCAAAGAAATATCTATTAAATATTACGGACAAATAAGTAAATAGGTAGAATAGAAGCAATAAGTTTCTCATGATTGGATCATTAATATCTTTCATCTTTCTATTTTTGCAGGTTAATTCACAATCTTGGTAATGACAAGACGTGATTTGCTCTTGGGAAAGGATTAATGTAAGTAAACCATTATTATTAATCTATCTAAACGTCCGAACTATTTTATTTTGATTATTCGTATTCAGAAATTTTCATCTTCCCACTGATGTCACGGATCTCACTTTAATGCGATTGGGAAGAAAAGCAAACCCCAATACTTAAAAATATGTAGTTAGTTATATCTTTATTTATAATACTTTATTTTCCAATAGAACTTAGCATTTTTGTGTTTTTGAAAGGTAATCGAAGTCGCGGCCATACGTATACTAGACATTACCCATCAGATATATTACTTGTACGGGGGTTAGAGCAGGACATGTATAATCTTTAATAGATTACAATACAAGATTACAATAAATATGATTTTTTTAGATATCAATACATTGCACTATATAACAAAGTAGATACAGACTACACTTCGATAAGAACCGAACAGTTTGTCAATAACCTAAATTTCATTTTTCTTTGTAAACGTTGAAAGTTCACTTTTTAATTTAAGACTGAGCAGACAGAAATAAAGTAGTAGAAATAAAAGGAAAGTTAGGTGGTATTTTGGGCACGTTCGAGTTAGCCCATGGTGACTTTTAATTAATTTGGAAAAAAATCACCCGCTAACCACGTCCAAAAACAACGGGGAATTTAAAAATAGACCCCTTTAGATTCATTAACGTAGCAAATTGTCTCAATGGAGAAGAAAACGTTCGATTAAAGCAAAAAAAAACATTAAGTAGTAATTTGAAATGCAAAATGAACATCAATTATTTTTGTTTAGTCTAATTGAAAGATAGCTTAGAGAAAATTCGGTTAGTGTTTATTAAGTTGCCTACATTGGTAAAGACTTATATTATATTTATACTAGAGAATTACCCTGTCTTCGCTCCGATGCGTCCCGAAGCTTGAATGGTTTATAAACGCATAAAAGACAAACGTCCTAATAAAAAGTTTTCTTTTAATCTATTTTTTCTTTAGCGTATAACGCGTGTTTCTTCACAATCGAATCAATGGTTTAGGAACGTATAGAGAACAAACATACGAACATCCATTTTTATTTTTAAAGGTAGATTAAATCAGTGACTGAAGTTTCATCCTAGCTTTTCCTCATCTATTTGGCAAAAGACAACCCCAAATAAATTACTAGATATAAGAGGATAAAATGGGGCCTAAGTTACTTTCCAGTCCATAAACTGTATATTATTTTTTATAACTTAATTAAGAGTATTATAGTATAAGATATATTTTTTATAACTTAATTAAGAATATTATAGTATAAGAAGTTATCGTATGAAGATAATCACAATTTCGCCTTTTTTAAACTTTATGAGTAAAACTTTATCGAAACTTTCTACTGGCTTTTAAATAAACTTAATAAGTTATTACAACAATTAAACAAAAAAAAAATACTACCAGCAATTAAATGCACAACTGGTGTCAAACATTTCACCTAATTACTGGTGGATTTAAATTTATTTTGTTGCATAAATAGTAATGGTCTATAAACTGTGTTCCAATAAATTTATGTTCTAAATTGATAATGCTTCGAACACTGATTCAGAAACAGTCACTTAATTTGTAAAATAATTTATTTTTTAGCTACTACGAATGACTTCTTTTTGCCATTTAAGAATAGAGTAAGGTAAATATTATGCCTAACGTACCGAAATAGTTTATTTTAGAATATCTAGATGCTTATAATTTGGGATATAGAAAAATTTATAATAATAATGATGTTCTTCTGATTGATTTCAGTCAGCAGGAGATATAATAGTGGGCAAGTGTCTGTTCACGTGTAAGTGTTCTCTTCATTATCAAAGTCATTAACCACTACAGGTGGGATCATAATTCTACACGATACCTCCAACTTCCCAACGCCGTACTGAGAATTTCTTAGCAGAAAAATCCATTAACTCTATATGGCCCAACCTGGGACTTGAATGCAGACCCCCAAATTTGCAGTCGTACATCGTACTCTTTAGGCAATCGGAGGCTTATAATAAACCCTTAAAGAAATTTTGAAAGCTTATTTTGGCTTTAGAAAGTACACTTCTATTAACAAGCAAACTTTCCATTAATTTCATTACTGAATATAGCATGAGGATGACTTTCTTAATGGTTAATTAGAACATGGGATTGGATTACGAACGCAACCCATTAGCGTAATTTAATAAGATAGCTCGCTCGCTTATTAGATGGGGAAATAAAGATAATTGCTGTCCCAATTTTCAGTTTATCCTTAGACCCGATTCAAATTTAGTCTAATTTGCAAGGTGGGATTTTACATCTAGATACGGCACTTAATTAGGGGAAATAGGTTTTTCCAGCATTATGTAGGTACATTGCTAGTATTGGTTTATACTAAAACGTTCTAATGGCTTCATTTATACTATTTAACTACTCTTTACAATAAAATACACGATAGAATAAAATATCCACAAAACAAACGGTTGCAAGGTGGAGATTTATACGACTAATAAATAAAATCTTGACTGCATAAAGGACATAGCAACATTTATTTAATGCGATTATACTTAAAAATATCAACATTTATGGGAAAATATTTCGAAATACGCGTTTAGGTAAAGATCGACAAAAATAAAGTTTTTGAAACTCGTTTCACTCTAACAATTTTAGGAACGCTGACGCACATACATACATATATTGCATATGTGATATGGGTATATTTCCACTCGGTATCAAATAAATGAGTCCGCTCAGTTTGATTCATGCGAATGGGGAACGGAAAGTACCGGCAACGAATAAAACAAATCAAACAGTGGATAGGGTGCCGAATTCACTGCACTATTGCCATTCGACATAGGCTGACCGTACTGTGCTGTAGACTACTCAATACGTGAATAAACATTAATTTTGTATTAACTATTAGCAAATAGCTTCATATGTTTTTCTCTATTGTTTCTAAATTAGAGTAAATAACGTTGTGAATTCGGGTTTAGGAAAAATCTATACTGTACAGCTGTATATTAGCAATAGAATTCTCTTATTAGAATCAAACTCACGTTAATTGGCTACTACAATAATAATGAAATATGTAGAGGATACTTTTAATTTAAATATTGATGGTTGTAGTGAAAATTTTACTTCAAATATTGCTTAAAATTAAACTAATTTTTGTATTTCAACATAACAAAGTGTAAGCGTTCTCTGTTAAATGATTCCTGGATTCTAACAAAAAGACATTATAAATCCTTTAAGTAATACCGAACAACATTAAATCCGATGCTCTAAGTAAGGTTCAATTGGTTCGCGACTAAATAGAAGTACTTAAATAAAAACGAAACTCGTTTAAAATTTGCTCAAAATCCTTTACAAAGCTGTTGCAATTTAACGCGCCACTTGGCCCACATGCGCCGGTAAAATAGTAACATTTTTCATTTGCATGCGCTTTCTGATCAGTAATGGAATTTTAAGTACTATTGATTGAAGCTTAGAATTAACACATACTTCTAGTCAAATTGATTTACAAATACTGTACGATATCTTTCAGCATCGTAGTAATATTTAAGTGCTAAAAAGCACATTTAGTTCTTATAGATTTTCTTTTATTGTTGGTTTATTATTTCTATTATATTGTTGGATTTACTAATTATTATTTTAACTTATATATTTTATTTGTATTGAAGTACAAATTATAGTTTTTATGACACCTGAGGTTTTCGAAAGTAAAGATAAATAGGTACTCGTATTTATTTCTAGCACCTGGGCGACCGAGCTTCGCTCGGAGTTTTTGGCCAGAAGTACAATTTCTCTTTTTTTAAAAAACTGAAAACTTAAATAAATACAAAAAAAAAAACAAAAGTAAAAACTTCGTGTCCGACCGGGATTCGAACCTGGACACCTATGATTGTCAATTTTGCGCCTCGGCCGGTTGATCACGAAAATATCGACCATATTGCGTGGAATAATGTGAAAGAAAACCGCATGAAAACTCTTAAACACGCGTTTTCCCAGACATAAGACTAATCTAGATCGATTTTTCGCCCCTGAAAACCCCCCATCCCAAATTTCAGCGAAATCGTTAGAACCGTTTCCGAGATCGCCGGTATAAATAAATAAATATATGTACAAGAATTGCTCGTTGAAATATATTAGATTAGATAGGTATGTTAAATATACCAATTATGTATCGAACTAAAATCAATATCTAAAGTATCAATTTTATATTCCAATTAGTAATCTAAATCTAAAATATACTGGATATATTTAAATTGCAAATAGCCAAGCTTTCGTAATCTAAAATTTGTGAATGCAAGCAAAACGGAAACAGGCCATATTTGCATGTGTTTTTGTCACAATTTGTGGAATTCTTAAGCAAGCTCTGGATTTGTATCTGCTATTTGCTTTAAAAGTATGTTTAAAAGCAGTCATTTGACTTTTAACATTCATCAATGTGATCAATAAAATTTATCCGGTAACTTCTGTAAAACTAAAATTTTCTTATGGAAAAGGATTTGAAAGTTTTCCACTTCATTCCACAGAAGTTTAAGGATCGCGCGGCGTTTTTTAATGATTTACTTCGCGTTCTTAACGAATGGAAAATGTAAATTGAGTTGAATCCTTTTAAATGAATTTGCATTTCCTGTTAATTTTCGTTTTATTAATCTGTTCAATATTACCTTGGTATTCTGACACGCTTTTGTTGTTTTTTTATGAAATAAAATTAATATCCAGTCCTGGGCCTTGTTTTGAGTTGTCTTTAAAATAAATCCAAGTTGTTTGGGGGCGTGTAAATTTGCTCGTATTCCGTAACTACAAAGGGATGGGCGGCAGCGCAGTTTGCTCCTCGCATACTGGCATTCATTGTGTGGTCTAAGTGTTTACGCAAACAGAATTGGAAAAATTGCTCTCCAATTTCTGTATCCAGAAAGAATAATGAAGTAAAAATGTTATTGACTTATAATTATTTAGTACAAAAATAAATTTAGATATAATATGTATATACATATAAACGTTATTCAAACATTTCTGTCAATAAAAAGCTTAAGATTTCATGCAAGTTAACAGAAGGAATGTCATTGGCCATAATTTTAAATACAATATTCATACAAATATGTTGTAAGCTTTAGAACTATAATTATGTATGTCAATCATCCGCGAATCGATACTTTCTATGCAAGAATACTGCAATACTGCTGTTTTATAGGAATATTGTTTATTAAGCAGTCATTTGTAGCGTATTTCAGAGAATCACACTTTTAATTTGAGGTCTTGTCATACTGGATTTTTTTAAAAGATTGCTATAGCTTTTAACATAGACCTCCAAACAATACAGCCCGGGACAAATCAAGCTCCGACGTTATTGCATAGTATCGCGACACCTGTAACAGACACAGAGGACTGACAGCACTATATTACTGTTATTGTAAACATGCACAGACTATTGACATTTCGTGGCGACCGTTTTACTGAATAGGAAGGGCAAATTAATTCCCTTGAGACGCGTTTATGTTGTGTAACCATATATTAGGTGGAAATTGTACGTTTAGCCCAGTATTTATAAAATAGCATAAAAATACTTTATAAAATTAATCTTTTGTCTTTATAATTTAAAAAAAATGCAAAAGTGTATTTTGTATTAACCATCTTTCAGCATTTTCTCATGACGGAACGACCGATTGATAAATTTTTTGGATAGAAATAGTTAATAGGACAGAGAGCGCCATAAGGTAGTTATTATCCTAAGTGATAATTTTTATCCTTGTAGCCACTAGATCATTGTTATTATTTATACGTTTTTTTAATGGAAGAACATTTTTTTCTAAGACGAATTTATTTATTAGAAGGTACTGATTCATTTTTTATATCTTTATTAAAGAATCAACTTCTTGTTTATTTTTATTTTTTCATTAGGTAGTAGTACTGTAGTTATAAAAAATATCTTTTATGCTACACCAGCAGAGTGGATGCTCTTTTATGGCATGCTTTCCTTTCATTGCAAATATTTTCTTTGTGCAATTGTGCTTGCTACTGTTGGCTCAGTAAGCTTTCTCAACTGGACATAATATACTCACCAGTATATGGGCACTGGATGAGAAATCGTACTTTTTCTTATTGAAATATGAATACTATTGAAGCATTGAATGTGATATAAAGGAAACGATTTACATTTTATTTTTAAAATATTACTTAATGTTGAAAAAAATCTTCACATAACAAAGCGATTTGGATAATTTTAAAATTCCACACTTTGCTTATTTCATTATCTTGCAAATTATTAAAAAAGTGGGACTTCTTTAATTTTGGTAACCATCGTTATCATAAAATAATGACCTTAAATAAAAGGAAAGTTTCTATGTATAAACGAAAGTTTAGTACCAGATACCTATATTCATTTTGAATAATAAAATACATTATAAAGTACATAAAATTAATTTAAAATTAGGATACGATATTATATAACAATTTAATTAGACTATTATATTATATGTATAAAAAAATATCAAACATGATCGTTTAAATAAATAAAACTAAATAGTTCATAATAAAAAGTCAAGCCTCTAAAAATGAACATCAAATAAAAATACAGGGAAACAAGAGAGGGTCGATTAAGGCAATACGAGTGAACTGCTGGTCTCAATGGCCTCAAGTCGATATTATTTTGGATATTGAATCGGTACCCTGAACGTTCGTAGTTTATCGCCAAACTGCACTCCAATTTCAAGTAGCCATTTAAAATAGTTTAATATTGTTTTTACTAGGTTGTAATAATTTGTATAAGGTTTTTTATTATTACACATTTAACTTTACAATTAAAAATTATTATGTAACTCTCAAGATAATTTTTGCTTGCCAGTAAAAGTTCTTGGAATAAAAATATTATATTTATATTTCGAATATAAAGCATTCGATCACGGGAAACAGGGAACATTCATGATCACGGGAGAAATTAAGGTTTTTGACCAGGTTCCAGTTCCAAGTTTTATATAAGGTTCCAGTTATTATATATTACAAATGGTGTCTTTCCACAAAATTTATAAAATAATTTTGAAAAAAAGATAAATGGCATCTAAGTAGTTTACAATTTAAAAAAATAATAATGAGTAATCCTAATTGGAGTGGTTCTACAATTTAAATATTTAATTTTGACGAAACAAATTTTGGATTTATATTATTAGAACGATCTATGCAGCAAATGCTTGTATAGCTTGTATTATACAGTAAAAGCCCTATTAAAGTTATTATGATGAGTACAAACGAATGACGAGTTCCGAGTATTTGTGAGATCAATATGGGACAGTTTTTTTGAAATGTTAAAGATATTCATTTTTATTAGTAGTCGATATCGATAAAGGTTAACAAGGCTTCTTGTTAATTGAAGTTAAAATTATAAGCACTGTTTATTAAATAGGTAAATTAAATAAGTAGGTAATAATCAACTTCCAATGTAGATATAGTTAGTCCTAACTCGAATTTGAAAACCATTCATTGATTTATATATCTTTTTGGTAAATGTAAACATAAACTCGCAATTAATTTTTGAAGCTAGAAACTAATCTTATTGAAATAACTTGAGTCGTCCCTGGAAGGTGGAATCACATTACATCCCTTTTGATCTCAAGGAAATTCTCTCTTAATCTACTGGCAACCTTACAATTATTATTAGAAATATGTACGAGTACATACATCATAACGTTATTCAAATGATAAATGAAACAAGTACAAATTGTCGGTAATATTTTTGTAACTAGAAAATCTAGAAAACCTGAGGTAAATAGCTTAAATCTCTATCACTGCCGGAGTCTTCTAACAGTCAGTGAAAGTCCCGTAAAAATCGGTTAAAACAGATATATGTATACCTAATTTTTGTTTATTACTATAGATATAAAAATTAAAGAACTGAATGAAATGTATTTAATTTAACTTTCTTAAACAAACTTAGGTGAGCTCGTTTTTCTTACAAGGAGGCCTCTCTCTAAAAAAGTATTCTTTCTTGTATTTCATTGTTATGCAAATACTTAAGCTTGGATAATCGTCATTATTACCTGAATCTATTTAGACTCATTTCTTTAAGAAAACAAATCTGGCATTACCGCAACCTTTTTTGATAAAAGACTTCTTTAAATAAAAAAGGAACACTTATACTTCATACTGATACGTAAACTAACTTATAAATAAAACTATCTTATCGTGAATATCTACAAAATTACAAAATGATATCAAAAACTACAAAAATAGCACCAAAGTACCATACAATACTTGTTAATTTTCAAATTAACAAATATTGTGTTTACATTATTGAAATTTACTTTTGTTCGATAATATTCATCGGCAGTGATATTAATGTAGCTTTGTCATGCTCCATACAATTTTATCCCAATTAATTAACGGCCAAACAATAATCTATCTTTCGATTTGGCCTTTCAGAGATAGATATACTTTGGACACGACAATTATGAAGTTTTGCCTAATTTCTATCATTACATTGTTGGGATAATATTATGTTTTTATCATTTTTGTCTGTTTACATTGCTATAAATTATAATGAATTTTTGGACATCGTAATATAAAATGTATAAATAATATTAATGGTTTCAAAGAGGTTCTTGATGGTACGAGTAAAAGGAACTGCTACGTTAGAAGGTTGAGGCTGGCACGCTCAAGCGAACGCTGAGTTGCGCGGTTTTGCCGGCGATTCACTTAATTGGTAAATCTTAGCTGACTCCGCGCTTTGCAATTACGTTCTATGCAACCAGATGAGCCGGCTTTAATACACGTATTCAAAGGAACGATTAATTAAGCCTAACGGTTAATGGATAAGTGCTCTGGTTTCGATAGGCAGTTTATTAGAGCGAAAATTATTAAGAAATTTGTATAATATTCGCGTTTATTTATGAATTTGACCACAGCTATATATTTTGACGGTCGAATGTATTTTTACTCTTTTATGCGTAAAAAACTTTGGTCAATAATAACGATTGTCGCTGACTCTAATGAGATAGATACTAAGAAAAGCTCGTGACTAGTCATAATATAAACATGCCTATATATTGTGAAGTATGATATATGTATTATTATATATAGATTAGTTTGCTGGACTACATTTACATCAGTTAGCTCAAGATGATATAGAGATGTCATCAAACTATCATACCAATGTAGTAATGAGATGATTGATACGATTGAGATAGATATTCTGGAGACACAGGTGGGCTTTTCCGACATTTCCGATTTTGAGCATAGATCATACTCGTAATTGAAAGGGATCGAGTTGGTAATATTCTCATCACGTATATAACTTGTCTAACATGTTTGCCACAGATCTTGGGTACTCAATACATTATCGTTACACGCAAAATCGATTATATTATCGATACGTTTAGTTACTCGTATATCTTGATGATAGTATTGTAGTGTCAGTACGTGCTTTCGTTATTTGTTTGCTATTTAATAGATTCAATTTAGTGGAACGAAGTGAGAAGCGGTTTCTTTTCGCTTTGCTCAATTGTGTCGAAGTTTCGCAATTAATCTTATCAATCCTCAGGTTTTTCTTGTGGCTCTGTCCGTACAATTAATTTACTTGCAAGTTTTCTTAGATAAAAAAAAACATGATGAATTTTATATATAAACTATTTCTTACTCATGGATTGACCCACTGAAACCGTTTTATTTCATATTAAGTCGTTTTAGGGAACGTTAACTATTTTAAATTAAACTATTTTACTTTTTATCACGGTTAATTATTTAGGTGGTTTCCATGAAATATAAGATTACATCTAATATAATATTATGAAAAATTGTAAAGCCACATTTTTTCGTCGACCCCAAGTAGCTTTTGAAATGGAGAAGAAGATTTTTTAACTTTTTGATAAAAGTTGTAAGAATTATAAATTTAATTTCTTAAAGAAATAACCCTTACATTTAAATATTAATAGCATAATTCCAAGCAAAACCACTAGGCATCGTATATATTTCTACGTCCACATCAAATTTTAAGTTAAATAATGCCAAAGTTCACTCAAAATCGAAGTGATTGCTTTTGAAACTTAAGATTATTCTTTGATATTTCGAGGAAGCATAAAATAGAATTTTATTACATCGTCAAGTTTGTAGGCTTAGGAACCTAGCAACAAATATTGAAGTGGATATCGATGAAGATCCTTTTAAAGGATCAGGTGTTCTTTCAAGTAACCATGCTATTATAATATTATATATTTTGAATATATAACTGGAAAACCAGGTCAGAACCGCGTTTATGAGGCATTTTGTTGTCTAAGTACCTACGTAAGATAGAACGTAAAACAATAGCAAAGTCACGTGAAGTTTGTATTCGGTGGAATGGAACAATTAATACGATTCCCAAGCGGTATCAAAACAAGACGTTTCTCTTCTTGACTTCCAATTTAACTTGAAAAGTCAAAGTGCCATCCTCCCTGCCTTACTTCAGATAAATACATTTTCACTCGATTCTCCGTTATTTTTATGTTTTTCTTATCTATTTTATTAGCCCATTACGATACGAGTGTGTCGCGATTCGATACTATATTATTCTTATTGGAAAACCCTACCAAAATATATTTAGATAAATAACTTTTTGTAACAATTTTTTTTTTAATATTTCCGTAATAACAATATTATAAACAATTTATTATTATTATTAAAAGCTTAGGGATTAGAATATACATTAAGTTCTATGTAATTATTCAAACAAATTCTAAATCTAATCGAACTTTCTTGCGAAGTAAAATATCGACTTATAATGACTCTTCCATAACCACCCATCTAAACAATGCGACTGCGGGAAAAAGCGAACTTCGATAAAATGAAATTAATGATGCGAAAAGCGGTAATACTCACTTTTCTTATAAGTTCACTGTGGTAAGGTCGTCTACCTACCGTTTATGAAGTGGCATACCTATTACGCTATTATTTACCTTTGCTTCGTTTTTTCAACCAGTATCAATACTCGTTATTTTGACTTTTTAGATACACAAAGGGAAATGGAATGAAGGGTTCTATTGACTTCTAAACCAGTGGATAATTAGGTTTAAACCTGTTATTGAATTTTCATTCAAAGCACCGGATCAGTACTAAAGCGGCATGCTTACTTTCACTCGTCTAGTACACGGTATTCTCGATCGTCTGTCAATGTATACACGATTTGCTCATTAACGGGCTTTTGTTGGGATGTCTCCGGTGCATCATAGTATGCGTAGGGGAGTCGAGGATCATTTGTTACTGAGGACCGAGGTAGACTCTCGATTGCATGAATAGTATTAATATTTGAGTGGATTTCTCATTACAAGCAAAATAATATTGTAAAATAAAATTGGACTCAAATATTTTTAAATAACTTTAAAAAAGGACGTGTAATACTATTTTAAAATAAAATCGGACTCAAGTATTTTTAAACAACTTTAAAAATGGACGTGTATACGTTTTTTAGTATAAGTTCATTGACTTCTACTGAATAACATGCAATATATAGTTTGGTTATATTAAATTTTATTCTGTTAAAATACATAGATCCCGAATTGTTAAAATATATTTTTCTATAATATACCATACTGTATCAGACATCATGGTGAATGCAATCAGATTTGATAAGTAAATTTACTTTTGGTAACCTTCTTCTAATTGTAAAACTTGACTAAAACATTGCAATTGTAAGCAGGTATTTACTTTAAAAACTTTTCATAAAGTACGTAGTATCAAACTTACTACTGCCTCGGTTGAGGAGCAGACTTTCAGGTAGACTGAGAGCTATTTACTTTTTTTTCTTTCTCTTCTTTTCGTCAAAGTTGAAGAACTTACGAGTAATAAACAAATAATTAAAATGAAAATGTATCTGTTAAATTAGATTTTTATTTGACAGGATCTAAAAAAAATCTATTTAAGTTTATGGTTAGTGTATTTGACTAAGAAATATAATTATAATTTAGTAAGTTATTTTGATAAATTAATAGTAGTTTTAGGTGTTACTTAGATAATATTAAGATCATTGTGACGTTAAATAGGTACCTTATTGAAATGAATACCGTAATATTATATTGTTTAAGACGCAACGAAATTTTTTAAGTAATTCCCAAAATTCATTAAAGAAAATAATATTATAATAAATGCCATTATTTTTTGGGTCCAGGTTTAGGTTTATATTGGCAGGTGTAATCAATGACTTAACAGTTTTCAACAGGAATCAATTCAATCCCTTTCTATATCTATACAAATTATTATTTACTTAGTGATGTTTGCAATCGAAACTTTGATGATAGAATCCTATATTATTTATAAATTATATTATATAATCTACTCTGCAAGTCAATAGGAAAGTCCCTTTAAACCCGTTCCGTGTTTGAACCGCGGTGCAAAGCCACGAGATACGCTCTAATCAGTGTTCAAAGTGTGTCGCATTTATCGAATCTAGCTTTACCAACGTTGCATGTCAAGATACGCAATCCAGTTTGCGATAATGAACTAAAGGATTTAACTAAGAAGCTCACATCTTGATATGTTTAGAAGGTGTTTGCTGTCGTTAAACAACGCTCAACTTTGTACATTCCATCATATTATGTGAACGGTAAATAATTAATTGAATTTAAGGAATTGAAGTGTAATTACTTTTAGTCTAGTACTTTCTAAGGCGAAGGCCAGTTAGTTTACTTTTATAGGTTGATTCCCCATACAAACTTTCATCCCCATTTTCACCCCCATAAGGGATGATTTCCGAGATAAAAAGTCTCCAATCTCACAAACTCACAAACTTTACCTCTTTATAATATTAGTATAGATTATGTTATATGTATATAGGATCTTTCAACTTATAATAAAGATGGAAGGTTTTAAAGGAACATGATTAAAACCATAACATTTTTTTTTAAGTTTGAATTTGTTAATGTTTATTAAAAAATGAAGTACATTTTCTCTAGAACTTAGATTTACTTACACTATAAGATGTTAACGTAGCTGCAGTTTTGTCTCGCAAGAAACGCGTAATAATAGAGATGTCACATTTTCTTTAGAAAGTAGGTCGGCTTGATGAGGTGTTTCTTAGCATATGTATATGAGCTAAGTAAGATGCTCATAGATTACCAAAGTTAGCAAGACTTAGTTAAAATTTACTGTGAAATAAATACATTTATGGGTATGCCAGTAATAAACAGATAATAAAAATTATAATAGTATTGTTCAATAGGTGTTAAATCCTAGTAATCGAAAGGTAGATCGGAATATTTTGAAAACAAGTTAGTAAACGTTCAATCATTTAAATATCTATCCGTTCTTCAACCATAGAGAGTAATAGTGTTATGTATTTTGTTTGAAAATCTACAGACATATTATGAAACATTGTCTTTGTTATTTGTTCTTTCCGGCGTCTTGGCTCTTGAGATAACATCTATCAATTTGCTTTGAAGCCATGTGGATTAACTTGTCTTTTCTTATTTCCTGCAAGAGGGATCCTAGATGGCTTGAAGGAAATATATAGTGAATAATAGAGATATTTAACGTTGTTTAATTAAAGGCAATAACGGAAATTATATGAAATAAGTGGTCTATAGTATTGCTGACCACGGATTGATTTTATTAGTTAATTATAAAGATACGCGAAATTTTATTAATAGAATTGTATACTGAAGATAAAAAATATTAGATAATGTTCTTTGAATTATATTGTTTCTTTTTTGTTTTTGCACCGTCTCACTTACAACATAAAACCCGTATATTTTAGTATGATAGGTGCTCCTGGAAGCTACTTTCGACGTGTCGATCAAAGACGAAGCAAAAGTTTATCGATAGAACGATTTATATTGTGTAGCGCGATAGAGAATGGAATATTAGATTATAGATAATATAATATTGTAATTGTTAAGTTTATTTCTTGAAATTTTATACTTTAACTCTGTCATTTTTTAACATATAATTTATACCTCGGGTAAATACAGAAAATTGCAGAATGCTTAAACAACAAGACTTATTTCATATATTTGTTTTGGTCAAAATTTGTGACAGGCCACGGTTAGATTGTATGTTGGTAATAAATAATAATCCAAAACGTAAAATATTATTTATGTAAAATAATTTTATATTTAGAAAATCGCAAAATGTTCCTTCACAATGGGCGAGATCATCTATTTTCTATCTAGCCGTCTGATCCGATTTCCGTAGGGTGTCTATTTGAGATGCAATTTTGACGAGATATAGACGACAATGACCGACCGGCGTCTTGCTGACGCGGCCAAAGGTTTACGTTCGGGTTACATTGAGATGATATTTTATAAGTTCTGGATTTGTAAAATGTCGTCTAAAATTACTGTTTTTATTTACACGACTCGATTTTTTTTTTGTTTGTCCTAGTAGCAGAGCAGATGTTTCATAGTGTGTAAAGTGGCAGAGATTTTTTTCCAGTTAATTCATTTCTATAAAAGCTAATCATTAGTAATAGTGCTAATTCATGAGTATTTAAAAATATAATAATGTTTGACCAACATACTAAAAAGACTAATATAAAAGTGGTTGAGAACGGTAATTTATGTAAAAGACTAAACATCAGGAGAAGGATTAAAATTCTCCGTGTATGAATCGATTTTATACTAGCTACCGCATCACCGTTTGGGCTTAAGGCAATGGCGAGAGCGGGGAGTGTACAAGTGAGCGCGGAATCGATCACTTTTTGTCCTCTTAACAAGCGTAATATCTTCCTTAAATATACTAATAACAGAACCAGACTTATAAAATTACCTTTTAAATCATTACCAATGCCATAAAGATCTATCAAGCCATATGCTTTCCTTCAACATTGTTGTAGAATAGAATAGATTGCTCTTTCTTTTAAGCTAAGGGAATAAAATTTTCATAACATTACTTTAGTCTTCCATATTTCGTAATATTTTTTACAAATAAAACTATATCGACACTCCCTACGTATAACCCGACAACCAACATTTTGGCAAAAATGACTTTTTCATTGCAAAATGTTTATATTTATACGATGTTTCATACCATTAAAAGAAAAATATGATAAATCCGATTTTACGCCGTTTTTCCAATCGTAAAACCCGACTAGTTGACGTGTTTCTAGGTTTTCAACTCGTTATAACCCGACAAGTTAACATAGCGGCTTCTTTGTCGGCAAAATGTAGGTAGGATACAAGTTAAAACACGTCATCAGTCAGTTAGTGACATCTCAACCGGACGAGTGCTATTTTCTGTTTAATTTATTATTTAAATGTTTTACGTATATTTTACTACTTTTTGTTAGTTATTGTGACGTGAATGTAAAACGTAAATGAAAAAATGCAATATGTCACGAAAAAGAATTGAAAAGATCATACATTTAACAAAAAAATCTGCAAGTGATGGACAACAAAATTCGTCGTTTCCAGGTAAACAATTTAATTTACTTTATTTTATCTTTAACTCATATTGAACTATTAGGCCTTAATGCACTATAAATAATAAATCATTCATTTTTAAAGAAAAATAGTAGTAAAATTTCCATTTTATCTTACTTCCCGAAAAACATGCCGACAAGTGCCACTTGTCGTGTTTTACTTAGACCTTATAAAAACATTATCCCATGAATATCTCGACATGTGGTACTTATCGGGTTTGATCACTTTAATATCATTTTATTTTATTTATTTATTTATTTACCAAAAAAATATATTTTTACAAGTATAATAATCGCTGATATCTTGAGATTATGAATGTTCTTAGGCGGTTTGATTTACGAAGTTGAGCAACTGCTCACTTCTGTATTTTTTGTAGCCTATTATATTATTTGTAGCTTATAATATTACTACTTATTACCTACCTTCCTGTAAAAAATATTGCGTATAAGAGTAAAAATACTTACCTAGCCTAAAATTTAACTACTTAATTATTTTATTACTTTAAATAAAATTATCTTTCCGGATTATTTCGCGGATTTATTTTGATTTTTGGTTCCCGACGTTTCGAATGCTTTACAGCAATCATGGTCACGGGAGAGACTAAGGTGTTAGACATCTCAAAGGTATATTATATACTTATTACAGACAGTGCCTACCCACTATTTACAAAAATGATTTTGAAAATTTAAAAAAATGGCACCAGAGTACCTTACAATATTTGTTGATGTTAATTTCTAAACATATTTAAAAAAAATATAATTTAATATAATTAAATATTATTTATTTAATTCTAGCTGTTATTATTATAAAATATTACAATTCTTTAAAAAATTTAATAATTAATCATATACCTAATATTATTTAGTGTTGCTATTATTATATGTCTAACTACAAAAAAAATCAAAAGAAATTTTTTCGAAACGTCGGGAACCAAAAATCAAAATAAATCCGCGAAATAATCTGAAAAGATAGTTTTATTTAAAATGTCAAATATTCGCGTAAACCTAAGAAAGTATTATTTTATTACTTATCAATCTAACGGGATCACGGTAAGTAATTAAGTAATTACTTACCGTGATCTGTGAGTAGGTACCTAGGTATAACTTAATAGTTTTTTATTATAGGTTCTCCTTTGCGTAAAGAAACAGACACAGAGGAGTTTCAAGCCTTGTACCAGAGTATGCAATCAGTTCTGGGAGGTTCTGAGTCAAAACAAACATTGGCTGATGAAACCTCGATTACATCGCATACTTGTAAGTGTAAAATTTACCTACTTCTACATTTTTTTTCTAACTTGTTAAGATTTATTTTTATTTTGATATGTTATATTCTATTTGATTTATTTACAAAAAATTACAGGTGTGAGCAACTTTGAAAATCAAACCGCCATAGAACAGTCACCACCTCAAGATGTGAGAAACTTTGAAAATCAAACCGCCATAGAAGAGTCACCACCTCAAGATGTGAGAAACTTTGAATATCAAACCGCCATAGAACAGTCACCACCTCAAGATGTGAGAAACTTTGAAAACCAAACCACCAGTCACCATCATGTCATAGAACAGTCACCACCTCAAGATGTGAGCAACTTCGAAAATCAAATTGCCGTAGAACAGTCACAATCTCAAGATGTCGGCGATTATATACTTGTATCTACGACTGCTACGATCCATGCTTCGGCAAATGAAGAACCTGATAAATGTAAAAGCTACTTCATAAAAGAAACATTAGATCCTTATCTTATATGTGAAAATCCTCCGTCTGCTATAAATTCCATTGAAGTATGCACAACGAACTTGAATTCAACAAATGAAGAGTTTAGTCCTTTGCCTCAGTTATTTACTGACGTTAACAATGAACCGGAAAATATGGACCTACAAAATATTGCGACGTCGACACCTATGTCATCTCCTAACTGTTTCTTGGATGATGAGAAAATAAATAGTAATACCCAGTCACCCATATCTAGTTCGTGTAACTCTAATACTGACACAGACTTTGTTGATTCACCAGCCTCCATAGCCACGAGTGTGCCATCAAAGACGGGTTTGAAACGGAAAATGTCCCGTAAGAGCAATCCAGGGAAAAAGAGATGTCGCAACAAAAATTTGTGGAAGGACTCTATACGTAAACATAAATTTAATTCAGGCCAAGCCTACATTACCCGGAGTGGTGAAGAAAAAGAGGAGAGGAAAATTAAACCTGCTTGTGACTGTCGACTTCAATGCCATAAAAAGATTACAAAAGAAGATAGACTAGCAATATTTGATAAGTTTTGGAACTTAGCAGACCATACCCTACAATGGACGTTAATTACAAATTATGCAAAACGGACAACGAAAAAACGTATAACGACAGGAAGTCGAGATTCAAGAAGGTCTTTTACGGTTCAATACAATTTGCCTAAAATTGGAGAGAACGAGATGATACCCGTTTGTCGAATAATGTTCCTCAACACTTTGTGCATTGGAAAAGATGTTGTTTATACTGCTCTGGAAAAAGTCAGCGATCCTACCCATCCTAAGATTTGCGACAATAGGGGCAAACACCAGAATCACAAAATTGTTATAACTGAAAGCATGATAAAGTCAGTTTGTGATCACGTAAGTGCCTTCCAACCAGTTGAGTCACATTACGTAAGAAGTCGTTCCAGTAAAAGGTACTTAGATTCGGATCTGAGCTTTGAAAAGATGTTTAGCATGTATCAAAGTTGGTGTGAAGAACATTGTGTACATGAGGACTCGAGGGCGAACACCGAAAGACAATATCGTGATATTATAAATACACACATGAATGTTTCATTTTTTAAGCCCAAGAAAGATCAATGCGACGTTTGTCATGCATTCAGAAACACAACGAACTCTACACCAGAAAACATGGCAGCGTATGAATTGCATATCAAGAATAAGGACTGTGCCCGAAAATTAAAAGAGAAAGATAAACAGGAAGCCATTAAAAACAACAAAATAATAACATTGACGTTTGACTTCCAAAAAGTGTTGGCTTGCCCGCATGGAGAAATAAGTTTATTGTACTACAAGAGGAAGTTAAGCTTATTCAATTTAACAGCTTACCTTATGGCAACTCACGAAGCTACTTGCTTTATGTGGCACGAAGGTATTGCCAAAAGAGGGGCCAACGAAGTAGCGAGTTGTCTACAAAAACTAATAGAGGAATGTGTTGCCAAAGGAGCACAAGACATACGATTGTGGTCAGATAATTGTAGTGGGCAAAACAGAAACCGTATCGTGTTCTTGATGTATCTGATTGTTTGCAAGAAGTTAAACATAAAAATTACCCATCGTTTCTTGGAAAAAGGGCACACACAAAACGAGGGAGACTCTGTTCACGCACTCATCGAAAGGAATAGTCGTGGAAAGAATATCTATACTCCAGACGAATGGTATTCGTTAATTCGATTTTGTAAAGTCAAGAAACCATTTTATAATGTCGTAGAGGTTTCACAAAATGACATTTACGATTATAAAGCTTTGCTGAAGTCAAAATCCTGGTTAAAGGAATCTACTGGCGCAAAAATGTATTGGAATAATGTGAAAGAAATCCACGTGGACCCGAGACACGAAGATACAATATTCTTCAAGTTTGATTTAACTGAAACGGAGTATCGATCTATTAACTGTAAACTCAAAGTTAGAACCAGAGGAAGTGTGCAAAATATGGATATTGGATTAGCATATTCAAAACCAATATATTTACCAAATCTGAAGTTCAAAGATCTTACAGAACTATGTGTTAAAGGTGTCATTCCAGAAAAACATCATGCGTTTTATAACAACTTACCACACAATGTAGAAATCCAAGAATCGTCGTCAGAATCAGATGAGGATGAATATTAATTTTTGAACAATGAATGCTTTCGCAATACTTTTTGATATAGAATTTCTACCATTTTTTTATTTATGTTACACGTTTTTGATAAGACAGTATATTTCATGTGATAATGTTAAGCTATACCTAATAGAGAAATAACATTGTGATCTCATTCAGTTCAGTATGATTTTTTTATAAGTACCATTTTTTTCATGACAATTAAGATAATTTAATTATTTGCTTTCCACAAGACGAATTTATTTTAAATATTTTTTTGAACGTCCTGACGTGACAAGGAAGTTGTTATTTATTTTTGTTTTAAATTATGGAAGGAACAAATCGTTTATATTTCGTTAGTCATTCCTTACAAAATGTTTAAGGTTAATTCTTAAAACGGTACCAACCAAAAAAACTAAGCATACTGAATTACAAACTAACTAAGACTGTACTCGTAGTTGATTAATTAATAAGTAATAAGACTGATTAGATTTTGAGAGAGTAAACCTGCTGTTGTTTATTCTTTTATCATCATAATGTTCATAAACGGGTTTTAATCGCATAAAAACTATACGACTTGCCGCATGTAATAAATTAATAAATAACACCCTTACTGTTAAGTGATCTCATTAAATAATTAAGTGGAAAAATATAATTAACCTAAATTTTTTTAAGCTCTCAAAGTTATTTACCTACAAAGTTAACTATCTATTCTTCAATACTATACTGTTAAATTTTTATTGTTGTTAAAGTCTGTGCATAAGAAAGATTGTTGTTTTTCCTAAAAAAAGTTCTATTTTTTTAAATAAATTAAATAAAAAAAACAAAATGTTGTTTATGTCTATCTGTAACCCAGATCTAAATTATATCAAATGTAGCTAGGTAAAAGCCGACATCTACATTTCCTTAGTTTAAACAGTTTTTATCCTAGGAAATATCTATTGCAAAAAATAAATAATTCATCCTGAGATCTTTCTTAAAAGTATTTAAATAATCATTTTGTTAGAAATATACAAAACAAGGTAAAATAAATTGACCACGTAAAATCTGACAAGTGGTAGATAGCGAGTATTGCATTAAGGTCTAACAACAAACAACACACTAAGTGTATTTTTTTAAAGATTTGTAACTTTCGTAATAACACAACGAAAGATGGCTCAAAGACCGACATGAAAATGCATTTTTTTATCAATAAAGTTCAAAATTTATTATGTTATGGTAAGAAATATATTAAGGTCGGTCCCAAGAATAAAACGACATGTGGTATTTGTCGGTTCAGGAGTTCTTTAAACAACCCGCTAACTAACATTTTTTCAGAAAATAGAATGATATTTAGAATACTATAAATACCAAATCATAAAGCATCTTAAAAAAAAGTAATGGTCAAAAAACTACATTGATTACTATAAAACTTGCAAAGTTGTATCCATTCAAAACTTCAAACGCTTCTCCTGTAAAGTAACGAAATGAGACTTGTCGAGTTATACGTAGGGAGTGTCGATATAACCCTTGCCGATACAACCCTCCGCCTGCAAGTGACATGTCATTTTCACCGACTTCCCTTTGCGGATTTTTCAGATGGCTTATTGTATTAGCGGTGGTGCTATAGTGTTATTAGGCTTAGTCACATTCCTGTTTTAAATTTGATGAAAATTGTGTGATAAAAATTTATATTCTATAATTTAGGCAGGCAAATATTATTACAATACGTCGGCATGTAGACATTGTTTACTACAGGGTCATGGGATTGACATATGCACAGATTGAATGTTTGTTTAGATAATACAGATATGTATGAAGCTCTATTACGTAGCGTGTTAAATATTAAAATAAAAGGTTTTCCCAATTTAAAAATCTTAACTAAGGCGAAAAGTGATGTATCAAAATACAAATAAGTGCCTTTATCCTATAATCACTTTTCATTAGAAAAGATGCACAATCTACAGTCTGTAGGAGTTCCGTAGCCAAAAAGCAAAAATGGGACGTTTATAATTTTATCCTTGCTATAAAATGTTAAATTTTCGTGAACTACTATCACACACTTTTTGGATACAACTTATAAAAAATAAAAACAAATGTTTTTTTTATATCATTGAAATATATTTTATTCCAAAAAATAATTTGTGATACTCGCTACATTCTTATCTGCATTTTAATCCAAGGTAGAAATTGGTATATATTCATATAGATGGCTGGTACTGACGAACCGCAGTAAGTATCGCCACGTTTTCCACTGACAATTCCGACCAGATAGTAAGTACCTCTGTACAGTAACATTAATGGCCCACCAGAGTCACCTGGACAAGGATCTCGGCCACCCACCCCAACTGCACATAGTTGCGAACTTAACAAATTAGTATAGTAATAATTACAGACATCTTTTGGCACCAAACTTACGACGGTAGACAGTTTTACGCCATAACACAAATCATATGGATTGATTTTACCCCAACCAGCAACTTGTAGAGGCAGGTTAGCAAACTCTGGCCTATCTATATCGAAGATTGGGAGGCATATAGGTCGAATATATTCTGAAATAATTAATATTAATTTAATCACAAATAATCAAAGATATGATCTCTTTCTGAAAATTTAGTTGTATTCTTTATCAATGCTTACTAGTATATGGAGCGTAATCACGCAGCTTTATAAGAGCTACGTCATTATAAAGGTTTGGGCTGTAATGCTCTGGATGATATACAGCGTCTTCTGGATACATCAATATATTTTCTACACATTGCTCATTCCCCATTACATACTTACAATCTATAGGAAACGAATTTATATCATATTCACCGAGTGTGACTTTAATGCTAAAAATAAAATAGCATTTAAAAAATTTGATAAACATTGGTAAGTCGATAGTTTACCTAAAAGAATCGCGTGACATACGTATAAAAATCTTTAAAAAATTAGAAATAGAAAAGTATTGCGATTCGATGGCATTGTAAATTAACTTCTTTATTCATTCAAGTGTAAGGTAATATTTTATATAAATAAATTTGTATTTAAGCTTGCAGTGATATGAAGGTAGCCATATTCGTTACACGTTAAACTTATGCCTGAACAGTTAAAATGCACAGGTAAGCCCTAGTAAAAAATTAAAGAAACCTAACTGCATAGGACGATATGGTAAAGGAGAAATAAGTGTTTTTATGTTTAAAAATCAAAGTCTCTTTTATATTACTCACTATAATTTTAAATTATATATTTTTATTACCTAACTAAAGACTTTCCTTCCTCATGAACACAATGTCCTGCTGTAAGAATATGTAGTGCGCTGATCAGTACACCAGTGCAAGTGACTACTGCATAATCAAACTGTGTTTGTATAAACACTAACCAAGGAAACTGTTCCAACTCAAGGTCTACACCTCCTATAGTAATATTGTATAAAAATACAATTATTAATAATTGTGAAAATTGATTAGTAAAACCTGATAAAAAAAAACATATTTTTAAATTCATACGTACCATATGAACTTTCTTATAAATATAGATGCAAATTAAGATTAGGTTGCAAATAGTGTACCTGAAATTCTAACACCGATTTCATCTTCAAATGATTTACTATTATTCGTTGAGCGTTTGACGCTGTGCGTATTAATAGCAGGATGCAATTTGGTAGATTTGTCGCTTTTATAATTTCTTAGATTTAGATTTTGCATATCTGCATGGAAAAATATATATAAATTACATTAGAATTTGCTCTCCGAAACGATACAATGATGTAATAATGTAAAAAGCGTATGCAGTGTTTATAATGACCATACATGCATTCTTCATATTATATATACACATTCATACACACATGCATAAATGCAAAATAAAGCAAGAATTAGGTATTTAATGCAAAATGGCGTAGTACAAATATTTATGCGCCAAAATTATATATAATTATATTATTATTTTATTTGTAGTTTATGTTTTAGATTTTTTAGATATAAATGTAAATAGCATATTACCCTCTACTCTTTGAATACTAGATACATCTTGGCCGCAGCATCCGGTAGCAGGATCTGGTGGCAGGCCTGACTGTACTTCACAATATTCTGAAATATTATTTGGTAATAAAATATATTATCTGTATCATAACAAGAATAGCAATGACAAATCAGTACTTGTATAATTTGGTTTTATGTTGACATAACCAATAGCCAACAGCTTATTTTACTTTTATTATTTACTAGTTACGTTTTAACGTTTAGCTCAGAGATGAGATATTTTCCCGCAGTAAAAAGTATCCTATATGTTGACCCGGATAACCAGCTATCATCATACCAAATTTCATTAAAATCTGTCCAGTGGTTTTTTCATGATGCGGTCACAGACAGGCAGACGAAAATTCTAATAACTATAGATTCGGCCTCTGTATCCATAATAATGTCTATTTCAATAAGATTTTTCAAAAAAAAAAAAAAATAATGTGCGCTTAAATAAAGGTGTGCTTTGATTTGTATTGGCTGGCACCGACTTCGAAAATATCTGATTAAGTATCTATTCTAAATGAAAACCCCTGTTTAGTTATTTTTTACTTTTCAGTGCCTGGAAGTCGGTTTTTATTTTTTTTTAAGTTTTAATTTTTCCATTTTTAGTGTAGACGTAATAAGCAGGTAATTTGTAATTTATAAAAACATATTTGATTTAGCCATTTATTTAAAAACCGCTTGACAAAATTTATATGGGACCACCGGGGAAGAATACCCTTTGAAACAAAAAAAGAATTTTCCAAATCGGTTCAGCCGTCTTCGAGTAATCCGTGAACATACATAAAAAAAAGGAAGAAAAAAGATTCCGACGAATTGAGAACCTCCTCCTTTTTGGAAGTCGGTTAAAAATTGTATATCCAAAAGATACATTATTACGAACAAAAACTTTCAACCTCATCGTTAAGAAAAAAAAATTACGTATAACTTATATATATATATATATATATATATATATATATATATATATATATATATATATTTAATAGCTGCTATTGAAAAATGATTGATTTCAAAGTTATTTCATTGCCCACAATGCGCCATTTTTTACTTGTTATAGGTAACTTTAAATAGATTAATATAATTATAAAGTACACATAAACAATGTTATTAGACGCTAACACAATTTTCCCCAAAGGCGACGGTTTCCCTTGACAGGGTATTTTATACCCTGTCAAGGGAATAAAAAAGCAATAAATGGTACACAGATCTGTGTACCATTTATTGCTTTAATTACTGTAACATTATTGTATATCTATATTGTGTTTGCTTTTATTGTATTACTTTTCTATTATATTACGCTCAGTATAGCATCTTTATCCTAATTTAACGCTGTTGTTTGCTATTGAATAATATTATTCAGTAGTATAAAATAACATACTGGATTTATTAATTTTTATTACTTGTTCCGAAATATAAATTACTGTCTGCGGCTTCGTAAGTGTTAGCATAGTAAAATAAGCAAAAAAAATAAATAAATTGAGATATAACATAAGTTTTTTTCCTATAAAAACGACGACATCTCAAATACGTCATTCCCTATTTTCATCCCCACTTTTAAGCAGCACATACTATACTACAAGAAATATATGTAAATATCCCTATCAGAAATCAGCCGACCAAAGAAGTTTGTAATATTTATACTTTGCGAGATTTTATGATTAATCAGTGAATGGTATTTCGCTTTTAAATATATAGATTTAAATACATTACCATAATGATCACGCTTACCGAATATTACAAATATCTTCCAAATTATAATTTTAAATATATTGTAATTTATTTTAATAAGATTACCCTATCAATAATATTCAGACAACTGTATGCCTTTAAATTTCTAAATTATGAAATTATTACTTTATAAACGAACTTATTTGTAATTCATATTTGGTGTGCATAGTAAGTAGCATCAAGCATGATTTTTGCGGCCATACTTTTGTTAAATTATACGTTAGTATAAAGTATATTGTAAATTGTATTTTGAAGTAAAAGTATTATCTCTCATTTATTTATTTAGAGCTCAGCATGTTTTCCTTAGCGAGTTATACTTCTCTCGTTAAATTAATTGTATGGATAATTAATTTTGGTTGGCGGTTTCTACCGTCTCACTTTACGCGCGGATAGAGTGCTTTTAGTATAGATAATAATACGGGGAATCCCGCACGCAATCGTGCCTCCGTGTCTTCTTCTCTTTTTCAATACGCCTTGTTAGGTACATGGCATATTGAAAAAGAGAAGAAGAATAATGAATAAAACATATCTTCATAACCAGTAAGGATTTCTAGTACTTAAATAAAGGTCTTATTCTTTTTTTTTTTTAATGACATGAATTTTTCAAACATCAACAGATATAAACATCAGGTTGGTAGCGAAATTTTTAAACCGGTAATTTAGAAGTTGCAGGAGCACAATAAAAGATACGGCTTCACGCTCCAGCTGGCATCCGTGAAAAAAATAACATACGAACATACCATGTAACTAGGACTACGAAAATTTTAAAGCGCTCTAGACGAAATTTCTGAATACCCACCCGAGATGATATGTCAAAATGACGTTCTAGTAGAAACTTTTAGGTCGACAGAAATAGCATGTTTTTACAAGTGGTTTGTGACATACATGTCCTGCACTTACGAGTGCTTAACTTAATGAGGTTGATGTCTTTTTAATTTGATCCTAAGTCATAACTTAGGATATGTAAATACAAAAAAAAAATGTTTTTAATATTAAGAATAATTACATAGAAATGTAATGAGACCTTTTATGTATTTTATGTAATTAACATTTTATGCTTAAAAATTAACAACTGCTTACAGTTCAAATAAAGGTACCTATTTCTAGTCACAAAGTCCTTTATTTAGAAAGCAGAATATCTACTAAGAGTCAGGCGCGCTCTCGCTTCTTCCAATGTCAACATTCTTTTTGAGGAGTTCTCAAACTTCTAACGTTGCTTTCGTTGAAAACAAGGCTTGGTATAATTAAATGTCGTCCTGGCTTTCATTAAAATATCACAAAAAAATCAAATAGACTTACGAAAAGTTTTTATTATTTGGACTTGGCTATTTTATAATTATAATTACCTTTAAATTTTACCTCTTTTAATCTCCGGCTCCGTTCGCGTATTTTATGTACTTATAGTTGCTTATAAACTTCCTAATTAAATAGGCTATGTGACAAAAAATGTTTCAAATTGAACTGATACTTAAACTGAGATTAGCTTTTAAACAAATAAAAAAAACAAATGCTTCAGCTTATATAGAAGTAGATTTCAAATTTTCTTGTTTAACTGTCTTCTGCAATAGAGTATTTTAAATCTTAGCACACTATTAAATTCTCATGAGATATGGTATGTCAAAAAGTCAATACAATTTATATTAATCACTAGAGACTCACCCTCGCTCCGCTCGGGTTCGTCCCTACTTACGTTTTAGCGTTTAGTATAGATTTCTCAGAAATGAGATATTTTCCTGCAGTAAAAAGTATCCTATATGTTGACCCGGATATCCAGCTATCACCATACCAAATTTCATCAAAATTCCTCCAGTGGTTTTTCTGTGATGCGGTAACAGACAGACAGACAGACAGACAGACAAAAATTCTAAAAACTATAGATTCGGTCTCTGCATCGATAATAATGTCTATTTCAATAAGATTTTCCAAAAAATATTTAATGTACAGATTCGGCTTAGTTAGAATTTTATAATATGTATAGAAGATAAAAATATTATAACAATTGCACATTGTACTCACCGTACGGTTGTTTGGATTCATATTGATTTATAATGACATAAATCTAACTGCGAATTAATCAAAGTTGTTTTTGTTATACCGCCATATTATGTTGTTTGTCTGAAATATTTTGACTACTTAACCTTCGAAGATTTAGCTTATTAAGGGGTAAGTTTAGGTATTATTTATATTAATATTTTTATAAATACATTTCTCATTTTCATATTGAAAGTTATTTAAAGATTTCATATCTAGTTCAGGCTTCGTTTTAAGCTTACTTACTAAACACACTAAGATATTTTCTTTATTTATAGACTGTTGGCCCTAGATGTTTATTTTTTATAAAGAAAATTAAAAAATAAAATAGGCCAATGTATATAATTCAAGGAAAAAGGCATTCATTTTCAGACTTTCTTATTTCAGAAGATACTCTATTTTCGTTATACAAGCAATTATTAAAATATATAAAATATTTTATGTATAAAGTATAAATAAATTTAAAAAAGATATTCAATGACGTACGTTTTTAGTACTGCATAATAGCTGAAGCCTTTGAATTTTGTCATGTTCATTCGTCCGTTCTAGCGTTCACCCGTGCGTCTATTCCTGCCTTGTACCACTATAATATAACATGAATTACTTCAATTCAAAATTAATATTTCAAATTTTCCTTTAATAATATTAGTATGCATATCGTATGTATGTTTTTACTTTCTACTAGGATAGATATAATGAGATTTGTGGAAAAAGATAATTCCACAATTATTGAAAAAAATATTCAACCATAAGCTAAAAAATGCTTCAAAAAAACCTTTTTTCGAGAGAATTAAATTATTATGAAGGCATAAACTATTACAACGAATAAAAGACGAATTTTGTTAGAACTAAGATTCTTAGATTTTCGTGTCTAATGTTATTTAACTAGATAAAAGAATGCTGTAACAAGGAAAATTCTGATGAAATTCCATCGCGTCGTAGATTTTACTAAAGAACTTTCTAAAAGCAATCAAGAATATTTGGAGCAAGTAAAAATTTCTTTTAATAAATTATTGCAGGAGTATAGGCGAAGGGGTTCGAAGATTTCGTCTCGCGATACGATCCAAATTTGGCGAGCCAACTTTTTAACTGCTCCATCGTCAATTATCATTAGAATTTCAGTATAGGGTACTCCAACTGCGATCGTAATTCAATATTAGTGCCTATAAAGGTGAGTGATAACCGTCTATATATCCTCCTTAGATACTTTTCTCGTATGACATCTTAAGACTCAAGGTGGCTGTATTATAACTAAGTCTATTTGCAGAAGCAGATTTTTTTTAATGATTTTCTCTTGTTTTGATTTTTTATTTATTTTGATGCAAAAATATTGTTATTGACTAATAATCTATATATATATATATATATATAAAACAAAGTCGGGTTTGTTACGACACTTATAACTCGAGAACTGCTGGACCTGGACCCCGAATAGCAGAATAACTATTAAAACATAAAAGAAAAAAAAAATCTATTCCATACTAAGCGTCAAAACGTACTTGAGCGAAGCGAAGGTGAGTCGCTAGTTTTATATATATCTTTAAACACGTATATGAATATTGTGTTTTTCCAATATTGATAGTTTGAGATTGAAATAAAGAAATAAAAATGTATTATAATACCTTTTCCAAAAAGTTTCTGAGTGTTCGTAAAAATATAAAAAAATATATGCTACACAAACGATACGTTTGAAACCTATCAAGTATATCTACCATTTGACTTAGTAGCATTTTTTGTTAATTGTAGCACTAAAATGTATTGTAGAGGTATTTTAAAATAATAAGTATCAGCTCTCTGTCTATATACTCCGTACTTCTATTTAGTTCACAATCATTCCTAAGTTACAGTATATAATCCGAGAGGCTTAAGCGCAACATCATGCGTCCTATTACAGATAAAAGCTCTAAAAATTATTGTTTTGATTTCTAAACAATTCCAAAACTCACTGAATGATTGAACGAAACCCACATTAGGGTTTAAGGGTTCCGTACACAAAGTACCTAGTTGAAACCCTTATGTTGTGTGGCGATACGGAACCCCAAATTCATCGTACATTAGATCAATTATTTTTCATTAAGTGAATAGGTTGGTGCTTTTAAATATCTATACCATTCAATATAGTTACCCATAAACTAACATTTCTACCATTCGGAATTCACTGTCGAGTATATCGAAGTGGGTGGTAAATAAGGACAAATTCTTACATGTACGGCCACTGGCCTGGGCGTTAGACAGTGGGGTCAGTATTACGATGCAGTCCGTGTGAACGGATTCGCCGCCTGGAATTTGAGATGTGGGTACATGTTCCCCTAACACGAAATAGTGAATTATGATTTAAATATAACGAGTATAAATTAATAAATAGAACTGTAAATACTTTATTACTATATAACTTTAAGACAAATGTAATGTTGCCTGATGGCATTGCAATTTCACAAAATCGCTCCAGCAGAAGAAATCTTAAACTTCGCTAGTTTTTGCTCGTGGTTTTACTTATAATGCTCATATTACAGTAGTAAAAATTAGTCTGCAGTGTTAGCAAATAAAATATATCCCGATAAAGGAAGCAGTAAAAAAGACATACACACTAACTCACAAATTTTCGCATTTATAATATTAAATAACTATAACTTTTTACTATAAGTTTGACTAATATTATCGAGGTCTACTAGTAAGAGATTTGTAATGTCCTATAGGCTCGGCACGTACGCCGCTGCCGTTCGTCTCCTAAACCGATTACAACCGCACCGAAAATACACTTCCAAACATGAATTACACTTGGTCCTGTAGAAATTTTAAGTTTACTAGCTTTTGCCACGTTTTTAACTATTTTCCTTTTAGCCTTTTTTCCTTTCAATTTTATGTTTTCTTTACAAAGTTTTATTCCGTAAGGTTTTGAGATTGAATTAACTATTAAAACCGTTATAATATTTATAATAATTATGTTATTTAATAAAATACTATATTCATGTACTAATAAATATAAAATAAGAGTAGGTATTTCTCTAAAAAAGAAAAAAAAATAATATTTATACTATTACAGAGGTCAAAAGTGTTTGAAAATACTAATGATACGTTTTCTTTCTTCAATTAAATTCTTTTATTTCATGGCTTACGTTTTCTTTCTTAATGAATAGCTTTTGTTTATAACACATATTGCTAAAAAGGTGCAATCAGATGCGATTACCTACTTTGTGCAAAGATACAGCATCCTAAAGAAATAATACACGAATGGACGCAAGAGTAAACAGCGTATTCTTAGTGAAAATATGTATATTATATATCAGTACATGGGCGACCGAGCTTCGCTCGGATTTTTGACCATAAGTACATTTTTTATTTAATTTGGCTTAAATACAAAAAAAAAACAAACAAAAAAAACTTGAATAAATACAAAAAAAAACAAAAGTAAAAATTTTGCATCCGATCGGGATTCGAAGCCAGACACTTGTGATTGTTAATCTTCCGCCTTCGCCGCTTGACTACGATGTTTATACACGAGCGTGCGAAATTAGCGAGCATATTTTACGTGGAATAATGCGAAAGAAAACCACATGAAAACTCATTTTTTTTTTGACCCCGACATGACATACCAAATTTCAGCGAAATCGTTAGAACCGTTTCCAAGCTCGCCGGTATATATAAATAAATAAATTAATTAATTAATATACAAGAATTGCTCGTTTAAAGGTAGTAGATACTCTGAATGCTGGTTATTGAAAGTTACTAAATGTATAAGCCTATTGATGTATTTTCCTAAAATTATGGTTTGGTAATTAATATCATCGGGGATTTGGATGTGTAAGTTTATGATTCTGAAATTAGTCGAAACAACGTGAATTTTCACTACGCCATGTTTGTATTGTAGTGGACACTAATAGTGTTTTGATAGAGGTTAACTCTTTTAAGTAATATACATATACTTATAAATGTTTTTTTTTCAGCTTAAAAATGATATGGAATAGGCTCCTAAGAACTTTCAAAATAAAGCTTTACTTATACTTTACTTATATTGCTTTCATTCTCTAATAATTATTCATTTGATTTTCAGTAATCCTAATCAAATAATAAATCACAGTTTTAAATAATTTTAGCTTTAACTAACAAAATTTACTAAAAATTAATAAGTACCTAATAGGAATAGTAATATTTCACAAATATTCATATTCTCCATTTTTATAAGATATTTTATTTGTACGTGAATATTTATATCTATGAAATTTTAGCTCTATCTACAATTATAAGTTAGAAAAGTATGTTCTTTTTGACATAATATGTAGTTTTCAACTGACTTGATCCTATAATAATAAGCTGGATATAAGCTGATAATATATAAATGATTTTGTACACGAAATTAGCACAAATTAATAAGAAAAAACTTAACAAAGTAGTAGAGTAAAATTCTTGTAGGATAGATACATAATATGTAAAGTAGGTAGGTATATATATAGTACAGTACCTGGCGACCGAGCTTCGCTCGGTGTTCTTTTTTGTAATATCATATTTTTTAGATTAAAAAAAAACTAAAAACTTGGATAAATACAAAAAAAAAGTAGAACTTTGTATCCAATATCCAATATGATCCATATAATGTTAATCTTGCACCTTGGTCGCTTGACCACGATGCTTATGCCTGAGTGTAAGAAATACGAATATAAATATCGAACATATTCTGCGTAGAATAATGCAAAAGAAAACAGCATGAGAACTCGAAAACACGCGTTTTCCCAGACATGAGACTAATCTAGATCGATTATTCGCCCCCGAAAGCCCCCCCATACCAAATTTCAGCGAAATCGTTAGAGCCGTTTCCGAGATCGCCGGTATAAATAAATATATAAAGATATAAATATACAAGAATTGCTGGTTTAAATATATTAGATAAAATAACTTTCATAAACCTAGCCCCATGATTGGCATCTCCTCAAACATCAATAACAAATACAATTAAACTCCAAAGAATTAATAACAATGTGTTTTAATTAATACGTTGATTGCAAATAATTTCTTGTTAAAATATAAAACCGCGAATAAAATATGTACAGCGGGCTTCAAATATCAATAATTCACAAATTAGCATTTAATTATTTGTGCCGTACACATTAACCAATTCTGATGCTGAATATTGAATGTCGGTGTTAGTACGAACTATACTGTCTGTAATTGCATTGTGTTTATCGAATTAATGTTTGTGCGTAATCGTCGAGGCGTCGCGTTGCACCGTGCCGCGTAGATCCGATTAGTGCGACGCTGTTTGGTAAAGCAATTGCCACATATTTTTATGTGGAAATTTTTTATCGCTTCTGAATTTTCATATATTGTAGTAGTATAGTTTTTTGTACTAGTAGCATGCTATTATATATACATATAATAAAATTGTAACAAAGCTGAATCTGCACATTAAATATTTTTTGGAAAATTTTATTGAAATAGACATTATTACAATACAGAGAACGAATCCATAGTTTTTAGAATTTTTGTCTGACTGTCTGTTGCCACATCACAGAAAAACCACTGGAGGGATTTTGATGAAATTTGGTATGGTGATAGTTGGTTATCCGGGTCAACATTTAGATGCTTTTTACTGCGGGAAAATATCTCATCTCTGAGAAATCTATACTAAAAGTTAAAACGTAAGTAGGGACAAACCCGAGCGGAGCGAGGGTGAGTCACTAGTTGTATATACTAGAGTAGTCTTTGTTCGAATTTTTATATCTTGTGTCAGTTATTTTACCATGAAGGTGGTCAAAATACTTTTCTTTAATTGGTCAAAGCATTTAGTATGGAACATGAGTGTATGCTAATTTTATTTCTCTGTCTTACCGACTAATAGCATAATTTCATTTTCTAATACATCTTATATGTAGAAGAAAAAAAAAATAAAAAAAATATTTGAAGTAAATAATATATTTTTTAACTATAAAGATAAACCGATTCAAAGTGGAACTTTTTATTGTTTATATGGGATGATTTGTGAGGCACAAACTGTTAGTTTAAAAATATAATGAAAATATATTTATTGACGTAATATACCAAACAACATCTGAATTTAGGACTTACTACTTCCTTTTATTGGAATTGTATCTTTCATTTTGCTATTGAAACTTAAGCAAATGGGCCTGACTACATGACACGCACCGAGAATTCTTTAGTATTTTTGTTGTATACTATCTAATACCTCTTGGGATCCACTTGATATAGCGAGATAGAAACTATTCCATTTTATTATCTGGCCCAAAAATCTATTTCATTGTACTAAATAAAAAAAAACAACAAATAACACCTATGATGATTTAAAAAAAATAGAATAATTCATAGAGTTTCCAAAGTATTTACACAATAATATTCCCATAACTTAATATTAGGACGTAAAGGCAACAAAACGCCTTTGTTTTACCTGTCTACTTTTATCGTGCACTAAACCGCTTAACACATCAGAAATTACTTTATTTAATGTTCAATACGGAGCTTGCTGAAAATTGAACTTAGAAAATTTTCTATTCAGAACTGATTTTATATGAAATATTTTTATGCAAACCGCATAAAAATTCATGAATTTAGAATGTTAGGTGCTTAGAATATAGTGTTAAAATGATTACAAAGCCTTCCAATGATCGATACTTTTCTTTATTACTTGTATAAAGTAAACATGGATTTTATCGCAGAATATGAATATGAAGATTGAAAAATATTTTATATTACTACTATTGAGTTTATATAGTACTACCCTACCTCTAAAGTCCAAAATATAGATGATTAATTTGAATTATTAGTGATTAAGCTTTATTAAAATTACTTAAATAATCATAAATCATTTTTAATTATAGCTATATATTTAATCTATACTAATATTATAAAGATAATAAAAATATATTATAATAAAATTTATTATTATATTATAATATTATAAAGAGGTAAAGTTTGTGAGTTTGTGAGTTTGTAGGGGGTAATCTCTGGATCTACTGTACCGATTTAGATGAAATTTGGTAAGAAAACAGTTTGAGACCCTGGGAAGGACATGGGATACTTTTTATCCCGGAAATCATTCCTTAACGGGTTGAAAATGGGAATGAAAGTTTGTATTACGAAGCAAGTCAGGGACGAACCCGAGCAAAGCGAGGGTGAGTCGCTAGTCTGTAATAAAAATAAAATACGTGGTATTTATTAATTATTTCCATGTTCAGTCTTGCTCTTTATTCATATATAGTTGTGGCGATTATATCTATATGATAATACAATTATTCGGTATGTCTTACGACATGCAATCCAACATGCAAGCTTTCAAACTTTGACTTCGAAAGTTATTTAATGGAAAACTTTAATTATTAGCAAAATGCTGTAGGGTTGTTATAAATAAAATAAACCTAATAATAAAAATAAATTGTATGTTTTTTTTATAAGTCCAGCGGTTTTGAAAGACATTATATATGTGTGTGTAGGAATCTCAGAAAAATTTTTCTTATTTAACGGACAGTAATAAGCTTAGTGCGCTGTCTTATCATATTGCTTCACTAATGGACAACAGTGGAATGGCGGACGGGAAATAGGACTTTATAGCGTACTGAGATTTGAAACACGTTTTCAACTTAATGCGATGCATGAACTGGGATTTTCTTTTTATATTAGACACTGAATTTTAAATATGTAATTTATATTTGTGTTGTGTGTGGGATTCTTATTAAGTTTCTTTTATTTTAGAATTCCGTCGCCAAATGGGTAAAACGGAACCTTAACTTATTTATACCCTCAATAACCATTCAGATAAATATCGTAAATGATTATATATTTAAATTTAAATTTGGCATAACACACAAAAAACCAATAGAAAAGTACATATGTATGTAAAAATAAAACAAAGAATTTTGATGCCCCGGAACCCCCGATGTGCGAGTCACGTCTTGTACTTGTCCGATTTTTTATGATTTCATTCTGATGTCACTATTACTATAGGCACTCGTAAGATAAGTTACTCCACTCAGTCGTATTGGTCACTCTTTCTCCGTGTCACATTTATTACCTAAAAATCTACTTGATGAAAGAAATTGAATTAGAGCATACATTATTATTTTAAAATTTTTACGAAATATAACGCTCAATGTAATGATTATTTCGAAAGTTTTTGTATGAGCGCGCGTGTTAGCTACTTTATTATAATTCTACTATGTATATTAGAAGCGTAAAAGTTTGTAAGAATGTATCGATGTATGTTTGTTACTTTTTCAAGCAAATCACTGAACGGATTTCGATGAAATTTTTACATTGTTTTAGCTTATACATCAGAGTAATACATAAGCTATAATTTACACAAATAATAAAACATAATTGAACTACGCGGATAGAGCCACCGGAAAACGCTAGTTTGAAAAAAAAAGAAAACTTTTATACTGTACTAATTCATAACAATGCTTTTTAATGTATCTACCATGTGAATGGATTTATGGGCAAGAACAAGTTTAAAAAAAAAATACTCTTTAGGTCAAAGTCTACTCGTATAATATCGATATTGAATTCGTCCCATTTTAAAATCGAACCCATGAACTCTTCATCATTAATAATTATTTTTACATTTGATACAATATGATACGTATATAATTATTTATAACTAATATGTCTGGAATTTCCTAAGTAATTTGTTTAATATTTCAATGAAGGTTCAAGGTTTACCCATGTAATTTTGTTTAAGCATAAGAAAATAAAATATTTCACTTTCTTCTTGTCTGCTACTTGTCTAGCCTAATGTTCAATATGGCCAAGGCATTAGCCTTTGAGCTCAGGCATCTATGCTTTTACCGCGGTAAGTATTTTGAAGAGAATGAGTACTTAAGTCTTTGAGAGTTCGCCGATAACTTCTAAACACTTTTGATGTACTTTAAGTACTGTCTAAATTAAAAGCTCTTGTTATGTTGTGACACCTATTACTTTTTTTTAAATAATAAAAACTGTTATAAATAGAAAATATTAAATATAAATTTGGTAAACAGCCACCCTCCATGACTATTTCTGCTTTAAAATTAAGCAATAGCTTATGTTGTGGATACCATATTTTTTTTAAGCTGTATTTGTAATTTATATTCCAATTTTTATGAGTTAGTTTTTATAATCAAAGCACTAACGGACGAAAAACGCTTACAAAATGGTGAGTACATAAGCCATGTGCCTGAGCTTATGCACATTAAACACTTATATAATAAAACTAAGTATTCATAATATACTTTAGAATATATTTGCAATAACTATTTCATTAATTAGAATATAAAACTTAATAATCCATAATAAATTATGTAATATTTAGAGATATAAATATTTATTTAAGTTATTGCGTAAGTTGAAAAGTTCATAACAAGAAGGTTAGTAAAAAAATATTCTGAGAGAAATAAGGCCGTTGTGAAAAAGTGAGATGTATGAATAAGTTACTTTAATAAAAACACGCATGCGGAATATCAAAAGAAAGAACATATGTGCATGTATATTACCTTTTTACTAAAGTTATATAAATAAATAAATAAAAAGCCTTTATTGTTGATTAGTTTAAATTACAAAAGTTTTTATGTGCCTAGAACTTATTTAACATTGTAATTAACTAGTAAATTATTATTACATTATCTACTATAATACTATAAGCTGTTATACTATGTATTAACTAAACTTAACTATTATGATAAACTGTTATAGCATTTTTAATTCGGCAAACGGTAATTATTCTTCAACTTGTCTTCCGACAAAGGTCTCCTCTAAAGATCTCCATTCTGTCCTATTCTTTGCTGTTCGAGACCATGTTGGACCCGCTATTTTCCTGAGGTCATCCTCCCATCTCTTAGTCTGTCTGCTCCTGTTTCTTTTGCTGTCTAGTGGGTACCATTCTGTTATTAGTCTTGTCCATTTTTCTTTCTTCTCTCTTGTCATATGTCCTGTCCATCTCCATTTTAGTTGTTTGTATGTTATGTATGCATTCTTGAATTTTGTTTTACTTTTTATGTGTTTTAACTTTTCTCGGTCTTTTCTTTTAACTCCTATTGTGCTTCTCTCTATTCCGTTTTGACAAACTTTTATTTTGTTTTCCAGTTGTTCTGTCAATGCCCAAGTTTGACACCCGTATAGTAAACATGGTAGAATACACATATTAAATACCTTCCTTTTTTCTTTCATTGGCATTTCTTTGTTCTTCATTACTTCGCTAAGTGACCAATATCGTTTCCAAGTATTAGCTATTCTTCTTTCTATCTCCTTTTTCATGCAGTCTTCGGTAGATATTAACTGTCCCAAGTAAATGTATTCCTGTACGTACTCTATTTCTTCATTATTCACTTTTATTATGTCTGTTTGTGAAGAGTTTGACATAATTTTTGTTTTAATTAGATTTATTCTTAGTCCTGCCTTATCACTTTCATCGGCTAGTTGTTGTAGCATTATTTCTAGTGTTTTTGAGCTTTCAGAGAATACGATTACGTCGTCTGCAAAACGTAAGTGGCTCAGGTTTTCGCCGTTTATATTTAGTCCTTTATTCATCCAATCTAGGTTCCTAAATATCATTTCTAAGACGGCTGAGAATAATTTAGGCGAGATAGGGTCTCCTTGGCGTACACCTCTCTTGATAGGAAATTCTTCGCCTATAACTTCTAACTTTACTTGCGCTGTACTCTTGGTGTATACATTTTGGAGTATTCGTATGTATTTTGTTTGTACTCCCTGTGTTTTTAGTGCATCCCAGATAAACCCGTGTTCTAGTGTGTCAAATGCTTTATTAAAATCAACAAACCCTAGATAGTAAGTCTTGTTATATTCTTTATATTTTTGTAATATTTGTCTAAGGGCGTGGATATGATCTATGGTTGAAAAATTTCGTCGAAATCCAGCTTGTTCTTTGGGCTGATTTTCTTCAAGAGTGTTAGCAATTCTCGATAGTATAATTTTAGGAAAAACCTTATAAACATTTGACATTAAGCTAATGGGCCTGTAATTTGCTATATCTCCTTTGTCACCTTTTTTGTGCAGTAGTATGATGGTCGATTTAGTCCAATCCTCAGGAATCTTTTCCGTTTTGATAATTTCGTTGAATATATCTGTAAGCTTCGGAGCAATCACTGGTAATGTTGTTTTCAGTAGTTCATTGGTAATGAGATCTGATCCGGGAGCTTTGTCGTTCTTTTGTGTACTAATTGCTTTTATAGTTTCCTCTTTTAATATTTCAGGTATTTCCTCTTCATTGGTTGATGCATCATATTCTTTTACAGCTTGTCCCACTTTTTGGCTTTGGTATAGATTTCGGTAAAATTCTGTAGCAGCTTTTAGTATCTCGGATCTCTTCCTTGTACTTTCACCATCTTTTCTTTTCATACTTGGTATCCAATCCTTTTTGCAATTTAGTTCTTTCAGTGCCTTTTTTATTCCTCCTGTTTTTTCTATATAATTCTTCATCGTAATAGACCGTTTTGTTTTTCTTTCTCTCCGTAGTTGTTCGCTGATCATTTTGCTTATTTCTGTTATTTTTTGAAGATTGTCTCTAGTTTTCTTTTCTTGTAGTAGTTCCTTACGTTTCTGTAGTAGTTCTTTACTTTTAAGTGAGATTCCTTTCTTGCTGTTTGTGTTTGTTTTTCTAGTTACAGTTTTTAGTTGGTATAGTAATTTGTTGTATTTTTCTTGTATTGGTAGACATTCTTTGCTGTCTAGTGATGTTTGGAGATTGTTAAGTAATAATTCTGTTTCGCCAGTATATTGAACAACTGCATATTTATTATGAAATCGTCTTGTTTTCTTGGGGCGTGTTCCTGCCATTGTAGCCCGAATCATTCTATGGTCTGTGTTAAAATTTAAATTATGTATGACTGTCACATCTTTGAAAACTTTTCTATTATTGGACATAATAAAGTCTATTTCGTTCTTATGTAGTCCGTTGGGTGAGATCCATGTCCATTTATTTGCTATTTTCTTTTTATAAAAACTGTTTAGAATACTTAATCTATTTTCTAGTGCAAAATTTACCAACCGTGTGCCATTTTTGCTTCTAGTGCCAAACCCGTGGATTCCTATGATATGTTCTTCTCCGTTATTTTGTGTTCCGATTTGCCCATTAAAGTCTCCCATCACTATGACGTTTTTATGTGCGGTTTCAATGGTGCTTTGTAGGTCTTTGTAGAATTTTTCAGTTTTTATTACGTCTTATTTTTTGTCTGATTCTGTTGGTGAATATGCCTGGATAATGGACCATTCTTCTTCCTCTTCTCCATTTAGTTTTAAATTAAGAATTGCGATACGTTCTGAAATTCCTCTTAGTTCTTTTATATTGTTTACAAAATTTCTTTTAACCATGAATCCGACTCCATACAGTCCCGGCGTCTCCCCTTTATAATGTAGTATATACTTTCCGTGATCTTCTATATGTTCTCCAAATCTTCTCATTTCACTGATCCCTATAATGTCCCATTTTATTTCTTCTATTGCTATTTCCAATTCTTGAAGTTTTTCGGGGGTTCTAAGAGATCGACAGTTTATAGTTGCTATATGGATATCATTTTTTTTCTTTTTACTGTGACTGTTGGCGCTATTTTTAACCTTTAGAGGGTCGTGGTCATCTTCCCCCACGAGGACCAGTCGGCTTGGGGGAGTATCATTTATTTTTGTTGTTTTGTTATTTTTATTGAAGGATTGTTGTGTTTTCCGTTTACCGACATTTAAATGCTATTGTTTATTATCTGTTGTGTTGGAGGGGAGAGAATTGCTTCTAATCCTCATTAAGTCATAAGCATTTAATCTGTTGATGTTCGACGTCATTAAGGTTTGTTGTTTTTTTGGTTTCGTATTCGTTTGAGGAGATACTGATGATTCTCTTTTCCGTTTGTCATTATTTGTGTTACTCTTCCCTTTTATTATTATTTTGTCAAATTTTAGATATGCGATATTTCCTTTCTTTCTTTCTTCTATCAGTTGCGGTTGCAGCATTTTCCTTTTCTCTAAAACATCTTTAGTATAATCTTCTGAAATGTGTACATCTTTAAAATTTTTCTTCAATTTCATAACTTCATTCTTTTTCCATTCATTAACGAAGGAAACCAAGGTAGGTCTTGGCTTATCGCTTGGCTTTCCCTTTCCAATTCTATAAATATTATTTATCTCGTATTCTTCGAAATTTATTCCTAAGTCGGTTTTAATAATTTTCTTCACTTTTTTTAGTAGTTCTAGGTTAGATTTTTCGTCTTCCTTTATGCCAAAAATTATTAGATTATTTTGTTTCTTTGCTCTTTTCAAACCTTCCACTTCTTTTTCGAGGTTTTCTAATTTTGTTTTTAAGATTTTATTTTCTGCTATGATAGGTTGTAGTTTTTCATCCAATCTCTCCATTATTTTGTTAGTTATAGAAGTTTGTAATTCCGTTGTTTGTTTTTGCATTTCATTTTTCATTTTGTCAAATAAAAGTTGAAATTGATCATCCATTTTCTAATCAAGTAAGGGCTGAGTATAATGGAACGTATTAAGCAGTAGTTTTTATTTTTCTTGATATGGCAATACTGTGATATATGTCAATTGACGTCCCGACGTTATTGACACTATTTGTAACGTCTGTTCAGTAAATCAATCAGCACTTTGCTTGAGAAATATAGTTCAATATCTAGAATTACGTGAAATCAACACTTCCAAAATGTTCACAGCACTTTAGTTTATATTTTGTGTTATTGTCTTATCACTAAGTGAGCGTAGATGTTTTTAAACAAGATATTATTAGGAGCTGCACAACTATGATGTTTACAATCTGACGTCCGGAAACGGAAATTAAAGTTATATAAAAGTATTTAATACAAAAATATTAGTTTTTTTTAAATTATTATATAAAAAGTAATTATTCAAAAAATAATCATTTATATTATAAATTCAGGACCGCCTTTTATTAAGTTAATTAATTATTGAGTTACTTATGAAATTATTAAACTACGAATAAAAATTTCATATATTATAGTGATGTGCTTACAGCTAACACAATGTGCTAACACAATCTGACATTGTGCTAGCTGTAACCACATCACTATTTTCATTGAATAATTTTATTTGATTATATTCACAAATACATACTCGTATAATTAAATCATTATAAGAACAAAGATACTTTTCCTAAGTTAATTTGTATTACGGGCGTCTTGTTTTCCAAGTTAATAAGAAATACAAAATAAAGAAACAAGCAAGAGTATAGTATCAACTTTATTACATTCAGAATAAGATATCCTGAATGATACATTAAAAAAATTGTTTGACATCTCACTGTGGTTTTTCTTATAGTAAAGTTTGTCATTGTGTTATGTGATAAAAATTTTATTCAGCAATAAATATTGAATCAAGATTATATAAAAATTTTGTTGTGTAAATATTTGCTATACACTAGCCATATAGTACCCTATATTGCCATCCTATGGCCATCTTTAGGTAGAGCATACAGTATAATCGTAACACGAAACGCCACCTATAAACATAAGTTACGATTAAGTCCGGTCGCTCGTTTTCGGCTCATGATATAACCTATGTCTGCGGGGGCCATGATTGCCTTTTATGCGTCCGGAAAATGTTTAATGTATATAAAATAACTACTGATCTATCCTGACTTCACCCATTTTTTTTAGGGAATGCAATTACACATACCACCTGTAACCATACAGGTGGTCCTGTGGGACTCGCCGACTATAAAAGCCAGTACTACCCACAATACCCAACGGAACCTCTCGTATCTTAATGGGACGTCGCAAGTTCGCTTACGCGCTGAACCATGACACCACGACGGCAGACCTGCCTATGCAGACAGCACCAACCAAGTGGTTGCTTACACGGCTCACTATGCTATCAGACAAGTACCAGGAGCAACCCGCATGGTACACCATTCGCCGAGGTACCAGCTTCCCAGTGTGTTTATTGGTTTCACGCCCGGCTAGATTGCCGGACTTTGAACATACGTCCGCGTACATAATGTTCCATGTCAGAATTTTAACCAATAATGCTCGAGTATACCTAAGCGTGCAAACAGACAGAAGGAGAGACGTTGTCTTTAATAATATATACTGATTAACGGCACTCATAACGATGATTTGTTGCATCAAACCCTTCATGTTGCTCGGCCGTTTATATACTGGTTAACAGACCAATTACTGGTGTTTATTTAATCCGATGATCCTATCGTCCCACTTTATATTCAAACGCAATATAAAAATGCGAGCCAATGGTATTTTTAGCTATGAGCTGGATTGCGGAGATTAAAGCCTAGATTTATGTGCATATAAAATAATACAGATCCTGTATATTAGTCAATTTATAGATCTTTACAATATAAATAAATACTAATAATATATGTAATGTATCTTATTTATTGTTTGTAGACATTTCTATATTATGATTTTTCTCCGGTAGTGTAGATTTAAAGAGCACGGTGACACAATACATCCTTCTCTATGCTCCACGAATTAACTATTTATCGGTTCTGAATGTCTGGCTGCATAATGGCCAGACTAGAATGATAGAAACTTTCAATGATGATATGCAATCGAATCAAAGACCTCTCGCTGCATACTGCTCTTGTCTTTCTTTTTCCCATGATTTGCCCATTTACTACGATCATTCTGTGATTTTAGACCGACTATACTCGTATACCCGATAATGAAACACTAGGATCTCTTTGAAAACCCATCCCACAATAACTATTTTCCCTGGAAAATAATTTCGGTTATTTTATTCAAATTTAATCTAATGTTATCTATATAAAAAAAATGAATGGCTAAATGTGTTGCTTATCGCAAAACTCGAGGACGGCTGGACCAACTAGCCTAATTTTATATTTCAAATATTCGTTGAATTCCGAGAAAGGTTCTTATGAAGAGAATAATTAGAAAAAAAATCACGGAAAAACGTAAGAATCACATTCTTTTTCCATACTACTATATTATTATGAATGCAACCTTAAAATTAATATATACTACTTGAATACATTTGTTACACTTTCTCTTTGTACGATATACAGTTTGACGTTGACTTTGTTTGTCTTTCTTTCACGTCGAAACAAAGTGCCGATTGTTTGTGATTTTTTGTGTGAAGATAGATGGATGGCTGAAGAGTGACATTGGCTACTTTTTACCGCGGGAGACTATCTTATTCCCACAGGAAAACAAGTTATAACTAATCCATACTAATCGTTAAAACGAGGGACGAACCTGAGCGAAGCGAGGGTGAGTCGCTAGTTTATTATTATAAATGTAATTAAATTACTTAATAAAAAAAAAGAAAAATCGCTTTATATGTACCTATGTATATATAGATTGTAGCTTCCATACTTTTAAATATTTTGTGCCCCTAGTTTATGAGTTGTACCGTGCCCGAAATATCATCACCCGTTACTTGTCGGATGAGCCCTTAATGGATATAAACAGTGTTTAACCGGACTGTATATAAGGGTAGTTTTATTAACGTATTACTTGGCAGTTTATGCACCCTGACAAAACCCTGTTATTGGAGTTTATTTCACTCAATATTCTCGATTGTGTTTGAAAATAATTTTTTATATAATTTACACTAATATTATACAGGGTGGATTTTTGAGACGGGACAGTAAGGGCAGGTACCTTAAATACTATAGTTACAGGAAAACGTTCCTAGGAGACCATCCATAACTTTTTGAAATATTCTGAACTGCATTCACAGACTTTGCTACGTTCGAATTGTAATTACATCGACAAATTCAAATGTTCACTAAAATTGGCGTAAAATACTAGCAAACACTTTTATACATTATTTAGTGATAAAGCTTTCTTAATTATATTACTATTGTAATTTTTAGTATAAATATTAAATATCTAGCCTAAGTTAATTTAGCATACAGATAATAGTGATATAACAAGTACCTGTTAAGAAATAAGGTTAATTAATACTAATGGCTTGTATTTAACTACCACAAAATAATTTTAATTCGTACACCTTAAACCTTTTATACTAATTGATACTAAGCAAAGTTATTTTTCGCTTTCTTTACTTTACCATTACCTTTCAAGATGTTTACATTAAAGACAAAAAGCTTCGTCACTAACAGCCTTAGCAATACAAAAAGAAAAATAGAGGGTCGCGATACTATTAATGCAGGCATAGCCGACGATCCATTCTCCCTGCTAATAAATGAAAGTGAAATGCCTTATGGGATAGGGGAATAAGTCAATTGACTTTTCGTTAGATGTAAAAATCAATAGTGATTTTATAGTTTTGAACTTTGTATATAGCATTTTGTGAAATGGAATACTACTGTGAAATTGTATACAAATATTGCTTACTTATATACTAAAACTATATATTTTTCCGAGATAAAAAATTATCAAGTCAATGTCAATTTGTCAATGTGCTATTCCAGACTATAATCTATCTCTGTGCTAAATTTCATCTAGATCTGTTCAGCCGTTCTGGCGTGATTGAGTAACAAACATCAAAACATCCATCTAAACTTTTACATTTATAATATTAGTAAGATATTGCTTATTAAAAGTAACAAGACACGGTATGGTGGTATACTCGTACTTAAGGATATTATATTATCGTGACTGTTAATAATAAACAAGAAATGCCTTTGAAAGTATGTGGTCATATTTTAGCTATGTTAGCTTTCTTACACATTGTTATTAAAGCTCTGAAGAGCTTCTAATGAGAACAAACGTTATCCACATAGTTACGGGTGCTTTGAACTTTTGCGCTCTTAACAACTTTGTCCCACAATTAAATGCTTTCATAATGTGTAAATATACAAACAAATGCCAATTTTGTTACTTTTAAAAAGTATTTTTTATAATTACAAATTGTCTGTTTTTTTTTTATAAAACAACAATACAACGTGTATTTTTCTAGGATAACGTACAAGGCAAGAACGCATGAGTTCGATTTCCGTTAGACCAAAGTGCGATGGACCCGGTATCGTTTTTCAAAATATATACATATATTCTATGTCTACTGCAAGTAGAACATGAAAATTAAAGGTTTTAGAAAAAAAATTATAACGTTTGAACATTCTATATTAAGATTCACAGAACTCTTCTACATATATGAAATTACTTAAATAACAAATAAGACAATTTTATTAAACCATTTAGTCGGTACGTGAGTTACAGCCAATTATAAAATATGTTGTACATATGCTCAGGACATCCTTTGTGGATGGTTAAATGCTTGAGAGGAAGTAACGTAATCTATTAAATTATATAGAAGTAAAACAAACGCAAGCCAGGCTTTGTATACAATAGGTTACAGCAAGCCAGCCGTTGTAGAAAACATGTTATTATAACGGAAAATCGTATTTCTAATGGTATTGCATATAAAAGATTCTGCGGATCTGCTCTCTAATTAGATTTATAATATTTTCTCTTGCTTTTGTTTAATTTAAAGTACACAGTAAGAATATAATAATTCCATTACCTATATATAGTCCAGTTCATACTAGATGTTCTTAAAGCGTATTTTATGTTTATCCAGTTATTTTTCTTAGTTTTAATATACCGTTTGCGATCAAGTGTATATTATGAATTCTAAATGAAAATTACAATTATTTCACAATTAAAAAAAAAAATAACAGACTTCAAGACAGCATATTTTTACTTACTTAATCTACAAAAATAATAAAATTCTAAGTCAAATCTGTATATTAAATGTTTTTCAGAAAAATTTATTGAAATAGTTCTTTTTTATCGATACAGAGGTCGAATTTATAGTTTTTAGAATTTTTGTCAGTCTGTCTGTTTGTAACCGCATCACGGAAAAGCCACTGGAGGGATTTTGATGAAATTTATGTATGATATGATATGATATGAGCTAGTTATTCAGGTCAACATATAGGATATTTTTTACTGCGGGAATTTGAGATATTTATCTCATCTCTGAGAAATCTATACTAAACGTTAAAATGTAAGTAATGACGAACCCGAGCGGAGCGAGGTTAAGTCGCTAGTAAATCAAGTACTTTTAAATCGTCACTTTTCACATTTTTTAAATTTAAATTAAATGTCAGTAAATAATAAATAATAATATATAATTCATTTCAATATAATAGTAATGTGTAATATTATTAAACATACATAGCACTTTATAATATAATCATCACAAAATCTAGTGGTAATTTTTACGCATCATTACGTCATTAATTTAAAGCTACTGCCAATAAACGTTGATGGACGATTATCCCTACTTTGCGGCGTAGATGAGATCAAAAATGTTTTAAATTTTATAATACATTCGAAATGACATCGAGTTTTAATAATTATTGGAAAAACATGTTATTGGGATTAGTTTAATTGGAATATGACACTTAAATTTACTGTATATATTTTTTAATGTTTTTAAAATTATCAAAAACAAACAAGCTTCAATTAAATAATAATAGTAATATTTAAAATACTTACCAATAAAATCTATTTTATTTTAATCAAAATACGAAAAACATGCGTAACAATGTTTTGTTCATAAATTTTATGATTACTATACTGTATAAAGTTTTAGTATTCGGGTTAACGCTTTGTACAACAAAATGAAGCCATACGACGCATCAGTCGTTACAAGATAAGAAAGGCCTCGCACGCAATAGCTATTGACATGAAATGGCATACATTATATATAAAAAACCTCTCAAAAGATGACAATCATCTAGATACATGTGGCGTCGTATTGTTACGTTATTTCTCAGTATTGAATGAAAACATAATATTTTCCTATGTGTTTTATTATGAGTTTTCAACATGTCTGACGTGTTTTAGTTATAGGTAATTTTTCAAATACACCTCAATGGCATTTAAGACAACGTCCTTAGTTCTTTTTTTAATAATTTAAATGTGTATAGAAGATTTTGATAATACCTCGACACATAATAAATCTTTGTATTACTTCTTGTGGGTTTATTAACAGGAAATAGTCACGAGCTATCCTTTCGTAAGAGTGGGAGGGTGAAATTATGTACTTTCGCCGCGTGTTAACAAGGGAGCTGTTACATGACCGGAATATTTTTGTCACCCATTTCCGTAGAAACGGTTTAACGCATAGGAAAAAGTTACTTATACCTGAACCTCTTAGCGACTTGTCAAGATATAGCTTATTTATGGGCCTTCCGTAAATATATTTCCTGTACTCCTTTAAATTATACAATAAAGTATATAATTTTTAACGTCAGTCAACTCTACGTAATAAAGCTTGGCTGCAACTGTATTTATCACGTCTGAACCTACTTTCTCTTATTGCTAATATTTATAAAGTTAAATAAAATATTTAATTATGATTTAATAAGTGAGTTTTAATATTATATAAATAAGCATCAGTATACTACATTATATGTTAGGTCTTTTTATCTCTTTGACGAAATTTGTGATAGGAGCCTAAAAATTTTACGTCTGCTAGTTTGTTCTAAATGTATAAATTATAAAAGTCACTTATGCCATTCACTCTTCTATCTATACATATAATAAAATTGTAACTAAGCCGAATCTGTACATTAAATATTTTTTGGAAAATCTTATTGAAATACACTTTATTATCGATACAGAAGCTAAATCTATAGTTTTTAGATTTTTTGTCTGTCTGTCTGTCTATCTGTGTGTTACCATGTGCATCACGGGAAAACCACTGGACAGATTTTGATGAAATTTGGTATGATGATAGCTGGTTATCCCGATCAACATATAGGATACTTTTTACTGCGGGAAAATATCTCATCTCTGAGCTAAACGTTAAAACGTAACTAGGGACGAACCCGAGCGGAGCGAGGGTGAGTTGCTAGTATAAAATATACTTACAAATTTTAATATAATTGAAAAAGTAAATGAAGTTAATGTTTTATATAATACAAAGCTTAATTCTTTAAAGTAGCGCGTAATATTTTAATAAAATATTAATTTTGTTGCTGAAGCCCTCCATATTAATAGGCTGCAGGTAATTCAAACATTTTTATAAAAAAGTTTGAAAGAATACAATATATTAAAAAAGATATAGAATATTTCTGTTTTTATAAAAAAGAGTTAAATGATATTTTTTGGGTGAATATGTGTGATATTGGATAACAAATTATTTCTATAAATTCAATTTTATTTATTTTATTCATTACTAGTAACACTTATCCTACGTTCGGGTGCATCCCTAGCGGTATAGTCGCCTTTTGTGTTAATAATATTATTAGCGGTTCACCCTCGCTTCGTTCGGGTTCTTTTTAACGGTTAGTATGGAGTAGGTAGTAGGTACGACAATATGTTTCGGGTTGTATTATAACGTGTTTTCCCGTTAGAATGAGATAATCTCTCGCGGTAAAAGTTAGCCTATGACACTCTCCAGCCCTCTAACTATTTCCACACAAAAAAATCCAGCCAACCCGTTACTCTATTTTTACGTGAAAGAAGGACAAACAAACACACTTACATATTTATAATATTAGTATGGATATACAGGCAGTATCAACTGTTGGTAGTTTTTTTTACTAGCTGTAGCGAATGTGTTACCAAGTCATTGTCTATCAGTGTACTAAATTTTATTTAAATTCATCCAGCCTTTTACTATTATACACATAAAGGAGTAACAAATATACACACATTTAAACTTTCGCATTAAAAATTGTAGGTAGCCCGATACAGATAAGACTTTTGTGTATTTCTGTATATCTAAAGAATACTCTATTAAACTAATAAATTAATTCTAAGAAAAAATTATCATAAATACTATATACCTAAGTAATAAAGGATGTTATTTATCGACCAGTCGCGCTAGTTGTATCGCAAAGTTTTTCTACATATTATATATACGCATATAAATTCCTTTAAAACCTTTACTCATTAATCTAAACAGACCGTAAATATAATTATCAAATCAAATCAGCTAAATGTTCTCTAACAATTACCTCATTTAATACGTTATTAGCTTCTTTGTTAGATAGATAATATTAAGATCAATTTAAGCAGTTATCTGTAGATCGCGCTTAAGATCTCGCTGGTTAACTACAAACAGTTACTTGAGATGCGTCGATATCTCAGGCCCTGCGTATATATCACTTAAAACGACAGAACATAAATCTATGGGGCTGTCTTCTCGTTATTTGTAGTCGCCACGTGAGCCACCGGTTTCGGGTGAATATTAACGATATCGCCAATTTTCCGCAAGCTTACTCCCGTCGCAATTTCTCGCCAATTGAGCAATCGTATCACATCGGGGGTTGATGCCGTTTTAGTTAAAAAGTTTAGTAAATATTAAACTGTGACTGACGACCGTCTAGACCCCGGACTATTTTACAGATAAACAAGCTTTTACATCTCGTATATTCTGAATCTATACTAATATTATAAAGAGGCAGAGTTTGTTTGTTTATTTGGTTGAACGCGCTAACCTCAGGAACTGTTAATCCGCTTTGGAAAATTGTTTTTGCTTTAGATAGCTGGTTTATTGAGGAAGGCTATAAGCTATATGTCATCCCGGAAAAATGTCTGGTTCCCGTGGAATACATTTGTTTTTGTCTAGGGACGAACCCAAAGCGAAGTGAGGGCGAGTCGCTAGTGAGTATATAAAAACTTATGTAGCTAGTAAGTATATAATAAAATGTATATTGTATATATATATAGGATAAGTCCCGGACAGACGCCTATAAGGGAGAAACGCCTAATAAATTTAAAAATTAAATTATAATATGTATGTTTAATTACATTTTTGAAGTAAAACTTCTTTACGCACGGTTGACTTTGGGGGTAAGCTGGTGAATGCGTTACGAAAAAATGTACGTACGTTTGTTGCCATGGTAACGTTGTTATTGTCTGACAAGTGATATATAAATATTATATTTTTTCCTTAAATGATATTCTACAAATATATGATTGGTATATGCCTAATATGCGTTATTTTTAGTATCTCACCTATGCTAATTATTTAAAACATAAATTGAATTTCATAAACAGTACCGATAATCTCCAGAAGTTTTACTTCTTGCGTGTGTACACATTCATGCACGGGCTATTTAATTTTTATTTAATCATTGGGATTAGAACATGTTTGTCGTATTTTCATATAAAATAACAGAAAGTAAATAAAATCAAAAGCTAAGATTATATTAGATAAATACATTGAAACTATTTTAAAAATAAATAAACTCGATTCGATTTCAATTTCCTACGTTTATTTTCTTAGAAACGGAAAATGTATAAGTCTTGGTATCAGACTCGTTTTAAGGAAATGCTATTAATCTTATACGAGTTCATTTAGTTTTTATATCTTTTATAGAAGAAACGAGATTTTTTGCATTAGCTTTATAAGCAATAGGAGATTTATTAGTTTCCATATGGTATTTCCTAATAGTTGCAAGATTTTTCTCTTCCCTAAACAATTGAGGGCTGCCATAGGTATACAAAAATATTTAAAATAAATCTACATTATTAAGTAAATTTTAAATCAATCATTATTTAGTAATTTTAAAAGGAAGTAGCAAATTGGAAATTCGATGAGCTCATCTCGCGATAACTATCAACAAAATATGAAAATTAAAGATAATTAAAACGATATAAAAAGTAAAACGCGTTTGTATTGTTTTTTGTTTGTTGATATGAAATTAAGGTTGATGCATTGTAATATATATAATCTTTCTATAAATTATTTTTATTAAGGTAATACTTAAGCAGACCCACAGTCAATCACTAGCTTTCTCCTTAATGCATATTATTACCTATATCATAATTACAATAGTATTTTTATTTCTTATGTACTACTAGCGGCTCACTCTGACTTCGCTCGGGTTTGCCTTTTGAGAAACAAAAACAAATCTATTCCACGGGAACCGTACGTTTATCCGGGATAAAAAGTTGTTATTCTGATATATGAACTATAATATTGTAAAGTTTCATTAAAATCCAATCAGTAGTTTTTGTGTACTAAGCTGTATAAGTTACTATAGTTTTTAACTATCCCACGGGAACTCCTTAATTTTTCGGGATGAAAAGTATCTAAAATGTTGACCGGGGATATATTAAGAACCACCGTGCAAAATTTCATTTAAATCGGTCCAACAGTTTCGGAGATTAGCCCGTACAAAGAAACAAACAGACACAGAAACAAAAAAAAAAAATAGAAAAAAATTGGATTTGTTCTATTTCTCTTGTTACACCCCCCTGACCCGGTGAACCCAGGGGAGTGTACCCTGATCCGGTTTTTAGCATTTTTTTCCAATGTACAGACATTCGACCTCTACAATTTTATTATATGTATAGAAGAACATGTCACGTTTCGTAAGAACGCAAGTTGTTGTCCTTGCATTATTCACATGACACTAATTTGAAAGCTCACTACTTACGAGAACTACTTCATAACGTAAAATAAAACGTTACTTATCTCGGAGACAGCATGTATTGTTATAATAAATTTCCTCATATTACGTGCAATATAAGTAATTATTTTATGTAAGAATATAACACTTTAAATTTTTATTTTATTTTATTTATTTATTTTCGTTCAGACACAGGTCCATATTTAAATAACATATCTCATTATAAACATTTAACAATATATTGGAACTTAATACTATTAGGAACATTATTTTATGTATTTAAATGACGATCTATGTGTCGTCATCCAATGCCACATTATGTGACTGTCAAGTCTTTCAGCCACAGTGGCTACAAGACTATTGGGACTATCGCGCACTCGCCGCATCAGAGACGCTATTCGTGATTTTACTACTGCGTAAAAGTCTGGCACACCAGCACTAGCGAACATCCCCGAAGCACTGCAAAAAATTTAAAGTAATACTTTGATTAATTTATTGATTACCTATAAGTAGTATTTATCAAAATGTTGAGATTTTAAAAGCTTTTTTTTTGTTAAGTATATTAGCATCGTCTTAGATCTAATTGCGAAGAATTATGACTGTGAAACGTTCATTAACGTGATCAAAATACACGTATTTAATTAGTTAAAACATATTGCATGGATTAATTATGAGGGTAAATTCATTTCATTTCTAAATGGTAACATCCATAAATTATTTTTATTTGTATTTTTAGCATAGTCCCTTCCGAGATATATAGGTATGTTAAATACTGATATATTTTTTATCTATTCGTCATCGATTGTAGAATATTATCATGTCTGACTCTCCTGACAAATAATAGCGTCAAAACAAACTTTTTTTATAAAATAAAATGATTAAACCCAGCCTTTAATATCAAAGCAAAAATAATGCACAAAAGCACAAAAGATTGAAACGACAAATGGTTTTTGCTGTGTTACTCTTACTTTACCTCGGCAGCAATAGATAGGCTATTACTTTATTTTATTTAGTACCTATATTAGAGAGTACAAAGACTCTTTTATTCTTCTAACTTCTTCCAGAGACGGATTCGTATTGAAATATACGAAGATAGGGACACGAACAATGTTCGGCTTTGTTGTCATAGCAGCAATAGCCTCTAAGAAATCGCGTAGATTACCGTCATACAGACAACTGTCACAAAGAGGTCCTTTCGTCGTGGTATACAAGGCGCAATGCGATAAACTTTAAAAAAACGTATACATATTTGTTACTATGCAATAAATTTTGCCCATTGCTCTTCTCGTGGTAGATACAATGATAAAAAGTAGCTAATATTTTAAGGATATAAGCTATGTCTATTCCAAATAGTTAAATCTGTTGAACCGATACAGTACGGGAAAGAAACACACACATTTACATTTTAGTGTTTATAATGTGAAGAATACTTGAAAACGCGTGCCTTTCTTTTACAAATATCCCTGTATTATAAAGAACTGCCAAATAGCCAGTAGTACCAACTCTTTAACCGTTTTAAAGGAAACTTAAACATTTTTGTGTCAATAAGATACACACGATCACTATTAATAAAAAATCATAATTTTTATCTTATTAATAAACCATAAGTACTACTACTAGGAACTAGCCATATAAACAATATATATAATAAAAAATAACTAATAATGTTATCTGATCTTAATTTATTTCCACGTTTTCATGGTAATATATAAAAACTTTTTTTATGATAACATCTAACCTATTACGACGTCCTTTGAAAATTTACAAAGTCTAAGTGAATAATGAAAGGGACCACTCAGTCGTGACCACTTTTACGCAATAAAAGCAAGTGCATATTCCAATACTATTTCGGTTGTCACTCGCACGCACGTCGGATTTCCGGTAAACTGTAGCAATCAGCGGCAGCTAATGACTCGTCCGCTCCTGCACGGATTAGAGCGATAGAGGTACGACGCTGGAATTCAAAGTTTACCAAAAGTCAATTTTGTAGGACTATACATTTTAAAGATATTTGATAACATTTAGAAATTTTAAGAGGATGTATGTACCTACTAACTTCTATGTGTTTATTCATTATTTTTATGTTTTTTGCTCTCCATTCTATATAATTATTGTAGTTTAAAATTAAAACAAAAATATCTGATTAGTCACCTAAGTTTATTATTTTTTACTTTTCAGAGCATTGAAGTATGTTTACATTTTTCTTTCAAGATTAAATGACAATGGTATCATTGTAATTAATCTTATATATCAACCAGCATTGCCCGCGGCTCCGCCCGCGTTCAGATGATACCAATACATATACCAATTTCATTGCGCACAGCAAGATTGGTAAATAATGGCGGTGATTGACAATGCCACAAAGGTTCCTCAGTTAATCTCATATTTGATTTAGTAATATTGCACTTTTTGTTTTAACAATAACATTTATAGTATGTCTATACTTCTGTTTTGTTTGTTTGTTTAGTTTTGGGCGATAAACTCTCAAACTACTGAATTAATTTTAATCATTTATGTACTAATAGACAGCTATTGATTAATTTATATTTAGCAGATTATTTAAATTACATAATAATAACTTTTCTTAACGTTAATTTATCGCGAAACAGGAATGGGTTAGCGTTTGTTAGTAATCTTATCCGAAATGATTTTCAAAAGAAGAAAAAGTTCCAGAAGTAAATAATTAAGGTAAATAAGTAAATAATTCTAAGCAAATGCTTTTTATTATTTCATATGGCTCGGTTAATATGATTAAATGAATCGATATTGTTTACACGCAAATATTATTCGTATTTATTTTAATGTTGACCTAACAAAATACGTAAGTAAGAAAAACAACACAGTATTTTGCTATACGGAACCTATAACGCGCGAGTTGGACTTGCAGTAGCCGAATTTATACATTACAAGATTTACAAATATTAACATCAATTACTTAACAATAAAAATTTAAAAATATTTTCATTTGAAAATTGTTTCGGCCAACAAAATATTAATAATATCTCACTAATTTATAAGGCCAAAAAGTTTGTTTTATTGATAATTTGAACACGGGCGGTGCCGCGGGTAATTTGATAAAAACTTAGAAAGTTCATATCTGTATATTCAATTTTTTGGAATTAAAACTACGTATTTTAAAAACAAATGGCGAAATCTATCGCCGAATTTCTACATAACATTTAAAGAAATATTTTTGGAATTATTTTAATGAATAAAATAACGCTATTGATAATTTTTTTTTCAAGATAAGCAATTTTTAATACTTTTTGCCATATTTTGTAAGATACCTTGCTAAAATGTTTATAGTATCATCGTGGTTTTATTCTAACCAGCTTTTGTATTTTTAGTCAGAAATGAGATATTTTTCCGCGGTAAAAGTATATGTTGACCCGAATAACCAGCTATCACCATATCAAATTTCATCAAAATTCCTCCAGTGGTTTTTCCTTGATGCGGTAACAGACAGACAGACAGACAAAAATTCTAAAAACTATAGTATCTGCCTCTGTATCGATAATAATGTATATTTTAATAAGATTTTCCAAAAAATATTTAATGTACAGATTCGGCTAAGTTAGAATTTTATTATACACTAGCGACTCACGCTCGCTTCGCTCGCGTTCGTCCCTAGGTACGTTTTCACGGTTAGCTACTTATACATAAATAGTAGCTTGCTACTTCTAAGATATTCATTTAAATTATATAGCGATTTACCCTCGCTTTGCTCGGGTGCGTACGCCGTACGCGGATTTTGTTCACAATTTCATGGGTTTTAATTTTTTTTTGCGGAACCCTGATTCTTTTTCTAAAATAAAAGTAGCCTAAGTTACTCCTTATAACATCAGCTATCTGCCAGTGAAAGTCTCGTCAAAATCAGTCCAGCCGTTTCGGAGATTAGCCGGAACAAACAGACAGACAGACAGATAGACAGACAGACAGACAAAAATTGTAAAAAATGTTGTTTTGGTATATGTATCGTGTATACATCTATATGCATTTAGTAAAAAGCGGTTATTTTTATGTTACAAACAGACACTCCAATTTTATTTATCTGTATAGATATATGTATATTAATTAATTATCGTAACTAAATTTATTTTGCCCTAAGGGGTGAAATGTTCTTGTGAATGTTGTTTTAACCATACATATAATTGTCTCGGTCTGGTGAAGGCAAGGCATATGCAAATGAAAGTTTCCTCACGATGTTTTGCTTCACTATATTAGCAAGTGGTAATCATAATGGAATTCATCGAGGTGCAGAGCCGAGGCTTGAACCAACTTCTTGATTTAAGCGTGCGCTTTACTAATAGCGTCCACTGTACCATTGCTTATCAGTTTTTGCATTGGGATTGATAACGAGTTGGAGAGTGTGATAGATTTTATTTTGGTACATCAAGTGTTGAAAATGCGTTAGAATTCGGAATAAAAACATAGTGAAGATTCAAACTTATACAATTATGATTGTCACTAGCACGCACGCAATCTAGCAATCTGTGGCAAGTAATATGAATCGGTCTCCCCCTACACAGATTAAAGTGTTCAATGGAGGCGCGGTCGTGAGTGCTCATTCAGATTTTGGTAAAAGGCAATTGGTTTTTGTTGACCAAACTATCCCAGACAATTTAGTGTTACAGTTTTTTTTATGATATCGTATTTTTGCTTTTGTAATATTATGATGTAAAAAACATTCAGTATGAAATATACCTATTATGAATTATAAAGCGGTCTTTGCATTGCCACTTATGAAGTAATTTTAAAATCTACAGTTTCATTGTGGCACAACAAATTGCATTCTTTTTCCAATAAACAAAAGAATTTTATTTTTTGAGGATAATCATATTAAGTAGTCATTGTTAAAAGGATAAAAGAGCAAACAGTATCGATCAATTCAATGAATGATTGAAACAAAGTCCCGTCATTCAGATGACGGATTATGCACAAGTACACTACAGGATATTTCCCATGAGTGTATCGGAATCTCATTAGTGGTAAGTCCACAAGTGTGGTTGACAGATGACGGATTCCCACCGCGCAGACTGTCACACTGTCGGACAGCGTCGTAGCTCATGTGTAGTCTGCCTTATATTGATTTTTCTGTTGGTGCTAACCTAATTGTAATATAATTTGAATATCAGTAAATTTCTTAAGATATAGGTAGCTTATGCCTGCAGTTTATTATATTATGTAGAAATAAAAACAATACTGAATTTTAAAATGGAAAGACATTACTTCAACTTACAAAATATAGACTACAGTATTATTTTTTGACCTTTTGATGAGCTATTGGGCATATTTTATTTTACCGTTTCTTTTATTTAAGAGTACATTGAGTGTAATTATATTTTAATTAAAACTATCTTTTCGGATTATTTCGCGGATTTATTTTGATTTTTAGTTCCCGCCTTTTCGATTACGAATATTCGCGTAAATCTAAGAAAGTATTATGAAATTATATTATATCATGTACATATAAGGTGTACATTTACAATTGGCACGAAAGAAAAATTCACTGTAGCTAGAAAATAATATACGAATTCGATTTACCTAAGTAGCATCGTATAGAAACAAGAATGTGAATATGAATATTCAGTTACAGTGAGTATTCTTATACTGCATTCACAGTAACAAGATTCGTCAGCAGAACAACGTCATGCCGACACCGTCGACTCAATGCATTTTGCGCTAACTCGCACTACACGACCCTAGGACGTTTGGCAAGCAACTACAAAACTGTCGTATAAACCCTGATATGAAAATCAAATTGTTCCAACTCAAAAGACAATCGAGATTGAAAACTTTTAAACTTTTAAAGTGAACAGACACTTTAAAACAATTTGGCTTTGGCTACAAAATATTATAAGGCTTCATAGATTGAGAAACTAGTTCGATTTTCACTTTAGAAATCCGTGTTGTTACTTCCGACAGCTTAGTATAAATTCGGATAAAGTAAGTTCAATCCGGGCTAAACAAGTTGAAATTGAAACAAGTAGTCGAATACTTGTATCTTTACGCTTTGAAAAGACAGAAAGAAGTAAGTGTAAGGCTCATTCAGTATTGTCCCGTGTGGATGCACAATGCACATGCAAGGTATAGAAGGATTATAGCGACGCAAATCTCACTTGTTCGAAATAGAGTTAGGGATTCGCTGAGATTGTGTTTTATATTCTGTGTTGTATGATTTAGGAAAAAGTACTTCGTGAAATCTGTGTGGAAATTGTATAATAAGATTTTATTTTGAACTAGCTATTTACTCTCGCTCGGGTGCGTCCATAAGCTTAAATGGTTTGGCAATGAAAAAAACGTCCAAAGAAAACTTTTTTTTACGCGAGAAACCTTTTTCGCCTTTTTCGCAGGCGTATCTGAATCAATAGTTTAGGAACGTAAAGAGGACAAAAAGCTGAACATTTATTTTGAATTTTACAAACACGTATTTGGAATTGTAACTGTGACCTATATCTTTTAAATGTTAACATCCAGTAGCTTGCTTATATACATAAGTCACTAGCGGCTCAACCTCGCTTCGCTCGGGTTCGCCTCTAGAAAAACAAAAACAAATCTATCCCTCGCGAACCGTATTTTTTTCCGGGATAAAAAGTAGCCTATGTGTTATTCCAGACTATAATTATCTTTATGCCAAATTTCATCTAAATCCGTTCATCCGTTCTGGCGTCAAAGAGTAAAAAACATCCATTCTCATAATCTTTCTCATTTATAACATTTATACATATATGAGATTTTATTATCATTAGCATTTATAAAATTGTTTTAAATTAAGCAAAAGGTATTGAGCTAAAATATTTTATATATACACACACACACACACACACACACACACACACACACATATATATATATATATATAATTATTGCCACGAAAATACAGTATTAAATATATTATAAATTATTTATATTTATAAAATAATAATTACCTCTAACTTATAAAGATATCTTGAAAATTATATGAAACTACCTTATAAAACCTATCCAATAAAAACCAGACATGATAAATTAATTAGACACCTAAGTATTTAATTTTTGAAGTCGGCCAAAAATAAATATTCATATCGTTGGTAGGTACAACTCAAATAACTTAGATAATGTTTGTCGGAATTGAGCTTTACACAGAGAGACTTTAATTAAGCAACAAGTTTATAACTAATTCACTCTTACCAAACATTGGATGAGAATTATTATTCGTATTTAATGAACTAAGGCGTTGCGACGAGCTATGCATACGATTAGCATCAACCAAGTGCATCTCTCGCGAGATTATGTAAATTTTACACCAACATCGTACATTTAGTTAGGCAGTTTTGAAGGCATTTGCTTTAAATAAATACAAATTGCGCAAATTTAGAAAGCTGCAGTGAAATATGTTGACATAAGAGTATGGTAACATCTCCGCCGACGCATTTTTACTTTAATGGTATAGTTTATATAATATGCAAAAGCTATCAATATCTATTTCGTCCATATAATTTCGGTGTAGGTAACACTTGCCGCAAATTGCTCGCTAACATTTATGTAGCCAATTACTCTTGTGGCATTGACAATATTTCGTAACGAGCTTAATAATATTTTACGTCACGACGTTGCAACTCACGAAATGTTTTCTGTACGTTATAGTTTATACAATTTCATATTTTGTTTCCAATTTTGTAGTATTAACAAATAATACACATAATAACTTCGCCAAAAGGTATTTGCACAAGCAATTTATGTTAATAACTACATATATTGTTGTGCAAAAATGCTTTTAGCTATGCTTACTCTATCAATATAACGGTGAAGTAAAGAAAAATATTGACGCCTAGTAAGGAAAAAGCAGATGTGTGCCGTTAACCTAAAGATGGCGAAATTACTCGCCTAAATACCAATAGATCTAAACAATTAAGTACCTAACAGTACAAAGGTTTAGACATCAACGGTCCATTTCCAGTCACTGTGTTACCAAACACTTCGCAGAGATACCTATGAGCCGAGCGATAGTGACTCCACTCGCTTCCTCCGCGGTAGACGCACGTCGCGATATTAATCGAAAACCGGTGTGAAACTAAGATAACAATTTCGCACTACGATTATTTTAATATCTATTTATTATTTTTTTATATGCAAATTAAAATGTAGTGATATTTTAATTACGTAGTGAACAATAAAATATACTTAATTTTCATTGTCTTTACAAAAATATAGACTTTAGTTTTACTTGTATTATAGTTTCTTATAATGCTTTTTCTTGTTCCAGATGTCGTCAGTAGTGTTAACTTAAGTGTAGTGAGTAAAGTCAAATCTTGGATTTTGGTGCACTGAAATGTGAATTTTGTGTTGATGATGTTTAAATCGTTTTTCGTGTGAAAACTTTGGCCTGATGAATTACCAAGTGTAACTTTTCGCTGTTTTTGTAATTGGTTTACTAAAACTCATTCGCCATGGAGACAGAAGAGCTCACCAAACTCGTAGATGGAATATACAAGGTAAGAACTCTTAATTTTAACATACACTTAAAACTTTTGACATTCTAGTGATAAATATTGTTACTTTGCCCATAATTCTCGCATGAGTTTCTAACATAAAAGTGACATCGTTTTAAAAGTTTCGGTCTTCTATTAAGTTTTGTTTTTAAAATGTTAAATCCATATAAGATTTTATTGATAGTCTAACTGCTGTTAATTGATTATTATACTTCTAAAATATATAATCATATATAATAGTTTAATAAAGACCTCGGTAGAAACTTGTAAGTCTAGCTCTCAAAAAGTTGTTTTTTATTTTTTGTTTATGGATATTTTATTATATTTGACTTTGGATACGAGACTCTTCCTGATTTCTAATATATATGTATATTATTATGATACAAGTGAAAGGGATAGCGGAGGCCATTGCGGCCTTATTGAGAGGAAAATAAAGTTATAAAATTATACACTTCGAGTTAAGACTACGACAGAGGTATTTTATTATGTAATGTTAGAAGTTATAATTAGATATTAGAGTTCTCGACTTTATTCGTTTAATTTTCTGCTTCATATTTTGTGTTTCTGTAAACACCTAAGAAAATATAATTGTATGAGAATGAATTACTATGTTTAATTATATTTACTCTTGAAATTATAATTATGATTTTCGTGAATATTCTACTTAAAACGAGTTAAATTTTTACAAGAAAATATTATAAGCATCGGACCTCGTGATGAAAATAAATACTCTACCGCATTTATAAATTTAAATTAATTGTAGCAATTTAATAACGAAACAAAGGCTAACTCAAGAAAATTGTGAAGAGACAGCTTAAATTATCTTTAATGTAAGTTTGATGTTACAGTGTAAGAGTTTTATAATTAAAATTAAAATAGAAAAAAATAAGTACTTGAATTGTTTTCGCAATGTCTGACCTTTACTTCCATAGTTAAGCTGATAGAAAAGTGAAAATACGGGTATAAAGGCTCAGGCGGATGTTCCACCTGCCTTACAAATGTCAAGGTCAAACGGTCACCACTCAGAGACCACACGATTTCTCTAACTTGTTTGATATAAATATGTATGTTTATCGCATACCGCACTCGGGTCAAGCATTTCGACTTTCTGATTGTTTTCTCCGTATAAGAATATGGCAATGGCCTATTCCGCCTTTTTTTTTCTTCGACTCAGAATTTTATTCTGTGACCTGAGAGTTGAAATATTGATTTGCTATTCGATTGGACAGTAATTAATGGACTATGAAATGAAATACAAAAAATATGTAAATAGCGTCCGTAGGCGGTTTTTATTCATTAATTTATCATAATTTTACCGTACTGTTAAAGTCCTCTAATCTATACAGATAAACAAAATTGAAGTGTTTGTTTGTAATGTCAACATAACAGTTTTTTACTTAATGCATATGTTATTATATATGGTGTTTATAAGAAAAATACAAGTTTTAATTTTTTTGTCTATGTGTCTGTTTGTTCTGGCTAATCTCTGCAATGGCTGGACTGATTTTGATGGGACTTTCACTGGCAGATAGCTGATGTTAGAAGGCGTATCTTAGGCTTATTTTTATTTAAGAAAAAGAATTAAGGTTCCGCTCAAAAATATTAGAAGGTACATACGTAATGATTAGGGACGCACACGAGCAAAGCGAGGTTAAGTCACTAGTAATGATATATTTTAGTGATTATTTTTAATAGTGTAAAGAGACTAAGAAGTTTTAAAAGATAATAATAATTAATTTATTACCATGATTGTTGAAAACGTTTTACTGCTTAGGTATTCTTATTTTAAGGAATATTGCAGGGCATAACATTTTCATAGGGCTATTCGGATGTAACGATCAATAAAACGCAACCTTATTTTGGTCGTATGTAAATGCTTATTCCGATTTGAATAATACCATAAAACGATTTATCATCAATAACATTTTTTATATTAAAATTATATGTATTTGTTTCTGTCTTTATTTCTTTTATATGTATTAATAATATATGATGAATTCAACTAAAGAAAATATTTAGTATTAAATTATTATAATTTTCAATGACAATCACAAGTCTCGTAAGAATAGAAAAGCTTATTTTAACCTAATTTTTATTAATTATTAATATAAATATTACAATGTTTCTCTAACAATCATAATATGTACTGGAAATGTAATGTTTTTTATAAAATTATTAATATTGTATTGTAACCTACTATCCTTTATCACAAATATCCTTTAATATTTTTATAAATCTTAAGAATGCCACCAAACTATTGGTGTTTCAGATCACTTTCAAGTAATTGCCATACAAGACATTAATGAACTTATTTTAAAACGGAAAATGGCCATACGAAGAAACTAGACTATGCTATTTAGCCTTATGATCAGTACTTTATTTAGGTATATAACGATTTAGGTTACATTTGCAGTATATAATCTATACATATTATAAAATTCTAACTAAGCCGAATCTGTACATTAAATATTTTTTGGAAAATCTTATTGAAATAGACATTATTATCGATGCAGAGGCCGAATCTATAGTTTTTAGAATTTTTGTCTGTCTGTCTGTCTGTCTGTCTGTCTGTCTGTTACCGCATCACAGAAAAACCACTGAAGGGATTTTGATGAAATTTGGTATGATGATAGCTGGTTATCCGGGTCAACATATAGGATACATTTTACCGCGAGAAAATATCTCATTTCTGAAAAAAAATACAAAAACTGGTAGGAACAAAACCACGACGATACTATTTGTAATCAGTTTAGCAAGGTAACTTACAAAATATGGTAAAAACCATAAAAATAGCTTATCTTGAAAATCAAATTATCAAAAGCGCTATTTTATCCATTAAAATAGTTATTTTAATTAATATTTATTTATGTGTTATTTAGATATTCGACAATAGATGACAATAGATGTCGCCATGTGTTTTTAAAATACATAGTTTTAATCCCAAAAAAATTAATGTACAGATATGACCTTTTTTCGATTTTATTAGAATTACTACTAAATCGCCCGCGGCTCCGCCCGTGTTTAAATTATCAGTAAAGCAAACTTTTTCGCTTCATAAATTAGTAACTATACATACAATAAAATTGTAACAAAGCCGAACCTCTAAATTCAATATTTTTTCGGAAAATCTTATTGAAATATTCATTATTAGCGATATAGAGCCCGAATCTATAGTTTTTAGATTTTTTTCTGTCTGTCTGTATGTGACCGCATCACAGAAAAACCACTAGAGGGATTTTTATGAAATTTGGTATGGTAATAGCAGGTTATCCGGGTCAACACATAGGATTCTTTTTACCGCAGGAAAATATCTGATTTCTGAGAAAAAATACAAAAACTGGTTAAAGTATAAGCACGATGATTCTATTAATATTTTAGCAAGGTAACTTACTTATATATTATGTTAAAACTATTAAAAAAAACTTATCTTAAAAGAAATATTAACAGCGCTATTTTATTCATTAAAATAGTTATTTTAATGAAAATTTATTTATGTGTTATTTAGCTATTTGACAATAGATGTCGCCATGTGTTTTTAAAATACGTAGTTTTATCAAAAAAAAAAATGTACAGATATTATAACCTTTCTATGACTTTACTATAATTACTACTAAATTACCCGCGGCCCTGCCCATGCTTAAATTTTTAATAAAACAAACTTTTTGGCTTTATAATTTAGTAAACATATTAGTAATATTTTGTTGGCCGAAACAATTTTCAAATATTAATTAATATTTGTAAATTTTTATTGTTTAGTAAATAATGTTAATGTTTTTTAATCTTTTAATGTAAAAATTGGGCAAATGTAAATCCAACTCGCGCATTTTAGGTTTCGTATAGCAAAATACTATGTTGTTTTTCTTACTTACGTGTTTTGTATGGTTAACACTAAAATAAATACGAATAATATTTACGTTTCCACAATACCTACTCATTTTTTGCACCGTAAAAATAAGTTCAATTTATATTATTTTATAACATTTTATGGAAAACAAGTTTATGGCTGTTAAACTGCCAAAGCGGGTAACTAAAAATATTTCATATCTCAAAAACTATGAAAAAGTATTTTAGGTACTGTTATACCTCAACTTTTTCACCTTTTCTTGACACTTTTTCTTGGAAGGTAAAGGCTTAAAGGACACAATGAAACGCTTACGACTTTAATCATATTAGCAGAGCCATATAAAATAATAAAAAGTATTTGCTTAGAATATTAAATTAGTCAATAGCTGTCTATTAGTAAAACATGAATAAAATTAATTCCGTAGTTTGAGAGTTTATCGCCCAAAACTAAACAAACAAACAAAACAAAAGTATAGAAAACAAAAAGTGCAATATTACTAAATCAAACATGAGATTAACTGAGGAACCTTTGTGACATTGTCAATCACCGCCATTATTTACCAATCATAGGGTGCGCAATGAAATTGGTATATATGTTCTTACATATGTATACTAATATGTAAATGGCTTTGGTCATATGAACGCGGGCGGAGCCGCGGGAAATGCTAGTATGAATATATAATTAAAAATTACATTAAAAATGCGTAGGTGTATTTGGTTTTTTTATTCATTCACGCATTAAAAGAAAAACAAATGACATTTATTTTATTTCTTGTAAGATATAATATCTCGTTATTATCGCTGTACTGAAGTGCTAGCATTATTGCCACTTTTCTTTGCGTACACTAATTATATAATATTTATTATACGGCACTTCTTGCAATGTGTATAATATATTCAAGTATAATTTACATAGTTTATGAACTCAAGAGTTATATAGGCTGCTTTTCATCCAGTAAAATTAATTAGTGTTTCCTGCGGAAATTGCTTTGTTATTGGATAGTTAATTTCAAAGTTACTAAACGACGTGTTAGGCATCATTAAAACCTGCGTTAAGCGAGAAACTGTAGCTAATTCTAAATAAAATAATTCCCTATTACAATCCCTAACAGTCTTAGTGCAAAAGATTTTCATATCCCTAATCGCGTTATTAAAATAGTATTTGTAAGAATTCTGAAATAGAATTAAGTAATATGATTTGCGTGCAAAAAGTAGGTTTTATGTCATGTTCTTAATTGAATAATCTGAATTCATGGCCAATTTGGAACTCATACCTATCTTGGATTAAAGCTAAAAACATTGGAAAACAGTTGCATGGTTTCCCGATATAATATTAGTTATTATATGGCCTTCATAGTAATTACAATACATTATTGTAAATAGATAATGTAGTATAATTGGACTAGAAATATGTGAGTGTTTTGTTTCATTATAATAATAGGATTAAATATCTCTTGAAATAATAACACAAATATATTAAAATATAAGTAAATATTGACTTTCACTTTTATGTTTCTATTTCAAATACATGTATATACAGTTTCAGCGATATATTTAAAAAAAATACATATTAAAATGTTAGGTAATTTCAATTAGACAATAGTATATGTTTGTTTGTAGCATTCTCTAAAAATTAAATCATAGGCATCAATTTTAAAGTATTACCTAAGCAGGCTTAGGAAGCGGGGGGTCCAATATTTTCTTACTTTTGCTGACATAGGGAGCGGGGGATATTAGAAATCTTATGTAATAAAAAAATATCTAAAATAATAAAAAAATTTCCAAAATAATTTTAATTATAGTTTAAATGAATATTATTATTTTTGGCATAATTTTACTTAATTATTTTTAATTCCGCTTATATTAGACGTAATATGAACATAATTATTATAATTAACGTAACTCTACACTTTCATGCATAGATTGGCTTGAATATAATATTTATTTTTATTTGTGGACACTGTCTATCATCTGTTTTATTCTTTCAGGTTAATTTTTTTTTAAGGGAGTTTAAAAGTTATTTGATAAATTTTAAAAGTATGAATAAGCGTGTAGTCTAAAAAACATCTTACGTCTTATCATTTCGGTGGAGGGGGGCACGTAATTTACTTATTTTTGCTTATAAAGGGGACAAGAGGATCAAAAATTCTTAAAATATGCTTAAGTAATACTTGAATGGCCCTCAACTTACTCGTGTCCATAACATACATATACATATGTAGGTACATAAGATATAAATGTCATTCGCAAAAAATTCTGTACCTATATTTTTTTACAAAAAATACTACTAGAAAATGAATTAAATTTAATTTTAACAAAATAAGTTGATTTTAATTGCTGGTAATAACTACCAACCGACATAACGAGTTTTGAAGGTTGATGATGATGAGTTTTAGGAAACTCTATTTAGAAATATATAGCGCTCTATGTTTTAGCTACTATTATATAAAATGGTCGTAAAGTTGAAAGCATTAGAGTATATTAGGTGTGCTACATTAGATAAGTGTTTAATTCTACTTCTACTGGACCATTGCCAGATGTCTACTTAAGCTACAATACTATATTGTTCGTAAGAGAATTAACTCCGTTATCTTACTAATACGTATTATATTCACTAAGTTTTCAGTTTTGACTTAAATGTTTTATTAGTAAAAGTCATACTTCATAGTGGCTACTCACCTCCACTACGCTCGGATTCGTCTCCAGTGAAAAACAAAAATAAATCTATCCCACGGGAACTGTACATTATTCCGAGATAAAAAGTAACCTATATACTATAACAGACTAAAATCTATCTCTGTGTCAAATTTCATCTAGATCCGTTCAGCCGTTTTGGCGTGATTGAGTAACAAACATCCATTCAAACTTTTGTATTTATAATACTAGCAACTCACCCTCGCTTCGCTTGGGTTCGTCCCTAGTTAAAAACAAAAATAAATCTATCCCACGGGAACTGTACATTATTCCGAGATAAAAAGTAACCTATGTGCTATTCCAGACTGAAATGAAATAAAATTGAAATGAAATTTATTTATTTAGTAACAATTCTTATATGTAATTATTATAAATAAATGGGATAATTATATGTACTAGTGTTCGCCCAGTGGTTGAAATTCGATCATAATCATTGTATATAAAAAACTGTTTCTCATTTTTTTTATTGATAACACTAAAGTTCTGCAATAGCTGCTAAACAAAATAAAAAGGAAAATGGTTTGACATATACAGGAGAAAAAAATACCGAACTGTTTCGTCTTTGCCTATAATATAAGCTGCTGGTCTAGAGGAAAATAGGTCATGAAATTTATCTCTGGAAGAACCTCACTAGAAGAACACACTTTTCACTAGAATATACTGAAGTGGAAAACATGACAATTCATCCCCTAAAAAGGTTAAATAGAGGATGATAATTTGTATAGAATTTTATTATTTCAAGTCAGAAACATAGAATCGATTGTGCATTACTGATGGGAAATCTCATGAACTGCTTGTGCTTAATGTTTTTAATCTACAAACAAAAAATACATTTAATAATACATGACATCATCATAATAGACAATGCCAAGTCATAATATCACATATAGGATATGACAAAAATTGCTAAGTAGCTTTATTTTCCCTTATTTTCTAAGTTTAGTTTTTAAGCATATTTGGTAACATAAAATACGCTCATACAATTTCCTCGTGAGAAACTTTTCATAGTTATGCGTTTTCGACAAGTCACAATACCAGTATGGTAATTTCTCTTGTCACAATATTTGGAAAACTTGTTAAGGCTTTATATTGTGAAGAACGAATACATATTATGATATTTTTTTAGAAAAACGTAAGCAGAAACGTTTTTTAAGTGAGTGTTTATTTTAGTAATCACACACTGTTACCTACTATTCATATATAGTGAAAACTTAAAATAAAACTAAATGCTATTACCACAATAAACTAAAATAATTTAGAATTTTATACAGCATACCTAAAGTTTAAGTTTTGTACTTTTACATATATTTTTCATTAAAATTAATCATCTTACTAATATTATAAACGCGAAAGTTTGTAAGAATGTATGTATGGATGTATGTTTGTTACTCTTTCACGCCAGAACGGCTGGACGAATCTAGATGAAATTTGGCATAGAGATAGATCATAGTCTGGAATAGCACATAGGTTACTTTTTATTCCGGAAAAATTACGTTTCCCGTGGGATAGATTTGTTTTGTTTTTCTAGAGGTGAACCTGAGGGAAGCGAGGGTGAGCCGCTAATTGATTATAATTTTAAAGCATTTATTTTTTAGTAAATAAAATAATATTTATTTAAAAATAATTTGATTTTATAATATTTTTAATATTAAGTTATTTTAAGCTTATTCATTTAATAGTTTAGAATTAAATTACTAAGCACCTGCAGTATTTATAAAAGTTAAATCACAACTTAGAAAAGCTAACAACATGCACTTACAGTAATGAATAGCGTAATAAATTTAAATTTTTATTAACGACTATGCAATTAAAGCGTAAAAGCTCTCGCGTTCAAAAACTTTGAACAATATAAGAATGTCAAGGTTGCGGCATCGCCTCCAAGAATCAAGATATGCGGCACATTTGTCTTTGTTAGTATATCGTGCCAGCATCGCAAGTAACGTTACGAAACCATCAAGAAAGAGCTGCGCAATTAGTCCCACAATATCAAGAAACATGTATTTCACGGGTCAAAGTTGGGTGGTCGACGTTCACCCAGTTTCCTTACCCGAATGAGATTGCTCTGCGACATTAAGTCAGCCTAATGTAAATTTTCGTCATTACGCTGTGTCTGTTTATACTTAGTATTCGTGCGGATCATTGCGTGATTTCCTTCGGTCATAAGAAGAAATATAATATGTTTGTCTCGAGAACAATTTGCAGTGGGACCCTTATATTCTCAATTATTTATATCGCTCCGTCCTTCATAACTTGTAACATTATATTGTGCACATAACTCTAGAGCTTTCTCTATCTGCTTTTATTTTTTACTATGTATAAATTCGTATAGAAAAACTAACAATAATTCCGCCAAAACATACGTCCATATAAAAAATATTTGTAATAAATTAGTGTTTCAGTTAATTAAACGCTGACAAAAACATAAAAATTATAGACTGTAACACCACATTTAATATAAATAACTAAGTATAAACAAGGCCACAATTACATTGTCACTATGTCATAAAGTGCGCGGAAATGAAAAAGTCTCAAACAAATGACCGTCGCGTGATACCACGCTCTTAGGCACTAAGGCTTATTCGTAAGAAGCAATCTACATAACGTGCGTGTATGTGTAGGGAACGATCAAATTAAAGATATACTGGATATACATTTCCCTTACGTAAGTGCTTACAAAAACGCCAAGAAATACAACAGAAAATAAACGCAAAGTCGTCAGTGGGAATAATTTGTAAGATTTTTTTTCGTAGAATGGCTTAATGTTGTATTATTTGAGTATTCTGTTAAAGATGTTAAGTTCATGCCTTTTTAGTTAAAGTGAATTTAAATTAATTGTAAAAAAAATAGAAGAAAAATATACTGCTATATATAATAATAAACAGTATTAGGATTAACGTGTTGAGAGGCGCATACACACCCGTGTGTATTTTAACAATTGATTTCCCGGAAATTCGAACGAAGGCGTTAAAACAATTTAAAAAAATAAAAATAATTATTAGATAGATAAATGTTCTTTCTGATATGGACAGTTCTGTTTGGGTTCACGTACTATTCAATACGCTCTGTCTGCCTTATTTTCTCAGTCTGAGTCTGGATCACACAGAGTTATCAATCTATGCCAATACACCACACTTATTTAAATGAGAATGTCTTAGATCGAATAATATTCAATGTTATTTTCCTCTTCACTTACCTTATATCTAATTCAATAATTCTTACATAAATGTAAAGCCTGAAAAGGCTCTAAAGCCTTCTTTGTAAATAGTATAACAGTTTTCACTGAATTTCGACTGAAAATGATATAAACAAACACAAATTAAACTCATCTTTGTTGATAATACGTACATACGTACTAAACAAATAGAGTATTTGTTGTAGCTTTTGATCGTTCCTGTATATCTATCCTTAACATACAATGTTTGACTAATTAAAGTTAGCTTATATTTTAAGATTCAATGCGCGTATTCGACAGAGGATTAATTATTTATACTTCAATTATAGTTTTAGAGTCACTTAAACCGAAAATTTAAATGTATGTTTAATCTCCTGAACAAGTTAATAAGCGTCAAGCGTTTTTTGAATATAAAAATAATAATTGACGATTGATAAAAACGTTTAATATATTTAAATCAAATTAAGAATTTTAGATTAACGTAAGATTAGAAAAATTAATAATATTCGGAACCCTTTCACCCGAGTCCAACTCAGTTATCGAACATGCTTTCTAATTTATTCATAGATAACATTAGTCATTACAAATAATATTCAAAACTTGAATAAAGTCCTAATTTCTAAATGAAAAAAAAAAACATTTCTCCTAAATAACTATTGGCATTCAAAGCGCTCTCATACTAATCTTATCTGATCCACACAGTCCCTCTTGTTAGAATCGGTTCCTCTCATTTGAATAAGAATAGCCAAATTCCAGGGCGCTATAGACATGACAAGTTCATCTTGAAACGCTGTTCAAATAAACGAATATCTAAATTGTTTACATTTAAATAAATAATTAATATTATAAACTCTGTGTACTTGCAGATATTGCTTCAATATTTTGTTCAAATTACACTTACTGTTGTTTAAATTGAAATACAACTTTAAAATGTTATAGTATTCTACAAGCAGTACAAGAAAAGACGTAAGAAATGCATTCAATCGCATAGACATTCGCACGAGCAGTTAAACTCAAAAGGGCAAAAAGATAGCTAAAAATTCTTAAAACCTATTTTACTTCTATACACATTATTCTGAAAAAATACCAGCATTAAAAAAATAGTGAATCTACTACAACTTATTTGATTTTTTTCGTATGGACAACAACGCGTTGGTATAAAACATATTTTAGACTAGCGACTCACCCTCGCTCCGCTCGGGTTTGTCCTTACTTACGTTTTAACGTTTAGTATAGATTTCTCAGAGATGAGATATTTTTCCGCAGTAAAAAGTATCCTATATATCGATTAGGATAACCAGCTATCATCATACCAAATTTCATCGAAATCCTTCCTGTGGTTTTTCCGTGATGCGGTAACAGACAGACGGACAGACAGACAGACACACAGACAGACAGACAAAAATTCTAAAAACTATAGATTCGGGCTCTGCATCGATAATAATGTCTATCTATTTCAATAAGGTTTTCAAAAAAATATTTTATGTACAGGTTCGGCTTAGTTACACTTTTATTATACGAGTATATATAGATAGATCACTTAACGTATATATAGATAGATTACGAAATTCTTAATTTGATTCTAATTAAATTCAATCTTAATGCTAATGGCTTCAAATTAATTTAAATCATATATTTTAATTTAACAAACGTTAAATTATACTGCTTGTTAGTTACGTATTGTAATTTAAATAAACTTAAGAATATTTATGCATGTGGCCTTAATCATTTATAATCCTGATATAATTTAATAGAATATCGTATAAGTGTTATAGTAAATAGTTACGTTATAAAGCCTCCATTATTATATTACACTCAAATGTTTCAGCATCTTATATTTAGTTCCACCACATCAATCAAGTTACCCTATTTCTACTAAAGATATTATCTATAACAATCACGAAATATAGCAATAGGTGATCAATTGTAGTAATACAAACAAGACACAGGGGCTCATTATTTATTACTAAACGTCAAAACAAATATGACATTTTATTGCATGTTTTCAATGAATAAATAAATGTACGATATGATTAATTGATTTTTAACATGCTTTCATTATCTTCTCTTGCATTTTGTTAAATAAAACATATAGAATTTTTAGCGTTCTAATTGTCGTATATATTTGAAGCTTTAGGCTTTTTAATATTTAGCTGGGTAAAAATAAATTTGGTACAATAAAAAAAAAAAGATTTTCTATAAAGTAAATAAATAATATGAAAAATATATAAAAAATAGAGTCATGTGATGCATAGCAGCACTTTCAAATAGTTACTAGTAAACTCTTCAAACTCGAGCTCATGTGTTGTGGTTAACGACTTTTATACATTACTGTTGGTGATGAACGATGATCGAAGCGGAAAGTAGAATGAATATTACTGACAAAAAAACTGTGTTGTACAAGTTCATTTTTAGTATAATTTATTATTAAAAAAGAAAATACATCGTAATAGACATTTTCATTTTTAAAAAGTAATTTAGCCATGAATTAACTTATATCACATCAAGGATTCAAAGTTCTAATAGAACGTAACATAATGTTCTAGTTAGGGAACATGCTTAAGTGAAGAAGTAATTTCAGGCGGTCTATTTCTTTGATAGAACGACCGCATTAACCCGATTGGTTGAATTTAAATTTTCCAGGCATAGAATCTACATGGATAGGTTCTCAGATCACAATCGCAATGGTATTTAGGTCACAATCAAAAGTAAAATACAGAAAACAACATATTTATAACATGTTATACTTGTGTATTCTAATAATATCTAAGATTCAAACAAAAAACCTTTAAAAAAATAGAAAAAATACTGAGACCCCTAAATATAACTTTATTATAGCACTGGATGAACAGGTTTAATCTTAACTTTTAAGTTTCTATCAAGTTAAATTGCATATCTTGGACCTTGAAAATGTTTACTCAAAAAATTTTAAGATGCTGAATCTTTTAAAACTTCTCCCTTGTAATATTATTTACATTTTAGCAGACTTTACGAAATATTCGAACTCGTAATATTTAAAAGGAGGAGGAAAATAAAATGTACAGAGGGAGCTCTTCCTTGTCAACATATTTTTATTCAAATTATAATATGTATAGTATAATTTATGCTGTTACTAAGTATATTTACGAAAAAAATATAATAAATGTAGCATAAATATGTTCTTGGAATATTCAAGGATTTCATTTAACTAGGATATAGTAACCAACTATATTCTTTAACTCTAATAATCGCATCAAATTGCACATAAATTTTCTTATTTGGTACCATTTTTCTTATATTCTCTTTGTTATTTTTTATTTATTGGCTTTATATGAATATCTTTTTAAATACATTCCCGCTCCTTCATTTTTTCTTTCAATTAAAAGTCTGGATTCATTATCTTAAATAAATAATACACTTATTTCCAAGTTATTATACAGTATTTAAAATGTCAGTACTAAAAAAAATAGAATGCGTAATATAAATATTTATTACAAATAGAACTTTTGGATAGTGCTTTAAAAATTTAAAAGAGCGTACTTGCTACATAGTGATTATTGTGCGGAAGTTGCGATTCAGTGTGCACTTGGCATGTCAGGTTACCGGTGAGACGGTAACAACGAGTTACTGGTAATACGAGTCACAGTCGCATGTCAAATGGTAACGTATAAACTCTGAAAATATAAAATTCATTCTGATATCTAAAAGGATTTGGTGCGATAAGACTCAGTATTTTATGACCTCTTTCTATCTTTGCTTTGTAATATAAATTCAGAAGTCAATGTGCCGTGTTATATTTTTCTCTTCTTTTAATACAATTTGGCGTTTATATTGTCAATATTTCTATTTTCCGGATCTTTGTTATGGATATTATCATAACCTTTATATCTGTATGCAAAATCGTATTTGTGTACCAGGTTGGGCTGACAATGATTATTAAGTTTTTCTTTCAAGTGAGAATAAATAAATAAATAATAAATATGTTAGGACATTAACACACAGCACCATCCAGTTCCATGATAACCTACGAGGCTTGTAATATAGATCCCAGATAGTTGATACACTAGACATATATAACTTTAAATATATACATAATATTATAAATATAAACACCCATGACTGGAGTACAAACATTTGTGCTCATCACACAAATGAATACCCCCAGTGGGACTCGAACCCGCAACCGCTGGCACAGTAAGTAGAGTCACTACAAACTGAGCCAAACGTCTCGTCATAGAATAATCGTTGTCCCTGACTTTGAGAGTGAAGGAACAGAAAGTACACTATAATATTTCATATGCAGTTGGAAAATCTTAGTGAAATTCCGTCGTCCTGGTTGAAATCGATTAGGAGGACATTATTATTACAATAATTATAAAAGACGGATAGGACGATATTAAGATTGGTAAGATAAATAAGATAAGGTGCAATGTACAGATTTAATGCTTTAAGCGCCTAACATCTCGCATTAGTAACTATAAAGTAATCAGGAACATATTACTGGGGTCTTATGTAACAACAGTTAGTACGAAAGAAACTTATGCATATCTTAACTTCTTTAATTAAATATATGAAGGAAATAATTAAGCTTTAATTTTGCTAGGCTGAAGACCGCTTGAAAAGTACGACTATTCAAAGACCTTTGAAGTATGATTCATGAGTCGCCTGTATTTATTTGCTACTTCTTATAACAAGCTCATTAAAATTGCGATATCTTTTTTATACATTTCTGTATTAAATGTATAATATTAAATGTATAACGTTTTCTTTATTCATAATAATATTAATTATTATTGATAGAGAAAATATCAATGGAAATTTAAAATAGTTTTGTTGAGTTTACTCTATTCAGAGATATTTTTATCGATCGAAAATTGTGGTAGAGTTTTACATTATTTTTTGTATATGCACTGTTGAATTATGTTACTTTGTAGGAACTGGGACTCTACAATATTGGAGGGTTTACGAGTAGTTCTCACATTTCCCTATAGCGAAGGAGTCGTTAAATATTGAGTTATAAGATCTAATATTTGTGATTTTGTAACTTTTCTATTATTCATTATATTGTTTTTTAACTTTATTTCATTTTTCATTAATAACTATCACTTTATAAAAAGAATTAAGTTCAAATTTGTTAAATATTATGCTTTAACAAATTTGAACAGATTTTGAGAAGTGAAATTAACATACTAAAGCTAATAAGTAATTTTGTAATTAAACATAGATTTTTTAAATAAATAATTAAGTTCCGGTCTGATAACATTAAAACTCGCGGCAATAAAACCTCTCAACACACATAATCTTTACTGGACTGAGGAATCATGTTCCGGTAAAGAAAGCGCGTGAAAGTAAATTACATAATGATAACGATATCAAGAAATATGGAAATCAACAACCGTCATAAATAACGCATATTTTAGATAATATATAAGGAGAAAACATAAATAAAATTTGTCTTTCAGGTCACATATGTATTTAGTTGACGCGTATTCGTCGAAATACAATTTAAGGAAGGAAATTGCCTTGCGGTGGAGCCCGTACAAAACGGAATATGTGATATTAAATCTGTATGACAGTTATTAGGACACTCGAGTGGCGGTTGAATCTAACAAAAAGGATTTATTTAGAATGAAACGACGTTTTACTAAATATTTCTGTAAATGGTTTTAAATGCCAACTTTTTCTTGCCTTATTTGTATAAGATGTTATCTTATTTTCAGCTTCTATAACATCTTATATACATTTTAGATGTAACACAAAAAGAAAATATTAAAGTCGAAGTTACTATTTGTTAATATTTCTTGTAAATTTAAAATAAAGGGTATAGCCGGATATACATATGAAATTTGCCCCCGCGGAATTTTCTCTTCGTACTTTGGGTATCGTTTAGGTATGAAATAAAAATAATTCTGTCAAAATTTTAGCTTTTTACCTCAAGCCGTTATCGAGATATTCAAAAAAAACTATTTTTTCGATTTTATTTTTTTATTCATAGTAAAATTAAAATTTGATAATCGCCGATTTTTTCACTAATACTTACGAGTAAAACGCATGAAAAAAAATTTTTTTTATGATTCCCAGACCAAAAGATAATTTTTTAGAAAAGAAATAAAACTAAAATTATTTTTTTGACCGTATTTTTGAAAAGTGTCCACCTCCAAATTTTGTCAAAAAATGTCTTTTGTACTCCTTTATATTCAGGAATTTTTTCAATTTTTTTGATGTGGTGGAACAATGTGAAAAAAATTAAAAACATTTTTTTTCTCACATTCCAATGTAAGAAAAAAATTTATATATATATATTTTTCTATCAAAACTAATATTTTAGTATTGATAGAAAAATATATAAATAAATATTTTTGACCGTAAGAACATCTCAGTTAATTTTCGTCACTATCTTTATTTACTATAACATTAACTTTTTCATCTATAAACTTACGACGACTTAATATTTCGGCAGGTCTTATTATCTTAGCCAAATATCAAACCTGGGCAAGATAATATAATATAACCGCTGCAACGTGAGAGCAGCATCCAGTAGTACGCCTTCCATTAGCATTGTGCTTAACATCTGAATCAAGTCTCGTACCAAATTCATTGTGTAAAAAACAGGAAACTCGACAAAAAAAACTAGTTTTAGGAAGTAGTTTATTGTCTAGCTTATGATAAAAATTTTTGACTATTGCTTGATATTACCATGACCTGCTTCAAATACCCAGCGTACTTTGGTAACAAAACAGAATTGATTTGACTCGACTATAATAAGCTGATTTCGTTTCCCTTTAAGAGCCGGCATTAACACTTTGAATCCTAGTTGTTCCTAATATTCTGTTAGATCACGAAAGCTTCGATCTACTATGATAATATCATCTTTTTTAAGTAACTTAATGAGACTATTAGGCCTGCTCGAGACGATTTTCATAATTTCAGCATCGTTCGTGTTAGCTGTGTTAGGTAAGTCCCAAGCATAACTAAAACAAAACCATTCGTAGTGCTTATTGTAAATGATTTGCACAGAGGTACTTTTTTTTAATAAGAATATGATTTTCTCTGGTATTCATAATTTGTACTTTTTTGATGGCGAATATCGTATTTTCCATCACAAATACTCGTAAATACCGTTTACAAACCGTGAAGTCGGAGGAGACTGTTATCGCTCCTCTATCCAGCAAAATAGTTTGAGGATTGGACTGGACTGGACTTATGTATACAGTTTTCGTTCTGCTGATTTTCGAACCAACATTCTCCAGTCTTTGTTGCCATTTTGCCAGTTTTTTCTGGACCTCGCACCCATCTTCACCGATCAACACAATATCGTCTGCAGACATCAGGCACCAAGGTGCCTCCCCCTGTATACCAGTTTTCAGAGCATCCAATGCTAACAGGCAGAGGTATGGACTTAAAGCCAATCCTTGGTGCAAACCTACTTAGCAGGCACTCCTTTTTCTGTCAAAGCCCATCACGAAACCTTTTGGTGAATCTTATCATACGCCTTTTCTAGATCAACAAACACCATATGCAAGTTTTTGTGTGCGCGTCTGTACTTCTCACATAGTTGGCGTATTGCGAATATGACATCTATTGCCCCGCGTCCTGGCATAAACTTTATTCCCCGATAATTGTTGCATCACAAAATAAAGGAGATGTACAAGACATCTCCTTTATTTTGTGATTATGTGATGGGCACGAGAGAACAGAGACACCATTCCTCAGGGATTACTTCTTCATGCAACAACTTATTGAAGAATAAAGTTAGCCACTGATATCCGTCATCTTTCAATAACTTTCAAACTTCAACTGGTATACCATCGGGCCCAACTGCTTTACCATTTTTCATACTTCGTACTGCCATTCTAACTTCGTTCATACTAATCTCATTCACTAATCCTATATTTTACAAGCACATCGTTATACACCCCGCTAAAATCATTGTCCTCATTCATAAGTTTTTCGAAATAAGTCTTCAATTTATCTTTTATATCTTCATCTTTTATCAACACCCTTTCCTCTTCATCTTACATACATCTCACATGCTTAATGTCTTTTGCCCTCTCTTTCCTGCTCTTTGCAATGCGGTATATTTCTTTTTGTCATTTTTGTACATTTTTTGTACATTTTTTTTGGTTCTTGAAGATGGCTCTACATATTATTGTTTTGAGCTTAAGCTATGGCTATTGCTTCCGCTTTCTTGCCTTCTTTTTTCGCTCTTTGTATACACACTTTCTAACTCCCTTAATTCTTACACTCCCATTCTCATTTTTCCATGTTTTAAATACATCTTTTTTTCTTTCAAAGCTCTCTGTACCTCCTCACTTCACCACCTAGTGTATCAAAAGTACCGTTCCCTTTCGTTTCTCCAAACACTTCCCGCGCTATCTCACTTATATAAATTACCATTTCATTCCCACATTCATCCACTTACTTATCTTGCATTCCATCTATTTCTATCATTTTTTCCACTCTTTTTTCCATGAATATACTTGCATACTGCTTTTTCTATAACATTCGCCACCTGGTCCTTTTCTATCAATAATAAAATATTACTTCATTGGAATGTAAGAAAAAAAAAAAGTTTTTAATTTTTTTCACATTGTTCCACCACATCAAAAAAATTGAAAAAATTCCTGAATATAAAGGAGTACAAAAGACATTTTTTGACAAAATTTGGAGGTGGACACTTTTCAAAAATACGGTCAAAAAAATAATTTTAGTTTTATTTCTTTTCTAAAAAATTATCTTTTGGTCTGGGAATCATAAAAAAATTTTTTTTTCATGCGTTTTACTTGTAAGTATTAGTGAAAAAATCGGCGATTATCAAATTTTAATTTTACTATGAATAAAAAAATAAAATCGAAAAAATAGTTTTTTTTGAATATCTCGATAACGGCTTGAGGTAAAAAGCTAAAATTTTGACAGAATTATTTTTATTTGATACCTAAACGATCCCCAAAGTACGAAGAGAAAATTCCGCGGGGGCAAATTTCATATGTATATCCGGCTATACCCTTTACTCTTTTTTATTTGAGCTATTTAAAACAAAACCCATATAAAAAATATGATAGATCTAGACTAAACTATACTTAATGTATTTTATATTAAAGGATATTAATAAGTAATAACTAAATATATTTATAAACAAGTATGGATTAAGCTCAATTTCAGAAACCTATTAAATGAGAACTAGTGGGAAACACATAAAAATAGTTGGTATAAACAAGAACAAGTAACATACAGAAACAAAATTAGATTGCACATTACTTCTAAACGTATTTGAATGGCAATAAAAAGGTTGCAGCATAAAATATTTCTTTAGTGTTTTTCTAATGTGCACGTAGCTTGCGCTTTCTGAATAAAACTAAACGTTAGGCATTTGAAGTCGATGTGATTGAGAAAATTACCGGTCGGGGCCGGACGTGACTGGCACACTACCAACAAGAGTGACAACGTAGCCTGGAAACCTATTCCTACTAGTTTATATGTTCAAAAGCGCTATAACAAGGTTGTTTTAGTCCACACCTAAAAATATTAACAAATAAAGTTCCATTCAAAATTTATATATATTATATTGTGTACAGTAATCACGTTAATGTTTTTCATCTGCTCTTTCGCAAAGTTGAAATATACTCTTTTAATAAAAAGCTTTTCTTTTTATTCGAGAAAATGGAACAATATGATGACTATTTATAATTATTCCTAATTGATTGAGAGTTATAATGATTATTATTTACAGACAATAATTTCGTAATTTCTGATTAGATTGATTTTAAAACCATGTATTAAATTAATCTAACTAAAATTCTTGTTTTGTAAGAGTGAATTGTATATGTATTTTACTTCACATCACATCTGGACCGTACTTTATAAAACATAAAAAAAATACTGCCTTATTTAAACGTATGCACGTACGTGGCTACCTTCAAAACGTATCTGTACCAATTTAGATGTATGTACTGCCAAAGCTATGTCGAATATCTATCGAATAAAGCTGTCCAGCATTTCTCTGATACGAGTCTGCCTGGGAAGCAAATGTTAAAAGTTTTGAGTTATAAAAAAAATATTCTTCAATCTGGTCAAACTATATCAAATAAAAGTAATATTTGTTAGAAATAACTAATAAAAAACTGCTTCAAATTTCGTTAAAATGATGATTCTCAGCCAGGGCGATTAATTTTAAGAAATCTTTATTGCTTATACTATAGGTTTTGCTTCATATCGTATATTATAATATTATGATATAATAGAGAAATCAAAATTCATCGTATTTAAATGAGATAATACAAAAATCGATTTTTTATCAAGAAGTGTGAACGTTCGATGTATATTTGTAAATTATTTAAATAATTTAATAATATAAAAGCTGATTATATTATTTTTATATGTAAACTTACTAGACAATATTTATCTACTGCGAGATTTTGATCAAAAAATTTACTGATAATTAGTAATTGGAAAATTTGTTACCAACAAGGTTGTTTAACCAGCAAACTTAGCGTTGTTTGAAAAAACATTGAACCTTTTGCTATGAAAAATTTATATGAACAATAATATAATATGTATTTAAGCTTTTTTGTAGTGAAACGTAAAGTACTTACTTAATACTTAAATATTAACAATGAAACTACAGAGATTTAATTTTCTTTATTTGGATGTCCGTCAAATTAGTGTACCTAGTTAACTTTTATCATGAATTGATATGATTAATAACAAATAAATATCTCAGCCGTTAAATTAACACATATACAAAAATATCTCAAAAATTATATCTTCAACAAATGAGTTACCAATGAAAATATTTAAAAAGCTCTACTGTCGCAAATATTTCCAGAAATAATATAGGTCTTCTTGCCTTTTGGCTACAGCTAACCCCAATAATATAATAAATAAAAAAAACTTATATTAAAATAATTAAACTTTAATTCTTATAAAACGAATAAAATAAATGTTAGTATTTTATAGCCCATTTATCGAGGAAGATTAAACACTTATCTAACATGACGCTACACAATGCTTATATGCAATTAATTATGTATAAATTAGCGCAATAATTGTATATGATAAAATAACACGTAATACGAAAATATTTGTATAATCTACTAAATCTAGATGTCGTTTAAAAAGCATTTAAGTAATACAGTAATTTTGATACAAACTGGACAAAGGCTGTGATTAAAACAGATGACCAAACTCGATAAGGTGATGTAATTCCATGAAAACGAAGCAAAAAATTAAAAGAATTGCGACCGATCTTACTTTATGACTGGTGAAAATAAAAATGCAAATTTATTTTGCTCGTTGCCTATCGCACCAGGCTTCTTCTTTTGTAGGATAACAATAAACATTGTTGTTTCCCATTTTTATTCTGGTTATTTACGAAAAGAGAAAAATTTCAGATCGCTGGGAAGTAGACTAGGCACCTTTTGTTAGATTTACGTGCGCCCGTAGTTTAAATTCAAGCGTAGTTTCAAAACTTATTGAGAAACATTTTTAATTATGTCGGTATTGTTATACAAAATCATAATAAAATATTTCGGCAGACCGAAATTAGTTTGTTAAAACTTTATCTCTTGCGTAAAATTAAATGAAAAATTATATTATACGAATAAAACTTCTGACGTTACAAACTTTTAACAATTATTTGTTTTTAGGTTAACATTTTTATATTAATTGAACGTGCTATAGTTTCCTGCGGCTCCGCCCGCGTACTTTATTTATGCATAATTGCTCCTAAAGGTCTTAACGTGATACCTACTACATAGTCTTCCTAGGCTATAACGTAAGATTTTTTCAAATAGATCTAGAAGTTCCAAACAAACAAACTTTCTAGCTTAATTCTATATAGTTTTATATTACGATCTCTAACAGGACAATGTTAGATACATTAAATAATTTTCCTGCGCCAATTGTCAATATTTTCTTCGGCATGACGAAATAAAATCACGCCGTATATAAATATATTTGTGCGACGCACATCGTAACTGGGGCGCGAAACTAATAAGGGCAAACTCTCCCGTTTTCATATTTGCGCAAATTACATTAATACTTATTACCACTGTTAAGGGATGTGCCTAACAACATTTGGAAAAAGATTGTCAATTATGTACATAAATAAAGACATGTTAAGTACTGTTGATACTTGTATATTTATTTCTTTTGTAATAGTAAGATTGAATTATATGTTTAGAATTTTTCATTTTTATTTAGCTGACAAAATTCATTTGCATTCTGATCTATTTATATGTAAAACAGGCTGAGATGATTGTTTTGATATAGCAGATGTATTACAGCTCACTTGTTTATTAACATAATATATTCTTAGTACTTTCGCAAAAGTAATTTAATACTAGATAGAGCTTGCATCATTTCAAAATAGCGTATAACTATTAACACATACAGACAGACGATAAAATCAAACACTTTTTTTTGTTTTTGAAAGAATTTTAATTTAAATCAGCTTATAAGATTAATGAGTTTTTCATAATAACAATATATAACTTTATTCAAGTTTAACTTAATAATTATTTAACTACATATGACAGTTTAAGCACAGCATTTTGGGGCGGTGTGTAATCTGTCACATCTGACGGTGTTAACGTGGCATATCTGTATAATTGCGTTACGAGACTTTCCTTCTGACGTCTTTGTAGCGTTGATTGTCGTTTACGTAATTGCCTACATTCTATACTATCACGGCTCGCCTTGCCTCGTCTCGTCGAAGATATTAGTCACTCTACGAGAAATCTTTCTTAATTACGCGCTTCAGACAAAAGAGCGTCGTATTTCTGCTCAATCCACATTGCTTGTTGTCTCAACGCAAACAAAATAAGATCACTTGTTCTATTTCTATGTCCCTACGTATATTTTACGACTGTGCAAATTGTGTGAAAGTGCTTAATTTCATAGTCTAGTGCTCACTTCCCTTTATATGCCTATGTAATTAAAAATGTTTCGTATAGAAAAATATGACTTAATATAATTAAAATGCATAAATAGACATATCTTTACAATATAGGTAGGGTTAATGTTAAATTGCTCTGCAAATTAAGTTTCGCTATTTATAATGTCCGGCAGATGCCGCGTGCCGTGGAGAAATATTAAAATTAAGTATCTTTTTACTGAAACGTATATTTTATTACTTAGAAAGTATTATATTTTGAACTTTATTACTAAGAAATATATGAAATATTAATATTTAAATGTATTAGTTTGCATATTTATGTAAATATGTTGTTTATGTTCTAAAAACATATTAACTTTTACTTTTAAAGGCAATTTAGTTAAATGGTAATGTGTCAAGTGATTTAAACTGCTTGTCGTCAGCCTTTTCTAATAGGAATTTGTAATCAGTTTCAACATACAATGGCTCAAGTTTCTCGTTTCTGCGAGTGACACCGAAGAGTATCGATAGCTTGTTTTAAAACAATTCCGTTTCGCCCATTGTTCCGCGTGCTTTCTATGTGAAATACCAATTAGTTCGATATCGCCGCGAAATCGGAGTTATACAACACCTTCTGTGACATATTTTTTATGGTCATTTCAATAGATAAACGAGGCCTTTTGGTGTCAAATTAGGTAATTCATCAATAAATATAAAAAGTACCATCATAGCTACTATTTATGTAGAGTGCGATAAGTCTAGCTAGCGCTAGCCAATTACGTCAGAGTGCCAGGTTCGATTACTGCGGAGGTTTTAATTACCTAATACTGTCCGACTGTGCGTACCGTCAATAAGTTATTGTAAGATACATACATCTAACGGCACCACTTTATGTACCGGGATAGAAAATAAGAGAGAGCCACTATACGGACTAATGATAATGCTGATCTTTGTCATTGTCTGGTAATAATGTAGGTGATATAAGGAGGTACAGGACATCCTAACCCAAACCCATGGTTTCTATACTTGGGACTATAAAGTTAGAAGTCTCAACAGCCATTTGTTACTCTCTTTGCCTTATTTATTCCCTTAGATAATGTTGTTTTTTACTGTCACACTTTTTTTTCGATTATTACGCTTTCTAATAACAGTAATAAAAGAACAAGATTTTAGTAGAAAAGTGCTTAAAAATAATCACAGTCTTTTTTATGTATATTCTCAAGTTTTACATTTAAACGTTTAAATACGACAAAAAATATAGCATTACAATCGACGAAACCAAAAGCGCTTTAGTACCGCATTATGTAATGATACGCCAAGCTAACGAATTTATTGAGGTACGCCTCAGTGGACCGTGAGCCTTATTTATCCTCGGCTCAGCGCAAATTTTATTCCTTTCAACAACACACCTTTGTGATATCCGCAACGAATACTTGAATAGCGACCGAGTTTCAACTTAAAAATGAAATGCCTTATCAACTTATATACTACTGTTTTCTCGCGGCTTTACCTGCATCGTTTAATTTGCAGTCATACTCCATTATCGTAGGTTGTAGTGCAATGAAATATAGCCTATAAATAAATAAGCTATAAAATTAAAAAAAATATTTTTTTTCAATCGGATAAGTAGATCCAGATATTAGTGCGCTCAAACAAACAAACTCTTCATCTTTATATATTAGTTTAGATCTCTCGTCTAGTAAACTTACGATATCAACAGCAGTTGACTTTCTAATGAAATTACTTATTGGCAGGCCACTTACTATCTTGCGGCAATAAAAACTTTTTAATGTTCGGAGAAAATCTATCTAATTTTATTGACTTTTGATTATAGTCGAGAACAAAACTAGTCTGACTGAAACTCTTTGAAAACTTTTATTACTTGATGCGACTTTTCTCAAAGTGGCTTAGAAAAATGTTCTCTTTTCATTATTATAATTCAAAGGCTTTCTTATATTAAAATTCTTGTTCTTCAATAATAAAATTCTTGAATTTATATAGGGTATAAGTGGAAACTCGAAACATATTATTTCCTACATAAACTTTGCCACCCTCTTACTCTCTTAGGTGTTGAATTACAATGATTTTTTCTAAGTCATATCACGTCAATGCTAAAAGCTGTCAATGTAAAGCTGTCAATTTATCAATATCTTAAATGAAATGGTTTTGTCTCAGTCAGTAAATAAATTATGAATTTCAATACAGATGAGTAGCCCACTACTGGGCAATAACAAAACTTTAAGTGTGTATCAATACTGCAAACTAACGTAACAGGTACTGAGGATGCAAAGATTAGCAAGTTGAAGAAGGGACAAAGCGTCATTAGTCTCCCAGACATGAGCTCCAATCAAAGCTGATTACGATTCCACGCTGTCGACACGTAAATCCAATGTGGATAAATATTTGCACGACAGGTTGTATCGTACGTGCCCCGCCCGATTAATACTCTGTACAGTTACTTGACCGGCCATGAACGTTTAGAACATTTTAAACAAAATACCTTTTACTATAGTAATAAACAGGAGTGTATGTTAATGGTGTTTACTTATTGTTAAGAATGCTGAAATAGTTAACTGCTGCTAAGCAAACGTATTGTGTCATAAAAATGTATGCAAGTAATTACTACTCGTATATGGGAAATATTTGTAGTATAGCAAAGTTAAAGCGAAGTGACACTAAATAACAAATTATTACCTACAGTATGAGATTAAGTATGATTTTAATGAGTATAAAATATTTTTACTCAATAAGCAAATTTTAAATTAATTTTGTGGTTGCGTTACTATGATGAGCACTTTTGAAAACTTTTATGCAGAAGTTTTTAATAAAAATGTACGCTTTTTTAAATATAATTTTAAATTGCCAAATGGAACTTTCTATATTAATTAAGATAGAGCAATCGTAAACTTATTCATTCAAATATGATAATTATAATAGTAAGTATTCATTTGAAAAGCAATAAAAATTAATTTATTTTTAGTAGCCATTTTAGTCTTAGATCCCTTTTGTTATTTTAAGACAATTGATAATGTTAATCCTATAATGATTACATTTATGCAGATGGTAAATGTTTTGTTTGACTTAATTAAAAGTTTTAATTTGATAATGATATATGCCATTAGCGTAAATGTCTAACATACTCGTATTTATACGTACATAATAGCGGAATGGAACAATTTTCATTAATTCAATAGAACAGAAATACCTAATAGCTATCATAAGTCATGTTATTGTCTTTTGAAGTTTAAAATCTCATACGAATGTTTGAGACAGTAAGCCTCTGACACACAAACCGCACGCGCAATTACATGAATTTTAATACCCTAGAGGGGGCGATATTTAAAGAATTTCATTATGGTAAAACTCTAGACCGACGCCGGAATTCATTTCGTTTGAAATGTACCGCCTTATCACCCACTTTGGATTATATTAAAGTTGCCTTACAAGAAAACTGATTATCTTTTATAATTAAAATTTACTAACTTAATTGTGACGTATAATATTTAAATATATAAATAAAATCTAATTTTGCAATGGCAACAAATTATTTTCTTTTATCATTCAGTTACTTTTTTCCGTGGTCACTTATAATACTCTTTATACCCCTATACCCGTATAACGGCGTTTAAATAGGAACGAATTATCGGAAACTCATAAAAGTAAGTGAAAAACATCGTAAACATTTTACATCATAAAAATATGTTTTAATTGAATTACTTATATTTAAATTAATTTATATGCATCCAGGTAAAAATTATCCTTCCGGATCAAAATGATAACGTGGTTTCTAATTGCAATGGGATATCTATAGTTTAGCGGAAAAATCTCCATAAGGCCTCACTAGTAATATTATATTTATTTTACCTTCTATATAAAAAAAAATAAAGCAAACAAAGGCAAGTGTGCATTGTTATATTATTCATACATTGAAAAAACTTTTCTTATTTCTTTAGTGCTACGCCTTAACTTGACCTTGACATAAAACGTTCACTATAAGCAAAGCAAAAAACGTTTCTCATATCCAATAATTCCACTATAACCATCATAGAAAGAGCAGCGCTTGAATTTAAATACACTTGAAAAAATATTCTAGTACGAGCTTATGTAACGTTCGATTGCGATCTATCGAGATTATTGTATTGCGGAAGAAAAATACAGAATGTATGGAACGCGGCTGTTGTCTAGATTCGTGACTGCGATTAGACTGAGTAATAACTAATATACTAGCAACGAATTAATGACCTGTTTTTTTAGTCATCTTTTAGAGTTTTAAGCTGGCTTTATATATATGATTCTTCTGTATATGTATGTGTATATCACGGAACTCCTTTTGGTTCGGCTGGACCGATTTTGATGAAATTTTTTGGTTGTTTTTGAGTGGGCCCCTGAATCGTTTAGATACACAACGAGAAGCTTGTAGTCGGGTTCTAGGATTTTTTTACTTTTTGTACTAGTGGACCCGACAGACGTTGTGTCCGAACATTGGCTCTTCGTTTGGGTGGCATAAAATATGGCATCTATGTATAAAAAGCTGCTTGACCTGACGATTTTATTAAAACATAAATATGACCACTGGACCTAAAATGCTAATATTTTGACTACGTATTTCTGTAATTATATAGGTTAAAAAGGTTTTTTTTAATCCAACCCTTAAGAGACGAAAATGAAAAACGAACTTTATGTGGAAATAAATATTTATCGAATATCTAACCGAAAAAATAGTAGACTATATGTTATACATATATATAAAATATAGTCCACTATATTTTAGAATCCTTACAATTAAAGATTGTTATAAGCAAAAGCTTTACTAATATTAATTATTATGTTATTAAATGTCTTCTTGATATACGAGTATGAACCTACATATTTTGTATAACTTTAATTTAACATTGTGTAGGCGTAATGGTCACGAAACTCGGTTCACTATTTAATTAAAATTTGTATCTCACGTTATAATTACGAAAATAATAATTCAGTATCTATAATTTACTTCTTATGTATAATGAGTACTACATATCCTTAATCATATGTCTTACATATAGAATTTAAGTAATTTACCTGTCAAAACTAAATCGCAGTATAGATTATAATTTTCAGGCTCGATATTATTTCATTGAGCTATGTCTAATAGTGACAGTGGTAACCAAGTGGTAACGCGCTCATTTGGGAAACCGAGTGATACGGGTTCAAATCCCGGGTCTCGTACCTCTGATATTTTTATGTGCGAATAATTTCTAACATGAATACCACTTGCCTTACGGTGAAGGAAAACATCGCGAGGAAACCTGTATGTCTGAGAAAACTTAGCAAGTTTTCGAAAGACATGTGAAGTCTGCCAGTCCGCATTTGGTCAGCGTGGTGGACTATGGCCTGATTCCCCTCGTATAGAAGGGAGGCCCGTGCCCAGCAGTGGGACATTAAAAAGGACTGAATACAATATAATACAATGTCTAATATGCCATACAATTAACTTAAATGAATAGAAAAATAAGATAAAAATTAACGGAATATACTTTTTAATGGTGTAAAAGATTAAAACAAATTATCCACTTTGAAAACACCATCAAAATACATGTACTCGTATTTGCGAGACAAACGTAAATTTACAGCGTGCCACAATAAAATTCGTTTCGGCGTTTCATTATAAACCGCAGACGATGAACGCTGTTTTCCCAACTTATTATCCATTACGGAATATCTCGTGATTTAATATTGTCCAATTTGGATAAGATATACCGACCATTAACTATATGACAATAACTTTTCAAGCAATGATATAACGTATGAGAAAAATAATGACAAAATAGTTTCATTATGTTACTTTTTTGTAACGTAACTGTGATTAATTTCATATAAAAAAAGTTAAAGAGTGCGCGTATGAATGTGTACACGCGCAAGAAGTAAAATTTCTGTTATGTTTTATTTATGTTTTAAATAATTAGGATAGGTGAGATACTAAAAAAAATTAAATAACGCATATTAGGCATATTACAATCATATATTTATAGAATACTAGAAACTCACCCTCGCTCCGCTCGGGTTCGTCCCTAGTTATGTTTTAACGTTTAACTCAGAGATGAGAAATTTTCCCGCAGTAAAAAGTATCCTATATGTTGACCCGGATAACCAGCTATCATCATACCAAATTTCATCAAAATCTGTCCAGCGGTTTTCCCGTGATGCGGTAACAGACAGACAGACAGACAGACAAAAATTCTAAAAACTATAGATTTGGTTTCTGTATCCATAATAAAGTCTATTTCAATAAGATTTTCTAAAAAATATTTAATGTACAGATTCGGCTTAGTTACAATTTTATAATATGTATAGATCATTTAAGGAAAGAATATAATATTATATATCATCTGTTAGATAATAACAACGGTTACCATGGCAACAAACGTTCGCGTCGCCCGTTACACTTTTCGTAATGCATTCACCAGCTTACTCCCCAAGTCAAGCGTGCGTAAAAAAGTTTTACTTCAAAAACCGAATAAAATATGTACATTTAGGTATAAGGCACACTTATTTCACTCATATTGTTTTGTAAGACTGCTTTTTGCTTTAACTACGAGAAATCATAAGTAATTGCTTTAATTATTAATAATATTAATACCTAGTTTAATATGTGTCTATTGCCTGGTTCGCCAATCATTTAGCTTTAATAGTACGTAACCTTTGCCGCAAACGTTTCTCAAGTCTTTGCAGTTAAATATTACTGTTTCTATAAAATACGCAACAGTTACACAGTAGATTATGAAATATAAAAGTAACGATTAAGTTTGTAAATAGGTTCTTTTGGAATATTTTTTTTATAATTTGCAATAATATGTTCTAGAATCTAGTGTATTACTAAAATATTAGAATTCGCAATAAAATTACTAAACTATTTTCGTTTATTTAAGCTATCAGTATGTAATACTTATGTTTTTTGTGTACCGAATTAGAATACATATATATTTTGGTATTTCGAATGAAATTGATTATTAGTTCAGTACTATAACATATATTAACATATAGCTATGGCTCATACTCATACTACTAACATACGTTCTTACGAAAGTCAGCGTATTTTGACTTCAAAATGTAGTAAGTTACTATTACAGAATCGCATTAATATGCATTTTCATACATATGAGATATTATTTGTCGAACGTCTAGATGTAAATTGTGGTGTTAGAATTCAGTAGATAATATATGCGTAGGTCGTAATTCGATCAAGGAATAGCTACAGGCGCTTCAGTTTTGCATTGCGAGAGATATTTTGCATCGTAAATGAATAGTTAGTTGCTTGTTAACGAAGTCGATTATGTTTATAATCGTAAAAGATGCGTCGATAGTAGATTTTCTTTAACTTAATTAATGTCTTCCTGACCGAGTGGTCATTGACATTAGTCAACTGCGCAGGAGATAGGTATTATAATAGGTACATAACTGTACGCGCAAACAAAAGTGCAATCTTAACTCCTGTCACTCTCATACTTCGGTGGGATGACTGCTCTTCACGACCAGTGAAAGTTAATGAGTCACGACCAGTGAAACCCCACCAACTGCCAGCTCCGGGTTGTTTTTGATAATTTATTGACAGAAACACTATATAACTGAACTTGGTTTGACCCGGGACTCGAACCCAGGTCGTCCGGATCTGCGGCCGTACATGCTAGCCACTAGGCCACCGAGGCATTCGGCAGCGTAATAAACCAATGTCATTCAAGTGTATTCTTTAGCATTTAGGCATTTGAGCATTTGGATAAATATGCCAATGTCACATAGGTTAGACTTAGAGACATTGATCGGTAAAATAAAAGTGATTGTACACCGATTTTAGTTTTCTAAGTATAATTCAAAGAAATATAGTAGTTATTAACTAAATTATTTAATAAAATTTTATTATAGCTTTTAACAGAAATTTTAAAACCACAGAAATTAATTGTTAATTTTGAAACGGCTGTTAAGTTTAGCTTATCGTTTAATAGGTCATGTGAAACAAAATAATCAACTAAATTATAAATTTTTTACATAATTTCGTTATAAAGCCATCTCAGATTATGTATAATTTGTACATTTTCTGGTTGCATAAAGAAATAATAAGAATTAAATGTAAATTTGAAAAGTAAAAAGTACACAACTAAGTTTTATAACCAGTTTAGTAAGAATACTTATTTACATGCAAAATTTTATAGCTCAGTCTGTTAAAATTAGTTGAAATATTTAGAACAAATACAACTAATGCTATAGATATTTTCGTTTATATTATGTTCTAAGCATGAACAGCAAAAATGCATGTAATACATAGTCTTTTACTACTGCCTCGGTGGTGTAGTGTCTAGCATATACGGCTGCACATTCAAAGGTCCTGGGTTCAAGTTCTGGGTCGGGCCAAGTTTAGTTATTGAGTTTTTGTATTTAAAAAGCCTCAGTAACAGCCCGGAGTTGGGAAGTTGATGGTGTTTTACCCCCGTGCCACGGAGAGCACTTAAAGCCGTCGGTCCTGCGCCTTAACTCTCACTGGTCGTGACGAGTAGTCGTCCCACCGGAGTATGAGAGTGACAGGAATAGAGTGTGCACTTGTGTCTGCGCGTACACTCTTGCACTATAATATTTCCTGCACAGATGGCTAGTCTCAATGAGATTGGCCGCCATGGCCGAAATCGGTCGGGAGGACATTATTATTTGTATTATTATTATTGTATTAGAAGTATAAGTGTGAATTATAAGTCTTATAAAATCTTTTTTAAATATTTAATAATAACAATAAAGTATTCCATTGAATGACATCATGCTGACTAACAGATATAAAAAAAATAGAAGTTTACATACATACCTAAACCCAGCTACGTAACAACATCGTGAGGTAATTAGCATTGAGCCACACTGTTTCTACATGTTCTATAGTATAGTTAATTCTTACTATTTATTTCTGGTAATTAAAATAATATGCAATCACAATTTCAAAATAATAATAATAATTGTGAATGGCAATGAACTGAAATCAAGGATAAGTTTTTTTTTTCAATATATCTAATGTTTTATTTTTATTATTTTACCTTAGAAATGTTCAACATTTTGATTAAAAAAACTAGCTTTTTCATATTTAAATAAGTTTACTTTTTTACACATCGCCTGTGATATACAATTAGAATTCCTAATCAACTTGAAGCGTAAAGTTTTTGTATGATCATAGCCGGTTTTATGAAAAATGTAAATTTCTTTTCTTAACTCCAATACGATCAAAGTTCTACGTAGTGTTTACTCTGTTTGGGCGCTGTCATCATTTACAACTTCTCAGCTCGAGGGTAAAGCAAACACAGGTGTCAAAGCTAACTTAGTTTTCAAGTTCAAACCACATTCGTGTCTCTCTTTGTTTGAAGTAAAGTATTCCAACAAAGATAAAGTTTATTTAAATATGCAGATGTCATTTTTATTTTACAAACCATCATGTTAATAGATATTATATTTTTATGCTAATTGAGTAAATTCAAGTTAAATTTTGTTTTTGCTTTAGTATGTAAATAAGAGCTAGAAAAGCTAATAACTTTAAATTTGTTTCTTCCGTTTCCGTGATTAAAAATATTACATAACATGTTTGTTTATTTCCAAAGTCTAGATCTAGAATTCTATCTTTTAGAGTAGGTATTGGATAATTTGAATCAAAAATATATATTATTAATAATATAAATTAGAATATGAATAAAACTTCGGTTTTATTCATATTCTAATTGATAGCTAAATAAATAAATAATTGATAAATAAATGATCACTAGGTTAGGTTTAGACCTAGCCTAGTTATCACTCTCATTTTAAGTCCACAAAATATTATTTTAATGAATATAATAATAAAGTATTGTAGGTATAAAACTGGATAACTTAGAATGGCGTCTTGAATTGAATAATGACGAATAGGTACATGTCAGAAAAATATTATTTTGTATACATAATTACCTACTACAAACCATTTTTAAATAGACCTGTTCACCTTAAAATGAAGCCAACATTGATGACATTAACTTTCAAACACTTTTTGTTACAAGGATTTCTATATTTTAAAAGAGCGAATGGATGGCAACTTTTTTAGGTATTTAATCGTTTTTCACTATATTAGTTTCACATATTTACCTAATAATAAAATAGAAAATGATGTATAACTTGCACTTACAAACTTTCATCCCCATTTTCACTTCCATAAGGGTTGATTTCCAGGATAAAAGCTATCTTATATTCTTTCCAGGGTCTCAAACTATCTTCTTACTAAGTTTTATCTAAATCGGTTCAGTAGTTTTGGAACTTATTCATTACAAACAAATAAACAAACAAACAAAAAATCTTTCCTCTTTATAATATTAGTATAGATAGAGGGTTGTACCGCTTAATGTAATTTCGAGTCACATTTAGCAAATTTTTAGTTCAGGGTTGGCACTAAAACCATACCAAACAGGCGAATCAAAAACAATAAGCTCACCTTACCCAAGACTTATTTTATAAGGGGACTTATCGTTTTATTACTTTTATTTTTATCGTTAAGTGAGAAGTTCTCTATAATAATATGAATTCTGTGAATTTGAACATGGTTACTTGTTACGGGTTACAAGATGTCATTTATTGATAGGACAGACCGATGGACGGACAGCGTAGACTTAAAGACGGACATTCGGACGGAGTCGATAGATTCCCTTAAATTAACAAAACAAATATTTTACACACGTAAATTTATATATGGATATTTATTCTACTTATCTGAACTGTATCCGAAAATAAATTATAGAAACAAAAAAGAATATTTCAATGTATTATACACTAAACGTCACGCGTGTTATCGAGCTTTTTTTTCTTACATGTCAAAGCTTCATAACAAATACAAAATATATTCTATCAACTTTTGAATATCAGAAATAATATCATTAATTTTTCAAGTATCAAATTATTAAATCTGTATTTAAACTAAAAGCGTATTCAGAAGTCCTGCGACTGAAAGTTTCTTTAAAAAATAAACTTTTCAAGGTATGGAATCGAAGGCTGGAGTGGTCGGTGCCGGCAGCGCTCATTTGAATTACGTTTCACTCCGCCTTTTGTAGTCAACTTCATTTAGGAAAGTTAAAGGCGAAAATACTTTTATTTTTCCCTAGCAAGGATGCATTGTTGAATCGGTAACAAATTGCACGCTCGTGATTACGTTAGGATCTCCAGCATTCAAAGAAAGTACGGTAGTATAAAGTAGATTGGAATTTAACAACCCCTCTCTTGATCAATGCTTAGAATAAGGAAAAGATTAATTGCCAAAGCGCAGCTACTTATGACGGAGACTTTTTCATTAATTTTACACACAAAGAAACAGCAGTCTTTATTTTATTTTCTTAATGCTAAAATTAGTGTTATTAAAATGTTATTAATGTACTAGCGCCTCACCCTCGCTTTGCTCAGGTTCGCTTCTAGATAAACAAAAACAAATTTATCCCACGGGAACCGTACTTTTTTTTGTGATAAAAAGTAGTCTATTCGTTTTTTTACTATCCCACGGGAATTCTTTAATTTTCCGGGACGAAAAGTATCTAAAATATTGACCGGGGATATAAGGTATCACCATGCAAAATTTCATTTAAGTCGGTTCAATAGTTTCGGAAGTTAGCCCGTACAAACAGAGAAACAGAGAAACAAAAAAAAAAAATGAAAAAAATCTAGATTTGTTCTATTTTCTTACATCCCCCTGGCTCGGTCTTTAGCATTTTTTTTCTATGTACAGATATTCGACTTCTACAATTTTATTATATGTATAGATAGATGTAGGTATTACAGGTAAAACACTACACAGAAGCATAAAAACGTTTTTTGTTATTAATCAAAATAATACTTTATCACTTACTACTGGTACGCCCTAGAGACTTTTTAGCCGTCTTATAAAAAAGAAAATACTTAATTCAGCTGTATTTTTGTATTTATAAATATACATGACTTCGCTAGTTGTAAACCGATTTTCATGATTCTTCCTTTAATAATACCACAAGAGAGAAAGAGAGAGAGGGAGAGAGAGAGAGAATATAATATATTAATTATACATTTAGAATAATCCCTTATGTCATAAAATAAAATAAAGTTATTTCGGTGTCGTTGTATCTTATAGTTAAAAAAATATTACACCCAATGTACTCAATATATCATACGGAAACTTATAAAAAAGCATTAGAAGAATAGTTCGTTTTTTTTTCTGCGATGAATATGAACAAATCAACATACACAGTGTGTCATTTATAATATTATAAAAATAAGATGCTCGGTTTTCATGACAATAGTAATTAAGTTAAAACATCTTATTTCTTATGGAAGAGCTTTAGTTTGAAATCATATTTAGTTTTGCATAAAACTTATTGCAGTTTCGAAGTTGTTTGACGTCGTGTAAACATCGTCGTGTCGTGGTGTCGAGGGCAACAAGTGTTCAATAAACATCTTGTCTACGTATAATACGTAACTCAAAACTTTATTTGCTCTTTGATATAGATCATATACGAAGAATGAAGTAATATGCATTCTTGAAATTGTACGTGCCCTTAATGGTATTGTGAAAACTATATATAGTCAATTTTCAACAAATAGGCTCCTTATTTCGTCGTACAATTTATTCGCACATGTAAAAATTATTTATTATATTTAGTAGTGAATCTGTTTTAATAATATCAAGAGGATAATCTATACATCTGTACATATCATAAAATTATAACTGAGCAATTTTTTTTGTAAAATCTTATTGAAATAGTCATTATTATCGATGCAGAGGCCGAATCTATCGTTTTTAGAATTTTTGTCTGTGTGGGAAATCATAATGAGAAAACCACTGGATAGATTTTGATGAAATTTGTCCGGGTTAACATTTAGAATACTTTATACGACGGAAAAAATCTCATCTCTGAGAAATCTGTACTAACCTTAAAACGTAGGGACGTACCCGAGCGGAGGGAGGATGAGTTGCTAGTTTAATATAAGACTTTCAATTCGATAAACCCCTTTGTTTTAGATTCTGTTCCAAATCATAACTAATTCAGTGATAAATAAAAGTACATAATAATGAAACAAAAATCAATTATAGGCTAAAGTCTATTTATTCTTATTTAATTTCCAAACAAATCAGTAGACAAATACTTTTATACCTTTAACTTAGAATTTATGATACCAATAATTCTATTATAAACCGAAAAAACTTTATAGACGTTCATTAAATTGATGAAAAGTTTTACCTCTTATAGCTCATTCTTTATTTAAAAGTAATAAAATTTTACTAGCAACGTAAATACGAAATCTTTATTAAAAACTATTTTTTATTAAATCCTTGTCATACGATACTTTTTGTGATCCTATGAGACTTGTATAGCAGTGAAAATAAAATACTATTTTATTAAAACTGTGAAATACTTTTGAAGAGTAATTTACTCATAGAAACATTTTGTAATTAATTGGAAATCCGAGTTTACCTGTATTTTTTTATAATTTAAAGGAAAATTGAACTATTTTATTATAAGTTTTAAACATAACTCTTAACGTAGAAATACTAAACACTCGATCGTTTCAAAGGGATATAGAAAGAATCCAATTTAATTTATGGGATTCCTATAGCAAAACGTTCTTTAAAGTTCGGTCAATAGTTGTTAGACAGTGTTCGTATTATTAAAATTGTATATTCTTTGTTCTTGTTCAAGACTCGGGATAGAGGATTACCATACTAAATTTCAAAATCGATTCACCACTTTAGTAGTGAAAATCAAGCAGATGGATAGACTTAAATTCATTTACATTTAAAAATTTAAAAATAGTATTAGTGTGGAAAATCGATACATACTTTGATACAATATATAAATGTAGATAAACTTTATATATTCGTAGTATTACTATATTAATATATAGATAACTCTGATGAGGTACGAATTTAAGATGCTTTTCTTAATATTAAAAAAATGGCTAGATAAGAACTAGATATGAATTTTATTACATACGAGGAACTTATACAAAAAATATAGAACGTGTGCGTAAGACATTAGGCAGAGACATGGTTGGAAAGGGTCCCGTCACGAAGTCTACCCGAGGCAATTTGGTACCAAATGTCGTTTGCTACGTGCCCCACAAATAAAGAGGATGGAATAAAGCCGCCTGTATTACTTTAGAAGCTGTTAGTTCACAATGCCTCGTATCTTATATTGTGTATGCAAAAGGAAAACGAATTTGTTATTTCAAACTGCTTTCTTTTGTCAAGAGCATTGCTTACTTTTTCATTGATTTCAGATATCTAGTAATATTTCAAAAGTTTACCCATAAACGTATAATATATATTTTGTTTACCTACTACACGACATATTGATAGAAGTTGAATAGAACATAGATTTTTTATAATTTGTATATTTTTTTTAGGGTTCTGTACCCGAATGGTACCAACGGAACCCTATTATTAAGCCTGCCTCGGTGGTGTAGTGGCTAGCATGTACGGCTGCACATCCTGAGGTCCTGGGTTCGAGTCCCAGGTCGGGCCAAGTTTAGTTATTGAGTCTTTCTGTATAGTAAGCCTCAGTAACAGCCCGGAGTTGGGAAGTTGGCGGTGTTTCACCCCCGTGCCTCGGAGAGCACGTAAAGCCGTCGGTCCTGCGCCTTAACTCTCACCGGTCGTGTCGAATAGTCGTCCCACCGGAGTATGAGAGTGACAGGAATAGAGAGTGCACTTGTGTCTGCGCGTACATTTGTGCACTATAATATCTCCTGCGCAGTTGGCTAGTCTCAATGAGATTGGCCGCCGTGGCCGGAATCGGTCAGGAGGACATTATTAAGCCTCTGTTGTCCGTCCGCCCGCCTGTCCGTCCGTCCGTCCCTCCGTCAGAGTACTGTATCTCATGAACCGTGATAGGTAGAGAGTTGAAACTTTCACAGAGTATGCATTTCTATTGCCGCTATAACAACACATAATAAAAATAAATATAAAATACAAGAAACATTTTTTTATCGTTCGTAATTGATCATCGAAATTAATATACTATATACATAGAGTAAAAGTCATATTAATAAAAATTACATGTACGATGGTACGGAAGCCTTCGTGTGCGAATTATGTGTGTGTTTCCACTTGCACTTGACCGATTTTTTATTGTTTTATTAAGTATTCTACTCTGTATAATAGGTACAGTGAATGTTAAAAAGTAGGTACATAGTTCAAGAACATTATAATAAGTATTATTGTAAAACAAATTATTATCATTCAATTAGTATATACCATATCTGTATGTAGTGTATTTATATTTGAATAGTTAGAAGAAACTTAACGAACTTTTTCTTAATAACGACTTAGATTGATGAAACAACTTAAAATTAAATTTCAAAAGCTGAAAAAGTTTAAGAGCTAGTCGATATTGGTATTTTAAAATGTACGCCTGATTCCTCTGAAATATTGCTCCCTACCCGCCCACACCGAGAAGCCATACATTACTGTCACTGTCGAAAATTGGACTAGTGAACGTGAATATGAAGGATAACCACGAAAAGTAACGCCTCACATGTTTCTCTTTAAGGTTATCTAAGACAATTCAATGCCTTTGTTTGACAAACGTCTTTCAATCATAAATATATTTCTTTACTAGCGACTCACCCGCGCTCTGCTCGGGTTTGTCCCTAGTTACTTTTTAATGTTTAGTATACATTTCTCAGAGATGGGATATTTTCTCGCAGTAAAAAGTATTCTATATGTTGGACCTGGATAACCAGCTATCATCATACCAAATATCATCAAAATCTCTCCAATGGTTTTCTTGTGATGCGTTCCTAGATAGACACACAGACAGACAGACACACAAAAAAACTAAAAACCATAAATACGGGCTACTTATCGATAATAATAAGTATTACAATAAGATTTTCCAAAAAATATTTAATGTACAGTTTCGATTCAGAATTTTATTATATTATATGTATACATAATATATGTATAGAGGCACTCTTCATTATTTACAATGTAAATATATTGTCGAAACTAATAAGATTTCATAGAAAGGATGTTAGGGAAAATCTTTGTACTTAATAGAGTTTGGAAACACACAAAAATTTAAAAGAAGATTGCATTTATCAATATCCAAGCTGACTATTCTGGTTTAAAGACAAAAAGAACTCCATAACATAGTAAAATTACTGCTTACGCTACCACTGTAAAAATATACAGTTTAAATAGTGAAAATATTCTTTTACAATTCTTAAAAATACTCAAAGTTTTCTTTAGTATAAAAGTTAAATCTTTGTTTGTAAACAATCCATTATGGGTAGATATGGAGAGAAATTACTGTCAAAATCGCCAGTACAAATGTGAGGGCAGACATTAGGAGTCACGACATCGTAAAACACATTAGCACGTAGTTGCTTTCCCAGCCCCTGGTATTCGGTTAAAAGGGAATATGCATTGGCTGTTTGTAATGTTCCATAATCTGCAGATTACGAGGGAACCTGTCTTTACTTACCGTTTCTCCTCATAGGCCTAGTCGAGCCTTAATGTCATCGTAACCATTATTATTATTTAATATGTTCGAAAGCGGAAATATTCGAAAGTGTTTTATTAAATGTTATTTACTAGTTACTTACTCTCGCTTAGCTCGTGTATTTTTTGTATTTATAATATTACTTACGATTTAACGTTTAGTATAGATTTCTCAGAGATGAGATGTTTTTCCGCAGTAAAAAGTATCCTATATATTGACCCGGGTAATCAGCTATCATCATATCAAATTTCATCAAAATACCACCAATAGTTTTTTCGTGATGTAGTCACAGATGGACAGAGAGACAGACAAAAATTCTAAAAACTATAGATTCGGCCTCTGCATCGATAATAATGTCTATTTCAATAGGATTTTCCAAAAAATATTTGATGTACAGATTCGGCTACAATTTTATTATATGTATAGATATATTGACAGCGCTACCTTTGGCAGATTTCATTACTAACACTAGCCTATGTGTTATTCCAGCTCAAAGTCTATCATATACAAAATCCGTTCAGCCGTTTCAATCTGAAAGAGAAACAAACATACATACACGTATAAGTACAAACTTAGGTACAAAGGTTGTATGCTGCATTCCCTGATGATAAAAACACTTAAACAGTACAAAAAAGTGAAACTCTGTTGTATTAAAACAAACTAGAGCTATAACATATGTATTACTAACTGTAATTAATATAATTGTTATGTAAAGATAAAAAGAAGACGTAAAAAAAATAAAAAATGCTAAATATTTCAGGCCACATTTTACTTTTTTCTAGCAAATTCTTGAGCGTAACATTTATTATTCAGATGACTTAATCTAGTAGAGGAATTTGCATCCTTTTCAGGTAAGTAGGTTTACGAAGAAGTGGCTTTGAGCAATATTTACAATGGAATGCCGATGCCGGCAGTTGCCGCACCTAACGAGGTTGCAGCATCCTTGAAAGGCCACATTCCGATACGACTATTTACGGTTCAAGCCCTCATTTTCTTCGAGATTGTAAATTAAAGTGCAAACGAAAAAGTGGTCTGCCTAATTATTAGTGGTCCATTTTTGAACCTAATTGGTAGCTTTGGTCTTAACCTAATGTTAAAATAAAAAAAATACATATATTCTGAACATACAGCGATTAGAATGTAATTATACTCGTACATTTACTTACGATATTAACATTCTCGTAGATCGTGCTCTTGCTAACTATATAAATTAACTAAATTTTATTTAATGAATATTATATTTATTAAATTAAATCTATTTAAATTATTTAATAAAATAAATTTACAATAATTTAATACTTTTAAATTATATTTAATACGGAACTTAAGGATACAATTAAGTGTTTTTCTATTATTTTCTAATTATTTGGTCTAAGAATTACTACTATCTTACAATCATCACACGACACACATAATATATTCACGCATTATACTCGTAAATAACTTCACGCACTTACGGGGCACATAAACTGTGGCCGCCTCTTATCTATAGCGGATTTGGGCAATCTGCTTGATCAATACTAATACTTCCAAAGGGAAACGAACCCATGTTCTTGCCTTATAAGTATCACATGAAGTTAAAATACCAATATTAAAAGTAATCGTAATTTATATACAAACAATTTTAATTATCGTAATTAATCTATTTAACGCACTGATGTTTTAAGCATCTAGGTAGAAGATAATAAAAATATATAGGTATCTATGTGTCAAATATTGTATGTTTTTGTAACAAATATTTTTCATTGTTTCAGAACATCCTGGAAAAGTTTAACCCCGGCGCTCGGCAGATGATAACAGCTGGTAAAGCCTATTTGAAAGCTTTACATGGTAAGATACCAAAATATTTTATTGACAAAATTATTATGTTTCTATAGAAAACTTAACAATATAATTTATGTTACGAAACAGTTTTCGTTAGTAATATGAAATACAATAATATACAGTTTAAAAAACTATTATAGACCTTGTAAATATTTCTCAAATACAAATACACGACTTGTGAAAAAATCACAGTACAATAGTCGAACAGATAGACTAAACAGGTATGAACTGACACTGTTAAATTAATTCATGATGATGTCTATTCAGTAAAAGGGAGACAATTAATTTATAAACCATAAGCCAAATGGGTGCATCTATATGCAAAACCTCAGTTGCGCTTGTTTGGCTACGGAACTAGGGCGTAGTTGGTGCCAAATTGTCTCTGTTGGCTTATCTAGTGTAATATACTCGACGCTAGACGCAATAAACTCTGCCATTGTGTACCACGATGTATTAATCTTGATACTCGCTTTTACGCCACTTCTAAAGAGTGCACTCAAGTGTATTGACATTTTAAAAGGTAATAGTTTGTAACAAATTAAAAGTTATTTTTATTTAAGTATTTATTATTAAAGTGGACATATTTCGCTTTATGTCTCAGGTTAAATTGACAATTTTATTTCTCCTTTACATTTTGAACTTTTTAAGACGCCAATAAAAGGTCTTCATCAAAAGGCCTATTACAAAAGCATATTTGTTATTGTTGTCGGTAGATAAACATAAATGGTACAACTATGTGATGATGAATCTCATTGTTTCAGGTTAGATATAATTATTTCAATTAGTAAAAGTTGTGAAAAAATATGCATATCACGTGTAATACGTCACACAAGCGTCAGAGTATATTATTCGCATTTTGTTTAATTTTCAATTGATGGATATAATATGGATTGCAAAATATAAGTTTGTTCGAGGGCCCTAATCTTACTCCATCTCTCTACGCAGTACACAGCATATCTATTAAGTATCAATTACAATTCAATTTCGTATCAGGTGCGGCGGCGGCGTCCAGGCTATACGTAGACGCGGTGGGCAAGCTCGGACGACAGGCGCAGCAAGGCACATGGGGAGGATGCGCCGATATTGGTAACAATTAATTAATTGTTTAATCAACATTAACATTGGTAATTAGGTCACGATTGTCAATGCATAATAGCGCATATTACTAGTAGTGATTTATACTCTTAATAAATAAATCATGTCCGCTTTAAATAGTTGTAAGTAAGCAGTCTATATTCCCATTCTAAAGTATCGTATTCAGTCCTTTTTAACGTCCCACTGCTAGGCACAGGCCTCCCTTCAATGTAAAGAGAGTCAGGCCGTAGTCGCTGGCCAAGTACGGGTTGGCGAACTTCATATGTCTTTTGAAAACTTGCTTTTTTCTATCAGACATGCAGGTTTCTATATTAGAGGTGCGATACCCCAGATTTAAACCCACCTCACTTTCCCAAGCAAGCGCGTTACCACTGAGCTACTACTGCCTGAAATACATTGTTAAATTATGGGTGAAAAACGAACCTTCTCATTTGGTCTGAGCGATAAGAAAATTTCATGGGACGATACAAAATTAGACATAATATATGTACCATTAACTGTTTTCTACACTAAAAGTCACAAGTTTTGATTTCCGCACATGACATCTGTTTATTTCGGCCATACATGTTATGTTTGTCCCTAGTTAATGAACTTCTACGCAGTATTCAACTGTAAAGGCATTATCTTTAAAATTGAATTGTTATTTCATATATCGAAAAAAAAAATATTACATATGCGCCATTGTTGCTATAGAACATAAGGTTTACATTTGAATGTATGAAAACGATTCTTAAGGCTAGCCTTGAGGTTCCGATATCTTTAAATAAAACTTTGGCTCAGCGAATGATATTCCAACGAATAATATTCCAACCTCTGCCTAGTATTTATTAATTTATTTGAGTTTAATAGGTTTATTTTTTTCCTTTTGACTAATTGATTCTATAGGTCATTTAAAATTTAAACAAAATATATGTATATATGTACCGATACGTATATAACCAGAATAGCATATTCTGAATAGAATCGTACGTTTGTGATTTATAATTAAGAGATAAATAAAGTTAAAATTTGTGAAAAGTTATATTGTATACGTTTATATTTTTATCTGCGAATCCAAATTAAGTGTAATTATATAAATAAATCAATAGGCAAGTCATCCTCGTTCTCTAGAAGCTTTTAGACAGATTGACGACTAACTTTTACTAAAAAAGTTTAATCGATCATTTAAAAGTGCTTGTAAAAGTGTATTTGAATAAAGTAAAGTATACTCTAAGTTTGAGTTTGAAGTAAAAGAAGAAGTTACAGCGGGTGCCTGCGGATACTTTTTATTCTTAAATTATTTTGTGTTCCTATATGAAACAGTTTTAAAACTTTTAAACTGAGAGGCGAAGTCTTACGAATAGTTTATCTACCTATCTACTTAAGAAAAATCTTATTTTATAATATTTTATGTTCTCACTCACAGGAAATAGAAGTACAATCATACTGAATCTTAATATATGCACAGTTAAGTTTATGGAGTCAATATTTTGTCAAACCAGTCGCGTCCTAACCCCGGGGTTTAGGTAAAACTGCCTTTTTAAGATAAAAAGACATATCGAAATTCAGCCCAAGCTATAAGAAATAGATGTCTTGTTGACTTATAAAACTCATTTTCTAATTTAACTTTTAAATTATTAAGTTCATAGATATATACCACGATGTTATATGATTTTTATGTAATGTAAAGAATGTTTATTTACGGTTCAAGGCTTGTTACAACAGCAGTCTTCAAATATCAACTTTTAGAAGCAATAACTTAAGTGCCCCTTAATAGACTAATTCAGGTCAATGACCTCCTCATTCATTATAGTATTGTTAACATAAAATCTCATTGTAAGTTAAATTACGAGATTAATAAAAATCCTTGAAATTAAATGTATTTATAAATACAGAATTTTTATTACTATTCATGTACATTGAACTTCATAATAATATGTAGAGTCAAACAATGATTTGTTAAAGGTTCCTTTTTCTTTTATTATTTAGTCTCAAACAATCAAAAATTGTGAAGTTCGTATAAAAATTAGCGACTCACCCTCGCATCGCTCGGGTTCGTCCCTAGCTTGGATATAGTAAAATGGATATAGTATGTTATCCTTAAGAGATAGACATATGCCATCGCGGACTTTTTATAGAACTTTTTAAGGTGTACAATACTGTAGTACATTATTTTGATCTATCTCGTAGGGTTCAGCCAGCATTTGCAATATAAGCTCAAAAAATGTGTTTATTTACGTCACAATATAAACCTCTAAAATTATCAGTGTTTCTCTTTTATATTATACATGTATTATACATATAAACTTTCTTCTTGAATCACTCTATCTATTAAAAAAAACCATCAAAATCCGTTGCGTAGTTTTAAAGATCTAAGCATATATAGGGACGGACAGCGGGAAGCGACATTGTTTTATACTATGTAGTGATGTAATATTTTATATAAAATTTTGTATAATGAATAATAACAATAAAAATATTGATAATTAAAGTTTATATTTTATTTACTATTTCACCGAATTCGTCCTTTACTGGGTAAATATCATGGCAGTACTTAACTTTAAAAATGGAGGAGGTACTCGCTCTAGTTCGGGTGTTTATTTTTTGTATGTTACACGCACACCAAAATTGTAAACATGGTATATTATTGCCGTACCATTTGTGAACCGGTTTTTATTTTATTCAGCAAGAAAATTTTATTTCAAGAGGGAAATAGTTACTTAGAGTTTTCGAAATCGATGAACCTTTTTTTAATAACTAGCAGAATCCGCGGCTACGCTCGAGATCAAACTACGAAAAATACGAAATTTCATACAAATATGTTCACAGTTCAAGGAATAAAAAGTTTCATATAAACTTTCATCCCCTATTCCGCCCCCTTGGGGGTTGAATTTTGAAAAATCCTTCCTTAGTGGACGCTGGTGGTTTGGCCTGTGCGTTTATACATCAGTCAACCACTTTTGCCTTTTATACATGTAGACAAATAATTTCATTATATATTTCTACAGGAACTGCACTTATGAAAGTAGTGGAGGTGTATCGCGAAATACAAGATCAGCAAATGAACATTGTGAGTACTGAAATGTTAACGAATACTATGTATTATATATTTTTAAATTAAAAATATATTAAATTAATTTTATGGTAATATTTTGTCAATAATTACTAACTTATACTTTTGTACGTCACGTGACTTTTGAAGTATGTAGCCCTTTAAAATACCAGGATAAAAACCACTTTTAATCCTGGTTTCTTATACCATTTACATTATGTATCTCTATGGATAATATCTCATCAATCGTTGCTTGAATTGATTTGACCCTTAATCAAAAAACATACTTTTGCCCTTCAGATATTAATTACCAAGTAATTTTGCAAGAATATACATTATATATTCCATGTACAATAGTAGGTGCTTTGTAGAATTTCTAGCTAAACATGAAACATATGACGCTTCACTAAGCATATTATTGTGTAGTCGTATTAGGAAGATAATCCTCTTACATAATAAAAGTTTCTCTTTCTCAATCGTTATTCGGAGTGTAATAATCTTTAATCTTTTTGTTTCTTACAGCTGAAGGCGTTCTACGTAGATTTACTCGTCCCTCTAGAGACAAATCTAGAAAAAGACACGAAAGTAGTACAGGTATATATATTTAAATTTGCGACGAATATCATTGTAAGTTAATACTGTAGGAATTTAGAATTCGGATTTTTGGATAAAACTGCCTCATTGGTCTAGTGATTAGTATGGCAACTGCTGATGGGTCCTGAGTTCGAGTCCCAGGTTGACCTTATTGTTTTTTTGTTAAGATGTACCAGCTCGGAGTTGGGCAGTTGATAGTGTTATATCCCCGTATCTCAAATAACACGTTAAGCTATTGGTCCTGCGTCTGATCTCTCACTGGTCTTCTTGCATTGTTACCCACAGGACTTGGGACTGAAAGGAATAAAGAGTGCACTTGTTGCACGCGCACATTTGTGCCCACTATAACATCTCCTGCACATATAGTCTAAGTGAAATGGCTGCCGATGCCAAAATTATTCAAGAGGACATCATAAATGTAAAATCAATTTCTGCCAATAGGTTATCTCAATACTGTGATACAATGTTATTCATTGCAAATATCATTTACATCTTAGGAACTTCTTACTACAAGATAATATCAGTGTGTTATATTTATTGAAAAAAATAAAATAATTTTAAAATTTTATCTGTACATTAATTTAAAGCAATTAACTTCAGCTTCTTTGTCAGTTTTCTATCAAATGCAAAAAGTGTACAGACGGATAGATACATTAATATAGATAAATATATTTACTTGCTTACTATTTATGAATTTTTAATAGTTTAAAAATTTATTGAGATCAAATATAAGCAATTACAGATAAATTAAGTTTACTGATACTGTTGCCACGAACCACGATTGTAACGAGTAGCGATTGTATCAGAGTTAAATTCATTGCAAAAGTTCATAATAATATGGCTGCAGATTTTTATCATTATGAACAAAAATTATATTAAGGCATTCATATAAATGTTAGTTCTTATGAACGATTAATTTAAATGAATATCACTATAAAAGATACTTATGTATTATTTTATTTATTTTATTCTATTACTGTATTATTAAAAGGCGTAGAGGTATATTAAAATTTATTACTTTTAGTCTTTATCAAAAAATATTGATGTGTCAAATCAGCTCTTCCCGCGTGAAACATGTTTTTTTTTCTCTTCACGTTTTTGTGCAACACCATTTATAAGTTAGTAGAATAGAACAAAAACATAAATATAACTTATTATGCCTCGGGAATTCAGTACCGACAAAAAAGTAGTCTTATTGTATGCTAAATATTCATAAAAATCCGTACTCCATTACTATTTATTATGTAGTTAATAGAATGGACTCATACTCATGGACACAATACAATATTCGTTATAATTTTAAATCAATTGTTTGCAGTCTGAACAGAAGAGGTTTTTGCAACAGCATAAATTACGCTCAGAAAGCTATAGTAAAGCAGCTGCTACGATAAAAAAGCAAAGGAAGAAGAAAACCAATGTGACAAAAGTGGGCTCAGCTATGGATAAAGAGATGAAGGTAAAAATCCTACTAATATTATAAACGCAAAAGTTTGTGAGGATGGATGAATGGATGTTTGTTACCCTTTCACGCAAAAACTACGGAACGGATTTTGATGAAACTTTACAGTAGATATTGGCTATAATTTAAAAAAAAATATAGTAATACATAATTGAACTACGCGTGCGGAGTATCTATTCGTTCTTTAATAGGGCGAGTAAAAAATAATTATTCATTCTTTATAAAATATATAAATTATAAGAATGGACGAATAGACTAATAGATAAGTAAGGAGAGTAAGTAGCTTGGCTCAACTCAGTATGTTAAGGTCATTTTTTTTTGCATACAGAAACTCCTGCACCTAAAAATAATTTTTTAACCTTAAAAACTCTTGAACTTAAAATTGTTGGGACTTAAAAGAATAGGTTTCCAGCTCGGTAGGTTCAGGTGATTTTTTATTCATTTAGAAACTCCTGCACCTAAAAATCATATCATATCTTATTTTACATTTTTTTTTTTACATTAGAAAACAAAAAAAAGTGGTAAATATTCGTAGAAACCGACATCAGTCGGTCGAATAATATATTTTTTATTCTCCTTTACTTCGAATAATTATTTTTTATTTGTCCTTATTTTAAGTACGAATAGTAATAGCCTTTTTATTCATTGCTTGCTACACAAATTATGTGACATCTAAATAATTTGTATATCTATTTATGTAAATTAAACCTCAATTAAGTCAAACATTCAGCAACTATTCTAAAGTAATGCTGTCTAAGATGTGTTTATATTGACCTCTCAGAGAATTCTAAGGGTTGTTTTCGTAACAATACCTCTCCGAACAGATAATAATAATTGGGCTCATAACTTTACGTTGCCTTTCACGTAAACAACGCTTTTGAAGTACCTACTTGTACTTCGTAACTCATCAAAGATTCTCTGGAACTGAGATTAAAAATAAATTGATTTCTTGGCATGGGACGTGATGATATTGGATATGCTCGTAGAGCGTATTGGTTTGTTTATGTCGGTAATGATGTATATTATCTCGTTGTTATGCTCTCAACATTTTTGAAAATCATTTCAGAGTATGCAAATTTTGGAGGAGGAGAAAACCAAACTAGACGCGTTTTGCGAACAAAGTTTGAAAAATGTAAGTATTATTAATTTCCTTGAAATCCTAATTATTTAAGAACTTTTATTACTTATTTTAAAACATTGGATTTTCTGTTTGACAGGCAATGACTCAAGAACGTCGTCGATATGGATTTGTTTTGGAGCGTCAATGCTCGCTGGCTAAACACTGGCTGGCTTATCATACAGCCGGTGCAACAGCTTATAACACCGGCTTGGACGAATGGTTGGAAGTTTCACGTACAAGAGAATTTTTGCCATCTAACGTAGAAGCTATGTTTGTTAGTAGAATGAGGGTAAGTAATTTTAACTACTGACAAGTTATTTAAAAATATGTTGTCAAATAAGTCTGGTAGCTTTAAAAAACGGTAACTTTTACCTTATGATACTTTATTTTTAGCAAGTATCATTTTGGGCAGACGAAGATGTATATGCAAGCCCACGAAATGGTGATGACGATGATCGCGCTTCAGTTGGATCAGCATTACGTAAAACAAGATCTGTTGATGCATCTTGCTTAGATGTTAGGTCTATTGCCGACTTAGGATCGCCAACTCATGGATTGTCAAGAGCTAAATCTGATTTAAATTTACAAGCGAGTATCCATAATGCAGATCAAGGTGAGCTTTGTCATAATACTTCAATGAAGTATATTATAATATTCTTTAGCCTTGTATGACCTTACTCGTATTACTCCTAGAGTTGAACACAATGTCGAGTACTGCATATTTAATCCTACCTACGTTAGTAGTATCATTGTAACGATTATATGCCTTAATAGATTTTCCTTAACCTTATATATTCATTTAATAAAATTGTATAGTTCTGCCTTTTTCTAGTACAGAGTCGCATTAAGACTTTATTTCGGAAAATTGATTTATTATTATTTTTTTTTTAGATACGGACATTCGTACAAAAACTCGTCCATCATCTCTTGCGCCTCCATCTTGTACATCTCGAGATCCTCCATTGGCGAGGGCTTTATACGCATATGCAGCTGCTGGAGATAACCAACTCAGCTTCCAACAAGGAGATATTTTGGCTTTACTTGGAGACAGAACTAAAGGATGGCAATATGGAGAAAATTTACGCACTCATAGTGCCGGCTGGTTCCCACTTGCATATACTGAGCCGATTATAACTGAGGAACCTGGGTAATTAAATTCGAAAAATATTTAACAACATATTGTTATCAACTTATTTTACTCAATAAACCACCAATGTGTCTCTTCCAACAGTAATTCGCCAGCTCGCTGGAGTTGTGCTCAAACTCCAAGTGAGACGCCGCCACCAGCACCTATTGCGCACACACAAGTGTCATCTAACACAAATACGCCGCACGCGCATTCACATCCTCCAACGCGTATGTTTGGAGACACGGTCACTGCCCATCACGTAACTAAGGTACATATTTAAAAATTACTAAATACTTTCTATTACATATAAAAACATATAAGTATTTTTATACGAATATATCTCCCCAAATCATTTCATTTTTATTGTATTAAAAAGTGTGTATGTAAGTCGTAGTTCAAGTAAACTATTAAAATACCAATATATATTAAAACTTAATTTATTATCAGGGCCGTCTCGCAAGTAGCTCTCCTGGTCTACCACCAACCCTACCAGCTCCATCACCAAGTGCATTAAGCACTTCTGCCAGTGCTAACTTCCATCCAACACCAATTCCCGCAACATCTGGCCCCATTAAGAACTCCACATCAGCTGCTAATTTCACCACTCATGCTGTCATAGAAACAAGAACTTTTGGACCCCAAACACTTCCGATGCGGTCACAGGTATAATTTTATTTTTAACATAATTAAGATAAAATTATGCATATTTAACACAATAAATATTTTTACTAGCTTTAATGGTATCGATATACTTAAGAATATTTGCATGACAGTAGTTAGTATTAAGTGTTTTTTTTACCCGACTGCGCGACGCAAAGGGTAATATGCTTATCAGCCTATGTACGTATGTATGTATGTGGGTTTGTACCTTTGTGGCACTATTTAGACCAAAGGCGTGGGCTGGTTTTAATAAATGACACGTCGTTTAATTCGTCATGACGGCGCAAATGTTATAGAACGCATAAAAATTTGTAATAATCAAAATGACCGATTTTGGACACCATAATGTGAAAAAGAAAAAAATGAAAATCGACGAACTATGTCAAGTGGGGTATCGCTGAATAGGTATTTAAAAATAATTTTTAGGTTTCTTTCATCATTTTTCATTTTAAATAGCAGTTTAGGATATATAATGATTTAAAGTTGGTTAACAACTATTCCCGCTAATTTTCCTACTTAAAAATACATACGAGTACATCACGTATCACGTATACATCTCGCGGCAAGGATGAAACACGTATGTCTCTGACTTCAAATTACTATATTTCTTCGTAAACTTGTTTTTATGTTTTTAGTTAGTTTTTATGCAGTCGGGTTTTTTTATTTTTTTTAATATATTTATTTATTACTAGCGACTCACCCTCGCTTCGCTCGGGTTCGTCCCTAGTTACATTTTTAAATTAAGTATAGATTTTTCAGAAGTGAGATATTTTCACGTAGTAAAAAGTATTCTATATGTTGGCCCGGATAACCAACTATCATCATGTACTAAATTTCATCAAAATCTATCCAGTGGTTTTCCCTTGATGTGGTAACAGACAGTTCGGCCTCTGTATCGATAATAATATCTATTTCAATAACATTTTCCAAAAAATATTTAATGTACAGATTCGGCTTAGTTACAATTTTATTATATGTATAGATTTATTATTAGTATAATCATTTACCTCCTCGATATTTCTATAAAAAGTCATGCACAATATTTCATATTTATGGTGAAGCAAACGAAATATCATTTAATATAATTATCATATACTAAAATATTTTATATATTTATTATTACAGGTGACCCAAAAATCAGCTCCAGCCAAAACTGTCGTGTCAGCAGTGGGTGCAGTTGGTAATGTTTCTTTGCACAGCTCTAATGATTCAGGCTTTTCAAATGAGCCTCCTCCTCAACCAGACGTTGATTACAGCGATGAAGAAGCACAAAGACATCGTATTCCAATTAGGTATTTATTATTCATATTTCTTAAATCTTTTGTAGTTTGCTATTTTTTTTTATCCTGCTTATATCCTCTAGTGTACTGCTATAATTTATTTTATTTTAATTTGCTAATTATCTTTGTAGTAAATCCGCTCAGCAAAACCTCGACAACAAAGCATATTTATTGAAAACCCAAAGTTTGAAGAGAGGACTACGAACCAGCAATAATAACGGTTACCTAACGGATGATCAGCAGTTACTATTACGTAACATGTTAGATATGGACAAGGATTCTCAAAAGATTAAAAGAACTAAATCATTTTGGAAATTTGGACGTACCACATCTGAAGAAATAATGGAAGGAATGTCTTTATGGCAACATCGAGACATTGTTGATACAGTTCCAGAGTATAAGAAAAAGTTATTTGTGAAATTGAAGAAAGAGTTAAGACCCGCTCCTGATATACCTGAACCTAAAAAGCAAAATACTCCTGAAAAACCTCCTGCTGCATCAACTGATAATTCTGTTCGACCTCAAGAAACAATCGATAGAAAAGATATCAAAGTCAATAATGGCATGCGGCAAGCTAGAAGCTTAGGTTCAATACAACATGAAGAACGTGCTGAAAAAGACAGAAAAAATAACATGAATTACCATCAAAATCAAATGAACAAGAAAAGCTTTTCCGAAAAATCAATAGTGGAGGAAAAACATGATGATTTTACTCCTCGAAATGAATCTCGCCACTCTGATTTAACCAATACAAGTACAATCAAAACCAACTTTGAAAATAGTTTCTATAATGACGAAAATGGGGATGGTTACGTAATGAAAACTGTCAAACGTCGAGAAATACTACAAAGATATGATAATGACAGCAACTCTGATAATAACTCTGTAGCGTCTAGTACGGATCCATATGACTGTATTATTGTTGATGACCATATGACATCCAAAAAACAACAAGAAATAGATCGCCGTCGCCAAGCTCAGTTGTTAGATAATGATATCAAGAATAATAAAGAAAATGCATACATGCCAGAATTTGAAGAAATTGAAGTCACACCCATTAAACCTCATGTACGAGCAACGTTATCATCAGATAAATCTAAAAAATCATCCCACGAGCGATCTTCGCCAAAGGTAATGGAATTTAAAACATTTAAGGATACTTCAAAAGAAATAAAAACATTTTCAGCATCTTCGGAGACTTTAAAATATAAAGACGGCGAGCAACAAATTGATCGATATGGTGTTCCCATAGAAAGAAATAATAATGAAATACGTGACGAAGAAATATACAATGAGCATGATGATGATACTCTAAAATACAAAAAACGACCTACTGAAGAGAAACGTAAACATAACCTTGAAAATGGAAACCATAAAGAATATACTCAAGCTGAAGTAAGAAGTCAAAAGAAAGATCCAAGATCTTATGAAACAACTGAGCCGAGAATAGATTATTCACTAGACAGACGTCAAACAAGAAAAGAATTTGTAGATACAAATAATCGCGACAACAGGACAAGAAACCGTATTAACAGAAGTTACGATGATAGCACGCTACAATATAACGGAAGGCGGGAAGAGAGATACTATGAATCCAACATATCATATTTCAGCGATCAAGAGAGAAGAGCTTCTCGATACGATTATGAAACGGATTCTAAAAAAGCTGAAAAATCAAAATTACGACAAGAAGAAGCTCGATTAGAAGCGAGGCGATTCACAGATCGAAGAAATGAAGCACCGTACAGTGAATCTGATGATCAGAAATTTAACGAAGCTCTAAAACAACAGCGGCCACAATTGTTACCACGTACAAAGTTACTTAAGCGTACAACCGATGGGAACGAATTGCCTGAAGAAGGACACACATTCGGACCCTGGTACGATTTGTGGGGTCGAGAAACGGCTATGTATAAATAGTCACAGGTTTGGTTCGTAGTAAGTTTTTTTCTAGTGATTGTAGTTTGTATCCACAATACCAGTTATTTAGTCTTTGTTTTATTTTATTTTTTCAAGTAGATATCATATAAGTATGTTGTAACCAATTACTTTGTTAACTTTGATTATTAACTTTAATTTTCCGAATTAAAGATTATAGATTAAAGATTTATCTGTTTATAAAACTCACTTTACATAAGATATTATTTTGTATATTTGTTGTTGATAATGTTAAATTACATAAATAACATAGTTAACTGCTAGAGTAAAAAGTGTACTTACACAAAAAAGTAAAATAATACGATCAAAAAGTTGTGATTTTTATATCGGTATTCATATTTAACATCAAAATAGAGGCACGTAGTTAATATCACTTTATGCCGCCTGATATCAATAGAGTTCATGACTATAGTAAATACGTCTTACTTATATATTTTACCAAGCGATTGTCACTTTAAATATTATGAGAAAACCAAAAATACGCGTGAATGTCATCGCTACCGCATTCTTATCGAAAGTACGTGCCTTTCATATAAATTAATTTTGTATCTGCAGCATATTCTGATTAAAATGTACCTTTATAAAAATAGCTTAGATATCTTATAAAAGATATTATTCGTATAGCACAAAATAGTTATTGTATTAATTAAATAAAACGCAACACTATGTTAAGTTTGTTTAAATCAAACAAATAAAACTTCATAGATGTGCTATTAAAAGGTGCAATTACTTAAGTTTGAATTAAATATTCTTAATTTTGCAAGTCGACTATCAAGATTTTTACAAGTCAATATTAGAATAGAAAGTGTCAAAAATTTATATGTTTTTCTCATCCAGGCCGCAGCAATTCGCAACAGTGAAACTAAGAAAGGCGTTAACAAACGACCGATCGTCACCTGCCATTGAGTAATATTTTAGATGTTATTATTATTTTGTTAAATATATATTACTGTATAAATTAGAAACATCATGTATTTTGTACAGTTAAATATTAACGTTTAAGAAAGAATATATTACAATTTTTATAATAATTGAAGTTTGTTTTATTTCCTATCATTTTGAACATTCAAAAAGTAAAGTATATAAAGTTAACTATTATAATAAATTAACTGAGGTTGCGTAATGCAGGAGTCGATTTGAAATTGATAGAGGACGGCAACAGGAATCAATGTCAATTGGTCCCGCGACAATACTCCATGATTTATTTATCACGCATTTCCGTACCATACGAGTATCTACAAGTTAATGTCGAAAAGTTACATATGTATAAGGAACGCTTAATTTATTCTGAACATCACAAATACAGGAGTTTAGGAATTTGAACCAAATAATTTTTTTTTTTATATAATGTACGTATGTATATATTACACTAGCAAAACGCTTGTGTTTCATTGAATCGCGTTCCTACGCAAGTTTTTGTAACAGACCCACCGAAAATACTTTATTTACCGATATGAAAAATAATCTATACTAAAATGATGAAATAAAGCTTAGTAGATCCAGCGCCACTTAATCATAGGTTCAAAACTAAAATGCTGTAAAAATAACATCGAAGAGCGTTAAACTATTATAAAAATTGAACATTATCAATACATATGTTTTCATTAAAATTTGTTAAAAAAATTCGCGTGTAACTAAATATGTAGCCAACCATCAAGGTATTTTAGGTAGGTTATTCTAACTATTCATATATCATATGTACGAGTATTTGGAATATCTCCCAGGAACAGCTATTAATATGGTGCTGTATTTAAAAAAAACTTTTGAATACCACCATATCGACAATCATTTAAACGAATAAGCGAAGACTATAAAACAAACTCCTTAGCTAGTGTGTAGCCAACTTAATTAAATTCACTTATGTATTACGTACAAATAAGAAAATTAATAATAGTATTATTTTAGCGTGCAACTTGAACCATCACAAGTCTCGGCAAACTAAAAGTAGGTTGTATAAACGACGAAGTTTCTGTACTGTTATTAAGTCGTGTCAAGTTTATTGGTGACAAAGTTCGTTGAGAGCCACAGTTAAACATATAGATGAAGTGTTTTTGTTATAAGTAATAATAATATTTTTCATTAATTTCAACAATAATAGTAACATTTAATAAATATTGTACATTCCTAAATGAAAAAAGTCGCATTATAATAAATATTATTTCCTATTCAGATACTGCAATTGTAAACGAGATATGACTGGATTAAATTTATGTTGAGGATTGATAGAGACCGTTATTATCCTAACGTCTCATTATATTATGCAAATATTAATAATACTATTATGTATAACTAACGACATAGGACTCGAACTTTAGTAGTTTTGTGAAATATATAAATACTTTCCAGGAACTTTATTTACCGAGGTGAACTATATCAAATATATCCCACGGGAACCGTAAATTTTCCCGGGATACAAACCTATGTGCTACTTCAGACTATCTCTGTGCCAAGTTTCATCCAGATCCGTTCAGCCGTTCTGGCGTGATCGAGTAACAAACATTCAAACATATAAACTTTCACTTTTATAATATTAGTATAGATTAGTAATTTATCCATCAGATCAGATCAGATGTATCATTTTTTTTAAATTACTCTAATAAACGGTTATGAACAATTTTACAAAGCTTAGCAAGTATTATTATCAATTTTGATTTAGCCTTTAACTTGCTAAGACATATATATATATATATCCATATGAATATAGTTATCTAAAGAATCTTTTCAGCAATAGCATAGAGCCCTTAATCTTCTCACACGTTGATCACAGCAAGCGTCGCAAAGTGCGACATATTTAAATGTTAAGGGTCCCGCATAAAGGGAGCAAGGTAAGCGCAAAGGAACTGGAATTACGCTTTCAGGAAGCCTGACATCGACTCACCCTACACAAGGACCGTTTCAATTGCAAGCGGAATATCTTTACTAGTTACTATGAATATTAAGAGACTGATATTTAAGTAAAGGAATTTTAATGTATATTATGTCTGGGGTATGGGTATATATATGGGAATTTTACTGTTAAAGTAGTTTTGTTTTGTTGATCACAATACACCAAGTATTGCAATGACATCCTATAGCCGCAACAATGAATTGAAAGTAGTTTGGTCATTGCTATAATACCCAGTTGTTTGAATATACAAAGAATACTAGTAGGCTCTGGATAATTCATTACGAACTTCATTTTTGTATTTTAGCTTACTGCTCTTTCGATCATAGTAACAATTTACTCCTCTGAGTAAACACTTCCTTATCCAGTTCTATCTTAGACAGATTACAAGTGTATTTACTCCATGCGGAAATCGACTAGACTGGAGCCACTGTCGTATATATGTAATCCACAACCACAATATTTTAGACCGCCTTAAAAATGGGCAGGACTCAATTCGAGAGATTTTTTGTGTATTTTACGCTATTATTTTCATATTTTTGATAAGATGTTATACCTTAATGAGTAATCCCATATATCATTAAAGAAGAAATCTACTCCTGAGGGTGAAATGATTACGTTTAAAGTAATTTTGAAGAAGATGTAGGTACCTTTAAATTAAAAAAATAATAATATCGGCTCTATGACATGTAAAATAAGGAACTAAATACAATTTCTTTTTAAATATTCAATGTACAATTATAATTCCATTAGAATTTTATTATATGTGGTAATAATGGTTCATTATTTAATTTTTTTAATCACCATCATACCATGATAGTTTTTTAATTCGAAAACTAAAACTGTATAGTGTATATATTTAATATAAAATCTTCAGAAAATAAAAATGATATAAATAAATCTTTTGACATGTTAAATGACGTAACCTGATTTGTCATTGACTGGGTCATTAGTGAATTTAACAGAAAAATCGTTTTTATGAAACAAAATACGAATTCGCTCTTAGAAAAAAGGTTATAAAATAGTTTCAACCATTTTTATCCCAAAATATAAAGCTGCTGCGAAAAAATATGCTGTCATAAAATCTGCGAGCTGTATGTAAAATAGTACGTATACATAAAAAATATAACATATGGCGGCTATGAATACGGCTTGTTATTTACCATCATATGGTAGTATCGAAAACCTATATATTCATATTTACACTCTATTTCCACTGACCATGTACACACATAAAGTAAATATATAGCTAGTAATAAACGATGATATAAAATATAATTTATCAACAAGTCCCAGTGACAAACAAAATGCTTAGAAACATCAAGAAGCGTATCGTTATAAAAATCAATTTGCAGTGTAAATCGAGCGAGGAGACCAATGCTTTCCAAGTCATCGGTTCCCTTCGAGCGCCTTGGCCCGGAAAAATCCACAATTTTGTAAAAAAATACTCAAATTTTTAAACTGCAACACACGTCACTGATGCGTCGAATGGAACGAGAATTTCATTTGAATCTGACTATGTCGCTACACTGGATGTTGAAAATCTGATGCGTGAAACATAAAGCAATTTGAGCGAAGTTTAACTGCCGGTAGCTAATTATAGTTATTACGGCTTCATAAGTATTTCATATTTCATACGAATTATGTTTCAGATTTTAATTGAGAGAAATTCGATATTTTAAAATTTCATTTCGCTGACTTTCTGACTATAATGAATAATACAATTATAAATAACGCGCAATTATTCAATGTTTATTGCTTATTTACTGTTGTGGCTAAGAGTCTTAACGTTGAAGCTGATGTAAGTCCATTTATTTATAATCCTTTTTAAAATTAAATGACATTTAACTTTCGTTGAACTTAAAATAGCTAGCCATGTTAATACCACAATGTCCTTAAATAAGCACAGACAGTTTGGTCGGCGGTTGCAGCTGGACGTTGTAGCCAACAGGAAACAAAATTCTGTAATGTTTCGATGGAAATTAGGAAATGTAAATAAAAGGTCTTTTACGCTAGCATTAAGAACAATTCAAGGAAATTACTTTTAGTGGACGCCTCGAAATGCAATAATTAGTTAAAAGAAAAACATTTACAGACCAGGACTCGCGCCAAGATTCTTATCATATTATATTAGATGGTAGGTCTGCGCCTCCACCCGCGCGTGAATTATGTTGCATTTACAACCATTTAAGATAACTTTGTAGAGAAATGCGTAGGATGGCAAACCTTACCTGACTTAACCGATAGAAATGAGCAGGCGATATTTTTTATCCAAACTATTAACAGTCCAGTGAACAAATGTTTTTGAAATCCTAGGTGATCTAAGGCAACGGACGAATGAACATATGTAAATTATATAATCTATACATTAGAAATAATTAACGTTAATGAAATTAATAATTGCTATTTTTGCAATAATTGATATTTCTATCATTTATATAAGTTTAATCGATCATCAACTCATAGAAAGTTGTTGTCAATATTTAACGAATTCTGATAGTTCTGGTATTTATATTAACGACTAAATCTTTGATATATAGCTACCTAATATCCAAAATATCCTTAGATTAGACAAGCTGTCGCACAACCATTATTCGATATCAATAAAGACTTATCATACAAATCTCTGTCGAAATCCCACGTTTTACAACTCAAGTACAATATTAATCGCTTTCAAGAACCAATCAAAGTGAGACTTCAATTATTCGTGCAAATCTCGTCGATACATTTAAAATGCGGGATAACCATGACGTTGTATATTGTGGCCGCGCTAGAAGTAATCCAAATGATAAGCGGACGGGGCAATTTGGCAGGGGCGAGCGGTCTCTATCACTGCGATGCCAACATTGCCAACCCACACGGCTATATGCCACTGCACGCCATTTTAGTTTCCCTAATTTATGTTAAGCGCCATTATAAGCGACACATTGTTAAACATTTGTAGTGTAAATTGCTGTTGAAAGTTTTTTTTCTTCTTTATGACGCTTTGTCGTCTCGTCCTCCAATGAATATTTAATTTAAAGTTTTAATTTGATAGTGTTAAAATGATAATATTATAGCTATGTACTGAAACATAGGATCGGACATACCTACATACACACATATGAAATGAAACAAGTGATTTAGTAAATGTGCTATATAGTAATGAAAATCCAAATAAAGGCATTCTCTATAAAATGTTTTATATTTTTACTAGCACACTCTATTGTATAACTTTTAACACCACATAGTACTGCGAGTGTAATTTCTATATGTAAAATGAAATTTTATTCTTGGTGCTATGGAGTGCGTACACGATGAACGCGAACGTGACGCGGGAGGTTCATGCATAATGCATGCATCTTTTGTTTTGCATGTCTTTATTCGAATTTTAGGTGACAAATGTCACAAAAGTAAAAACGAAAAATATAACACGTAAAACCTCCTATATGAATATGTTAACTAGCTTTTGCCTACAGGTTTGCTCGCATCGTTCGTATGTACATGAATAGGTCATATTTTTTAATAAAGTTAAAGATATAATTTATAGGAATTGATTGAGCAACTTCATATTTTGAATCATATAAACAAATAAATGAGTATGTTTCAGGTGCATTAATTAAGATATCATAATATTACAAAAAGATTTACTGGTTGTATTTATCTTCAATCTTTTATTAATTTTATCAATGCAATCAATATTTGGATGCAGATATTTATTTTTATTGCAGTATAAACAAGTAATAATATAATAATAGCAATAGATTTTCTTAATTGTTAAAATTAATTTATTTCTAACAAAAATAATACATGTTTCTTACTGGCAATACAAAATTGTTTTGTTTATTTCAACTCGTAACAATTTTTTTTGCTAAATTTTCCTTGTTATATATTATGAACTAGCAGACCCCGCGGCTTCGCCCGCGATTAAACTTTATTACTTGCAAAAATAAAGAAAACAAATTTTATTTTAGCGATCGTAACTCAAAATATCCAGTATCTCTTTTTATCGTTAAAAGATGTTACGCATATATTCTGTAAATAAATTTACACTTTAGGTATTTAGCAAGCTCCACTACCTGTATTTTTTGCACATTTTTCTACTCTCCATGTTTCCAAAAAGCCGAAAAGTTATACATAATTTTCCTTTGGATTTGGAATAATTTCCGTTCTCTACTTTATATCCCACACAGTAAATGTGCACTTACAGAGAACTTGAGTCATGTTATTCTATTTAAATATATTCAACAACTCCAACTTCACCGCCCAGTTTTACCCACTTAGGAGCTGAATTAAAAAAAAAAAAATCTAGAATAGGTACATGTTTATTTCATTGTATTGAAGAACATTAATATTAAGTTTCAAGTAAATCTGATCATAAACAATTTTTTCCTCATATAAACAGCATAACCCCCTTTTACCATTTAAGGGATGAATTTCGAAAGAAAAAAAAAGATTTTTGTATTGTTTTAGTTGTCGTTTTAAAGGTAAATACCATTTTCCGTACATCAATTACAGAGTTTCATACAAACTTTCATTCCCTATTTGACAGCCTTACAGGATGAATTTCAAAAAATGTTAAAATATGTATTTATTTAATTGTATTAAAGAGCATTAATACCAAGTTTCAAGTAATTCTGATCATAAATAATTGTTTGCCCATATAAACTTTATCACCCCCTTTCACCCTATTAAGGGATGAATTTAGAAAAAAATCTAGTACAGATATTTCTAATTTTTCATTTTAAAGCTAAATACCAATTTCTGTGCATTTCGCGTTAAGAATGACAGAGTTTCATACAATCTTATATCACCCATTTTACCCCCTTAGGGGATGAATTTCGAAAAATCCTTCCTTAGCGGATGCCTACATTGTATAAGAAATATGTCCTCCAAATTTCAAGTTTCTACGACCAGCGGTTTAGGCTGTGCGTTGATCGATCAGTCAGTCAGTCAGGACAAAGCATTTTATGTATATATAGATTATCAAAAAGAACAACAGCTCTAGACTTATTTTATTACTGTAAGATTGTAAAATCTATACTAATATTATAAAGCTGTAGAGTTAGTTTGTTTTTTTGGTTGAACGCGCTAATAAATACTAAAAACCGAAGATCGATCGACGTACCATTGATGTATCCACATTTCCTATTATACACCCTCCAACTACATAATTTAAGTACGAAACCTAATTAAGTCGACGCAATATTCACTTCATGATACTCATCTTAACACTATTATAAGTGAATTTGTAAATCGATTATAAAATGTCCTCTGAATATTTGGGTAAGGAAATGAAATTATCTTATGAGGAAGCCTTTGGCAAGATTATATTTTAATTAATTTTCTAAGCGTAATAACGTGTGTTATTAGGAAACATCCTAATGGATATTAACGACACGTTTGGCTTAGTTTGTAGTGACCCTACTTGCTGTGCCAGCGGTCGCGGGTTCGAGTCCCTCTGGGGGCATTCATTTTTGTGATGAGCATGAATGTTTCTACTCCAGTCATGGGTGTTTATATTTATAATGTGTATGTATTTAAAGTTATATATGTGTAGTGTATCAACTAACTGGTATCCATAACACAAGCCTCGTAGCTTACCATGGATCTAAATGGTGCTGATATCCCACCTAGGTGGTGATGATGGGACACATATTCATATTTATTTATTATTCTTTTACAGAAACTAAATGTCAATAAAATAAAATTAAACTTAGGATTTGTTAGGTTTTTTAAGCGTGTCAAATAAGAACAGACTTCTATTTTTAATACATTTTTATATTAAACAGCGACCTCCTTGTTTTTCGAGGAATAGGTTAACATAGATAAATGCATTATTGTATTCTCATTTCCACACATGGGTACATGTTTACATATAAATTATTAACTGGTTATTCCAGTTGTTTTCAAACTAATAAATATCAAATTTTCCAATAACAATTTTTCAAACTTCACAGGCTTGCGCACTGCAACCACAGATAATATTCGTATTTCATTTTACAGCACAGTTTCATCGCATGGGATGAGTGGTTTAAAATCAGACTAGTGTGAGCCTAACATATTCGCGAGGGTTCCGTATTGTGTAAAGTTGTACGAAATGTGTATGTGTATTACTTAATCTATTAGGATAGAGCAATATTGTATACAAATGTTTATAACTTTAGAAGCGTATAACTTAAGAACTGTGACATAAAATATGTTGTCTGAAATATCTATTGAACTTTTTATACCTACTTATTTTTTTTTTGTTGGGACATTAACACATAGCACCATTTAGTTCCATGGTAAGCACGAGGCTTGTGTTATGAATACCAGATAGTTGATACACTACACATATATTAAATACATACATATTATAAATATAAACATTCATGACTGGAGTACAAACATTCGTGCTCATCACATAAATGAATGCCGCGGCCGCCGCTGGCACAGCAAGTACAAACACGGTCACTACAAACTGAGCCAAATGTGTCGTAAAATGTTCCAGAAACATATTATGTACACATAAATATTTTTTTCGCCTTTTACTTATATGTGTCAGTAAAAATTGCCACTAATAATGTTATATTTTTCTTTATCAGCATTATCCAGTAGGTAGATTATGGATGGGAATTATATAATAGCTTTCCCAATTATTTTCTTCAACTTCTCAAAGCATCTGTAAGTCTTGCAATCGACAATTCTTTTTTATGGTCTACTTATTTGTTAGTGGCCCACTTGTAACGGCGCCAAGTATGATTCTTCGAGCCAAAATTTAGATTGGCATTGAACAAATACTAACCAACTAACATTGCGTACTGTAAGACTATCTTAAGTCAGCAATTTGGGAAAACTGTCACAAAAATCAAATCATACTGAGCATTGCACGTGACTGTAGAAAACAAATAATGATAAAAATATTTAAATAATTATCTCATATATATATATATATATATATATATATATATATATATATATATATATATATATATATATATATATATATATATATATATATATATTTGAAACTTTAAACTTTGTAAAACTCCCAAAAAACAACTAACAATGAGTTGAATTTGCTTTAGCACAACCGATGTCTTTATTACACTTGGGAAACTCAACCTACCCTGTTTAAATTATTGGACCACATAGTACTGAGGCTTGTAGTTTTATTTATCCAATTAAAATAAATTGTAGTATTACTTTAGATCTAATGTTGTACGAAAAAACAGATACTGTCATGTACCTATGTTTTGTGAACAATTTGAATATATAATAGGTATTATATGGCTATAACATAAAGCAGACAAAATTATTTTTAATATTTTGCCTTATGCATATAACTAAGAAAATAAATGTATTATTCGTCTGACAAATTCGTTTTTCTTTAAACAAATTTCACTTATAGCTAATAAAACCCGGCTGGAGTGAAGCTGGGATGCGTTATGCGAGAGTTAACCCGAGACTGCCACCGTCGCCGTGTTTACGCTGCGAAAGTAAATGTCAATAAACTAGAAGAGCGCCCCCTAGGGTATAAGTGTCCACGAGTTGTGTTTCAGCAGAAAAGGGGGAATAATGTAAAATACATGTTAAGTCTACGCAAAATATTTGTGAAGTAGCTCGTATGCGAGATTTGATTAAATCTTAACTGATTTTTAATATGAACTACGTAACATTTACCTATATAAAATTCTTCCAACGTAATATAATTTTTCTTAATAGGTTCATTCGTTAGAAAAGGTATGTTCTTAGGTATATAAATGTAATTGTAAAATACCAATATTTTTTTATTCTAAATGGTCATTGAAATCAATACAACTGACCGACGGGGGTTCCAAGTGTAATTATTCTTTAATATTTTTTTTAAATTCTTGTATTTATTTTTAAAACTGCTACTGTTTTTATATTACGCTTGTGTATCCTGCAACATTTAATTCTGAAGTACGCAAAAATTCAAAATCACTGGCCTAGATCTGTAGCTATGTCTCGTGGGATTAATTCAACGCTACGTTTTTGAGCTAGAATCGTTATTTGAAAATAGCAATAGAATATTTTAAAATTTAAAAACAGCACTTATGTTTTGAATATGTAAGTAAATATCTTTTTATTCAGTTTGAAATAATATTCATTTACCTCTAACTACTCTACTATAAATCTTTTTATGTTTAAATGAAAGCTGCATCTAATCATTGGCTTCGAAATGATTAATAATTTCAATGAAATTCTGTTAATTTTAAAATATTAAAATTAAAAAGTAACAAAATAATAACTGCATGTGTAATATGGAAATATGTATAAATAAAAGATTCAATAATAAATTTCGTACAAGTTCACTTTATGAAAGAAGAAAAGTTATTGTTTTGAATTTCTATCCGCAAAGTGTGGACGCATACATATTCTAGTAGCTTTCAGTTGAAAAGATTAAAGTTTTCAGGATTTTTGTTGCGAACTACGAAGAATCTCGCAGGTTAAATCCTTTAGTTTTTCCTTCTTATAATAACGATAGTCAAATCACTGTGTAAAGTTATATTTTACTTACTCAAAATTTCTTACAAACTAATATTATATATTTATTTATACAAGAATATATGATTATAAATTAGTAACTATTTTTTTACAAACATCCTTATTTAATATTAAAAAAAAAAAAACAAAACTGCTTTTAAATTTTCTTAGATATCCCTCTTCAAGAGGAAATTTATCACTGCTTTGCCCTCTGTAAATACTATTTACAGGGCACAACCCTTTAAAGATAGATTGACGGGTACGGTTTTTTAGATTGTAAGATATATAGGTAGATTGCCTACTACTCTGACTTATGCGTTGCTTCAATATACAGTGCCAAAAAATACAACGATAAAATCAGGCAAGTAGTTTGGTTCAGTTTCGTTTTATTTATCTAAACTTGATATTTTATGTTAAATAAACGTACTTTATTATAGATTGATAATTTTGTACAATTAACAATTATATAATCACTTCAATATATCTATTTAGTGAATGTTATATCAATGTGAAATACGTAAATAGTACTTAATTAGCTCTGCATTTTGGAACAATGCAGTAACAGTCAGAGTGAATGCTTCTAGAATATTCCAATGTTCAAACATAACCTAATTATAATGTTTCATGAAGTATCTCTAGGTAAACGAGTTTCAAAACTACAAAATCCTGTAAACTCAATCTCCTATCACGTAAATGCGGCGATAATTAATGTGACGTTAAAGAGCATTATAGCAGCTATTAAGATCCCACAAGCATATTTAAAGGGTTATTCTCGAGACCGGTTGTAAAATATAATGAGTACGCGTACTCTTAGCTAATGACCACATAACCCGCTTGTTGATAAACAAACTGGAAATATGTGATATAACATAATTGAGTTATTTTATTAATATAATTACAATATTCTTTAAATAAATTACTTATCCTAACTGCATCATTAATTAAATTCAAAGAGAAAAATCAGTTTTTTTTTAATGTCTCATTTAGTGTTTTTTTTTTTTTTTTGCTGTTTTATAATTTTAATTTTGACTATTAACACTGGTGTTTTCCCATGATAGAGACGCATATGATGTAATATCTGCAACTGTGGTTTCGAAGGCATGTATTACCATTTATTTTGTAACCTTCAAACATAACTCGGACAACACAAAAACGCGTAATGACAGTTAAATCAAAATGACGTGATGGGATGCGCTAAAGAGGTTATTTAAAAAAGGAATAGTTTAAACTAAAAAGCTAAAGTAAAAGCTTTAAAAAATAATAATATAGTTGTAAAAGTGTGATTAGGACAGCATCAATCTGGCGTGCAGCTGCATGTAAACGTAATCATCTTTGGGAGAGATACGAAGTATATTTCCAATTTAATATGCATATCCATTTTTAAATCTACTATAGCCTATATAGTATACAATAACCTTTATTGAATTAGATCAAGCAGTTTTATGAAATTAAACATGACCGTAGAGATAGAAAATATTATAATTGTTATGGCGACTTTAACACCATGTCGGCATTTGTGTACAAATTAATCCACGAAATAATCTTGTATGGAAGCGTCGAGCGGATGCGCCAGACGCTTCACTGAGAGCCGACTCGGGCCCTCTCGATCTGACCAATTCCAACCAAATTTGGCATATTGGCTGTCTGTTTGTAACAGCAATGGATTCATCGACTAGGGTCGAGGTTCCCAATAAGTTCCAGATTCATGCAATAAATGATACATTATAAATTCTTCCAACACAAAATTATTTATTCAAACTATATTACTGTAATAAAATTATACATATCATTAGTTATATGTACGTCCTTAAAACACGTACACAGGTAATGTCCCCATTTTGCATCTGATGATATCATTATGTAAAATATTCTCTCAAAATTACTACATTTGCTATCTTTTGTACCTAAAGTTTCTTGTCTTAAGAATAAATTGGGCAGACATCAAGGAAATTAAAGGCCGTTTGCACTTGCGATGTCAGAATTGCTCAGATACCTTCTATTTTCTTTTCATAATACTTGCTATTATATGGAGATAAGAATTTAATGATTTTTATTATAATTGTACGTTTAAATAAAATAACGTTTATAATTATTAATTATCTTCAGACTTAAATTGGATTTATTTTAAAAAAGACATAAAGGTTATATTGTACTAGAATTTTATTTACATTGGGCTAATAATAATGCATACGATCATGACAGGCAATTTCATTAAAACTATATTTATTTCTGCGAGAGATACATATGTATGCATAAACGACTGTACTCTTCCTTGTCATCTTTCCATTGTAATTGAATGGGAGAAATCCAACACCACTGCAGACTAAGTACAAGATCGATGTTGCTTTGTATGATCTTCGAGACACAGGGACATAATACTGAAAATTTCCAAACTTACCTTAAAGGAAACCCCAATGACTATTTTAAAGCCAAAGTCAACCTGAATCTGAGTTTGAAATCCCAAAATCTACAACTATCATGTAGATGCATGCATAACTAACTCCTAGTAACAAGACTCTAAAGTCTAGACCAAGTAATTCAATAAAACTAATGTACTTACCGGCTTAAAGATAACTAATTAACGTGATTAGATTAGGTTTTTAATCTTTCCTTTTGGCACATTTTACACTAACAGTGCCTTCTCCTTCAAAGTAAACAGGTTCGATTCTTAATTAGCAAATATTGAAAACGACACGTTTAGTGTTAGAAATACTTTAGATGGAAACCGGAGGGTGGAAAAAACTAAAATTATTTTAAAAGAAAAACAGAAAAGCTAAAAATATACAGTATTTAATATTCTGAATAATAAATAAATCCAAAAATATATTTTATTTGTCATTCTACCAGCAAATAGCAATAATAAGTCAAAATTATTGTTTGCGAGTATTAAAGTTAATAATTTATATATGTAACGTTAAGTAACATCAAGTAGTTCTAGGCTCTAGCTCAATAGTAGTAGCATTTTATAAAAAGTTACTAGGGACAACTTCTGATCGAAGCGGGATCGATCGATTAGTTGTTACAAATTAATTGTAAAATATGTACACAAATTGGTAAATATTCATTTTATATAAATTATATACGTTGAATCACAGGAAATTACATACAATAAGAAATTATTTGTCACCGTGTATCAAAATAGAAAAATAACAGGATCAAGCTAAAAATTCATTCAATTTTCCCATTTTAGATGTGATATAAATCATCGTCAGATACACCTGACGGCGGGGGCGGGATGAAAAATATGAAAATGCTAGCTATCAACAGCTTATAATGTTGAATCTTTTCTTTTGAGATTTAATCCACGCCTTTACAACTTCACTCTAAATGGCTTATAATATCAAGACAAATAAACTTACAAAAATACATATTTGAATTGTATTACATATTAACATTATATACATATTTAAAGTGTATTGTGTACACACATTTGAATTGTATAATGTAGAAATACAGTCAAAAAAATATTTTTTTATGAGTTTTAAATAAATGATTTTCCTTTAAATTTTAAGGGCTTATAAATTGCTTGAATTGAGATAAAATATTTTCTCAGCTCAACTACCTATTACGTGAAGACACTTAAAGTATTTTGTAAAGCTTTAAATTAAAAATCAACACCAATATCCTTAATATATTTAAACATCTTTTTATTTAGTTTTCTAACCCTTAGCTAACAATGTTTCATGTTAGATATTAAGGAACCACAACTTAAGATTACAAAAAAATAATAATCTACTAACTAAATATGGATATGAGTATAATTTATTCATAAGTGAAGTAGGAGCGAGAGCTTTCAGTGCCGACAAACTTTCTTGTAGAGCAAGACTTAGATTTTATTATTTAGCACAATGAATAGACTCGTCTGAGCCCAAGCGCACGCTTTATGCCAGACTTTTAATTCTGTTGACTCCCTTTCAAAAGCCTTCTCATTTTAACTTCAAATTTAAAATACTTATTAGTCTGAACTGGTAGTAGACTCATGACGTTCAGTAAAAAATGGTGATAATTTAATGCTGAATGAAATATTTTGAATTTGAATTTGAGTCAACTGTCTCAGTATTAAAACGTGCATTTCTCTACGACCTATGAATTGATGAATTTTAAAAAGCTTATTTTAAGGAAATTCTCATTTTTTTATTAAAGAAAATAGTGATAGAAGCTTAATAAAAAAGAAACAACTCTTATAACCTGAACTACGAGTACTAACGCAAAGGTAAACCTTTAAGCTGAAGTAAGCTGAGTTCAACGTAAGCTGGCTTTGAGTGACTACTTTATTCTTGTATAATATATAGCTACATATATTTTACGAATAACTTTTTATTCGATTTCGTATAATATAATACACTAGCCACTTACCCTCGCTTCCCTCGGTTGCTCTAGATGCCTTTACTACTAGTAGCCTACGTGTCACAATAACTGCCTCGATGGTCTAGTGGTTAGCATGTACGGCCACAGATCCGGAGGTCCTGGGTTCGAGTTTCGGGTCGGACCAAGTTCAGTTATTGAGAATTTCTATTATAAAAATCTCAGTAACTGCACTGAGTTAGGAAGTTGACGGTATTTCATCCTCGTACCTCGGAATACACATAAAACCGTCGGTTCTACGCCTTAACTTTCATTGGTCGTATCGAATAGTCGTCCCAGAAGAATATGAGAGTGAGAGGAATAGAGAGTGCACTTGTGTTTGCGCGCATTCTTGTGTACTATAATATCTCTTGCGCAGATGGCTTGTCTCAAAGAAATTAGCCACCGTGACAAAAATCGGTCATTAAAAAACATTATTGTTATTAAATTATTATTATGTGTTTGACGACACGTTTGGCTCAGTTTGTAGTGACGGTGTATCGGTTACGGGTTCGAGTCCCGCTGGGGCATTCATTTGTGTGCTGAGCACAAACGTTTGTACTCCAGTCATGGGTGTTTATACTTATAATATATATGTATTTAAACTTATATATGTGTAGTGTATCAGCTATTTGGTAACACGACACAAGCCTCTTAGCGTATCATGGAACTAGATGGTACTGTGTGTTAAAAATATATATATGATAAAATGAATGTGTTACTGTAGGTAACAGTCTATTTGTCCTAATTTTAATCTTAATCCATCCAGCTGTTTCAGCATGAATACCTCAGTAACAAACAAAAAAACACATACAAACTTACACATTTATAAATAGTAGACCGGTTTTAATATCACAAAGTAAATATGAGTATTCAAAGACGTAATTCAATTGAAACATGTAGCTCTGAAAATATACATCAGTTTCCTTCTAAGATATAATATGTACTTTGAGGTTTCACTTCATGGAAGACGTGTTGGGATCAAGGATCGGTGTTCCCAGCAAACCCTATCACGAGCTTTGCGGCTTTAGCTTAGCTGTCTAGACATAGTAAAGGTTTTACTTTTTTACCGCATTTTCAGGTATTTTATACGGAAACGCTCCTTACAAATGAATGTGTATATTTTATTCAGCATAAAATAATGTAAGAATTAGAAATTTTTTCTACAATAAAATTTTAATCAGTGCATCTTTCATTTACTTTTAATAAAATACAGATCAGAAATCAAAACATTATAGCCTGCTTCACTGAAAATTCCGGGAATTTCCACACATTGATATATTGTATGTATCATACAAATGTTCACATCGGTTTTATTAAGATTAAAACTCAATATGGCACTGTCCCAATGATTTACTATAGCCAGAAAGTTGAGAAGTATACTACCTATTCTATAAAAGCTTTTATGTAAATTGACAGCTGAATCCGCGAACACACTTCAAGTATTGTATGAAGTTCGATGGCAGCTGTCGAGTATAATATAATAAACTAGCATTTCCCGCGGCTCCGCCCGCGTTCAGATGATCAAAAACCAAATTCTTAGGTTTTACACATTAGTATACTCTTACATTATACATTACTTTCATTGCGCACCGCATGATTGGTAAATAATGACAGAGATTGACAATGCCACAAAGGTTCCTCCGTTAAATTGAACTTTTTGTTTTAGCAATAACATTTATGTATGTCTATATTTCTGTTTTGTTTGTTTTTTTTAGTTTTTCACGATAAACTCTCAAACTACGGAATTAATTTTAATCATTTTTTACTAATATTTAATATATAGCTGATTATTTAAATTACATAATGATAACTTTTCTTAATTAGCGCTAGTTAGTAATGTTTTCCAAAACGATTTTCAAAAGAAAGTGTAATAAGTAAATAATTCTAAGCGAATACATTTTTTTATTTCATATGGCTCTGCTAATATGATTAAAGTCGTAAGCATTTTATTGTGTCCTTTAAGCCTTTACCTTCCAAGAAAAGGTGTCAAGAAAAAGTGAAAAAATTGAGGTATAACAATTCCTAAAATACTTTTTCATAGTTTTTGAGATATGAAATATTTTTAGTTACCCGCTTTGGCAGTTTAACAGCCATAGACTTGTTTTCCATAAAATGTTATAAAACAATATAAATTGAACTTATTTTTACGGTGCAAAAAATGAGTAGGTATTGTGGAAACGTAAATATTATTCGTATTTATTTTAGTGTTAAGCATACAAAACACGTAAGTAAGAAAAACAACATAGCATTTTGCTATACGAAACCTAAAATGCGCGAGTTGGATTTACATTTGCCCAATTTTTACAGTAAAAGATTAAAAAACATTAACATTATTTACTAAACAATAAAAATTTACAAATATTCTCATTTGAAAATTGTTTCGGCCAACAAAATATTACTAATATGTTACCTACTAATTTATAAAGCCAAAAAGTTTGTTTTATTAGAAATTTAACCACGGGCAGGGCCGCGGGTAATTTAGTAGTAATTATAGTAAAGTCATAGAAAGGTTATATCTGTACATTTTTTTTTGGATAAAACTACGTATTTTAAAAACACATGGCGACATCTATTGTCAAATAGCTAAATAACACATAAATAAATTTTCATTAAAATAACTATTTTAATGAATAAAATAGCGCTGTTAATATTTCTTTTAAAGATAAGTTTTTTTTTAATAGTTTTAACATAATATATAAGTAAGTTACCCTGCTAAAATATTAATAGCATCATCGTGCTTTTACTTCAACCAGTTTTTGTATTTTTTCTCAGAAATGAGATATTTTCCTGCGGTAAAAAGAATCCTATGTGTTGAGCCGGATAACCTGCTATTACCATACCAAATTTCATAAAAATCCCTCAAGTGGTTTTTCTGTGATGCGGTCACATACAGACAGACAGAAAAAATTCTAAAAACTATAGATTCGGGCTCTATATCGCTAATAATGAATATTTCAATAAGATTTTCCGAAAAAATATTGAATTTAGGGGTTCGGCTTAGTTACAATTTTATTGTATGTATAGTTACTAATTTACGAAGCGAAAAAGTTTGCTTTACTGATAAGTAATTTAAACACGGGCGGAGCCGCGGGTGATTTAGTAGTAATTCTAATAAAATCGAAAAAAGGTCATATCTGTACACTAATTTTTTTGGGATTAAAACTATGTATTTTAAAAACACATGGCGACATCTATTGTCGAATATCTAAATAACACATAAATAAATATTAATTAAAATAACTATTTTAATGGATAAAATAGCACTTTTGATAATTTGATTTTCAAGATAAGCTATTTTTATAGTTTTTATCATATTTTGTAAGTTACCCTGCTAAACTGTTTACAAATAGTATCGTCGTGGTTTTGTTCCTACCAGTTTTTGTATTTTTTTTCAGAAATGAGATATTTTCTCGCGGTAAAAAGTATCCTATATGTTGACCCGGATAACCAGCTATCATCATACCAAATTTCATCAAAATCCCTCCAGTGGTTTTTCCGTGATGCGGTAACAGACAGACAGACAGACAGACAGACAGACAGACAGACAGACAGACAGACAGACAGACAGACAGACAGACAGACAGACAAAAATTCTAAAAACTATAGATTCGGCCTCTGCATCGATAATAATGTCTATTTCAATAAGATTTTCCAAAAAATATTTAATGTACAGATTCGGCTTAGTTAGAATTTTATAATATGTATAGATAATGAAATTTTCCATTGATTAAGGCTACATTATATTTTTATTTAACTTCATTGGCTATATTAACAAATCCTTAGTACCTACAAAAGAATTTCTCTATAAATATAACATAAACCAAATCACGATCACTTTGCAAATGTATTTTAATTACGAGCGCAAAGGAATTCCTAACGAGTAGAATAAACAGTCGGAGTGGGTTAAAAGACGTTAATTCGTTATCTAATTAGATGGATCGCCGGCTGGTGCAGGCGTCTGTTTGTATTGCATTTAGTTAAAGCGTCGACACTGTTACTACAAATTTTTATTTGCTTATCTAGCGCAATTTAATTACAAGAAAAACATCTGTTTATCTTATTATGTTCTTTATTTATATTTATAAAAAAATTGTGAGGAACACGGAATTTCATTAAAGCTTAGTATTTCTCTTCAATTAAAATGTATTGGCCCAAAGTAACTCGGACTACAATATTATTTTTAAATTGCACACACCCCTTTACACATGAGCTTCATACTATTATTACATATTTTTCTAACTACTCTGGCTGTATTTTAAATAAATAATACCTTTGAGACATTTAACACCTTAGCCTCTCCCGTGACCATGATTGCTGTAAAGCATTCGAAACGTCGTTAACCAAAAATCGAAATAAATCCGCGAATAAATCTAAAAAAGATAGTTTTATTTAAAATGTCAAATATTAGTAAGCAATTGATAAAAATATTTACCTATATGTTTAAATCAGTAAACTGTACAATGGATAATAATACTATTAAAATTTATCCAGCTACTTTTGAAAACAATAAAACGCGAAGAGGCAAAGAACAATCTCACCAATTCAAAATTTTAGCAGAAATATCCCACCGGAAACTATTTGTTGTACCGCGTTATGAAAAATGGTTATGGCCACCAACTTGCCTAAAAACTAGCTTTTTCTGTGCCTAAAATTACATCGATTTGTTGCTTTATTGATTGTCTTATTCAAACATTTAACAAAGCTTTATTCAAATATTTCTCATTTATTATGTTCTCAAACATTTCCTAAATTAAGTGAAAAATAAAGTTTTTTGATTGTAATTTTAAATTAGTTAGAAGAAAATATAAGTAAAAACTTACTTATTTTCATTCATATATACCTACTTAAATTTTATATTCACACATATTAGTATTATAGTGGATAAAATAATTATGTAAGTAAATTTCACGGAGATCAAGTCAGGATTAGCTGTTATTGTTCCTTCTTATTTCAAAATATTAAATTACCCATAAATATAAAAAAAAAACGGGTGTGTGTAACTCATGTACGTACACAAGAAGTTATACTTCTTTGGCGTAACAGAACAACAATAGCTAAAGATTTCATCCCGTATGTCACAACTCTCTGTTTGTAAAAGGAATGCTAACTTCATCATGTGGTTTTCAGCTAACTTTATCATGTCGCTTTTTGGCTGTCGGTGTGCCAAAAGAAGTATAATTAAAAAAAATATATATTAAAACAATGAACTTTTCTATATTCAAACATTGTAGAAGTTATAGAAATATACATTATATAGTAAAAGGCGCAACATGGGCTCCGAAAGGAAATGATATTCTGAGCAGATTATCTTGCTAATTTCCCGCCACAAACACGTGCTATTTCCGTTCACTTACTTTAAAATGAACAAAATAAACTCGCTTAATAGAAACAAGTTAATGTACTTTTGAATTGTTATTACACTTTTATTTGAAATTATATTTTGCTTGTTAAGTTAAAATGGATTTTATTGTTTATTTATTTTTATTTAATCTTTAGGAAATAAATAAGCACGATCATGCAAATATAAAAGTTCCAGATCTTAAACGTAACTTAACAAAAATAAAATTACGGTACAGATTTCATAAAAATTTAGATTTTTTTATTAATGAAAAATAAGATTTTTATATTTAACTAAACTAAAACTAATCTAAACTTTAGCGTTAATCTTAATACTAATGTGTGGCGTATTGTACATTTTAACTTCTTTCTGTGTCAATTCCTTCATTAATTTAGAGTTGAAACAGAAATGTCTCCACTTTTTAATTAAATTAAAGAGCGGAAACAGAAATGAATCTTTAAATATTTTTGAAATTTTTCCAAAAAGTATAATCTACACATTTCTTCATAATATAGAAATTTGTATTATATACATATACATATATATATATATATATATATATATATATATATATATATATATATATATATATATATATATATATATATATATGTAAGGGGTAATCTCTGAAACGACTGATCCGATTCTGATTTTTTTTCACCAATAGGAAACTACATTACCGCCGAATCTTACACACTATGTTTGTTTAATAACCCATTGAGAACCGCGGGCACGATGGCGTGTCAGTTAACAATTAATTTCTTAGAAATTATCCAGGAGGTGATAAATTAAAGTTAATGTTTATTTTATAAATTTAATTGAGGTCGGAAAAAAATGGCCATTGATTTGCTTTATCGCTGCCTTAACAGTTCGAAATAATGCAGTAATATATGGCAAAGGGACACCCCAATGAAGCGAAGGTAAATAATATTTATAGAAGGTAATTAATATTTCCTTATAATAAATACACAGATTACTTTACTATCTGTACTTACCCACTTATTTAAAACATCAAAATAATTAAAAAAAAGTGAAAAGTTCATAGAGATTATAATATATAATGGGAATTTTCAAAACATCTTAAAGAATTGTTATCCTTTTATATATATTCCTGTTTTAAAAACTAAATCTCCAGTCTATTCGCATTTTTGCATATATTTTTTTTGACTTTATCTATTTAATAATACACAAGTAATAATAATTTTACAAAATAAACAAACCAAGGATTTGTACTAAGATAGCAGAACCGCGCCTATTTTCATAATAATATAATAAATAAATAGTTTCAGTTCGTCGTATCATCAGAGAAATTCCGCGGCAAGTCTGACAACTTTGAACACTTTGCTACGAATTTTCAACGACGCCTTTGATAAATGCTACGAATTTCGCAAATATTTACCATGATTTTACGAAATTATGTGTAGTTATTGCGCCGTTACCTTAATTTATAATGTGTTATAATGTTACTTATTCCTTAATAACATATTGAAGTAACAAACTGAATATTATATGAGATATTTAAATTTATTAAACACGTTCTAGTATGTACATTATTAAGAAATATACTTATACTAGAAAAAAAAAATCTGACTAATATATGGCAATATTTTCAACAAAAAGTGTATGAAATCGTCTTGTAGTCTACATGAATGGTAGATAACGATGCTCGATCCGCCGGGAAATTACAGTTAGTTGAAAGCGTTCACGCGCCGCTTGAGGATCGTCATTTCTAAACTGCAAATTTAAATGATTATGAACTTAAGTATATTAAAGTGAACAATTTTCTAAAATAACTACTACTTTTTCATGAGTATTTAATGTTTTTATTAAATTCTTATTAAGTACTCACAATACAGTTAAGTGTGATAATAATTTCGTAACGTTTTCCACATTATGACGTTTTAATTTCTCAAAGGTATGCTCTGTTATTCGACAAATAATAACATTGTTTTACAGAATATGCAAGTACCCCCTGAACGTACATATTTCACGAGCCCATGGGCTCGCGAACCCTCGATCAAACAATTGATACTTGCAGAATGAAGTATAAGGTAATATATTAACGTTATTCATAAATTACATAATCTGTAGACGTTTAATTAAATTGATCATATTAACATTTAATAAAAATATATTTACTATCTTTCAATTCAATTTTCTTGTTAACGGCTTTAAAGCATGCCAGTTACGCACAGATTACTTCATATTATCTATCCTATGTTACCTTTCTAAAATCAAAAAGCACTATACATAATAATATATTACATCAATTCTAGGGGAATTCATCATCCAAATGTTAGATAATTTCAAGTTTTAATCAATTCTCTTAGATATAACGTATATATTACATCCACCTAATGTTTCAATCTATAACTTTTGATGAACATGCGGTGCAAACACGTAAGTACACCGCAAAGTTGTTTACTCACGTAAAATCAGGAAGTTAGCTCGCATCTGTTCCGTCTCGTAACTATTCAGCCGAGTGATGAATAGTTCCGAATAGTGATATTATATTCACGAATGTCTCGTCTGGCGAACAGTTCCCCCACCGTTAAATTCAACATTTTGCTCTAAAGACTGTAATGGTAATAATGTATGAACTAAGGTCTCATAGCGGGGAAAGTCCTTAACAAAAGGAATATTAGATTTTTTTCACTCTAAGTGATTTCATGTTGAATTAAAGAGATAAAATAGTATTATTTGTAATGTGAGAAATGTTTGCACTTGCGTTTGAAACATAAGTAGGTTTTTTAATTCGTTACATGTAGTAAAATTTTAAATATCAGTAATGTTAAAAACGATACGTTAGAAATCAATTTCATTCAACAACATAAATTGTCAAAATAAACAATTTTATAGTCTCCAGAGAAGATATTTCAACTCAGTTTAAAACTGCATCGCGAGATCGTTTTAGAGTCGACACCGGCGTGAATACACATAACAAGCAGCTTGACTCCTCCAAGTCCCCGGGGAAAATGTTTCACTGTCCTTTCTCGTACTAACATCAAGATGGATTAGGTTTTACTGTTTGCTCTGTAAATTCAGTCTTTAGAAATTATCGTATACGAAGCGTATCGATTAAAAATATATGCGCAAATTTTAAAGTATAGTAAGTTATTATAATTGTAAACTAAAAAAAATATTACTAACAAATTAAACATTTTACGAAGCGTTAAAGAAAATGCCTCTGGAAAATGCAGCGTTTTGCTCGATCTTACCTATTCGTGGACTGAGGTGACACATAAATCTTAGAAGGTATTCTGAGACAACCTCTGGAGACTTACGACTATGAGACCCCTTTATTTCCTTAACAGCAATAGAGATAAGTAAACAACAAAAGACCATGAGCTTGCTTTACTTTTATCACATCAAATTACTTAAACATTATTCCACGTAGTTGCGCTTTTGTAGACTTTAACGAGGCACTTTCAAAAAGACCATATACATTCAGTCTTGCTTTAAATCCTTGAAAATAAACAAGGAATCTTGCAAGTTGTTTGGTTGTATAAGTACTTTTCATTTTAACTTTACATGAATAATAAATAGATACGACTTAATATGCAAATGCATCAAAATATTAGTGAAGAAACATTATATGTGTAAGTGCTGCAATTTTACCAATTGTAAGTTTATTTAGAATGATAAATCTATACCACAATAAATTTAAATAAAAATTTTAGTCCAAATCTAGGTAAAAAAATATTCAAATTCAAATTGAAGTTATACTATACATAAATTTTAATTTTGCTATACCTATAAATACAATAAAAGATATTTTAAATAATTTTATTTAAAAATATACTAAACCTTAAGTTATATAATATTATTAATTGTGACCTTCAAGAATAAAAGAAAATGAATAAAATAATGAAAGCTATTACCAACTTTACAGAGAAGTGAAACACTTAAAACTTGTGTAATTAAAGTTGGTGAAAGAGAAACGATCAAATAAAAACAAATGCACAAAGAAGAGTGCAAATTACAGATAACGAAATATCAGGCTTCTGCATATTGCGCATTTAATATTAAAGATTCGCAAATATCATAACCGAGTCCACCGTACTTCGTTTACGCACCCGATCATAAAGCTTGATACACACTGTACAAACTAGCCACGGGGCAGAGATAATTGAAACACTGGACGGTCACACTCGTTATTCATAGGTGCATGGACAGTTTACGGACAGCAGCGTTTCGTTCAAAATATTTTAGAAACTAAGGATCACTAAAATATGGTATTTTTAAAATTAAAAGTTTTTTTACCATTGTTTCATAATTTTACAGTATAAATTAAGTGAATATTTGTAATTCGACAATTATGTCGTACGTATCATCATAGCATTCTTAATCTTAATATCCTACGAATGTACGTACAAGTACATGCCATGCGACACGTTCTTTTCTCCCTCGCGCGTTAAAATTGGAATCTCCTATATAATATAGAATTCTCCTTTATTGACATCATATTTCTGTGTGCTATCCTATACCCCATTTTAACTTTCCCTAATTGTTATATTGTATTCAGCCCTTTTTTAGTGTCCCACTGCTAGGCACGGGCCTCGTTCAATACGAAGGGGACCAGACCATAGTCCACCACGCTGGCCAAGTGCGGATTGGCGGACTTCACATGTCTTTCGAAAACTTGCTAGGTTCTCTCAAACATGCAGGTTTCCTCGCGATGTTTCCTTCACCGTAAGGCAAGTGGTAATCATGTTACAAATGATTCGTACATGAAAATATCAGAGGTGCGAGACCCGAGATTTGAACCCGTTTCACGCGGTTTACCAAGCGAGCGCGTTACCACTGGGCCACCACGGCCTTGTTTATTGTTATATTATTGATCTTTGTTACAAAACTCAGTTATCAATGAAGAAAAATGTATCTTTTACATGGTGGCATCATTATTTTTCTTTCGCCAGTAATGAAACTTAAATCAGCATTTATATAAGATTACTAATGAAGAAGAAACTAACTCGCTAAGCCATGATGAACCATAGAAAGAGTAGTTGTTACGTCTTTTTATCTGATTTTATTTTTAAACAAATACTACTAATTTTACTCAACAACATTAACTAGTGGATTGGTTTTATGTTTTCTATGACTATGTATTTAGGTATTCTTTAAAATCCAAATATTCTTTTTTACTGTTTATTTTTTTTTTTCTTTAAATAATCTTTTCTAATTTTGATCTTAGTTTCATTATTGGAGCAACAAAAAAAATATGCCAAAAAGTTGCAAACACTTTTCAAATGGATTATAATTAATAACATCTTTCATAGTAAATTAAAAAAAAAACTAACGCAAATTCACAAATACAGACTTTAAACCAATAATATAATTGTATCCGTTACTGTGTACTTGCCTTATTAGCTCTCCCTTTTGGAGTGCAACCACAAATAACGTCAGCAGAAGGGACGCGTAATGTTTTATTATACTCGCTTTATAACCTCGAGCAGAAAGTAATCTTCCTTATTTACTGAACGAAACGGAACATAAAATAGATTGCTGAAGGAAAACAGGTATTAATATGAGCTTTCAACTGTAAAACCGAAGTACGGCGTTTATTGGTTCCAATCAATTTCAGGCACACTAGTGAAAGATTCTTGTAGCACTTAAAGTAAGTAGCGGTCGTCACGTCGTACTACAGCTTTTATTACCTAACCATATATTAAATCTTTCTTCCAATACTCACACAAAATTCAACACATAGCTTTAAATTAGATGCGTTGTTTAGATGAATTATTGCCAAAATGTTCTTTGGATACAAACTAGACCTAAGTTTGTATCCAAAGAATATTTTGATCTGTCATATCAATTAATGTATGACTATTAACGTAATATAGTAATTTAATTATACATATTTACAAGACTTACACGTTATAAATATATGTAAAATGTTTGTACAATAAATGCCCTTCCGAAATAAAACAAAGTGCCCAACAAGACAGTGCAAAAATCTTGTCGCTCATTTCTCTTCGCCCCATTATTTTGACGACGTCTAATTTCGCAGTTTTAAAATGAGCGGCAGCTAAAAATGCTTCCGCGTTTAAGATTGTACCTACCTAGCGCCAGTCAAAAGATCATTGTACCGACGATTGTACCATACGCTGAAAGGAGAGGGCAAAAGGCAAGAGGCATAAACATGGTCGTGCTATAGCTAAGGCAGTCTTTCAGCCAGTTTGAATAGCGGAGTGTTTCAAATTACGGCCTGCGCTTTATTGTGTGTAAAAACATTCGGTCGACTGCTTTGGTTTGAATACTAGAACATAGGTGATGTACCTTATTTAAAGAATGTAACTTTTTCATTAAACTTTACAATAAGCAATTTAGTAATTATCATTCTTACTGTCCGTAATTTCATACAATTCATTAAGTTTGAAAGTTATTGAAATTGTTTTATCAGTTACATAGGTAGCAATAAATATTCTCTATCAGCTCACGGGCTATCTAATCTTATGATACAGTTCTTCGAAGCGTAGCAATTACACATAAATAAACTTCGATCGAGCGGAGCCGATCTAAAGCAAGTCAATCAATTTTAGCTTTCTGCTGTCCTTCCCCGTATAAACTTTAAATATGCCAAATCTTAAGCTCCTCTATACAGACAATATACTTAAAAAAAATTACAAAGTTTTCTCTTTATATATTAACTAGCGACTCACCTTCGCTTCGCTTCGGGTTCGGCCCTAGACGAAAACAAATCTATCCCACGGGAACCGTACATTTTCCCGGGATGATAATAGGCCTATAGTCTTCCTCAGTTACCGGGCTATCTAATGCAAAAAGAATTTTTCAAATCGGATTAGTAGTTCCTGGGATTAGCGCGTTCAACCAAACAAACAAACAAACAGACAAACAAACAAACTCTTCAGCTTTATAATATTAGTATAGATATATAGATTTTTTATTAAACTAATTTATCATATAAATATAAAAGTATATTTATCGACTATTTTTTATTGAATCTTAACTTACAACTTAATATAGCAGTAGCTTCAAAAATAACTTTTTTAAAGAAGCTACATAATCGACACGATATTAATTAAAATTCTTTTGTGCTGCATCATAAGTTTATATTTTTCATTTTATATAAATTACAGCATCCTTCCTTCCTTTTTAATTTCACGCGCTCACATATGCTTCCGACACGTAGCCATTCTGCCTACACTTAGCTTATTAGAGCGTAGTAAATTCAATTTATTATATTTTGTTACATATTTTTATTCTAAAAATATGTCTTTTTTTCTTTTGATTTATAGCGTATATTTATATTTTTTAATTCTGCTACAGGCTATTTGTATGCATATCACTTAACTACGAGATATCTCAACGTATTTGATTAATTATATTTCGTTAACATAATTAAATTTTATTTAAATGTGAAGACAACTTATACTTAATTAAAACTCGGTAATTATTAAATGAGAAAACATTTCAAGGCGACTCTACGGATTATGTCAATAAAAATAAATTAATAGTAAAATTTTAAAACAAGCTTTTATTTAAATATTTATTTTTATTTAAAGCTCTAAAAAGAAGACAATGAACTTTAAATTAAATCAAACCCAACAATTTATTTCATTACACAATTTATATGATCTAAAATCTTGTCGAGATATTTGCCTGTGTAGTTAATTAAACATTGCCACATTTATAATAACTTTAGTAACTTGGACATTTTTGACCAGTTAATAGATTGTGAAAATTAATAATAGAAACCCTAATTTGATTTAACTACAGCATATATATTACTTTTTTTTTGTCTCGTGCATTGTGATAAAAGTTTAAATTTTAAAATCCTCATCCTCAAGTGAAGGAGTTAAAAATGGTACAAAAGTTTGTATGGAAGTTCTTGAATTTAGACATATAGCAATTGATATTTACGTTTATATTTATACAACCGATGAGAAAATTCAGGATTACTGCCGTAATTAGCTTAGAGTCAACTAAAATATTGATACAGGACGTAAATTGTTTATTTTTTAATATCAAATAGTTTTAAGCTTAAGTCAATACTTTGATTGCATTGTTTTGTTATAAACCTAATTCTAACTTGTATTTGCATTGGAATTTTATTAGACACGAAATGTTTCTTAAGTTATAATTTGAATTAGATTATTGCCTCCATACCAAAGATAAAGAAGAAAATATAATTTTAACTTAGAATTGTTTTAAGGATGAAGCGAATTTTGCGGTTGAAAGAACTTTTACTTTTCCTTGTCTTTGGAAGTTGGTTTATTTTTTGTGAACTTTATGGTTTTTTTTTCCTTTATTTTCTGCTAGTGACTCACCCTCGCTCCGCTCGAGTTTGTCCCAAGTTACGTTTTGACGTTTAGTATAGATTTCTCAAAGCTGAGTATTTTTACGCAGTAAAAAGTATCCTATATGTTGACCCGGGTAACTAGCTATCATTATACCAAATTTCATCAAAATCTGTCCAGTGGTTTTCTCATGATGCGGTCACAGAGAGACAGACACAAAGTCTAAAAAGTATAGATTCGGCCTCTGTATCGATAATAATAACTTTTTTTAATTTGAAAATTTTTCAAAAAATATTTAATGTAAAGAATTAACTCAGAATTTTATTGTATGTATACAAGAAGATATCTTTATATATAAAATTCGGGTGAACATGTTTTCGTAATTCTTCTCCTTCTCGACGGTTTTACCGATTTTAGTAAATTTTGTTTTTGTTTACTTATGAGCTCATCTGGATGGTACTTATCCATGTACATATTATAGTTGAACCCGGTAGGAGTCCTTGTTGTCTTGATAGTTATTTTTTTTAATTTTCTACCAAACGCGGTCTTTGGCAGGACAACATCTGCCTACTGAATCTATTCTGATTAGTCTTTTTTATTTACGTACATAATTAGTATACCAAAGGATGATAAATAAAAAAGTATCTTTCAAAATTTATTGACGACACGTTTGGCTCAGTTTGTAGTAACCCTACTTGCTGTGCCAGGGGTCGCGGGCTCGAGTCCCGCTGGGGGCATTCATTTGTGTAATGAACACAAGTGTTTGTACTCCAGTCATGGGTGTTTATATTTATAATATGTATGTATTTGAAGTTATATATGTGTAAGTGTATCAACTATCTGGAACTAGATTGTGCTGTGTGTTAATGTCCCAACATTATATTATTATTATTATTTCAAATAAATGGCGTAATAATAGTAATTTTATAATTTTAATAGTTTTTTTTAATTGGTTTTAAATTTTTTCGAAATTCTAAATGTTACATTGGCAAAAAAACCCTTTCTCAGTAAAATTCTTTCATTATGGCGACGCAAACATCTGTGGAAAGCGCTAAAGTACAAAAGTTATAGCGCAGGTCGGAAATGGTCAGACCATTGACAAAGGCAACCCACATTGACGAATCCATAGTACATAATACCTAGATTGCGAGAATTATTGGACTACTTTTTAAGGCTACAGTACTACAATGATTAATTACTATTGTACTGTGTAGCTGTTGAAATGTATTGAAATATGGCTTAAGTAAATAAAAATATTCTAGTAACATGAATGAATATAGGTAAACAAATACATAATCAGACGGAATACACGAATTTGCTTATAAAACACAATACAGATAGGTATCTAAATTTAAATATTGCTCATTCTAGTTACTCACAAAATAAATCTCCACGATACAACAAAAGCAGCGACCAATTTGAATTTTTAGTTCTCATTTCAAGCAACCGTTAAGAGGAAATTTTTGTGAAAAAGTGTATGAAATTGTCTTGTAGTCTACATGAATGGCAGATAACGATGTCCGATCCGCCGGGAAATTACAGCTAGTTGAAAGCGTTCAAGCGTCGCAGGAGGATCGTCATCTCCAAACTGTATTCAATATTGTAAAGAGATTTTATCACGTTTTTTAATACCTTATTTAATAAAATTACTTTTTGAATGAATTTAAACATACAAGTTAAAAAAATTAAAATATTTTATTAGTAATTGTATTAAGCCCTTTTCAACGTTCCACTACAGGGCACGGTTCAATGCGAGGGGTGTTATGCCCTAGTCCACCACGCAGGCCAAGGGCCTGATGTCTTTTGAAAACTTGCTAGGTTCTCTCAGACAAGCAGGTTTTCTCACGATATTTTCCTTCACCGTAAGGCAAATGGTAATCATGTTGGAAATGATTCGCACATGAAAATATCAGAGGTGCGAAACCCGGAATTTTAACCCGCCTCACTCGATTTCCCATGCGAGCGCGTTACCACTGAGCTATACCATAATATTACCTATGTTATAAGTTCTATTTCAAGTTTTTCCAACAAAAATAAACCAATATCTAATATTAACATGAATTTTGACAGTCCATTGTTTAGAAGAAAGGTAAACAATGGATTGAAAATGTGTTAACTGTCTGTCATGTGCTGTATTGAAAGCTTGGAAAGTTAGAATCTTTTTTATTTGTGAAACAATAGGAAAATTGATCACGAACACTACATTTTTTATTCTTTTTCATTTAATACAAAGCATCATAAGTTTTATTAAGTTTTATATAAACTTTAAAAAGTTCAATGAGCCGTTCTTAATCGTTATCAATATCCCAGCTTTCATTTGAATGATTTTAATATAACTTCAAAGTACAAATAAATTACTTTACTAATCAACCATTAAATTTATAAGGCTAAAAGGATTTTCACATATAATTAATAAATATAATACTTGTTAGTTATAGCCGTTTGATTAGATAAAAACAATTTTCTGTAGCAGCAACCACATTAGTAGAATTGTTTCCATAACGGTCTAATGCACAATGCTCGTAAACCGAGAAAGTTCCTCATGTATAAATAACATTTAAGAGCTTACTTACTGTAATCCTAAAACCCAAAACTGTATAATCAAAGTATAGAGCCATGCAGTTTTCTTTAAAGGATCGCCATATATTTTTCTGAACACTTTTAAATGTAAATTGAAGTAAGAGCTTTGCGCAAACATATCTGAATCATTACAGTCCATTTTGAAACTTTAAATAAGAAATTAATATGCTTAAGATTATGCTTTTAAATTATCAACACATAACTACAAGTTTTTTACAATAACTTTTAGCCTTATTTACTTTTTTTATAGCATTTCACTTAATAACACTATCGAATTAAAACGTGGCTTTGAATTTTAACAGTTTGCTCTTTTTAAGAAAAAAATAAGAAATATCGTTAATAATTCATAATACGAATTCTAGTAATTATACGCACAGTTGTAAGGGAATTGAATACCAAGTTTAATTTTTAGTATTTAAGCATTGTTCATAAATATGCGCATAAAAGGATCCAATTTGTTTGTATAAAAGTTGCTCATAAATTTGAATTTCAATTTAGGGTCTGACTTAACTTTTTTGTAATAAAATTAGGATATTTATTTAAAGGACTCAGAATTGTTTTAAATTTACGTGTATATTGGAAACAAATAATATTTTTTTATGTAGAATACTATAAGTAAAAGAAAACCGCATGAAAACTCGAAAACACGCGTTTTCCCAGACATGAGACTAATCTAGATCGATTTTTCGCCCCCGAAAGCCCCCACATACCAAATTTCAACGAAATCGTTAGAGCCGTTTCCGAGATCGCTGGTATAAATAAATAAAGATATAAAGATATAAATATACAAGAATTGCTCGTTTAAATATATTAGATAGATTAGTATAACGAATAAAGGACGAGATATTAGTATTAGCATACTGTTTACCAAAACTTTTTTATATGTATTTAAGTACCTTTAGCATACAACCAATAACACTTATGTACATACAGTGCCCAACAAAAGTTAGTTGTAGTCCCCTTATCAATGATAGCATATACATATTTTCCAACGTTTGTTTACTATTTGTCGGATACACTATTCTAATACGTACATTAGGGGGTTCCCTGAAATTCATTTTGATTTCTTCCATAATCCACGTTTATTTGCTCGCTTGAATTAAGTGCCAAAAGTCAGTTGAAATGGGAAGCTTTCACCGATTTACGATACTCTCGCGGTTTTAAACTCATTTATTAATATTGATAGAGCAGTGTCAGTAGTGTTCTGTGTTCATTAAATAATTATATATTGTAAGATGATTTGACTGTATTTGAACAAATAACCGAGGCGAAAACTATAGAAGAAAGAACGAAGATTGTGCGTAATGTATTAACTCAGGCGGGTTTTTCTGAGTAAATTCAAAAAAGAAATCTTATGTCGTATACCAAGAATTTTGAACATTTACAGGTTACCACTGCTACGTTACATGAGACTAATTTTTTATTAAACCCAGTTTCAAATTTATGAGAGCAAAATTTCTCTATTATACAATGTAGACGGAAATTTCTGTCAATTCGTCAAAAAGAGAAAGCACGTGAGTAAATTTTGCAAGTTAAAGCTAGCTCAGTGATAAAGCGATGAGAGCTAAAACCAGTCATATTTTCGAGAAAATGAATTTAGCACGGAAGATGAATATTAGGCGGCTTCCGCATAGAGACAAATCGGTTTAACACGGCGACGGAATATCCCGCAGAATTTCCTATTACCTTTTAAACTTCCTTAAAACGCAGTCATTTTCATAATTTGCAGACGTCATTTGTTGATGGAGACGGCTCATCAAATATTTTCTATTTTATATGGGGTTAATATAACTAAAAAAAATATCACCAATCAGAATCATGTGAGATGTTTTTAAATTAATATTATAATCATTTTATAATATATTTTAATACATAGGTATCTTTATGTAGAAGAATATAAAACAGAGCTTACACTGTTGTTTTGAATTCAAATATAAAGTCCAAGTGAATTTAGATCAAACTTATATTTCCAGTAACCCTACAAGACAGCCGACAGGTATGCAAATAAAGAATGTAAAATCTATTCACTTACTCTACTTCAATTACATATCATTTATCCATTTAATATAAGTTAAAATATTCTAAGTAAAACTTTGACCGCATTATAATTTTGTTATGAAATTGCAATTTTATAACATAATTTTATAAAAAAACTAAAGACCTTAAATATCACTCACATTTATAATATTACGGAAGCTCTCAAAAATATAAACCCTAAAGTTAATAAAAATTAGTTTTGAGATTAGCGTTTTTTTAAACAAGTTTTTTTAAACAAGTTTCGAACAACGATTTCCATCCATCCGTAGGCTGTTTCCGTAGACTACTTACTACCTCTACTGACATACTAGAGTAATAGTTGCAATAGTAAGCTTATTGCAAATAAGCTATAGGTAATAATAAATATAACTTATCATCTTGAGAATAACGTGTTATTGGAACCAAAAAAGAAACAGTAGTCGATGAAAATACATATGAACATGTAAAAACATATAGTCGAACATAGAATGTCCTCCTTTTTTGGAAATCGGTTAAAAATATCCCAGTAATTACTCTTTTGGCCCTAACAAGGACTCGACCCCAAGAACCCATGATCAACAATCAAAATCTTTAATTAATGTACTATTTAAGAAAATGTGTTTGTTAGATTGTCTTTTTTAGCTGAAACTGCAGCTTTTGCTGATCGAGATTAAATCGATTTATTTTCTCATTAGAATCTGTTTATTAGATGGAGAGAGACATGAACTGTTTTTCATCCCAAAACATAAACTATTTTTAAAAAGTTACTGAGCGCAAACCCACCTGGTCTCATAAAAGTTTATACCATACGCACGAAACCACATATTACACTTAATATTAGTGAATGTTTATCACCACAGCATTATCTCTTAAAAAATTACTTTAATTTGAATCTTTATTCAAGCATACTCATACTAAATTGAATTTTATTTGCGCTAAGGCACTTACAAAACTATTTTGAGGATTATTAAAGTTCATAATAATATAAGAAACAGTGATCATTTCCCGCTGGATCGCATTAGAACCAAATGGCTAATTACAGAACCCTGTTGCATTAAGTCGGAAACACTCAGATTTAATAATATCTCGACAAAATGGAGGTTTAACTAAGTAGATATGATAATAACGATTATAATTAAGATACGGTTATTCCCATAGTTTGATTATTTTTTATATCTAATGTTTTTGGATTTTCCAATGATCTATTAGGGTTGTTAATATTTAACGTAGACTAAACAATGTACTCATATTATTATATATATATATTTGTGTAAATATTGCCTGAAATAAATGATAAATAAATAAATAAATAAATAAAAAATTACACATTACGTAATTGCTCAAACTTGCGTAGGAGTACAATATTTATTTTATTATATTAATTTTAGAGAATTATCTTGATTTATGATATCTGTCTATATATTACAGTGCTTATATTTCTTTATAAGTGAATTATAAATAAATAAATATGTTGGAACATTAGCACACAGCACCATCCAGTTCCATGGTAAGCTACGAGGCTTGTGTTATGGATACCAGATAGTTGATACACTACACATATATAACTTTATATATGTACATACATATTATAAATATTACTGAAACTTTATAAAGAATGTCTCCACCTTTCACCGCCTCCCGTGCAGACACAAACATTCGTACAAAAAACATTCATCTATATTTATTAAACGTTAAACTATCGAATTTTAATGCAAATAAAAACGCAGGACAAAGTAAGTTAACCCCCTGTTGTTGCTGGACACAAACAGTCAAATTCAATTCTGTGAGTCAACAGTCGGCCGTTTCGCGTTAATTGATTTTCCTGCAAAGCGGTGTGCGTGCACGCCGATCGTACGTCGACTCATTACCAAAAGGGTATCCCATTCCCTTTGTGGATTTTGAGTACTGGTGCTCTTAAAACAGTAATGAAACTAGACTTACTACTAGTAACAGATGAGGCAATTCAAGATTTAAAGAGAGATTGATTTAAAAAATATATACTTTTTCATTAAATTAAACAAAATGATCAAAACTCAACATAAAAGTAGGTATACTGTGTATAGCAGGGGTAGTCCGGTGGTAAAGCGGTTGCTTGGAAAACTAAATGAAGTCCCAGGTCTCGCACAGCTAATAGCTTTTTTGCCTAGTCTTATGTTGAAAGAAAACATCGTGAGAAACCTTGTATATCTGAGATAAACAACTTAAATAATTGAGCATCGAGAAGTGGCCTGTGCCCAGCATGTGTAAACATACAATAATGTTCAAAGAAACAAATAATTGAAAACGTATCAACATTTTTGTTTTTTTTTTCAATTTGTTTTTCCTTCATTCTCATTAAAAGTTTTACATTATTTTTAAATGAATATAACACTATAAACCACTGAGATTTATGTAATGCTACATTATTCGGTATCACTAGATTATATGTAGTCCTATTTTTAAGTAGATATAGAAAAAAATGATTTTGTAATTTTGACTTAATATAATTGTCATTAGTAATTTTGCTAACTAAATCAGGGGGTAAGCTATTTATAAGTCGTGAGTAATGTACATTGTACATATATAGTCGTTCTTTCCCCGTAAAGTGTTGTTTGCCTGCTCTGTGGACAAGCGAATCCGCGCCACCGCTCAAGTATACAGAGAATGTTCTATTGTTTTCTTTAATTTGTGGTTGAAAAATCTCTCTTTTATAATAGAGTATTTAAAATCATGAATAGGTTACGATGTTTAAACAGGTCAATCTCGTCATATAAAAAACTTTTTATTTTCGAAGTCGGTGGTAGCCAATACAAATCAAAGCACACCTTCGAAAATATCTGATTAGTTACCTGTAGTAAATGAAAACTAATCAGTTATTTTTTACATTTTAGTGCTGCTTTTTTTGAAGTTGGTTTTTATTTTTTTTTTCTTCGAAAGTTTTTATTTTTCCCTTTTTAGTGTAGACATAATAGTAGTGTCAAAGTATGAAGACTGACAAACTAAAAATCGCTTTTATTAGTAACACTAAATATTCTGGCTCGAAAATTCGATTATTACCTATTGGGCTTATCAAATCAAACAAAACGAAAACTACTGGGCCAAACTATGTTAAATTTTTATGGGACCAAATGGCAAATATTCCGCATTAAACTAAATAAGAATCACGTAAACCCGATCATAAATCTCAACGTAATCGGTGTATATACATAAAAAAAATACCAAGCGAATTGAGAAGCTCCTCCGTTTTGAAGTCGGTTAAAAAGGATGATTGTCTAGTAAGCCTCAGTAGCAGCCCGGAGTTGGGAAGTTGGCGGTGTTTCACCCCTGTGCCTCGGAGAGCACGTAAAGCCGTCGGTCCTGCGCCTTAACTCTCACCGGTCGTGTCGAATAGTCGTCCCACCGGAGTATGAGAGTGACAGGAATAGAGAGTGCTCTTGTGTCTGCGCGTACATTTGTGCACTATAATATCTCCTGCGCAGTTGGCTAGTCTCAATGAGATTGCCCGCCGTGGCCGGAATCGGTCAGGAGAGCATTATTATTATTATTATTATCTCCAGTTAGATTTGGTGTCTATCAGAAGGCCGAGGTAAAGTGTTTTCATTATTTCTATTAATAGGCAGTTGATATATTCACTACTATTATGCAAACAAGTATGGTAATGGGTAACCAGCGTGGAAGTTATGGTAAGCTGCGGGTGCGTTGACTTAATGACTAATATATTATTTAGTTCTTGTTTGAGTTGAGCACTAATCCTGCATCATGACACCATCTTAACAAAGTATTAAAATCTGACTGTAGCGTAGCTAAAGCCATCTGGGGATCCCAGTTAGCTACCACGATACAAGTGTCATCTGCAAACTGATAGCATATACTCGTACCATGTCTCGTACATTTATGCATAACGTTTACGTAAGTTAAAAAACGTAATGGGCTTAAAATTGAACTCTGTGCTGTGCCTTAGGAATTTGAGATTCGACAACTAATCTATGTATTTAAAGTTATATTTTATATTTTTAATATAGTAGGTTTCTTTTGTTTTAAAGTTTTATTTATTTTATTATACATTAGTCTTATAACTCGATTATATAAATTATTTTTTTACATTTTAAATAATTTGTCACGTTTTTATACATCTATATGATATTATTATTGAGCCATGGCAAATTTTGTATTTACGTTTGAGATTTACATTTGTCGTGGCTAGCTCATTTCCGTTTTTAAACGATTTTTTTTATTGATTGATCGATTTGATATTGCTAAAAACTTAATTAATAAAAATAAACAACCCCCGTATGTAATTACCTAACATATCAAAAATTATTCATTATTTCAACTACAATAACATCAAGATAAAGATGTTATAAAAAAGCAAATAAATAGATAAAATACTCCAAGTCTATCATGGGAAACCGTCGCCTTAGAGAAAAAACATGTTAACCTTTAGTATATTGTTTATATAATTGTACCTTTGTAAACTTTACAATAATATTAAGCTATATAGAAATACAAACAAAACAGTTGCATTATGCCAAATCAAACACATATTTATTATATTTAAATAAAAGCTATTAAAAATATTGTCATATCTATATACGTGTACATACATAATTATGTACATAAATTAATTTTTTTGAGCAGTTAGTAATGTTTTGTTTCTGAGTATATTACATGACATAGACTTTTATATCGTAACAAGCGACTCACCCTCGCTTCGCTCGGGATTGTCCCTAGTGAAGAACAAAAACAGATCTATTCTTTAATTCTTTTCCGGGATAAAAAGTAACCTTTGTGCTATTCCAGACTTATGCATCTCTGTGCTATCTAAATCCGTTCAGCCGTTCTGGCGTAATTTAGTAACAAACATCCATCCATTCAAACTTTCGCATTTTTGATATTAATAATTAATTAATCAATGTAACATTATTTGTAATTTCAAATAAATTTTCTTTAGCTGTGATTAAAATTATAATATATTATATATATTGTATTCCTACTAATTATTTAAATTAAATAGGTTATATTTTACCGTCAATAATCGCTATCAGTTGGTATTGGTTGTTATCGCTATATCACGTCACGCATTTTACCATAAAATTATTAGATCAAACCCCGTTATTCTCAATTAGTTACGCATAATAGCTGCCTATAACGAAGCTATAAGAAGGAAGGGTGAGTGAAATAATATGTTATTGTTTCCACTGACTGTATTGTGTTCATATGTGAACTATGGAAAAAATGTACGATAAAAACTTTATGTTTATTTTCATTACTATTTCAAGTTTAGCAGTGTCTAGCACAGGTATAGTACAAATTATTATTTAAGTGGACATATAGTCGCTAAAATCTTTTAAACATCACTACATATTATAAAATCTTCTATTATAGAAAATGAAGTCCCTCCACCTTGTCTGTTTGTCTGTTTGCCTGACGTGATAAACTCAAAAACTACCGAACGGATTTCGATACGGTTTTCACTAATAGATGGAGTGATTCATGAGGAAGGCTTAGAGGTGTATAATTCATTAAAGTTCTGTGTAAATTAGCTGAAATATGGTTGTTGAAATTGTCAGAAAAATTCATACCGACTGGGAGCTTTATTGGCGTACGCCACGTGAACTGACAAAGTTATATGAAAACAACGTATTACAGAACCATTCCTCTTAAAAGGATCTTCCATTTAAATCGTAGCAACTTTATGTGCCCTTCTACAGAGATGCACCCGAGCGAAGCGAGTGTAAGTTCACTAGTGGACAAGAAAATAGTATTACAAAATCTATAATAATAATAAGCGATACATCAGAGTGAATCTTTTTCCATTACAAAGCTATGGCCTATGGGTGATGGGTATTCATGTTGTTACATTACATTTTTTTTTCAAAGTGAAGCTAATGTCTAGAACTACCAGTCAGAATAAAAAGACTTTACATTTAAAGCCCATTTATTAAAAAACATAGACTACGTGAACGGAGAAGCAGGCCAAACCTACTTTAATATAAAAACTAAATTATATTAGCATAATATTTTTTTCTTGAAGTTATGAAAAAAATGTAATTAATACATACAAACAGTAATTCAAGAACTAAAATATTTCTAGCACAATCGAACTGTGAAGTCCAGTCAAACCTACCACCAGATCCTGTTACAGGATGCTGTGGCAAAGATGTTTCTGGTGTTCAAAGAGTAGAGGGTAATGTACTGTTTATATTTATATCTAAATCTGTGCACTGATCACATAAATCATAATCGCTCATATGCGACAAGAACATGTTAGTGTTTGATGAACATATTTCAATGTATTTTATCTTCTAGATATAAAAAACTAAATAATGCGATGCACATATTATGAATATACACATATACATATGTATTATGTACATATGTATATTACTGATATTGTTTTAATTTTAATGAATTTTTATTATGCAAATATTATTGTCTGTAAGTATACTTGTTGTAAAATATATGCTTGCATGTATGTATGCATGCATAAATGAATATACAACGAATGAATGTTTGAACACAGTCTTTTTGTTAAATTTTGGGAAATACTTAACACAAATACATTGTAAGATGGTAGAAAGTGTTGTAAGTTTGTTTTTGTAAGCATGTCTGTAAGTTTGTCATTTTTAAATTATACGAGTTTTTTACAAATACCTCGAAAACCTTGAGGTTATTGTAAAAAGTGTCATCTATAAAAGTTTTTTTAGATTTTAGATTTTTACTAGAGCTACATCTTCTGTGGAAATCATTTTTCGATAGAACGTCACACTAAGCCAGAAATTGAAAACAAAAATTATTTTTAAACGCTTTGCGTCCCCCCATTTCTTGGGGGTAGCTGGGTATCGGGAGCATTTTACAAATTTCTGTTTCTTATATACCTGCTAATGTTTTAAAACCATAAAACTTCAGGTTTTAATTATTTTGTTCCCAAACCGGATTCGGATTAGACTAATAAACTTAAAACCTCTCTAACTCGGTTGATTTTGACCGGAGAAATAAAGTCATGAAACCTTTTTTATGTAAAATTTTTAGTGCTACACCTTTTTTTATAACTTTTTTGTCTAATTTCTACCATTTTCGAGTAATTACGAAAAACCACTTTTGAAATTTTTTTTTCAACACTTGCTGGGGATTGCGGACACGAAAACATTAACACATTGTTTTTGTATTATTAAAACTAGATTATATCAAAAATGCAAAGTTGAGCGCCAACATTTTGATTTTAGACCTTATTTGACTGGACTAAAGGTACATCACAAATACCTACATAAAATACAAAATAGCTTTGTAAATTGTCTAACTGACCGCGGTGGTATTCTGAAAATAATAGATAAATTTAACTCAGGAATCTTACTCATTTTTCTTATGGTGAAGGAAAACTTTTTGAGGAAAACACCACTCCACCATTTCACACTTGGTCAGCGTTGTGAACTATGGTCTGACCCCCTCACAATGAAACTCAACAGTGATAATTTAAAAAGAGCTGAACGAGTACGTGTATGCAATACAATTAGACTCCAATTTGCTGGCAGAACTAGTAGAACGCCTCAACAACGATATTTTAACATGTTACAGAGGACAAACCCGGTATGCCTTGAAAAGTACAAAAGCAAAGAAAAACCCGCAGCATCGTGGAACCAAGTATCAGTCGTCTCTTAATATAGAAAGACCCATTAGCTATCCATCTTATGTCTACAAGCTTTTTGCCAAAGTAAAGTGATATCTTTATGCCGTGTTCATGACAATTACCCATTGAATAGACTTACTTACAGCGGATCCATTGTTATTAGAATAGTGGGCCTACCCACAACCCTAATTATTTAAAGTTCTTTATTGTTGTAATCAATGCCTTAATTACATAAAAAAATCTTTTTTACAATACTACAGACTCTCACGGTCAGCGTAAGTGCTACGGGTAGATTGTTTTCTATTCTACGCAGAGTGAAGTACCTTTTTAGGAATGTAATTTAATAATCACAATCCAAAAAGTGGGAAATCCTTGTATGTTCGTCTGCACGTACGTTCTTTTTTATGTATTTTCACCGATTTCTCGGAGACGACTTGGCATATTTTGCTACTTTAAACGGTATTGTATTAAAGTAAGTGGGGTGTGGGGTGAAGTTATAGTGAAAGTGTTACTAGTGTTGAAAATTTGTGTTCAGTGACTGAATTGAAATAAATTAGTTAATTTGAATTCGAATTAGTATATGCACAGTTCTGAAAATAGTCAGCATACGTATGTTGGTGAATCTCCATAAGTCACTCTTGTTAAAAAATAGCAATAAAACATCCGTAGTGGAAAATATGTGCATTAAATGCCGATCTTTGAACTCTTATAACGTAACAATATTTTAACTATTATTTAGAGTTCATACCTTGTCATATTTACCTATTAGATATTCATATCGGTTCTTATTTTTTAAAGTTTTTATTGGGGACTAGGTACGCGTTCCGAAGTGAATACTCTACTATCGAACACACTGTCACTGTGATGCAAATAATGAATAAATATAGATACTATGAACGTGCTTTTTGTCGCCTTAGTTGATTACGAAAAGGGACCAAAACGTCGAACTTTGGGCCGTGCTTTACTCTTTTCATTGATGTGGTATTGACAAGTAGTTTCTGAATGTCCTAAAGGAGCTATACAGTTTGGCAGCGATGCTGGTGCGCATACAGAACTCACTCAACCAGTAAAGAACCAGCGTGGCGAAAGTCAAGGATCAAAAGAGGCTTCGACATTATACTAATCTGACGCACCTAATTGTTTTATCTAAGAACTTTGCAGACCTTTAATGTATGCTCGTAAATGAAGCATCTCTGTTAGGCTTTTAGGTTAAGCAACTGCTATACGTTGCTAGCTTTTGGTTAATTAAAAGTTAAATCTTCTATATGCCTGAAGATTAAGGTCTTTTACCAAAGAACTCTGCTTATTCTCACATACAGAGCTAAAATATGGAGCTTTACCGAAGAGATGGTAAAATTCAAGTTCCTAAAAAGTAATGGAGTGCACAATGTTAGGCATCCTCTCGTGGATCGCATTCTGAACACCGGAATCTGACGATGCACGAAGGTGCTATTTACCCAATCAGGAGACTTAAGTAGAAATATATGAAATACGTGGCTAAGCGAGCAGAGACTAGGTAAACTAAGACACAACAATCCTGATCTAACAGGTTTTAAAGACTTTTAATTAATGTCCATTCGATCTTGTGTGTATCCAGTCCTATGTGTATTAACTATTGATATTTTTTTTTTAATCTGCATCCCCCTAAAATAATCCTGTCGGCGCCCATGTGTACATAAGTGTATGTTGGCCCCTCCGACTACCGTATCTTCAAGGGGAGTTATATGTTCCGAACCGTTATAATTATCCGCTCTTATTTATTAAGGAAGATACTTTTACAAAATATTGGAAACTTTAAAACGTAGAATTTGTCAAGGGCGAATCGAACTTGTGCTAATATTTTAACCATTAAGATATATTTCATTAGCTAATTCATGTACACGTACATATTACATGTTATGTACTCGTATGTATTATGTGGTCGCACGACACGTTTGACAGGTAAGTTCGACTCGCGCTTGGATGAATTTATTTTATGTAATATACTTATTACCTAGATTTCGATTATTATATTTTTAATAATATTCTCTCCTATACAGATCTCCAAGATTTATCTACTAGGAATGATTATAGACGCTCCTCAAATAAAAGTGCTTCATTTGAAGATGGGATCATGCCCAGTCGTAGAATTTCAGGTATATAAAAAAATATGTAAAATCATACTACTTCAACGTGGACGTGGATGGCGAGATTTCAAACAATAAAAAGTTGCGAAAAATGTTTAAAATACGGGGTCGACCATGATAAAAACTAAAATTGCGACATTAAATTATTAGAAACTGAATTTTCAAGTTTCTAATAATTTTGTTTTTAATTAGTTATTTCTATATATTTATTACTATTTATTTATTTTGATATTTAATAAAAGGCAGATACACTCAATAAAATATATAAGATATTCTATTTATACAGAAAGTGCGAACTAATTCATTTTTACAAAATACTGTTTTCAGTTTTTTTTTTATTACTATTACAGAAGGTACAGAGACGGAGTTGAAGCAGTTCCCTTGGATAGTATATGTAGAAACACTTTTCAATCCTGCTGATGGAAGCACTGGGTTAACTTGCGGTGGTTCACTAATTAGCTCGAGATATGTTCTTACTGCAGCGCATTGTATTCATAATGACAGTCTGACTATGAATTCGTAAGAAAATTTATATTATCATTATATACTAGCGACTTACCGTCACTTCGCTTGGGTGCGTCCCCGTTTATTTAAATATAAATAATTATTATGTACGCATTTACGACCTACCTTAGTTAGTATGTTAGGAGATAGACTCATGCTATCTATTCCGAACTGTTAAACCTAACATATTTAGCCAGCATTAGCCATGTCAATTCTTAAAAGTGACTCGTACCAGTAATTGTGTTTTCCTATAGAAATGAAAGATTTTCGTGTAGTAAAATGTATAGTAAATGATGACGATGATTATAGAAAATTTAGTTAAAATCGGTTTAGTGCTTTGCGTGAAAGTTCGTTTCACGCAAAAAACAGGGCAAAATCTAAAAAAAAAGTTTTAATATGACATGAAATGAAATAAACTTTATTCAATCAGACTTATTGCAAGTGCTTTTGAATCGTCAATTTAATTTTAGCGTCAGTGTAGTCAGTCCGTGAGGAAGCTACCGCTGGCTCGGAAAGCAACTCTGCTGAGAAGAGCCAGCAAGAAACTCATCAGTTGCTCTTCTAAATATCGAAGTTACATTTATTTTATTAACATTACAATATAGATAGCACGCATATGAGTCAATATTTCTCAATTCTACACATTTCCATCAACAACAAACTCTTTAACAGTGTGATACGCTTTGCTCAATAAAATATTTTTAATTTTATCCTTAAATTTGTGAAGAGGCAAATATAGGACATTTTATGGAATCTTATAATTTATGCGTATACTCTGGCCCATGAAGGATTTATTCACCTTTTGGAGTCAAATTCGGGGCGTAACAAGCATATTTCTATTCTTAGTGTTTTTGTGTGTCTATCTGTTTTTTACATAATTATTAAAATTTTTGCGAACGAGTAATATATTTTGAAGCAGCCGTAAGAATACCAATTTTTTTTAAACATCTCGCAGGGAATCACAAGTTCTTAGATCATAAATAGCCCATACTACTCTTTTTTGAAGAATAAACATCGAATTATTTTCGAGGACTGCCCCAAAGAACTATTCTGTAAGATAAAATACTATGAAAATAACTAAAATATACAAATCGGGCATTGTTAATATCCGTTGGTTTTTGACTTTCCTAACTGCATAGGCGGCGGAGCTAAATTTACCTGCAAGTGTTGAGAGATGGGGGTTCCACTGGAGTTTGTGTTTCAGTTTGAATCTAGTTTTATATCTAAAAATACTACTGATTCAGTTATTCCAGTATTTCATTATTTATTATCAGACTAAAATTCTGCTTTTTTACGTTGGGCAATGTAAATTCGATTCATTTTGTTTTTTTTTTGCATTTAATACTAGATTATTTAATTCAAAGCAGCGAAATATAGGTATGCGACAATGCACTGTTTACTTCGTAATAATTAGGCTTACTACACTCAATATTAATAATTAAGAAAGTATCATCAACAAAGAGTACAATATCACATAATTTCTTTATGTAGAAAAGTAAATCATTAACATATATTAAGAATAAAGAGGGGCCAAGAATAGATACTTGTGGAAAACCCATTTTTAAAGGAGATCCAAAAGATTTTACATTATTTATATCAACCCTATGGATTCTAATATTGTGTCAATTCAGTGAATTTTAGGCTAAATGCATCCTGAAAATATTTTTATCCTCTCAAAGGATATAAGCATTTTGAATAATCTATTGATGTATAGTTAAATTTTAAATATTTTGTAATATGTTTGAGAAGATATGTTAATTTTTTGTTTTAACTTTTGTGTGTATGGATATTTTTTTTATACTTTTATTAATCACCTTCTTCGAATATTTATCAAGATCTGAGTGCTTGAAATTAAGTACGCCTTATTTGTATCAGTTACTTATATCAAATGACATTTGATGACTATTTTTCAACCGACTTCTATCTTTTTTATGTTTGTTACTTCAGAACGCCGTCATTTATTAACCGATTTGGACAATTATTGTGTTGTTTGAAAGTGTATACATCTTGATTGGTCCCATTTAAATTTTTAAAAAAATACCACTCCTAAGGGTGGAAAAATAGCTAATGATGAATGTAACCTACTTCTAATTGTTATATAGACTTGAAACTTTGCAAGTGTTTCTATTACCGTTGATAGTGCAATGATTCGGTATCGTCGACCTGATTTGATGGTAAGGCCAGAAGGTGGATAGGTGGAACTCTTCTATGGCTAATAGTAGATACTTTGAGTTTGGGCCTATTTTATTTGATTTGACAAACCGAATACATCAGAATATGATTTTAGTGCGTGATTTTTAGTGTTACTAATAATAAAAGCGAATATTAGCTTGTCAGTCTTCATACTTTGCTACTACTTTATGTCCACGCTAAAAAGGGAAAAATAAAATCTTTTTAAGAAAAAAATAAAAACCGACTTCAAAAAAAGCACTTAAAAGTAAAAAATAACAAATTGGTAGTTTTCATTTACTATAGATACCTAATAAGATATTTTCGAAGTCGGTGCCGGCCGATACAAATCAAAGCACACCGACTTCGAAAATATCTGATTAGGTATCTATAGTAAGTGAAAACTACCAATCAGTTATCTTTTACTTTCTAGTGCTTTTTTTGTTTTGTTTTTTGAAGTCGATTTTTATTTTTTTCTTAAAAAGTTTTCATTAAATTTAAGGTACGAGTATAACTATAAATTTCTTAATTTTTAGCACTCGAGTCACACTCGGTCAGTATAATTTAAAAACCTTTCCTAAAGACTGTAAATATGTAATGGGAGAGGAACAATGTGTGGAAAATATATTAATATACGTAGAGGAAGCTATATATCATCCAAACTATTACAGAGATTACCTTTATCATGACATAGCACTTCTACGGCTGCGTGAACATGCTCCATATACTGGTAAGCATAAACGTATTAACTAACTAAATTTTTAGCAGTTGATATTCGCTATTCCGAAATTAAATTTACATAATGTTTTACTTTTCAGATTTTATTCGACCTATATGCCTCCCAACTTTCGATATAGACCAGCCAGAGTTTGCTAACTTGCCTCTACAAATTGCTGGTTGGGGTAGAACCGACCCACAGGAAATGGAAATGGTGTCTATCATAAAACGCCAAGGTGTTGTAAAGTTAGTACCAAATAATGAATGCAGGAAAATCTATTCGTCTGTCAATGCGTTTCCTGTAATTAGATCGCAATTATGTACAGTAGGGAGAAATGGCGAAGAAGGTTGTACAGGTGACTCTGGAGGCCCTTTAATGTTACTGTACAAGGGTACTTACTATCTCGTCGGTATAATATCTGGAAAAACTTTAATAGCATCCCCGAAGTGCCATTCATCATTGCCACACCTTTATATGAATGTATACCAATTTCAAGCTTGGATAAATATGCATTTAAAAAGAATATGAAGATTTTGAAACCTAATATAAATGAATTATATAAAAAGTATCTATTATGAATATTTTAAATTGCACCGATATATCTTAAATATATAGAACTTTAAAGGGGTATGCAAGTTTTTGTTTTTTTACTTTGGTCAGTAATGAATATAATATCATAGCTACTGTGTGATTCACTATGTAAATTCCTGGTATTTATTTATTATTCCTAATGTTTATGTAATGTTTATAATACATATTTGTATTTATGTATTTATTTTTATATTTTACTAGCATTTCCCGCGGCTCCGCCCGCGTTCAGATGATCAAAAACCAAATTCTTAGGTTTTACACATTAGTATACTCTTACATTATACATTACTTTCATTGCGCACCGCATGATTGGTAAATAATGGCAGAGATTGACAATGCCACAAAGGTTCCTCCGTTAAATTGAACTTTTTGTTTTAGCAATAACATTTATGTATGTCTATATTTCTGTTTTGTTTGTTTTTTTTAGTTTTTCACGATAAACTCTCAAACTACGGAATTAATTTTAATCATTTTTTACTAATATTTAATATATAGCTGATTATTTAAATTACATAATGATAACTTTTCTTAATTAGCGCTAGTTAGTAATGTTTTCCAAAACGATTTTCAAAAGAAAGTGTAATAAGTAAATAATTCTAAGCGAATACATTTTTTTATTTCATATGGCTCTGCTAATATGATTAAAGTCGTAAGCATTTTATTGTGTCCTTTAAGCCTTTACCTTCCAAGAAAAGGTGTCAAGAAAAAGTGAAAAAGTTGAGGTATAACAATTCCTAAAATACTTTTTCATAGTTTTTGAGATATGAAATATTTTTAGTTACCCGCTTTGGCAGTTTAACAGCCATAGACTTGTTTTCCATAAAATGTTATAAAACAATATAAATTGAACTTATTTTTACGGTGCAAAAAATGAGTAGGTATTGTGGAAACGTAAATATTATTCGTATTTATTTTAGTGTTAACCATACAAAACACGTAAGTAAGAAAAACAACATAGCATTTTGCTATACGAAACCTAAAATGCGCGAGTTGGATTTACATTTGCCCAATTTTTACAGTAAAAGATTAAAAAACATTAACATTATTTACTAAACAATAAAAATTTACAAATATTCTCATTTGAAAATTGTTTCGGCCAACAAAATATTACTAATATGTTACCTACTAATTTATAAAGCCAAAAAGTTTGTTTTATTAGAAATTTAACCACGGGCAGGGCCGCGGGTAATTTAGTAGTAATTATAGTAAAGTCATAGAAAGGTTATATCTGTACATTTTTTTTTGGATAAAACTACGTATTTTAAAAACACATGGCGACATCTATTGTCAAATAGCTAAATAACACATAAATAAATTTTCATTAAAATAACTATTTTAATGAATAAAATAGCGCTGTTAATATTTCTTTTAAAGATAAGTTTTTTTTTAATAGTTTTAACATCTATACATATTATAAAATTCTAACTAAGCCGAATCTGTACATTAAATATTTTTTGGAAAATCTTATTGAAATAGACATTATTATCGATGCAGAGGCCGAATCTATAGTTTTTAGAATTTTTGTCTGTCTGTCTGTCTGTCTGTCTGTCTGTCTGTCTGTCTGTCTGTCTGTTACCGCATCACAGAAAAACCACTGGAGGGATTTGGATGAAATTTGGTATGATGATAGCTGGTTATCCGGGTCAACATATAGGATACTTTTTACCGCGGGAAAATATCTCATTTCTGAGAAAACATACAAAAACTGGTTGGAACAAAATCACGACGATACTCTCTGTAAACAGTTTAGCAATGTAACTTACTAAATATGGTAAAAACAATTAAAAATAGCTTATCTTGAAAATCAAATTATCAATAGCGCTATTTTATCCATTAAAATAGATATTTTAATTAATATACATTTATATGTTATTTAGTTATTCGATAATAGATGTCGCCATGTGTCTTTAAAATACGTAGTTTTAATTCCAAAATAATGAATGTACAAATATGACCTTTCTACGATTTTATTAGAATTACTACTTAATTACCCGCGGCCCCGCCCGTGTTCAAATTATCAGTAAAGCAAACTTTTTGGCTTTATAAATTAGTAACTATCTATAGTTTTTAGATTTTTTCTGTCTGTATGTGACCGCATCACAGAAAAACCAATGGAGCGATTTTGATGAAATTTGGTATGGTAATAGCAGAACATCCGGGTCAACACATAGAATTCTTTTTACCGCAGGAAAATATCTCATTTCTGAGAAAAAATACAAAAACTGGTTAAAGTAAAAGCACGATGATACTATTAACATTTTAGCAAGGTAACTTACTTATATATGTTAAAACTATTAAAAAAAACTTATCTTAAAAGAAATATTAATAGCGCTATTTTATTCATTAAAATAGTTATTTTAATGAAAATTTATTTATGTGTCATCTAGATATTTGACAATAGATGTCGCCATGTGTTTTAAAATACGTAGTTTTAATCCAAAAAAAAAAAAATGTACAGACGTTTCTATGACTTTATTATAATTACTACTAAATTACCCACGGCCCTGCCCGTGTTTAAATTTTTAATAAAACAAACTCTTGGGCTTTATAAATTAGTAACATATTAGTAATATTTTGTTGGCCGAAACAATTTTCAAATGAAAATATTTGTAATTTTTTATTGTTTAGTAAATAATGTTAGTATTTCTTAATTTTTTAATGTAAAATTTGGGCAAATGCAAATCCAACTAGCGCATTATAGGTTTCGTATAGCAAAATACTGTGTTGTTTTTCTTACTTACGTGTTTTGTTAGGTTAACACTAAAATAAATACGAATAATATTTACGTTTCCTCAATATCTACTCATTTTTTCAACCATAAAAATAAGTTCGATTTATGTTATTTTATAATATTTTATGGAAAACAAGTTTATGGCTGTTAAACTGCCAAAGCGGGTAACTAAAAATATTCCATATCTCAAAAACTATGAAAAAGTATTTTAGGAACTGCTATACCTCAGCTTTTTCACTTTTTTTTGACACCTTTTCTTGGAAGGTAAAGGTGCCTAAAGGGCACAATAAAATGCTTACGACTTTAATCATATTAGCCGAGCCATGTGAAATAATAAAAAGTATTTGCTTAGAACTATTTACTTATTACACTTTCTTTTGAAAATCATTTAGGAAAATGTTACTAACTAGCGCTAATTAAGAAAAGTTATCATTATGTAATTTAAATAATTGGCTAAATATTTAATTAATCAATAGCTGTCTATTAGTAAAAAATGATTAAAATTAATTCCGTAGTTTGAGAGTTTATCGCCCAAAACTAAAAAAAACAAGAAAAACAGAAGTATAGACATACATAAATGTTATTGCTAAAAAAAAGTGCAATTTAACGGAGGAACCTTTGTGGCATTGTCAATCACTGCCATTATTTACCAATCATGTAATGTGTAATGAAAGTAATGTATAATGTAAGAGTATTAATGTGTAAAACCTAAGAATTTGGTTTTTGGTCATCTGAACGCGGGCGGAGCCGCGGGAAATGCTAGTAATATATAAGTAAGTTACCCTGCTAAAATATTAATAGCATCATCGTGCTTTTACTTCAACCAGTTTTTGTATTTTTTCTCAGAAATGAGATATTTTCCTGCGGTAAAAAGAATCCTATGTGTTGAGCCGGATAACCTGCTATTACCATACCAAATTTCATAAAAATCCCTCAAGTGGTTTTTCTGTGATGCGGTCACATACAGACAGACAGAAAAAATTCTAAAAACTATAGATACGGGCTCTATATCGCTAATAATGAATATTTCAATAAGATTTTCCGAAAAAATATTGAATTTAGGGGTTCGGCTTAGTTACAATTTTATTGTATGTATAGTTACTAATTTACGAAGCGAAAAAGTTTGCTTTACTGATAAGTAATTTAAACACGGGCGGAGCCGCGGGTGATTTAGTAGTAATTCTAATAAAATCGAAAAAAGGTCATATCTGTACACTAATTTTTTTGGGATTAAAACTATGTATTTTAAAAACACATGGCGACATCTATTGTCGAATATCTAAATAACACATAAATAAATATTAATTAAAATAACTATTTTAATGGATAAAATAGCACTTTTGATAATTTGATTTTCAAGATAAGCTATTTTTATAGTTTTTATCATATTTTGTAAGTTACCCTGCTAAACTGTTTACAAATAGTATCGTCGTGGTTTTGTTCCTACCAGTTTTTGTATTTTTTTTTCAGAAATGAGATATTTTCTCGCGGTAAAAAGTATCCTATATGTTGACCCGGATAACCAGCTATCATCATACCAAATTTCATCAAAATCCCTCCAGTGGTTTTTCCGTGATGCGGTAACAGACAGACAGACAGACAGACAGACAGACAGACAAAAATTCTAAAAACTATAGATTCGGCCTCTGCATCGATAATAATGTCTATTTCAATAAGATTTTCCAAAAAATATTTAATGTACAGATTCGGCTTAGTTAGAATTTTATAATATGTATAGATATATGAAATATATTGTGTGTATATGTATTTATATATTGTATTTATTTTGTTTTACATATTTTGCTTATTCTTATATATCCTTATCATTCTTTGCACTTTCTCTTTCTGTCCCGCTACTTAACACTATTTCCCACATACATGGTTTGGCTGGAAGTCCACCTTTGTACACGTTTTTTTTTCTATGTATTGTTTTTTTATTACTTGTTTAGTGCAATAAAGAATATATTATTATGTAAAAAGTGTTCTTACTCGTAAGAAGAAACCAACTCGCTAAACTATAACGAACGAGAGATATTGTGCTTGCTATTACTTTTTATCAGGCGTTATCGTTCGTTTCAGCGTTATCAGCGTTTTTATCTTTTTATTTAGTTTTTATGCAGTCGGGTTTTTTTATTTTTATAATTTTTTTTTTTATTTACAGCTTTTTAGTTTTTGCCAATCAAACATTTGAAGTTATATTTAGCAACTTTTTATCCTAAATTACTTTCAAACATATAAGTTATTTACATTTTTCTGACCGCCTCTTAAAAACCTTTATTTTGATACCCCACTCGATTAGTTTGGAAAAAAGTTTTTTTAAGACACACAAATTGGCGCCTGAAATCTGCTGTTTTAATTTTTAACATTATTTTTTATAGCTTACAACACAAGTACGTTATTAAGATGAATCTAACGACATATACATCATCAAAATCGGTCCACGCGTTAGGTCTCTAGAATGCCATATAGGAACAAACATACATACACACACATAGACTGACAAACAGTACCTTTTGCGTCGCGCAGTCAGGTAAAAACAATAACTTAGCGAAATCTGTACATGAAATATTTTTTGAAAACAATGGCTGTAACGTATTATGTACCTACACAATATAGACCCCAATGTCTGTATGTCTGTTTGTGTGTGCGCGTTCCATGCAAAAAGTACTGGAGCGATTTTAACGAAATTATATCAGGTGATAACTTAATGCTCGGGTCAATACTTAGTATACCTTTTACTTCAGGAAAATCTTTTTTTTTTCCACAAAAAACACAATAACTGGTTCTATCGAGTCTTCCTTAAAATATATACGTATATGTAGCCATACGCTGGCTAAATTGAAATACATCCAAACAATGTACTAGAAAATTGTAGGTATTGAAAAGGTCTACAGAAAAATCTGCAATAGTATATATCTATCTCCTAAGATACACTTGCAATAACTGTTTTTATTATATACTAGCGACTCACCCTCGCTTCGCTCGGGTTCATCCCTAGGTACGTTTTAACGATGAGAATGGAATAGATAGTCGATCGCTTGCTTTGTGAAAAACAAATCTATCGCACAAGATTTTTCTGACATAAACCTTAAGTAACCTGTCCTATTTCAGATTATAATCTATCTTTGCGCCAAATTTCATCCAGATCCGTCGAGCCGTTCTGGTGTGATTAAGTAACAAACATCCATCTGAACTTTCGCATTTATAATATTAATTAATTAATTAGATTATATTATATTATATATTTATTATAATATACAGTCCCGGTCACTTGAATAGAACCACAAATGTTTACAGATATTTGAGAGAATTTTTTAATGAAAAAATCATGACTGTCTCAGTTTTTAATACACGGTTACATGTGCTGTTTAAATATTATATTACTGAACATTACTCCATTTAATTATTTCTGTATGGAATGGATGTATAGAAATACTATTTATTTTGGTCGGTCACAAGAATAGAACCACTAGCTGATTTTTAAAAATAAAACAACAAACAATTATGAAAAGTGTACTAATATTTTGTATTTTTTCCATTATTTCTAATAACTTCAAATAATCGACTAGGCATTGAATCGTACAATGATTTAATGTAATGTCGAAGTATCACCGACCACTCTTTCGTTAAAGCTGATTTTAGTGTTTCTTTTTTATCAAATTGTCTTCCATCTGCGTACAATTTTCTCGTTAGCCATCCCCATACATTTTCCATAATATTGAGATCGGGGGAGACTGAAGGCCACTCAAGATTTTCGATATTATTATCCGTGAACCATTTCTTCACAAGCGTCGCTGAATGGATAGGTGCATCATCGTGCTGAAATATAAAATGACGATCTTCTAATTTTGATTTTATAATTTTCTTCTGTCGTTCTAGTAATTTAATATATTTTTCTGCATTTTGCTTACCTTCAAGTACAACTAGATCTAACACACCTTCATAACAGATAGCACCCCACACCATTATACTTCCTAAAGCGCTGTGTCGATGGGACAAATACCTTTCTTCCTTTCTAAGATCGTGAAAATAATATGCATAACCAACCGGGCCATCCAAATTAAATTTTTTTTCGTCCGTAAATATGACTTTGTACCATTCTAATTTCCATGTCATATGCTGTCGTGCAAATTCCAAACGTAAGGAATAATGTCGTCGATTTAAAGCAGGTCGTATTTTAATTTTCAAACGTTTTATTGTTGAACACTTGTTTATAATACGACGCACTGTACGTACAGATGCTTGCGTGCCAACCTTGAGCGCTATTTGACCAGCAGTCAGAGAAGAATTAGACGCTTCACGAAGTATACGTCGCCGTTCTCTTTCTGTTGTGGCTCGTTTCGTTCTTCCTTTATATCGTTTACCATAGTTTTCTGGATCTTCTAAATATTTCATGATCACATGATGCGATCTACCCAGTCGTCGCGCTATTTCACGCAACGGATAATGTTCTTCTTTTAATGTTTTAATTCTTATCATTTCTTCTAAAGTTAACTTCTTCCCACGTCCCATTTTATTTTAGAATCGTGTTAAAATTTGTAACAGAAATTTATTAATAAGAGTTAACAATATGATAGCGTACTGATTTTGTAAATACAATTGTCTATTGTCGTCGAAAGCTCAATGTAAACTAACTGGTTCTATTCAAGTGACCGCGCTTTCGGCCACAAGCACGGTAATTCTAGAAAGATCTCTTTCTAGATGCGCGTATCGGGTTATGTACAGTTTTTACATAAGGAGATAAATTAACACGTAATCATACATTACTTGTGTCTTTTCAAATTAGAGCTAATCACAATACTTTTGTGCTGGTTCTATTCAAGTGACCGGGACTGTATGTTATATGACTCGAGTAATAAATAGGTTACCACTACACTTTAGTTAAAATCGGTTCAGTACTGTCTGCGTGAAACGCGCACACCCAAGCAGACAAACAGACAAAAAAATTATAAATATTGTTTTGGGGTCGATACTCTGTACACAATACATTACAGCTATTGTTTTGAAAAAATATTTCATGTACAGACTTCGCTAAGTAGGTAGGTATACTGTTTTATCTATACATATAATAAAATAGTAACTAAGCCGAATCCGTACATTAAATATTTTTCGCAAAATCTTATTGAAATAGACATTATTATCGATACAGAGGCCGAATCTATAGTTTTTAGAATTTTTGTCCGTCTGTCTGTCTGTCGGTCTGTCTGTTACCGCATCATAGAAAAACCACTGGAGAGATTTTGATGAAATTTGGTATGGTCATAGCTGATTATCCGGGTCAACATATAGGATATTTTTTATCGCGGAAAAATATCACATTTCTGAGAAAAAATACAAAAACTGCTTAGAATAAAAGCACGATGATACTATAAACATTTTAGCAAGGTAACTTACTAAATACCTATGGTAAAAACTATTAAAAATCTTCTTTTATTTAAATTCTTGAAAAAAAAAATCAATAGCGCTATTTTATTTATTCAAAAAGTTATTTTAATGAATATTTATTTATGTGTTATTTAGATATTCGGCAACAGATGTCGCTACGTTTTTTTAAGATACGTAGTTTTAATCCTAAAAAAATTAATATATAGATATGAACTTTCTAAGATTTTATCAAATTACCCGCGGCACCGCCCATGTACAAATTATATACCAGTAAAACAATTTTTTTATCTTTATAACTTAGTAACATATTAGTAATATTTTGTTGGTCGAAACAATTTTCAAATGAAAATATTTGTAAGTTTTTATTGTTTAGTAAATGATGTTAATGTTTGTAAATCTTTTAATATAAAAATTGGGCTAATGCAAGTTCAACTCGCACATTATAGGTTCCGTATAGCGAAATACTGTGTTGTTCTTCTTACTTACGTATTTTGTTAGGTTAACATTAAAATAAATACTAATAATATCTACGTGTCCACAATATCGATTCATTTTATCGACCGTAAAAATTAGTTCGTTTAATATTATTTTTTAACATTTTATAGAAAACAAGTTTATATTTGTGAAACTGACAAAGCAGGTAACTAAAAATATTCCATATGTCATAAACTATGAAATGTATATTCTGCAAGATAATTTACGATAAAAGTATTTTAGAAACTGTTATACCTCAACTTTTTCAGATTTTTTTGACACTATTTCTTGGAAGGCGGAAGGCTTAAAGGACGCAATAAAATGCTTACGACTTTAAACATATTAGCCAAGCCATATGAAACAATAAAAAACATTTGCTTAGAATTATTTACTTATTCACCTTATTTATGTACTTCTGGAACTCTCACTTTCCCCAACTTTTTTTTTGAAAATTATTTTGAAAAATGTTACTAACTAGCGCTAACCCATGCCTGTTTCGTGACAAATTAACATTAAGAAAATTTATAATTACGAGTATTATGTAATTTAAATAATCAGTTAAATATAAATTAATCAATAGCTGTAATAAATAAATGATTAAAATTCATTTAGTAATTTGAGAGTTTATCGCCCAAAACTAAACAAACAAACAAACAAAACAGAAGTATAGACCTAAATGTTATTGTTAAAAAAAAGTGCAATATTACTAAATCAAATACGAGAACCTTTGTGGCATTGTCAATCACCGCAATTATTTACCAATCATAAGGTGTGCAATGAAATTGGTATATGTATACTCTTAGTATACTAATATATAAAACCTAAGAAGATGGTTTTCGGTCATCTGAACGCAAGTGGCGCCGCAGACGATGCTAGTAAATAATATAAATACTTATTAGCCGTGTAAAATGTTGCCGTTGTTAATTGTTAATGTGCCATAGTTAAATTATAGCTTTACAAGTTATTAGGGTTCCGTAACCAAATATTTCCAACAGGACCCTATTGCCACAGATCATATAACACTATACTAGTACAGATGCCTAACCTCATACAAAAAATTTATACACCGCTAATTCGGGCCATTTTTGTTAGCTTGAATAGACAAGAGATCTCGTTGATTCGTAAATAGTTTAAAGCAATTCGCAAAAAGTTAGTTTTATTTTATAAATATTTGCAAATTAACATAAGGTAAATATTGTAAAATTCATCCTGCATTAATAAAAAAAATTCAGTGATTTAAACAATTTTTAACTGAGATAAAACTTCGTAATAAGTAAAAGCGCCAGATGGCGCTTTCGGCGCGATGTATATTTCCAGATGGGAATATACACTACAAACCCATCATCTGATCGCTAATATCTAAATTATCAGTAGAATTGCGCAAATATAATTTACAGGTACAATATTTCGTTTCAAATCACTTTGAATATTTTTTAAAACAATAATACACCTTTTCAAAATAAATAAAAACATTTTGATTGGCTGCCCTGGACGCGAGAACGTATACAGAGGACTTATATTATATGGTGGAGATACTCAACCGAGTGCAAGGCAAGAGTAAGGCACCCCTTAAATATGTTAATTTGAAGCGCTTGAGTAAATCCAAAAGCCGTCCCACACACGAGCTTAGACTCGTGGAGAAAAACAAAACGTTGCATTTAACATAACTAAAACTATTTTCAAGACTGTCGAAATCTTTACCTACATAATCTATAGATATGATAAAATTCTAACTGAGTCGAATCTGTACATTAAATATTTTCTGGAAAATCTTATTGAAATAGACTTTATAATCGATACAGAGGCCGAATCTATAATTTTTAGAATTTTTGTCCATCTGTCTGTTAACGCATCAAAGGAAAACTACTGGAAAGTTTTTGATGAAATATGGTAAATCAATGGTATAATGATAGCTGGTTATCCGGGTCAACAAATAGGATAGTTTTTACTGCGGGAAAATATCTCATCTCTGAGCTAAACGTTAAAACGTAACTAGGGGCGAACCCGAGCTCGCTAGTATGTTTAAAAAAGTTATTACAAGTATCACGTTTAGTTAAACTGTCGCGTTTAGTATCACGGGATAAATACTTTAAGATTGAGCCAAAAAAATAATAATCTCCTTATTAACCCATTAGAAGCCAAACAAAAAGTAGCAAGCGGATTTTCGAAAAACTGTTATTTATTGATGATGGCCGAGTACAAGAATACATAAAATTAGAAAAAAATAAAAATAAATTATTTTTCATGATTTTACAGGGGTGTTCCCAAATTGGCACAATGGCCACATATGTTATAAAATTGTCGAAATAAGTTTGCCTATACAAAATGTATTTTTTTTTGTTTTTGACACCCTGATGACCTCAGACATGGCACCAAACAAATCACACTAATTTCAGTATATTTTAAGAGTCGTAATCAATGCCATCTGAATATAAACCTTCAGTCATGGTCGAAAAAGAGAACAAATCAGAGGCATCCCAAAGATTTTCTGCTCTTTCTTCATCTCTAGTTCGGTTTGATGTAGTGTCTGGTGATAGAACTTCAACGTATTAACAAGTCCTTGTGCCCTTCATGTCCATTCTTTTGTCAATATTCATCCCAATTGGTGTAGATCGCATATCAAAAATGCATCGTGTAAAAAACTATCCTAATATATTCTATTGTTTACTGGATTTGTAGATGATTTACTAAGTATTATTTTTACAATTTTCATTTTTTACAGTTGACGATACTACAGATGGTTGATGGGCAATACAAATCAAAACTATCAATAGCCAGTTGAACCCAATGCGACCCAATTTTAGTAGCCAGCCGTACCGAATTTCCTACAATGTATAGCTTAGCTGGACGTTAAATATTTTATAACAGACTCTCAACTATCTAACTTGTCAACTATATAATGTGTGGAAAACCCTCTGTTTCTGAAATTTTTCATCAAAATTATACTTATCCTTCTGAATCTGGTCATTATGTCAAGTTTTTTTGGTGCATGTTTGTCTACGTAAAGCTAATATTTGTTTTGATTTCTTTGAATATTTTTCTTTATAAGGCTTTGACACCACTTCATCTCTTTATTGAAAGATCAATAAACATACGTTTATGTGATAGTTTTCGATAACACGAAAGTATCAGTATCTGAAAAAAGCATTTAGCTCTGCAATAAAGACAATGAAATTGTATCTTTGTCAGTGTATCAGTGGTTCTGCTTAGATCGAACAAGTAAACGTTCGAGATCTTTTACAAGCCAACGGCTTATCATTACTGCTATCCTCGCATTCCGGAGGAACGTCTTTACTGCCAACAAAAACTTCAACATTACCAAGAACTTTATTTAGTAATAAGTTAGGTACCACATCCTCAATATTTTCTTGTTCGTAAGTCACTACACTTGTTCCGTGGTGTGATGGTCAAATTCTACTCCAAGTCATTGTTACTCTTACTTCTAGTGTTAAAGCCTTATTCCAGTCTTCTAAAGTTACTGTGTATCGTAAAATAATCGCAATTCATTCTTACTTTATAACTCAAAAAAATTAACACTTGTGGCCGTTGTACCAAAATTGGCACACCAATGTTTATGTTGCTATATTTTTTTATACATATATTATAACTACACTTTGATGGCTTTAAATGAGACACAAGTTTCTTACTTTATCAAAATACATACAATAACTATGATATGCATTACCTGTATTACATAATAATTATATAAGTGCGGCCAGGTCTAGGGTCCTGTAAATGACCGATTTCGACAAATCATAAAAACAGTGAATCTTGATATAGGTCTAATAACATGCACTATAATTAACAATCATACTTTCGATTATACAAAAAATTAAAAATTTACTAGCTATGGTACATATTTTTTTTATAAGCCCCAATTTATCAAGTGTTCCCAAAATGGCACAGCGGCCCAGAATGGGTTAAAATCAAAATGTGTGTATGTAGTTTCAACAATGTAGAAAAAGTAAGACCATGCTGCGCTCCAACCTTAAACAGATATATTTTACTTTTCACAGATAAAACATAGCCTATCCTATTCCATTATATTAGTTTTAGTTTTAGTTTAGTTTTCATTCTATTATATTAGTTCTTGTACCTTTCATCAAGGTTTATTCATTTGTGTAACAACAAACATAATATAATTTATATTAGTTTAGAAAGCAATACCGCAGATTACATAATACTATACTAGAACAATACAAATATTGTTTTTTTATTTGAAATTTTATGTGTATGTTTGTATGTTGGATACTTTTTTTCGCTAAACCGCTTAGACGGATTTGATGACTTGGAGTAGCACATAAGCTTGTGTTAGGGAGTTAGGCAAAGTGAAGCGTAGAGAGAGTAAGTCGGTAGTTGAAATGTACAATTCAAAGATACTAAAAATCATATAAGCATTAGGAATCCATAATTTACGTAATATTTTAAATTAAAATACGCTCTGTATAACAAACAATTGCAAAAATATCAATACTATATCTTATATTTTTAAACAAGCAATTGTTGTATATTTATTTATTCATTTACACCGGCGATCTCGGAAACAGCTCTAACGATTTCGCTGAAATTTGATATACGCGGGTTTTCGGGGGCGAAAAAACGATCTAGATTAGTCTTGTGTCTGGGAAAACGCGTGTTTTCGAGTTTTCATGCAGTTTTCTTTCGCATTATTCCACACAAAATATGGTCGATAATCCGGGTTCGAATCCCGGTCGGATACAAATTTTTTACTTTTTTTTTGTATTTATTCAAGTTTTTTGTTTTTTTTTTATCTAAAAAATACGATATAACAAAAAAGAACTCCGAGTGAAGCTCGGTCGCCAGGTACTACGTACATAAATGTAAATAAATAGTAGGGAAACAAAGTTAAAGCTAAAACAGTATTTTAATATAAGAAGAAAAAACCTATGTTTTATATCATAACGGACAAATTACGATTAATCTTTTTTGTATTTAAGCCAAATTAAAAAGAAAATTGTACTTCTGACCAAAAACTCCAAGCGAAGCTAGGTCGCCCAGATACATGTACATATGTTAAATGCAACCCTAAATACTAGGTATTATATATACTCTTGATGTTTGTTGATTTCAAAAATGGTTATCAATCCCACAGAGACTAGCCAACTGCGTGAACACACACTCTGTTCCTTTTACTCACATGCAAGGTTCGATAGCACGATTCATCAAGATTGGTGAGAGATCGACGGTTTTGGTACTCTGCACGCACGGAAGTCATTAATCTCATCTAGATTTAATAAAACAAATCTAAATATAGTAAAATAGCCTTTATATATCTAATTTCATTTTAATCAATTTAATTTTCAGAATCAGAATTATTATTTATACACCATACATTTTAATATTAAAATAATGAATAAACTAACATTAGTACTACTATTTTGATTGTTATTACTATTTTAAACTCATTCTTATTAATTATACATTAGATTATATTACATTCAAAGATGTTTCCATACACCTTGGTCTAATGCTGCAGAGTCACCTGGGATCTGCAAAATAGTCGACAATTTACTGAATTACTGCAGAGATATCGTATTGAGGCTCATTGAAATGGCCTCAATGAATAGGTTATTTTTAAAAGTTTAATTTAATTTTTTGTTATTTTATTGTGTGCATTTTTTATTTTGTCTTTAATATATAAATATTTTGCCATAGAACATGTTCTCCTAAATAGTTTTAAGTAGGTACAACTTACAAAAGAAGCAAATTATGTATTATGATTACAAGCCTTTTTACTATACAGTTCGTATAGCCTACACCTGCTTTTGTAAATTGCAAGAATTTTCCATTCACTAAATGGCAAGAGACACCCTGAATCGACAGCTTTAGAAATAAATATTGTGGAAAATTCAGTTAACAGATAATTTAATTTAAATAAGAAAATATATCTACATTTAAACTAACTTTATTAACTTATGTAGGTTACTTACGTATGTTACCTACGCGTTTAAACTAAACTATCTTCTTAGAATATTATAATATTTATTTATCTGTACATATAATAAAATTGTAACTAAGCTGAATCTGTACATTAAATATTTTTTGGAAAATCTTATTGAAATAGACATTATCATCGATACAGAGGCCGAATCTACAGTTTTTAGAATTTTTGTCTGTCTGTCTGTCTGTCTGTTACCGCATCACGGAGAAACCACTGAAGGGATTTTGATGAAATTTGGTATGATGGTAGCTGGATATCCGGGTCAACATATAGGATACTTTTTATTGCGGGAAAATATTTCACTTCTAAGAAATCTATACCTAATAAACGTTAATACGTAAGTAGGGACGAACCCGAGCGGAGCGAGGGTGAGTCGCTAGTATTATAATATTCTAAGAAGATTTTTGAATTATAATAGTTTGAAACATTTGTCTGAGCAATGTTTTAGATCTTTAGAGGATCTCGAAATTGAGTCTCTGGCAGAGCTTCATGGTTGTCCTATTTCTTAAGTCTGAATAAATCTTACAATCACTTCCTGATAATAATCAGTAGGTCGAATTACAGAGTTCCAGTATTGATGGGGCTAACATCCGAGAAGCCACTTTAATATTTGAATTTATAAGTTTAAGTCTTTAATATAATTATTAATTTAGGTTAAATTAAATAATAAGTGATTCGGATTAAGCTTCTGCGTAGATATAACTCAAGTACTGAACCATGTTGCTAGTCAGAAGAATTTTGTCTTCCATGTAAACGTTCCGCTAGGCATTTTCCACACCGTGAATGTTTCATGTATCAATTTTGATACACATGATTTTTAGCCATGGCAAATTGGTATATTAGCTATTATTCTAATGCAAAGTTCCATTTTTATCAAATATAAATCAAGAAATTATATTATGTTCAGTACCGTGTTCATATGTGAACGTTTCAGACGAATTAATCATATTATTATGGGCACAATGTTTTATAACAATATAAGTTTTATATTTATTTTGATCAACATTTTAATCTCGGCTATTTCTGTTGTAGGTAATATATGCTGTTATTTATAATATCTGTATGTATGTGGGTGCGTGTGTACATGTGTGCGTACACATGCATGTGCTCGTGTGTGTTATCTAGGGACTTATCCGAGCGAAGCTAGGCTAAGTTGCTAATGTTAATATTTAATCACATCGTAATAGTACTCATTTTTAATTGTGCATATATTAGGTTCTTAGAGGATGTATAAATGATGTGTACGATACCTCGGGGCTCAAAGGGCGTAAGCACCAAAACTCGATTTTACAGGAGAGCAAAAAAACAAAAAAAAATATTATTTTCGACATATCTTTTTTGATTTTTGGCCTAAATAAACCATTCTAAGACCAAAAGTTTAATTTTTTTTGGGTGCAGAACACTATAAAATTATATTTCGAATAGATTTAAAAGTAACAAAAATAGCAGAAGCTAAAAATATCTGTTTTATTTTCTACAAAAAATAGGGTCGTAAACACAATTTTTTGGCGAATTGGAAGACTTTAAATACACAAATCGATAGAGGAGAAAAAACTTAGTAGGACTGCATTAAAAAGTCAATTTCGCCAAAATGGCGGTTACGCCGTTTCAGCCCCGAGGTATCGTGTACTGTAAATGTCTACCTGCTTGTTTAAACGTTGTTTAAGCTCACTATACTCTTATATAAAAAGATTTTTATGATAATATAATTCATATGTCGGCCGTCGCTTCGGCTGGGTTATAAGATGCAAGTGGGCCTGCTCCATGACTTGGTTATCATTCATCGGGCCCTCTATTATGTGTGGATATCTATAGTTATATACATACATATATCAGATCATAACAACATAACTTCCTGAAAAAAAAGTACGTAAGTAAAAAATGTACCCCACTTGCAAATCCCTTATTTAGAAACATAAAATATTTACAGGTCAATTTAATTGTGAAGCACAGTGGGCCCCGCAAGATCCTGCTACAGGGTGCTGTGGGCAAGATTTATCTGGTGGCTTCCGATCAGAGGGTAACTTGTATATGACATACATTATATAGTGTACATAACATTAGTTTTATACTTTAAAAAAATCAAATGAATATGATACATAAATATGTCCAAGTGGTTAGATTTTGTTTAGAAACAAAGCACCTTGTCATATATTTAACCGACTTCAATGCAGGATATTAGGGTGTAAGTATTTTTGAATGTTACGAAATACTATCTTCATATATTGTAAGCTGATTTGATGCTTTTGTAAATCTTAGGACCATCTGCAAGGGTAGCCTCAATAATAACTGTCATTACTTATTTCAAAGTTCATTTCTGAACTATGGATCCTATCACTACGTTACGTATATTGGCCACCTCGTTCGTCTACCATATACATATGTATTTAAGAAGAGTTATATTTTTAAAACGATGAAAGGATCTGTTCTAATTTATTAGGAAAGGATTTTTTTTACAAAAATAATTACGCGTTTATCTAAAACAAGCCAGGAATCAATTTTTCTATACTTCTAAAATTCTAAAGTATAAAGAAGAGCTAATTTATAAAGAACTAGCGTTTTAAAGTTTAGCTCAGAGATGAGATATTTTCCCGCAGTAAACATTATCCTATATGGTGACCCAGACAACCAGCTATCATCGTACCAAATTTCATCAAAATCTGTCCAATGATTTTTTCGTGATGCGGTAATAGACAGACAGACATACAGACAGACAAAAATTCTAAAAACTATAGATTCGGCCTCTGTATCGATAATAATGACTATTTCAATAAGATTTTCGAAAAAATATTCAGTGTAAAGATTCGACTGAGTTAGAATTTTGTTATATGTACCTATAGATGACATTATGTATCGTGTAATCGCTTGACAAGCGAGTCCGACTCATACTTGGATGAATTTATTTCATACTAGCATTGCCCGCGGCTCCGCCCGCGTTCAGATGATCAAAAACCAAATTCTTAGGTTTTACACATTCGTAGGTATACTCTTACATATACCACTTTCATTGCGAGCCGCATGATTGGTAAATAATGGCAGTGATTAACAATGCCACAAAGGTTCCTCCGTTAATCTCATATTTGATTTAGTAATATTGCACTTTTTGTTTTAGCACTAACATTTATGTACGTCTATACTTCTGTTTTGTTTGTTTGTTTAGTTTTGGGTGATAAACTCTCAACTACGGAATTAATTTTAATCATTTTTTACTAATAGACAGCTATTGATTAATTTAATATTAAGCTGATTATTTAAATTACATAATGATAATTTTTCTTAACGTTGATTTGTCACGAAACAGGGATTGGTTAGCGCTAATTTATATACACAACACCTCGAGGACCGCGAGCACACCGGTGTGCTAGATAACAATTGAATTCTCGGAAATTCGCACGGATTTCTTAGAATTTGTCCGGGAGGGAATAAAATGCTTTGTCCTGACTGACTGATCAATCAACGCACCAGCCTAAACTGTTGGTCGTAGAGACGTAAAATTTAGAGGACATATTCCGTTTTTTCGAAAGGTTTTTTCCAAATTCATCTCCTAAGGGGGTAAAATAGGGGTTGAAAGATTGCATGAAACTCTGTTATTCTTAACGCGAAATGCACGAAAAGTAATATTTAGCTTTAAGATGGAAAATAAGAAATATGTGTATTAGATATTTTTCGAAATTCACCCCTTAAAAGGATAAAAAGGGGTGATAAAGTTTATATGACCAAACAATTATTTATGATCAGAATTACTTGAAACTTGGTATTAATGCTCTTCAATACAATTAAATAAATATATGTTATAGCAATTTTCGAAATTCTTTCCATAAGGGGGTAAAATGGGGGATCAAATTTTTGTATGAAATTCTGTAATTGATGCACGGAAAGTTGTATTTACCTTTGAAATGAAAAATAAAACAATACAAATATCCTCGTTTTTTTTTGAAATTCATCCCTTAAAAGGGTAAAAGGGGTTGTGCTGTTTATATGAGGAAAAAAATGTTTATAATCAAAATTACTTGACACTTGGTGTTAATGTTCTTCAATACAATTAAATAAATATGTATTTTAGGTTTTTTTTTTTAATTCAGCCCCTAAGTGGGTAAAACTAGGCGGTGAAGTTGGAGTTTTTCAGTATATTTAAACAAAGGAATATAAGTCAAGTTCTCCGTAGGTGCACACTTACTGTGTGGATATAAAGTAGAGAACGTGTTGTCTATGTTAAACATCTTTTAAGATACTGGATAGTTTGAATTACGATCGCTAAAATTAAATTTGTGTTCCTTATATGTTGTACGAACTTATTTTTGCAAATAATAAAGTAATTTGATCGCGGGCGAAGCCGCGGGTTCTGCTAGTTAGTAATATTTTCCAAAACGATTTTCACAAGAAAGTGTAATAAGTAAATAATTCTAAGCAAATACTTTTTATTATTTTATATGGCTCGGATGATATGATCAAAATCGTAAGCATTTTATTTTGTCCTTTAAGCCTTTACCTTGCAAGAAATGGTGTCAAGAAAACCTGAAAAAATTGAGATATAACAGTTCCTAAAATACTTTTTCATAGTTTTTGAGATATGAAATATTTTTAGATACCCGCTTTGTCAGTTTAACAGCCATAAACTTGTTTTCCATAAAATGTTATAAAATAATATAAATCGAACTTATTTTTATGGTTGATAAAATGAGTTGAAAATGTGAAAACGTAAATATTATTCCTATTTATTTTAGTGTTAAACTAACAAAACACGTAAGTAAAAAAAAACATCATAGTATTTTGCTATACGAAACCTATAATGCGCGAGTTGGATTTGCATTCGCCCAATTTTTACATTAAAAGATTAAAAAATATTAACATTATTTACTAAACAATAAAAATTTACAAATATTTTCGTTTGAAAATTGTTTCGGCCAACAAAATATTACTAATATGTTACTAATTCATAAAGCCAAAAAGTTTGTTTTATCGAAAATTTAAACACGGGCGGGGCCGCGGGTAATTTATTAGTAATTCTAATAAAGTTATAGAAAGGTCATATCTGTACATTTTATTTTTTGGATTAAAACTACGTATTTTAAAAACACATGGCGACATTTATTGTGAAATATCTAAATAACACATAAATAAATTTTCATTAAAATAACTCTTTTAATCAATAAAATAGCGCTATTGATATTTCTTTTACGATAAGTTTTTTTAATAGTTTTAACATTTGTAAGTAAGTTACCTTGCTAATATGTTAATAGTATCATCGTGCTTTTACTTTAACCAGTTTTTGTATTTTTTCTCAGAAATGAGATATTTTCCTGCGGTAAAAAGAATCTTATGCGTTGACCCGGATAACCTGCTATCACCATACCAAATTTCATCAAAATCCCTCCAGTGGTTTTTCTGTGATGCGGTAACAGACAGACAGACAGACAAAAATTCTAAAAACTATAGATTCGGCCTCTGCATCGATAATAATGTTTATTTCAATAAGATTTAAAAAAAAAATTAATGTATAGATTCGGCTTAGTCAGAATTTTATTATATGTATAGACATTTCACAGTAAATTATAAATAAAATTATCTTTTCGGATTTTTTGATTTTTGGTTCCCGACGCGACGTTTCGAATGTTTTACAGGAATCATCATATGTATATATGTACTTATTACCTACATATCTTTTATTATATTTTAATTATATTCTCTTCTAAACAGATCTCCAAAATTTACTTCCGTCAAATAGACGCTCGTCAAATGATAGTACTCCATTTGAAGGTGGAATCATCCCCAGTCGTAGAATTTCAGGTATGAAAAACAAAATATATGTAAAATTATACTATATATAAACAATAATTCTTAAAATCATACTATTTCAATATGAACGTGGATCGTGAGATGTAAAACAATAAAAAGTTGCGAAAAATATTCAAAAAGAATCACATAGTCAACTTTGATAGAAACAAAACTGCGTTTTAGAAACTGAATTTTCAAGGCTTTATTAACCTTGTTTAATTAGTTTCAAAATTATTTTCCTAATTTAAATATTTATTACTCTTATTTGTTTTGATACTTTATAGGAGGCACACAGACTCAGCTTGGCCAGTTTCCTTGGATGATGTTTCTCGAATTAAGTTTTGATCAAACAACTGCGAGTGTATTTTGCAGTGGTTCACTAATCAGCCCACTGTATATTCTTACAGCAGCTCATTGCGTTTACGGAGAGGGAAGGACTTTAGTTAAGTAAGAAAACTTTATACGTCATATACGAGTAGACTGTTAGTGTATAACATCAATCATCAATTTGCAAAATGAAAAATACTAAGATATATGTATGTACATCTATAATATCTCCAGTGCAATAAATAATAATAAGGTAATTTTGTACAAAAATCCGGGTGATTCGTGAGTCGAGTGATAGACAGTATTCAGATAGGAATAAGCGTCGGTCGTCATTGTATTAGATGTTACGATTTTTTATGTAAAGAGATGACATTACTTCATTCCTTGATCAATCTACGTATACCTACGCTATATTTAGCTATTAGACTTAAAACTTTACTAAGAAGTTAAGAAAGACGCAACATGATAAAAAAAGAGCGAATCAACTACATTATTATTTCCTAGCAAAACCCGCGGCATCGCTCGCGATCTAACTATGAAAAAAAAAAACAAACTTTTTCGCAATACATACTTTATTATTTGCAAAAATAAGTTAGTGTTTGATATTATTTCTTAAAGATATTGTGGAAAACAAATTTAATTTTACCGCTCGTAACTCAAAATATCCAAGATTTTAAAAGATGTTAAACGTAGGTATATTCTGTAAATAAATTTTCATTTTGGTATTTAGCAAGTTCTACTGCCTCTATTTTTAGCACATTTTTCTACTCCATCTTTCTACGAAGATTATAGCTCGCTAGTTTCATGAAAATCAAAAAATTATTGCAGAAATTAAAAATAAATAACCAAGAAAAAATTTAAAAACCGTTTTTTTGCAAATATCTCGAAAACAATGAGGTTATTGTAAAAAGTTTCACCTATAAAAGTTGTAGAATTTTACTAGACCTACAACTTTTGTAAAATACATTTTTCGATAGAATGTCACAGAAAGCCGGAAATTGAAAAAAAAAACTATTTTTTAACGGTTTGCATCTCTCCATTTCTTGGGGGTAGCTGGACAGCGGGGGCATTTAAAGGGTTTTTGTTCCTTATATACCTGCTAAAGTTTTAAAGCCATAAAACTTCAGGTTTTAATTATTATTATTTTTTTTTTTTTCTCTTAAAAATAAACAGATTTCGATCGGTCTAAAAGCATAAAACTATTTTTGTTTCTATCATTTATAACTAGCTAACGAGCGAAGCGAGAGTAACCCACTCTCGCTTCGCTCGAGTGCGTCCCTCTACGCCGTAGGTACGTTTTCAATAAATATAAATAATTATTGCGATTGTACCTTAGTAAAAAAAACTTATGCTCTTACAGATTTTTTTAGGCCTTTTTAAGACCTACAATTTTCTGTAAATACATTCTTTTGATGTATATCTTACGGTTTAGCCAGCGTGAGCAATGTAAATTTCTAAGGACGACTCGATAGAACCCGTTATTGTATTTTCCCGTGGGAATAAAGATTTTCCTGTAGTAAAAGGCATCCCTAATGGTAACCCGAATAATAAATTTTCACTACACAAAATTTGGTTAAAATCGAATCAGTACTTTTTGCGTGAAACCGCACACATAAACAGACAAACGGACTTAAACCTTAATTTTGTTTTGGGTTCTATATTATGTACACTATACGTTGCACGGTTACAGTGATTGTTTTTAAAAAATATTTCATGTAACGATTTTGCTAAGTTACTGATTTAGTACCTGGGCGACCGAGCTTGGCTCGAAGTTCTTTTTTGTCGTATCGTGTTTTCAGATGATAATCTATAATTTAAAACTAAACACTTGAATAAATACAAAAAAAAAAACAAAAGTAAAAATTTTGTATCTGACCGGGATTCAAACCCGGACACCTGTGATTGTCAATCTTGCGTCTTGGCCAGTTGACCACGATCCTTATGCTGGAGAGTGCGAAATTAGCGACCATATTTTGCGTGGAATAATGCAAATGAAAACCGTATGAAAACTCGAGAACACGCGTTTTCCCAGACATAAGACTAATCTAGATCGATTTTTCGTCCCCGAAAACTCCCACATACCAAATTTCAGCGAAATCGTTAGAGCTGTTTCCGAGATCGCCGGTATAAATAAATAAATAGTACCTGGCGACCGAGCTTCGCTCGGTGTTCTTTTTTGTTATTTCATATTTTTTAGATTAAAAAAAAACTAAAAACTTGGATAAATACAAAGAAAAAGTAGAACTTTGTATCCAATATCCAATATGATCCATATAATGTTAATCTTGCACCTTGGTTGCTTGACCACGATGCTTATGCCTGAGTGTAAGAAATACGAACATAAATATCGAACATATTCTGCGTAGAATAATGCAAAAGAAAACCGCATGAGACTAATCTAGATCGATTTTTCGCCCCCGAAAGCCCCTCCATACCAATTTTCAGCGAAATCGTTAGAGCCGTTTCCGAGATTGCCCGTATAAATAAATATATAAAGATATAAATACACAAGAATTGCTCGCTTAAATATATTAGATTAATTAAATATATTAAATGTAAATTAAATATATATATTTCAGCCTCTGACACCCCCCCCCCCCCCTCCCCTCCATTATAGGTGTGCTAATCTTCACTTTTACCCTTTTAAGGGATAAATTTTGAAAAAAAAAAATATGTTTGTATCGTTTTATATTTCATTTTAAAGGTAAATACCAATTTCCGTGCATTAATTACAGAGTTTCATACAAACTTTCATCCCCCATTTTACCCCCTCATGGGATTGAATTTAGAAAAATGCTAAAACACGTACTTATTTAGTTGTATTGAAGAACATTAATACCATGTTTCAAGTAATTCTGATCATAAAAAATTTTTTGTCCATATAAAATTTATTACCCCCTTTTATCCATTTAATGGAGAATTTCCATAAAAAAGAATATATTTCTTATTCTTTATCTTAAAGCTAAATACCACTTTGTATTAATTTTACATTAAGAATGACAGAGTTTCATACAAACTTTAATCCCCTATTTTACCCACTTAGGGGATGAATTTCGAAAAATCCTTTCTTAGCTGATGTCTACATCATATAAGAAATACGCTCTAAAAATTTCACGTTTTTACAACCAGCGGTTTAGGCTGTGCATTGATCGATCAATCAGTCAGTCAGGACAAAGCATTTTATGTACATATAGATAGATATAGATTACGTTATTTATGATCTCTTATAAATGACTGTGGTCTATGGTTTGTTCCTATAGACAAAATTCCTAGCTACGCCAATGATTGCGATACGTGTGCCTTAAGAAGTGCTTTATAGACCAATCGAAAGCCGTTTATTTTTAAGAGAGAGAAAATAAAATATTGAAAAGCTGAAGTTTTATGATTTTAAAATGTTAGTAGGTATATAAGGAATAGAAATTCATAAAATGCCCCCGATGACCGGTTACCCCCGAGAAATGAGGGGACGTAAAGCGTTGAAAAATTGTTTGTTTCGATTTCCGTCTTACTGTGACGTTCTATTGAAAAATGTTTTCTACAAAAGTTGTAGGTCTAGTAAAAATCTACAACTTTTATAAATAACACTTTTTACAATAATCTCAAAGTTTTTGAGATATTTGCGAAAAACTCGGTTTTTAATTTTTTTCTTGGTTTATTATTTTTAATTTTTAGAATAATCTTTTGATTTTCATGAAACTAAGGGAATATCATCTTCAAAATACATGTAATCAAAAAAAAAATTGAAATGTCTAGCTATTTCCGAGAAAAGTATGTTTCATTGTCTCGAGAGGCTGAAAATCACCCCCAACTCCAAGTGAACGTTTACATTTATAAAAAAATGTCGTTTAATTTTCAGATAGGGCTCATTTTTTTCGCCTTGAACTCTACTTTTAAAAAAAGTAAAAACATTGTATGGTCGCCCTGTACGAACACTCTTAAAAGTTGAAAACATTGGAGAAATCGATAATTTTTACTTTGTAAACTATTTTTTTTCTAATTCTCATTAAAAAGTGTACTTTATAGGCCAAACTTTTATAAACTGATTAAACCAATGTATTTTTCGTAAAAAAAAAAAAACGAAAAAATTGATGTCCTTAAGTTTTTAATTTGACGCTTATTATTTATATAATGTCACCGTAAACATTCCAACTCTGCAATTTAACGAGTCTTGAAATAATAATAAAAATTGGAATTGACATAAAGTATACCTGTGTCTTTTGTATTTTTCCCCGTAGAATCTATTTATGCTATTATTTTTTCGAATTTATCGATATTTTATTAAATTTTGATCGATTTTAGAGTAACATTTATTTTTATTTTTTTTGAAAATCAGATTTTAGAAAGAAACTTTAGAAAGAAATGAAATTTATTCATAGTCTAATCTTGTTTATTCATTAGTTAAAAATATAATTAAAAAAAAAAAATAAGTTGATATTTACAAATTTTGTCATAGTTTTGTTAAAAAATCATAAAAAAAATATAGGAAATGTAAACGCGAAATAAAAAAATGTAGCGTGTTGGACTATAATAAAATATAATGAAGGGATGCCCGTGCCCAGCAGTGGGACGTCAAAAAGGGCTAAATACAATTAGACATTTATTTTCAACTGTCAAATAAAATCTTAAAAAGTATCTTATTTTTGATTTCATATATACAAATTTATGGACAGCTGACAGACGGACATGTTGAAATTATATGAGTTCCTCTTTCAGCCTTTGACTACGGAACCCTTAATAGGAAAAATAAATAAATGATAATCTTAATTTTTTGTTTATGCGTAAAAAGATTATTATCTATACATATAATAAAATTGTAACTGAGTCGAATCTATACCTTAAATATTTTTTGGAAAATCTTATTGAAATAGTCATTATTATTGATACAGAGGCCGAAGCTATAGCTTTTAGAATTTTTATCTGTCTGTCTGGGAACGCATTACGAAAAAACCACTGGACAGATTTTGAAATAATGATTTGAAATATAATAATACCGCGGGAAAATATCTCATCTCTGAGAAATCTAAATTCGAACACTATTGTTGTGGTGAAACAATATAATCACTGCTCATTATTATCTTTAAATTTTCTTTTATTTTCAGCATGAAAATTACAGCAGCTGAGTATGATTTAAGAACTTTTCCTACAGACTGTGTGTATGTAGCGTGGAACCAGCAATGTGTGGAAAACTTATTGATATATCCAGAGAACGTAGTCATCCATCCACAATATTACAACGAACTACTTCATAATGACATAGCACTTATAAAGCTACGTAATAACGCCCCATATACTAGTAAGCATTAATATAGAGTGAAAATTAATTTCCATAAAGAGTTTATTTATAACAAATTTAAAACAAATTCATATTATAATGTTTACTCTTTCAGATTTTATTCGACCAATATGCCTCCCATCCTTCGATATAGATAGACCTGATTTTGCCAACCTGCCTCTACAAATTGCTGGTTGGGGTCAAATTAATCCATATTCGTACGGTGAAGGCATAAAACTAACTACTGTCGTAGGTTTAGTACCATATCATGTATGTAGAAATTACATCGGTTATTTGATAAATTCGCACATATGTGCAATCGGGGCGGCTGGCCGAGATCATTGTCCAGGTGATTCTGGTGGACCCTTAATGTTAGTGTACGGAGGTACATATTATCTTGTCGGTATTATTAGTGGAAAGGATGGGGATACCTATTGTGGTTCACCAGTGCCATCCCTCTATACAAATGTATTCAAATTTTTACCTTGGATAAAGATGCAGTTAGGAATTTAACTACTACTTTCTATCATATACAAATGTGTTGCAAATAAAGAAGATTTTAATCCATAAGTGTTGTTTTTCTTTTTTATAATTTGTATCAGTATTTTTTATTATAGTACCCAATCCTATTTAAAAACTGTATGACAGAAGGGCATGGAAATCGACCTCTTCACAAAAGCTCATCGGCCACAAACTATCTCTAGCTACGAATAAATAATAATTCAGGAAGTCTAATTCAGAACAAATTCCACACAAAAAGGCCCTACTTCAAACCAAAACGACGTATGTTAAAAATACGAATCACTTCTGAGGTTTCAAACAGACATGCTTGGTGATTGGTTTAAATTCAGACTGAAAGCAGGGATTGGTTTGCGCGCGTTATGCAATAAGTGGACCGGACCAAGTCAATAATAAAACAATATATATATATATATATATATATATATATATATATATATATATATATATATATATATATTATATATATATATATATATATATATATATATATATATATATATATTTACAGTGTTTTTGTTATATATAATAACAAAAACACTATAAAAAAATAAAAATATATTATATAAATATAGGGTTACTTTTTACATCTCAATGACCTGTGCTATGTGCCGCAAAATATAATGAAATTATTAAGTTTTTGTCTAGAAAATTTTAAAAGAGAATCTTTCTTCGCAATGTAGTAAAGATGGATTCTTAAGTTTTGGATCAAAGCGAAAAATATATTAAAGGTCTCCAAAGACTCCTAATATATATTTTCAGTTTTATATCAATTTTTGTACGGCTAGCAGAGGCACAATAAATATTGAAATTTATATTATAATTTACTTATTTATATTATTTATTATTTATATTTTTATTATTAATTAATATTATTTATATTATATAATAAATTTATTTTATATATTATTTATTATTATTATTTATTTATATTATATTGTAATACTAGCATTGCCCGCGGCTCCGCCCGCGTTCAGATGATCAAAAACCAAATTCTTAGGTTTTATATACTTATTAGTATACTCTTACATATACCAATTCCATTTCGCATCGTATGTTTGGTAAATAATGGCAGTGATTGACAATGCCACAAAGGTTCCTCCGTTAATCTCATATTATTTGATTTAGTAATATTGCACTTTTAGTTTTAGCCACAGATATAGATGTAATAGATAACGCAAGTATCACGATTTGTATTGAAACCAAGCGTGCCGACTTTTTAACACCTACTGTGACGTCACAGCCGAAATTTAGTGACGGAAAATCCAAACTGATTCAAAGACATCGATGCCGCCGATTCCCCTCCGCCCCGCTACGATTCAGCTGGAGCCGCCGCCGTGATCGTTTCGCTCATACACATATATTTAACTTTTTTCCTTCAATGAAACTAATATTTTCAAAATGTATAGAACAAATAGTACTGTGTTTTATGTAATTTTTAAACACAATAGAAATTTATAAACACATTAAATATATAAACATACTCGTATATGTTGAAAGGATAAGCAAAAACACATTGAATACATGAACCCTAAAAATATTACCCTCCTTTTTTTAAAGCTGTCGTTTAAAATTAGGTGATGCATGAGCTTGTTTTATCTACTAAATTTTTTTTTTTTTATAATATGTCCGTCCGATATCGATTATTGATATATGTTGTAGAACGAACAACACTAGTCGCTAGATTTGACAGAAGAATGACAAATTGCCTGTATCACGAAGTCGAAGCGATGCGCGACAGTATCGCTTGTTCCGATATTCATCGTCTCCTAACACACAACGTCAGATCAAACGTCCAAAGCAAACGCGGCAATGTAATGTGAATACCGTTTACTTAACGTTAATTTATAGTTATGTATATTCTGGGACTCGCACACAGCTTGGAATACTTAAAAAACAGTTTTAATATGAATTTACGCATAATATAATTTTAAAATAACTTACCTATGATAGGAAATATGTTCCTGCCTTTGGGTGCTCGAAATTTTTGGGCTATTGCAGTTAATTATCACGCAACGAGGCATTTTTTTAGTTTTTGCGGCCGTCTGGCTGCAACAATGGACGCGCACGGACTGAAGTTGGCGGCGACCAACCTGGACGCTTGGTCGGGGTTCGGACACGCGAAGTACATGCATTTGCGTTATCTATATACATCTATATCTGTGGTTTTAGCAATAACATTTATGAATTTATGTCTATACTTCTGTTTTGTTTGTTTATTTAGTTTTGGGCGGTACGGAATTAATTTTAATCATTTTTTACGAATGGACAGCTATTGATTAATTTAATATATAGCTGATTATTTAAATAACATAATGACAACTTTTCTTAATGTTAATTTATCGCGCAAAAGGGATGGCTTAGCGCTAGTTACTAATATTGTCCAAAACAAATTTCAAAAGAAAATGTAATAAGTAAATAATTCTAAGCAAATACTTCTTATTATTTCATATGGCTCGGCTAATATAATTAAAGTCGTAAGCATTTTATTGTGTCCTTTAAACCTTTACCTTCCAAGAAATGGTGTCAAAAAAAACTAAAAAAGTTGAGGTATAACAGTTCCTAAATTCCTTTTAAATAGTTTTTGAGATATGGAATATTTTTAGTTACCCGCTTCGTCAGTTTAACAGCCATAGACTTGTTTCCCATAAAATGTTATAAAATAATATAAATCGAACTTATTTTTACAGTTGATAAAATGAGTCGATATTGTGGTAACGTAAATATTATTCGTGTTTATTTTAGTGTTAACCTAATAAAACACGTAAGTAAGAAAAACAACACAGTATTTTGCTATACGAAACCTATAATGCGCGAGTTGGATTTGCATTTGCCCAATTTTTACATTAAAATATTAAAAAATATAAACATTATTTACTAAACAATAAAAAATTACAAATATTTTAATTTGAAAATTGTTTCTGCCAAAAAAATATTACTAATATGTTAGTAACTTATAAAGCCAAAAAGTTTGTTTTATTGAAAATTTGAACACAGGCGGGGCCGCGGGTAGTTTATTAGTAATTCTAATAAAGTTATAGAAAGGTCATATCTGTACATTATTATTTTTTTGGATTAAAACGTTAAATTACGTATTTTAAAAACACATGGCGAAATCTATTGTCAAATATCTAAATAACACATTAATAAATTTTCATTAAAATAACTACTTTAATGAATAAAATAGCGCTATTGATATATCCTTTAAGATAAGCTTTTTTGAATAGTTTTAACATATATAAGTTACCATGTTAAACTGTTTACAGATAGAATCATCGTGATTTTGTTCTAACCAGTTCTTGTATTTTTTCTCAGAAATAAGATATTTTCCCGCGGTAAAAAGTGTCCTATATGTTGACCCGTATAACCAGCTATCATCATACCAAATTTCATCAAAATCCCTCCAGTGGTTTTTCTGTGATGCGGTAACAGACAGACAGACAGACAGACAGACAGACAAAAATTATTAAAACTATAGATTCGGCCTCTGCATCGATAATAATATCTATTTCAATAAGATTTTCCAAAAAATATTTAATGTACAGATTCGGCTTAGTTAGAATTTTATAATATGTATAGATGCCTTCATTTTGCATTGTATTGGCAATCTCAGTTTGACAATGTATTTGTCATTTGAACATCCTTAAAAATCTAATATATTTAAACGAGCAATTCTTGTATATTTATATCTTTATATATTTATTTATACCGGCGATCTCGGAAACGGCTCTAACGATTTCGCTGAAATTTGGTATGGAGGGGCTTTCGGGGGCGAAAAATCGATCTAGATTAGTCTCATGTCTGGGAAAACGCGTGTTTTCGAGTTTTCATGCGGTTTTCTTTTGCATTATTCTACGCAGAATATGTTCGATATTTATGTTCGTATTTCTTACACTCAGGCATATTAAGCATCGTGGTCAAGCGACCGAGGTGCAAGATTAACATTATTTGGATCATATTGGATACAAAGTTCTACTTTTTTTGTTGTATTTATCCAAGTTTTTAGTTTTTTTTTTTTTTAAATATGATATAACAAAAAAGAACACCGAGCGAATCTCGGTCGCCAGGTACTAATTATTATGCTACATTTACACGCTTGCCGAGGCTTGGCAAACGTCTACAAGCTCCAAGCCTTTACAAACGCTTGGATGCCATTTACACGTTTGCGAGTGCGTTAGTGTGTTCTGTACAAGCAAGCTGTGCAGACGTGCTGTGAAGTTGTGTCGACTATTGCGTTTGACTTGACATATTTTTATCTATACATATAATAAAATTGTAACTAAGTAGAATCTGTACATTAAATATTTTTTGGAAAATCTTATTGAAATAGACATTATTATTGATACAGAGGCCGAATCTATAGTTTTTAGAATTTGTGTCTGACTGTCTATGACCGCATCACAGAAAAACTACTGGAGGGATTTTGATAAAATTTGGGATGATGATAGCTGGTTATCCAGGTCAACATATATTATAGCAAGTCAACATATAGCAGAGAATATGGTGGATGTTAAAAGGCAATAATTTTGTCGTTTGACCAACTACTCATGGTTGATACGTAGTCATAAAAAGCGCAGCATAAAAACATCCGTTCAGCGCGAGCTAAACACGCACGCACGTGTAAATACACCACAAGCGCTTGCCGCAAGCTTCTTTTGATCGGTGTTCAAAGACCGATACTAGCCCGAACCGTGGCAAGCTCACGCAAGCCAAGGCAAACAAACACCCCATTTACACGCTTATGATTGTGGACGCTTGTCGAGACTTGGCAAGCGTGTAAATAATAATTTTGCTACAACTTACGTTCGCTAAAATTTGACATGTGCTCGCTTGCAAGAACAATTTATGACTGATGATACGTTGGACACGATTTTTAAGCCCCGTCTACTTGGACACGACTGACGATTCACTGACGGATCAATCAACGCACAGCTGCTGAAACCGCTGGGTCTAGACGTATGATATTTTGCACAAATGTTCCTTAAATGACGTAAGTGTGCACTAAGAAGGGATTTTTGAAAATTCATCCCTTGAGGGGTTAAAATAGGGGACGAAAGTTTGTATGAAACTTTGTCATTTTTGACGTTAGAAATGTAAAAATTGATATACGAGTATGAGCACTTGGTTATAGAAAAATGTTTACAGTATCACTTTATAAAAAATCATTCTTTAAAGGGGTAAAATAGGGGATGAAAGTTTCTATGAAACTTGGTATTAATGATCTTCACTTCAATTAAATAAACACGTATTATAACGTTCATGTAATTCACCCCGTAATAAAAATAGTTATTAAAGTTGATGAGAAAATTCGCATTTTTATTGTTAAAATTAATTAATTCAAGATAAAAAATTAGCAATACTTGTAATCAATCAGATTATTTAAAATTCGTCCCCTGAGAGGGTGAGAATATTATCAGGGTCGAGTTGACTTAAAAATCAGCATTAATTGACGCTTAATTAACGAAACAGTTAAATATTTAAAAAGGGGGTTTATTTTAAATAAAAAATACTTTTGGCCAAATTAAGTAATCGGGATTTGGTATTAGCTGTGGGCGGTGCCCTCATGTTGAAATGCTACTACACTTTTAGAAGGTTGTAAAACGACTTACGTTGCGTTAAAGCTCCCGCTCAATCTCACCTGAGTTGAAATTCCCGTGCGAAATATATTTAAACAGAGTAGCTCAAGTTATCCAAAAGCGTACACTTACTAATATAGAATAGAGAACAGAGATTATTTCAAATTCAAAGGAAAATTATGTATAACTACTCGGATAGCCACAGCAGTGACAACTATAACAATCGAAAAAGAAAACCTAGCTAGAGTGTATCCTGATGTTTCTAATATACAAACGAAGTCTTGGCTTGGCTTTTTAAAGGTGCTACACTGACCCTTAAAAACAACTGTGCTACTACTCATAATAAAGTCCTGCTTAATCATTTTGAAGAGTCAGAAATAGAATGTAAGTTTGTCAATACAGTGATACAAATGAATGAATCTGTTTTCTATCCTGTGGAATTCCTTAACAGTGCTAACCCATCAGGCCTCCTTTCTCATAAACTCCTCCTGAAGATTGGCACACCTGTAATGAAAAAGCCAACTAAATGAGACTAGACAGCGAGTAATTTATAAAATATTATAGTGGCCACTGTGTTTGCTGGATGTGCTCGAGAGGAGTCAGTTTTTATACCTCGAATACGACTTATAACCTCTGACTACGCCTTTAAATTTAATCTAATGTAATACTTCCTTAAAATTTGCTTCGCAATGACCATTAATAATTGTCTGGGCCCGTCGTTCGAAGTAGCAGGCATGCACTTAAGAGAGGATTGCTTCTCACACATATGGACATTTTAGAACAAACAGACAAAACCACTAATGAGGTATATAAAAAACTTCTTGATTAAATTCTAACTTCCTGTTCGCAACTTTTTAGCGTAGACTAAGCTAAGTGAATCTAGAGATAACATACAACAATAATAACAAATTCGATATGATAATATAGAAATTCAATGAAAATTAAAATTAAGAAAAATAGGAATGATAATTTAAAGTACCTTAAAAAAGGAGGGAAAGGAGTGAGACAATAAGTTTCAGATATACATAGCATTGTGTCTTTAAAATAACCTACATCATCCCTTTGCAACTCTACATGCGTCACCACGAGAGCAATTATGTCATGGCAACAAATTCATGTACTATTTTCTGTCGCTTCTTTGTCATATTTTAAATTATAATAAAGCTATCATTGTTGAATTAAAAATCAAATACATAAATTAAAACTAAAATATTTTTCTTTTTAATTATAATTAATCCTTAAAAACATTCTTAAATTTATACAAAATATGATTGTCTTAATAATTCAATCATACTTATAAGTAGTTTGCTATGAGGATAATTAGACGGAATATCCGAGTAGCCACTTCAATATTCAAAATTTACTTCAATATGAATGATTATTTTACATTAAATATTGAGTTACGTTTCTATTTAGATATAGCCTAAGATACTTAATTAAAACTAGTTAGAAATTTATCTGTCAAGTAAATGTTTCGATAGACATCATACCAGAATGAATGACGCGTGTATTGGTTTGGTTACACTTCGTTTGGACCATGTCAATCAAATTCTTTTCGGCGTGCTTGTGATTTGTAACACAAAATTGGATTTTTATCAAATATAAGTAAATCAGTGCGACGTTATTATTTCTACCGTCAGTATTGTACTTATATGTGAACGATTTAAAACAATTTATTATATAATTATGGAAATAATATTCCGTACAAGTTTTTTATTTATTTTGATCCATACTTCAATCTCAGCAGTTTCTAGTCAAGGTATAGTATTAGTTTAAGATATTGAGAATCTAGAGTCTTGTCATCCGTACTAATATCCATATCCATACTTAATATTATAAATGTAAAAGTGTGTTTGTTTGTTCTTTTTAGGGTTCCGTACCTCAAAAGTTAAAAAAAGGAACCCTTATAAGATCACTTTCTTGTCCGTCTGTCTATCCGTGTGTCACCATCGATTTTTTCTGGAACGGGTAGACCTAGCAAGTTCAAATTTATACCAGATACTATAGATAAGAAGATATGGGCAATTTTATATATTATGGGAAATTTTCCTTTTACTTGTGCTGTAAGACCTTATTTGTAAAAAAAATGGCAATTCTAGGTCATCTGGAAATACCCTATAGGTTTTGGGTTGAAAACCTATATGGTAGTTCCCGTTGACCTAGAATCACGAAATTTGACAAAAAGCAAGGTTTTACAGTAAATAAAGGAAAAAATCCAAAAAATTAAAAAAAAATGGAAAATTAAAGTTAAACAGATTTCCTACAAATTTGTACGGAATCCTCGATGGGCGAGTCCGACTCGCACTTGTCCGGATTTTTCCACATCGAAACAGATTGGCATGATTTATTGGCATAGGATTTACATAGGCTACTTTTTACCGCGGGAGATTATCTCATTAATACGGGAAAACAAAATACAACCCATAACAACTCATCATCTAAATATTAGAAATGCGAAAGTTTGTATGTGTCTGTGCGTGTGTATGTTGTGTGGCTGGACGGATTTGGATGAATTTTACACTACTCCTAGCAAACAGACAGGCTTTTAGGCATTTGTTGAAGTATATATTATACTTAATATTATAAATGTGAAAGTATACTTGTTCGATTGTTTGTTTGTCCTCCTTTCCCGTCAAAACAAAGTAACGGATTGCCGTGACTTTTTGTATGAAGATAGTTGGAGGGCTGTAGAGCGACATAAGAATAGGTTACACGGTGCGAGCTGGCGAGGCGAGTTACTGCAGGGCTTCAAATTGCCACATGTGATCATGCGCATGCGCACGCATCATGCGAGTTACTAGTCAATAGCACGGATCCGAGTTAACTACAACATTTTTATTTTTACTCGCCACGCACCTTCCCCCACCACGCCACTTACATGCAACTCGGACGTCAACTCGCATGTTCTCAACGAAATAACAGTACCTCATATGCACAGGTACTTTCAGGTCGAAGTATTTCGGCGCAAAATATTTTTTTAACCGCTTTTATGGTGGTATGAACTATGATCAGTCGTTTTTGCGACAACATTGCACGAGACGTTATACATCCGACGATCGAGCGAGACTCACATGACATGCGAGTACAGAGGTGTAGTAGTTGTCTACTGTCACACTAACAGCTCGAATTCGTGTGACCGGGATAGGCGAATCGAGCTACTGTCATGCCAGGACAAAGTGGCAATAGCTGTCTACTATCAACGCCAGTAGCTCACACGGAGTAACCAAGCCTATAGACTATATTTTGCCGCGGGACATTATCTTATTCTCACAAGAAAACACTTTAATAAATACAACTCACAACAACTCATCATACCTACAATATTAGCGACTCATCCTTGCTTCACTTGGGTTCGTCCCTAGGTACGCTTTAACGTATATAATAGATAAACTGCAGAAACAAACAAATAAACAATCAATCAATCAAACAAACAAACGAACAAACAAACACACTTTCACATTTATAATATAAAAAGTATGAAAGTATATCAACCGTACCAAACGAAACCGAATAAAAGCGAGGGTGAGTAGCTTGTAATACAATAAAGCTGAGAGTTTTTTTTTTTTGTTTGAATATGCTAATCCCTAAAACTACCAGTTACCACAATTCTTGAGGAAGATTACAGGCTTTCTAACATCACGCGACGACGCATAGTCTCGCGAGTAGAGGCCGGAAAAGCTTGTGTTAAAATTATTTAGCTAACAGAAAAGTACTATTAATTTTTAAGTGTGTTTAATATATTTTTATAGTATTATAAGCGAAACACATATTAAGGAATTAAAATATTTTAGAACAATCGAATTGTGCAGCACAGTGGGTGCCGCCAGATCCTGCTACAGGGTGCTGTGGAAAAGATTTATCTGGTGTCTACAGAGTAGAGGGTAATGTGTACATATATTTTGTGAACTAATATTTTTTTTATCGAAATAATAATAACTTTGCCGTAGAAATATAAAAATCTGAAAATTTAGACAGAGTTCAACTTTCACAAGGTTTATTATGCAAGTTATTATTACTTTGCAAGGTTTATTATGAATTTTAATGGATCATTTTGGTCCGACATTTTTTTTAGACGATAAACTAAACATTTAGAGGGCATCGCAAGAAAAAACGTCAACTTAATAAACAACGGACACCCTAATAAATACACTACATATTTAACCGACTGACAATGAGTAGAAAGTGGAGTAGATTTTCAATAGGTATATTGTGTATATATATATATATATATATATATATATATATATATATATATATATATATATATATATATATATATATGTTACACGACATCTATGTCTATTATGAATCGATTTTAATTTAATATTATGAATAGAAGGACATCCAAAAGATATGGTCAACGCAAACATTAACTCTATGTGAGCCAATCCCACAATTTTTGCTTAGCAAGCATCCTTAATCTTACTTTTTCCAAAGTTTTGTATATACATCTCGTTATAAGAGTTTTGTGATCGGAGTTTCAGGACTTCAGATATATTTCAATCTTTTTGGTAATGGCTTCAAAACATGCCAGTTGAGCACAGATTACTTCGCCAATGTCACGTAATATGGAGGAGGCATGACGGAAATTGGTCGATAAAATAACATTAATGTCGGGACTTGCGATCTTTTTTTTAATGTTCGGAAATACATTTACGCATACCACCTGTATACATACATGAAGTTATGTGCGACTCACCGGCTAGAAAAACTAGTACAACCCACTAAAACCCAACAAAACCTACACCGTCTTAATGGCGCATCACAGGATCACTTACGCACTCAACCACGACGCCCCGACGTCAGGTCTGCCAGAACAGACCACAACAGCCATGAGCATGCTCCAACGGGCCACTCTGCTATCAGAGAAGTACCAGGAGTAACCTGTATGACACACCACCCACAGAGGTGGACCGCCTCCCAGTGCGCTTTTGGCTTCGTGCCCGGCTAGATTGCCGGACGCTAATGAGTCCGCCCACCACGACTAGGTGAACGCACATTGGGGGGAAACAGAGACTTACGATCCTTAAGATAACCTGACGTTGTTTATCGATCTGCCCTTCGATTTATCTTTATACAGCTGTTTTTTCTGAACCGAATATATTATTTAAGACAGTATTTTTTTCAATGACGGATAAAATAACCATTGATTTCACAAAAGAAACTTTTTTTTTGTTTTCCTTTTCAATAAGACAAGAAACAAATTTAGTGCAGTTATAGTGGAAACTCCGATTAAGTTCGAATAAAAATCACGTTAAGTAACTTCATATATTACTATCTTACTGTACCTTTATTCTCGCTTCCAAATTCTCCCTACTCCCTCACGTTCCAGACGGCCTTGCATCACTGCAATGCTTGACATACCCAAGAGCAACACAAAGTTCTTTTTACAATCTTTTTCGGTGTATGGCGCATCTCTCTGGAACAAACTCCCGAAAGATATCCAATTAAGTCCCTCTATAACTGCCTTTAAAAAGAAAATAAAACAGCACCTTCTCACCCAAGTTAATCCACAATTATATTAACTACTAATATTATGTATTATATCATATAGATATGTATTTGTATATGTAGTAGTATGTACATATTTAATAGTATATGGTATGTATAATATTTTATTAAATATTTAAATATAATATATTTATATATAATTTATTTATTTATATTTGAGTGACTGCACTTTAGCCTGCTTTTTCAATACTATCTCTCTAACTCATTTAGGTTGACTGGAAGAGATCTCTTCTAGAGATAAGTCCACCTTTGCTAACTAATTGTATTGTATATTAATTTCTGTATTTTACATATAAGTGCAATAAAGAATAGTATATATATACAATCTGAAGTCATTTCATTAGTACATTAGACATGCAATTTTAATGTATTATGTCGTTGAACCAATGGCTTGGAAAGCGAGTTTGACTTATTCCTTTAGTTTGATTTTTTTTCATATTCTCTTCTACACAGATCTGGAAAACTTACTACCGAGAAATAATCTTAATAGACACAAACGTTCTACAAATGATAGTGCTTTATTTAAAAGTGAGAACATCAGCCGCAGAGTTACAGGTATTTCTAAAAAGTGTAATTTAAAACTAATTTAAGTGCATTATTACAGAAAACAACCCTCAAAAAGATGGAAACTAATTTAAAAAAGGCATGTGAAGTTCACCAACCGTGTTAACCGTACTTGGCAGGTTATAGTCTAATTTAGTCTGATCTCTCCCTTGATAGGAGGCCCATTGTCAGCAGTGGGACGTTAAAAAGGGCTGAACTATTGTTATTATTACATATCTTAAGTGTCTTGTTATTTCAGTTTTTATAGTATTTTTATTATATTTTTTATATTTATTATAGGAGGCACCGATACTGAGTTGGACCAATTTCCTTGGGTAGTATATATAGAAGCATATTTTGACGATTTTTTACGCGCTTGCACTGGTGCACTAATCAGCGATCTATATATTCTTACAGCAGCTCATTGCGTTCACGAATATGGACGGAATTTAGCCGGGTAAGAAAACTTCGGTTTAAAGAATGTTATTTCTCATTACGAACAAGTCTTTTACATGAGAATCTTATATAGCTATAAGAAATTATTACAGTTGAACAGTAGAACTGAGAACATTAAAAAGAATACATTTATATAAATTAGACTTAAAGCTATTGAATTTTTGGATTTGTTTACTTCTTTCGGTAAGCTATTATAGAGTTTTGCTCCCTCAAAAGTTATAGTTTTTTGTCCAGACTTGGTTTTAGTCATAGGTAGCATTAAGTGGCTAGCACGTTAAGTAGTATAACTATGTGTTATACCTTTTTTTACAAAAGATATATCTGCAGCATGAAATGTTTTATATATTATTTTATGCAAGAGCATATTATAGTGTATTAGTGCAATTGCCTTAAGTTCATTAACTTAGTTTCTTTGTAATTTTTTTCGGATGATGGTAATGGAATAGTATTTTTTTTAATTTGTTTTGTGAGACTTGCAATTGAGCTAATTTAGATTTTGACGTAGTACCCCATATATCGATCAGATATAACAGATGTGGTTTTACTAGACTATTATAAATCATTAAGCGGACTGGGCGGGGTAGACATCGGGGGTAGCACTGATTAAACTGGAAAGTTTGCTTATTATGTGATCAATATGCGAATTCCAAGTAGACGTGCCCAGCGTTGAACTTAAATATTTGTCCTTCTTTTCTTTCAATGGAACATTATTGATTCTAAATGTTACATGATTATGATTTTTTTGTTCCCTGCTTTAAAGATGATATAACGGGTTTTACTAATGGTGATAGGGAATAAATTGCATTGAAACCACGTGTGGAGTTTATCAAAAAGACCCAAACTAAAATAAGCATGTGTCATCAGCATAAAGAGTGAAATCACCATGTAGGTCTAGTTTATGAATGTTGTGTATATCAAAAAAAATCTATGGTCCTAAGATGGAGCCTTGTGGAACTCTATAGGTTATGTGTTAGTTTGCTCAGGTGTTCATTTATTTTAACAATTTGCTATCTATCCGTTAGGTAAGAACGAAACATATTCAAGGGATTGCCAGCGGCACCAATGCATTCCAATTTCTGTAAGAGAATTGGGTGGCTAAAAGTATCGAATGCTTTGTTAAGGTCGATAAAGACTCTTAGGACCATGGTTTTTTTTTTATCAATATTGGATTTTATTTTAGTTGTTAATTCTATTATATCTGAAAGTGTGTTAGATTTAAAATAAAATTAATTGAATTTAAATGGTTAATTAATCTGGTGTATTTGTATCTGGGAGCAAACCTTTTCAAGAATTTTTGATATTTTATAATTTCACTGTCTACGCTGAGATCGGCCGCTAGTTTCCTGGGTCTGTTTTTATCTGTAACTTATAAATTAAGCTGACTTTTACAGTTTTAATAAATCGGGAAAGTTCCCCACCTGTAGTATGCTATTACAAAGATAGAGTAAGGCTATAGTGATCAAATTTTTAATACATTTTATAAAGTTCCATTCTTACAGTAGGCTATGAAAAGGTGAAGTAAGTACTTGAATTTGAATCTAATTCATTTATAATGTTGTAAATGTCGTCTGTAGTACATGGTTCAAAGATCGGTAATTCATTGTAAAGATTATCTATGCAAGGAAGAAAATAAGAGAAATTATTGTGGAAATTACTAGAAATGGCATTATCAAGAGTTGTACCTATCATGGAGAAATACTCATTAAACGTGTCACATATTATTACAAGTTCAGTTATTAGCACATTATTGACTACTAGCAGAACCCGCGGCTTCGCCCGCGTTCAAACTGCGAAAAACATAAACATTTTCGCAATACATACTTTATTACTTGCAAAAATATGTATAAGATGTTAAGCGTATATTCTGTAAATAAAGCTCTACTTTATATCCCACACTTGAGCCATATTACTCTATTTAAATATATTCAACAACTCAAACTTCACCGCCCACTTAGAGGCTGAATTTAAAAAAAATCTACAATACATCTTTACTTAACTGTATTGGAGAGCAGTAATACCAAGTTTCAAGTAATTCTGATCAAAAAGATTTTTCCCTTATATAAACAGCACAACCCCCTTTTATCCTTTTAAGGGATGAATTTCGAAAAAAATAATATTCGTATTATTTTAGTTTTCATTTTAAAGTTAAATACTATTTTCCGTTCATCAATTACATACTTTCATACAAATTTTCATCTCCTATTTGACAGCTTTATGGAATGAATTTCAAAAAATGCTAAAATACGTATTAATTTAATTGTATTGAAGAGCATTAATACTAAGTTTCAAGTAATTCTGATCATAAATAATTGTTTGCCTATATAAACTTCATCACCACTTTTTACCCTTTTAAAGGATGAATTTCGAAAAAAATCTAATACATATATTTCTTATTTTTCATCTTAAAGCTAAATACCACTTTTCGTGCATTTCGCGTTAAGAATAACAGAGTTTCATACAATCTTTTATCCCCTATTTTACCCCCTTAGAGGATGAATTTCGAAAAACCCTTTCTTAGCGGATGCCTACATTGTATAAGGAATATGTCCTCTAAATTTCACGTTTCTACGACCAGCGGTTTAGGCTGTGCGTTGATCGATCAGTCAGTCAGGACAAAGCATTTTATGTATATATAGATAAGTTTTGGGGGAGCAGAACTTTCATCTTTTATTTTATTATTTGCTAAATCATTGACTAATCTCCGCATTTTTTTAGGTTTTCTTAAACAATTATTAAATTCTTTATTGTTATAAGTTTCTTTGGCATTTTAATTTTTTTCTAAGTGTTTTCCTTTGCCAGTTCAAATTCGGTTTTTAAAATATTATCGTTTTGGTTCTTTTAAATAGATCATTTTTGTTGCTGATATCTTGTAAAATTTCATTATCGATCTATAGATTCTTTTAGTATGTGAAGTATTTTAATTATAGTAATCTTAGTCGCATCGACATGTGTACTTATTAAAACATAAAGGGCAGAAAAATGATTAGATTAGTTTACAGATGTTTTGAAAGATTCTTCAAGATTATCGTAGTCTATGGCTTCATATGTAATGCGAGTTTCGGGCCAGAGGATTGTACTTCTTTATTTCACATGGTCTATAATGGATTGCTTGCTCACAGTTTCTCTAGTACAAAAACGTCTGTCTACGTTATTGAGAAGTTGATGTCCACATAGTTGTAAAAGTGTTTTGTATAATTTGACTTCTTTATTAATATCTAAAAAGACATAATTAAAGTCACCGAAAATTTCTTTTCTGTAATTGAATGTAGTAATCCTAAAAAAACATCAAAATTAGGATCACCTGGATTACTTATAGATAACTCCTACTTCCAGTCCATAGTTTTCAAATAGTATCCATAGGTAGTTATTTCCATGAAGGTATATTGATTCTATTTGTCTGTGGTTTAGGTCATTGTGTATATAAGTTGACACACCAATTTTACCTCAGAGTTACAGTAATGCGAACAATTAGTTTAAAAGATAAGGCTTGTTCTTTAGATTTGATCCGCGTTTCCGTAAGCAAAATTGCGTGAATTTTTGATGGCACTGAGTGTAAATATACATCTTAGTTCATTAATTTTTCCATGTTTACATAAGCTTCTGATATTTGCCTAAAAGAAATTGTATAATATAATTAAATTTTCAATGAATAATATAAATAGATAATATATCTATTAAAACAAAATAAAACGTTAAAATCACTAGTCATTTCTAAGGTAAACTAGAAGTAAGCATAGTAAAGTAGTTTGAAATTTAACTGCCGGTTACTGCTGAGGTGCGCGAATCGCGCGACACAGCGACGCCCGCCACCCGCTCCCCGGCCCCGCAGATGACGTCGAATGCGAGCGCGGTCATGACCCCGCCGCGTGCATACGCCGCAGCCGCAGCCGCGCCCGCCCCCGCCCCTGCACCCACCCCGCTAAGCAAGCGGCCCTCGAATGGAGGGAAAAAGAAGAGCCGGAGCAAACCAGCTGCCAAACAGGTGCCACCGTCGGGGTCAAGGAAGAACCAACCTGACGAGGAGGGCTTCGTTAAAGTGGAGAGGAAGAAGAGAAAGCCCTCATGTCGTAACATCTGTGGCACAGCTCCGAACGAGCCAGATCATCTGCTGCGTCCTGCCATACCAACGACGCCGCTGTATGTGTCCCGACTGCACTGGTCTACGAAGGTAGAAGATGTCGTAGACTACGTCCAGAAGAAGTCCAGTTTCAAATTGAGGGTTGAACGGCTGGTACCTCGCCACAAAACGAATTTCAATTCGTTTTTGGTGAGAGTGCCTACTCATCATCTGCCAACCTTCATGAAGGAGGACTTCTGGCCGCAGGGCGTCGTATTTCGGAAGTTCCGGGGTCGTTTGCCCGCTGACACGTCTACGTCGACACTCCGTGCTAAATAGTTTAATATTATATATATGTTAGTTTTTAAGGTATATATTTTATATATTAATATATATATGTTAGTTATTAAGGTATATATTATATGGGCCTCTGTTTACATGTTTAAGATCTTTTTGTAAATATTGCCTGAAATAAATGATTAAATAAATAAATAAATAAAAAAATTAACCGTGAGGCCGTTAACTATAAGCAAGTTTTCATTTTGACTGTAAAGTAAAACATAAGCAAATACTCATTCACTGTTTATCTATACAATTAGTTTTCTTTAACTGTTCAGTCGGGCTTAACTGAATGAACCGACTGATTTAGACTACCTGCTAATTATTTGTTTAAAATATCACCGTATTGACATTTTAATATTTGTAATAAGTTAATTTTATGACGAAATTGGTTCGCAAAATTTCTTTTTGAGTTTAATTTTTAGGAAAACTATCAAACTGCAATGCTTAAATATTTTTGAAATGCCATTTTATTTTTAGCATTAAAGTCATACTCGCTGAATATGATCTAAAGTATTTTCCTAGAGATTGTAAGTATGTAATGGGAGGGAACGAGCAATGTGTGGAAAATATATTGATGTATCCAGTGGACTCCGGTTTTCATTCACAGCACGACAAGGATCACCTTCTTTATGATATTGGAATTATAAAACTACGCAGTTACGCTCCATATACTAGTAAGCATTGATAAAGAATGTAACTTTAATTTACAGAAAGAGTTTATCCATACATATGTATCTGTGATACTTTTCATGTTTAATATTTCAGGATTTGTTCGACCTATATGCCTCCCAACATTTGATATAGATAGGCCAGACTTTGCCAACCTGCCTCTCCAAGTTGCTGGTTGGGGTAAAATCAGTCAAAATGATGTCGGCCACGGCCTAAAACTGTCTGCCGTCGTAAACTTAGTACCATATGAAGCATGCAAGGATTACTATGATAATTATTTTTTAAGATCACAACTTTGCGCGGTTGGGATGGCTGGTCAAGATCCCTGTCCTGGTGACTCTGGTGGGCCATTAATGTTACTGTACGGAGGTACTTACTATCTCGTTGGAATTGTCAGTGGAAAACGTGGCGATACTTACTGCGGTTCGTCAGTACCAGCCCTCTATATGAATATATTCCAATTTCTACCTTGGATTAAAACACAGTTAAGATATTAACACCTACATATAACATAAACATTTTTTCCTAATAAAACAGGTTAAATAAGTACTTGTTTTTATGTTTTTTAATTGCTAACAATTGTCTCATAAAATTATAAACGTTTCGTTTTTTTGCGCCTTTTGGTTACAGAGTCTTAATTAAAAACAGCTTTTGTGTGCAATATTTTTAATAAACATTAAAAAAATCTGTCAAAAAAATTCTAGGACCCTAGGACTGAATGTATAAGAATAATGATTTTTTATAATTTCTTTGAAACATTTCATATAAAACTGCTTAATTAATAAATACTTTTATGGTATGGTTCTTTGTACTAGGTAAAACTTAATCTTTACATCTTTACATATTATAATAAAATAGTAACTAAGCCGAATCTGTACATTAAATATTTTTTGGAAAATCTTATTGAAATAGACATTATTATCGATGCAGAGGCCGAATCTATAGTTTTTAGAATTTTTGTCTGTCTGTCTGTCTGTCTGTCTGTCTGTCTGTCTGTCTGTCTGTCTGTTACCGCATCACGGAAAAACCACTGGAGGGATTTTGATGAAATTTGGTATGATGATAGCTGGTTATCCGGGTCAACATATAGGATACTTTTTACCGCGAGAAAATATCTCATTTCTGAAAAAAAAATACAAAAACTGGTAGGAACAAAACCACGACGATACTATTTGTAAACAGTTTAGCAGGGTAACTTACAAAATATGATAAAAACTATAAAAATAGCTTATCTTGAAAATCAAATTATCAAAAGTGCTATTTTATCCATTAAAATAGTTATTTTAATTAATATTTATTTATGTGTTATTTAGATATTCGACAATAGATGTCGCCATGTGTTTTTAAAATACATAGTTTTAATCCCAAAAAAATTAGTGTACAGATATGACCTTTTTTCGATTTTATTAGAATTACTACTAAATCACCCGCGGCTCCGCCCGTGTTTAAATTATCAGTAAAGCAAACTTTTTCGCTTCGTAAATTAGTAACTATACATACAATAAAATTGTAACTAAGCCGAACCCCTAAATTCAATATTTTTTCGGAAAATCTTATTGAAATATTCATTATTAGCGATATAGAGCCCGAATCTATAGTTTTTAGAATTTTTTCTGTCTGTCTGTATGTGACCGCATCACAGAAAAACCACTTGAGGGATTTTTATGAAATTTGGTATGGTAATAGCAGGTTATCCGGCTCAACACATAGGATTCTTTTTACCGCAGGAAAATATCTCATTTCTGAGAAAAAATACAAAAACTGGTTGAAGTAAAAGCACGATGATGCTATTAATATTTTAGCAGGGTAACTTACTTATATATTATGTTAAAACTATTAAAAAAAACTTATCTTTAAAAGAAATATTAACAGCGCTATTTTATTCATTAAAATAGTTATTTTAATGAAAATTTATTTATGTGTTATTTAGCTATTTGACAATAGATGTCGCCATGTGTTTTTAAAATACGTAGTTTTATCCAAAAAAAAATGTACTTTACTATAATTACTACTAAATTACCCGCGGCCCTGTCCGTGGTTAAATTTCTAATAAAACAAACTTTTTGGCTTTATAAATTAGTAGGTAACATATTAGTAATATTTTGTTGGCCGAAACAATTTTCAAATGAGAATATTTGTAAATTTTTATTGTTTAGTAAATAATGTTAATGTTTTTTAATCTTTTACTGTAAAAATTGGGCAAATGTAAATCCAACTCGCGCATTTTAGGTTTCGTATAGCAAAATGCTATGTTGTTTTTCTTACTTACGTGTTTTGTATGGTTAACACTAAAATAAATACGAATAATATTTACGTTTCCACAATACCTACTCATTTTTTGCACCGTAAAAATAAGTTCAATTTATATTATTTTATAACATTTTATGGAAAACAAGTCTATGGCTGTTAAACTGCCAAAGCGGGTAACTAAAAATATTTCATATCTCAAAAACTATGAAAAAGTATTTTAGGAATTGTTATACCTCAACTTTTTCACTTTTTCTTGACACCTTTTCTTGGAAGGTAAAGGCTTAAAGGACACAATAAAATGCTTACGACTTTAATCATATTAGCAGAGCCATATGAAATAAAAAAATGTATTCGCTTAGAATTATTTACTTATTACACTTTCTTTTGAAAATCGTTTTGGAAAACATTACTAACTAGCGCTAATTAAGAAAAGTTATCATTATGTAATTTAAATAATCAGCTATATATTAAATATTAGTAAAAAATGATTAAAATTAATTCCGTAGTTTGAGAGTTTATCGTGAAAAACTAAAAAAACAAACAAAACAGAAATATAGACATACATAAATGTTATTGCTAAAACAAAAAGTTCAATTTAACGGAGGAACCTTTGTGGCATTGTCAATCTCTGCCATTATTTACCAATCATGCGGTGCGCAATGAAAGTAATGTATAATGTAAGAGTATACTAATGTGTAAAACCTAAGAATTTGGTTTTTGATCATCTGAACGCGGGCGGAGCCGCGGGAAATGCTAGTATATCAATAAAATAAACTTTTTGTCTTTATAAATTAGTAACATAATGCCACTAATGTTTTCTAAATACTTTTAATTTTTATTTTTAATGTGCAATAAAGAATATAATAAAAAACATAATATTAGTAATATTTTGTTGGCCGAAACAATTTTCAAATGAAAATATTTGTAAGTTTTTATTGTTTAGTAAATGATGTTAATCTTTGAAAATCTTTTAATGTTAAAAAATTGGGCTAATGCAAGTCCAAATCGCACATTATTATATTATAGGTTCCGTATAGCGAAATACTGTGTTGTTTTTCTTACTTACGTATTTTGTTAGGTTAATATTAAAATAAATACTAATAATATTTACGTGTCCACAATATCTATTCATTTTATCAACCGTAAAAATTATTTCGTTTCATATTGTTTTTTAACATTTTAAGGAAAACAAGTTTATGTTTGTTAAACTGACAAAGCAGGTAACTAAAAATATTCTATATCTCATAAACTATGAAATGTATATCCTGCAAGATAATTTTCGATAAAAGTATTTTAGGAACTATTTACCTCAACTTTTTCAGATTTTTTGACACTGTTTCTTGGAAGATAGGCATTATTGATTCGAAGATTCTTGGAATATATAAATCCTAAGAATTTGATTTTCGGTCATCTGAATGCGAGCGGAGCCGCGGAAAATGCTAATAAATAATAGGTATAAATACTTAATAGCCGTGTAAAATGTTGCCATCAGTGTTCGCAACCGTACGATAATTATCGTACATGTACGATAATTTCATGACTGCGTACGATGTACGATAGTACATTACTATTGTACGATAATTTTTAAAGATGGGTTAAAAGTGTTTATAATTTTAAATTCTTTTCCGGAGGTTAAAATTTTTGTCAGGATTTGGTAATATTAATATATTACTTTGGCATGTGACTGTTTTATAAAGAAAACTTTTTATACTTTTGAAGTATTTTGAATTTGTAATTACCGAAAAAATGAAAATGTTCCTCGGCACATAGGGAACCTTTTTTTTTTCTCTCTCACCTTTACTACGTGTGCTTACCTTGTGGCCCCTGCCTGCTAAAAGGTTGCCAACCGCTGAGCCGATCTTAGACAATCGGTTATTAAAAGTCGATTATAAATATAAAAATCGATTATTTTTTCACATCCCTGATGTGTACGATAATTTTGATCCATGTACGATAATTTTACGGCCCTAGGTACGATAATTGCGTGGCTTCAGGTTGTGAACACTGGTTGCCATTGTTAATTGTTAATGTGCCATAGTTAAATTATAGCTTTACAAGTTATTAGGGTTCCGTAACCAAATATGTCCAACAGGACCCTATTGCCACAGATCATATAACACTATACTAGTAAAGATGCATGACCTCATACAAAAAAATTATACACCGCTAATTCGGGCTACTTTTGTTTGCTTGAATAGATAAGAGATGTCGTTGATTCGCAAATAGTTAAGGCGATTAGTGTCCCCGATGGCCTTGTGTGTCTGGGCGGGGCTTAACGCGCTGCACCCGCGCACCTCGCACGAATACATCGAACAATCCACGCACTATACAGCCAGAACACCGATCAAAGAATACGCCACATAAGCGCGCGGCATAGTTTACTGCCTACGAGCGATACAATCCGAACTAGAATTATCGTACTATATAATATAATTAATTATAATCCTACTAATAGTCTAAAACATTGTCTAAATTATTGAAACTGCAAAATATTCACAAATGATAATTTATTAGAGCTTCCGAGCAAATATACGAAAAAATAGGTGTATGTATGTTTGTCCACGCATTTTTCCGATACTAGTAATCGGATCGTGAGCTAGGGAATAGTAAGGATTTTATCAAAATCGGTTCAGTCGTTTTTATTATATGGACTAAAACGTGTAACTAAAACTCAAATAGTTTTAGTAATTACTACTTATTAGAAAAACTATTTCAGTTTAGCTATTATATCATAACAGATATTCATATTTTAAAACAATGTCGGCTGGCACTGATTTCTAAAATATCTTATTAGGTATATATTATAGTGATAGACAAACCGCGTTCAGTTATTTATATCTTTTTAGTATTTTTTTTTGAAACCGGTTTAATTTTTTTAATGAAATGAAATTCACAATAATATAACATATTTTTTTTTAAATCTGTAAACTTTAATTTCTTTACATAATATTTGTTACGTTCGTTGCGTTCTTAATTTTTACATTAAACTAGTTAAAATATTCTACAGTGTCCAAGCGCGTGCTTCACCACACATTTATCTGTCTGCGAGCGATTATTCTTTGCACGCACACAAATAAAGATACTTGTCAAACATGCATAAATACAACGTAAAATAATGGTCGATTGCTAACGCGGATAGAGGAAAAAGTGACACAACCTCCCGGCTGAGCGCCAGCGCGACAGCCGCCTGCGCCCGCGCAGTGCACCTCTATATCCGGTCGAATACAAACTTTTTACTTTTGTTTGTTTTTTTTGTATTTATTCAAGTTTTTAGTTTTTTTTTATCTAAAAAATACAATAAAACAAAAAAGAACTCCGAGCGAAGTTCGGTCGCCCAGATACATGTATGTTTAATGCAACCCTTAAATACTAGGCATAATATATAGGTAGGTACTCTTGGTTCATTACAAAAACGGTTATCAATCCTACTGAAACTAGGCAACTGCGTAAACATACACTCTGTTCCTTTTACTCACATGCAAGATTCGATAGCACGATTCATCAAGACTGGTGAGAGATAAGTGCAATATCGACGGTTTTGGTTACTCTGCACGCTCGGAAGTGTACAAGAGCTAATATCCCAATTCAGGGCTACTACTAAGAAAAATGTTATAACTATACTTGGCCCGACCTTTCCAATAATTGTACTGGAATTCGAACCCAGACCAAGTAAATATTAGGTATAACTAGGTACAGTATAGCTAAAGTGAACCTAACTAAACTACGCACATATAACTATTTCATAGTAACAGATCTTAATTAAAATCTACAGCTAAGCAAAAAAATATTTCAAATATATGTACGAAAATCTTGTTAAAATATTAATTCTTAAAGGCTTATATACAAAACGTTAAAAAGGTAGGTGTATATCAATTTTATTGTTTAAGTCAAGTGAAGTAAATTCTCCTTTCCTAATTTGGCAATTGACTTGTGCAAGTATTTTATGTCATTTTATTGATTGTGCAAGTGCAATGTGCATAGCGTATATTATTAAAAAATCTTCGTGTCTTCTTCATTCTACGTGTCATTGGCGAAGTAAACTGTGCTCAACTAGCGCGCTCAACTAGAATTGAAGCCATTAATAAGAAAAATGAATAGAATTATTAAAAAATCCTAAACCTTCTATTCTTCCTTTTATACCTTTTTTCATTATGACGCAAGCTGCAGGGAGAGGAAAAAAAGGAAGTAATTCTTCCTCAAATAAAAAAAGAAACTATTGTCATCTCTCAGCCTCAGAAACTCCATTTGTCTTTAATTTAATTTACTTAGTTGAAAAATTTAAAAGTAACAATAGACAAAAACAGAATTCGCAAAAAATGGATCCAGCTACGACCGTGTTAAACAAAACGTTAATTCAACAACACTTCGAGTCATTAATCTCATCTAGATTTAATAAAATAAATCTAAACATAGTAAAATAGCTTTTATATATCTAATTCCATTTTAATCAATTTAATTTTCAGAGTCAGATTTTCAGTCAGTCAATTTTTATTTAAACACCATACATTTTAATATTACAACAATGAATTAACTAACATTAGTACTACTATTTTGATTTTTATTACTATTTTGGATTCATTCTTATCAATTACACGTTAGATTATATTACATTCCAAGATGTTTCCATACACCTTGGTCTGATGCTGCAGCGTCACCTGGGATTTATTGTGTGCATTTTTTATTTTGTCTTTAATATACAAATATTTTGCCATAGAACATGTTCTCCTAAATAGTTTTAAGTAGGCACTTACAAAAAAAGCAAATTATGTATTATGATTACAAGCTTTTTTGCTATAGAGTTCGTACAGCCGATACCTGCTTTTGTAAATTGCAAGAATTTTCCATTCACTAAATGGCAAGAGACACCCTGAATCAACAGTTTTAGAAATAAATATTGTAGAAAATTCAGTTAACAGATAATTTAATTTAAATAAGAAAATATATCTACTACATTTGAACTAACTTTATTAACTTATGTAGGTTACTGACGTATGTTACCTACACGTTTAAACTAAAGTACATATCTTCTTAGAATATTATAATATTTATTTATATTATAATATTCTAAGAAGATTTTTGAATTATAATAGTTTGAAACATTTGTCTGAGCAATGTTTTAGGAATCTTTAGAGGATCTCAAAATTGAGTTACTGGCAGAGCTTCATGGTTGTCCTATTTCTTAAGTCTGAATAAACCTTACAATCATTTCCTGATAATAATCAGTAGGTCGAGTTACAGAGTTCCAATATTGATGGGGCTGACATCCGAGAAGCCACTTTAATATTTGAATTTACAAGTTTAAGTCTTTAATATAATTATTAATTTAGGTTAAATTAAATAATAAGTGATTCGGATTAAGCTTCTGCGTAGATATAACTCAAGTACTGAACCATGTTGCTAGTCAGAAGAATTTTGTCTTCCATGTAAATGTTCCGCTAGGTATTTTCCACACTGAATGTTTCATGTATCGATTTTGATACACATGATTTTTAGCCATGGCAAATTGATATATTAGCAATTATTCTAATACAAAGTTCCATTTTTATCAAATATAAATCAAGAAATTATATTATGTTCAGTACCGTGTTCATATATGAACGTTTCAGACAAATTAATCATATTATTATGGGCACAATGTTTCATAACAATATAAGTTTTATATTTATTTTGATCAACATTTTAATCGCGGCTATTTCTGTTGCAGGTAATATATGTTATTATTTATAATATCTGTATGTACGAGTATGTGTATGTAATGTACATGTGTGCGTACACACGCATGTGCGTGTGTGTGTTATCTAGAGACTTATCCGAGCGAAGCTAGTCTAAGTTGCTAGTATTAATATTTAATCAAAGCATGATAGTACTCATTTTTAATTGTGCATATATTAGGTTCTTAGAGGATGTATAAATGATGTGAACTGCAAATTTCTACCTGCTTGTTTAAACGTTGTTTAAGCTTACTATACTCATATATAAAAATATTTTTATGATAATACTAGCGGCTCACCCTCGCTTCGCTCGGGTTCGTCGCTAGGTACGTTTTAAATAGATATAAATAGTTATTAGCCAGCCTTAGCCATATAAATTTTAATTCTTTTTTTCGTTATTTTTTTCATTTTTTCTCTTTATTAAAACCTTCCGTGGACCTTGAGGAACATACGAAAAAAAAATTGACTTAATGGTATGGTACCAAAGTTTAAATTGACTTTAAAGTATTATTACTAATCTTTTGTATGAGAATATAGAAAAGTGTCGTTTTTAGACTTTTTCAGGCAATTTTTTTAAAATTTTCCTCGTCGAAGAACCATCCTCGTACTTCAAGGAATATTATAAAAAAAGAATTAGCGAAATGGGTTCAGCTGCTATCGAGATCTGCGCTTAGCAACACATTCAGCGATTCATTTTTATATTATAGAGAATAATTAATATGTCGGCCGTCGCGTTGACTGGATTATAAGGCGCAAGTGGGTCGTCTCCATGACTTGGTTATCGTTCATCGGGCCCTCTATTATGTGTGGATATCTATAGTTTATAGCATACATATATCAGATCACAACAACATAACTCCCTGAAAAAAAAGTACGTAAGTAAAAAATGTACTTGCATATCCCTTATTTAGAAACAAATATTTACAGGTCAATTTAATTGTGAAGCACAGTGGGCCCCGCAAGATCCTGCTACAGGGTGCTGTGGGCAAGATTTATCTGGTGGCTTCCGATCAGAGGGTAACTTGTATATGACATACATTATATAGTGTACATAACATTAGTTTTATACTTTAAAAAAATCAAATGAATATGATACATAAATACCTCCAAGTAACCAGATTTTGTTTAGAAACAAAGCACCTTGTTATATATTTAACCGACTTCAACTCAGGATATTAGGGTGTAAGTATTTTTGAATGTTACGAAATTTTATCTTCGTATATTGTAAGCTGATTTGATGTTTTTGTAAATCTTAGGACCATCTGCAAGGGTAGCCTCATTAAATAATTGTCATTACATATTTCAAGGTTCAGCTCTGAACTATGGATCCTATCACTACGTTACGTATATTGGCCACCTCGTTCGTCTACCATATACATATGTATTTAAGAAAAAACATATTTTTAAAACGGTGAAACGATCTGTTCTAATTTATTAGGAATTTATTTCATACATATCACGGTGTGATTTAAATAAAATTATCTTTTCGGATGTTTTGATTTTTAGTTCCCGACGCTTCGAATGTTTTATAGCAGTCATGGTCACGGAAGAGACTAAGGTTTTGGACATTTGAAAGATCGTGGTCATATATTTATTACAGACGTTTATTACATACAAAATTATACAATTTAAAACTACAAAAATGTCACCAAAGTACATTAGTTCTTAGGTGACATTTTTATATAATAAGTAATTAAAATATTATAATATTAGTAAAATTAACAAATATTGTAAGTTACGATATTTGTTAATTATAATTAAAAATCCAATAATTTTATAATTGAATATTCTTTATTTATTTTTAGTTGCCATTATTATAATTATTACATTTTTTTTTAAACTTTATTAAGTAATAATCTTACTTAGGGTTACTATTATTATATTTATAAACTTAAAGAAAAAATATTATTGTCCTATGTATAACATCGGGAACCAAAATAAATCTGCGAAAAATTACGAAGAGATAGTTTTATTTAGAACGTCAAATATTTACGTATATTTAAAAAAGTAAAGTATCATACATACGTACTCGTATGTATATACTTATTATCTTTTATTATATTTTAATGATATTCTCTCCTAAACAGATCTCCAAAATTTACTTCCGTCAAATAGACGCTCGTCAAATGATAGTACTCCATTTGAAGGTGGAATCATCCCCAGTCGTAGAATTTCAGGTATGAAAAACAAAATATATGTAAAATTATACTATATATAAACAATAATTTTTAAAATCATACTATTTTAATATGAACGTGGATCGATGTAAAACAAAATATTCAAAAAGAATCACAGAGTCAACTATGATAGAAACAAAAACTGCGTTTTAGAAACTGAATTTTAAAGCCTTTATTAACCTTGTTAAATTATTTTCTAATTTAAATATTTATTACTCTTATTTGTTTTGATATTTTATAGAAGGCACACAGACTCAGCTTGGCCAGTTTCCTTGGATGGTGTTTCTCGTATCATACTTTGATCAAATAACTATAACTTGCGGTGGTTCCCTAATCAGCCCACTGTATATTCTTACAGCAGCTCATTGCGTTCACGAAGAGGGAATGACTTTAGTTAAGTAAGAAAACTTTATACGTCATAAACGAGTAGACTGTTAGTGTATAACATCAATCATCAATTTGTAAAATAGACAGTATTGAGAGAGGAATAAACGTCGGTCGTCATTATATTAGATGTTACGATTTTTTATGTGAAGAGATGACATTACTTCATCCCTTGACCAATCTACGTGTCGACCTATTCAGATTTCTAAATTTTTTATATACTTTTATACCAAACTAGTGTTACTTTAAAAGTAAAACAATAATACATTATGATCATAGACGTAGCTAGTGGAGATCGGGGCAATGCCCACCCTATATTTAGCTATTAGACTTAAAACTTTACTAAGAAGTTAAGAAAGACGCAACATGGTAAAAAGGAGAGCGAATGAACTGCATTATTATTTACTAACAGAACCTGCGGCATCGCCCGCGATCAAACTATGAAAAAAAAAACAAACTTTTTCGCAATACATACTTTATTATTTGCAAAAATAAGTTTATGTTTCATATTATTTCTTAAAGATATTGTGGAAAACAAATTTAATTTTAGCGATCGCAACTCAAATATCCAGGATTTTAAAAGATGTTAAACGTAAGTATATTCTGTAAATAAATTTTCATTTTGGTATTTAGCAAGCTCTACTGCCTCTATTTTTTGCACATTTTTTTACTCCACCTTTCTAAAGTAAGAGTAAGAGAGCAATGATACAACTCGCATACAATGTTTACGACTTAGAATCATGTAACTCGGCTAATATGGGCTTTTTAACTAACATAGTAACACGCTAACATCTATGTTATTTTTAAAGACTTCACTTAGTACATCAATATTTTTAAGTTACATAATACATAAAGTGAAATTATTATTTTGCTATAGCTTTTTGCCCGCGGCTACGCTCGCTAGGAATAAAAAATTTACTCATATGGAATTTTTAATATTATGTATTCATTTTTATAATCACACTAGATTCACTTAACTGAGTCTACGCTAAAAACCAACCACAAATATACCACATTGATGGATGTTCTGTCTATTTGTGGGTTCTATTGAAATGTCCCTGTGAGAAGCAATCCTCTCTTAAGTCTATGCCTGCTACTCTTATCGATTGACCCTGAGATTTATTAATAGTCAATGAAAAGCAAACTTTAAGGAGGAATTACAATAGATCAAATTCAAACGCGTAATCACAAGTTATCAGTGGTATTTGAGATATGAATACTGATTCCCCCTGAACAGATCCAGCAAACACAGTGGGCGTTCTAATGTTTTTTGTGTTTATTCAAGTTTTTAAATCTTTTTATCTAAAAAATACGATACAACAAAAAAAAACTCCGAGCGAAGCTCGGTCACCAGGTACTAACTTTAAAAAAATGAGAGTCAGAAATGATTAACACAATCGAAACATTTATTAATTACTTAATACTGATATTCGATTATTATTATAAAAGAATTGGTTTTTACAGTCGAATTAAGTGCTTAACTAATTTGTATGACTAAATTTAGGTCAATCAATCTACCTCTAGTTTTTTTGTGAAGACTTGAAGCTATGCCACATCAACTCCAAAAAATAATATTTACAATTAAAGAGAGTGAACATTCAGTTTTAGCGGAAACTACTACATCTGGACAGATTTTGAAATAATGATGATGATGGGTATGATGATAGCTGGTTATCCTTGTCAACATATAGGATACAATAATTTACCGCGGGAAAATATCTCATCTCTGAGAAATCTAAATTCGAACACTATTATTGTGGTGAAACAATATAATCACTGCTCATTATTATCTTTAAATGTTCTTTTATTTTCAGCATGAAAATTACAGCAGCTGAGTATGATTTAAGAACTTTTCCTATAGACTGTGTAACGGGGAACCAATGTGTGGAAAATATATTGATATATCCACAGAACGTAGTATATCATCCACAGCATTACAAACAACTACTTCATAATGACATAGGCCTTATAAAGCTACGTAATAACGCCCCATATACTAGTAAGCATTGATATAGAGTGAAAATTAATTTCCAGAAAAAGTTTATATCTTAATACTTTGAAAACAAATTCATATTATTATGTTTACTCTTTCAGATTTTATTCGACCAATATGCCTCCCATCCTTCGATATAGATAGACCTGATTTTGCCAACCTGCCTCTACAAATTGCTGGTTGGGGTCAAATCAATCCATATACAAACGGTTACGGCATAAAACTGACTACTGTCGTAGGTCTAGTACCAAATGGTGTATGTAGAAATTACGTCGGTTATTTGATAAATTCGCACATATGTGCAATCGGGGCGGCTGGCAGAGATCAATGTCCAGGTGATTCTGGTGGACCCTTAATGTTAGTGTACAGGGGTACTTATTATCTTGTCGGTATTGTTAGTGGAAAGAATGTGAATACCTATTGTGGTTCGCCAGTGCCATCCGTCTATACAAATGTATTCAAATTTTTACCTTGGATAAAGATGCAGTTAGGAATTTGACTACTAGGTACTTCCTATCATATACAAATGTATTGCAAATAAAGAAGATTTTAATCCATAAGTATTGTTCTTCTTTTTTATCAATTGTATCAGTATTTTTTATTATAGTACCCAATCTTATTTACAAAATGTATGGCAGAAGGACATGGAAACAGACCTCTTCACAAAAGCTCATCGGCTACGAACTATCTACAGACAAAAAATTACAAATATCGATCGGCCCATTACTGAGCAAATAAAAGACAAAATAGTAAAGACGCTTTAATATTTGTAATCATGTCTTATGTATATACGAGTACATATATAAAGTAAGAAACTGACTGGCTGACTGATTTACTGACTGATTAATCAACACACAGCTGAAACCGCTGGATCTAGAAGTATGAAATTTTGCACAAATGTTCCTTAAATAACGTAAGTGTGAACTAAGAAGGGATTTTTGGAAAATCATCCCCTGAGGGTTTAAAATAGGGGATGAAAGTTTGTATGAAACTTTGTCATTTTTGACGTTAGAAATGTAAAAAATTATATATTATGAGTAGGTACTTGGTTAAAGAAAAAAGTTTACAGTATCACTTTATAAAGATTCATTCTTTAAAGAGGTAAAACAGGGGATGAAAGTTTCTATGAAACTTAGTATTCATTATTTTCAATTCAATTAAATAAACACGTGTTATAACGTTCATGTAATTCATCCCGTAATAAAAATAGGTATTAAAGTTGGCGAGAAAATCCGCCATTTCTATTGTTAAAATTAAGTATTCAAGATAAAAAATACGCAATACGTGTTATCAATCAGATTATTTGGAATTCGTCTCCTGAGAAAGTAAAAATATTATATTGACGCTTAATTGACGAAACACTTAAATACTTAAAAAAGGGGGTTTATTTTAAAAAAAATACTTTTTGCCAAATTAAGTAATCGGGAGTTGGTATTAGCTATAGGCCGTGCCTTCATTTTGAAATGCTACTCCACTTTTAGAAGATGGTAAAACGGCTTACGCTGTGTATAAGCTCCCGCTCAATCTCACTTGAGTTGAAATCCCTGTGCGAAATATATTTAAACAGAAGAATTGCGCTTTAGAGGGGGCACTTAAACATGATAAACTAACACATTTTTGTAAGAGACTCGAAAAAAAAGTTTTGTTTTTTTTTGGGCCACCCTAATATGTATAGATATTAAAATATTATCTTCTTAATGGTTTATCTAAGAAATATATACTTTGTTTAATATTCTTTAAATATTAAATATCACTAGGAAATGTTTCATAATATTCTTTGACTAATTTCTATTACTCAATTTGGGACAAAACATTTCTTATCAAGAAGTATAAGTCTTATCACAACACATCGGTAATATTACCAGTTCGTTTTAGTGGATCGCCAAATTTAAGCAAGGCAACGCAAATCTTTCCGTGTTTGAGGCATTTTAAACATACATTTCAGTTCATTGTCAGTAGAGCTTTTTATAAGAAATAACGTTGCTTGATGTTTATGATACCCTAGTACTCGTAACAATATTTTTATGACTTAGTCAAGGGCAGAGAAGGGCACGCAGATGTCCCACGATACCTCTTCATTTTTATTTGTTTAGTAAGTTTAATTTTTGAAAACAGTTGTTTTTTTTTTATCACGCGCAAAAACTACATACACCTTTATCTTATACACCTACCTATATCTTAACTAAAATAATTTTCTTTAGTTACTTTAGAAACTTTATTATCTCAAGTTTTTTTTCAATTTTTCACCCCATTCTTTTTAAGGTTAAATGGGATGCTTACAACTTTCAAACGGTATAACTCACCAACTACTGACTTAAATGAAAAACTCGAGTTCAAAGATAATCTCTAAGTTTATGTGCAAATAGATTTTTTCCTATCCCTCAGCTACATGTATATATAACGTGATGATATTATTTTTCGTAATTTGCCTATAGTATGTATTTTACCTTTCCTTCCTTTAACTATATTATACCAATAGGATCTAAGTATAATAATTGTGTTGGATATGACAAAATTATAGGTGTTCAGTTTTTGCCTATCGGCTATAGAATCCTTACCACTGCTTTTTTATGTCATGATAGATGGCAAATAAAAAATTCGAAAAGAGCAGATATAAATCTGTATTTAAAGATAACAAGTTGCAAAATTCTCGGAAGACGTTTGAGGTAAAACTGTGAAATGGCTAGTCTAAGGGTGTAGTAGGGACATAATATAATATGTAATAAATAACACTAAGTAAATAATATAAATAGTAAATAGTCATTTTTTTTTTTTGCGTTTTCGATAATGCCATAATTTAGCATATTACAATAGTTGTAAGTCATACTACAACATTATACGATATGTATAATGTATTTTGATTGTATTTGCTATAAATTATAACTGTGAAGCTAATAAGGATAATGAAAAAGCATATCTGGGAGCACGGGAGTGCCCCCGCCAAGCCGGGCAAAAAAGGCTACAGCTGTAACATCCTTTTTTCGAAGTCATTCAGGACATTTTCGAACGGAAACATATTCACATAAGAATAATCTATTATTTTAAATAGTCCTAATTGAACATATCGCTAGTGGGTCATATTTATACATATTGCATATATAAACATAATATAATAAATAATGCGCTCAGAACGCTAATATTAGGTAAATTTTGTTATTTGCTGTGTTTTCCAAGTTATGTGATTGCCAAGTCATTCTATTTTTTAAAGAAACAAATATATATAATATTGATACGGTTTCTATAAATGTTGTTATTTAATTAATTAGGCCAAATTTACGACGAACTTGTTGGATAGATGTTTTCATATTATTATATAGGTACTGAACAAATTAACCGACTTGATTTTACATTAGATCTAAAAACTTTTTTTGGTAGAAGAACTGCGTTGCGAGAATTGTTATTTTTACATGTTATGTTTTTCATGGTTAAGTTAAGCTTATCAATAGAAAAAACGCTTAAACCTCTAGGGAGGAAAACAAATAAAAATAATTGAAGCATACTAATACTATCTACGAGATATCTGATATTTATAAAAAATGGTTACACTACTATAACAGTAGTGTTTATTTATTTAGTCTTCATTAAATAACAAACTTATTTCTTTCAGAATTTAATATCTTGCACTATCACGTATTTTTTTTGCCTTTTTTAATGTTAGGGAAAATTTGTATGGTACCTGTATAAGCATTTTTTTGTTCAGTAGCTATTGACAAGCTTTAGTGCTCTACCAATGCTTTTTTTTTTGGAAACAGTTAGTTTTTTTAGGTAGATAGGTAAATTATATTTATATGTATGTTCTCCATAAATTTTCATTAATTATCAAGGTCGAATTTTAACGAACATTAAGTAAAAATAAAACGTTCAAATTATATTTTTTTTATTTTTATTTGCCCACAACCATTTAACCAATAGCAATAAATTAAATATAGTTTATACTTTTCGTGTAAAAATTTTATAGTATACCACTCAATATATTTAGTATTATTAATTTTTAATCCCTTTTATTTTGTTTAAACACATCAAAAGCCTAAAAGAACTCTTCCCGTACACCATTAGGCTCGAACACAATACATCGAGACACTTAAATGAACAAACACTATTATCAGAACGTAACCGGGGGCGCGTAGATTTCCCTCGAGAGTCCTTCTCTTTAAAAGTGGCGGTCGAATGACCGCTATTCCGTGAACGGGTCTTTTAAATCATGACGGCGAAAGACAAAAGATCTAAAATAAGTTTCGGAAAAGTTAAAATTTTATTTCAAGGTAACTGTACGTTTGGGAAAATGAAGTTTAAATTGTGAAATAAATCTTTAGAGTTTTTTGCACCTATTCTATTATATACCTAAAGTCTTTAATTTTACCTGTATAAAAAAGTATTTAAAAGTTAAATAAAATTTACTTTTAATACTTCGTTTTTATTTTTGAGTACAAAATATTAAGAGTGAGTACTTTTGTACGACCATTTTATTTTCATTTCTAAACACAAATCTCGGTCCATCTATCTCAACTGACGAAATTTATGTAAAAGCAATCCTACAAATAAATATGGGTGCGGTAAATATTCACGTGTCACAATTAGTGCGTGTCCCGCCGCGCGAAGCATTTTGTTTTCTGCTATTGAAACGATCCATGTAGATCTATAAAGATTGTAAATGAAACCAGAGTCTATTAATTTATAATACTACATATCATTGCAAAACTATAATTCATAAATTAAAGAAAAATGTTTACAAAATGTATACCTGCAAATAAATTGATGATATGTGACTGAGCTACCTTAAAAGTAACAGTGCAGTGATTAAACGAACATTTTAAAGTTATTATAAAATTAAGTCTCGGTCCAATGATTTTGGATATTTTCAATGTTTATATGCATACTCGTGTCAAGAAACACAAAGTAAAAATATGCCTTAAAATCTAGTTTTTGGCATATTGTTGTAACAATACTTCAATTATCTAAAATAATCATATCAGTTACTTACTTAAAATATCATATGAATTAGAATATCTAGCTTTCATATGTAAATACCTACTACTTTATAATAGACTCTTAATACATTTAATTGTTTATATAGATAAATAAAGCTTAATTTATCTGCAGACGATCGTTTACTCTCAACACAATGTGTTGAAGCTTGTTGTGTTTTAGCTTAGTAATACAATTTTTATTTTTAGTTTGATTCATAACTTTAAAAAAGCAAGAATCAGAAATGATTCACACAATGGAAACATTTATTAATTACTTAATACTGATATTCGATTATTATTATAAACGAATTGGTTTTTACAGTTGAATTACGTACTTAACTAATTTGTGTGACTAATTTTAGGTCAATCGATCTACCTCTAGTTTTTTTTGTAAATTTGAAGCTATGCCACATCAACTATAAAAAATAATATTTACAATTAAAGAGAGTATGCACTCTTAGTTTTAGCGGAAACTGCCACATCGAAATTTAACCCAAATGCAATTAGCATAACAATTAAAATCTTCACCCATCGTTCAATGTGCTTTTCATCTTATTAGCTAAAATTTGTACGCCAAAGGTGAGGTGAAACATCGATTTTCTCGTGATGTGGTAACAGATATATTGACAAAATTTTTAAAACTATGGATTCAGTATTTTAGAAACTGTGGATTCATCTTTAACGATAATAATATCATCAATAAGATTTAAAAAAAAATGTTCAATGTACAAATTCGACTCAGTTACTATTACATATTTTATTATACTAGTGATTGCCGCGTGGTTGAAAATCAACCATAATTCATTAAGTTATATATTTATTGTCTTGAGTCTATTACAATATTAATCTATTCTCAACTAGCGGAACCCGCGGCTTCGCCCGCGATCAAATTACTGAAAAAATAAACTTTTTCGCTATGCATACTTTGTTATTTGTAAAAATAGAGGAAGAGAGTACAATAATACAATCGCATACAATGTTTACGACTTTAGTATCATGTAACATGGTACGCTCGCGTGGACTGAAAAATTTGCTCAGTTTTAATTTCCATTGAAGTTATATGTTGTCATATCGATTTTTTAATATTATGTCTAGAGTAAAACTCTAGGCTCACTTAACTTAGTCTACACTAAAAACCCAACCACAAATATACCACACGGATGTTCTATCTAGATCTGGGTTCTGCTAAAATGTCCCTGTGAGACTGGTCAAAAATACGGAGAACTTGACTTATGTTCCTCTGTTTAAATATATTTAACAGCACCAACTTCACCACCAAGTTTTACCTACTTAGGGGCTGAATTAAAAAACTACAATACATGTTTATTTAATTGTAGTGAAGAGAATTAATACCAAATTTCAAGTAATTCTTATCATAAACATTTTTTTCCTCATATAAAAAGCACAACCGTCTTTTACCCTTTTAAGGGATGAATTTCGAAAAAAAAAGATATTTGTATTGTTTTATTTTTCATTTCAAAGGTAAATACCACTTTACGTGCATCAATTATAGAATTTCATACAAAAATTTCATCCCCCATTTTACCCCCTTATGGAACGAATTTCGCAAAATGCTAAAACACATATTTATTTAATTGTATTAAAGAGCATTAATACCAAGTTTCAAGTAATTCTGATCATAAATAATTGTTTGCCCATATAAACTTTATCACCCCTTTTTACCCTTTTAGGGAATAAATTTTGAAAAAAATCGAAAACACATATTTCTAATTTTTCATCTTAAAGCTAAATACCACTTTCTGTGCATTTCGCGTTAAGAATGACAGAGTTTCATACATTCTTACATCACCTATTTTACCCGCTTAGGGGATGAATTTCGGAAAATCCTTTCTTAGCGGATGCCTACATTGTATAAGGAGTATGTCCTCCAAATTTCACGCTTCTACGACCAGCGGTTTAGGCTGTGCGTTGATCGATCAGTCAGTCAGGACAAAGCATTTTATGTATATAATTATATAGATTTGACGACAGACTTTAACAATAAACAAAAGAGTAGGTATATATGCGTGTGTGTCAAATACATGGCATTGTGTGTAATGTATTTTTCTATCTACACTCCTTTTCTATATAAACTATAAGTGTGGGAAATTTTGTACTCCTCCGTCCGCGCAATTTTCGTAAAAAGGGATAGAAAGTTTTTGCTTCACGTATTAATATATAGATGTATAAATTATCAATATACACATTATACAAACAACAACACATATATTCAACAATACATATGTATATTCAAACAAAGGTACCTCATGCGAAATCGTGTCGTTCAGACATAAAAAAGAATATGTGAACTGTAATACCACGTATTGCAAGATTGGAAATGTACGAGATAGAATTACAATTCAGTTCACCAATAATTCTGTTTTTATACCCGAAGAATGATTCGATCTCTTACTAATAAGTATTTAGTAGGTACTAATTAAAAAAAATGAAAATTGATTCTCGAATTGCAAAGATATCGCAACCCAAAACGTAAAAACGATACAACTAAACTGAGTACCTCGTCTAAGGGACTTAATGTCGGTAAAGAATGAGAAATTTTTACATTTCTATTATTTAAGTAATTTTGATTACATAGCTTTTATTAAAAAAATCGCACCAGATTAAAATCTTCGAACCTTTTGACGACACGTTTGTCTCAGTTTGTAGTGACCCTATTTGCTGTGCCACCGGTCGCGGGTTCGAGTCCCGCTACGGGCATTCCTTCGTGTGATAAGCACGAATGTTTGTACTCCAGTCATGGGTGTTTATATTTATAATATGTATGTATTTAAAATATGTATTTAAAGTTATATATGTGTAGTGTATCAACTATCTGGGATCCATAACACAAGCCTCGTAGCTTACCATGGAACTAGATAGTGCTGTGTGCTAATATCCCAACAAATTTATTTATTTATTCGTTTATGGACATTTTCGTATATTATAAGTTTTCCTTATTTGGTGGAAAGATTCACTACAATAGTACGAACAGTTATTTTAATAAATGTTACAATAGAGTGTAGACATTTCTATTGTATAGCAGTAACAACGTCAATTAAGCGTAATTTTTCTATGAAATCATCAATTTGATTATAACATTTAGTTGTTATTGCTTCAAAACTATTCATTTAATAACGAGCTCTGTAGTTATATCACGTCATGTAATTAGAGGCAAATACCCACAAACAGATTCACTTCATTAATTGACAATTAAATACACGCAGATAATGATATACTAATGTCTGTAATGGGCTAAGCAAGAAAGGGTCGGCTGAATAGGTTCCTTAAGTCGTTATTGTATATGAAAGTTTAGTCATGTTGCATTAATCAAATAACCATGGGGCGGTTCACACATCGCAGTACATTTATTTTAATTTGGATTAATATTTTATTCGTGAACGCTATTAGAAAAGGTATATTTTTAATTTTTATAGTTTTCATTTATTAAGTTTATTGCGTTATTTGATTTTTAATAAATTTGTAAAATCCGTGGATTCTTATATATAATTTTACAATTTAAACTTAAGTTTTAATTATATAGATATTGAGAAATTCATTCATATTCTTTGTTTATTTCAATTAATCATTTTTCTCTTTACTTATTACGTTATTTACTTTACATGCAGATATCTGTGAAAAATGTGTGAGAATCGAAAACTGTCCGATGTTTGCTCACATGAATAAACATCAAAAACAGATGTGGCTCGAACAAGTCCCTTGTGACGTCTCACAAAACGGTGGAGGATCATCGATTTACGGATTTTCTTCTATTGCTAAAGGAGATTACGTAATTATAACTAACATATTATTGTAACTCTTACTGTTGAGTTTAGTTATATTTATTATACTAATTTTCTTTATATAATTGTAGGTGTGCTGCCCTAACTCAAATGTTTGGGGAATCAAGCATGGACATGGTAGAGGTAGTAACAATAATGTACCGCAAGAAACAATTAGACCTAATGAAAACAACGGTGCGGGTAACTTTCAAAATTTAAATAACCAAAATTTAAATTTAAGCCCACACCCACAAGAAAACTACGGTAATCAAATAAAACCAATTGACCAAAACTATGGGAATCAACAGTTGAAACCTGGTAATCAAAACAACTACAACTTGGTTATACCACAACCAGGAGATATCAATCAAAATATTTATAATAACCAAGGTGGCAGACCAAATGTTCAAAACCCATATAGCCAACAATCAACTAATCAAATCAACCCTGGTGATTACGATAACCCACAAGGCCAACCAGACGGACAAGACGTATATGGTAATCCACAGACTGGCTTAAATAATCAGGGTATATACGATCAACAAAATCCAGGCTTACTATATCCAAACAATGGAATTAATATTGCCGGAAACCCAAATCAAGGCTTCCAAAACAACCAGTATCCGAATCCTCAAAATCCTAACCAATTGGGAGTGTTACCTGGACAAATACAAAATCAAAATCCTTACTATCAGGGTCCCAAGGCGTATCCTCAGCCACAGCAACAAATCCCTTATCTAAATAATGGAGTGAATGCTGGGCAGCAATGTGCAGTACAATCGAGCCTACCGCCAGATCCTGCGACAGGATGCTGTGGCAAAGATATGTCAGATAGCGACAGAATAACGGGTAATAAACTCACTTTAATTTATTTATTAGATACTAATTACATTATTGATTATCTCCACAATCCCTAATAGCGCGCTATATTTTTGCACTCACTTATCTTTATTTAACACTACTCATTAAATTATTAACATGATATAGCTATTATTTAAGGACAAATATTCTTTCATTTAATATTCCATTCATTCTGACTAACCTTACTACTATCTTCTTCCGCACAGATTTACAAAGTATACTTAACATGTACGCCGCACCCCCTGTCCAAAACAGGCCACAACAGAAATGGCCTCAACAAAACTATCCAAACGCCCCTTACTATCCTCGGAGAGGCAAACGCTCCGTTGAAAATACTACAGCAGAAGTTGTACTCGACGACAGAATTGCAGGTAATAAAATAACTATTTTTTTTATTTCATCATTATACTTTTAGTTACTTAACAAAAGTTGAAATTGCACTTTATGTATATTTACTTATTATTATTTATTTCCTTGTTGTTATTGTATTTATTTTATATTTTAGGTGGCAAAGAGACTGAGTTAGATCAGTTTCCTTGGACAGTGCTTTTAAAAGTGACCTTTGACTATGGTAATAAACAAGCATCGTTCAATTGTGGTGGCTCTTTGATCAGTCCAAAATATGTTCTTACTGCTGGCCATTGTGTTTTCGAAACAGGAGCCGATATAATAGAGTATGTATTTAAAAAACAAATTAAGATAATATTGATGAACAGTATTTTAGGAAATAATTTTATAATAATTAATTAAAGATCATCTTAATGGAAAATTAAATGTGAAACACTTGTTATCTTATCTCAAAAAGTAAATATTAAAGGGTCATTCATTAGTGTTACAGATATTTTTCTTACATCGTTTTATCGTAACTGGATTTTTTTTTATATTTTTTGTAAATTAATTTTCAGTATTGAAATCACGCTGGCTGAGTACGATAAGAGAACGTTTCCGAGAGACTGTAAATCTACAATGACAGAGGGAAGAAAATGTATAGATAACGTTGTGATGCACGCAGAAGATGTAATACACCATCCGCAATATGACGACGATCGCCTCCATAATGATATAGCACTCATTCGACTCCAGGGTTACGCTCCATACACGAGTAAGTTACTTAACAATATATGAGTTCTTCTGACCGATTTCGGCCACGACAGCCATTCTTCTTGAGACTAGCCATCTGCGCAGCAGATATTATAGTGCACAAGTGTACGCGCAGACACAAGTACACTCTCCATTCCTGTCACTCTCATACTCGGGTGGGACGAGTACTCGACACGACCAGTGAGAGTTAGGGCGCAGGACCGACGTGCTCTTCGAGGCACGGGGGTGAAACACCGCTAACTTCCCAACTCCGGGCTGTTACTAAGGCTTACTAAACAGAAAGACTCAATAACTAAACTAGGCCCGACCCGGGACTCGAACCCAGGACCTCCGGATGTGCAGCTGTATATGCTAGCCACTACACTACCGAGGCAGTCAGTACTTAACAAGACTATAACTAATAATACTGAAAACTTAAATTTATATTTGAATTTTTATTATTTCAGGATTCATCCGATCAATATGCCTGCCACCTATCGACATAGATAATCCTGACTTTTCCAACCTGCCTCTCGCCGTGGCAGGCTGGGGCCGAAACGGTCCATACGTCACTGACATTAAACAGTCGACTGTCGTCCATTTAGTTCCCCATGACGAATGCCAGAAATCCTATCCACATTTGACAAGGTCACATCTTTGTGCTGCGGGGCGTACAGGTGAAGACACTTGTAAAGGTGATTCCGGTGGACCTTTAATGATGTTATATAGAGATAGCTATTATGTCATCGGTGTAGTCAGTGGAAAGAGAGCAGACAGCCCTTGTGGAACATCAGTACCGTCCCTTTACACAAATGTTTTTCAATATGTACAATGGATAAATAGTAATATAAAAAATTAATATTATATATTATTATGATATAAAAACTAGTCCATGCATATGAATACACTTAGGATTATGAGTGTGTGGAATATAATTTTATGTATAAAATTAATTTAAGGAAATATTATGTTTTCTGCAATATACCTTAAAATAAATATTAAAAAATATGTTTGACTGCACTTTAATTCTACCATAATATAAAGGCGTCTGTTTGTCCCTGAAACAAAAGACGGATGCATGAGGTAGTATGTACTTGAGACGGCTTACGGTGCCTACGTATTTTTAAATATAGGGTAGTTAGAGTATCATTTGTTTCTTGTCATTCCTTTTGCTACCATGAGCTTGCAAGTTGCACTTGTGTCTCCAATTATAAACAATCATAGAGTAAACGTAAGTATTTGTTTATACGTAAATTACGTTTGGGGGCAGCCGGGGGATGCAAAGAAATGCAAATTAACTTAAAATTAATTTATTAACTATAAGTCCTTACAACTAAAATGACTGTCGATCGATGTTAGATCAAATCAGTCAAGATGCAGCTAGGTAATGCCTTTTATACTACAATTATTGTAGGAAGTTGTGGCATCGGCACTGATGAAATGTAGGTGGCTGCTGCGCTTGCATTTGCGCTAGCGCCTGCGGCCGGCACGTCGTCTCGTTGTATGTACGTGATATTTCATGCCTATGCGGTGGTTTGGTTTTATGTAACACCTCCCCCCGTAGAACAGCGACTATTGCAGGACTTGTCCAAGATGGTCGCTGTCGGTGCTGATGGACAGTGATCGGCCCTTACTTATTTGTGATTTCAGGGTTATTGCTGCGATTTTTGGGTTACTGTAATTCCGGTTCCATCTCTTTAGCGTAGCTGGCGGTACAACAGCGTAGCGATTAGTCATGTGGTCCTTTGATGTGGTCGTTTGAATGGATGGTATATGTAAGTGGTGGCATTTCAGTGGGATGACTGCTATAGAGAGAAATATTGTTCGTGTCCTGAGTCTATAAATCCATACAGGTTTCGACTCGCAGAGAGATAATCAATTTCTTCGGACATTCTGTCTCTATATACCTATAATCTTAGCTAGAGAGTGCTGAAGGGTAAGGTAAGGGTGAAATGTAGGTACATGGATTCTTTAAGATTAGGGGGTTTTAAAAAAGTCAAATAGTATAATATATTTATATAACCATTACTAACTGCTAGTCTAATTTCAAAATGACAAAATTTTATATAAAGGATTTCTTTAGCTATTTATCTACTTATGGTATGAAAGATTTTTGGAAGATATATAATAAACTAGCAACTCACTCTCGCTCCGCTCGGGTTCGTCCCTAGTTACATTTTAACGTTTAGCTCAGAGATGAGATATTTTCCCGCAATAAAAAGTATCCTATATGTTGACCCGGATAACCAGCTATCATGATACCAAATTTCATCAAAATTTGTCCAGTGGTTTTCCCGTGATGCGGTAACAGACAGACAGACAGACAGACAAAAAATCTAAAAACTATAGATTTAGCTTCTGTATCGATAATAAAGTCTATTTCAATAAGATTTTCCAAAAAATATTTAATGTACAGATTCGGCTTAGTTACAGTTTTATTATATGTATAGATTAGACTGATATTATTATTTAATGCTTAGTAAGGCAATTTAGTCCAGTCAAATAAGGTCTGAAATCAAAATGTTGACACTCAATTTTGCATTTTTGATATAATGTAGTTTTAATGATACAAAAACAATGTGTAAAGGTTTTCGTGTCCGCAACCCCCGGCAAGGGTCCAAAATAAAGTGTCAAAAGTGTTTTTTCGCAATTACTCGAAAACGGTAAAAATTAGACAAAAAAGTTTTAATAAAAACGTATAAAGCTTAAAATTTTGCATAAAAAAGGTCTTATGACTTTTTTTCCTCCGGTCAAAATTAACCGAGTTAGGGAGGTTTTCAGACCGATGGGAATCCGTTTATTTTTAAAAGAATTTTTTTTAATTAAAACCTGAAGTTTTATGGTTTTAAAATATTAGCAGGTATATAAGGAATAGAAATTCGTAAAATGCCCCTGATGCTCAGCTACCCCCGCGAAAAGCGCTTGTGGCATAGGGCGCTCGTGGCCTAGGGCGCTCGTGGCCTAGTGCGTTGTGGCCTAGGGCGTGGTGGCCTAGGGCGCTCGTGGCCTAGTGCGTGGTGGCCTAGGGCACTCGTGGCCTAGTGCGTCGTGGCCTAGTGCGTCGTGGCCTAGGGCGCTTGTGGCATAGGGCGCTCGTGGCCTAGGGCGCTCGTGGCCTAGGGCGCTTGTGGCATAGGGCGCTCGTGGCCTAGGGCGCTTGTGGCATAGGGCGCTCGTGGCCTAGGGCGCTTGTGGCCTAGGGCACTTGTGGCATAGGGAGCTCGTGGCCTAGGGCGCTTGTGGCCTAGGGCGCTTGTGGCATAGGGCTCTCGTGGCCTAGGGCGCTCGTGGCCTAGGGCGCTTGTGGCATAGGGCTCTCGTGGCCTAGGGCGCTTGTGGCATAGGGCGGTCGTGGCCTAGGGCGCTTGTGGCCTAGGGCACTTGTGGCATAGGGAGCTCGTGGCCTAGGGCGCTTGTGGCCTAGGGCGCTCGTGGCCTAGGGCGCTCGTGGCCTAGGGCGCTCGTGGCCTAGGGCGCTTGTGGCATAGGGCTCTCGTGGCCTAGGGCGCTTGTGGCATAGGGCGGTCGTGGCCTAGGGCGCTTGTGGCCTAGGGCACTTGTGGCATAGGGAGTTCGTGGCCTAGGGCGCTTGTGGCCTAGGGCGCTAGTGGCATAGGGCGCTCGTGGCCTAAGGCGCTTGAGGCATAGGGCGCTCATGGCCTAGGGCGCTCGTGGCATAGGGCGCTCGTGGCCTAGGGCGCTCGTGGCATAGGGCGCTCGTGGCCTAGGGCGCTCGTGGCATAGGGCGCTCGTGGCCTAGGGCGCTCGTGGCCTACGGCGCTCGTGGCCTAGTGCGTTGTGGCCTAGGGCGCTCGTGGCCTAGTTCGTTGTGGCGTAGTGCGTTGTGGCCTAGGGCGCTCGTGGCCTAGGTCGCTCGTGGCTTAGTGCGTTGTGGCCTAGGGTGCTCGTGGCCTAGTTCGTTGTGGCCTAGTGCGTTGTGGCCTAGTGCTTTCCTGGCCTAGTGCGTTCGTGGCCTAGTTCGCTCGTGGCCTAGTGCGCTCGTGGCCTAGTGCGCACGTGGCCTAGTGCGGTCGTGGCCTAGTGCTTTCCTGGCCTAGTGCGTTCGTGGCCTAGTGCGTTCGTGGCCTAGTGCTTTCCTGGCCTAGTGCATTCGTGGCCTAGTGCGTTCGTGGCTTAGTGCGGTCGTGGCCTAGTGCGTTCGTGGCCTAGTGCGCACATAGTTTAGCGCGGTCGTGGCCTAGTGCTATCGGGGCCTAGTGCGTTCGTGGCCTAGTGCGGTCGTGGCCTAGTGCTTAACAGCACTAATACACGTATACACTATGCATATTAAATGAAGTTATGCATGTAAAGTTGCTGTCAACTGTCATTGGAACAAGTCGCACTTTCGAAGCTCTGATAAACTAAATAAGAATAAAATAGTTTAAACTTCTGAAGAACAGTGAACTTTGCAAAATTGTGATGAAATAAGTGAAAGAAAGTGAAATATACATTTGATTACTTAGAAATCTTAGGAAAACAGATATACTCTTAAATCACAGACAATCATCATGAGGGTATGAGCGATTTAAATCATATTTCTGTGACATAAACGATTTTGACTTTTTCACTTCTACCTACATAAAATTCACAAGCATTATTGCCATATAAAACAAAATAAAAACTACCATTTTAAATTGCCAGTAAGAAATATGGATAAACAATTAGTGGCAAAGAGATAGATTATAGTCTGGAATAGCATAAAGTTTACTTTTTATCCCAGAAAAATATACGGTTCCCGTGGGATAGATTTGTTTTTGTCTAGGGACGAACCCGAAGAGAAGCGAGGGTGAGTCGCTAGTTTTAATAGTCCAGTCAAATAAGGTCTGAAATCAAAATGTTGACACTCAATTTTGCATTTTTGATATAATGTAGTTTTAATGATACAAAAACAATGTGTAAAGGTTTTCGTGTCCGCAACCCCCGGCAAGGGTCCAAAATAAAGTGTCAAAAGTGTTTTTTCGCAATTACTCGAAAACGGTAAAAATTAGACAAAAAAGTTTTAATAAAAACGTATAAAGCTTAAAATTTTGCATAAAAAAGGTCTTATGACTTTTTTTCCTCCGGTCAAAGTTAACCGAGTTAGGGAGGTTTTCAGACCGATGGGAATCCGTTTATTTTTAAAAGAATTTTTTTTAATTAAAACCTGAAGTTTTATGGTTTTAAAATATTAGCAGGTATATAAGGAATAGAAATTCGTAAAATGCCCCTGATGCTCAGCTACCCCCGCGAAAAACGGGGGGACGTTTGGAATGTTTACGTCGACATTGTATAAATAATAAGCTCAAATTAAAAACTTAAGGCCACGATTTCTTTCCTTTTTACCAAAATTTACCAAAAGTTTACCAAAATTTTTTCAATAAAGTTACAATGATAATTAAAAAAAATGTAGTTTATAAAGTAAAAATTATCGAATTCTCAATTTTTTTTAAATTTTGGGGGTGTTTTTACAGGACTACCATACATTGTTTTTATTTCCACGAGAAGTAGAGTTCAAGAAAAATGAGCCCTATGTGAAAATTAAACGATAAAATTTAAAGGTAATTTTTAGCCTCCCGAAACCATAAAATATCAATTTCTCAGAAATGGCTAAATATTTCAATTTCATTTTTTTTGCTTATTATATGTATTTCGAAGATTACAGTCTTTTAGTTTCATGAAAATGAGAAGTTTATTGTAGAAATTAAAAATAAAAAATAAAGGAAAAATTAAAAACCGAGTTTTTTGCAAATATCTCGAAAACTTTGAGATTATTGTAAAAGTGTAATTTATAAAAGTTGTAGATTTTTAATAGACCTATAACTTTCGTCGAAAACATTTTTCGATAGAACGTCACAATAAGCCGGAAATTTAAAAAAACGATTTTTCAACGCTTTGCGTCCCCCCGCTTTTCGCGGGGGTAGCTGAGCATCGGGGGCATTTTACGAATTTCTATTCCTTATATACCTGCTAATATTTTAAAACCATAAAACTTCAGGTCTTAATTAAAAAAAAATCTTTTAAAAATAAACGGATTCCCATCGGTCTGAAAACCTCCCTAACTCGGTTAACTTTGACCGGAGGAAAAAAAGTCATAAGACCTTTTTTATGCAAAATTTTAAGCTTTACACGTTTTTATTAAAACTTTTTTGTCTAATTTTTACCGTTTTCGAGTAATTGTGAAAAAACATTTTTGATACTTTATTTTGGACCCTTGCCGGGGGTTGCGGACACGAAAACCTTTACACATTGTTTATGTATCATTAAAACTACATTATATCAAAAATGCAAAGTTGAGTGTCAACATTTTGATTTCAGACCTTATTTGACTGGACTAATTTTAAATGTGAAAATGTAATCTAAGTTACCGCGTTTTTTTTCTATACATATTATAAAATTCTAACTAAGCCGAATCTGTACATTAAATATTTTTTGGAAAATCTTATTGAAATAGACATTATTATCGATGCAGAGGCCGAATCTATAGTTTTTAGAATTTTTGTCTGTCTGTCTGTCTGTCTGTCTGTCTGTCTGTCTGTCTGTCTGTCTGTTACCGCATCACAGAAAAACCACTGGAGGGATTTCGATGAAATTTGGTATGATGATAGCTGGTTATCCGGGTCAACATATAGGATACTTTTTACCGCGAGAAAATATCTCATTTCTGAAAAAAAATACAAAAATTGGTAGGAACAAAATCACGATGATACTATTTGTAAACAGTTTAGCAATGTAACTTACAAAATATGGTAAAAACTAAAAATATCCATTAAAATAGTTATTTTAATTAATATTTATTTATGTGTTATTTAGACATTCGACAATAGATGTCGCCATGTGTATTAAAATACATAGTTTTAATCCCAAAAAAATGAATGTACAAGTATGACCTTTTTACAATTTTATTAGAATTACTACTAAGTTACCTGCGGCCCCGCCCGTGTTTAAATTATCAGTAAAGCAAACTTTTTGGCTTTATAAATTGTAACTATCTATACTTTTTAGAATTTTTCTGTCTGTCTATATGTGACCGCATCACAGAAAAACCACTGGAGGGATTTTGATGAAATTTGGTATGGTAAGAGCAGGTTATCCGGGTCAACACATAAGATTCATTTTATCGCAGGAAAATATCTCATTTCTGAGAAAAAATACAAAAACTGGTTAAAGTAAAAGCACGATGATAGGTACTATTAACATTTTAGAAAGGTAACTTACTTATATACATATGTTAAAACTATTAAAAAAATCTTATCTTAAAAGAAATATTAATAGCGCTATTTTATTCATTAAAATAGTTATTTTAATGAAAATTTATTTATGTGTTATTTAGAAATTTGACAATAGATGTCGCCATGTGTTTTTAAAATACGTAGTTTTAATTAAAAAAAATGTACAGATATAACCTTTCTATGACTTTATTATAATTACTACTAAATTACCCGCGGCCCTGCCCGTGTTTAAATTTTTAATAAAACAAACTTTTCGGCTTTATAAATTAGTTACATATTAGTAATATTTTGTTGGCCGAAACAATTTTCAAATGAGAATATTTGTAAATTTTTATTATTTCATAAGAATGTTAATGTTTTTTAATCTTTTAATGTAAAAATTGGGCAAATGCAAATCCAACTCGCGCATTATAGGTTTCGTATAGCAAAATACTATGTTGTTTTTCTTACTTACGTGTTTTGTTAGGTAAACACTAAAATAAATACGAATAATATTTACGTTTCCACAATATCGACTAATTTTTTCAACCATAAAAATAAGTTCGATTTATATTATTTTATAACATTTTATGGAAAACAAGTTTATGGTTGTTAAACTGCCAAAGCGGGTAACTAAAAATATTTCATATCTCAAAAACTATGAAAAGTATTTTAGGAACTGTTATACCTCAAGTTTTTCACTTTTTCTTGATACCTTTTCTTGGAAGGTAAAGGCTTAAAGGACACAATAAAATGCTTACGACTTTAATCATATTAGCCGTGCCATATGAAATAATAAAAAGTATTTGCTTAGAATTATTTACTTATTACACTTTCTTTTGAAAATCATTTTGGAAAATATTACTAACTAGCGCTAACTAAGAAAAGTTATCATTATGTAATTTAAATAATCAGCTAAATACTAAATTAATCAATAGCTGTCTATTAGTAAAAAATGATTAAAATTAATTCCGTAATTTGAGAGTTTATCGCCCAAAACTAAAAAAACAAACAAAACAGAAGTATAGACATACATAAATATTATTGCTAAAACAAAAAGTGCAATTTAACGAAGGAACCTTTGTGGCATTGTCAATCACTGCCATTACTTACCAATCATGTGGTGTGCAATGAAAGTAATGTATAATGTAAGAGTATACTAATGTGTAAAACCTAAGAATTAGGTTTTTGATCATCTGAACGCGGGCGGAGCCGCGGGAAATGCTAGTTATTATATATATTAGGATCTAGACCGTCAATGAGACCTCTTTTGTTACATGCAGAATTGTTATATATTTACTAAAGATATGTTCTATGTGATGTGATTATCTTATTATAATATAATAAGGGTGAAGTCCTAGGACTTCGAGTACGCTGAGGTTTGACTACTGGACCGCGTTTCTTCTTTTTCATATATATGTGGATCGGAAGCTTTGCGAGTATAGTGTCCTGAGAACGTCGTGTGGCTAACTTGTGTCGGGAAGCTATAGGATTTTGAATAATAATATATTGATCGGGGCTATAGTCTGTCTCAGGTTTCATATGTAGACTTTCTATCAGTTGAGTTCGGTCACTGTCGAACTGTAACAGGCGTAAGGCCTTATAAACTTGATCTACTAAATCTACTCTCATTTTACTAACTAATAAATCACTAAGTTCTGTACTTGAGTTATTTTCTAAAATACTTATTATCTATATTTCTGTTTGCATCAATTTGCGTGATTCTATTAAGTGACCTAGAGGTCCGAGACTTCTGAGGATAAAAAATTTTGAAAAATAAAAAAAACACACAAAGAAATATTAATTAAATATTTTTTTGAAAAATTAATTAAATAATTTAAGAAAAATTAATTAATTAATTAAATAATTAATCAATAATTTCTATTTTCTAAAATATTTCCTAATTCCCTATTCGCATCGATTTGCGATATTTTAAAATAGGAAAAAGGGAAATTAAGTTAAGGTAAAGGAAAATTATAGATAGGAGAGGTAAGCAACTCTAGTAAGATCTAGGTACTCACCAAATAATTTGTATCTCCCTGCTGTATCGATTTTTGGATACTCCTCCAGCCGCAACTCCCATAGGTTCGAAGATAGCCGCTATCGGTGAACGATTCACTGACTCTAAGTTACGACTATCCTTCCGACTGCGCCAATTACGTTTGGGGGCAGCCGGGGGATGCAAAGAAATGCAAATTAACTTAAAATTAATTTATTAACTATAAGTCCTTACAACTAAAATGACTGTCGATCGATGTTAGATCAAATCAGTCAAGATGCAGCTAGGTAATGCCTTTTATACTACAATTATTGTAGGAAGTTGTGGCATCGGCACTGATGAAATGTAGGTGGCTGCTGCGCTTGCATTTGCGCTAGCGCCTGCGGCCGGCACGTCGTCTCGTTGTATGTACATGATATTTCATGCCTATGCGGTGGTTTGGTTTTACGTAACACGTACCTACTCTTAGTAAACAATATATTTTATTTGGATTTTTGTAATCTTTTCTTGTTTTTTAATAAAATACTTATATGAAAATGATAACCACATGTTCATCGGTCGATACGTGATATATATATACCTCATGAGATCAAAGAAGGTTTTTGCCGTCAAAAAATACCATTATGTGTGTTTTTCAACCTACAAACTTTTATATCTTGTACTTTAGATGTTCAATGACTCAAAGTGCTTGTTTATACAAGTAATTGTTTAATAATCTAATTGAATAGAGTTTTTCATTTCAATATATGGTACATTGTCTGTTAATAAAAGTATCTTTATCATATCTCTACTTTCGAATAATATTAATAACAAATTTTAAATAATTAGTTTGCCGGTTGTATAATTAGGCCGGTAGGACTCTCGAGATAGCTTAGTATCGTTTTGCGGTGTTTTGAAACACTTTTGCCCGATGGATCGGATCTGGATGAAGCGAACCAGAAATACAAGATTGTTTCCGTTCAATAGGTCTAATCTCTCAGTTGGGTATTCGTGCTGAAATGATCCTCTTTTATTGGCGTCTCTTTGTTCAAATACTCGACATTTTCCTTTAATAATAGTAATCTCAATAGTTGAATACATAAGACCGAGCGCAGTGTCGAAGTGGCACTTCTGACTGTGTCGATGATCGCAGGTTTGATTACTCGCACATATAAATTTACCATTTAATCAATTTTTTTTTTTACGAAAGTCACTTCGTTCTTTTCATCTTACTGGGTGACGCGAAAGAGGACAATCTGTTTATCAGTGTGTGTTCATATGTGGCGTTTGAGAGACCAAACGCGTGGGTCGATTTTGACGATTCATACATATGTATCTAGGTTCGTCTTGATAACACGAGTGTCATAGGCTATATAAAAATAGTTTAAAATTAAAATGACTGATTTCAGGCGCCGATTTGAATGCCTTTAAAAAGAAATTCTTCCAAACCAATCGAGTGAAGTATCAAAATAAAGGTTTTTAAGAGGCGATCACAAAACTACATACAACTTATATGTTTAAAAATAATTTAGCATAAAAAATACTCTCTACTTAGTCTAATTGGAAAAAACTTTTGAGATTTTTTTCCAATTAGACTAAAACTTTTTAGCTGTAAATAAAAAAAAATATTATAAAAATAAAAAACCCGACTGCATAAAAGTTAACTAAAAAGATGAAAACAAATTGACAAAGGAATATAGTATTACGCGGTCGGAGACATACATTAATATGTACATGTCGCGGCAAGAGTGAAACGCCTCTGTACCGATAAAAATGTATATTTCAATATGATTTTCCAAAAAATATTTAATGTACAAATTCGTTTTAGTTACAATTTTATTATATTATGTATAGAAGATAGTTATAATTTAATCCAATTTTTTTCAATATGGTATTTTCTTATAAATATAAGTTATAACTTCTCCATGATAAAATGCTGAGCCAAACTCACTATACATTATACAACCTATTACCTAACAAGTACATCACTGCTTCAAAATGCGTGTTAATTCGCATTTTAGATTAAGTTATTATTGGTTAAATATAAAAAAAAAACAATAGAATCAAATCCTATACAAAAAAGGTACTTTTAAGTCTAGCATTATTTCTACATACATATAAAAATTACACAAAACAATAAAAAAAATTCAAACCAAACAAGACCAAACGTAATTCATACATGAAATTCGTTATAAATATGCAATGAAATCTGACCCCTACTTCATATGCAACGAATCAAAGATGTGCAAAGCGTTCAGTATATTCCGAACTCTGTTCACAACTAGACACGTAAAAGCACAGGTGAGTTTATGTTTCTTAATCTCAATTGTTTCCTTTAGATAATACCAAAATTAATTTAGAAAACGGTGTGTCACCACCAAAACAAATGATTACCACCATTGTAAACCCTATAAGACTTCCAGTCACGTCGCAAGCACGTGAACTGTGTATTTACTTAAACAAAGCCTATGAGTGGTTAACATGAACTCTACCTAATAAAGGAACTCATAAAACAGGTAGGCATAATAAGTTACAAAGAAATCCCAATGAAGACCATTCTCGATAATGTGTAAAAACGACTTTTAAAACGACAGGTAAAAATTTAGTGAATTTGATCCTCTACATACATAGTATGCCCCAAACCTAATATTTTTAAAAGATCCATTTTTTTTAAATGTAGGTATAATGCATATATTTGTCTGTCAAATTTTTATTGTGCATAGATACGAAAGTCAACATGTATAGAATATAATTTACTATTTGCGTGTTATTTATTAATCATCAATTCATCAAAGTTTATAGGTACATCAGAAAAAACCATGTCCTGGACTAAAGTGGTAGCTATAACAGGATGTGACAGTGGCCTAGGATGGGCACTCGCCGCAAGAACCGCTCGGGAAGGACTTGTTACAGTAGCAGGTAGCACATAAAAATAATAATTAATACTAATATGTTAAGCTGAAGAGTTAGTTTTATTTTTGTTTGAATGCGCGTATCTTCGGAATTACAAGTCGGATTTTAATTTTTTTTTTTCATTTTACAGCATTTATTAATAATCGAATTAAAAAAGTGTCCAACCTTAAATACTCTTTTGAATTTTTTAATTTTCTTTTTTACCTATATAAAAATAACATTTGGGTTCCTTGTTTAGACAGCGGAAATAGTTTTGTTTCTGTTTCTCTTAACTCTTTACCAAGGTACTGGTTTTAAAAAGGTTACATGAAATGATAAATGTAATAATTTTTTTTAATTTTGATTACAATTAATATTAAAAAAATACTAATGTTAGTTTTCTAATATTTCCAGGCATGTACAAAGGAACGGATACTGAAGCTTCACGAGCTCTTAAGAATCTATGCGCTTATCCTTGTAACTTAGATGTTACAGATTCCAAAAGCATTGCTGAATTTCATAATTACATTAAGTCTCTTATGAAAAACAATCCAAATTACAGTGAGTTATTTTAATTCCAAAAGATATTGTAAAATTAGGTATGCAGATCGACGAAAATTTTGGTTGAATATAATAAACTTGAATCGAATTTCATTTGTAAAGCATTTTTGTACGTTGTTTGAAAACCAAACAGTAATAAAAATATATGAATTTTTCGATCAAAAGTAAGAATAGCTATCACAAAGTGAATATCAATATGAAAATTTTCATATCGATGTTTATTTACTAAAGTTTTAGTATTCGAGAGAGCACGCGCGTCAAGTACTTTACCAAATGGTATATTATTTTATGAAAATTGTGGTCACAAATCCCTAGTGGTTCACATTTAGGTATATATAATATTTAAAATTTTTTTTGAAAGTAACTTTTGAGACTTTCAATTGAGCTTCAATACTGCTCCATGAAACATACATATGTACGTAGGTACAAGCTGTCATACATAGGAGCTTTAAAGTTTAAAGCCTGTTCTACGTCATAATGCTCACAGGAAAAATAACTACAAAACGAACTATAAGAAAATAAACTTATTGAAAGTACTGAATTAAATTGTGTTAAATAAACAAACCTTTTTTTCTTTTAGAACTATATGCAGTAGTCAATAACGCTGGAGTAATGACGATAGGTGACTATGAATGGCATACACCGCAAATCATAGAAAATACTATAAATGTAAATTTACTTGGGGCAATGAGGGTAGCCTCGAAATTTTTACCTGATCTACGACATAGTGCAAATGAAGTAAGACTAGAAGAATTATTAATATAATAATATTATGACTATGTTTATATTCTTAAGAAAATATTTTGAGCTATACACATTATTGATGTATCTCATAATGTTAAAAACAAACTAGAAGGTTTTATTTATTAACTAGTGATGATAATCATTTTTATTCAGTACTAGCATTTCCCGCGGCTCCGCCCGCGTTCAGATGATCAAAAACCTAATTCTTAGGTTTTACACATTAGTATACTCTTACATTATACATTACTTTCATTGCACACCACATGATTGGTAAGTAATGGCAGTGATTGACAATGCCACAAAGGTTCCTTCGTTAAATTGCACTTTTTGTTTTAGCAATAATATTTATGTATGTCTATACTTCTGTTTTGTTTGTTTTTTTAGTTTTGGGCGATAAACTCTCAAATTACGGAATTAATTTTAATCATTTTTTACTAATAGACAGCTATTGATTAATTTAGTATTTAGCTGATTATTTAAATTACATAATGATAACTTTTCTTAGTTAGCGCTAGTTAGTAATATTTTCCAAAATGATTTTCAAAAGAAAGTGTAATAAGTAAATAATTCTAAGCAAATACTTTTTATTATTTCATATGGCACGGCTAATATGATTAAAGTCGTAAGCATTTTATTGTGTCCTTTAAGCCTTTACCTTCCAAGAAAAGGTATCAAGAAAAAGTGAAAAACTTGAGGTATAACAGTTCCTAAAATACTTTTCATAGTTTTTGAGATATGAAATATTTTTAGTTACCCGCTTTGGCAGTTTAACAACCATAAACTTGTTTTCCATAAAATGTTATAAAATAATATAAATCGAACTTATTTTTATGGTTGAAAAAATTAGTCGATATTGTGGAAACGTAAATATTATTCGTATTTATTTTAGTGTTTACCTAACAAAACACGTAAGTAAGAAAAACAACATAGTATTTTGCTATACGAAACCTATAATGCGCGAGTTGGATTTGCATTTGCCCAATTTTTACATTAAAAGATTAAAAAACATTAACATTCTTATGAAATAATAAAAATTTACAAATATTCTCATTTGAAAATTGTTTCGGCCAACAAAATATTACTAATATGTAACTAATTTATAAAGCCGAAAAGTTTGTTTTATTAAAAATTTAAACACGGGCAGGGCCGCGGGTAATTTAGTAGTAATTATAATAAAGTCATAGAAAGGTTATATCTGTACATTTTTTTTAATTAAAACTACGTATTTTAAAAACACATGGCGACATCTATTGTCAAATTTCTAAATAACACATAAATAAATTTTCATTAAAATAACTATTTTAATGAATAAAATAGCGCTATTAATATTTCTTTTAAGATAAGATTTTTTTAATAGTTTTAACATATGTATATAAGTAAGTTACCTTTCTAAAATGTTAATAGTACCTATCATCGTGCTTTTACTTTAACCAGTTTTTGTATTTTTTCTCAGAAATGAGATATTTTCCTGCGATAAAATGAATCTTATGTGTTGACCCGGATAACCTGCTCTTACCATACCAAATTTCATCAAAATCCCTCCAGTGGTTTTTCTGTGATGCGGTCACATATAGACAGACAGAAAAATTCTAAAAAGTATAGATAGTTACAATTTATAAAGCCAAAAAGTTTGCTTTACTGATAATTTAAACACGGGCGGGGCCGCAGGTAACTTAGTAGTAATTCTAATAAAATTGTAAAAAGGTCATACTTGTACATTCATTTTTTTGGGATTAAAACTATGTATTTTAATACACATGGCGACATCTATTGTCGAATGTCTAAATAACACATAAATAAATATTAATTAAAATAACTATTTTAATGGATATTTTTAGTTTTTACCATATTTTGTAAGTTACATTGCTAAACTGTTTACAAATAGTATCATCGTGATTTTGTTCCTACCAATTTTTGTATTTTTTTTCAGAAATGAGATATTTTCTCGCGGTAAAAAGTATCCTATATGTTGACCCGGATAACCAGCTATCATCATACCAAATTTCATCGAAATCCCTCCAGTGGTTTTTCTGTGATGCGGTAACAGACAGACAGACAGACAGACAGACAGACAGACAGACAGACAGACAGACAAAAATTCTAAAAACTATAGATTCGGCCTCTGCATCGATAATAATGTCTATTTCAATAAGATTTTCCAAAAAATATTTAATGTACAGATTCGGCTTAGTTAGAATTTTATAATATGTATAGATTTTATTATCAAGGTTGTCCACGTTAGCAAATACTTTAAAATATTATCGTTCTCGATTAAGTGGGTATATTAATTACTAGTGATTCACACTCGCTCCGCTTGGGTTCATCCCTAAGTACGTTTTAACCTTTAATATGGAATAGACTATATATTATATATACATAGATAAAAAATAAACAATCATGACTTCTGAACTTTTCGATTTTTTTTGGGTTTTCCCTATTTTTTTTTTTTTTTTTTAATACTTAAACCACCACTAACACACTCGCAGCAAATTAAAAAAGAATTATTCAAATCGGTCCAGCCGTTTTTAAGTTTTAGCGAGATTGTGTTAACAGGCTTCTCCTGGGCAAACTCGCTAAATCGTAGACCTTATCTTATATGCCTTCGAGCTAAGATGAAGGTCAAGAGTAAGCCCATTTCTAATAAAAAAAAGACTAACGAACGGCAATTGATTTTTATATAAATAGATGTCATCAAAATTTAAATACACAATTATATAGATACTACATTTATTTTATGTTTTATTTAGTTTTTACTAATTTACTTTTTTCTATTTTTTTTATTTTATTTTGTTTGTGTATAATAAGGGAATTAAGCCACGGATAATAAACATTGCAAGCCATTGCGGGTTGCAACCTCTGCCAGGTTTTGGACCCTACTGTGCAAGTAAAGCGGGCTTATTGGCTTGGACTCGTGCTTTACATTTTGAGCACACGCAGAACCATTTAAAAGCAATAGCTTTTGTACCAGGTACAATAAAATTGCAAACAAAAAATGCATTACTATTTTGAAATAACAAATATGAACTTATTGTCATTAATTTGTTTTGTTTTTCTTTATTTTCAGGTGGGTTTGTTGGATCCAGTTATTTAATGGCTAATCAATTCCAAAACGGAAATGAAATGTTGGCACATTTATCGGAAGAGCAAAAATTTTTACATGAAAAGAGAATGCGAGCTTTAAATGAATATTTAAAACATACTTCTAAATATGCTAAATATGATTCGTTAAATGATGAAAATATTATTGAAACGTTTATGAAAGCTCTCACTGATGAAAGGCCAAGAAAAATGTACAAAGTTGAGTCATGGCGTTACAAATTTTATTATAATTTATTTAAGTTGCCTTTTCCAGATACATTTCATAAATGGCTAATTAAAAGATTTTTAAATTTCCCTGATCCTAAATGAAATAATAAACCTTATTTTAACGCAATTGAATTTTATTTATATATAATATAGGTACCATCTTTATATATCGTTGGTCCTAATGTATGATCAATAATAATCATCCATATCCACACTAATATCTATAATAAAAACGAAAGTAACTCTTTCTGTCTGTTTGTTACATTTTCACGTTTAACCAGCTGAACCGGTTCAGATGAAATTTTGTATGGAGATAGATTGAGACCTGATAAAGATAGTATTTATGGAGTTAATTTAGGAAATTATCCCTTAAGGGGATGAAAAGAGGGGTGGAAGTTTGTATAGGGAATCGATAATTTCTTAAGTAAGGGTAATAAAATTATCATACCTACATCTATACATATAATAAAACTGTAGAAGTCAAATGTCTGTACATAGAAAAAAATGCTAAAAACCGAGTCAGAGGGATGTAAGAAGAAAAATAGAACAAATCCAGATTTTTTTCAAATTTTCTGTTTATCTGTTTGTTTGTTTGTACGGGCTAATCTCCGAAACTGTTGGACCGATTTAAATGAAATTTTGTATGGTGGTACCTTATATCCCCGGTCAACATCTTAAATACTTTTCATCCCGGAAAATTAAAGAATTAAAATTAATCCCGTGGGATAGTTAAAAAACTATAGTAACTTATACAGCTTACTACACAAAAACTACTGATTGGATTTTAATGAAGCTTTACAATAATATAGTTCATACATCAGAATAACAAATAGGCTTATTTTTATCCAAGAAAAATGTACGGTTTCCGTGGGATAGATTTGTTTTTGTTTGTCTAGAGGTGAACGCGAGCGAAGCGAGGTTTAGCCGCTAGTATATACCTATATAAAGTCTATCTATTCCATACTAAGCGTCAAAATAATATTTAAAAAAATTAATGTATAATTTAAAAAAAAATGCCGATGCTTAGTGTAGTAAATGTAGTATTCTAAAGAATGTTTATAATATTAGTACCAAATAAGTATTTTGCGAATTCAGTTGGATTTGAAAGTAAAGATGGTAAAATCATAACTTCATAAACTATGTGTGGATTAAAACCTAGTTGTCAAGGGCATTAATTCAAGTGTTAACTGTCAAAGTCCTTGTCAAATATCAATTTACAATTGTCAGTTGTCAAACTTTTGGCTATTTTTTGCTGTGATTGTGTGTTACTGATCTTTTATTCTACAACTTTAATTGCTTTATTGTTATTAGCGTAAACATTTTACATTATTGTCATTAAACATATGTTCCGTAGTACAATAGTTATTGTTACTTCATTATTCCACAATGGAAGTACAATTTGGATCAAATTCCGCCGAGGAGCCGGTGAGTCCTTTTACTGAATTCCTGCTAATCTTATTTTACTTATTATTAGTTAAAATAAGTTTCAAAAATGAAATATTATTTGAATTTCATGTATTTATATATTTTGAATATGAAATATTTTAGTATTACTATACTTTTATTACAGAACTTACTATACAAACTTCAGCGAAAAATCAAAGTATTTAATACTAACAACTCTTTAGCAAATAGAGGATATAATTTAGTGGCTTGTACTAGTAAATATGGTATAGTTTTCATAGCATCACCTAATGGGATGCTATCAGGTAAGCTCAAATTTACACATTTATTTTCTTATGCATGAATTAAGAAAAATGCTTAATACCACAATTTTAATCGCCTCATAATGATGAAAATCTTCTAATTAGAATTTATTATTCCAGTGTATTACTTAAAAGAATTAATTGATAAGGAATCTGATGCACAACATTTATTGTTGAAACTTCAAGTGTCTCCCACACACATTGCTGTAAACTGTAATCAAGAATGGCTTGCAGTTATTGGTGGACAAATGCTACTTGTTTACAAGTGCATGGACTTTCAAAATCCGGTATGATTTGTCAACAATGGGGCTACTACCTAATTATATCATACCCTAATTCTAAAAAAAAAATCCAACATTTTACTATTTCCGTGGCATTTAATTGTTTTATTTTTGTATTTAATGACATACAATTCAAGTTAAAAGTATTAAAACAATTTTAATTTTGTCAGAAAACTAAACTAAATTCCCGATGGAAATGTGTCACCACTCCATTAGGTTAGTGACCAAATATAATTTGACTATAATCATAATTGAAAATTTATAAAAACAAATATGAAGATAATTTACCTATCTTTATAAAGAAGACTAACTGTTTAAAAAAAATAAACATTGATATGATTGAGCAACATGAGAAGGGTTATTTTAAAAAAAAACATTTGTTTAAATAGATTATATAAAATTACTAGAGACACACACCCTCGCGCCGCTCGGGTTCGTTCCTAGTTACGTTTTAACATTTAGTATAGACTAGCAGAACCCGCGGCTTCGCCCGCGATCAAACTACGAAAAAAATAAACTTTTTCGCAATACATACTTTATTACTTGCAAAAATAAGTTTGTGTAAGTTTTATTATTTGTTAAACTATATATATTGGAAACAAATTTAATTTTAGCGATCGTAACTCAAAATATCTCGTATTTTAAAAGATGTTAAGCGTATATTTTGTAAGTAAATTTACACTTTAAGTATTTAGCAAGCTGCACTACCTGTATTTTTTGTACATTTTTCTACTCCATCTTTCCAAAGTTAGAGGAAGAGAGTACAATGATACAATCGCATACAATGTTTACGACTTTAGAATCATGTAACATGGCTAATATGGGTTTTTTTTAACTAACATACTAACAGGCTAACATCTACGTTATTTTTAAAGACCCAATGTACATACTGAAGTTTACAGTCTCCTTTCTTCTCCTTCTTTTTTAAGTTACGTATATAAAGTGCCATTCTTATTTTGTTGTAGCTTTTGTTAGAATTTTTAATATTATGTTAAGAATAAAACTCTTGATTCACTTAAGTTAGTCTATACTAAAAATACCAACCACAAATATAGGTTAGGTTCTCTTTCTCGCGCTCTAGGTCTATAAAATTTCACCGGCCAGTTTTACCCACTTAGAGGCTGAATAAAAAAAATTTACAATACATGTTTATTTAAGTGTATTGAAGAGCATTAATACCAAGTTTAAAGTAATTCTGATCATAAACTAATTTTTCTTCATATAAACAGCTCAACCCCCTTTTACCCTTTTAAGGGATAAATTTCGAAAAAAAAAATGATATCTGTATTGTTTTAGTTTTCATTTCAAAGGTAAATACCACTTTACGTGCATTAACTATAGAGTTTCATACAAACTTTCATCCCCTATTTTACCCCCTTAAGGGTTGAATTTCAAAAAATTCTTAAATACGTATTTATTCAATTGTATTAAAGAATATGAATACCAAGTTTCAAGTAATTTTGATCATAAATAATTGTTTGCCCATATAAACTTTATCACCCCCTTTTACCCTTTTAAGGGATGAATTTCGAAAAAAATCTAATACATATATTTCTTATTTTTCATTTTAAAGCTAAATACCACTTACCGTGCATTTCGCGTTAAGAATAACAGAGTTTCATACAATCTTTTATCCCCTGTTTTACCCCCTTAGGGGATGAATTTAGAAAAATCCGTTCTTAGCGGATGCCTACACTATATAAGGAATATGTCCTCTAAATTTCACGTTTCTACAACCAGCGGTTTAGGCTGTGCGTTGATCGATCAGTCAGTCAGGACAAAGCATTTTATGTATATATAGATTTCTCAGAGATGAGATATTTTTCTGCAGTAATAAGTATCCTATATGTTGACTCGGATAACCAGCTATCTTCACACCTAATTTCATCAAAATCTGTCTAGTGGTTTTCTCGTGATGTGGTCACAGACAGACAGACAGAAAGACAGATAGACAAAAATTCTAAAAACTATAGATTCGGCTTCTGCATCAATAATAATGACTATTTCAATAAGATTTTCCAAAAAATATTCAATGTACAGATTCAACTTGGTTGGAATTTTATTACATGTATAGATATCCAAAATGAAAAATAAAATATATTTTATAAGCTATCTGTCAAGGCAAGCATCTTAGTGGTGTCTTTTTTTATTTTAGGAAATAAGGCCAGCTGTGACTATCAAGTGTGATGTGAATCCTTCGACATTTGTGTCATCATTACAATGGAATCCTTGCATCCCTGATACTATTGGGATTGTATATTTTGATGGCACTCTCTTAGTCAGTCAAGTCAGTAATATGCAAGTGAAAAAGATACAATCTAATGCAAGGTGACATTTTATTTTATTACTTATTTTCTGTGGCATTGGTTATAAAAAGTATAATATTGAGGATTATATATACTACTAGAATCTCACCCTCGCTTAGCTCGGGTTTGTCCTTAGGTAGGTTTTAACGATTAGCATGTATATCCAACAGGAACCATATTTTTTTCCAGGATAAAAAGTAACCTATGCATTATTCCAGACTATAATCTATCTCTGAGCCAAATTTCATCCAGGTCCATTCAGCTATTCTGGCGTGATTGAGTAACAAACATCCATCCATCCAAATTTTCTCATTTGTACTATTTATTATTATTATGTTTATAATATTTATGAGATTATGGGATTTCTGTTTTGAATTTGCTCAAACACCTTGAGCCATTATAGTGTTTCATTCTACTTTTGTAGTAATTCCTTAAATATATTTAAAATGAACTTTAAAAAGAATGTCAATTTGATGCATTATTATAATTTTTTTATTAATTTTTAGATGCCTTTGTTGGAGTCCTAAGGGCAAGCAACTGGTAACTGGTAACACTGATGGAACACTCACTCAGTACAAACCAGACCTATCACAAATGAAAATGGTTCCAACACCAAGATTATTTGAAGGAGCTCCTGTTGAAGCAATGGCCATTTATTGGATTGCTACCTACCAGTTTGCAGTTACATATAAAAATGCAGCAGATAACAGCCGTCCAGGTACAATATTTTAATATAGATATCCTGTAAGCTTTACATATCTGAAAAGATAAAAAATGAACTATAGTTTTACTTATAATATATTGGATACTAGTGACTCATCCTTCCTTGCTTCAGGTTTATTCCTAGACAAAAGCAAATTTTTCCAATGGGAACCGTACATTTTTTTCGGAATAAAAAATAACCTTAGTGCTATTCCAGACTATAATCTATCTCTGTGCCAAATTTTATCTAGATCCATTCAGCCGTTGTAGTTTGAAAGAATAACAAACATTCATCCATACATCCATTTGTCCTCACAAACTTTTACATTTTTAATATTAGTAGGATTAGTATGAATTACGTTATCTATATAGTAATACGTGAAGCAAAAACTTTGTACCCCTTTTTACGAAAATTGCGCGGACGGAGGAGTATGAAATTTCCCACACTTACAGTTCATATAGAGAAGGAGTGCAGAATTCATTGAGTTTCAAATCACAACGATTCTCAAGAAGTTTCATTTCAAAAAAACATTTATTGGTCATTTATATTTAGAATATTAACTTATATTTTCAGCTGTAACAATAGTCAATACCCCCAAAGGAGGTGCACCAACGTGCATCAATTATGAAGACATTTGCTACAGTATGGGGTCTAATAGACCCTGGTATTATTATTTACAAGGAATTTCTCACTGGTAAGTTACATTACTTTCACTTCAAGGTAACTGTAATAAATAAAAGTATCTTTGTACTTATTAACATTTTAAAGTAAACCTATGCCTTTAAATTACTGAACCAATTTTAATGATTTTTTTACTGTTGGGCAGAGTATTCAGAGAAAAAGGAAATAACAGATAATAAAGTAATATGAAATTAATCTTTATTTTTTTTTATGTTACATTACTATCAATTTAAATATTTCACTTTTAATTATGTTATTGGTGTCAATCTTTTTAATCATAGAAAAATATTTGCATTTTTAAAAGCATTACATACGTAAAATCAAAAAATTTAGAACTGTTTATTTTGTAGCTATGTAAATATAATATATAGTCTATATATTTCATACTAACCTTTAAAACGTAAAGTAGGGATAAACTCGAGCGAAGCGAGGCTGAGTCGCTAGTAATTAATATTCTATTATAATAACAATTGGTATTAAATCAAGACATTTTTTAATAGTTTTTCTTTACAGGAATTTAATATTGACATCATCATCCAACAGTATGGAAATAGCAACATTGGCCACCATGGATGGTTCTAATTGGGTACAATGGTGCCAGGTATGATATTATACCTTTATAATATTAAACTCTAATATTATTCTGTGACAGTGGTAGTCTGGTGGTAACATGCTTGCTTAGGAAACTAAGTCAAATAGGTTCAAATCCCGAGTCTCCGACCTTTAATATTTTCATGTGCGGATCATTTTCAACATGTTAACAGTTAACACTTGCCTAACTGTTAAGGAAAACATCGTGAGAAAATCTGCATGTATTAAAGGGAGACCTGTGCTCAGTATTGGGATGTTAAAAAGGGCTGGATACATAATATTCTTTATTATTTGTTAGAAAATAAATGTGGAACTGTAATATATTTTTGAAAACAACTAATTTATATGATTTTACTATTATGAACTTTAAATTATTTATATTAATTTTTGTATTATATCCTATGAAAACTTGTCTAATATGAGATCATTCTTAAATTGTAACAAACATACATTTTTCAAGTTAAATAATTTACATAATATATTTACAGCCAGACGAAGCAAGACCTGAATTGCCTTTAACAGATAAAAAGCAAGAGAATTATCCAGTTGGTATCTGTATAGACACGGCGGCCATACATCAGTTACCTTGGGGTAAATATCCTATATATCATACTAGCATTAGCCGCGGCGTCGCCCGCGTTTAAACTTTCGATATAAACATCAGTTTTTACAATGATGTATGGAATATTAAATTACATACAAATCTACTTTACATAATATATGTATGTATTTTTGTTATTATTAATTCAAATTTTAATAATTATATTTATTTCAGGTGAAAACCAAACACTTCCACCAATGCCTTTACTGCATGTAGTGTCTCAAACTGGATGGTTATCTATATTTAATGTGATTAATTTGAACAAATCAGCACAACAACTATGCAGTCCCATACAACCATTGCTGTTGCCTAATACTGCTTTAACATCGTAAGTATTAAAACGATTTAATATAGTAAGTATTAGAGGCAGTGATACCCAAGTGAAAAGAAAACGAGTGAAAATGGTTCAAATCCCGGGTCTGATATTTTCATTTGCAAATTATTTCTTACGCTGTAGGAAAACAACGTGAGGAAATCTACCTGTATGTCTGAAAGAACCTAGCAAGTTTTCCAAAGACATGTGCAGTCTGCCAACCCGCACTTGGCCAGCGTGGTGGACTATGGCCTGATCCCCCTTGTGTTGAAGGGAGGCCCGTGCCGAGCAATGCCACGTTAAAATGGGCTGAATACATATTATTTAAATTATTTAAAATTATTATTAAGTGGTTATAAATGTCATTTATTTTTTAGCAATATACCTGACGACGTACCAGCACAACCGCAGCAACCACCAGCACCTATTGCCCAACCAAAGGTTATTATTATGACTTTTCAAAATAAAATTGTACTTTTATTGACATTATATCTTCTCCCTCTTTCTTTTTTTATTTGCTCTTTTTTCTCCTAATTTTAAATTACATCAGTGTTAAGGCAAATAACAAAAAAATATATATTAAAAATTAGTGAACTTAAAATGGTTCCAATTCTTCACAACAGAACACATTGTATAATAAAAAATAATAATGTCACTTAAAATATTTAAGACTTTTCTTACCTAAACTGTATTCTTAGCTGTTGGACTGATATTAATACTGTGAGTAAATTTAAAAATTGACGATTCAGAAGTACTTCTAAGAGTCCCATCGAATATACTATATTTTGACCTCGAGTTTGAATCTAAAATTATATTTCGTTTTTAGCAACCTCCTCAAATGCAAACAATGCAACAGCAACTGCAACAACCAACTGCTCATCAACCACAAATGCAACAACAATTAAAGCAACCCCAACCACAGCAACCAGCGCTACCACCGCAACCACAAATACAACAACCAACACCAATCGCACCGAAGCCTGTGCCCCAAACGCCCAATAGCGCATTTCAACCAGGTATCGTATATTTAATTATGGAAGTCCATAAACCAAAATAAAATGTTACAAATCTATATATATAAAACAAAGTCGGGTTTTTTACAACACTTATAAGTCGAGAACTGCTGGACCGATTTTTATGATCTTTATTTTGTTGGATTTGTCGCCGCCCCGAATAGCAGAACAATTATTAAAACATCAAAAATTTTACGAAAAAAAAATTCTAAATGGCTAACGCTGGCTAATAACTATATTTTATATCCATTTGAAACGTACCTAGGGACAAACCTGAGCGAAGCGAGGGTGAGCCAATAGTTTAATATACTAGCCACTCACTCTCACTTCGTTTGGGTGCGTCCCTAAGCTTAAATGGTTTAGGAACGCCATCGATCAACAATAATACTACTAGATAACGTGTCACATACAAAATCAAAGCTAAATTCTGTCCGCAAAAATATGTACTTATAGAGCTACATTTGTATACTGACGAACCAAGACAAAGTCTTATAATAGGTTTATTTTCAACCTAATCAACACCATAACACCTTGTAATAAAGTCACAAATCTTCATATTATCATCATACACTTAGGATCATTTCGTAAGTTTTATAATTATTGTAAAATGAACCTTATATTAAAATACATAAAGCACTTTTCCCGTTGTTGCTTTGTGAGCTAAATCGTTATGTTTTGTTTCTATTTGCTTCTTTGAATTTCACCAAACGTCCTTAGCGGATTTAAAATTGTTCAAAATTTCATTTTTATATTATTTCGTAGGTTAAATCTTATTGAATTAATCTGCATGTACTTACCGAAAATAAGACACTCCGTCCGAAAGAATTCTTCTTCGCGCATTATTATTGCATCTTTTAAATACACATAGCGGCATTGTGAACGTGTTAACGCTTGCAGTGTTTAAATACAACTAATCGAAATATAAACTCTCTTTTCAATTGAGCTGAAATCTACCGAGACGGATTTCTGACGCCAACACGATATCTAGTAGTATTGTTGATCGAACAGGAACGGAAAAAAGACAAACACCCAGAGATTTTTTTGCGTCAGAAACCTTCGTAGGCGTATACAGAATAACCCACCACAGTTTCATCACAATTAGATCAAAGGCTTAGGAACGCATTAGGACTAACAAACGCACATTAATTTTTATTTACTTATACATATAAATAGATTAAATTTTTTTATGTTAACTTTAAACTTATACCAACAAATAGTTTCCAATCATTAGCCTACACCTAAATATAAGCTACAATCAACAGGTGATTGTGCTTATTATAAAATTATTATTATTCCGCTGTTTCGTCTTCCAGCGTCTCAGCCGTATGGAGTCAAGAAAGAAACGACACCAGTTACAACCGAAACACCAACTTCAATGGTAATATAACATACTAACTAAATATTTTCAATAGTGGTATAGATTATAGTGCTGTTCTACAAGATCTTTTATGTAACTCGTCAGGTGAATCCATTGTATAACAGTTTTCGAGTAATGTAAAAGCAGATGTGTGATGTGTGGGATAATATTATATAGATATTTGTTTTCATATGTTAATTAGTATGCTGTCGTGTTGGTGGTATCTGTCTTGCACACAGTGCTAGCCTTAGTGAGATCGCCCTGACCGAAGTTCGATGTGCAAGAATTTATTGTTACAGTACAATTCAAAACAAAAAAAAAAAAGAAGTTTCTAGCTATTAATAAAAGTGAATCGTGGATGAAGTCACGGGTTTAAGCTAGCAGAATAGAAACTATAAAGATATTTATGTAAATTTTCAAACTAAAGTACATGAAGTTTAAAACTATGTATGTTGTTTGTTTTTATAGCCTCAACCGAAAGCTACAGTCCAAGTACCAAAACCCCAACCAGTAGAAATAACAGCTGCAATGAAACTAGAGCAAGAGAGAATTAGCAAAGCAAAAGCGAACCAAGAACTGAAGAAAATGCTTATCAAAGAAGTAAATGATTTTCAAATGGAGTTGTACAATTTTATGAAAATGACTCAAGAACGACAAGAAAAGGTAAATTACTGTATGGCTATCTCATCTATACAGATAAATAAAATTGAAATGTCTGTTTGTGATATCAAAATAACAGCTTTATACTAAATGCATATGGAATTATATATGTACGGTACTTTAAGAAAAAACCAAATTTTAAAATTTTTGTCTGTCTGTCTGTTCTCCGAAACGGCTGGACCAATTTTAACGGGACTTTCACTGGCAGACTTTCACTGGCACTGAGTAAAGCGGGTTCAAATCTCGGGTCTTACCACCTCTGATATTTTCATGTGTGAATCATTTTCAATATTACTACCCCTTATCTTACTATAAAGAAAATCGTGAGGAAACTTATATGTCTGAGAGAAGTTTTCGAAAGACATGTGAAGTCCGCCAACACGCACTTGGCTAGCATTGTGGACTATGGCCTGATATCTTTCATATTGTGGGAGGCCCGTGCCGAGTTGTGAGACGTTAAAAAGTGCTGAATACATTCTAATGTATACTGTAAATGATTGCCGATCAAACTGACTGAAAATTTTTGAGTGAGTTAGTGTTTGTTAATTCTTACTTACGGTTTATGGTATGGTATGTATTTAACATCGCCTGTCTGCCTGTAAAAGTCCTATCAAATTCGGCCCAGCCGTTTCAGAAATTAGCCGGAATAAGCAGGACAAACAGACAGACAGAAATTTTAAAAATAGTATTTTTTTTTCTTATAAGTATCGTATATACTCTCATATGCATTTATTAAAGAGCTGTTATTTTGACATTACGAACAGACACTTCAATTTTTATTTATCTGTATGTATTATAGATGTTGAATAATTATTTTTCGAATATTTTTCATATCTAGTTGCAACAAGAATTACAATCAGCGAATTTAACTACGGAAATAGACATGGATGCGGAGAAGTTAAGAAAGGAATGCTCCATGGAAGACTTACGAGACACTGTCATACAGCTCAAGTTAGAACTAGTACGTACGTGCGCCGCCGTCGCCGAAGCCAGAGCACACGCTGAGTGAGTATAATATTAATACTTATTTTAGATTTACGCAAATAGAAATAATAAAATAGAAAAAATCATGGTTAAAAATTCGAATGAAATTATTTTTCGCCGTTTTATATTTATTTAAAATAGCATGGTCACGGGAGAGACGGATTTTTGTCATCAAAAGTTATAGTTATTACAAACAGTGCCTGCCTACAAAATTATACTAATAATTTGGAAGAATTGCATCATAGGACCTAGGATATTAAAAATTTTAATATTTTTAAATTTTATTCTAATGACAACTCCAATTAGAAATATGTATCTATCTATTTAAATTTTTGGTACTTTGGTGGTGTATTAAGTGTAATTAATTATTTTTTTCTATATAGAGCAAAAGACCAACGTGAATGGACGCAAATGGACCCTCTAACAGCCAAACGTATAGCGTCAGTGAAAAAACTTTCATACTATGTACAAAATCAACTCGATCAAGCGCAGAAAGCTCTTGATCATAAATGGAACGAAATGATCGCAAGAGATGAATACAGCAAGTAAGTATAAATGTCTGTTTTTTTATCGAAATGAATTGAAATGAATGAAAACATTTTTATTAATTGGCTTATACAAGCACTTTAGTTAGCTACTTTCTTTAACTAATCACGAAAATTTATAATATGTATGTATTTAAAGTTATATATGTGTAGTGTATCAACTATCTGGTATCCGTAACACAAGCTTCGTAGCTTACCATGGAACTAGATGGTGTTGTGTGTTAATGTCCCCACATAAAATATGCATGTAATCAAATTTCAGCTTTAAACGTATGTATTACTTCTTATTATATTATTTATTTTTTAACTTTAGAAGTATGTGAAATTTGGTAGCACAATAATACGATAGTCTGATGATGGAGTAGGGATGTTGACTGTTAAACTCTAAACGCTACCAAGAAAACTTTTCGAGTTAAGCCTTATTTGATTGTTGTGATGTTTCCTATATTTTAAAGTTGATCAGAGGCACATTATTTTTAAGTATTCCCAATTAAGATCTAATTTTGTAATTGGTTTTCAAATGTTAATTGATATTAAAGTATCAAGCCTTTTTGTGATTTTTTGTATAGAATGAATAATCTGACTATACTATTATTTTATCTATGTCTTAACTGAAGCAACTTCACTATACAATAATATTTGGCATAACGTTACTGTATATGTAATTATAAATTATGTTTTCCAGGCCCGGAGATCGTATGATACGTCCAATATTAGACGATGTGTATCAGCCTTTAGTAAAACAGCAAGAAATAATCAGTAGACAGCAGGCTATGATAAAAACTTTGAAAAACACTATGAAAGAATGCAATATCACACCAACGTTTAGATCCTCGTCGCTTTTACGAAACACGCCTTTTAAGAATAAGTAAGTTATGTGTTACTAGCAAACTTTGAAAAACAAAACAAATCTATCCCTCGGGAACCGTACATTTTTTCGGGATAAAAAGTAACCTATGTGCTATTCCAGACTATAATCTATTTCTGTGGCATATTTCATCCAGATCCATTCACCTGTTCTGGCATGATTGAGTAACAAACAAACATCCATCCATCCAAACTTTCGCATTTATAATAATAATTAATGGGATTATAGGTATAGATTATTTATGAATAAATTTTGAAAAATAACATAGAGTCCACCCCGCACCGTCTGGAGATGGATCACAAACGCTGATCCGGTTATCAAACAGAAATTAGACAATTTAACAATGAAATATTAGAAATTATCCAGAACAACAAATTTTAATAAGTTTCCCTTATTATACAAATATTAAATTCCTTTAGTTTTGTGTTCTTTTTTTCATTATTGTTTTTAATTTATTTTCTTATGTAAACCATTCAAATCTAAAGAAAAACTAAACGTTATATAAAAATTTTGAGACAGGACATTTGCATAAACAAATGAAATATCATTTTTAATTACCATGTTTTTATTTCAGAGATCCACTATCAAAACTGACAAAGAATATCTTAAACATGAGTATTGAACCTCAAAACAAGGCGAAGGAACAGCTATTAAGTTCCCAAAAATTGGACGCTCTCAGAGATGTACTGTCCAATCATAAACCTATTAAAATTAAACCAGTGAGCGTGGAAGTTACTCAACACTTGGAAAATATGAAGAAGAAATATGAACAAAGTGTACGGGAAAGAGAATTGAAGGAGGAAGCTTTAAATGCTTTGGCTAAAGAAGTTAAAGTACCTGGTAAGTAATTACTGTTGTAATAAAAATAAGACTAGTACTGTAACACACTCGCTTAGAAAACGAAAGGGATTCAAATCCTAAATAATATAAATTAACTAGCAAAACCTGCGGCTTCGCCCGCGTTCAATCTATAAAGAAAACTCTTTAGGTTTATGTTACACAATAACTCACCCTCGCTCGGGTTCGTCCCTATGTATTTATATATTTTATATTATTGATTTATTGACATTTATGATTACTGCTCCGGTTCTTTAGATAGTAGCATGATGATATATAGCCTTATAGCCTTCCTCAATATACGGATTATCTAATGCAAAAAGAATTTTTCAAATCGGATTAATATTTGCTGAGATTAACGCGTTCAAACAAACAAACAAACAAAGTCTTCCTCTTTATTATATTAGTATAGATGACGTCGAGCTTCTCGATGGAATCAGAAGGTGGATAGAGAAACTCTACAACAGTTAGTAGGAATTTTCCGAGTTTTAGCTATAGTTTTAGTCGATGATTATTATTCTTTTTAATTGTACATTTTAGTACTTCCTTAGATTTATGCGAATATTTGACATTTTAAATAATACTATATTTTCGGATTATTTCGCGGGTTTATTTTGATTTTTGCTTCCCGACGTTTCGAATGCTTTACAGCAATCATGGTCACGGGAGAGACTAAGGTGTTAGACGTCTCAAAGGCGTTATATACTTGTTACAGATAGTGCCTACCCACAATTTACAAAAATGATTTTAAGAATTCAATAATGGCACCAGAGTACTTTACAAATTTTGATGATTTTGATGATTTTTTGATGAATTCTTATTTAAAATGTACATTTTAGATTCATAAAATTCAGTTTTAAGGAAGCAAATGTAAAAATTAAATGTCGAGTTACTAAAATTTTTACCTTTTTTTTATATTGTGACTAAAGTTTTATTTATATTGCAAAGCATTTTTTAATAATTACAATGAAAGATGCTATAGAATATAATATCTATCTACACTTTTAGAAATTAAAGAAGAAAAGCTATCGTTCCCGCAAATGCCAGTGAAGCAAGAGCCCAAATTTGTTACGCCGAGTTTTAGTCAAGTTGTACCTCAAGTGACGTCAAACTTGTTGAAAAATGAAGGAAATGCCTTTAAAGGTCCGATTGGAGGTATACCTACATATGGATGTAAGTAATAATACGTATTATTTATATAAATAATAAATAAATATGTTGGGACATTAACATATTTATTTATGTATTATTTATCTATATCTTATTTTCTCATATCTCGATTATTATTTTAATTGACATGACGAAAGAAATGAAATTTTTAATCTAAATTTGTTTGAATTTTAATTTGTTTGATGATCTATGAATAAACGAATGGGCGTGTGTGCGTGCGTATATGTGTATGTGTTTGTGCGCGCGCATGTGCGTGTGAGTGCGTGTGTGTGTGCGTGTGTATGTCTGTCCATGTATGTACGAGTGTATTGTACTTGTCACGCTATTATATAAGATATTATTAATGTAAAAGTAATCATTTATATTGCAACCTCGAAATATATTACTACAAAACTTTATCTTACAGTTACACAAGCAGCTGTACCTGAAGCTAAATCAGACATAGTGAAGGAATCTCCAATAAAAACACCGTCGTATAATTTTAAACCAGCAGTTCCAGTCGCTAGAACATTGTTTGCTGATGGTATTGTTTTTACTGAATAATTAAAGAATATATAAAAATATAAAGTATAGTTTAGTTTCATGGAGGTATAATTTAAGTTATACTTTACAAAGTTTGCATGACAATATTGATATACATTATTTGTTGCCAAGGTTTTATATGTATGCATCTTTATTAGATATATTTTTGAAACTAAATTGAATCAAATTAAAACAAATTCATCCTAAAGATATCAGAAACAAATATAACCCTCGCTAAAAAGGTTTTTGTTACTATTTTTGACCCTTATTGTTTAAATTGCACCGTTCTAATTTCTGATAATTTTATATATGAAAATTTAAAAAATATATTTTGCTCTACATTTAATAATTGTGAACTATTCTTTGTGTAAGAAAAAATTGTAAATTTATACTACACAATGTTTTCATAGAACCGAAAGAAGAAAAGCAAGTAGAAGCCACTCCAAAACCAGTTCCGGCTATGCAACAACCTACTGCTGAACAGAAAATGAACGCAAGTCAAAATACAAAGAGTTTGTTAAGACAATACATTCTGAGGGACTCAAACGAAAGTGCATCACAGAATAATGATAATAAGAACGACTTGAATACTTTCATGGGACAGAATATTTGTTCGCCGACAGCATTTGGAAGTAAGTTGTATTTTATTGTTATTTATTATTTGAAGACACGTTTGGCTCAGTTTGTAGTGTTGTGTTTGTAGTACTTGTTGTTCGAGAGGTCGCGGGTTCGAGTCCCGCTGGAGGCATTCATTTGTGTGATGAGCATGAATGTTTATACTCCAGTCATGGGTGTTTATATTTATAATTTGTATGTATTTAAAGTTTTATATGTGTATTGTATCAACTATCTGGTATCCATAACTAACTATTCTTTTAAATTGTAGTGTTATTATTATTATTTTGTAATAAAGGATTTAATAAATTAAAATTAAGTTTTAAGCTATATATAGTAGTGTGTGTTTTTTTAATAGTAATCGAAACCATCCATGATTAAATTTGAAATATCAATATTATAACTATAATTTATCTCTTCCATATTATGGAAGAATTACTTAAAGTTAGGTTAGGTTAATGATAAAATTTAAAATTTCATTATTAAACCAAGCCAGAAATCGAACTTACTATATAAAAAAATAAAACACATTTTGATATTACTAGCATAAATCTATTCTCCAAAAAAGTCGAGTAAATTCTACATTTTATATTGTAAAAAAAATATTTCAGTTGCTAAACCTCAAGCAACAGCGGCGCCATCTGCAGTGTTTGCTTCAAAACCCATAACCGACATGGCTAATATGTTCAGTAAATTCCAAACCGAAGAGCCTGCTTCTACTGGAACCTCCAAACCGCCGAATGATGAAACAGGCGAATCAGAAACTACCGGTCCTAAAGAAAAACCAATAACAAATATGTTCAGTCTAAAAACATCTACGCCTTTGGTTAGTAAGAACCAGAATGTTCCAGACGTCATAAAAGGCGGTCAAGGATTTGTATTCAGTAAAACGGATAAAGGTTTTGTTAAGACTAAAGCTGAAGAAAACTTTGAGAAGTCAAAAGAGAATGTTCCAGATAAAGATGGAGATAATCAAAAAGCGGTGGATAAGAAAGAGGATTTGAAGCCATCCGTTGCGCCAATGACTAGTAAAGCGCCCGCTCAATCAGTTATTATAGGTAATATTTCAATAATTTTCCATATTATATTTTTAATTAGGTTAGGTTTTTAAAATTTTATCGCTTATGTAAAGTATATAATGTGTGTTGAACTCGTGCACTTGTTTTTCTATTTGTCACAATTATTGCAGTTTGTTTATCTAAAGTGTGAAATATATTTTTCTTTTATTTTGTAAAATTTTTATTTTTTATAATACATACTCGTAAGTAAATTATTTTTTTGTTCTATTGTTCTACAGTTGACCTCAAAAAACCTGCAGCTGAAGCCAAAATAGAGAAAGTACCCTCATCTATATTCGGTAGTGCTCCGTCGTCACCACCACCTACAGGTAAAAAATAAATATTTGATCATCAAAAACCTATATAAAAAGATTTCTTAAGAATTTAAACTATAATACCATGAATCTATATTAAAAAAATTAAAAAAAAAAAACATCAACAAGGAAACAAACAACTTCTTTTTTCTTTTGACTAAATGTTTTTTCTTTCTTATTTCCTAGTTTCCAAACTACAACAAGGATTCCTTGCAATTTCAACACCAACCGATTCAACTAAAACAACAGAGACCACAACAACAACGGACAACAAAACTAATACAACTTCTGCACCAAAAAGTCCTGTGTCAGAAGATAAGAATACCACAACTATAACAATAACAATACCTAAACCCAAAGAAACTGAATCTGCAAAAGATAATAAAATAGAGACTCAGGCTGAAAACTTAAGTGAAACGAAAACTCCACCTGTCACATCTACATCTACTGCACCCACTAGTGTAGAATCAAAACCTACAGTATTAACCATTCCTACACCAGCGTCTAGTGCCTCACAACCTGCGTTTTCCCCTAATTCATCAATATTCTCATCAAACTTTGAAACTCAAACAACGCAAGGATCAATCTTCGGAACTCAAACTCAAGCTCAAAGTATATTTACAATTCAAACCCCTCAAGCGACATCTACATCTGTTTTTGGAACATCATCAGCTCAAAGTTTGTTTTCTGCTGCCGCCTCCAAATCAATGTTTGCGAGTACTAAAAGTGCGTTTGGAACTACAACTACTACTACACAGAGTTCCGTGTTTGGATCAAGTCCCGTTTTTGGAACTTCACAATCTACACCTAGTCAAGTTTTTGGAACTTCGACACAAGGTTCTATTTTCGGAAATACAACCACAACTCAAGCATCTGTGTTTGGAAACCAAACACAAACAACACAAGCGTCAGTTTTCGGAACACAAACGTCTCAAGCGTCGATTTTCGGTAGTCCAACTCAAACGGCTTCACCATCTATTTTTGGGAGTGCAACATCTACAACTCAAGCCTCAGTTTTCGGAAGCCCAACTCAAACTAGTCCAGCATCTGTGTTTGGGGCTCAAAGTCAAACGACTCAAGCGTCAATATTCGGAACGCCAACTCAAACGACTCAAGCATCCGTTTTCGGGTCGCCAACTCAAACGACTCAAGCATCCGTTTTCGGGACGCCAACTCAAGCGTCTCAAGCATCAGTTTTCGGGACGCCAACTCAAACAACTCAAGCGTCGGTTTTCGGGACGCCAACTCAAACAACTCAAGCGTCGGTTTTCGGGACGCCAACTCAAACAACTCAAGCGTCAGTTTTCGGAACGCCAACTCAAACAACTCAAGCGTCTATTTTCGGTACGCCAACTCAAACAACTCAAGCATCAGTGTTTGGAACACCAACAACGACAGTACAAAGTGGTTCATTATTTGGTGGTGGCGAAACAGATTTATTCGCATCTGCAAATATTTCCACAACGAATGCTCCAACTCAAGCCAGTGGAGGAAGTATTTTTGGAAGGTAAATTTTGCACACATTTTCAATAATTCGTTTATTATATTTTATTATTATTATATCTTAAATAAATCGTTTTTTTAATTACTTTCTAAAGTAACACAAAATCTATACAAAAAATTATTATAATTAAGTAATTTACCTTTGCTGGATACCTTTCACTTCCGTAGAAGTTTTTATCGTATTCATGACCAATTACAAAAAGAGGAGGTGCTAATTTCAAGTGTATAGATTTTTTATTTGTATGCTATGTCAGTAAATAACTTCGTCGATCAAGAAGCAATTTTCATAAATATGGGACCACCCATATATAAATTTCCAAAATGACGTCTATCCATAAAAGTGGAATACTTACAAGTGTTTTTGTTTTTTTTTTTATAAAAACTAGAAGATCTTTTTAAACAAAAGAATAATTATTTTTAAATAGATTCAAATTATTTATCACATTACAGTATAAATGCATGTTATTGATAAAATTATTAATATCGATATGAGCATGAAAAATTCATAAAAAAAGCTTTATATGTGCACAGTTCATCCGGATCAGTGTTCGGTAGCAGCAATACAAACGTATTTGGTGGTAAAACTAGTTTCACGGGTTCGAATCCAACTGCATCTAATATATTTGGCGGTGGAGGAGCAACGACCTTCGGCCAAAAACCTGCTACCGATTTTTGGAGTGGTGGTAACACTAATAGTGGTTTTGGATCGACTGGTTTTGGTAAGACTTTTGAAATATTAACAACATATTTTTATAATAATAAAATTGTATTTATACATAAAGTTATCACTACATAGTATAAAACAAAATCGCTTTCCGCTGTCTGTCCCTATGTATGCTTAGATCTTTAAAAGCACGCAACCGATTTTGATGCGGTTTTTCTTAATAGATAGAGTGGTTAAAGAGGAAGGTTTATATGTATATACACATACATGTATATAGTACCGAAAAGCCGAGAAATTCAAAGATTTGTATTTCATACTAACCGTTAAAACGTACCTAGGGACGAACCCTAGCGAAGCAAGGATGAGTCGCTAGTTTATGATAAAAGTCACAATTCCACCTTATAAACTTGATACATAATTTAGGAATTTAAGTCTTAATTTACTATAAATAAAAAGACTCTTTATGAACTATTTTTAATTGCTCTAAAGATTATTTTTTTTATTAAAATAATTCTTTTTTTATTAGGTTATGTCTTTCTTAAGTGTTGAATTACTTAAGTAATTTTTTGAAAATGAAGTATATAATACCTATAAAAAATAATAAGTCATATGATTATTTTAATCCTAAAGATATTTTTATTTATTATAATATTTTTTCTCAGGTCAACAACCAACTACTCAATCGTCATCCATGTTTGGCACGTCAGGTGGCAGCTTCAGTACGCCCAACGCGCAACCGTTCGGTAGCCCGCAACCGTTCAGTGGTGAAAACAAACCATCAGTGTTTGGATCTCCGCAGCAACAATCAGGTTTGTAAATATTTATCTAGATAGTCAAAATTATTATAAATACATGGAATATTATTAGTTATTATAATACTTTCTTAGATTTACACGAATATGTGACATTTTAAATAAAACTATCTTTTCGGATTTTTTCGCGGATTTATTTTGATTTGTGGTTCCCGACGTTTCGAATGCTTTACAGCAGCGGCCGGCAACCTTTCAGCAGGAAAGAGCCACAAGGTGGTAATATCTAGTAAAGGCGGGCCGCACTTGTGAGAGCAAAAAAAAAACATACCACAGAATGTGACAATTCCTAAAATGGCTCTTAAATGCTCATCTGTGAGACGAGGAACACATTTATTTTTTCGGTAATTACAAATTGAAAATGTTCGCATAAACGAATAAAGTACGCATAAAAAGTACTTAAAAAGCATAAAAACAGTCACGGGCCGCATGGAGGCAGCTCGCGGGCCGCGGGTTGCCGACCGCTGCTTTACAGCAATCATGGTCACGGGAGAGACTAAGGTTTAAGATGTCTTAAAGGCATTATAATATAGTTATTAGAGACAGCCCACAAAATAACAAAATGAATTCAAATAATTAAAAAAAAGTCGGGAATCAAAAATCAAAATAAATCCGAGAAAAAATGCGAAAAGATAGTTTTATTTAAAATAGTTCTTATAACTTCAAAATAATAATAAAATAAAAGTTTCCAAACCATATAATAAGTAGATTTATACTGTGTATTTACATATTTTGTGAGACAATGGTTGTTTTGTAACTACAAAGGCCGTCTGATTTATGAAATACTTTAAATGTAATTATTCCACTCGAGTTGAGATTTAAGGTATTTATTGAAGAAATCATATATAGGTGTGCACTTAGCACAGATATTCTACAACATGTGGTTTGTTCACAAACTGAAAAAAAAAATTAAGTGAAATCTCCTCTTTTTTTTAAGGTCGGTTAAAAAAACAGACTATTTTTTTACTATGTATAATATAAATATTAACACAAGGTAAATTGTATGAATGAAACTAATTAAAAATTATTTAATAAAAACATTAATTATTGTAATATTTGTTTTGTGTAATGTCAATACTTTATTTGCAGCACCAGCTTTCGGAGGGTCGCCTGTGTTTGGATCTAAGCCTGTATTTGGCGGGTCACCGGGGTAAGTTATTTTTTTATACCTTTTGTATGGTAAATGAAACGTTTCTTGCATTTACATGTTTACCCCAATTTTTATAACATGAATATTGCTTTACCCTCATAGAATTAATATATATATAGTATTTGTTAGTTTGTATCAACGCAATAGTTACACGAATCATTCTTTAGATTACAGAAAAGCTATGATGTAACCTAATTATTATCTTAGATTTTTTTTTTTTATTTAATGGTTTGACCTTATGAATTCACTATTGGACTACTATTACAAATGCGAAAGTTTGTATGTCTGTATGTACTACGTTTATTACAACTTCTCGCTAGAACGGCTGCATGGATTTTGAAGATACACGTAACAAATGTATGTATTCAGCCCTTTTTAACGTCCCACTGCTGGGCACGGGCCTCCCTTCAATACGAGGGGTATCAGGCCATAGTCCACCACGCTGGCCAAGTGCGGATTGACGGACTTCACATGTCTTTCGAAAACTTGCTAGGTTCTCTCAGACATGCAGGTTTCCTCACGATGTTTCCCTTCACCGTAAGACAAGTGGTAGTCATGTTACAAATGATTTGCACATGAAAATATCAGGGGTGCGAGACCCGGGATTTGAACCCGCTCCACTCGGATTTCCAAACGAGCGCGTTACTACTGGGCTACCACTGCCTATAAACTGCCTATAAACAAATGTATGGATATACAAGTATTGCTCATTTAATATTATAAGATGTGTTACGTCTTTAGTTTCGGACAACCGGCTTTCGGTGGTTTCAACAAGAGCCCTAGCAGCGGTTTCGGAGCGCCCGCTTCGTTTGGAACCGGCGGCTTCGGTGCTTCTGCCTTCGGTAGCACTTCACCTGGTAAAATGTTTGGCAACAGTACACCTAGTGAGTGGATTGATTTATATTATTTATACACTACACTATATAATTATAAATGTGAAAGTAATCGTTTGTCTGTTTGTTACCTAAAAACCCTTAAACCCTTAACAGATTTTGATTTTGGTAAAAACGTAGATTGCATTATGAGGACGAATGTAGTTTTTCATTCCACTCTCGTTTACGATGTGGTTACTAGAAGTAAAAAAAATATATTTCGCGTTGAATATTATTGAATATTATTTGGGATACAACAGTTTATGTTTCTAATATTTTTTATATTGTTTAAAGTGTGTAAAAATTATGTAATAAAACTAAGACTAAAAATATAATAAAATCAAAACCAAACAAAATCACCAAATTGTAAAGCTAAAAAAATTAAATCACTAAATTCACCTACATGATCAAAGTTAAACATTAAGATAAAGTATTTTTGATATAGGTACTAAACTTATATTCATATTTTTTTTTTAATAAAAGACTTGCAATTCGAATTTAAAATAAGGACAATTAAAAAATAATTATTCGTACTTGACGAATAATAAATAATAGAAGCTGTTGCTATTTGTCCGATAATCGGTTGAATAAAACATATATTATTCGTCCGACTATTGTCGGTTTGTACGAATATTTACCACTTCTTTTGTTTTATAATGTAAAATAAATAAAAAATAACCTGAACTTACCAAGCTGAAAACATATTATTATTCAACACTTTTTAACGTCCTACTGCTGGGCACGGGCCTCCCTTCAATACGAAGGGGATCAGGCCATAGTCAACCACGCTGGCCAAGTGCGGACTTGACATGTCTTTCGAAAACTTTCTAGGTTTTCTCAGATATGCAGGTTTCCTCACTATGAATAACATATTAAGGTTCCCACAAAATCAATACAGATTTCGGCCCTCCGACCCAGTCTAACTCTACGTTCGAGACGCTAGCGACACAGAACACGCTGACGTTCGGCAACCTCGCGCAGCAGTCCGGCCCGCCGGCGCCCGCCGCACCCGCCTTTAACACGTGAGCATATATTATTTATCTATATTATATTAATGATCGCCCCGTGATTAAAAATCAACCATAATTCATTAAGTTTGATATATATTGAGTTTCTTTTTTCAAAGTTATATAGATAATACTTTCTTAGATTTACGCGAATATTTGACATTTTAAATATAACAATATTTTGTGATTTTTTTTTTGCGGGTTTATTTTTATTTTTGGTTCCCGACATTTCAAATGCTTTACAGCAATCATGGTCACAGGAGAGACACTTATTTAAAATTATCTATACTATACTACAGCTTTTTTACAACAGGTACTACCCTTATGAACTATGATATATATTTTATATACACGGTAGAATAATAAGTTAAAATCAAAAAGTGAATATTAATCGAATAGATAGGATAATACAAATAAAATGAAAAAAAAAACTTTATAAATAAACTGTGTATTTGACAGGTCTCCATCTTTCACTGGTTGGCGCGGCTGATGATTGTTTTATAAAGAACGTGCTGCAAGAAACAAGCACTAAAAGACTTTGATAAAATAGTTAGTTTCGTTAGTTTGATAAAATATTAATATCACATAATTGTGGATTTCAGTGTAATTATTATGTGTCAAATATAATAAATAATATGATTAATTAAATTGTTTGGCATTTAATTCAATTGTTTTATTTACTACTTCAAATTAGTTTTTTTTTTTTATACGAAGAATGAAGAAGATGAAGCTGTATGGAAAAGTCAAATGAGCTATTATGGTTGAAACAGTAAGGATATATTTCAGTAATAACCTAGTAATAGAACTAAAATAAATATATAATTCCTCTTGATCGATTTCGACAACGATGGCCAATCTGCGGGGAAACCCAAAAGAGGGTTGTGTTAGACCTGTATGAGTAAATATATGCTCGACCCTATAGTCCCTGTTATTTAATAAACTGCTTATGAATTATATCAGTCATCTTGACAATGCGAGTGTCATGATATAATATATGTATAGTCTAAAAAATTAAATGGACATAGTATTATGCATTCGGAGACATACAATACACGTAGCTAGGCGCAGCTAGTATAAAACGGCACATCGCTCGCATAACGGATGGTCGTTGGGGACGAAAAGTTTTCGAATGGCGTCCTACTCGAAACGTGGGGAGGCCGCCAACAAGGTAGACCGACGATTAGGTCAAAGTCGCTGTAGCTCACTGGATGTGGAGGGTACAAGAACGGCTGTCATGGATTTTTGAAGTAAAACTTCCTTACGCACGCTTGACTTGGGGGGTAAGCTAGTGAAAGCGTTACGAAAAAATGTACGTATGTTTGTTGCCATGGTAACCGTTATCATTGTCTGACAAATGATAGGTATATAATATTATATTCTTTCCTAAAATGATATTCTATAAATGTATGATTGTATCCTAATTATTTAAAATATACATTGAATTTCATAAAGAGCACCGATAACCTACAGAAGTTTTACTTCTTGCGCGTGTACGCGTTCATACACGCACTCTTTAATATATATATATATATATATATATATATATATATATATATATATATATATATATTTGGGAAAGCCTATGTCCAGCAGTATATTGGGCTAAAACCAATATAATTATCCAAAAATATTTTTAGAAATATAGGTTGTACTTATATGTTTTTGTAACCGCCTCTTAAAAATCTTAATACCCCACTCCATGGATTCGGGCGAAAAAAAATTCTTACACAGAAATTGGCTAGCTAAAATACTATGTTCCTACGTCAACTTGTTCCCATCTGTTCAATAGATACTAGATACCCTTTTTACGCAAACGGGTTTTTGATTATGATAAATTTGTTGTTAATTGTAAAATTTAATTTTCAAGCTTCAATAATATTTTTTATGAATAGTAATGGCTCTAAAATTAAACAATATGTTCCTAGGTGCTTAACGGTAACCTATGTGTTTCTCTAGGGCATACCTAGCTGTGTAATAAATTTCATCCAAATCCGCACAGCCGTCCAGTGAGTAACAAACATACATATTTTCAATACAGTATTTAAAGTGTCATAATATTCCTTTTTAGGGCTCCGTAGCCAATAGACAAAACGGAACTCTTTTAGTTTATTCATGAACTTCTTCCCGTATCTATGTATGTAGGTCACAACCATTTTACGAAGAGACCCGCTGGATAAGGATAATGCTGTAATGTGGGCAAAATGCAAAAAGATGTTCATTTTATTTACAAAATTAAAAATCAAACAAAAAAAATAGTCAAGTGCGAGTCGGGAACTCGTTAGGGAGACCTCCGTACTTAGGTACATTAAAATTCATTAGTTTTGGATGTAAGAAAATGTTCATGGCTCATGCCCGCAAATTCTATGTTAAACGATTTTATAACTCAGTATTTTAAAATATAAGGAGAATTTACGTTTAAATAAATAACTCTAAAAATAACTGACTCATTTAACATTAATTTTTGTTCGGTTTTATATAGTAGGTAAAGTTATTGAAACTTGCAGTGAAGTTACTTCGTTAGTCGAGTCGAATGTGTTGAAGATCTTATATGCTTGCGAGCTATCTTAAAGTATGAGTGTTACAGCCAAGTTTTTCAATGTTCTTAAAAAGTTTTCTATTCGCTTCACTAACGAGGGCGGAATCAGCAAAATATAACTTTTAACATCACTAACTTTTAACACTTTTAACATAACTTTTATAGATTAACAATCTACAAAGGTATTAATAATAATATAAATTAAATATATCTAGAATGAATATGCAAAATTGTCTGTATTTAAATCACTACATATTATAAAACAAAGTCCTCCGCCGCGTCTGTCTGGTCGCGATAAACTCAAAAACTACTGTACTGATTTTCATGCTGCCTTTACCAGTGGGTAAAGTGGTTCTCGAGGAAGATATATAATTTGTTTAGTTATATAGTTAAGTTATAGTTATAGTTTAGTATATAATTTGTTAAGTTTTTGTATACATTGGCTAAAATATAACGATATTTGTTGGAGGTGTCGGAAAAAAATAAGCCGTCCGGGAGCTTTCAACGAAAACGCTGCCCAAACCCTTTAAGTATATAACAAAATAATGTGGAATTGTATTATTGAATTATAAATTAGTAACATATTAGTAATATTTTGTTGTACGAAACAATTTTCAAATGAAAATATTTGTATTTTTTTATTATTTGGTAAATAATGTTAATTTTGTAAATTTTTTAATGTAAAAATTGGGCAAGTGCAAGTCCAACTCGCGCATGATAGGTTCCCTATAGCAAAATACTGTATTATTTTTCTTACTTAGTTATTATTATGTAAATTAAATAATCGGCTAAATATTAAATATATCAATAGCTGTCTATTAGTAAAAAAATGATTAAAATTAATTCAGTAGTTTGAGAGTTTATCGCCCAAAACTAAACAAAGAAATAAAACAGAAGTACCTATACATAAATGTTATTATTAAAAAAATGCAATATTACTAAATCAATTAAGAGATTAACGGAAGAACCTTTATGGCATTGTCAATCACCGCCATCAGTGGCGGCGCAAGGCGTCGGCGACGTTGGCGACCGCCGACGGCCTCGCGCCTGAAGGGGCCTCGCAAATATAAATTTTTAAATAATTAAAATTTAGTTATTTATTATTATTTATTTTCATAAACTTGCCCGAGCGAAGTGAGTGAGTAGTACTTTACGGGTATTATCCAGAATCGTCTGGCAACACTATGAAAGTTAGGCAACGCGTCGTCAAGCGCGAGCAGTGTTACCAGAAAAGTTTTCGAGAGACCACTAGTGTCGACTCTGAAACCACTAAAAGACCACTAGCGCTCTCTCCGAGCTAAGCTAACTAATTCAAATATTTAAAATGAGGAGGAAAGGAAAGCAATAATGTTAAAAGTATTTTAAATATTTTTTTTTTAATCAAAAACGTTTTTAAAATTATAAATTGTAAAAAAAATGATATTAAATATTAAATCATTTTTAAATCTGCATAGTGATTTCGCAAGCTTATACCGCAAAATTTACACCCAGGTACTTTATTGCCTTTGGTATTACCAATAGCTTCTAAACAATCTTTTAAAATCACGTCCTGAAGCCAACAATCTTTAAATTTTTCAAATACTTTTGTTTGCCAAGCATTTTTAAATGAATATTACAGTAATCATATTCATAAAAATAATTTTTCACCGGATAATTTTCTTAAAAACGAACATTTATTTTCTGATGAAGAAAGAACGAGCAAGACAAGCTCAAAGAGAATCAGTTGAATATTTTCAGTTCAGTTTAATTTTTTGATTAGCAAAAAAACTCGTTTAGGTATTAGTTTAACTGTAATTTAACGTTTTCTTAACTGGGCAATATAGGAGGGCTCGCAAATCTAATTTCGCCGCCACTGACCGCCATTATTTGCCAATCATGCGGCGCACAATGAAATTGGTAGGTATATGTAAGAGTATACCTAGTAATATTTATTTATTTATTTATTTAATAAGGATTACCAACTTGATTTACAGTAACTTAACAAAAATACACAATTGTACAAAGGAGGTCTATATCCAACTGTTATCATACTTATAGGTAACCACGATATGCATAAACAGTTACACGGAGCATTTAAAAATTGAAAATTAACAGTAGGTACTATAAATTAAAAAGAAAAAAAGACACTATTATAATTAGTTACTTAAAGCAACCAAAGAAGAAAAAAATAAAAAAAACAAGCAATATCTAATATGTAAAACTGTAATGCTAGTCACTACATACTAAAAACTGTAATGCTAGTCATATAAGGATTTTAAAATAAAGCCAAAATTAATGAAAATCAGTGGCGGATTTACCGGGAAGCAAAGGAAGCAATTGCTTGGGGCCCTGCTTGGACAGGGGCCCCAAAATTTGCAAAATTTTGAAAACATATTCGCAAATTTGAAAAAAAAAATACAAAATAAAACAATCCAATCCATCGATATGGTAAATAATATCGATTTTTCATTGTCCACAAATGATTTTAAATTACTAGTTCAAAACTATATTCGCGCGTATAGTTGGCACTTCAGTCGCTCGTGTTTGTGTCTTCGTCTGAACAGCTGTAATTGTAAAAGCATCATCTTCCCTAATACACCGAGGCCGAGCAAGTAATAGGTAATTGAATTATATATCAGATTTCAATAACACAAAAAAACTTACTTCACTTTTAAATCAAAACAAGTTCAACGAACAAAATTGTACTATAATTGATAAAAAAATGGAAACACTTTTTTTCACTGTTATCGCAACTGAGAAAAGTAGGAAAAAGTTGTAATTTAGTTAGTAAATTATAAGTAAACTGAATAATATATTGATTTTGCAAAATTAACTGGTTATTTGTTATTTTGAAATATTCGGGGGGGAGGGGGGCGGGGGGGTTAATGTCAGAATGAGGGCCCCAAAAACCTGAAATTGCTTGGGGCCCCGTCATAGGTAAATCCGGCACTGATGAAAATGAGTAAAACAATACAAACAGACGGACATAGAATCTCCTCCTTTTTAGAAGTCGGTTACACCGAGGTACTTTATTGCCTTTGGTATTAACAATTGCTTCTAACCAATCTTTTAAAATCACGTCCTGAAGCCAACAATCTTTAAATTTTTGCGAATACTTTTGTTTGCCAAGCATTTTTAAATGAATATTACAGTAATCATATTCATAAAAATATTTTTCACCGGATAATTTTCTTAAAAACGAAAATTTATTTTCTGATGAAGAAAGAACGAGCAAGACAAGCTCAAAGAGAATCAGTTGAATATTTTCAGTTCAGTTTAATTTTTTGATTAGCAAAAAAACTCGTTTAGGTACTCATACATTAGTTTAACTGTAATTTAACGTTTTCTTATCTGGGCAATATAGGACGGCTCGCAAATCTAATTTCGCCGCCACTGACCGTCATTATTTGCCAATCATGCGGCGCACAATGAAATTGGTAGGTATATGTAAGAGTATACCTAGTAATATTTATTTATTTATTTATTTAATTAGGATTACCAACATGATTTACAGTAACTTAACAAAAATACACAAATTGTACAAAGGAGGTCTATATCCAATTGTTATCATACTTATAGGTAACCACGATATGCATAAACAGTTACACGGAGCATTTAAAAATTGAAAATTAACAGTACTATAAATTAAAAATAAAAAAAAGACACTATTATAATTAGTTACTTAAAGCAACCAAAGAATAAAAAAAAGAAAAAAAAAGAATAAAAAAAAAACAAGTAATATCTAATATGTAAAACTGTAATGCTAGTCACTACATACTAAAAACTGTAATGCTAGTCATATAAGGATTTTAAAATAAAGCCAAAATTAATGAAAATGAGTAAAACAATACAAACGGACATAGAATCTCCTTCTTTTTTAGAAGTCGGTTAAAATTAACCTTTTTTTATTAATCTACAGTTTATTTTATATTTTAATTTTAATATTAATCCCTCCCGGACAAATTCTAAGAAATCCGTGCGAATTTCCGAGAATTCAATTGTTATCTAGCACACCGGTGTGCTCGCGGTCCGCGAGGAGTTAAAAGTAAAAACATAAAAGTCAATTAAATCCCGAAAATATAGTGAGGACCAAAGTTCACTAAAAGCTATAAGGGTCCTCAATCAATTCGAGCACCAGCAATTCATACAAGTATCGAACGTATTTTCACATTACAACGCACGTTTCAATCATTTCATTATATAAAGTACGTAGTAGGTACGTACTGTTACAATTAATGGGCGACATAACATTATTATTTTATTAGGTTTACATTCAAAATATGTTTTTCTGTATAATATTATGTAATATGCCTAAAAAGTGGTGACTACTCATTATTGGTAGGTAGCCGGTAGGTATTACCAGCAAATTGTTATATATTATGTATCTACTTATATGGTCATGGTTTAAATCCCAAAAGGATAACATTTAATTTTACTACAAACATGACATGTGTTTCGAAAACCGTAAGACAAGTGGTAATCATGTTAGAAATAATTTGCACATGAAAATATCAGAAATGCCAGGCTCGGAATTTGAACCCGCTTCACTCGGTTTCCCCATTCGAAGGCGTTACCATTGGACTACCACTACCTAATAAAATAGTAACAAAATCAAATCTGCACCTACCTACATGAAATATTTTTTTAACTTACGTCGCAATAGTGTACGGAATATAGACCCCAAAACAATCGTTGCATTTTTTGTTTGTTTGTCTGTATGCCTCTTTGGCTGTATATTTGTGTGCGTTTCACACAAAAAGTACTAAACAGATTTTATTATAGATTTTCTAAAATAAGGGTTCTGCTGAGTTGTCCTTTAAATAAAAATTTTATACACACATAATTTATTATACAAAAACTATTAGTAACAAGATTAAAAACTAACATAATTAGTGCGGATTTTTTTTTATTCTCATGAAATATGCAAAATTCAATTCGGGCGTAAGTCGTTATATAAAACAAAGTCGTTTCCCTCTATATGTATTTACACTTCTAACTCATGCAGCGGATTTCACTAATAGAAAGAGCGATGACTAAAAAGGTTTGTCTACAATTTGTAAATATTTTTTACAAAATGGCTAATCCCAGACGGTATTTTTTTCCATAAAACTGTTTAAACCTGGCTAAACCTTGAGAGTAATTATTTAATAATTAGAAAATAAAGGAGAATTTATTCACGTATGGAAAAACTTCGACAAAACTATGCTATCAAAATGTGGCTCTATCTGGAGTGTTGAAAATGATCAAAGATTGATATTATATATTAGGGATAGGTATACGTTATGTAAATTTGAACGGTGTCTCATAGAAACTGTTAGATGACGCTGTAATACAGGTAAAAAGCACAGAAACATTCATTTCATCCACAACATTCCAAAAATGATAATGAATCTACTGGTAAGTGGTAACAATCTAAATTAATGAACGACTTGAGAAACCTTAAAACTGTTTTTTTGTTGTGACCACAGATAATATTATGTACCATTCTGTCTATCAATGTCATCTGATTTGTCATTATGACAATTGACAATAACTCAATCGTCAATTTACTGTTGATCGAAGAGTGATAAAATATTTTGTGGTGATTACAAAATAGTTTTCGCATTTGTATCATGTTTTATATCTATGATGTATTGTAAAGTAAGAACGACGATGAGTGCTTATACATGCAGTTAATTTAAGTCAATTTATAAATATTTACCATGATGTGGTTCTTGTGCATCACAATACTGTTGTTTTGTGCTAAAGGAAATGCTTCTGATGAAGCTAAAGGCGATAAGAATGTAGTTGTAGATTGTAGCACATTACGCTTAGGTCAATATATTTGTCCTGATCCTAGTAAAAACCAAATTAACCCAGTCACTCAGCAGTTTTTTGGTTGTACCAAAGGAAAGGATATTCCATCAGAAGGAGAGGCTGATGGTATAATATTTATATATTTTCTTTCAAAATTATGTATTTCATTTGTTATAACACGGAAGTTTTACTTTAGAACACATTTAAGTTTGATTTATAAATTATAATAATTGATATAGATAGAAGCCATGTCATAGGCCTGCCAAATCAATTAGTGTTTATCTAGATATAAAAAAATATTATGCATGTTGACAAATGTTATAAGAGCTTACACTATGTTGTTTTTGTGGTAATTTCTAATTATGTCAAATTTCTTTATTCTTAACAGTTCTATGTATAGCTGCAGAAGGAATAATATGTAATGACACTAAAAATTCTACATTTACAAGGAAAATGCCATGTAAATGGACGTAAGTTAATGAAAACAAAATGTTTTTAATTTTTTTATTACAAATTTGAAATTATATTGTTTTTATAAACATAAGTACTTAGTAATCTGTTATACTTATACCAGTATAATGTTAAGAAATAATTGATTTATTTTAATATTTCAGAAATGGATATTCATTGGAAGTTGCATTATTGCTGTCAGTGTTCCTTGGCATGTTTGGATTGGATAGATTCTACCTTGGTTATCCAGGGATTGGATTAGCAAAGTTGTGTACTCTGGGCTTCATGTTCCTTGGACAATTATTAGATATTATACTTATAGCAGCACAGGTAATTTCTGCAAAAAAATATCCATTTTCTCTATAATGTATTGGGAAAATGTTTTTATTTTTAAAATAATAAATATATTTTATTTTGCTATATTATGAGATTTTTTTAAAATTGCTATATTATGAAAAAATTTAATATAAATCTCCACTTATTATATATATCTGAGGATATAAGTGACTTATATTTTTTCATCTCTCAAGAAGATAGTGTTAAGATAAATATGATTAAAATGACTGTAATATGTATTAGCTTTGAGATATTTGCTTTATAAAATTATACATGCTGATATAAGTATAAAATATTGTTATTATTTTAGGTTGTAGGACCTTCAGATGGTTCTGCATTTGTAATACCATATTATGGAGCTGGGGTCACCGTGGTCAGAAGTGACAATGAAACATATTTGCTACCGCAAGCAGATTGGCACAATATTACCTGACAGTGGGGGACAATATCCTTTGAGATTGATGAGGATTATGATTGGACTTAACATCATGTTGGTTTTTTATCTGGTGTTGGACTATTTCACATATAATATATTCAGAGATGGTACAATAAACTGCAGTGGTTCCAATTTTTAATAAAAAATGTTCAATATAGGTAATAAAATTATAATAAATTTAAACTTAAAAAAACTTGTTATAATATTGCATATTAATCATAAATTTAAATCCAAGATATGTTATATAGCCTTCATTACATTGTACATACATATTCCATTAATGTGAATAATAAGTTTATGCTTGTTTTCTATGCATATAAGTTGTAAAAATGTAAATAAAAGATTTTTATACAACACTTATTTTATTCATAAATATACATATCTACATGTTATTAGCACTACATGCATTATCAATACAGAATACTCATGTTGATGACTTAACATTTTCTTCTTGTGTGGTGACCTCGCTTTCAAATAATGACACATCTGATGGTGGAGCAAGTAGAGTAAATATTACAGGTATATTTGCTAACAATGGATTATTATGTTTTTCTAATAGTCTTATCCATGATAGTAATGAATCTCTTGATGAAGTTCCTGTTAGAACAATAAATTAAAACATTTAAAAAAGAAATTTTATTGAAATGAAACTTCTTTAGAATCGTTGTGATTAGTAACTCAATCAAACGAAATTACGACACAAGAAAGAGACAAACACATAAATATTTAGGATTAAACCGGCAAGAGAATGAGATAGAATACATTACACGAGAAGTGATAAATAATACTGAATAATATGTTATGTAGTATATGTTAAATAAAATGTAAAATGACTTTTAAACTTGGTAAAAATAAAACTAAACCTTACAATTATCCTATTCCTGATACTCTATATATGTTCATCTCATTCTCTCCCAGGTTACTTTCTTGAAGTTTCACTTCTACTGTGAGTGAATTGCATACAAACACACTTTGTAATTACTTTTTATTCACTTTAATATAAAGTTTTATCCAACAAACCTGTGGCACACACTCCTACAATAGTTCCATCATCCTGTTCATGGACTGTGCATTTTACTTGTGGTAGTGTCACTTTGCCAATAACACCTGGTATTCCGGGTGGCTTTTCAATTTTAGAGACATCTGAAACCAAATATATATATTTTTTGATGGTCAATCCTTTTAACATATACTTTTAATAATGTATTATAACTGTTTTGATATATTGTATAACATTGATTTTGAGTAGGTTTTTTTTAATTGATCAAACTTTACATACAATAAGTAACTGAGCAATAATGAGAATATGTTTTAAATGCAAAGGGGTACTTAGGGGTACAAGTGAGTAAACTTGCTAAGCATAACAATCTTACATACAAATTCACTAGCCATAATGATAAGGTGAATACATCATTTCAATTTGAATATTTTATTTGAAAGTGAATAAATATCAAACGTACCATCAGCATCAGTATCATCTTTATATTCAGGTCTAGTTTTTCCTAGAAGTGTGAAGTATGTGACAACATTATCCCTTAAATAAACATTATAAGGTCCTTTTATTACCAGAGGCTCATTTACAGGCTGTTCTGATAATAATACTTGCTGAATTCTGCTTTGTGCACTTACTATCCATGTTTTGTCCAATGAAGCCTCAATTTCATCTGTCTGACAAAAAAATATTTTCAAAGGTTTAAGATATTATTTAAAAATATTTAAATCACTATATAAACTTAAAAAAAAAGCAATCAAAAAATTGAAGATTGATTGTATTGATGAAAACAATTATTTGTTTCAAAATTCATACAAGATAAGGGGCCATTCAAGTATTACGTAAGCAGAATTTTAGTAATTATTAACCCCTCCCTCCCCCTTGTCAGCAAAAGTAAGCAAAGCTCTTACTCCCCCCCCTATGCTTACGTAAACATTTACGTCTCAATTATTTTGGCGTATCCTTAACATACTTTTCGCTTTTGAGCATAGATAAGTAGAGTTGTCATGTGTGTTCTGAAAACATTGATTTGACAACTCAAAATCTACTAAATCTTAATTAATTATTTTAAATAAATAAATATTATTGCTGACGTAATCACCTTCCAGACCCCTTGTCCTCTATGTCATCAAAAATAAGCAAAGCAAAGACCCCTAACACCCCTTTCGTGCTTACGTAATACTTGAATGGCCCCTAACTAATAATTAATCTATCACCTGCCAAACATTTATTTGAGTGTCCGCATCCACTGACGTAATTCTTTGTATAGCCAGTTTTGCCAATTCTAATGTGTCACGGGGAAGTTGCTCTGGTAAATGCCAAGGACTGAGATTTTTAAACTTTGGCATCCAATACATCATCCTCCAATACTTTCTTAGAGGTATGCCCCGTCTACCAAAAATGTTTAACAACATCTGTTCCATTTCTACATCCGGCATTACTCCTAAAAATATAAATAAGTTTTATTAGTACAATTAAGACAATTGCTAATCTATACTAATATTATAAAAAGGCAGAATTTGTTTGTTTTTCTGAACATGCTAATCTCAGGAACCTCTAATCTGATTTGAAAAAATCTTTTTGCAATAGATAGCCTGTTTATTGAAGAAGGCTATAGGTTATATATCATTATGTTACTACCCAAGGGAGTAGAGCGGTAATCAAAAAAATCAACAGATCAGGAAGACTACCATATATTAATGTAAAGGGAAGGGTCTAGGGATGAACTAAAGTAATACAAAACTTACCATTATTTTCCATTTGTTCTAACAAATCTACTGCACACTGTTGTTGTTTGGGGTAATGCATAAATTCAGCTTGAAAAATATTTGAAGGTATAAATTTTCCTTTCGGGAGTACATCTACTAAAGCTTTATAGACTTCTAGGTCTTTTTGAACACCAAATTCTGACATACGACTTAAGGCGGCATAAATAAATTCTACATGACCACGGCGTCTAGTATCTTGTCCCTCAAACATTTTTATTACTTCTAGATAAGTTTCTTTAGTTTTTTGTGGTTTTGCCATAAATGGGTCATAAGTAGTTACTTGTTTTTCAGAACCTTTCCATCTTTGAAATAAAATATTAGTAGAGCGAGCTTTAATAATATTTCTTAATATATTATTCACATTCATGTTTGATCTGCATATATATAAAATTAATTATAATATGATATATTATTGTTTTTTATCTTTTTCCATTCATATTATACATTATATTTAAGGGAATTTTGTTATCCAAAAAGTTGAGGTTATTTTATTTACCATGGATGACAAATAAAATTATTTACCTATTTTTTGAATGACAGTATCACAGACAATATAAAGATAGTTATGTATAGAATACAGATAATCAAAATATATTAGATATTTACTCTGTGCAGCAATAATAATAATGTAAATTTTAAAATTAATATTTAGGCTAAATGTTAAATTAAAATTCACAATATATGTATATATAATATATGTTTGAATAAATTAATCACTTTCAAATTATAAAAGTTGCTTCTTACTGAATAAATTAATTTACAGATTTAAGTAAACTAAACTGAACGCATCGCATATAACCCATTCATGCTCATTCGTACTTCGTGAAAACAGTTTTCGCGGTTTTACGCTAACCATTCGGCATTCATTCTTTTAGAAACAGTTTAACTTGTAAAACGATAGGGAGAGGTTGTTAACACGTTTACAAAAGTTACGTATTTAAATACGTAGTGTTGCAGTTTTTTACATACACTGAATCTATTTAATTACTTTACTGGATAAATTAATAAACTTTATTTTAAGTGCAATATTCCAATTGGGATTAATGTTAGTTTCGGTATAGTTATTTACTATAGTGGTGACAATGTATAAAAAAGAAGCAATAGTTTTAGGTTTAAGTTTCATCTTCATCTTATTTTTAAATACAGCTGGTAAGTGGCATATAATGTATTCCTTAAAAAATTAAATGTTATTATATTTAATTAAAACAAATAAAATCAACAACTATATATGGAAGTGGTACCATGGTAACATGTTAAGGTATTTAATATGTAAGTATGTACCTACATTACATTTATTATTTGATTTGACATACAGTTTTTATATACCTATTTTAACCGTACCCAACTTATTTTTAAAAGTAAATGAAATAATAAAGTCAACAAAAGCTTTTTAAAAAAAAACTATTAAATAAATTTTAAAAAATTATTTAAATCTATTTTAGTTTAAAAATATTTCAATTTGTGTAATCTGTAATGGTGACAAATAATATTTAATTGTATATAATAATTATTATCGAGTAGTGAGTACTAATATACAGTATTGTATAATATTCAAGAGTTATTTTATCTTTTACCATTGCAAAATATGAGGGTACTTAAAAATTATTAGGTATATTGAATTCTCATTCGAGCTTCATTAAAACAGTTACTACTAAATTCAGTTTAAATATTATTAAGTAATTGCTTTTGTAAATATCAATCAATAATAATTAATCAATATAATATTTGACCTAATGCTGTAGAACATGTAATTCGACCTTGGATGTTGATTATTCAATTGAATTAATGTTATATTATGATTATGACCATAGAGCTACCATTGCTATTTATAAATGACAAAGTTATTTCATGATGTTTAGTACCTACTTAATATAAATTATTCCTCTCGGAATTCCTTACCTCCATTGTAAGAATAACTGTTTGCTATTTTCATTATTTTAATAATAATGTATTACATATTATGATTTATGAGACGCTTGAAGTTAGAATGATTTTAATTTATATTTACTCAGATGATAATCACTACTATTTAAATATTATTTTATGGTTAAATTAATATTAGTACAAATTTTCGAGTGAATTATAATTAACATGGTAATTAAAAATAATAATTATAATTGTAGGTACGTTATAATTATGAATTTTCTCATAACCAATCGTGCTATTATTTTCGCGATTGAAACTTCTTTTAAATTTTAGGTACATTTTAAGTAAATTAATTACGATAAAATAGCAAGAAAAAGTCACCAATCTACCAATCTACCAATATAAATATAATCTTACGTCGCGAACCATTATATTGTATTAGACTAGCGGCTCACCCTCGATTCGCCCGGATTCGTCTGTAGGAAAACAAAAATAAAACTATCCCACGGGAACCGTACATTTTTTTTTGATAAAAGTAACGTATGTGCTATTCCAGACTATAATCTATCTCTGTGCCAAAATTTCATCCAGATCTGTTTAGCCGTTCTGGCGTGATTGAGTAACAAATATCCAAACATCCATCTAAACTTTCACAGCTATACAGATAAATAAAATTGAAGTGTCTGTTGTAATGTCAAAATAACAGCTTTTTATTAAATGCATGTGAAAGTTTACATGGTACTTATAATAAAAAAACATTTTTTTAAATTTTTGTCTGTCTGTTTGTTCCGGCTAATCTCCAAAACAGCTGGACCGCTTTTGACGGGACTTTCACTGGCAGATAGCTGATGTTATAAGGAGTAACTTAGGCTACTTTTATTTTAGAAAAAGAATCAGGGTTCCGCGAAAAAAAAATTAAAACCCATAAAATTGTGAACGAAATCAGTGTACCGCGTACGCACCCGAGCGAAGCGAGGGTAAATTGCTATATAATTTAAATGAATATCTTAGGAGTAGCAAGCTACTATTTATGTATAAACATAGCTAACCGTGAAAACGTACGTAGGGATGAACGCGAGCGAAGCGAGCGTGAGTCGCTAGTTTATAATATTAGTATAGATATAAGATAATAAACCAAAAAGGTAGCATTGGACTTTTCCCAGGCTTTGTTATTTTAATACATTTAGTTTTAATCTATACTAATATTATAAAGAGGTAAAGTTTGTGATGTTGTAGGGGGTAATTTCTGGACCTACCGACTTAGATGAAATTTGGTAAGAAGATAGTTTGAGATCCTGGGAAGGACATAGGATACTTTTTATCCCGGAAATCATCCCTTAAGGGGTGAAAACGGGGATTAAAGTTTGTATGGGAAATTAATCTAGGGACGAACCCGAGCGAAGCGAGGGTGAGTCGCTAGTATGTTGTTAAATAATAAATCTTCAAGGCTAATGTCAAAATTTTACATATGAATAATAATATTCAAACCTGTAACGTGTTATTTTATTGAGTTAATTAGATTCAACTACAGTCACAGTCTAACAAATATAACGGGAATAATTTATACTGCAAATTTGTAAGTTCCCGTACATTTTGTTCACGTACAGACATTCGTAACCCTATCCCAGACGTAAAACGGTATCAATTCTAATTTTGGAGATAATTCTGAATTACAAAAAAAAAAATGAAAAATCATTTCAAGTGCATGACGAATTAAATGTCGAATGAACGGTTATCAAATCACATTGTAACTATAGATGTTCTAAATTAAGCATTAATACTTTTCTCTTTTTACTTCTAAAACTACCAAGCATTTGAAAGTTACAATGGAATAGAATACTACTCATTTAAATTTTCGCGCGCGATTTCGTCTTGCATTTGACCATTTTTTAGGATTTTTACTTATTTAAATAACGAATACATTTTTTTTTTAAAATAACTTAAATGAATGAACTTATTAAATATTCTGACTTTTTTCAAACTACGTGAACCACATGGCAAAACAAGTAAACAACTTGCGTAATTTTTAATGACGTACTTTTCGCGTTTTGTTCGTAGTATCCAGTGCAAATGCAGTGATCTATTTTTTATTCTGCTTATTATCGTAGTTGGGCTGCAGTCCAAACGCCCACACATGCTATTTTGTTATGTTTACTCGGAGTCAACCTGTGGAATAACAAACGACTCGCTTTTTTATTATGATAAAATTAAAAATATAGTATTCTGAAAATAAGGAAGTTATATACGTACTGCGTTTTTCTATTTCGAACGGCGAATATTGAAATCGACAGATACATACAGATGCCAAGATGGGAAGAATAGTATAGCACACTATACACTGTACACTGTACAGGTATGATACCACCATTTAGCGCATACTGTTTCAAATATCGATTGAAAACGAATAATGGACTTAGATATACATACAATCAATCATGTTAATATTATGCCCAGCATAGGATCTAACGGAATGATACACATACAAATCAAAAATAGTAAGCTAATTATAAAAGTACTTAAAAAAATGATAAATAGATAAAGGAAACAGATATCCAAAACGCTTTATCTTACTTTGATTGGATTAAAAAATATATAATAACTAGCGGAACCCGCGGTTAAGTCGTCGTTGAATCTACAAAATAAAACCCTTTGGCTTTATGTTGTACAGTATAAATGTATTTATATATATTCAAAAAATGGGGGGTGGGTGTAGGAGGGTGAAAAATATTTACGACCTATTGTCAAATTTCATTAAAATCAGTCGAGCCGTTTCGGAGGAGTGTAACCACAAACACTGTGACACGAGATATTTATATATTAAAGTAATTCTAAATGTGGTCCTCTGAAATATTATTATTAATTTTTACATATTTTATTATTCTTTTACTTTACTTCGTAGTAGTGTATACGTTGATTTTGTATTATTTTTGTTTATAACAAATAATTTCAATACAGGCATTTGATAACATGTTTTTACCCTGTGGGAATCCTTTATATTGCTATAAACATCAATAAACCAAGCGAACTTGGTTCAAAATTTAGTAGTTTTCATATAACTACAATAAGAATATCCTCAGAATCGTAATAAAATATTTGTTATGTTTATCATAATTACGCATGAATCCAGATTTTTACCGGAATTTTAATTAAAACTTCAACATTCTATCGAGGCATTTTTAGGGATTAATTTTAAATAAGTCTAGTATTTTACGAAACAGTTATTGTTATTGAATAACAGGCACACCTAACTTCTGATTGATTGTAGTTGTTTATAATCAAAGGTAGTCACAGTCGACAAGTAAGACACATATATCACAAAGTTTACCATAGTTGGTTTGAATTCTGTCTCATATAAATTTATGGTTATGATAAAATTTATTCTAGGAGATCTATAAGACCCCTCACTCTTTTTCCAGACGATTTTTTAAAACCATAAAACATATTAACAAACACGACACATGTCACCAAAAATTTGCTCCAGGCTATTTTTTTTTAGTACAAGAACTCTTTTTCTGTGACAAATTAATATCAATTCAAAGTAAAAGACTTGTACAAAATGCCACCATACGTTTGGTGGCCTTTTTCGAACACATTACCTGACATCCAGGTACAAACAAGTAAATTGAAGTAGTTAATTGCTCATATCGTTTTCCGGAACGAACCAAATATCAAAATGTAGATAATTTTATAACTGATATAGTAAAAAATAGTCTAGAGCAAATTGTTGGTGACAACCCCCCTTTTTTATGTTAGGAAATGCATTTACGCATACCAGCTTCAGGCATACAGGTTATGTGGGACTCACCGACTAGAAAAGACAGTACTACCCATTAAACCCCAATAAGACCTCCTCTGTCATAATGGGGCGTCGTAGGATCGCTTAGGCACTCAACTACGACGCGCCGACGGTAGGTCTGCCGAAGCAAACCACAACAACCATGGGGTTGCTCCACAGTCCGCTCTGCTATCAGAGGAGTACCAGGAGCAACCTGCATGGTACACCGCCCACCGAAGTGGGCCACCTCTCTGTGCGTTTCTTGGCTTCGCGTCCGGCTGAACTGCCAGACGCTATTGAGTCCCCCCACCACGACAAGGTGAACACACGGCTGGGGGGTGGTGACAACCCCCTTGGGTCGTCTTTGTTAATATGTTTTATGGTATAAAAAATATATTTCGCCTGGAAAAAGAATGAGGGGTCCACCACATAGAATGGGATCATAGACTATTCTCTTTCTACTTGTTTAATCTTTTGGTTTTTAAGTGGCTTATAGTGCAACTTATGCTGGCGTATTTGTTTACATACTTTATCAGTTCTTCAGTTAGCACTATTAAAACTATTCATATAAACTAACTCCTTTTTTGAAGTTATTTAAAACTGGATAAAATCCAACTCCCAAGCTGAACTTTTAGGTAGAGCTTTTTATAAATTTCCAGAATCGTATTTCTAAGCTTGTGATTTAGGAATTAAATGTCTTTCTATAATTCACACACTCTACATATTAAATAACACTGCTAAAAGTATATGTATGTACATCTATCTATAATATAAAAATGAATCGCTGAATGTGTTGCTAAGCGCAAATCTCGAGAGCAGCTGAACCGATTTCGCTAATTCTTTTTTTATAATATTCTTTGACGTAGAGGTTGGTTCTTACGGAGAGAAAAATTTTAAAAATTGCTTGAAAAAGTCTAAAAACAGCACTTTTCTATATTCCCATACAAAAGATTCGTAATAATACTTAAAAGTCAATTTGAACTTTAATACCATACCATAAAGTTAATTTTTTTTCGTATGTTCCTTAAAGTCCACGGAAGGTTTTAATAAAGAGAAAAAATGAAAAAATTGAGGAAAAAGAAAATTTAAAATTTATATGGCTAACGCTGGATAATAACTATTTATATCTATTTAAAACGTACCCAGCGACAAACCCGAGCGAAGCGAGGGTAAGCCGCTAGTTGTACAATATTAATCGACATCAGTTATCATATCCACTACCATTCAAAATAACCTTAAAAGGTTTCTATTTGAGCCTATTACTTGTGAAAAGTGGAATATATTTTAATTATATCTTTTATATTTTTATGCTTGTTTTCTGGATAAAGTACATGTTTTTTGTTCAGTAAATATGAAGATAGAAAAACGCTTGTGCAATACTGTTATAAGCTAATTTTATATCCCAAGCATAATGTAACGTTTGTATTTAGTACAAATCTGATTATTTAGCACGGATAAAAACCTAGGATGAACAATAAATGTTCACATTCTTTATTTTTTTACTGTGAAATAACTTTACAATCATTGTAATGTAATAAAAATAGTAGGTACTATTATACGAAAATGCAATAAAACTAAAAGTGTAACGCTGCGCTGATAATTGACCTGCATATTAACATTCATATTGATTGAATAATCTTTTTAGCGGCGATCGACGATAAAATGTTTAAAACTGCATATATTAACTAACCGAATGAAATTTTGTTTTTGGGTAGTTGCTAATGCATTGAAAATATTTAAAAATGTATGAGGCAATTGGTGGTGGCAATATTTTTACAATCATAAAAAAGGCATTAAATGAACCTAGCGCAGATTAACCTCATAGTTTGATTAAAGAACGCATTGTCATTTTCATATTTATTTTTTATATTATACACTTACAATTCAAAAAAAAAGGTTTTACTTTAACTTTATACGAAGATTATTAATTATTATATATTATACTAGCAGGCCCAGTAGGCGTAGTAGACGTTGTCCTACCAAAGACTTCGTTTTGTCCTACAATAAAAAAAAAAAAACTGGATTTATTCAACGGCGCCACTTAACGAGTAAAATAATATTAAAGAACCATAACCCTGTAATCGGTTAAACCGTTTAGGAGGAAAAGTATTACGAACACTCGGGAGTCAGAAAATTATACATATATATGTTAGATAAAGATGTATCATTAATCATTTTTCTCGTGACATAATCTTATAGTATTTTATCTGCTTCCGATAGGAGATGAAAATTAATAATTTTGTTTGTATTTTTCCGACGTTGTACTTACATTTATTTTTGGATATGATAAATGGTATACTATAAAAAAGACTCGACTTCCGTTGATGCACATTGTTGTACATCAAATAAAAATTTGACTCTATTGTACCTAATGTATTAGATAGAGATAGATAAGATATTAACATATTTCTGTTTGATAGTTTTATAAAATTAATGCCGAAACAGGCGTTATATTTAAATTACATCAAAAATCCCACATAAAATTCTACATATGCCTAAGTTCCTATAAAGGGACAATTTAATTATTGTTTATAAATAAAAAATCTATCGATAATGACTGTCCCAAAACTAATCGATAATAATAATTTATCTCACGTAAGCCGCATAGTTTGCGAGTTCAGCAAAATTATTATTTCATCCTAATTTATGGCCCACAAACGATCAATTTAAATATTTTCTGCTTCCAACTTATATCGGTATTATTTAACGGTAATCTATTATCGCAAACACAATTCTAACCGTTCATTAAACCACTAATGTGTTGCACTAATAAATTGCTCCGAAATTGTTTATTTATGTACCTGATAAATATATAAGTATATAGTAGCCACCTTGCTTTGCTCAAGCCTTTAGTGACAAATTAATTATTTACTTAATTAAAATATTTGATGCACTTCGATAAAAAGTAGCCTCTCTGTTTAATACATACTATACTGCCTCGTATGGTGGCTAGCATGTACGGCTGCACACCCGGAGGTCCGGGGTTGGAGTCCCGGGCCGGGCCAAGTTTAGTTATTGAGTCTTTCTGTAAGTAAAGTAAGCCTCAGTAACAGCCCGGAGTTGGGAAGTTGACGGTGTTTCACCCCCGTGCCTCGGAGAGCACATAAAGCCGTCGGTCCTGCGTCTTAACTTTCACCGGTAGTGTCGAGTAGTCGTCCCACCGGAGTATGAGAGTGACAGGAATAGAGAGTGCACTTGTGTCTGCGCGTACACTTGTGCACTATAATATCTCCTGCGCAGTTGGGCTAGTCTTATTGGCTGGAGTCGGTCAGGAGTACATCTTTATTACTATAGAATATTTATATAAAAATATATACTATATCTATACAAAAGAAATAAAACGATTGGTCTGTTTTTAATCGCACGATAAAAACCAAGTCTATAAACAAACTTTCACATTTAGATGCAAGGATATACCTATTATCATTTTTATCGGTTTAAAAAGTATGAATCACACAGGGAAAAATGTAGGGCATAATAAGGTACGATTTCCTTACTCGATGAAGTCAGCGGTCCGTGCAAAAAGTTATCCCATCTGACTGCGATGACAAATGACCCAGTGTGCCTGTGGAGACATCAGTGAAATAGCCGATTTGCTTCGCGATCATTCGGTTGATGTATTTCAACCCTGATTCACTGGGGAAAAGGGAATCTTTTGCAGGAATAAAGGATTTGCCGAGACCGTTTAAATGTTTATTCGACGCTAGCTTACTATCTGTGATTGTTTGCTAACTTTTATTATTTAAAACAAGTTTTTGCCCTCGGCTCTTTTCATGTAGCTGCGTCTATAAAAAGTACCCTAGCTTATGTTTTAATCAACGCTAGATTATAGATGGTTTTATTTATCCCGAATGTAGGCACTCAAATTGTTTAGCCGTTTTGGTTTAAAGATATAACAAACACACTCATTAACATACAAACTTTCGCATTTATAATATTTGTACTATTAGAATTTATGAATTAAGATATGTGTTTTGATAGCACTTTATTATCTGTGATTGTTAGCGAAATTTCATTTGGAATACCAGTTTTAGTTCGCGACTCCGCTCACGTGAAAGGCATCAATGAAACGTTATTACATGTGTAAATTCAGCAGTATAAGCTATCTCTATTTCATGTTTCAAATCCTTTGATCTGTTCGACGTGAAGAATAACAAACACCCAGACTCATTAGCTCAGTCACTCTTGCATTTAAAAAAATATTATTGTACTACGTTAATATTCTTTTATAAATAAAAGTACAGATCAGAAATTTCCTTATCTTATACGGTACATTGATATTGCTTATTCAGCTGTTCTTTTCAATGTTGAACAAACAAGCTTTTATGTAAGCGGGTACAGGTTTTAATCTTCTTGCTATAACTACAGTCTTTTTCTCAAGGTCCACAGTATTGTTTCGTGTTATTTTTGTTTTTTTTTCTTCGTACGTATGTTACGTACTCTACTTACACTTTATTAGTCTTCGTGTTTTTATTGAAAATTATTAATTTTAACATATATTTATTATTTACTAGCGACTTACCCTCGCTTCGCTCGGGTTCGTCCCTAGGTACGTTTTAACGGTTAGTGATTGCCATACAAAATAAACAGTTCAGAACTTTTTGATAATTATCCAGCAGTTTTTTTTGTTTTCGCAATTTTTTTTTATATTTAAACCACCCCTGACACACCCCCAACAAAACAAAAAAAAATTCAAATCGGTCCAGCCGTTTTCGAGTTTTAGCGAGACTAACGAACAGCAATTGATATATATATATATATATATAGATAGATGTAAGCGCAACTAAGATTTATCGTGAAAATTAATGATGTGAATTACAGAATTTCAATGCAAAAATGAAGGACTTAGAGATAATTATTCTTATAATAGGTTCAGAAACAAAGGTATATTATGCGACCAGTAAAATCCTTAAGGGATTATAGAACATAGGTAGGTACCTATATCATATGTGGGTATTAGTAACTAAGCCCTCTTATCATTAAAAGTTTATTTTATGTTTTTTGTATTTTACATTGCGTTTTATATCATAAAAATATCATTTTAAAATATTCAAATAAAATTATATATTAGTAGGTACTATATTGTTTAAATTAAATGACATTGCTTCATATGTAGGATGCCTAATACCAAATAAGATAGGAATGTATAAATAAATAATAGATTAGATAAAACGTGTGAACTAAATATTTTTTGCGGATACTCTCTATCTGTATCTATAGTAAACTTATAGAAGGAAAATATATATTATTATAATATTTTTTTTGAAGTTATACCTACTTCTTATGGCACGTTTAGAAAAAAATATGTAACTAAGCAAAATTATTACAATGCGCGAGCAGACTGACAGCCAAAAAGCGACATAATGAAGTTAGCCGAAAGCGACATGATGAAGTTAGCTGCATTTCTTTTACAAACGGAGAGTTGTGACACACGGGATGAAATCTTAAGTTATTTTTGTTCTGTTACGCCAAAGAAGTATAACTTCTTACGTGCGTACATAAGTACACACGCACGTTTTTTTTTCTAATTAGGTTATACACGGTGACAAATTTACTGTTTTGAATTAACAAAAGTACTGGTCCTTCGGGCCAGGTAAAGCAATTTAAACTAGGGAAAGTTGTAATAAGTAAGTGATCCGGGTGAGATTACATGGTAATTATCCGTACCCCGACATACGAGCGCGGTTATGTTATGAAACAGTGTACGTACAACTTTGTAATTAATATTTTCAATTTTCTTAGCAAACTTCTTTGTAAGTAATATTGTAGTTGCTTTACCTTAATTGTATTTTATATAAACATAATAACAGGTAAAAATTTCATCTAAAATAGAAACGTTATACAAAATCAACGATTTGTCACATACTATGTTTCGATAGTACGAGTAATTTCCTAAGGCAAAATAAATACCTAAAAATATATGAATAAGTGGTAATATTTATTATAGTTATTTGTTTTTTTCGACCTACATCAACTATATTATTTAAAGTGCACATATTCAGTTTAAATATGTTGCATAATACTGCAAGCTACATTGCAATCAACGGACATTTTCTTACGCCAGTGAATCAGGGTTAAACATCAAATGAACGGAATATTAGTCGTTTGAAGGCTACTGGTTTTCTAAGGCATCCTTATGATCAGTCAATTTAATCATTTAACATAGCTTCTTGTGTATTCTACGTCAACTAATTTTGTTGATCGAAGCATCTTAAATTGGTCTCCAATAACACTGAGATAGTGTGACGTTGATTTTAGTCTGTAAATACGACGTGCACACAATCAAAAACATCGTACGATGTTTGCCAGCCAATGAGACGTGGCTTCGTGGTGGGCTTGGCTCCCCACCATGTCGTCGGAATGTATGGCGCTCGCACTGAGAACGGCACTGTTATAAATATAAAACGAACAGGTTTAGCAGGACACATCACGGTTTTCGAGGCCAATGCCGTGATAATAGTGAAAGGATATGACAAAATTGGATATATGTATTTAATTTTGCGATTATAACTTTTTGTTTTCTAGTTGTCGTGATTTTTGAAAGTATCTATAATTTTTGCAAAGTTGTACAAATGTGGATAAGATCATTTATTGTTAGTGGTTAAACCATCATACTTTGACAGTTTGACTAACGCTAAATATGTTATAATGTCCCAAGTAAATTCCCATTTTTTTAATATTACAAACTCATTATAGAAGTTACATGTTCGAATTAAAAATATCTTGGTAATATTAAAAATACCGACAGATTGCGGAAAATTTTTGTTTATCCTACTGTATAAGTTGTTTAGTAAGATTTATGTTCTAAATACACTATTATACACTTACTCGTACATTACATATAACTAAATATAAAAGAATGACATTTCATAACTCATTCTTTAACATAATATAATATGTATACTATTATCATTAGACGTTCCAAATACTGGTAATTATTATAATATATGAAAAACCTTAAATATGTCTAAACACAAGATTTGAATTATTATATTTAAACAACGACTAGGAAGATTTATATTTTCGAAAGCAAATATTTGTCTGCGCGTGCGCACCACGCCAAACTAGATCTATTAAATGACGTGAACGTAAACGGCATACACAGACTGATAAGCGATGGAAAACCACCATTGATATATAGAAGCGTGGTCGCTCGTTTAGATTTGCTATATTGTAAAAGTCTGTGTATGCCTTTGCAATAAAGATAACCATTCAACACCTGCTATTACGCGTGTACGACTACTATTATACACTTTATAGGTAGGAATGAGAATATAAATTAGATTGTTACAATTGCGTATTGTAAAATCAGCTGTTATAAAATCCACGAACGCTAATAAACTCAACAAAAAACATGGACCTTGTTAAAAGTACATGACGATGACAACTATCCCATTTAAATGTTAATTATAACGACAAGTTTTAAAGAATTGTTCATTGATATTTTATTAATTATTATATAATACTAAAAATTTTCCACAGATTTTTCACATTCGTTTTTATTACTCTACTCTGCGTTCACTTGATTTGAACTACATTTTATTTCATCGCTTTAAGCTTATTTTTTCTAAAAAACCTTATTCTTTATTTTGTAGGTAGTAGGTTCTAACATTTTCCGCGATAATAGTAGCGGCTTATTATTACTCGTATAGTAAATAGAAACACAGTAATTGTATATGTATATATATATATATATATATATATATATATATATATATATATATATATATATAGTTCATTTAGTTTTTGCTCGAACAAAGAAAAATATTTTGAACAATCTTATTATTTAAGTCAAGGCGAAGGAGTTTAAGAATGTCGAGTTTTAAGGAAATGGGCTACTGTGTGACGTTCGACGATCACGTCATGATGAACATATTTCTAAGACAGACACCTACGTGACGAATATAAATAAAAGTTGGCACGATTATTTTTTAATAAAATGGAAACAATTTGGAAAATATATAGTGGATGTTTGACTTTGCAATATATACCTAATATAAATCATTTTTATGGTAGGTACATATGTCTGTATGTAATCATCGCTTGAGAACAGCTGGGTTAATTTCTTTATGACATTTTTGATGTTTATATGTTACTAGCGACTCACCCACGCTTCTCTTCGGGTTCGTCCTTAGACAAAAACAAATCAAATCCCACGGGTACCGTACATTTTTCCGGGATGATATAGCCTATAGCCTTCACCAGTTAACGGGCTATCTGATGCAAAAATATTTTTTCAAATCGGCTTAGTAGTTCCTGAGATTAGCGCGTTCAACCAAACAAACAAACAAACAAACTGTTCAGCTTTATAATATTAGTATAGATATGTTTCGGTCGCTTTCACGGTTATAGGTCGAGCAAATACAATGCATGATGTAAATTAAAATAGCTGTAGTTACGGTAGCTGGCACACGAATACATCTACTATTTTATATTCCAGAAAAACTAGTCTAGACTGTTATGCGGGTATAATTGTGTGTATATCATTAATGCAAGCCTTTTATATAGCAAACAACGTTCACTATTAAAATTTCATATTTTCTATGTTTTTCATAACTTCATACAAAAGATAACGTTTCCAGCTTGGACAAAATGCATTTTTTAGTTGTATTATTTGAATATTCTCAATTCATAAAGTGTCTATTATAAATAACTAAATATTAGTTATGTGAGTTATGCAGGTATAGGAATTATATAGATGACTGAGTACTAATTGTAAGTATGATTACCTACTAGTTTAATTATCTGAACCACATAGCCGAGATGAGCGCCGCATTGATCAGTATCCTCTAGTTATAATTGCAAGGCCAAAACAATGGCAGATTGTGTACAATTGAATAAAATAAATTTCATTATATATTTAATTGTTATTGAAATAGTATTAAAACTGTTGACTAATTATTATTAGTTTCTATGTGCAGCTTTGTCAATGTGCAATTTATTGTTTTTCTTTTCTTTTAACATTGGCCAGCAGCATTTATTTATTTATTAGCGACTCATCCTCACCTTGCTCGGGTCCATCTCTAGATATATATATATAGATATATATTTGGACGCTGTTTTTTTTCGAAAGGAGGTTAGAAAAGGAGAAGATCCTGAAACCTGAACTAAATAAAGACAGCAAAAAAGCGACATATTGAAGTTAGCTGAAAGCGACAGAATGAAGTTAACTGATTACTGTTTGTTGCCATGGTAACCGTTGTAATTGTTTGACAAATGATAATTATATAATATTATATTCTTTCTGTAAATGAATGCTTAATATGCCTTATTTAATTATTTTATTAATTTATCATTCCTTCTACAAACAGAGAGTTGTGGCATACGGGATGAAATCTTTAGCTATTTTTGTTCTGATATGCCAAAGAAGTATAACTTCTTACGTGCGTACATAAGTACACACACATGTTTTTTTTATTAATAAATTTTATGCAGGAAGGTCCAATAAGAAAATTCCCTCTCATTTTGGTTTATACTACATCATTACTTTAAAAGTCGTTTTAAAGTTGGCGTACCTTTTAAAAGAGCTGGTATTTAATTTAGTTGCTGATTTTTTGTTTTTCATTTATGATGAAAAAAGTTATCCGTCAAAGATGATTCTATTATATAAATTCAAGAAAAAATACCACCTGTAAGGGTGCTTATATAATTAATTCTAAAAGATTTTGAAGTTTATGTACCTTTTTATCTATACATATTATAAAATTCTAACTAAGCCGAATCTGTACATTAAATATTTTTTGGAAAATCTTATTGAAATAGACATTATTATCGATGCAGAGGCCGAATCTATAGTTTTTAGAATTTTTGTCTGTCTGTCTGTCTGTCTGTCTGTCTGTCTGTCTGTCTGTTACCGCATCACAGAAAAACCACTGGAGGGATTTTGATAAAATTCGGTATGATGATAGCTGGTTATCCGGGTCAACATATAGGATACATTTTACCGCGAGAAAATATCTCATTTCTGAAAAAAAATACAAAAACTGGTAGGAACAAAACCACGACGATACTATTTGTAATCAGTTTAGCAAGGTAACTTACAAAATATGGTAAAAACCATAAAAATAGCTTATCTTGAAAATCAAATTATCAAAAGCGCTATTTTATCCATTAAAATAGTTATTTTAATTAATATTTATTTATGTGTTATTTAGATATTCGACAATAGATGACAATAGATGTCGCCATGTGTTTTTAAAATACATAGTTTTAATCCCAAAAAAATTAATGTACAGATATGACCTTTTTTCGATTTTATTAGAATTACTACTAAATCGCCCGCGGCTCCGCCCGTGTTTAAATTATCAGTAAAGCAAACTTTTTCGCTTCATAAATTAGTAACTATACATACAATAAAATTGTAACAAAGCCGAACCTCTAAATTCAATATTTTTTCGGAAAATCTTATTGAAATATTCATTATTAGCGATATAGAGCCCGAATCTATAGTTTTTAGATTTTTTTCTGTCTGTCTGTATGTGACCGCATCACAGAAAAACCACTAGAGGGATTTTTATGAAATTTGGTATGGTAATAGCAGGTTATCCGGGTCAACACATAGGATTCTTTTTACCGCAGGAAAATATCTGATTTCTGAGAAAAAATACAAAAACTGGTTAAAGTATAAGCACGATGATTCTATTAATATTTTAGCAAGGTAACTTACTTATATATTATGTTAAAACTATTAAAAAAAACTTATCTTAAAAGAAATATTAACAGCGCTATTTTATTCATTAAAATAGTTATTTTAATGAAAATTTATTTATGTGTTATTTAGCTATTTGACAATAGATGTCGCCATGTGTTTTTAAAATACGTAGTTTTATCAAAAAAAAAAAAAATGTACAGATATTATAACCTTTCTATGACTTTACTATAATTACTACTAAATTACCCGCGGCCCTGCCCATGCTTAAATTTTTAATAAAACAAACTTTTTGGCTTTATAATTTAGTAAACATATTAGTAATATTTTGTTGGCCGAAACAATTTTCAAATATTAATTAATATTTGTAAATTTTTATTGTTTAGTAAATAATGTTAATGTTTTTTAATCTTTTAATGTAAAAATTGGGCAAATGTAAATCCAACTCGCGCATTTTAGGTTTCGTATAGCAAAATACTATGTTGTTTTTCTTACTTACGTGTTTTGTATGGTTAACACTAAAATAAATACGAATAATATTTACGTTTCCACAATACCTACTCATTTTTTGCACCGTAAAAATAAGTTCAATTTATATTATTTTATAACATTTTATGGAAAACAAGTTTATGGCTGTTAAACTGCCAAAGCGGGTAACTAAAAATATTTCATATCTCAAAAACTATGAAAAAGTATTTTAGGTACTGTTATACCTCAACTTTTTCACCTTTTCTTGACACTTTTTCTTGGAAGGTAAAGGCTTAAAGGACACAATGAAACGCTTACGACTTTAATCATATTAGCAGAGCCATATAAAATAATAAAAAGTATTTGCTTAGAATATTAAATTAGTCAATAGCTGTCTATTAGTAAAACATGAATAAAATTAATTCCGTAGTTTGAGAGTTTATCGCCCAAAACTAAACAAACAAACAAAACAAAAGTATAGAAAACAAAAAGTGCAATATTACTAAATCAAACATGAGATTAACTGAGGAACCTTTGTGACATTGTCAATCACCGCCATTATTTACCAATCATAGGGTGCGCAATGAAATTGGTATATATGTTCTTACATATGTATACTAATATGTAAATGGCTTTGGTCATATGAACGCGGGCGGAGCCGCGGGAAATGCTAGTAGAATATATATTATATTGATATATTTATAAGGAAATACTAACAACGGTTATCCTTGTTAACAGATGCTGCCAAAGAAAATTGCAACAAAGAAGAAGATCTTCTACAACGATGCTCTATGTCGTTACCAGTACTCAGCTCATCTGATATTTCTTTTGCTTTAACCAGGGAAGAGCTAGATAAGAGTTGCGTGTGAGTATTGGTTATTACTTGTATCCGTTTAAGGTTGCGTACTAAAAAGATCCAGAGTAGAGAGGTATGTCCGTCTGTACATAATAGAGAAGCGCCAAATCTGCGTTTAACCGAATGCGAATATTCAGCCGAATATGTACTTGATCGGTTTTTATTGTAATTGACAGTTAATAATGGATCAGTTAGTCATACGTATGTTACATTGTTATATTACTAAATGGGAAATAATTAAGTTTGATATATTTTTATATGTGAAAACCTTGAACACATTGTACAATGTACGAATTCTTCACTACAATTAAATTATTCTTAAACACTTTCTTTATTTTCATGAGAAAGCTATGTGTGTCGTACTTATGAGTAAGAAGTCTGATTGAAGTTTCGTTAAGACTGCGTTAGTACCCTCGAGAAACTTTGAACAAAATGGCACGTGGTAGTTAGTTCATCTTAATTTAGTGTTCTTGTTTGTGGTAAATAGCAATTTGACGCTAGTTGTCCGACTGACTAACTTTACTCGCCGCTTGATTAGACCTTTGAATAGCCAATGAAGCTCTAAGTTGAAACATTTTGATCAACATAATTATTGCATAAAATTATAAGCATCACACTTTGCGTTATTTCAAATTTTATACTGCTAACAGAAAATATTTAAGATATATGATTTTGGTGTTAAGCTTGTAGTTTCTCATTTTGTTTATTTTTAATTGGTATATCAAATTTAAGCTTGATTTATTAACTAATTTCTCGTAAACTTGAGACTTTATAATGAATTATTTTACAGCGAACTACGACTTGGGATAAAGTGTATCGATAATTACACTGAAGTTTGTATGGACAAGAACAAACAAGCGATGTTTAAGAAGATATATTCAGGAATAGCGGAAGTTGTTCAAGAGTTATGTACACGAGGAAAGTATCAAGATGAATATCTTAGACACGCTGACTGTGTGAAGAAAGTGCGACCAGAATACGAAGTATGCAGTAAAAATTATGAAGTGACGTTGACTACACTTAGCAATCATCAGAAGAAAGAAGAATACCAGACCGATGAGGTTAATGTAGCAGCTAATCAAGAAGAATATTTAAGAACGGTTTGTTGGTAAGTAGTATTTATATTTGTTATCTTACGAAATGTTGGATATTTCCATTCTGAATTTCAGTCTAATCCGTGTATACTGTAGGCGTTACAGAGAGAAAAAGTAACAAATTAGTTCAAGATGTTCGACAAGATGTTACGGAAATCAAGAAGATGTTACAGACAAAACGTAACCTATGTCCCCTTTGGCGCATACTTTATATATCCTATGCATTTACTTTACTTCCCCAGTTTCGACTGGCTAGCTATTTTTATTAATTTGACACTTGGTGTCAAAAGTAAAGTGGTTTTAAAATCATCTTTTATGAGTGGTTATCTACATATTATTACAATGTAGAAATAGATTTTTAAAATATTTAGCTTTAGCTCCAGCAGGTTAGCTTAGCAATAATGATCGGTCCCCTCCAACGTGCGTTCACCTTGTCGTGTCGTGGGGGACGAGGACTCAAAGCAAAGAAACTTACTGGTAGGCGGCCCACCTCGGTGGGCGGTGTACCATGCGGGTTGCTTCTGGTACTTCTCTGATAGCAGAGTGGACCGTTGGAGCAACTCCATGGTTGTTGTGGTCTGCCGTCGTGGCGTAGTGGTTGAGTGCATAATCCTGCGATGCTTCATTAAGACGGGGGAAGTTCTGTTAGGTTTTAGTGGGTAGTACTGGTTTTCTAGCCGGTGAGTCCCACATAATACATACAGTGTATACATACAGGTGGTATGAGTAAATGCATTTCCAAACATAAAAAAGGCCATAATGATCGGTAAAACGATTTTGACATTTCTTAACTTTACAGCAAAATGAATAGCTTAAAAACCGTGCCCGTGTAAAAATACTTAGATGTAAAGGTGTATAAAGGTGTGAGGTGCAAAAGCAATTCGTGAAGAGCTCACAGAGATTTGCGGTTTTGTTAGGATTTAGTAAGGATTATTTCCACAAAACCAAATTTTAGTATTTACTAGCGACTCACGCTCGCTTCGCTCGCGTTCGTCCCTGGGTACGTTTACACGGTTAGCTATGTTTATACATGAATAGTAGCTTGCTACTCCTAAATATTCATTTAAATTATATAGCGATTTACCCTCGCTTTGCTCGGGTGCGTACGCTGTACGCGAATTTTGTTCACAATTTCATGGGTTTTAATTTTTTTTCGCGGAACCCTGATTCTTTTTCTAAAATAAATATAGCCCAAGTTACTTCTTATAACATCCGCTATCTGCCAGTAAAAGTCCCGTCAAAATCGGTCCAGCCGTTTCGGAGATTAGCCGGAACAAACAGACAGACAGACAAAAATTGTAAAAAATGTTGTTTTGCTATATGTACCGTGTATACATCCATATGCATTTAATAAAAAGCGGTTATTTTAATATTACAAATAGACACTCCAATTTTATTTATCTGTATAGACAAGTATTTAACAAATCAGACGTTGTAGTGAATTATTCTGTCAACAGAAGCAGCCTATCAACATCTAAAGTTTTCAAAGCAACCATGAATATTTTATATTCTAATTTATGAACTGTTCAATAAATTACAGAGGCTTCCTAATTAATTAGTAGTTTCAAAGGCTTATGTACTTATAGACTATTTTAGTGCAAACATTAAACGTAAATAAATAGTTGCCTTAATTGTCGATCGTCTGTTTGAATGATGATAGCAAGCCGTTTGAATTTTCTGCTGTACAAATATTTCTTGTTAATTAGTTAGATTTTATATCAATTATATATTTTAAACAATCAGTTTAAAATCTATCTAGCCATTTAAGTGTTTCGTGTTTAATCAGTAAGAGAGAAGAGATCAGTAAGAGATAAAAAATCTGCAATATTATATTTTGATGTAGAAATGCCATGTTTTCGTTAATAATAGCATTAGATGTTTAATTCTAATTGAGATGCTGCGATTAGATATACAATATGTCTATTTTTTTAGGGTTCCGTACCCGAAGGGTGCCAAAGGAACCCTATTACTATGTCTCCGCTGTTCGTCCGTCCGTGTGTTAGAGGGCTGTAACTCATGAACCGTATTTCTATTGCCGCTATAACAACAAATAATGAAAAAATAAAAATACAAGATTTTTTTGACGTTCGTAATCGATCATCGAAGTTAATATACTAAATACATGGAGTAAAAGTCATATTAATAAAAAGTACATGTACATGTACGATGGTACGGGATTCTTCGTGTGCGAATTCGACTCACACTTGACCGATTTTTATTTTAGTATACTATTATTTAACCTAGACATGACTTTGGTGAGATTTTAAACGTTATTAATAACAATCCAATTTTACTGTTTTATCATAATTGTTTTCTAAAATAATATACGTCCAAAATATTTAAAATTCTAAAAGCTCTTGAATATGAATCTGTGAAAATGAATGATATGCACTTAGGATATTTTCTATGGTAAGTAACAAATTTTCGTGTTTTTGACTTTATACTCGTAATAACTATAATTAAAAAATGTTAGCCTATTTATGTACTTGATAATAATTATACTTTTAAATTTTATTTATTTTTTCTTAGATTTCTATGACTATTGTTCACAAATGATATTACACGTAGGTACTATATTTATCTTACATATTCCTCCTTTTATTATTTTTATATTTTAACCCGTTTTGAATCTTTCGATTATTTATATTCATAGTTTTCACAAAAGTATAGAAGTTTAAAAAAAAATACACAAATAAAGATATATAATAAATAAATAACTTTTCCATTAAATTAGAGTCAAAGTTCAATAATAAAAAAAAAAACAATGTACATTCAGTAAATATAATTCTAGATAATATATTCAAAATACTGTTATATTTTAAGTTATTCAACCAGCATCACAGGACTTGCACATCGCTGACCATGCAGTTGCACTTTGAAAAGATAAACAAAAACAATACTATTTCCTGTAAAAAAGCCGAGTAAAACGCTGCGAAACGTGTGAACGGCGAAATAAGAGAATCTGAAATCATTTGCAGCGGAATACTACAGAATACTAATTTCACTTTAGAGCTATCGGAAGATATCGCTGGAACTTCTACAGTTTCTAACTAGTTCGAGATAAGATTCGATTAGAATGCAAAGATACTGATTATGTGAAGTCTTTGTCATTTTCTATAGATATAATGGAAATAGAAACGGTCAATTAAACGTTAATAGATTTAAATAAATTAATTGTTATTGAATTAACTATAATAATAATGTTCTCCTGACCGATTCCGGCCACGGCGGCCAATCTCATTGAGACTAGCCAACTGCGCAGGAGATATTATAGTGCACAAGTGTACGCGCAGACACAAGAGCACTCTCTATTCCTGTCACTCTCATACTCCGGTGGGACGACTACTCGACACGACCGGTGAGAGTTAAGGCGCAGGACCGACGGCTTTACATGCTCTCCGAGGCACGGGGGTGAAACACCGCCAACTTCCGAACTCCGAGCTGTTACTGAGGCTTACTATACAGAAAGACTCAATAACTAAACTTGGCCCGACCCGGGACTCGAACCCAGGACCTCAGGATGTGCAGCCGTACATGCTAGCCACTACACCACCGAGGCAGTAAGAATGATCTATACATATAATAATCATATATATAAATAAATATGTTAGGACGTTTGCACACAGCACCATCTAGTTCCATGGTAAGCTAAGAGGTTTGTGTTATGGATACCAGATAGTTGATACACTACATATTTATAACTTTAAATACATACATATCTATACATCTATACAGATAAATAAATAAATATGTTGGGACATTAACACACAGCACCATCTAGTTCCATGGCTACGATGCTTGTGCTATGGATACCAGATAGTTGATACACTACACATATATAACTTTAATTATATACATATTACAAATATAAACACCCATGACTGGAGTACAAACATTCGTGCTCATCACACAAAAGAATGCCTCCAGCGGGACTAGAACCCGCGACCGCTGACACAGCAAGTAGGGTCACTACAAACTGAGCCAAACGTGACGATTATATAAATATTCAAATTTTATTAATGTGAAAGTGTGCTGCAACGGGTCAACACTCAACATATTGAGATAGACCGAAGAGTGATATATTATCTTAAATGTTACAAGTTAGAGTTACGCGTTGACGAGTTTGAGACGTATTGAATGGTTTATTAAATTTTTACTCTTACATTTGATTACTATTTTATATTTTATACAATTTGCATAAAACAACTCTTGATAGCTTTAATATTATTAAGTGTACAAGCCATTAGGTATATATAGTAGAGATTCATTCACTCATTTTTCATTTAAAAACTAATAAACATTTAAAATAACTGGTGGTCTATGGTCTGATCCCCCTGGTAGAAAGAGACGGAAGGCCCGTGCTTAGAAGTTGCACGTGAAAAAGGTTTGAATATGTACATACATACATACTCGTAGATACATACATACATTGTTTGTTAAATTTTAATAATGAATTTTAGTAGCTCATTTATAAAACAATATAATATTATTAATTCAAAAATATATATTTATGTAATTTTTGTCAGTTTAACATTGAATATTCGTGTTAAAAAGTGATAGAAAGCGAACTTTGATTTCTTGTATCTAGCAAAGTTATTCATGTGTATTTGAAATTATAATTTTTCTACATAAATGGCTTGTGAGTACTATATAATTTTTATTTTGCTATATAATACCTTTATCAACATCTGTTAAGTAAAAGTTATCTTGAGACCTTGTTATAGCCATTTCGCAAACTATTTTATCGACTACAAGTCGCTACACTTTTCAAATTACATGCCTTTAAAGTAAGGTATCTGTATATTAATACGTGAAGCAAAAACTTTGCACCCCTTTTTAAGAAAATTGCGCGGACGGAGGGGTATGAAATTTCCCACACTTATAGTAGTTTATATAGAGAAGGAGTGCAGAATGATAATATTCTTTTAAAATTATGCATAAAAAATTACATTAAATCAATAATAAAACATTACACACACTACCATGTATTTGACACACACACGCATATACCTACATATACTCTTTTGTTTATTGTTAAAGTCTGTGGTCAAATTGAGAATAGATTAATATTGTAATATACGCAAGACTATACATATATAACTTAATGAATTATGGTTGATTTTCAACCACGCGGCGATCACTAGTCAAATATAATAACTTACTCGTACTTTAGCATGTAGGTACATTGTTTTGTACGTACAAAAATTATCGCTTGCAAATGTGTAACAAAAACATCATTAGAATTCACTGCCGCTTTACAACAAATGAAATCAGATTATTTCAACACTGCTTTATAGTAAAAGTTTCTTGTTTAGATAGTTAATTGAAATGTACTCTCAAAGTTAGATTTTAACAAAACCTCGTTTCAAGCTAACGAGTAAAACTAAGCTTTCATTCAACGAATAAAACAATTACATAATATATGTGGAAATTTAAAGGCAAAATTTACTTGCTTTGGTAAATTGTAAATCAATTATAAAGTTTCACGATCGGTGTATTGTAATTATGTTTTATTATGGTACTTTAATATAGAGAGCTCAAATAATTAATCTCCAACTCATTATCATTATCATTAATTCGTGTACTTCATTACTGAAGGTCGTGCTTGTCCTGAAATTCTTTCACCGATATTTCGACTAGCTTCCTCCACGCCACTCTGTCCTCGGCTTGTCTCAGGGCAGTTGGAATATTGAGTCCCGTTATATTTTGAATCTGGTCGGACCAGCGGGTAGGTGCTCGACCGCGTGATCTTTTGCCTTCAATCTTCCCTACTACAACCAGTTTGTCCAGATTGTCTGGTTGTCTCCGGGCAATGTGACCAAAATAAGTTAGGACTCGTTGGTAGCATATAGTGGATAGTCTGGTAGTAATATTCAGTTGGTCGAGAATAGACTTATTGGTTCTTTTTGCTGTCCACGGTATACGCAACATTCTTCTATAACACCACATTTCGAAAGCCTCGATCTTCCTTCGGTCAGCTGCACGGATTGACCATGATTCGGAACCGTACAAAAATATTGAGAATACCAAGGCTCGCACAAGTCTGGTCTTGGTGGTATTCGACACTTTCCTGTTTTGCCAGATTCTGGTTAACTTACTCATAGCTGCCTTGGCCATTTGTGTACGTCTCCGAATTTCTTTATCACAGCCTCCCTGATTGCTTATAAGTGATCCCAGGTACACAAAGTCATTTACAAACTCCAGGTCCGCGAGTTCTCCGGTTCGTGTAAAAGTTCCAGCTCGATCTACTATCATGATTTTAGTTTTCATCTTATTAATGGAAAGACCGACCATTTCACTTGCGCGCTCGACTCTTCTAAGCAGTTCAGCCATTTCTTGTTCTGAGGAAGCCAGTAGCGTAGTGTCATCGGCGTATCGGAGGTTGCTGATTTTGTTGCCTCCAACAGAAATGCCTCCATCCCACTCTTCTAGCGCTGTCCTCATGATATACTCGCCGTAGATGTTAAAAAGAAGGGGGGATATGATGCATCCCTGTCGTACTCCTTTTTGTGGTTTGAAAGGAGCGGATACCACGTCATTCACTCTTACCATTGACTTCCCATTTTCATATAGGGCTGCGATCAGTGCTATTAAATGCCCAGGAACGCCCATTTCTAGGAGGATTCTCCATAGACAATCCCACCTCACGCAGTCAAACGCCTTGGAGTAGTCAACAAAACACATTATTATCGGAACATTAAACTCCCGGCTTTTCTCTATGAGTTGTCTAATGTTGACAATTTGCTCCCGAGTCCCGCGGCCCTTGACAAAGCCAGCCTGCTCATTAGGTATTTGCCGTTGTAGGTAAGGTTGTAAGCGTCCATTAATTATGTGGAGCATGATCTTACTACCATGTGATATGAGGGCCACTGTTCGGTAGTTTTCGCATGTCTTTGTCGAGCCTTTCTTGTGCAATGGTGTCAAAAGAGACTCCGTCCAGTCCTTGGGCCATTTACCCGAGCTCCAGATCTGATTACATAGGTCCTTTAAGATCTTGACACCTATGTCTCCTAGGTTTTTCAGTTCTTCAGCGAATATACTGTCTCTTCCGGCTGATTTATTTGTTTTAATTATTCTAAGAGCTTCCCTGACTTCAGATTCCAGTATTTCAGGCTCTCGGATTTCACTCAGAGTTAATGGCTCAGAGGATCCCCTGTCGTCCTTGTACAGGCTTTGGCAATATGACCGCCATCTTTCTGTAACTTGGTCAATCTCTGTCAGTAGTGTACCCTTGCTATCTTGGATCGCCCAGGTTTTGGCTCGAAACTCTCTTGTGATGCTTTTCACTCGTAGAAATAGATCTTTGGTGTGCAGAGTCTTAGCATGGTCTTCAATATCTTCACATATCGAGTTCAGATATTGGTTGTAATCTCTACGGCATAAGCGTTGAACCCGCGCTAATGTGGCGTTATACTGGGCTTTCTCAGAGTCTCTTCCGGTTAGTAGATTCTTTCTTTCATTAATAGCCTTCCACGTTTCTTCTGATATCCACGTTTTTCTTGGACTGCAATAGTTTTGCTGTTGAATGTCTTTCCGTGTGTCGAGAATAATGTCCTTTATTGTAGTCCAATTGGTGTCTACGTCGATGCTGTTATCTAACTTTAAGTGTGTGACTTTGTTATTAAAGACATCTTTATAGTTGTTAAGTGTTTCTGGAGAAGGTCGCCCATGATGTTTGACTACGGTTCTCAAGCATTTCTTGAGCTTTACCTTCATGACTGCCACCAATAATTTGTGATCGCTTCCGCAGTCAGCTCCGGGGTACGTCTTAGTATTAATTATACTGGACCTCCATCGCTTTGCAATAGCAATATAATCAATTTGGTTTCTGGCACGGTCACCTGGCGTAGCCCAAGTATATAGCCGTCGTGGGTGGTTCTGGAAACATGTATTCATGATGGACAGAGAGTTTTCCACGCAGAATTGTAGCCACATCTCACCTCTATCATTTCTTTCTCCAAGACCATATTTCCCAACAATTTCTCTTAGATGATTCTCCTGTCTTGTAGATCCTACTTTTGCATTAAGATCTCCCATCAAAAGTGTAATTTCCCTTCTGGGCAGGCTCCTAAGGGTGTCCTCCAACATTCTGTAGAAGTCCTGGATCTCTCCTTCTGTTGAACCCGATGTTGGGGCATACACAACCACCAGGTTCAGACGGCATGGTTTTGTGTTAACTTTCATGGTGATTATCCGATCACTCACTGGGTGGTATCCCAGCACCGATTGATTGATGTAAGGTGATACACAAATACCAACTCCATTCCTACTTTCTTTTTCCGGTCCTGAAAAATATAGAGTGTGGCCTGATGGAATAGTGTAAAAGCCTGATCCTCTCTTATGTGTTTCAGTTATTCCAAGAACTTCCAGTTGGTAGTGCAGTTGTTCTTTACCTATGATATCCACTTTCCCTGGTTCCAATATACCCCTGACATTCCATGTCCCAATCCTAATCTTCTTGCGAAGCTGAGGGTGTTTAGCTTTAGTTGGTGTGACTTGAGACGATGTGTTGATGTCACCAGTAGCATGCTTTACACACTGAGCCTGATGAGTCACTTCAGTGGAACCAGTAGCATACTTCACACCATGCGACCTGGAATCAACATGGCGCCGGGTGGTAGCCGGATTGCATGCCATCGTTCTCTCAGTATCAAACATATTTCATGACAAGTTTCGTGGGAAAATAGTGCAGTGGTTTCCCCTTGCCTTCTGCACCGCAGTGATGTTATGTTTTAAACCAGAGACGCCCTGCTGCCAGCGCCCTTTATCCGGACTGAGTGATCTATTGGGTCCGGACCCCCTGTCTCCCAGCTGCTTGTCGACCTATATCTCCATAGGGGTTGGTTACCGCTATCTCGATGATAGGTTGCTCAACGTAACAGGGTTCGCCGCGTGTAGGCTGGGAGTGGAGTTGGTGGAGAGAGGCTAAGTGACTGCTCTTGAACACAAGTCATGTATTGCGCATCATCCACCCTTGATCTCCAACTATAGCTGTTTAATTAATTAGCTATCATTAATTTAACAATTTTTATATCATTAATGATGTATTATTAAAAATGGAAGTGTCTGTTAAAAAAATTAAAAAGTGCGTGTATGAATGTGTACACGCGCAAGAAGTAAAACTTCTGTAGGTTATCGGTACTCTTTGTGAAATTCAAATTATGTTTTAAATAATTAGGATAGGTGAGATACTAAAAAAAATATTAAATATTAAATAACGCATATTAGTAATATTAAAATCGTATATTTATAGAATATCATTTAAGGAAAGAATATAATATTATATATCATTTGTCAGACAATAACAACGGTTACCATGGCAACAAACCGCCTCGCCCGTTCACACTTTTCGTCACGCCTTCACCAGTTTACTCCCCAAGCCAAGCTTGCGTAAAGAAGTTTTAGTTTAAAAATATAAACGAACCACTGGACAAACAAGTCATAAAGTCAAAAAACATAAAATGTAACTCGTTTAATATTTATTCTGTTACTAGAGACGCACTCATGTTACGCTCGTGTTATAGAAGCCTCCGACTATATCCTTTCAAAAAATCATTTCAATCGAATTTTGCTGTACCAAATTAAAACATACTTTATTCAAATAGACTTTTACATACACTTTAGAATCGTCACTTTTTAAATTTTTAAAATTTAAATTATATGTCAGTATATAAGTCCGTGAGGAATCTACTACCGGCTTAGAAGGCAGTTCTGTTGAGACGAGCCGGCTAGAAACTCAATAATTGCTCTTTTAAAATAATATTTATGTACAATATTGCAATACAATAATTATCATCTACGTATCTTACGTGAGACCCAACCAAAAATTAGTCACAAAATATTCCGTGATGGTGTGATAAGATTTATTCAATAATATGTTTTTAATTTTAGACTTAAATTGTTTAAATGGCAAGCTCAAGAATCCTGTGATAAAAGTAGACTATGTCCCTCCCCAGCCCTCCAACCATCTCCGAACAAAAATTACATTTATCTTTAGTATGGAGATAGTTGTTCCGTTTCTGTGTGAAATTAGGACAAACAAACTTATTAAACAATTAACTTTTACAATTATAATATTAGTATGAATTTTGCTTGCCATAAGCTTATAAGGCTAGTAAGTATCAGCACCAAATTATATCAAGTTGAGCCATGAAAATGAAAGAAACTTATTTGAAATACTTTCAGAATTGCTTGGAATGCCTTTGAATTTATAATAAGAAAATGACACATGGTGAAAAAGTTAAATGAAGTACGAGTAGTAGAGCTTACTTATGGAACATTTTAATAATAAGTCGCTTTAAGTTTATTTTTTTGAATCTACAGAAAAGTTTTGTGCTTAGTGTCTGTTCTATGCTATTATTAAAATTTATATAAAATTACCGTACATTACCATATTAAATGTGGGTGATATGTCAGTCTCTATTATTATCGCTAATCGTTCACACTAAGCAGTTAATTAGTTCACATTGATGAACGGTTTCGGTGAGCGGAGTAACGCTTGATCTATATTATATGAGCTAATGCAGTAATACATATATCTAATTACGACAATTGTTCAATTATCTACACACCAATTAATTTATTCAGCTATACAGATAAATAAAATTGAAGTGTCTGTTTGTAATGTCAAAATAACAGTTTTTTACTAAATGCATATGAAATAATATACGCTATTAATTTATAAAAAATACATTATTTTCAAATTTTTTGCCTGTCTGTCTGTTTGTTCCGACTTTTGCTCACAGGTAGTTGATATTATAAAGAGTAACTTGGCTACTTTTATTTTTGAAAACCGAATCAGAGTTACGTTCAAATAAATTAAAACCTACTTAGGTACGCACCCAAGCGAAGCGAACGCAAGTCTAGTTGGTATATAAATCGTCATGAATTTTAATTAATTATAAGATTATAAAAAGATTGTAAAGATTCAGCACTCGTCTTTCATTAAAAGATTATAATATGTATGTACAGGAGGAGGATCTGCGTTTTGTCGCCAAAACCGTTTTTTTATTAGACTACAACTAATACAGTAATTCACTTAGATTTAAAATATACGTACTTAGATTTTTTTGACTAGTTTTGTAAAGCTCTTATTTGAAAAGTAATTTCTTTGCAGTTCATTCCAAGAGTACTTGTTGTGTTCGGAGCGAACGGTTCAGAGGTCGTGCGGAGACGATGCCGCCCTGTTCACTAGTGCATTTCTAAAGCGTATGGCTTCAAACATCATTAGGGTTTGTATAATAAAGATTAATTCTTTTCAAATAAATTATTGATCTTGTTATATTTTTCTTTAATATTTATTATTTTTTTAAATTGCTTTTAATTTCTATTTTACTTATTTTTTTTATTATTTAATACATAAATGACAAAGGCAGTTTCTTATATATTATTATGTATCCGTTTATTATTTGAATTATTAGATATATTCTACATGATTCTATATATTATTTAGAAATCAACTAAAAATTGATAATTTCTTTCGTTTTTTGATAGCAAAAATAAAAGCCCTATAATTTATCCAATATGTGCGTCGTTAATGGTTCTTTTTATAAACTTACAGAATTTTTGCTTCGAATATCGAGGCCAGGAATGCGGCTTGGCAGACAATGCGACTTCAACGGACCACAGTGTGTTATTAATTTTTATAGGGATCTTTGCTTCATTATATCCTTTTATATCGGGCAGTTTAGTTCCGACATAGAATATATTTGCGAAAAAGAAATCGATTTTAAAATTAGAACGCAGTAGCGCGGGCTCTGCCAGTAATTAGTGTGGAAGTTTGTTGCGAGTTACAATGATGCAACGTTCGGCGAACTGTAAATAATTAATATAGGTAGATTGTTTCAGTTCCTCGGTTAAAGGTGAATTTAAAGTTTAGTGAGAAATGATAACTTAACTTGTATTTATTGTGAACTGTTTGATTTTTTTATATTGTCACTTTTGTTAGATCAACGTTAAATAATGTATAGAGAGAAGACTCTGGTGTGTACACTATACTTATTTATACTTTAGTTGCGTTGTCTAATTTGTTTGCTCTAAGTTCAATAATTATTTTGCTTTTAAATAAAAGAATTCTAACAAAGTATTAATTATTTTGATTTCATAGTAGACAATTTAAGGTTTTGTATTGATATTTTCACTGTTTCTTAAGAACAAAAACAAAGTAACGATTTTGTATTGTGTTTTTAATGTGTATTTATTAAAATTACTTGTAAATTAATACTGCTTTATTTTAGGAATCAAAACAATCACCAAATAGATATTATTCACGAAATGTTAAAATGGAAATAACATTGGAATTCCATTTTTCTCATTAAAGACCAATCACTTATTATTTTAATATTATCTCGTTACCAAATTGAATACATATATTATCTTTAATGTTTGTAAATAAATACTTTTTTGGATTAAATTAAGGACTTTCGTATAATAAACGCGGCCTTTCAAATTAGATTGTAATACCAACTTTTGTCCGATACAAATTAGATTAACATATTTGTTTAAAATTTGTCTAATAACAAAATTTATAATGTGTTGAAATTATAATGAAATTAAATAAATAAAATAAAATGTTTGTGCAATTATTTAATCTGTTTGTCTGGAACATAATTCATATGACATGGCTATTACCGTATCTGTATTCACATAATTTTTGGCGCGAAATAATGACAACATGCAATTTATTTGCCATTTGTCAGTTAGTTTCTGAAAGGTTTATTTAAAAATGTAAATAATTATTACCATTAAGTTTATGTTAGTGGACCATTGTGAATAATTGTTAATCGATTAATGCAAAATAATTTTGTTTATTATATTCGAGTCAAACGATCTTGCAATTATTCATTATCGTCCAAAGCTTATTTTTAATATTTAGCTCAGAACATCCTGTGATAGCTTGTAGGTATGATGTGAGGTTGAACATTATGGAATCTGAACACTACACTGTACTAGAGTGATTACTATTTTAAAGATCTTTGAAGAAAACGAGAAACATGAATATATTGTTATATAGGAATAGTACTGTATAAGAACTAGATAGGTATTGTTAAAATTTCTAAATTGATTAGTTTTATAGTGTTATTACTAAATTATTAGCTAATCTTACCCTTTCCTTTATTAATTAGGTATGTTGTAAAAGTCTATAATGTCTTTCCACAAATTTCGGCTATTGCGGCCATTCTGACTTAGACTAGCGACTAAACTAGCTCTCTGATTTACTCTCTCTCTCGCTTTCAATTACGTTGCGAGAGGTGTTCTATTCTTTTCACTCTCAAAGTCCCGCGGAAAGTTTGTTCGACATTTGTGGCACCTGTTTGCCAGGAAACTTAATAATCATAATACTTTGCTTCACCCAAGACTCGAACCCAGTGTCTATAAAGTACAAGCTAGCCTTTACAGTCTACAGTCTATATCAAGGTACTTAAATACCCGTTAAACAATGTATTAAAATAAAACTCTTGATTGTAGATTCATTCTTTTAGTTAGAAACAAAATGTTGATTTCACCATATGCCATATTATGGTTTTCTTATGGTTTATCATCATAAATCTCCTATAATTAAACCTATAGAATGTGTCCTACAGTACTCGCTCGTACGGTCACAGTGTAGCACGGTGTAATGAGCATATTCCATTAATGAGATTTCGTTAAAGTTTTGTTTTGAAGCTTGAAGTTTGCGTTATTTCCACTAGAAGTACTCGTAGATGAATGTAAATAGCAATTTATGTTAGGTAACTAGTAACCGCACGCCAGACGAAGTGTTAGTCTGGAAGTTTGTTACGAGTAATTTACAAAATACTTAATGTCTACGAATTTCATAAATTATAATTCATATGTTATATTGCCATGTTTAATAAATTATTATTAGTAATATATTTTTATGTTTTATTGAGTGTATTATATCGTTATTGATAATTTATGACATTTATCTGAATGTAATGAATATCTAATAAATATATCTATTAATATATAAAAAATACAACTGCAGTCGCGTTGAAATTAAAAAAAAAACTATGCAAAGGCCAAAAATAGTTTATCTGTTAATTTTTTAAACAGTCTTGAAAATTTGAATTTATTGTAGTTAGAATTATTATTGTTAAACACTTTATTGTTATAGTTATTAATAACTACCTATTTGAAACTTTATTCCTTTAAAAGACATTTGATAATTATGATAAATGGAAATTCGATTAATTTAGTATAAATGCATTACAAGCCCAAGGCAATCGTAACCATAACGTGAAATACTAAATTCATTAAGTTTGTAACTTAAACAATTTTGTACCTACACGTTATTAAAATAAGGTTAACTTTACTGATTACACTACCGCTACCTGATAAAATTTCTACATATACGTAGAATGTAGAGCATGTTGTATTTATCCTTTTTAAAATACCTACTTCATATAGAAATATATATTTTTTTGTCAATGGAAGTAACCTAACCTAACACCAGTCAGTAGATATATCATACGAGTATATAAATACGTATAATATTTTATACCCTATGTTTTGTTTTGTTTTTTATCCATTTGTCAAATAACAACATTTATATATAAATATCTATTAATATAATTTTCGTTTTCTACATTTAAGTACCTATGTTTTTTTAATATGAAAATAATTGAATAATTTGATAATAGTTTGACAAAAAATCAGTTTCATCAGTAATGGTTGTTATCACTACTCCTTTTGATTTTCCTGATCTGGTTTAAAGTTTGAGAATTTTTTGTTTTTTAAACTGCTTTATTTATAGACTATATGTATTAATTTTTAACAAAAGAATATATTATTTTACAGTATCTATATATCTTTTGCAAACATGATTGATTGAGTTTATGGTTCAAAAATCACTTTATATTAATAACAATTACCATAACAAAAGTGCATCAACGAGGGCGTAGTGATTTACTTTCAATCGATCTTCATAGAACTAAAGCTACATAAAGCGTGTTTTTATTTTACTAGACGATCTGTGCAACCCTACATCGCGTTACAGTCCAATGCATTGCTAAATATCACAATAATACCCGTCTTAAAATAAACCGCATATTAGGGAATATGCGTGATTTTTTTAATTTTTTATACAATAGCTAATATTTTTATATAATTGTAACAAAATATCCAGCTCAAAAAAACTGAAATTTAGTAGAAAAAATTAATCAAACATATCATATCGATACGGATACTTTAAACGCCCGCCATTTCGCGCGCTTGGTGTGACGTCAAAGTATCATACATAGAAAAACGACTTTAGTTTGTAGCGACAAAATCGCTAATCGCTCTACTATGATAATACTTTGATGTCATATTCGGTCTGACCAATTGCGTGCGTTTCAACAACTTTGAATTTCCCACCTATATTTGCACATTTTAATAATTATTTTCTTAATCATAAAGAAATTACATTAAAAATATTGATATAGTTTTAATTCGAAAGGAATAAAGATAATAAAAAACATATATTTCACCTTCATCTAAATCACACGCATATAACCTATTGGGTAGCATCTCAAAAACCAGTATCTCAAAGTAGAAAAAAAATTATAGAATCATAATTACTATTATTTTTAATTATTGGTTATTTTCTATGCTTCCCTCGGAGGAGTAAAAGCATCAAGATCCCGAAGGCTCAGACAAGATGTCATACTACAATCGTTGAAAAATAAAAGTCTAAAAATATATATATATATATATATATATATATATATATATATATATATATATATATATATATATATATATATATGAATGACTTTATAATTCTAGGCATTTTGTAACGATTAAAGTCATTTGAATACTATTTTTTAATTTTCTATTCTTTAACGATTGTGACGTTCAAGACCCCTCAACATTTAACCGTTTTAATGATGTGCTTTAGTAACGTACTTGCATTTTATTGTTTATTTAGATGTACATTGTACAGTTGTTACCGGTTTTTATTAAAACATTAACAAGTAAATTCATTTATTTTTAATATATTATTGTAATCAATTAATCATTCTAAACAAATGTCGATTTAACTCTTATAACTTTTAGTACATTGTTCCTACATATCATTCACCATTTTACATGTTATAGTCGGATAGCAAGGTTTTCTTGTAATTATATACAAACCTATAAAATAATTATTTTATAATTTAATATATTATAATCTATACCCAAATATGTCATGAGATTAAGTAAAAAAAAATAAATGTCCTCGTTCTAACGAGAAACTGTGTTTTTGTTTTTAATTTACCTTCATACATATTTAAGTTACTTATTTCTAGATTATCAATGTATTGACGACACGTTTGGCTCAGTTTGTAGTGAGCCTACTTTCTGTGCCAGCTGTCGCGGGTTCGAGTCCCGCTGGAGGCATCCATTTGTGTAATGAGCAGGAATGTTTGGACTCCAGTCATGGGTGTTTATATTTATATTTATAATATGATATATATACATATACATATACAATATACATACATATACATATTAATTAGTTACAATCAGTATATGCCCTTTACTTACTTTTTAAACAAAAAAAGTTTACATTTATATATATAGTCTGTGCATTGCCAAAAAAATTGTTAATTTTAGATGGAGATATGAAACATCGAAATATGGCGACTTTGGCCTAAATGTAAACAAGCTTTTGCAATGCTTTGCATACTGAAGGTAGAAGGGTATTTTCCACGTTTTAAAAATGCAAGACATGGAACAATTCATGTGATGTAAAAAGCCTTTTATAAGAAATATCTACCGGTTGGGAACAAAAATGGGACAGTCGGCCAGTAGGTAAGTGAAGTTTACATGTCGTATAAAATAAAAGTAACATACGTGAGGAACTACAGACTACAAGTGTGCTACATAATTCAGTTGTTTCTTTAAAAATTTGTCTTATTTATCTTATAAAAAAGACGAGTCATAAAAGATACGGCATAGCCATAAATAACGTAGGTACTACGTATATTGTATTTGTGTTATAACTAGGAACTCACCTTCGCTCCGCTCGGGTTTGTTCCAAGGTGTGTTTTAACGGTTAGTATGGATTTCTCAGAAATGAGATATTTTCATGCAGTAAAAAATATCCTATATGTTGACCCGGATAACCAGCTATCGTCATACCAAATTCCATCAAAATCTGTCCAGTGGTTTTCTCGTAATGCGTTCCCAGCAGACAGACAAAAATTTTAAAAAGTAGATTTTTGGCCTCTATCGATAATAATGACTATTTCAATAAGATTTTATTATTTATTGTACAGATTCGATTCAGTCGGAATTTTATTGTATGTATAGATTATATATATATATATATATATATATATATATATATATATAATTTACAGTGAAGAAAATTATTATAAATATACTTAATTATACATACAAAAGAAAATATACAATTAATTATACTAGGGATGGGCCGAAATTCGTTTCACATTCGATTCGATTTAGCCGAATTTCGGCAGCTTGAATTTCGTTCGCTTTATTGTCGATCATTCGGCAATAGAAAAAAAAAATACCTACTTGCACTATTTTGACTGAAATTAATAGAAAACATGTCATCATAACAATAAAATAAGGTCTATAGATAATTCGATTGGAATTCAGTTAGGAAAAAAATTAAAACCTAAAGTTGTATATTTTTAAAACGTTAGCAGGTATATAAGAAACAAAACTCCGTAAAATGCCTCCGATGTTCAGCTACCCTCGAGAAAAAGAGGGGTGAAAAGCGTAGAAAAATAATTTTTACTAATTTCCGGCTTACTATGACGTTCTATCGAAAAATGTTCTTATAAAAAGTCGTATATCTAGTTAAAATCTACAACTTTTATAGATGAATGAAAAAAAAAACTATTTTTCAACGCTTTTCATTCCCTTATTACTCGGGGATAGCTGGACATCGAGGGTATTTTACGGAATTTTGTTCCTTGTATATCGCTAACGTTTTAAAGACGTTATAATCTGCAGGTTTTAATAATAACTATTATTTTATTAAAAATTGCTATCTAGACAAACAAAAACAAATCTATCCCATGGGAACCATGATTTTTTTCGGAAAAAAACCTATTTGTTATTCTGATGTATTAACTATAATATTGTAACGTTTCATTTAAATCCAAACAATAGTTTTTGTGCACTAAGCTGTATAAGTACTATAGTTTTTTAACTATCCCACGGGAACTCTTTAATTTTCCGGGATAAAAAGTATCTAAAATGTGGACTGGGAACATAAGGTCATGCAAAATTTCATTTAAATCGGTTCAACAGTTTCGGAGATTAGCCCGTACAAATAGACAAACAGACAGAAACAAAAATCTGGATTTATTCTATTTTTCTTCTTACATGCTCCTGACTCGGTTTTTAGCTATTTTTTTTATATGTACAGATATTCGACCTCTACAGTTTTATTATATATTAGCGGCTCGCTTCGCTCGGGTTCGCCTCTGGACAAACAAAAACAGATTTATCCCACTCACCTTACCCGCCCTTGACCGCCCTCCGCACTTTTACCGCCTACGCACATTTACCGTCTACGAACTTTTACCGCCAACTAACATGTACCCCCTGCGCACTTTTACCGCTTACACACTTTTACCGCCTAAGCACATTTACCGCCTACGCACATTTACCGCCTACGCACATTTACCGCCTACGCACTTTTACCGCCTACGTACTTTTACCGCCTACGCACATTTACCGCCTACGCACTTTTACCGCCTACGCACATTTACCGCCTACGCACGTTTACCGCCTACGCACATTTACCGCCTACGCACGTTTACCGTCTACGCACATTTACGGCCTACGCACTTTTACCGCCTACGCACTTTTACCGCCTACGCATATTTATCACCTACGCACTTTAGCCGCCTACGCACATTTACATTTTTTAAGTCCTACCGCACCTTCTCCCCACCCTGCTTCTCCCCACCCACCTTCTCCCCACCCAGCTTCTCCCCACCCAGCTTCTCCCCACCCAGCTTCTCTCCACCCAGCTTCTCCCCACCCAGCTTCTCCGCACCCTACTTCTCCCCACCATGCTTCTACCTAACCTGCTTCTCCACCATGCGTCTCCCCACCCTCCTTCTCCCGCCTCTGCTTCTCACCACAATGCTTCTCCCGCCCCAACTACTCCCCAGCCTGCTTCTCCCCACCCACTCTTCTGCCCACATTGCTTCTCCGCACCCTGCTTCTCTCCACAATGCTTCTCCCACCCCAACTTCTCCCCAGCCTGTTTCTCCCCATCCTGCTTTTCCCCACCCCGTTTCTTCCCACACTGTTTCTTCCGCTTATGCTTTACCCCACCCTACTTTTCCCGTCCCTGCTTCTGGGTAGAAGGAAATTATTATTATTTTCTATATATATAGGCCGAATTTCGGCCGAATTTTTTATTCTCACCGAATGTTCGGCCGAAGTTCGTATGCGGTTCAAGCCACATTTGGCCCATCTCTAATTATTACTGTACAAGTCCGAATCCGTGTCCGCGTAGGATAGTATACTTAATTATAGTATAATATTACCTAAGTAAATGATTGCATGGATTTGAGCACTCAAATAGTGTTATACACTAAGAATGAGGCACTAAGTTCACTTTTAAAAGCAAATACACTTGAACCTGTAAAGTGGTGGCAATTATATTTACATTTTCAGAATAAGAACTCGCTTAGGAGATGTTTCCCTTTGTTAAAGTTTTGAATAGTAAAATAAATCTGAAGGACAACTGAATAAACTCAAAAGTTTGCAAAACTTATTCATCATATAATTTACGGCTAATGTAAATTTGATTATATTCATATTATCGTGAACAGCTTGCATGGCTCATAAGCAGACCGATCCAACTTGCACGTCTCTCGCATTCTTTGTTCCTTTTTGTATTATAGCAGATAAGGGTAGTATTATCTGATTCTGAAGCAAAGATGTGGCTTCCTTGGCTCTAATTATATCGACCTATTCTAGACAGTGTTACGCCACCTCATTTATTGTAAAATTTAGTAAGTTGTGTAACGTACTTACCCTGGACATTCGCCACTGACTTTAACGACTCATCTTCAGATGTTATGTAACACTTTATATTTATAGTTAGTTAATTAGTTATTATAGTTAGTAATTAATCGTTTCAATAATAAATAACGTATTTGTATAGATTATATGTATACAGGGCTTTTTACCGACCCACTGTTAGGCATGTCCCTTCGACCTTCGAGTGGGCAATACGAGGGGGATCTCGCCGTAGTCCATCACACTGGCCAAGTGCGCGTTGGCAAACTTTACATGTCTTTCGAAAACTTACTAAGTTCTCTTAGAATGTAGGTTTTCCCTCGATGTTTTCTTCACTGTAAGACAAATGGTAATCATGTTGGAAATGATCTGCACACGAAAATATCAGAGGTGCGAAGACTCGGAATTTTAACTCGCTGCACTCGGTTTCCCAAGCGAGCGCGTTACTACTAGGCTACCTCTGCTATATAAATTATATACATATATGTAGATAAATATTTATAGGTACATATAGGCATCAAATAGGCACATTTATTTATTAGGTAATTTCTATAATATAATATTTGAACATAATGGTTATATTTATGGTACATTCAGTCTCGATAAATATTTTCATCAAAAGTTGTCTGGAATAGCTTGCTTTTAATTATAATAACAACTTTTCATATCGTTCGTAGTCTTTTCGATAATAATATAAATTTGGAGGTATTGTCCAATGTCCATACATGTGTGTGCAATAACGTTTTTAATTCACGAAATCACAGATTTCGGTAAACAAGGACAAAAGAAATCCATCTGGCTTGATTTCATTTATTCTGAATTGTGTAACTTTCAGAACACTGAGCTTACACAGAGAAAAGTTACCTTAAGGAAAATCAAAACTTAGCTTTTAACACTATTTTCCTCCCATTTAATTGTTGATTAATTAAAGATTAAAAGTTGTGTAAAAGAGAAAATTTTTGATATTTTGATATTATGCGATTTCGTTTTCTCCTTCCCGTCTGTTTGGATGATTAAAACGAAAAAGGTTTAAAAAAGGGTAGGTACGTTAAACAGATTCTAAATTAAGGTTAACTTTGGTTTATCGTGATAGTATTTACCTAAGTATTCATAGTAGTTATTGTGTCCAGATATTATTTGGTTTTAAATAAGAGGTTTTTGCTATTTTAGAGGAATATTTTACCTTGTTTAAAAACATTTTATTTAAAAAGAACGTTAAGAGAGCCAAGAGAGCTTTTTTACATAAGTTGCTTAGCCTTACAAAGACATAGTTCTTAAATCTATACCTACTTATAATCATCAACAGAGACGACATATCTGAAAAGTGAACATTAAATATCTTACGGATATTATTTTTGGAGACTATACCTAGTTATCCATACAGATAAATACAATTGGAGTGTCTATTTGTAATATTAAAATAACCCCTTTTTACCAAATGCCTATGGATGTATACACGGTACATATACCAAAACCACATTTTTTACAATTTTTGTCTGTCTGTCTGTTTGTTCCGGCTAATCTCTTAAATGGCTGGACCGATTTTGACGGAACTTTCACTGGTAGATAGCTGATGTAATAAGGAGTAACTTAGGCTACTTTTATTTAAGAAAAAAAATTGGGTCCCACGAAAAAAAATGAAAACCAAATTAATTAATTAATTTTCTTTTGGGAAGCTACCTAGGAACGAACCCGAGCGAAGCGATGGCGAGTCGCTAGTATTATAATAAAATCGTCTTCAATTTACATTACCGATATATAAATTATTTGAATAGCTAGGTATATTTAGAAGATATCATAATTTAAAATTACGCATTATATTAAATTGTTCTTCACACCATATTCATTTTTAATATTATGCACTAGTATATTAAAAAACCAATCAACGAATGAGAGAGATGTGATGATCATAAAACATGGTCAAATGTCCCAAGGGTTCATTTATTTACAGCTTCACTCAAATTCCAATATTCGCAGAATTCTGTGGAATAACGATATTACAAAATTATTATGTAGTGGATACCAAATCGATTTAAATAAAATATGTGGATTGTTTGTATTTCGAAGTTAATCTGTTAAATTATTTCAGAAAAAAGCATTTATGGAGTTTTTTTATTATCTTAAGTTTAAAAACAACTTAGCGCACTTTTTCTAATTGGAACATACTGAAATTATTATCATGCTAGCGGCTCACCCACGCTTCGCTCTGGTTTGCCTCTAGAAAAACAAAACAAATCTATTCCACTGGAACCGTACATTTTTCTGGGACAAAAAGTAGTATGTGCTGTTCCAGACTATAATCTACTTCTGTGCCAAATCTATTAATCTAAATCTGTTCAGACGGTTTTTGCGTGATTGAGTAATAAACATCCAAACATCCATCTAAATTTTCACATTTATAATATTTGTAAGATTGTTTGGAGATTTTCATATTTTTTATTTTCATAATTTTTAAATTGTAAGGCCACGGAAACCATACATAAATCTTTAGGTTACTTTTATAATTGTTTACCGTTATCTGGTAGTTGTGACACTGACGACCGACTTGTTCTTGTTTTGACAGTACATTTTAATTAGATTAAAAACGTAAGTATCTCGCAAGTAGAATACATAGATAAGTATAAATTACTTTATCATATACATAGTTATTTTGTATTAGCAACTTTTTGCCTTTATTTATTTTATTTAAAAATTTTAACTTAATTATTAAAGTTGACTTATTTTAGAATTTAGGTTTATATTAGTTTTAAGAAAGATTTTTATGGTATATTAAATAAGTCGTACCTTACACAGAGAAAGAGGTAAAGTTTATTTTTTTAGTGCAGTCCTCTTGACTCTAACATTAATATTGATATTCTACTTCGGCGTGATAGTGATTTTACTTGTACCTGCCACTTAATGTTTAGAAAGCCAAAGTCTACCCGCTTCAAACATCATATTGTTTGATTTTCCTTTCAAGATATACACTTCGACAATACTTTTCTTACTGAAATTCTTACATATTTTGAATGAGATGAGGCATTTTAGATTTAAACGTAACTAATTAGGAATCGAAAGAATATAAAATCTATGGCTTTGTATAGCGTCTTCTTAGAAAAGTTAGCTAATTTCCTTCAATGTCTCTTTCGTAAGGTGCTGTCTGGTGTCACATCGCGACATTATCGGTGCATCACATTGTATACTCGATAGTACTTAACCAGCATTTATATGTAATATTTTATAAGTTTTTTATAGTATGTGTATTTTTCACAACAAAAGCAAATGCACTATTTGAATTAAACAATAAACGCTGGGAGTAAAACAAAATAACAATTCATTTGTTAAAACATCATGTTGATTGCAATTTTTAATATATTTATTCAATTTAAATATATGTAGTTGTTGTTTACGTATCGTATCAAAAATAAATATATCGAGATTTTTATTATTTATTGGATATAAACCATTTCCACTTTTATAAAATTTTAAATGGATAATATAATTATGGAACATTTTTAAACGAAGTTATTTTATTTTATATATCAATAGAACAATAAAGTTAAAGGCCGTATCTTTGTTCACGTAGACTCAACTGTGGACAATATGAAATTGTATGATCTTTGGAAAATCCTCACTTAAGAAGAAAAATATACCTACAATAGAAATTCTTATATTTCTATCTCCTGATATGTATATATTTGAGTATAGGCGTATACTCAAATATATACATATACCTATACCACAAAATAAACTTTAGTGTCGATAAAATTAACGTTGTCAAAACAAAATGATATTTATTTTATTTAAATCGAAACAAATTATTAAAGTACAACTAAAAGTGATTTGAAACCCTCTGCGCACGAACGACCTACTCTTGTCCAAATGTTTTGATTTTGACTCAAAAAGTGCATGATCCTTCCTACTCTGCTTTTTCTTCAGATCAAAAAGGTTTCTTTGAGGCATAATACAAATATAATTTCTGTTAATTTTAAAATTACAAGTAAATGAGCGAAATTATAACTGTGTTTAAAAATGAATGAACTAAAAATTGTAAAATATTTTTATTCATTAAGCGTAAAAGCTTACTTATATGAGAAATTTAATAAGAATTCAATACCCTTTATTAGCACATTTTATAAATTAAAGATATATGATATTATTAGGCTATTGAACGATGCGAGGGGAAATAATTTTTGCAGTAATACACCTAAACTCATAATATCAGACTACTACTATATACCCAAAAGGTGTATTTGCTTTGTTGTGCCTTGTTTCTCTTTAATATATAAACTATGACCTGGATATATAACTAGGCTGCAAGTCCTATCCGAGAAAATAATAAATAATAAATAAATATGTTGTGACATTAACACACATCACCATCTATATCCATGGTAAGCTACGAGGCCTGTGTTATGGATACCAGATAGTTGATACACTACACATATATAACTTTAAATACTTACATATTACATATTATAAATATGAACTGGACATATTATAAAACCCAAAACTGGAGTACAAGCGTTCGTGCTTATCACACAAATGAATGCCCCCAACGGAACTCGAACTCGCGACCGCTGGCACAGCAAGTCACTACAAACTGAGCCAAACGTATCGTCGAAAGTCGAAAAGCGAGGATAAATTGATATTAATCCATGAAATGTTTAATTTAATTCATTTCAAATTTTTTAGAAAAAAACGATTATTTTCTTTTTATGGTACATATTTTAGGCAATAAAAAACAAAACAAATAATTTTAAAAGTTTCTTAAGAATGGTTCGATAAAATGATTTTTTTTTGTATAAAATAGTATATAAAATTATATATTAATATCACTAGTATTAATAATCTTCATAATACATATTATATACTATTTAAAATAATCATGAAATAGACATAATAAACAAAAAGCTACTAGAATCTATTTCTGTCATTTCGACGTTAGTTTCTAAGGCATCTTAAAAATTAATAACATTAATTTTACTTTGCATTTAGATTTCAGTAAAAGCATTTCCACATATCCACATACGTCATATTATTCATTTCAAGCTACGAGCGCTACGATCAACGTAGCAACGACATCTGTTTTCTATGCCAGTATTATATGTATTTATTTTGTAGAACCATCTCAACTCAAAGGAGACCGCGCATTTTTGAATCCATTCGAATACATTCGAGCCCGTATATCCTGGTTTTAATCAAACTGAAACTTAGTACGTTTTAAACCGATATTTTTATCCAATAGATCACACTGATTTATCGGAATATTTCATGAAATAGAATGAGAATATTATTTAAAATACATTTATTCATTAGTATTTCAGTATTAACCTTGTAATACTGTAACAATTTACATGTCTTTATTATATTCATGTAGAAGCATTACATGAGACTTTAAAGTAACCGCAATTCCATGCAGAGTTTAGAAATTACTAGCATTGCTCGCGACTCCGCCCGCGTTCAGATGACCAGAAACCAACTTCTTAGGTTTTACGAGTACGTATTAGTATACTCTTACATATATCCCAATTTCATTGCGCACCGCATGATTGGTAAATAATGGCAGTGATTGACAATGTCACAAAGGTTCCTCCGTTAATCTCATATTTGATTTAGTAATCTGGCACTCTTTGTTTTAACAATAACATTTATTTATGTCTATACTTCTGTTTTGTTTGTTTGTTTAGTTTTGGGCGATAAACTCTCAAACTACTGAATTAATTCTAAACATTTTTTTAACTAATAGACAGTTATTGATTAATTTAACCCGGATATCCAACTATCACCATACCAAATTTCATCATAATCTCTCCAGTGGTTTTTCTGTGATGCGGTCACATACAGACTGACAGACAGTCAGACGAACAAAAATTCTAAAAACTATAGATTCGGCCTCTGTATCGATAATATCGTCTATTTCAATAAGATTTTCCAGAAAATATTTAATGTATAGATTCGGTTTAGTTACAATTTTATTATATGTTTAGATTTTGTTATAAGTATAGATAACGATAAACGTTTTAGAGTACAATAGTAACAGTAGATTGTGTAGGTTGATTGAAGGACAATAAGGCAAAAACGCGATAGAATTTGTGTAATTCGACTTCAGTGAACTGAATTATATCCTAAGATTTTTTGCTCTATACTATTTCTCAAAGATCTGTAGCAATTGTATCGAGAATAATCGCCTTTCATTAAGGCTTGTCGATCTCTTCAGAGTTTTATTTCGTTTTCAGTTGTAAAAAAGAAATGCAATTGTACTTTGTCATTATTAAATTCAGGACGTTTCATTAACAGCGCAAAAAATCTCGAATTCTATGATCTGAAATCTTAGACCTAAAAGGTTAACTAGGTACTTAAAAAAGAAATCTTTAGAGCAAGTATAAGACAAAAACTTAGTAACTTTCCATGGAATCTTAAAATTAATGCCAATGTACAGTTTTGTCAGCCCTACATTTTTTAAAATTTTAAGCGTGCTTTGCGCATGGAAGCCCTCTTCAGTTTTCAATGGAGCAACCCATAGAACTATGGGATGCACTCGCCCAAGCCATACAGTGTAGTTAGTACCGAATTGAGGCATTATTTAGTTAGATTTGACGAACAGCTCATTATTCGTTTTGTTACAAGTTCATTATTCGCTTTTTTCCTTTCCTTTAAGGCTAAGTTATTCTTTAACCCTTTAAGGCTATTATTTATTAAGGCTATATCCTTTAAGACTATTATTATTTTATTATTAACTAACTGTTTATCTTGTTTAAATTATAACAAAAAAGTAACTTAACTAAATTGTCAAACATTCCCAAACACTTGGATCGCTTCCACGAAACGTTTTTACTTTTCTTCCCTGTAATCAATTTTGTTTACCAAGCTGATTGCGGACCGTTTGGGATCGTTTCCTAAATGAAGATACTTTACGTTTCTACGTGTGTCCGGTACTTTTTATTTAAGTATATTTGGTCATGTTAGGTTCTTAACATCGAGCAACAACGGGGTCCATACCGCTAAAAAGTTTTGTGATAAATTTTTCAATTTTTTAGTACTAATAGTCTCTTATAAGAATGGCTGTGACATACAGAGAGACGGATAATGAAATAATAATAAGATAACATTTAATTTAATAGATACTCATCATTTATCAAGTAATAAAAGCAGTTGTTATTTTTGTATCCACTTGGAATTTGTGTTATCTTTAAATTTGTATTCGTTAGTTAGAATAAATATATTTTTGTATACTTTATGAAGAAAACATTTATTAAATTATATTTCTACCTACCTACTATATTTTCACATTATACTTGTAGAAATAGACTCTTGTAATTTCTTTATGTCCGTCTCTCCCCTTGTCCAGTTGTTCATCATTTTAAAATTGGCATGGATGGACTTTAATTTTTAATTTATTTATTTTCGTTCAGACACAGGTCCATATTTACATAACATTTCATTATAAACATTTAACATTTAATAATATATTGGAATTTAATACTAATAGGAACATTATTGTATGTATTTAAATGACGATCTATGTGTCGTCATCCAATGCCACATTATGTGACTGTCAAGTCTTTCAGCCACAGTGGCTACAAGGCTATTGGGGCTATCGCGCACTCGCCGCATCAGAGACGCTATTCGTGATCTTACTATTGCGTAAAAGTCCGGCACACCAGCACTCGCGAACATCCCCGAAGCACTGCAAAAACGCGATAGCCCCAGCATTACCCGGAAGGCGTTATTATATTGGATACGAAGAGCGCTATACGACCTCTGCGTATAACTGACCCATAGGGCGCACGTGTACATGGACTGACAATAGGCTCTAAACAATGTTATTTTAATTTCTCTTGTACATCGTGAGAACCTACGGGCCAGCATGTTGCATCTAACTGCTAGCGCTCTGCATTCCCTCTCCATATCTTTCATCATCAGTTAGCCTATCGGTTACCCAGTGTCCCAGGTATTTAAACCGCGTAACTCTAGTGAGCGGCAATCCTCCTAAGAAGACAGGTGGAACAGTGTCATAACTTTTATTCTCTGCTTTAAAAACTAGGAGCTCGCTCTTGGTTGAGTTATACCTGAGACCATGGGCCACCGCATTGTCCTCACAGAGACTGAGTAGCCTTCTCAAAGCACTGATTGAAGGACTCAGCAACACCATGTCATCCGCGTAACTAATATTATTAAAACATTGTCCGTCAATATAACATCCGATTTTGGTGTTGCTCAGTTCACATATCAGCTGGTTTATATACAGGTTGAAGAGCTTGGGTGAGCTGAGTCCCCCCTGTCTCACCCCGCACTCCATCCTGTATGCATCTGACGTCATACCCGCCCATTTTACATAATTATACTGATTGCTATACCAATATTTCAAAATATTTAAAAATTCAACTGGGAGATCAGTACTGTCAGTGATTTTCTTCCAAAGACAATCATATGAGACTAAATCAAAGGCCTTGGAGAGGTCCAGGAAACACGCATACACTGGAGTTTTCCTTTTCGCATAGTATTGGACAGTATGCTTGAGACAGAGGATCGCTGATTCGGTTGATAAATGTTGCCTAAATCCAAATTGGGCATCGTGTAGTTTTATATGTTTTTCCAACTGTTTATCAATCAGGCTGTCCAATACCTTAGCAATAATAGTCGCCAAGGAAATAGGTCTGTAGTTACTCTTATCACTCATATCTCCAGTCTTGTTCTTAACAATAGGTATCACAATAGTTTTGATTAGTTCGTCTGGTAGATACGAGTGACTCATACAAAGGTTAAACAACATAGCTAGAACTCGCGTTATGTGCTTCCCAGCATATCTTAGGTGTTCTATACTCAAACTATCATGCCCCGGCGATTTTCCCTTTTTCATACCCTTTATTACAGACTCTATTTCCCTGGTTGTGAACGAAGTCAACGCGCCTCCAGACCACACCAATTCCTCCGATCCATGAGTCGATGGACCCAAAGGAGAGACAACTCTAAAATGTGTTTTGAATAAGTCCGCAATTGCCTTAGGATCACTGACACCATTAACACTTACAGGCAGACTCGACTTGGGATTCAAACTGTTAGTAGATTTCCAAAACGCACTAAAATTTTTAGCCTGATGGTGACTTGCAATGATGTTCATTTTTATTTGGTCTTTATTGTTTTGACACCATTTCAACTTATTTTTGAATAATTTTCTACTTGCCGCCATTCTATCATACAAAGTTCCCGATCTAGACCTACCAGAGTGCACCCAGTTTTGAAAATCAAGCCGAGCCTGTCTATAAGCTTTTTTTACATATCTATTCCACCCGATTTTCAAGTACTTCTTGCGTTTACTCCTTATATTATAACTAGCTATAGCAGATTCACAAAGAATATTTACAATGTTTTTATTGGGTGTGTGAATATGACTCCGCCCTTTCTCAACAGATGTCGTTTTTAGTATTGTTTACGTGTACTAATAATTGACCATACTTGTATTCGATAGTACTGAATGTCAGCTATCTAACGCATTTTATGATATTTGGTTGAAGTGTAAGCAACAATTGTTTTCACCTTTTCGAAAATGTCGGTTTTTATTCCAAATAAACGTCATTTGCGGGAAGTGTTATTACATTATTTTATTGCGAAGAAAACTGCAGCGGAAACTTATCGTTTGCTTGTGGAGATTTATGGTGAGCATGCTCCGTCTAATACAACTTGCAAGGAATGGTTTCGACGATTTCAAAATAACGATTTTAGTACTGAGGATAAAGAACATGGAAAACCACCAAAAAAATTTGAAGATGCTGAATTGGAAGCATTATTGGCGGAAGATTCTTGCCAAACTCAATCAGAATTAGCTGCAGCATTAAATGTTGATCGTTCAACTGTTGCAAAGCGTTTACAAATGATGGGAATGATTCAAAAAGCCGGTTACTGGGTTCCACATGATTTAAAAGAAAGAGACAAGGAACGTCGGAAAACCATTTGTCAAATGCTGCTTCAAAGACAGCAAAGAAAAGGATTTTTGCATCGGATAGTCACAGGAGACGAAAAATGGATACACTACGAAAATCCTAAACGCAAAAAAGCTTGGGTGAAACCAGGCGAACCAGGCCCATCACAGCCAAAAAGAAATATTCACTGTGCCAAGGTCATGCTCTGTATTTGGTGGGATCAGAAAGGTATTGTATATTATGAGTTGCTCAAACCCTCTGAAACTATTAATGGAGAAGTTTACCGACGACAACTAATGCGTTTGAAGCGAGCCATAGAAGAAAAACGACCAGAATGGGTGAATAGACATAACAAATTAATTCTTCAGCATGACAATGCCAAACCGCATACCGCAGAAGTCGTAAAAAGATATTTAGAGGGACAGGACTGGGAAGTGTTACCCCACCCGCCATATTCACCAGACATAGCTCCTTCGGATTACCACCTATTCCGGACGATGCAGACAGACCTTACTGGAGAAAAGTTTACTTCATGTGAAAGTATCAAAATTTGGATTGACAACTGGATAAGCTCAAAAGACCAGGACTTCTTCCAGCAAGGAATACGAAAACTACCTGAACGATGGGCGAAGGTTGTAGCTGCAGATGGAGCATACTTTCAATAATTTTTTTTTTAATTTTGTAAGCGAACAAATGTGTTTTATTTTGACAAAAAGGGGCGGAGTCGTATTCACACACCCAATATATAAATTATCTAATATAGATCGATGCTCTAAGTTATAACAAGTACTGTCCTTACAAAGTTGAAACTCCTTTGGAACGTCAATATGGCTAAATCCCTCACTACAATATTGTGAATATAATTCAATTTGAGAGAGATTCCTGTTCCCCCAGGTTATTTTATTACAATGGGAAAATTCTGTACTAAGTTTTGGCACCAATATATCAAACTTACACTCTATTAGCAATGGTAAATGGTCCGACCAGGAAACATCATATATCACTCTAATATCCTTAATAGATTTCCAGGCGGTATCAGTTACCACGCAGTGGTCTAACCAACTAGTAGTACCATGTGCATCACTTACGTACGTGTAGGTGTCCGACTCACTACCAAGTAAAGCAACGTCAGCACACCGCCATTGCCCTTCCGCCGAGAAGCTTAAAAGCTCACGCCCGAATAAGCTATCTGGTGGTGCATTAAAATCCCCTAACACGTAAACCGCATCCACCGCATTACTTTCAATAATAGCGTTTATCTCACTCAGACAATCAATAAATTCACTTAGATTCTCTGTCGATTCAATTGGCATATACACCGAAAACACTATAATTGAACTGGCACCGATATTTATTTTTATAGCAATTATACGCGCACTCTCACTATGTACTATAGACACAGACTGAAACGCACTTTTACGCCACAATATAGCGACACCACCATATGGTCGACCTCTTAGGATGCCCGCTGACGTGTCTACTGCGGACTTGCCTACAAAGTCAAATTGAGTATCAATGCTCCCCAACAATGAAATATCGTGAGGCAGCCAAGTCTCTTGCAGCGCGATAATATCGGCTGTTTGACATAAAACTCTGGCATAGTCTATTGATCTCATTATAGATTTACAATTAAAAGTTATAAAATTACAGTTAATTTAATGAAGGTCTCTCTCTCATATATTTTTTAGTTTTCTTGACTTCTTCATCCCATTTATGATGTTCTTCCCCTCAAAATCCCTTGTTCCGTTGATGTTGTTTATTAATGTTTAGTCCTTTGTGTATATCGTATGTACATATGTATATATATTAAGTATAATGAAATTAATTTTAAACTAACATTTTTTGTAAAATTACTAGAATTTACTACTCACTTCTTTTGAATTAAGGTATTTTTGTATATATTAATTGTGTTATCTTTTAATGTAGATCCAAGGCTTACAAAGGATTTAATCTCTTTTTTATACCTTTAATATAGTTTAACGATCATATTTTACCGACCAATCTCCTTCGTGTCTTCTCCATTCTACGTGACATTGTCGAAGTAATCTGTAACAAGAAAATTTTAATTGAATAGAATAAATAGTATTAAAAAAGGTATTATTGTTATATACTTTATGAAGAAAATAACTATAATACAAAAGAACCTTGCGCAATATGAAATGTTGACGATGTAAATCGAAGTGCAGAATCCTTATTTACGTAGGCAGTCGAGTTGATTGAAATGATTTATTGTTCGCGATGGAGTTGTAGCTTATTGTAAATAATACGCTCTACATTTGAATCACGTAACATCGATGAAGTATTTCGCTGCTGATGTTTATTTCAAATTGTGCTTTAATAATGTATTTTGTATGTGCATTTTGGACTTTTTAAGAGCTTTCTTATTTTTATTTGGTTTATGATTACTATGATCTTACCTATTGATACCACAGCTTATATTGGATCATCTTTTCCAATTATTTTTTACGACATATAAAGTCTAATTCTACTCACATTGAGGATGAGACTTTTTAAAAATTATTTTTTTTTGCCAAATGAAAAATTACGTAAAGTTAAAATAAAATCGGTCAAGTGCGAGTTAAATTCGCACACGAAGGGTTCCGTACCATCGTACATGTACTTTTTATTAATATGACCTTTACTCTATATACGTTGTATATTAACTTCGATGATCGATTACGAATGTTAAAAAATACAAGAAACTTGTATTTTTATTTTTTTTTATTTTTTTTTATTATTTTTGTTAAAGCGACAATAGAAATACATACTCTGTGAAAATTTCAACTCTCTACCTATTACGGTTTATGAGATATAGCCCTCTGACAGACAGACGGACGGAGAGCGGAGGCACAGTAATAAGTTTGCGTTGGCAACCTTCGGGTACGGAACCCTAAAAATATGTTATTTTGAACGATATAGTTTTACTTATGTAAGATGGTTATAAAATTAGTGACAATCCGATGAATTTGTTTTAATCGAATGGATTCAATTAAATGATAAAAGTATTTTCACATGTATGTGCCAAAACTTTTGTAATATATGAGACTTTCACAAAGATTTCAATTTATTACTACTTGCTACTACTTACAATTTACTTCAATTTACTATTACTATTTGTTGGGTGGTTAGGTCATACTAAGATTTTTTAAAATGTGAACATATATAATAAATCTTGATTTTTTTTAACTAAAATTAAAATGTCTGTTTGTAATGTCAAAATAACAGCTCTTTACTAAATGCACATGAAATTATATACGGTACTAAAAAAAACATTTTTTTTTATTTTGTCTGCTGTCTGTCTGTCTGTTTGTTCCGGATAATCTCCGAAACGACTGGACTGATTTTGACAGGACTTTTACTGGCAGATAGCTGATATTATAAGGAGTAACTTAGGCTACTATTATTTTAGAAAAAGAATCAGGGCTCCACTCAAAATTTTTTTAAATGTACATAGGGACGCATCCGAGCGAAGCGAGGGTAACTCGCTAGTATAAAATAAATCTTGAATTTATAATGTCTTTGAAAGTCTTGCTTCATGATATTATTTTCTTTAAACTCAAGAAACTAATAAACTTCGATATCGTAATACGACTAAGAATCTTAATGTTTTATTTGTAAGAAAATTGTAGAAATTTAACTCTCGAGGTTCAAATGAACTAAGTTAATGAGAAACTGACTACCATAAGGCAAATAAATTCACAGGAAATGGTTTATGGTTTGAACTACATACAATTTGTACATACATATATGTATACATAGATATACATATGCAAATATTAAGATTTAAGATATATTATTATTATTATTCTATAAAAAATGTTCACAAAATTATTTTTTTCGTTTACTTTTATATATATTCATCAAATACATTTACTTTTTAATAGCATTTACTTTTTTTCATCTAATATATTTAAATTACTTTAACGTTTATTTTGTGTAATATCCCCTTAGATATAAATATTGTGAAAGTACTTAAGCCGCAATGGAACGACCGAATGTTACTCCGGAAACCCACGACGTGACGGCAAAGGGCCTGCAACAAAAGGAGACCAAGGAAATGAGTTAACTTTCCTCAGCTCAGAGCTTAATGCAGTGGGCTAACGATTTCCGTAACGTTTATATACGTAATATTACTTTATGCAAATACTTTTATATTTTTATTATATTCTTAATGTATGTATTTTATAATATTAAATGAGCAATTCTTGTATAATATATATTTTATTTCTTGTATCTCTGAAACAACTCTAACGATTTGGATCAGCTTTTGTATTAAGATAAGGTGTTGATTTTTAAGTTTATCTATATAAGTATATTTTCTGATAAAACGCAGTAAAAAAAACGCCAAGCGAAGCTTAAACGCCCAGGTACTTTAACTTTATATGATGTAACTAGCAACTCACCCTCGCTCCGCTCGGGTTCGTCCCTAGTTACGTTTTAACGTCTAGCTCAGAAATGAGATATTTTTCCGCAATAAAAAGTATCCTATATGTTGACCCGGATAACCTAAATCTGTCCAGTGGTTTTCCCGTGATGCGGTAACAGACAGACAGACAGACAGACAAAAATTCTAAAAACTATAGATTTGGCTTCTGTATCGATAATAAAATCTATTTCAATAAGATTTAATGTACAGATTCGACTTAGTTAGAATTTTATTATATGTATAGATTTAAAGTTGTATATTATATGCTGTCTTTTTTATCTGATTTCTACTTACTATAAAATAATAATAATTTTGTTTTTTTATTTTATTTTGATTGAACATTCAGTGGATTTATTACATGAATGGTTTATATATTGCTTTTTTGAGTAGACATGCATAAGTATATCTAATCCTTTATTCCATAAGAGTTGTCATTAGATTCGCCTTTAGATGGATATAACGTCAGAGCGAGATAGGAAAAAATATAATATTATAACGCATCTAACACCACCACCGCCTAGGTAATACAACTAAAGGAGTCTGCCCACTACCCCGTCTCATACCATGACCGTGCTAGGAACGTGTCAGGCAAAAAAATATTCTTTGTATTGAAATGTATGAGACTCTGCCCACTAGACCGTTCCATCACCGACCGGCACCGTCGCGTGCCGTGCGCGGAGCGTCAACAATTGTCGGCGAGAATATTTTGCCGGTGCCGGTACGCTCCGTGCCTGACACGCGACGTTGTTGAACCGGTGAGCATACGGGTTATAAACGCGTATGATGACCGTTATAACCGCGTATGATGACCGTTCTAAGCCCGTTACGTATTGCCGCTTGTCTTGTAGAGATAGGCGATAATCGTTATTAAAGATGGGTTAGTACCGATATTTCTCAGGATTAGGTAATATTAATATATTCGTCTGGCAATATTATAATATTATAACTCATACTTCAATATTAGTAATATTTATCTAGAAACAACAGGTAATACTAAAACGGGAACCATACGGATATGACACGCGGATGATACGCGGTTGATACGCGGATGATACGCGGTTGATACGCGGATGATACGCGGTTGATACGCGGTTGATACGCGGATGATACGCGGATGCTACGGTCACTATAACCGTTATGTACGTGCATGATACGCTGTTGATTCGGTCTAGTGGGCATAGTAGTCCGTGCCGTGCTCGTTTCCGTGCCTGATACGTTCATAGCACGGTCATGGTATGAGACGGTGTAGTGGGCAGAGACCCTAAGAAAGCGACAGTAAGTCGCTAGATTATTAATAAATATTTTACGTTAGGTTTACCGTTATGAGTTCAAATAAAACTTCATAACTTGAATAGAATGTAATCTACACTTGTAATAAAATTGTAAACAAGCCGAATCTGTACGTTAAATATTTTTTGAAAAATCTTATTGAAATAGACATTATTATCGATACAGAGGCCGAATCTATAGTTTTTAGAATTTTTGTCTGTCTGTCAGTCTGTTACCGCATCGCGGAAAAACCACTAGAGGGATTTTGATGAAATTTGGTATGATGATAGCTGGTTATCCGGGTCAACATATACGATACTTTTTACTGGGGAAAATATATCACCTCTGAGAAATCTATACTAAACGTTAAAACGTAAGTAGGGAGGAACCCGAGCGGAGCGAGGGTGAGTCGCTAGTATATAATAATCTCTATATGTACATACTTTGAATTTAGAACTAGTATTTAAAAGATAACTTAGAGCTGTCATTCTTACCAGTTCTATTCGTTTCGTTAGTTTCGTTAATCATCTTTCTAGAGTTTCCAAAGCTTTCTTTTTTGCTGTAATACAAACATTTTATCAAATAACCACGGGTAAGCCTTTATTGACCACTGGGGAATTGAAGTAAACAAATGTTTACACAAGTTCAGCCTGTTAGTTTGTAAGTAGAATTATGTGATAGATTACCAGAAATAAATAGGGTAAAATGGTTTCTTAAAGGAAAATTGTTTTTACTGCTAATGAAACATAATTAAATAATGAATTGGGTTGTATAATATGATTAGCAACTCACCCTTGCTTCGCTCGGGTTCGTTCCTAGGTACTTTTTAACGGTTAGTATGGAATAGATAGACTATATACTATATGATATATAGCCTTCCTCAATAAACGGGCTCTCTGATGCAAAAAGAATATTTCAAAATGGGATTAGTAGTTCCTGAGATTAGCGCGTTCAAACAAACAAACAAACAAACAAATAAACAAGTTCTACCTCTTTATAATGTTAGTATTGATTAAGAAGTAAAAAATATAATAGTTAATCTACAATACAAGGCATAGCGGAATGCTATGTTATAGGTAGGTACACACACACACACACACACATGTTATAGGACAGCTATCACTAACAACAGCATACAATGCCAATCACTAAAACTAATTACGGGTACACATTACACATGCTTAGAAATCTTATGAATAGGTATAGCTTTAGCTATTATATTAATTAGCCCTTAATCAATATTATCTCCGGTTATCCTGTTTATGGTGTCATATAATATACTCAATGAAAACAAAGAAACACTGTAGGATCATTCACGTTTCTATCTCTTAGGCCATGTTCAAATGCTTTTTCTTCAAATATATTGAAATCTGATCAATAGTGAAAGTACATTTGTCTAGTTAGGTGACAAAAAGAAGGACATACGTCTGATTTTGTAAATTAAAAAAAATTTTGTCAGTTTCAGTAGTTTTTCAGTTTTTTAATGCATGTTTATCATTTTGTACGTCTCGAGAGCCTTGAAGACTTGTTATTGTAAAGCTAATAATACTCTAAAATTCCAATATTCCATAAATTTTTCCACAACAATTTTAATGCTCAAAAATTGTTTGTGGAAAAATTTATAGAGAGCGATGATTAATTGAAATTTAATAGCAGATTATGTAAAATATGTGCTTAAATTATATTTTTTACCTAACAGTAAATGTGTTACCCGATTTTCACTGCAGCCTGCAGTATAATCGGATTATCGGTTACTCGTTCTACCGATTTCTTTAAGGGATCTATTTGAAACGAAATTGCAAACTTCTATAGTAAACAGATCTACGAGATACATTTTGGTATATTTATATAGGTTTATTGCAATTTAAATATTGTAGGTATACCTATATCTAATAAGATTAGTAGGTACGTGTATCATTTAATGTTCTTATGAGGCTAAATTAACAATTTTAGATTTTTTGTTCCTTCTTATTCAAAAAGCCGTTAAAAAGAACTAATCTTTGAATGAAATTTTTCGTAGATGGTATTGGTAATTGACTGGACTAAACACTGTTATATGGTTTAAGTCACCACATTTTAGATACACATTGCATTATTATATTACTTGAGTGTAAGTTTTGTATATTTTGCGGAGCTTACACTTGTGCATTGTTATTTACTTTGAGCAACAAAACTCGGTAACATGGAAGAGCTTCTAAGGCGTCATACTAGACTAAGCTTCTAGTGCTCTCGATACTCAGACTAATATTTGGTCAGAAATTCACATAGGTATTTACGTAAGTTTCTTGTTTACTGAAGGTATAACTTCACAAAGGTGCACTGGTATATTATAATTTCTTAGAATTACTAACTACTAAAATCTTGCATTATTTCAATTTAACTAGAAAAATAAATATATAAACTAAGTTAGTGTTAATTTGGCTAACAAAGGAACTTTGGCCGTGTTCAATTTCTTTAAAAACTGTTTAGTACCTAATCAATGGTATTACTGGTGATACAAAATAGCGACAGTGGTACGAATTTCCAAATAAAATAGATAACATAAGTACCTGAGAATATTATTTACTTCAGGTAAAATTCTCGACCATTGTCATGTAATTTGCAAATATTCCTAAAATACCTCTCTTCAGAAATCCGTTCGTAAGAACTTTTCCGCACTCTTTATAAGATTTTGTTAGGGTCCAATTGAATTTCATAAACAATTTATCCTTCAAACAGTTATGTAAATTAGACGGACTTATTGGAAGATATTTTATTTTTCATTTTATTTGGTTTACAAGCTTTTCTCATAAAAATTATGTAATAGATCATATTTCAAAAAGAATAGAGAATCATCGTTGTATATGAAGTATTTTTTCCTGACTGTTTTATAAACGCCTAGTCTAAACTACTGGGTCTGTAGGGTGTTCAAAGACAGTGGAATTTGTACAATGATAGGTATGGTAGGTCGGTAACTAAGAAAATATTTTTCTAAACGTACCTAGTAATGGGAAACAACTTACTTTTGGGTTAAAATTAAAACATGTATAAGTTTCAATCGCGCATCTAGAGTTGGAACTATATTGCTATAGATACCATAAAAAAATAATTTACCCTATGTTTTTCACATTTCCCAGCCAAAGTATATACATACATACAAATTTATTTGATAATATACATTGGAAATTTTAGCTTACCGTGTCAAACTTCTTTTTTAACCAGTACCAGAAACAAATATGACTTTTACAAATATTTCTACAGTGCAGAACTCAAAAGTGTATATTTTGTTAATAAAATAAAAACAATATTTCACTGCCAGTGCGAGAAACTATGTATTTATAAAACTATTTATTCTCTGTCACATTTGAATGCGTCTCGCGTGCCTTCTTTCAGGTTTCACAATTTATGTTGCTAACATTTTTATACCTACGTTCTAAAGGCGATAAATAGTTCCTGCGTGTCGGTGAATGTTCAGGAAAGCCTTAAAATTGATGCTTGTTTTGACACTTTATTTATGAGCAAGTAAAGTCTGAAATCATTGAATCAATCATATGAAATCAATCTATTTCTAATCGTAAATTTGTAAGGGATTTAAAGTTGTACAGGTTTATTTTAAAATATATGCATAGATAACATGCTGAGCATGTAATAGAAGCTTCTCAAAAAGTGTTTAGATTTATTTCTGTCCATCGGTAAGAGCGGCTGCATTTTCTTCAAAGTAAAAAAATGGCATCGCTTTTTATCGGCTGGATGAATTTCAAAATACTTCTTAAACTTCTTATTCTACGCACTTTTGTCATGAACGCTTGGTTAATGGTCCCATGTATCAATATCAATATTTCAATATTAATATTATAAAAGTGAAAGTGTATTTGTTTGTTTGTTTTTCACGTCTAAATAGAGTGACGGATTGGCGTGATTTTTTGTGTGGAGATAGTTGGAAGGCTGATATAGGCTACTTTTTACAACGGGAGATTATCTCATTCCCACGGGAAAATACCTTAAATACAACCAGATCAGATCAGAATTAATTGAAACTTGGTATTAATACTCTTCAACACAATTAAATAATTACGTGTTTTAGAATTTTTTGAAATTGATCCCATATTTTACTCCCTTAAAATAGGGGATGAAAGTTTGTATGAAACCTACCCTTTTAAGAGCTTTTATTTGTAGTTTTAGCGCGAGCGACACCGCAGTTCTGCTAGTGATTTACATCTACACTAAGATTATAAATTGTGAAAGTTTGTAAGTATGGACGTATGGATGTTTGTTACTTTTTCACGCCAGCACGGCTGAACGGATCTGGATGAAATTTGGCACAGAGATAGATTATAGTCTGACACATAGGCTACTTTTATTCCGGAAAAAAATTACGGTTCCCGTGGGATGGGTTTGTTTTTGTTTTCCTAGAGGCGAACCCAAGCGAAGCGAGGGTGAGCCGCTAGTATATATAGTTAAACAAAAGCTTCTTCATTTGTCATTATGTTCCGCACACTGTGTGGCGTGTTTTGGCTAAGAGATGTGAATATTTTGTACCACGTTATAGTTTTAACTTCTATTATTTTCTAGCAAAAATGTATAATAAAGCAAAAAGTAAATAATAATAGTAAATATTATGATTGGAAAATTAGACAACTTCTCAAATACTTCATTAGTATTCAACGTAGAGTACAATCAGCTACATTTTAGTTCGGGAACAAAAAAATGCTTACGTAGAGAATCAAGCAGATCTCATATTTGTCTGAATTTCACATTCATTAAGGCGCTAGTCGTTGAAGCAGCCTCACTGAATTTGCTTAGTCCCTAGGTATGTAATTGTGGTTGTTAGAACACAGAATTTTTTTTTACAGAAATTTTAATCGTCATCATTTGTTCTATGTTTTAAAATATGCTTACAAGTGTATTTTCAAATTTAATCACGTGTCTTTGAGATTGAGTCCATTATTATCTTTAAATTTTACCTGTTCAAATTATTTACAATAATATTCTTAATTAACATTACTTAAAAAGAAATACTTATATTTAACTATCAAAAATATTTTTAAACGAATACGAATGAAATTTTTTATAATTTACTTACAACCCCCAAGATTCGCCCAGATATGAAGTGACACAGATTTATCGTTATATAACATTCCCATATTCTATAGTCCTCTTGACTGATTTTATCCACAGTTCTGTTCATAGATGGGTGGTCCTTGTTTTAAGACTACCCAACTGCGCAGGGGATATTATATTGTGTGCCGAGGCTTTTATTATATCAATTTACTTATTTACTGTTAGCATTATTGTTGTATTTGTCCCAATGTATCGATTAGTTTGAGAATCGAAATTGACGGTACGCTACCTATTGTATGTTAATAACACCATATCAGATAAATTATACACATCAACATATCAAGACTTTCAATCGATCGGATGATTGATATAGAAACGCAATGCATTTGCACGAATGAATAAACCGACAAACAAACAGTCACACATGAATCTGTATACATATATTGATTACATATTATATTGTATAACTATAAAAATATGTATAAATTCCTATTTCAGTCCAAAATCCCATCTATAAGAAGGTTTTGAAAATAATAAAAGAGTCATAAATCTAGATTACAACAACAAAAATGTTTCTTATATTTCCTTTTTCCACTCAAATCCCAAGTGTTCCCTTTTTACTTTCAGAAATAACGACTAGATTTTTCTGCCACGAGTATTGCCAAACTTCGCAAATTATGCACTTTACTACTAACTTCAAAATGAAATCTTTGTTTATCACTGGCATTTGTCTTTGGGTTTGTTTACCCTTAAATGTGTGATCACACATATACATATATTTTCTATGATTTTATACATACACTAGCAGAACCCGCGGCTATGCTCTACTAAAAACTCTATAAAAGTAAGTTTCATACAATTTTTCATCCCCTATTTTTACCCTTTTATAGGATGAATTTCAAAAAATGCTAATACACGTATTTATTTAATTGTATTGAAGAACATTAGTATTTAATATCAAGTTTCAAGTAATTCTGATCATAAATATTTTTTTGGATTGTATTATAACGTGTTTTCCCGTGGGAATGAGATAATCTTCCGCGGTAAAAAGTAGCCTATGTCACTGTCCAGCCCATAAACTTTATCCACACAAAAAATTACGCCAATCTTTCTGTCTGTCTGTTTCGACGTGAAAAAAGGACAAACAAACAAACACACTTTCACATTTACAATATTAGCATGGATTATATTCAAACCCCGCCTTATGTAAATCTTATTACTAACAATAGTCTATGTTTTACAACTCCGTAGTCTATCCGTATACTTTAAATTTAAAGTGTAAAAGCAAAAAACATACACATTATGTCCAAATTTTCGTATTTATAATTGATAGTATGATGTGTTATTTAAAGCTTTTCCTCGGGTCTACATTAATTGCGTGTTACATCTTCGTCATCGTCTTTCATCTAGAAATGGAATAAAATTATCTATTTTAAATTCACTCAAATGAGAAACAGGTAAAGAGACAAAACATTAGAGACCTTCATTTACTCATGTAGTTTCCATTATAAAAAAAATAAAAAAAAATTTTTTGGGGTGGCCACCTTTACCCCTTAGGGGTATGAAAAATAGTTTACGTAATATTCTCAGACCTACTGAATATACACACACATAAGAATCGATCAAGCCGTTTCGCAGGAGTATTGTTATAAACACTATGACAAGAGAATTTTATATATTAGATTTAATAAATACTAGGTAAAAATTGCATTTATTGAGTTCGATTTTCGCATCCAGCGATTGTACTGATAGAAACTAAAAGTTTATTAAGTGTTCATGTTTTATGAGCCGAGGTATGGCGAGCATCTGTACCTATTTTCTGTATTTATTATTCTATCTCTTTCTTTTTTCAGTACATAATAAAAACGTGATGTAGTAAGGAGATGACATTTTAATTGTCAAACAACACTAACATAGCATATACATACGTACACATATATAAGCACACGTCACGCAATAAGCTCACCACAATGGATTTGTGCGAAAGTTTTTGGTTTGACTTTAAAAGCTCTGGAAAGCGTCGCGCCACTCTAACACTCTGATAATAATATTAAAACGACTAAAATTTAGTTGCACAGAATAAATAAATATCTATTATATATTTAACGGATAACCATCGAGACCAAAGGATGAATTAATTTTGGTAATCCGATTATAACTATCATAGGCAGCAACCTGCAAAACTGTTCAACACGGTCGGATGATCTGTTAAATTAAGGCGAGTAAACCCCGGACCAAGCTTATCTTATAATAGCATTCTGTAAATTGGGAAATCGGGACCTAACAAGGTATTTTCAGTGTAAAGTTGGATCTAAATTTAAACTATTTTACTCACATAGTTTTAGCTAATATTATTATTAAGTGTTAGTTTTTTTTAATTTTGCTTTTATTTGTGGGGAAAATGGTCGAAATATGAGTTTTACATTTTATTCTTTACTTGTATTAAAAGCGTATATTATAAATATTTTTTCTTAAAGTAATATAAATCGATATTAAATTTGACAGCAACTTGGGGTTTTTATCTAACTCGTGCTAGATAAAAACCCAATATGTAGAGTCACTCTGGCTTGACTGGAATTGTTACGAATCAATAACCGTCATTGTTATACGGAGGAAACAGTTTTGAATGCTAAAAGTGTGCTAGTTGACATTTTGTGTGCAAAAGTTAAATATTCAGTTATTCCGACAGACTAACGATATACTCGTACTAACTGCAGCGAAAATAAAGTTAATTGCTTTTAAAATCATTTCATTTAGTTAAAAATATGAAGAGCTATTAATATTTGTATTGCAGTAAAATTGTAAAAATATTATGGTATGGTAGTATTCTTATATTTTATGCAACAATTTTATGCAACATTGATGGGTTGATCCAACCAGTATTAACAGTGAGACTCGAGAGTTTAGTTCCTATACGAAAAACAAAAACAATTACTTTTTTACTAACATGAATTATTTCAATATCCCATCCAGTTTCTTAGCAAAATGTGTGATAAAATTGCTATTTTCGTAAAGCAAATTGTGATATTCCGACTACTTTTGGATGCGTCTCGCGTGCTTCATTTCAGTCATACTAATGTGTGTTTCCAACATTTTTATAGCAGTTAAAGGCGATAAATAGTTTCTGTGTGCCACTGAACGTTTTTCAAAGGCTTACTGTTGAAGAACGATACGCCCGTACCGCGATCTTTTTCTTTAATGTAATTGTTTTTTATATTTATTTAAACGTATGATCATTTAATATATAAAATTTAGTTTACTCCTTATATATTTTTTTCTACCTGTATGTGCGACCTTTACTTATTATATACGCAAGTATTCGAGAGTTATATTTAGATGTATATATACATATATATATTGAAATACATAATTGCTTATATAAATCTCAATTAAAAACGGCATTATATATAGTTCAATACATATACATTAGAAATTTTACAACTTAATTTGTAAACTTTGCTAAAAATATACTAAATATGTTGCTGATTTGCAAAACAAATGGTAAAATGCTTACCAAAGTTAGTATTTGCATGTTATTAAGCGAAAGCCGATAATTGAACAAAATTTAATTACGTTACACTCCAATACTTATTTAACACACTATATATTTAAATATTTGAACTGCGAACTTTTAGGAGAGAAAATTGAAAATGCTTAGCTGGCGCATTATGTGAGCTTTTGCATAAACAAGCAAACATTAATAAAAATATTATATCTATACTTATATTATAAAAAGGTAAAGTTTGTGAGTTTGTGATGTTGTGGGGGGGGGGGGGGTCCAGATCTACAGAACCGATTTAGATGAAGTTTGGTAAGAAGATAGTTTGAGGCCCTGGAAAGGACATAGGATACTGTTTATCCCGGAAATCATCCCTTAAGGGATGAAAATGCGGATGAAAGTTTGTATGGGGAATCAACCTAATGAAGCGAGGGTAAGACGCTAGTAAACAATAAATGTAAACTCTACATAATAAAATGTTATCAAATGAAAAGATTAAGAACTTTTTATCTCACCTCTATTTTTCACACAATTAAAATAAATCGAATGACACTTCATCATAATATGTTAAAATTCGTCAAGTCGTTTGGGTTACAGAGGTGAGAGTGTACCAAAGAGAGAGCATACATACGTTTAAAAAACACAACCCCTGATTTTAATAATATAATTACAAAGATTGTCTAAATATTACCTAGCTTATATAAAGCTACAGATAAAGGCTTGTAACAAATATCGGTGAAAAATAATCACTAGTATTATAATAGATGCGAAATTTTGCGATTGTAGAAGTGAGCTGTTATCTATCAGCGGATTTAAGTGAAATTCGGAATGTAGATTGCTCATATTCTGGATCAACTCAAAGGGCACTTTGTAGTGATATAACTGCAATGCAAGTGGAGCCGCGAACGAATAATAATTAAAGATATATACGCATAATTTTAATGAGAAATTAAGATTGAAAATGAGACGCCGATCGTTGGGTGATGTATACCAATTTCTAAAGTTAAATCTCCTATTTAATAGACGTATTTATAATATTTAGGATTCGGTGTATAGTTTTTACTGAATAATGGAATGAAATAAATGAAAATTAGACTTAGTAGTCTTAGAAGAATGGCGTATATCTGAGGTCCTGACCTCACACATGAGGTGACCTCTTTGTAGTAGGTAGCCCTACACGTCCTTAATGAATAACTTGTATGTAATATTCAGTTGTTTTTTTGTTTTATTTATTATATTAGCGACTCACCCTTGCTTCGCTCGGGTTCGTCCCTAGATACCTTATGACGGTAAGTATGAAATACATAGACTATATTATAGTCTATCTATGTATATAGGTATATGGGCAGATCCATTACTTTTCGACAAAAGTGTGCGCGCGTGGATCACCGATTTCGACGCTGATTTTTTTATCGAAAGTAGGTTAGAAAAGGAGATGATTCTGAAAATTTCAGCTCGATACAATTTAATCCAGCCTCTGGAGAATTTTTTGAAATTTGAAAAAAGTTGATTTTTTAGTCATTTTCAAAAATTCACACCTCAACTCTTATAAAATTCAGATTTTCAGAGGTTCGATTAAGACGGAATTTTTCTTTCTCAATACTATATTTTTAAGAAAAAAATACGTGATTGATCTGAACTAAAACGCGGCTTGGCTGTGGCTTTCTAACTCGCTCGCAAAAAAAAACAAAATCGGACATCTTGATTATTTATTTTACTTATAACAAAACTATTTAGGCTTCTTCTTTACTATAAAATTTCGAATAAGTATTAATTAATACCGTAAAATTATAAAACTGATGATAAAAGTCCGAAAAACGTCATATTGAATTGAAAGAGTACGAGTACATAGGTATGATGAGTTTTATATCCCTTACTTGAGAAATGATTGATTCCCCATACAAAGTTCCACCCCCAAGAATGATTTCCGGGGTAAAAACTATTCTATGTCCTTCCTAGAGTCTCAAACTGTCTTCATACTAAATTTCGTCTAAACCTGTTCAGCGGATTAAGCGTGAAAAGGTAACATACAGACAGACAGGCAGAGTTACTTTCGCATTTATATATTAAAATCTTATTATTCTACAAACTTTTTATTATTAGTCACAGATAAAATTTAAATGTTAAGATTACGAGTACTCATGTAATGTCTTCGAATTTCGAATACAAAAAATATATCATTTTAAAATTTAGTTTAATGTACTACAATTACGAGTAAATAACTTTAACCATAATTAAATAATTACAGTTCCTAAAATTACTTACTATATTCGAAAGCAATAGTGCTACACACTACACACAAAAGCGTTACAAACATATTATAAGACCTTTCATTTTACGACCTCGAAAATGTAAAATTACACCATTTAATGACTGATAGATCATTAAAGGAGTCTGCCCACTACCCCGTCTCATACCATGACCGTGCTAGGAGCGTGTCAGGCAAAAAAATATTCTCTGTATTGAAATGTATGAGACTCTGCCTACTAGACCGTTCCGTCACCGACCGGCACCGTCGCGTGCCGTGCACGGACCGTTAACAATTGTCATCGAGAATATTTTACCGGTGACGGTACGCTGCGTGCCTGGCACGCGACGTTACGGGACCGGTGCGCGTAGGCGGCGCAATGGTGAGCATACACAACACTAAAACCGTTATGTACAGGTATGATACGTTGTATATACGTTCTAGTGGGCATAGTAGTCCGTGCCATGCTCGTTTCCGTGCCTGATACGTTCATAGCACGGTCATGGTATGAGACGGTGTAGTGGGCAGACTCCTTAAATGTTAATGAAACACGTAAAACGAAAAGCGAATGTGATAGCTAATTTCTAATTTTTATTTTTTTTTATGTTAAACATACAGGCATTTTACAGGCATTTTATATTGTACGTGATATGTTGTTATTCCGTAATATTTCGCTTGTGGCAAATTAATTGTTTTCAGCATATAAAAACAGCTTGATTCGATAGATTCAGCTTTCGATAGATTGTCTAAAAGACAACTTTAGCTTTAGTATATTCCGCTGGAATTAGCGCCAGTAACAAGCTTAGTTCTCGAATTAGTGTGCTAAATAGTTTTTGCTATATTTCCCAAACAGTTTAAGTTCAAACAAGCGTATCATATTTGGCTATAGACATTTCTGAACTAATTTAAGTCTCAATTAAATTTTAATTGGAGCTTAGACTGCTCAGTTAGAAGTTTTGAATAACAGAAATTATTCAACGGGATATCATTAAAAATAGTAAACTAAAATTTAATGAAAGATAGAAATGGCATTTCAATGCTATGAATATTTTAAAATCATTCCAAAAATAATATGATATGACCGAGTCGCGAAACATATTTTAATCCTACAATCAGTTTTTACAGAGTTTTTTGTGGCCTATATTACACAGTTAACGTTCAAAACGCGCTATGGCATATCTTGCATACCATAAGGGGTAGTGTACAAAAATCATTAAGAATCATGACGGAAATTTTATATCTTGTGTTTTTTTCAATTTAACCACATAAAGTTGTCTGTAAATATGTACGATGTCCAGACATTAAAAACATGACTGACATTGGCATTCGAAAATTGATGACATCAAAACAAAAAAAAAACGATAATACAATATTCATAAATAACATGTATATTGATTATTTTTATCATATCTAAACGGCCTCTAAGGCACGGACAAGGACAGCGTTGCTTACCTCGAAAATACGGATATTGTATACTGTACTTCTTAATGTATTTTTTTTATTCTTTAAAGTTTCTCACCTCGAAGATCATTTATGAATGAGTCTTTAATCAAAAAAACTTCTTTGTTTTCGATTTTTTTGTAAATTATGACGAAACCTCTTTCCATGACAAGGGATTAAGAGATTACTTTTTGCTGAAGGTCGCTATTTGTTCTATAGTATTGAATTTGCCTTTAATCAAAGCTGTAACAATTCGATGTCGCATGTTGGATGCTCGCCGGAAGCGGCAGTACAATCGCGCTGATTATGATTGCCTACATTTGAATATGTAATACTAATTCTGCTTATGAAATACATATATAAAATTTACTACAACTCTCAAAGATTCATATTTTTTAGTTTTTCAGTGTTTACATCACTATACAAGAACTTTCACTCTCGCAATCGGAAATACAATAAATTGTAAACTGTATAAAACTCTAGATCATTTAGTATGTAAGGGGAATCTTATCTAAGCACAATTAACTATGATACATGCAAGGAGAAAAACAGGTTGTAGGAAAGTGGTATTGTTATATCTGATACTAGCGACTCGTCCTCGTTTCGCTCGGGTTCGTCCCTAGGTTGATTCCCCATACTAACTTTCATCTCCATTTTCACCCCCTTAAGGGATGATGTCCGAGATAAAAATTATCCTATGTCTTTCCTAGGGTCTCAAACTATCTTCTTACCTTCCATCTAAATCGGTTTAGTAGATCCAGAGATTATCCCTTACAAATTCACAAATTTTATCTCTGTATAATTTTAGTATAGATTAAAAAAATACTCTAAGTAAAGCGAAAGTTTATTGAAAATAAACAATTGTTGAAAAAAATAAAAAATAAAATAAAAATATGACATAGAAGCATGAATGTCTCTAAATTGCAGATATACACTGTAGTCCAAGATCCCAGGGCCCCAGACCTTATTTATTATGTGATGAACAAAATATATACAATGGAGTAGTATTAGTGTGTACAGTGAACGTATATATACCTATTAGCTTAGGTGATGGCCAATTCTCAGATACAAGGTGCTACAGGCACGTAAAAATTGTACTAACTTTAAGTAAAGTCTGAGAACTGATTCTTACGTATGTTGTAGGGAATATTGTAAAAAAATTGAAATTAATATTGCCAGACACCTTCTGTCGGCAGTATTTATTGCCAGACATTAAATATCGAAAGCAAAATAAAAAGCCCTCACTCATAGTTGGAGACTTGATTTTTATCGATGATATTTAGGGTGCTTCTTAATATATTTTGTAAGCCAGACCAATCCTAGGGGCCAAACATCCTCTAAGCGTATTTAAAGTGTCGCTGTGAGTAAGAACGAACGAATTATACGTGCGCTTGAGTGTGAGAGAGGTAACCACCACCACCAACAAAACCTTACCACCGTGCAAAGCTGAGCTTCTGCAACAATTCCGGTATGAAATTATGAAACTTCGAAATGTCATAATATATAGAGAATTTAAATACATACATATAAGTATAAATAAAGTAAAATTCATAGAATGAGAGCATAAATAACATTAAAACTAGCCCACAAATGTCATGTATTATCTATAATTGATTTATTAAATGTTGATGTTCTATTATATTCTGTGTGATATTAGCAATTAAATTGTGCTTAATTGGCAAGCTTTAAAGCTATAAACAAATTATTGAATTAGATTAAATAGTAAATGTTTTAGAGGTATTGGAGAGTTCATTATATACAAGTGTTTATACTCTGTAATAGGATATTGAACGTACCGTACGTACCGTAAATCATTTATTCTCTTAGATAATTAGTGTTCCTCAGTATTTGGTTAGTGTAGTAAGAATTGCAAAACAAAAAAGAGATAGATGGCATCGTGAGCAAAATTAAGCGGGCTTAGAACAAAATCCTCCGCATCCACGTTCTGGGACATAAAGCTCTAAAATGGTGGGAATCAAGCGGATCATATTATTTAAATTTTGCGTCTCGTCTTTACATAAGATAACATAGCTTATTATGTAATTAAAAGTATCGGTATTTAATTTATGATTTTTTTCTCAAATATTCGCGATTATGGTAGGTATTACACATACGAGTGTTGCTATAGTTTAACAATTTGAAATTATATAACTTGTGTTGCTAGTAGGTACTTCATTTTATTTAATATTTTTAAATATGAAATATTCGCGTAAATCTAAGAAAGTATTAAGTATGTGTAAGTTTTTATAAGCTTTATAAATTATAATAACTTTCTAGATCTCTATACTTAAATAAGTAACTTATGGAATGACACCATTTGTTTGTCAGTGTATTGTAATTAAAGGGTATATTATTAATTGGGTTGGGACAATGTTTTTTTTATTATCTACATATTGAATAAGTACTTAATGATTATGTAAATGTCTATGTAAATAACACGAAATTAAAAGTACCTATACTTTTTTCTATTAAAACAAATTAATCATAGTTATTACAGTAAAACTATGGACAAGACAAGATTTTAGATTAATCCGATTATTTATACATAATAAACGAAATTATTACTTTTAATAATATGTAAGAGGCGAATAAGAGACAGCAGGGGGAAAAATAGGGTTCAAAAGTATCCTCGCACAAAGTTGAACAGTTGAGAAAAAACTTTTAATAGGACACCTTTATACATATTGAACAAGATCTTCGGAATAGTTACACGTAGTTATTGAGAAGGGACTCCAAGATATTGACGTATTAAATTAAATCCTCGTATACAAGAGTAAATAAAAACTATTTTATATATAGAATTTAAAAATAAGCAACATATTATTATCTGGAGAATCTTTGTAAGTAGTAGTGCGTATATCCGTAATGTGTCATTATATTATCAACTGACGAAGAGTGGTAATTTAAGAATTATTAGCCTGAATAGAACATGTTCAACAAATAAATTAATGTTGTTCTATGTATGCCAATTAACAATTTAAACCTGGGCGAATCCGAGGCGGGTAGCTAGTGCATCATAAAATGCAAAACGGTATTGGCATTGATTCCGTATGGCTAATCATAGTGAAATGAAACGGTAATGTCGTCGTAAAATCGAATATCCATCCGCCATCACAATTCCGATTAGCTTTTCCGCGACAGTCTATTAACTCTGTAATAGCCTAAAGATAAGCTTAAAATGCACTGGTAATGAGCTTGCACGGCCTCACTAACTGGATATATATTTAAGAGGATTTTTAGCTTACGTTTTAAAGAGATTAGGAGCTAGGGGCGGAGTATTGTTTAAAGTAAAAATTAAAAGACATTTTCTTTTTAAAATTGTACGTTTTTAACGGTTCACTAAATAGAAACTAAGCCTATTAATTAATAATTTTAATTTACTCTAACTAGCCGACTTTCACTGTTTATTCAGCATTTATAATAGCTAAATTTTAATAGATTTTGAATTATTTTACTCTTACATTTTTTGGATGCACGGTATTAGCACCAAACGAGTGTTGCTCTTAAATATGTAAGTAAATAATTTATAGGTGCGTATAACAATATAGTGTTGAGGTTAAAATTGTAACTACGGGTATTATTGTTTAAAAAAATTATTTGAGCGATATTAAATACATAGATATATTATCTAACTGAATACTGAATAGTTTTACGTTTTTATCTCTCAATCAATTTTATTAGTTAATACACTAAAACAAACAGAAATGAATATGATGCACGTTAAACTAAACAATTGTACCTCAACCATTTAAACATTTACATTTTTAACAATGCTTGAACTATATTTCAGTGATAATTAACTGCTCAAGCTGTAAATTAATTTAATGTTAATAATTAATTTCTATTTAAATTTATATCTGGATGGAAAAAGTCGGAGAGAATGAGCGAAAGATAGAACGAAAAAGTACGATAATATTAAAAACTAGCGACTCACCCTCGCTACTTTACTACGACTATAATGTGTATAGCAGACACAGCAGTTATTACCTCAAGTAAGAAAATTGACAGATCTAGATTACCAGGTATATTTTACTATTTAAAGTAAAGAAACCTTCCAAGGATGTTCATATGGATCACGTACGGTTAAATCGCTATTCGTGGTTGGTCACGTCCGTTAATTGAAATAGAAATAACTGACAACTAACAACAAACTTATATAGTTCCTAATGTGCAAAGTAACAAACAATATCTTAATTCCTAACCTTACTCTTAAATTAATGATACTAGATTTATACAAAACTAGTATTTGTTCGCCGTTCCGCCCCCGTAATTTAAGCATAACGGATTTTCATACAAACTTACAATATCTTATTTATTCCTTTAGTAATATTTGAATTTCCTAAAATCTTTTTATTAGAGACCTTTTTTTTCTGAGGAATCTATCAGCTAAATTTCAAGTTTATAGCATTAATAGTTTTTGAGATTTGGTGATTAATTAGTGAGCAATATTTAGCTTTTATATATAGGTATCAATACTAATATTATAAAGCTGAAGAGTTTGTTTGTTTGTTTGGTTGAAGGCACTAATCTCAGGAACTATTAATCCGATTTGAAAAATTCTTTTTGCATTAGATAGCCCGTTAAGTTTTTGTTGTTTTTGTCTAAGGACGAACCCGAAGCGAAGTGAGGGTGAGTCGCTAGTATGTATATAAGTAAATGAACGTGTAGGTATCAAGATATTCATGATAACAACGCTAAATGCACTCCCCCGTTCGAAAATATCAGCTTTCTTGCCGTTTGTGTGGATGCACTTGATACACATACACTCGTATACGTACTTACTTCTGCTCTCAATATAAATTTTTCGTACTACTCAATCACTTTAAGAATTGATTTCATAGATTATCGACAAGCCAAAATGATTTCCTACAATTTATTTTTTCAAGTTTATAGTATACCTCTTATAACTATTATAATTTCAAATTTACTACATTATTATAATATAAATTATCTAACCATGTTAACAAAAGCTTCGAAGCGGCTAAACCTTACATGAGAGTAAAGTAAGGAGGTTCCCACGCGAGCTATTTATTGTTAACTTCCTACTCTCAAGCACGTACCGTGTGGCGAGGGTCTAACTGGTCCCTGAGGGTAAGCGTACAAATAAGACGGTGTTTTAGACATAAATAGATGATAAGGTTATCATAAAATGTTCTACCTGATGCTATAATTATGTAAACTACCATAATATGCAGAAGACAGCAGATTTGATTTCTATTCTTCGTGAATGGTTGTGTTGATCACATGTTATTTGCTATTGTATTGATACCGTCAACAAACATGCATTTATTCGATATTAGCGAGATTACAATATTTTCGTTGCTTCCCCTAAAAGAAAAGGATCGTTAAGATAATTTTTTGAATAAATTAATAATCTTATTCATATTTATTTGTTTTAAAAGCCAAAGAAAATGCAAAAAATTCTAATCAATATTACTTATTCCATCTTGAAAATGTTTTATCCCCAATCATGTAGTATTTCTTTAAACACTTATTAAACGTAGGTATAAAACGCATGGAATATTCCACAGTGTTTACCTTAAAGACAGCTTAAATTTTTAGTTTCTTTTACAGTAAATAATGTATACAGAGAAGATGATTGATCATCATCAAATTTTTGATTATTCTGTCAGTAAATAGTTCCTTTAAAGTGCCACAGCTTCAATGCAAAATGTCCATAGCCTACACGAATTGGCAAAATTAACATTCCTAAGCCTAGTTACCCAACTAGGTTTAGGAATGTTAAACTTGCATCATACAGGTATCCTCATAATGCTTTCCATATAAGCAAATTTTAAACATATCAAAATAGATTTGCGCTGCTCGAACTGGCTTCACTCTGCTTTCAAAGCGTGCCTATTGGACTGTGGTCTAGCAGTATTATTTTTCAAAGGATTAGGCTGAATTGTTTCGTTAATCTAATCATAATTAATGCAAAGAGCCTTAACGTATAAATTAATATAATTTTTTTTCTGAATACAAATATTTGACATTTTAGAACGTTGTAAATCTACATTGAAGCGAGTGAGTAATTAAATATTTCGCTAACAAAACCCGGCCCTGCGAGGAAACTCATGAATAAGTGAGCGATTCGTCGCGACTTACATACCTGTCATGAGGGATTTTCGACACAATATATTCCACTTTATAGAGAAATATTTTCTACTTACTACTCTTTTGACACTATTTTTATGAGTTTATATTAAAATTCTTAAATTCACTTAATACATAAATATAAAAAGTCAATTAGGTATGAGTTGGACTAGCAGCAAATTCACGCAAGAGTTCTAAACCACTACAGATTATTATATTTGTGTTATGTATTTACTAATTAAATGAAACCTTAAAATGAATGGCGATTAAAAACTCTAGCGGGAATCTGCCTCCTACATGTATTCAGCCTATTTTTAAGGAGCACGGGCCTCCATTCAATATGAGGAGGGGATCAGGCCATAGTCCACCACGCTGCCCAAGTGCGGGTTGGCGAACTGCACATGTCTTTCGAAGGCCTGCTAGGTTCTTTCAGACATGCAGGTTTTCTCACGATGTTTTCCTTCACCGTGAGACAAGTCGTAAATATATTGAAGATGGGTCGCACTTGAAAATATCAGAATTGCGGATTTGAACCCGCTTCACTCGGTTTCCCAAGCGACTGCGTTACCATTGGGCTACCACTGCCTTGCCTCATACTTGCTTAGGTTTTTTAATTGTTTCAGTTTAGAGTCTCTACTACAATTATACCATGATTGATTGATAGAACAAAAACTAATTGAATTTTTAGTAACACGATATTTCTTGTTTAGAAATCTTCCTTAGATTTTAATTGTTTTGTAACTTGTTAGGAACTCAATTTTAATAACACATTCTGTGAAATATTCAGCTTGTTACGTATTTAAAGATACCCTTTAAAAGTAGAGTACAGAAGGACAGAAACAGAGTATTTTTTTCATCCTAGTGTTCACAGTAATAATAATTATAAATAAACTACATAAAATAATTTTATTAATTTTAAACTTTATTATTATTCTCTGTTTTGTGGCATTTGGGCGTGCCAGTTTATTTCGCCAATGTCCTATAGAAAGGAGAAGACACTTGAACTATTATGTACCCAGTCCAAAACAATAAATTTACTTATGATATTTGAGGTCAAACAAATATTTACAAAAAGAACTTTAATTTTCTTCCGAATTTCACAATTGTCCTGGTAACCTCTCTATTTTATCCCCCAAAAACCTTTTTCGAAAAATGGCAAATCAGTTGAAGCGTTCCCAAGTAATGAACTTACTAACGAAAAGGATTTCATTTTTATAATATAAATAGTAAAAAAGATAATAAATTTTATGACTTATGTATTTGCTTGAATTGCTGTAAGTATGAAATCCCCCAAGCAGCACTTGGTCTCAACTTATAATGTACACGCTTAAGTGAAAAGTTAGTGGTTTCGGCACCATGCAGAGGGAACACCTGAGCTCTGAAATGTGAGATACATTAAATGTTTCGACAAGAACGTTATTTTCCACTTTGCTTTATCGGCTTTGAAAAAAATTTTGTTCAAACTAGTCCAGTTTTTATTTAAAATTCTATGTTGTCCATTTCGACACGTATACAAACTTTTTTTAACAACAACGATTTTGCATTTCAGTTTATATCGCCGTGCTTTGTTTTTATATGTAGCTCGGAATGAAGTGAGTATGTATATTTTAAACTGTTTGGAGCAACAGAAATATTTATATGAGAAGAGAAATTAATTCCGTGTATTAATTGAATCTCACATAAAGTTGATAATCATTATTCTAGAAAAGATATGTACATTCTAGTTCTTAACGAATACGAGACACGATTTTTTTGTAGCCGTTATATATTTATTTTTTTATAAAATAGCTAGTTATATAAAAACTAAATCAATTCAAATTTAAAGTACCTGGCGACGGAGCTTCGCTCGGAGTTCTTTTTTGTTATATCGTATTTTTTAGATAAAAAAACTAAAAACTTGAATAAATACAAAAAAAAAGTAAAACTTTGTATCCGATCGAGATTCGAACTCGGACACACCTATGATACGTTGCTTATGCCCGAGCGAAAGAAATTATCGAGCATATTCTGGGTAAAATAATGCAAAAGAAAATCGCATGTAAACTCAAAAACACGCCTTTTCCCAGACATGAGACTAATCTAGATCGATTTTTCGCCCCCGAAAACCCCCGCATACCAAATTTCAGCGAAATCTAAAGTATAAATAAATAAATAAAGATATAAATATACAAGAATTGCTCGTTTAATTAAATTTAAATAATTATTACTTCACAATTAATTGCTAACGAACGGATATTGAAATATAATTATTCTTACATTTATTTATTATGCTAAAGCACTAATAAGAAATTAAATATTCATAACGAGTTCGTGACTCGTGTACTAATTTAGTTTTTTTTAATTTTTGTTACTAGTATATTTATATAGTAGATATTTGGGTTTCATAGGAATGATTTTCCATACTTTATTTATTTTATTTCGTGTTTTAGTTATTTTAAGCTATCAAGTAAAAGTTTAACATGAATGCTGCAATTAATTAAATTCATAACTGGTGCGCGCATCTTATTTATAATCGGCTTAGATGTTGCCGGCGCTTAAAATGCATTACTTTGCCCAATTTACATTGATAACAACAAAAGGTTTTCTTTAGATATGTATTTATTATTTTTATATATAAGAATAAATAATGACTTACTTCGCTCGGGTATGTCCCTAGATGCCTAACTACTCTTAGCTTATATGTTACTCGAGGTCACAGTCTATTTGTGTACTAAATTTCAATTTATGTTCCAAATCTGTCTTGCTGTTTGCTGTACAAGCTTCGCATAAAAATATCAAAGTAATAATACTTATCTATACATATAATAAAACTGTAGAGGTCGAATGTCTGTACATAGAAAAAATATGCTAAAAACCGAGTCAGGGGGATGTAAGAAGAGAAAATATAGAACAAATCCAGATTTTTTTCAATTTTTTTGTTTCTCTGTCTGTTTGTACGGGCTAATCTCCGAAACTATTGGAACGACTTAAATGAAATGTTGCATGGTGGTACCTTATATCCCCGGTCAACATTTTGAATACTTTTCACCCCGGAAAATTAAAGAGTTTTCGTGGGATAGTTAAAAAACTGTAGTAACTTGTACTTAGATACTTATACGTAGATTGGATTTTACTGAAACTTTACAATAATATACTTCATACACCAAAATAACAAATAGGCCACCTTTTTTTCCGCAAAAATGTATGGTTCCCATGGAATAGATTTGTTTTTGTTTGTCTAGAGGCGAACTCGTGCGAAGCGAGGGTAAGGCGCTAGTTAAGCGATAGAATTCTATTAAGATACTACAGTTAGTTACGTAAGACGCTATTATTACTACAAACCATTGTGCTACAAATTAGTAATAACAAGTATCATCGAAATTGTAATATTTCTGACTATACTACATTTCCCATAAATATACAGTGTACAGAACAATGCTAGAACAGACCGCACTAATTGGTACGTTAAGTTCTCAGCAAGGTATGAAACACATGTAAAATCCTCAAACAATTGTTTTCAGTGAATTTAAAATAAAGCGTAGAATTTGATTTAGAATGTATAATTTTTGTGTACTTTAGGCGATATATTAATGTATAGTGTATAATGTATATATTCCCTGTAATATACCTATAATTCACATTGAAGTAGTAACTCAGTAGTAACGTGCTCGCTTAGAAATCTAAGTGAAGCGCATTCCGTTCCAGGGTTTCAGATCTTTGATACCTTTATGTCCGAATCATTTTAACCATGGTTACTACTCGCCTGACGGTGAAGGAAAACATCGTATGGAAACCTGCAGTTGGGAGAGAACCTAGAGAGAACCAGTTTTCGATAGACATGTAAAATCCATCAACGTCCACCACGTGTACGTAGCCAGCGTGGTGAACTATGGCCTGATCCCTTTCCCAGGCCACCGCGAAGCCCATGGCATTCGTCGTACTCGTGAATAGAGCTAAATACATACATAGGTAATATAAAATCAAAGAAAAATGCAACTTAAGGATGCAATAATAATTTCTTTTAAGGTGGTTTGGAATTTATTAGTTAAACGATGATTATTATTTTTAAAACCCATTCAATTCAAATTCAAACATTCAAAGAGCTGCATTTATTGGCTTGAATATTTAAGAAATATATCTATACATATTATAAAATTCTAACTAAGCCGAATCTGTACATTAAATATTTTTTGGAAAATCTTATTGAAATAGACATTATTATCGATACAGAGGCCGAATCTATAGTTTTTAAAATTTTTGTCTGTCTGTCTGTCTGTCTGTCTGTCTGTCTGTCTGTTACCGCATCACAGAAAAACCACTGGAGGGATTTTGATAAAATTCGGTATGATGATAGCTGGTTATCCGGGTCAACATATAGGATACTTTTTACTGCGGGAAAATATCTCATTTTTGAGAAAAAATACAAAAACTGGTAGGAACAAAACCACGATGATACTATCTGTAAACAATTTAGCAAGGTAACTTACTAAATATGGTAAAAACTATTAAATATAGCTTATCTTGAAAATCAAATTATCAATAGCGCTATTTTATCCATTAAAATAGTTATTTTAATAAAAATATATATTTATGTGTTATTTAGATACTCGACAATAGATGTCGCCATGTGTTTTTAAAATACGTAGTTTTAATTCCAAAAAAATGAATGTACAGATATGACCTTTCTACGATTTTATTAGAATTACTACTAAATTACCGCGGCCCCGCCCGTGTTCAAATTATCAATAAAGCGAACTTTTTGGCTTTATAAATTAGTAACTATACATACGAGTATAATAAAATTGTAAATAAGCCGAATCTGTAAATTCAATATTTTTCGGAAAATCTTAGTGAAATATTCATTATTAGCGATTTAGAGGCCGAACCTATAATTTTTAGATTTTTTGTCTGTCTGTCTGTATGTGACCACATCACATCGCATCGCATCACAGAAAAACCACTGGAGGGATTTTGATGAAATTAGGTATGGTGATAGCAGGTTATCCAGGTCAACATATAGGATACTTTTTACCGCGAGTAAATATCTCATTTCTGTGAAAAAATAAAATAAAAAAACTGGTTAAAATAAAAGCACGATGATACTATTAACATTTTAGCAAGGTAACTTACTTATATATGTTAAAACTATTAAAAAAAGCTTATCTTAAAAGAAATATCAATAGCGCTATTTATTTATGTGTTATTTAGATATTTGACAATAGATGTCGCCATGTGTTTATAAAATACGTAGTTTTAATCCAAAAAAAAATATGTACAGATATGACTTTTCTATGATTTTATTAGAATTATTACTAAATTACCCGCGGCCCCGGTCAAATTATCAATAAAACATACTTCTTGAAACAATTTTCAAATGAAAATAGATTTGTAAATTTTTATTGTTTAGTAAATAATGTTAATATTTTTTAATCTTTTGAATGTAAAAATTGGGCAAATGTAAATCTAACTCGCGCATTATAGGTATCGTATAGCAAAATACTATGTTGTTTTTCTTACTTACGTGTTTTGTTAGGTTAACACTGAAATAAATACGAATAATATTTACGTTCCAACAATATCTACTCATTTTATCAACCGTAAAAATAAGTTCGATTCATAATTTTTTATAACATTTTATGGAAAACAAGTTTATGGCTGTTAAACTGACAAAGCGGGTAACTAAAAGTATTCCATGTCTCAAAAACTATGAAAAAGTATTTAAGGAATTGTAAACCTCAACTTTTTCAGTCTTTCTTGACACCATTTCGTGGAAGGTAAAGGCTTAAAGGCCACAATAAAATGCTTACGACTTTAATCATATTAGCCGAGCCATATGAAATAATAAAAAGTATTTGCTTAGAATTATTTACTCATTACACTTTCTTTTAAAAATCGTTTTGAAAAATATTACTAACTAGCGCTAACCAATCCCTGTTTCGCGACAAATTAACATTAAGAAAAGTAGTCATTATGTAATTTAAAGAATCAGCTAAATATTAAATTAATCAATAGCTGTCTATTTGTAAAAAAATGAACAAAATTAATTCCGTAGTTTGAGAGTTTTTTGCTAAAAACTAAACAAACAAACAAAACAGAAGTATAGACATACATAAATGTTATTGTTAAAACAAAAAGTGCAATATTACTAAATAAAATATGAGATTAACGGATTAACGGAGGAACCTTTGTGGCATTGTCAATCACTGCCATTATTTACCAAACATACGGTGCGCAATGAAAGTGGTATATGTAAGAGTATACTAATGTGTAAAACCTAAGAATTCGGTTTTTGATCATGTGGACGCGGGCGGAGCCGCGGGCAATGCTAGTTAATAATAAACCTAAATACCTTATACATTTTTGACTTTGATTCCTTATAGGTAGAAAGTAAATTTTTAAAGTATTTTCACTTTAATCTCACTGAAAGTGGATTAATTTTTTATTGACACTACTTTAGTGTATAGCAAAAGTTAATACTCATGAGTTAACGTTCATATTTTTTAAAATATTAACATTCATATTTTTACATATAAAAACTTACCCAGCTTTTCTATTTAAGTACGAATATCTACTTAATATACTTTGTACAACTATAAGTATTTGCTACATATGTTTCGTATATCTAGTGGAGTGTATAGTTTCGGCTTTGTTGGAGATGCAATATTAATGTTTACTCTAAAAATATAAAAAAAAAACCATAAAAGTTTAAAACGAAAAATATTGCCGTAAAAATATCAAAAAGTATTGGACCATAAAACATAGCGTTTTATGAATTATATATTGGTGTACTCTTTTGGTATCCATTAAAATCCTTTAGTCATTTACTTTTTACTTTATTTTTATATATACCTAAAATATGTATTATTTTTTATTATAATACCCTTTTATGGTTTGATATTAATTGAACTTAAAGTACATTTTCAAAGTAACTGTGCCATGTTTTTTGTTAGAAAGAACATAAAATGCTTTTTCTCCCAGATATTGGGAAATAGGTTTTGCCCAGTGATTGCCGCAAGCTATTGGATCGCTTCCTACAGCTAATACTCGTAACTCGTTCACCATATATTGTGTGGTATGGACCAATAACTTCTACTTTGTCCTTAAGCTTTAAATTTTCTAAATACTAGAGCTTTTTTGGTTACTTATAAGATTCTGTTGGGCCTTCTCGTGTCAAGAACTTTTTATAACAATATAAACCTGCTATTGTAAGGAGCATGAAACTTCCTATAAATATGTTTATAGAAATATTTGAAAGATATAAAATAGAAGCTCTAGCCTATTAAGTAATTTGAATACTAATCAAATTACTTGATCCATTTTTCAGGTTAGATCGTAATATTTACCTAATGATATTACTGTCAAAGGCTTCTAATAGAGAAGAAAATTCTTTACTTTATTTAAGCAGGTAAAAAAGATTTTGTTACATAACAAGTATAGCTTGGCCGATGTCGCAACTTTGGGATATTTTCCACTACACTGTTTTTTACTTTGCTAAAGATCGCGGGCTTAATTTTCAGATGAGGTGAAATTTGTTGTCATTGACCATGTAGATATTTTTCATTTTTTATTGTTTTACATATTATAATATACTAATTTATGCGTCAGATTAAAAAGCGGTAAATTTATAAATTTGTACACATTTATTATTGGCCTAGTTATTATATGTATGTATTTAGCCCTTTTAAAGTCACACTGCTGAGCACGGGCTTCACTTCAATACGAGGGGGATTAGGCCATAGTCCAACACGCTGACCAAGTGCGGGTTAGCGGACTTCACATGTCTTTCGAAAACTTGCTTGGTTCTTTCAGTCATGCAGGTTTCCTCACGATATTTTCTTTCACCGTAAGGCGAGTGGTAATCATGTTAGAAATGATTTGCACATGAAAATATCAGAGGTGAAAGACCCGGGATTTGAACCCGCCTTACTCAGTTTCCCAAGTGAGCACGTTACCACGGGCTATCATTGCCTTGCTAGTTTGTATATACCTACGTATATTGGCTGTAGCTATTCGTCCGATAATTAATCGGACAAATTAGATGTTATTATTTACCCGATAATATTTGTCGGTTCCATGAATATCTGCTACTTTGATATTCTAATAAAATAGTTGATTTGTTTATGTGCAGAAAAAGGAAAAATATGTCCAAGATTTTTTATGTGTAATAAAAGAAACAACACCCTAACTAAAAACTACGGAGCAAAAATATAAGTTTATAACTTTTTAAATTATCGCGTTCCATATTTATATAATAACTATACTACGGGACTTAACGCGTGAATAAATGGCTGTATACCTTATTCCCGACGTTTCGACTGGATTGCACCAGCCGTAGTAACGGGCAGACTGGCGGTGTACGGCATCCCCTGCTCACTTTATCTTCATAATTTATAATAGCCGCTACACACGACACTGATATTATCCACTGGTGTGTTGGACGGACAACCGCGATATTTTAATTTTTCTATCATTGGACTCCACGCAGACGACAGCCTGTATCCATCTTCACGATTGAAATTTTTATGTTTCTTAATCTCAGTCGCCTCGCGAACCATTCTTCGGTGGTATCGGTGATCGGTAGACAAAACCTTAGGCTGGTGGAGCTCAATCCAATGATTCGAATTGGAGTTGAGCAGATGTTTCGCTATCGCTGATTTTGCCGTCTGGCGATTCTTTACAGCTGCGATATGTTCCTTGACCCTCTCCGCGATGGTGCGCTTAGTTTGACCAATGTACGAATTACCACAGCTGCAATCAATCTTGTAGACACCCGGTGTTTGGTACGGGATTACATCCTTCGGCGTGCGCATAAGTTTTTCAAGCTTGGAAAACGGAACGTATACAGTCTTAATGGAGAATTTTCTTAGTACCGATCCAACTTTGTCCGTTATTCCTTTGATGTAAGGCATGAATGCGGGCTGCCGATTAACCTCAGGATGTTTCGTACGTGTGCCACGGCGACCTGGATTCCTTCGACTCACTTTGTACCCGTTCCTCTTAAGTACCTCCTGAACATGCGCGAGCTCCGTATCTAAATGTTCAGGGTCACATAGTTCATAGGCTCGACTAGTCAAAGACGTCACAACCGCCTGTAAATACCTGAATGCTTCCTCACATCATCACCCACGTCATTTATCGCGTCGAACGTCGACGTCGTCAAAGTATCGCGGTTGTCCGTCCAACACACCGGTGGATAATATCAGTGTCGTGTGTAGCGGCTATAATAAATTATGAAGATAAAGTGAGGGTGTCTGCGAAAAACATCTCCGATCGTAGCAGGGGATGCCGCACACTGCCAGTCTGCCCGTGACCACGGCTGGTGCAACCCAGTCGAAACGTCGGGAATAAGGTATACTGCCATTTATTCACGCGTTAAGTCCCGTAGTATAGTTATTATATAAAAATATAAGTTATTTAGGAGAATGTTTCTGCGTTATAATAAAACAAATCAATTCAAAGACAATTCTAACCTACCGGCCGTAAAAATATTTAAGTCCATTCGTATATAATAAAACTGTAACTAAGCCGAATCTGTACATTAAATATTATTTGGGAAATCTTATTGAAGCAGACATTATCTTTGATACAGAGGTCGAATCTATAGTTTTTAGAATTTTGTCTGTCTTTCTGCCTGTCTCTCTGTCTGTTTGTCTGTGACCGCATCACGGAAAAACCACTGGAGGGTTTTGATGAAATTTGATATGATGATAGCTGGTTATCCGGGTCAACATATAGGACACTTTTTACTGCAGGAAAATATCTCATTTCTGAGAAATCTATACAAAATGTTAAAACAAACCCGAGCGAAGCGAGGGTGAGTCGCTAGTCTTAATACAAACTTAATAATCTAACTTAGGTCTGTATTCTTAATAATCTTTATAGCACGATAGAAACACAAAACGTCGCAGTTATTTATCAGAAACCGACAATAGTTGGAAAAATAATATATTTTTGTACATCCGATTATTAGACGAATAGACACTTCCATATATCTCAACACGAATAGGTACTCTACGCAACATCTAATTTCTAAAAGTGAGCAGTTGACTATTTTTTGTTTCTGCGATAATGTGATCAATTTAAATTATGGGCACTTACAAGATATTATAATAATGTATACGGATAAGTTGGACTTAGAGTTTAACTTTCAGGATAAACAAGGCAAGATATTATATTGAAGTTTGCCACAACACCACTCTGTCTAAGTTTCGTTATCTTTTTGTTCATGTTATATATAGCATCGATCAATTATATTGCTGTTGTATTCAATAGAAAACTAAATAAAACCAATTACCTAGACAATTACATTGAAATTGTCTTCATTGGTAAGCGCATCACTTGAGAACGACTGGGCCGATTTCGCTATTATTTTTTTAAATGTTCATAATAGTCTATATATTTTTAGAAAATAAAATGTGTAAAAATTGTGTGGAAAATTAGGAAATTCGCGAGAAAGTGGAAATGAATTTTTATTCATATTTTTTTTTTGATTTCGAAGATCATAAATTTTATTGAAATTGGGATAAAACAACTTCTGTCAGGTAAACTATTATTATTATAATAATAAGTACTTACATAATTGGGATTTATAGAAAAGATGGTAGGTAATATTTTCTTGGTTCGGAAGGCCAAGTTTTATTAGCTGTGAACATGCATTGACACATTTTTGTATATTAGTTTATAGTTTAAATCATACATTTTCATGACATGACTTTATAGAAAATACTTTAATTTCAGTTTCCATCGTGAGTTCTTCATTATGTGTAATATTGGTAACCTAAATGATGCTTAGACGATACGCCTAAAATCTAAAAAGATATATAATGAAGCGGAATAAGCAAAAAAGCGCAAGTTCTTTAAGAGTAAACCCAAAACTTAAAAACGGATTACTGAATATTTTAAGATTTGACATTTAAAAAAACACAGCACTAACTACAAAATAAAAAATAAATGTGCGAAAACTTAATGGAATTGGAAGATAACTCTGCTAACAACTTCGTCGAGTCACTCCCTTGACCGTAGAAAGAAAAAAAAGAGAGAATTCCGCGGCGACTAGTTTATATAAAAACCCAGTTAAAAGATAAACTTTATACGAAGTTGCTTGGCCGCAAATACCAACCATGCGAATATTATTTCTAAGTTAGTTGCTTTAACTGCCTGCGAATAGGAAAATAAGAATACGAAATGTCTGCCACTGATTGCATTCTCAATTAGTTATTATTTCATTTCTCTGCTATGTGCAATCTAGTAATTGAACAATAAGCAATTAAAAAAAAATACAAAGTGTTAATAATGTATAGTTTTAATAATGTATAAATATTATATAGTTGGTCTCGTAGTAATGTAATTCTTATGACGAATTCAATTAGAATTTATACAAACCATAACAATACTTTACTTTCGATGGTGTTCAAAAGTAAAGAGGTACTCAATTCTGTATGAAATATACATTTTTGAACTCTCTATCTTCGTTAGTTGTTGATTGATTTTCGTAATTCTTTCTTCTAATGAATATATCTCATTAAAAAAAAGGTATACATATATATTAAAAAAAGTCCATTTTAAAGGGTATAATATAAACAAGATTAAAATCACATAACTGTAGGTAATCTACAGTTATGTGATTTTAATCTTGTACCTTTTTTACTAAAAAGTAAAATTTTAGAGGTATCGTAGTTTAGGTCTACAACAATAGGTTCTACTGATGCGCACAATATATCTACATATTCAGGTTCAGGTATTTAAAGCCAGATCTTGCACATAACTGCTTTAGATAGTAAATCAATGCACTGAAATAAATGGCTCTACGTTAAGAATCCAATAATATCTGGCAAGAATGTTATGTAATTACAGTTTTGATGCAATCATTTAATCCACATTATTAAAATTAAAAGAATTTTGACGACTAAGTTTTCATTAAATTATTTGTGTAAATTAAAGGCAATTATTATAAACTTTAAAAAAAGAATAATTAAATGTATTTAATTTTTGTGCACCTTAAAAATTAAATTCTTATGCAATATTCGCGACTCACTCTCGCTTCGCTCGGGTTTGCCTCTAGGAAATCAAAACAAACCTATCCCACGGAAACCGTACATTTTTCTGGGATAACAAGTGCCTTTGTGTTATTCCAGACTTTAATCTATCTCTGTGCCAAATTTCATCCAGATCCGTTCAGCCGTTCTGGCGTGAAACATCCATACTCACAAACTTTCACATTTATAATATCAATACGAAATAATATAACGAAGCATAAGGATTCTATAAAGAAAGTTTTTCTATCATTTCAAAAATGAGAGGTTTGAATTTTGATATCGTCAAACGGTGATTAATCAGCATCCATTTACTTATCTTTGAAAAACCTGACCTTTTGGAAGGATCTTTATATAAAAGGTTCGCTAGCTCCCGAGCTATTAGATTGACCACGACAGATATCCCAGAGATGAATAATTTCATTTTAATAAAATAGTATAAAATATTGTAATGGATTTTATAATTTATATATTGACTTATTTGTCTGTGTTTATTACGAGTATTGCTTATGTAATATTGAGTTTATTTAAATGAACATAAAATAATAATAACAATAATACTCTATACAGCTAACTAAATAATAGTTAATATAGAATATTCAACATATTATTCATTGATCAATAGAAACATTTATTTATTTAATCTAAACATATAAAAAACTGTAACAAAGTGAAGCCTGTACATGAAATATTCTTTAAAAACAATGACTACTAGCGTACACAATATGTACGGAACATAGACCTCGACACAATAGTTAATAAAAATTTTGTCTGATTGTCTGCATTTCACGCAAAAAGTACTAAACTGATTTTGTAAAAATTTTGTGTAGTAATAATTTATTACTCGGGTAAACATTTAACATTCCCTTTAACTACAAGAAAATATCTCATTCTTACAAGAAAACACTATAACATGTGTGTTGACTCGTCTTTATTACATTTAAATTTACATGTCTAACGCTGACTAACCCTAAGATATACATCGAAACAATGTATTAAAAAATGATTGTAGACTTTGAAAGGTCTACAAAAGAGCCCGCAATAGTAGGTATATGTCTATCTCCTAAGGTCCACTCGCAATAACTATTTTTATCTATTTAAAACATACCCAGGGAAGCACTCGAGCGAAGCGAGAGTAAGTCGCTAGTTCCAAATAAATGACAGAAGTTTTTTCTATTCAAGTTTTCGTGTTGTTGTTGTTTATCTTACGGCTTTGATGGTATTAGAAATTATGCTTTGTTGGGCTGACTTCATCCCATTTTCACTTACGGATTATTTTATTATGTTACATTTGGTTCAAACACAATGTAGTATGGCTTATACATAATGGATAAGATATAAAAATAAGTTTGATCGAAAATAATGTTTACATTTGTAGTCATGCAATAAAAGAGTAACAGTTCATTCAATAAATATTGTTAGAAAATGTGCAGAAAGTACAATAATATAAAAAACCTATATTTGAATTATTTGAATATATAATTTAGACAGATGGAGAGTATTTTTGACATAAATCCAAATAAAATATCTTGCAACCCAACTCTTCTTATAAAATAACAGCAATAATTTAGGAAAATTCAATAGGAAAATTCATTGTACGTAATAATTCACAGTCACAAAGCATTCGCACTAAGAAAATTTCAGTGTTACTGGGAATAAACTAACTATTTTACTCGACATTAAACTTTTTTGCATTCCACGCTGCAGAATTGGTACGCGAGTGTAATAATTGATTGGATTATACCTTTCATCCAGCGACGTGATCTCTGTACATGATTGTCGGTTGTGACTCTATTTGTATACGTACACTGTACAGTCACCGTATTGGATAAATGTTTTATCCTTTATAAATCCATTGCTGAAAGTGAATTGTGACGTGAATGTAAATGTTTTCATATATGTCATGACAGAGCTTTGGCTAACTTCAAAAAGGAAGAGGTACTTCATAGCCCAGTCATTTCATGCTCAAAAAAGAGGTTACCTGGAAAGTTTTCCGGGAGTTTTAAAAATTGTTGATTTTATAGATATCGATGTACTTTTTCCGAATTTTAATTTTGCCTCTCATGTCTTTGTCGCTCGCGCCGTCATATTGGAAAAATTTCACTTAATGGCAGTTTTTTGATATCTCCTTTCCGACTCATTTTACGATAAAAACATTTAAATACAAAATCAAAATAGACATAATTTTCTATAATTTATGTAATAATATATTTTTTGTAAAATCAACAGTTTTGGTGCCAGCGCCGCAAGTGTATTTCAACATGCGTTTTGGCTAAAAAAACTCATTTCCACATCAATTTGAGGTAAAGTAAGCGGCGAGTTTCTTTGTCATGATATCCTATCCCAGTAAGCTTTCTTTGTCATGATATTCTATCCCAGTAAGCACATGCAATGCACAATTACAATATTTAGCGCATTCTTCTTCGCTCATCACCAGATAGGGGAGTAAGAAATAAAGACTTTTCTCGAGCAAACACATGACGAAATCAAGAAAGAAGCGGTTTACGACGTAGCTGGTAATCTCATCCTGGATGATGTAGAAGAAATTTCTCTCTGTGACGTTTTGATTGGTACTAAAAGCGAAGAACCCGCAACACTTGTTCCATGACGAATTGCGAAACGGAGGTTATGTAGTAGGTTTTTGTTGATAACAAACAAAATATGAAAATCGGTTGACAAACAAAGGAGAAAAATGTACTGAATTGTTTTGTCTTTGTCTATTTATATATAAATAAAAAGCTGTAATTTATGAGTATTAGGTTGTTATTGAAAATTCTTACGTTCTTAAATATGCCTGATATTTCAATTAATATATACGTTAATTCATATGTTGGATAAAGAGAGGCATATTATATTGCTTATATTTTTTCAACTTATTCGTATGTATAAAAGATATTGTATATAGACAAAGTAATAAAGTCAGTTAAAATTTCTAATCTTTATTAAGCGAACATTGAGTTGGAAACGATCTACATAATTAAAGCCTCAAATTCCATACTATTAAATACCGGATAACCATAACGCCTAAGGGTCGAGATCTACATGAAAATGAACGACGATCAAATATTTCGTTAGCAAAAACTCGCGGTCTACGAACTTCTAAATAAATTAGCGTTCCGAACTCAACCCGTCACTTAAGATTTTCTATATTTTTATATAAATACAGAATATATAAAAAATATCTTTTGAAAATTTTGAAACATATTTTATAAAAAATACATAATTTTATATTCGTAAGGATGGATAAATCTTCAATACAGCCAGTAAAAAACATTATATCAAAACTATATTTTTTGTGTATTTTTGCTATATATTAGAATAATTAAATATATGTAACTCGTAGGTATATTAAAAATAATAAGTACATATATTCTATCCATACTCTAAGTATATATAACTTTAAGTCACCGAAAACCTGAAAGCATCCGCCTTAGTCAGACTAAAACAAACATTTAGATGGCTAGTGTAAAAATTGTTTCAGGAATCGAACTGGCAGCCTTCAGCGTCCTATACAGGTCCATTCAAACGTGCCAAGTTAGTAGACTTTAAAAATGTATTGCTTGTAAATAATCAATAACATAAGTTGTTTACTCAATCTACGATACAGAGACAGCCCATAACTCTCTCCAGACCTGATGAATGGGTAGCAATCTAATTGAATTATGTCAACTGGACACTGTTGAGGACCGTTTCACTTTAATGTGTGTACTATGTACATATACCACATCTTGTATTCCACCTGTCCTGCATCTTGAGTAGACAAAGTATAAGCTAACAAAAGGGACTAAGATTTTTAAATGATCGTTAATTACTAGCTAACTGTTTTGTTTAAAATTTGCTTGCTTAAAATGTTTTTATTAAAGATTAAGTAATGTTAATAACATATTATATAATATATTGTGAAAATATAGGTTTTTTGTTATAGGAAAAATACGATTTTTATTAATATAATATGTTAGAACAATGTTAAACTGATAGTATTATAACACTAATAACACTAATATAAAAACTTAATTCGAATATTTGTGTGTGTTTTTCTTTGTTCATGATATTTTTGCAAAACTTGGTTGAAAAATTATATAAAAGGTTTTTCTTTTCAACGTATATACATACCAAGCGAGTAAAGTCAAGTATTTTAGATAAGTATTTAAGTATTTTACAAAATTTAGGTTACTGTAAAATAAAAAATATTATTTAATTTTTATAATTTTTCCAAAGCTAAGCGTTATATTCATATTTAGCATCATACACGTTTTATCTATAAAAGTATTATCTATCATGTAGGTACGTGTTTCTGGGGATTTAAATGCGTACGAAACCCCAATAAATTAGCAGTCACGTAACAAAGGTATATCAAATGAGACCGCTACGAGTGTACGGATTTTAATAACTATTAAATGTGGTGTTTATGGCAGCTATTATTTTTGCGGATACCTGAATCCCGAGAGATCGGTTTAAATGAGACATGAAATGAATGAAACTTTGTTTAATAACCAACCACAACTAATAATCGCTAAACTGTTTATTGTATTTTTAATTACTCTCAAAATTTATTAACTGAAAAAAATATAAGAATGGATGCATATTCTGAATATACATGCATACAATTAAAACCTTTGCTAAAGCGTTATGAGCTTTGTATGTAAAGCCCAGTGAGAGGAAACAATTAAAACGTAATTCACCTTTAATTTAAGTGTTTCACTTATTTTCAGGTGAACCAAAATCAACATAAAATGAACAGCTATTAAGTATTCCAGCGATATAAACAGGGTAAATGAGTTTTTGTTTACATTGTGCGTTGCTACGTCATAATATACATAGTACAAACATTATATAGTCATGAGGAACTAGCTACATTAGCACTACCACCTGGTGTTCGCCATTAACTAATAGCGGAAAGAAATAAAAGTCTAGGTAAGTTATTTTTAACCCCTGGAGTAGAACGAGAGAACGTACGTTCTTTGGATACGTTCTATATATTATTGTTTAGAATTTCTTATTTTGCTTTTCTGTGTATGTTGCCAGCGATTAAGTTGATATTTTTAATTCTATAATATCTATTATTTAATTAATGCCTAGGCGTGATTATGAACCAAAATATGTCCTGGACCCAGCAGTTATGTGAGACGAGCAGGAAAATGTTTGCATCCGTAGCATCACTTCGTCGGTTACGCAACTTTCTCCCCATTCCTACAAGAATTGCGCTAGCACAATCTCTCCTTTTACCTATTCTCGATTATGCTGACTCTTGTTATCTTGATCTAAGAGAGGAGCAATTAAATAAGCTTGAGCGGCTTCAAAATTTATGTATTCGGTTCATATTCGGATTACGAAAATATGACCATGTTTCTGAATTTCGCCGAAAGCTCAAGTGGCTCCCTATCCGCCTTCGCAGGAATACTCATGTTCTTCATCTTCTTCACCGTGTTCTGTTTGATCCATCCTCTCCTCCCTACTTAAAAGATAAATTTGAATTTCTTGGGCTTTCTCATTCGAGAAACCTGCGCTCCTGTCAAAATTTAATATTAAAAATACCTCCTCATTCCACTTCCTTCAATGACAAGTCATTCAGCGTAACTGCCTCACGACTTTGGAATTCTCTCCCTTTGAGCGTTAGAGGCGCCAAAACGTACAATTCTTTTAAAAACCGGTTAAAACTGTATTTCCACTCTGTTTAAAACATAATCTGTTTACCATTTTTGTATGTTTTTATGCCATTTTTACTTAAATATTCTATTATTATTTATTTAATATAATATTATCTATATATTTATGTACTCATTATTTATTATAGTATTATAATTATGTACATATGTATGTATTTATTACATGTAGGTATGTATTTTGATATGTAAATCTATTTATAGTATTATAGAATAAATTACTGTTGTTGTTGTATTATTACTATTATTTCTGTTTTTGTTTTTCTAAAATATTGTTCACACCCCTTCCCTCTTACAGTTTGTCAATTCCAACACCTTAAGGTTGCCTGGAAGAGATCGCTGTTTTAGCGATAAGGCCGCCTCTTGTACATAGCTCTTTTTATATTTTTCTTGTACAATTTTTCTTTTGTGGGTGTACAATAAAGAGTATTTATTATGATTATTATTATTATTAATATAATTTAATATTTTTTGTGATTAAAACATAAAAAAGTAAAGGTAAATCTTAAAGATTTTTTTGAATTTTAAGATAATGAAAAATTTCTTTTCAGCCTGAAAAATAATAACTTCTACTAGTATTTTATTTCAGTTCTTATTGTGCTAAAGGAAATTTAAAAAATCAGTCGTTAAGCTTTATTGTTAAACTTCAGTGCCTTTCGCATTTTAATATTCTTTCGAGTTTCCCTTTTATTACTCGCTTAATAGAGTTTTGTTAATAATTCGCTTTTGTATTCCGCGGTGGTTTTATATTTAAGAAGAATAATAATTTATGCAATATATTTGTTATAGTTAACGTGAAATTACAATAAAAATTATTATCAGAACAAAAAAATAGACCACCTCGTTAAGTCGCAACGATTTCATCATTAATGTAATAATTCTAATAAGAAAAAAATTTACTCGTGAGTTAGTTTCATGTTTTTTACCTTCATAAAGATAAGCTAAAGGGATAATTTTTAATATAGAATATCATATAATCTCATTTTGTGTTAATCAGACTATTATTATCAACGTGAAGGATTTTAAAGTTTGTGTGTGTGCGTATGCTAGTTACTCTTAACTCGGAAACGGTTTAATGGATTTGGATGAAATTTAATACGCAAATAGATTATGATATACATATAAGATACTGTTAGGCGAAGCAAGGATAAGTCGCTAGTTAATATATATTCGTCAATACGAACAATAGTGAGACATATCAGTAGGATAAATTTAAGTTTCATTAGTCACAGCATTACTAGGGTTCAACAGTGTTGAAGCTTCACAGGGTTACACTGTATCGGACATGTTTATCGGATCTTAGTTCGTACATAATACTGGTTTCAATGGTCTTGCTTTAGTGAGTTGCTTTTGTGAGATGAATGTAACAATCTTTATGATTGTGGCGATAAAAGTTTGGAATTATTATTTTTTACTGCTATATTGTGGTAATAAAAAAATTTACAACTTTCGTATACATTCAATGTTTTAGAAAACTTTTGATCAAGTCGCTACATTGTATGTTTCTACTATGTTATATATATTTTCATTACTAATCTTGTTCAACAGTGCTCAATTCTACTGAGGAGAGCCAATTACGAGAGAAACATTACTGTGCACCATTGTGCACAAATAGTACAATATTTCTTCACTGGTATTATATTCTATTGAGCTAAACGTATATTTCGGACGAACCACACGTGTATAATAGCTAGCTAAAAAAACACCAAAAAACATATAATTGTAAATAGTTACACTAAACCCGACCTAAATCTAGACTACATGTTAAACCTGTCATGATCAACGATCAACTATATCACGTTTTTATTATAAATCCTGAAGTGAGAGAGTTCATTACTTCGTCACGCTACAATGATTTAACGAAGATAAATTCCGAATGGAGTTAAGTTATAGGTATTCGAGATTCTATCATGCGAGCAGAGCCGCGGGTAAACATTAGTAGTTCATAATTTTAAAAGTATATTCTGTAAATATTTTGACATCATCGTATGCAATGTATCCTCGTAGTTTTTTTATTTCTAGGAGTTAATTTAAAATAATTTGTTCCTGCGCGAAATCCGTCTAACACGTATCCCCATTTATCGTGTGCCGTCGACGAGCGAGCGCTAAACATCGCGAATCCAAATATTTCACAGTCGCTGAGAAATAAATTACCTCACTCGTATTTTGTAATCCTTCTTCAACGTGGACAAAAGTGCTTCGGCAAAGGAGATGCAAATATACTTGTTAAAATTGTGAAATTTGTATTTTCCCTTATTTAATAATATCTAAAAAACTATCAGTATTGAATATGGCTATGCCTATTAAATCGGAGGAGGTAACTGATATTTAGCCACTCACCTTCGCTTTACTAGGTTGATTCCCCATACAAACTTTCATCCCCATTTTCATCCCCTTATGGAATGAATTTTCGAAAAATGCCAAAACACGTGTTTATTTAATTGTATTGAAGAGCATTTATACTAAGTTTCAAGTAATTCTGATCATAAATATTTTTTGGCTTGTATTATAATGTGAAGGGAGGCCCGTGCCCAGTAGTGGGACGTTAAAAAAGGGCTGAATACATACATACATACATTATAACGTGCTTTTACTTTATGTCACTATGAGCAAAGCCGCGGGTTTTGCTAGTAGTTAATAAATATTTACAGAAGATACTTGGCCCAAAAGTACGCATACATTTACAACGCAAGGACTGAACACTTTGCCACATTTTTATTGCCTCATTATTTTTTTAGGACGAACTTTTATAGATCCCAAATAAACTAAGGACCTTATTTTGACAAGATAATACGAGTGGCTTCAACTTCGTGGGCTCTTTAGGCATATTTATAGTACATTTAGTACACATAAAATTTTGACACGAATATTAACTTAATTCTCAGCTATTAAAAACAAATTAAACGCTATCTAAGTAATAAAAACCAACTAAGTTGTTAATCTAATAGCTAGGATGTACGGCTACAAATCAGAAGGTCCTGGGTTCGAGTCCAAGGTAAAGCCAACTATAGTTATTTGGTTTTTCTATTGATAAATTATTAGCCCGGAGTTGAAAAATAGGCAGTGTTTCATCCCCGTGCCACAGAGAGTAGTAAACCTGCCAGTCCTGCGGCCTCCGGTAGTGTAGAAGAATACCTAACAGGAATATAGAGTGCACTTGTGTCTACGCCTGTACTTGTGCACTATAATATCTACTGCGCACCTGGCTAGTCTTAGTGATATTGGCCGCCGTGGCCGAGATTGTTCACGAGGACATTAATAAGAACTGAATATGCGTAGTTTTATGAAAAATAATATTTGCCCGTGACTCGAGATAAGCACGTCAATAAAAAGTAGTTAAAAGCATGTCAAATTAAAAAACTTAGAATTTTAACTTTAGAAATAATTTAGGAATATTTTATTTAATAATGGATATTAATTAGTAGGTAAATATCATAGAGCGGACAAAAGAAATTCAAAAATATATATATACCAAAGTATAGTTAAAGTAATAAATAATAAATATTTAATCTATTTCTGTCTATACTAAACACATTATATCCTTATTCCGTACTGTCTAATATATTAACGAACGTATTCGAAAGAGAGAACATTCTCCTAATGAGTGTATTAGGTATATCTATTAAAACAATTATATAAATAAAGTAAAAGCTTCAAAGCTTTAATTTATATAAATAGTGAAGAAAATTTATGTAATATGACAGACATTTGTTGTAATTCGTAAGTAAATAAACTTTCAGCTCTGAGGTTTTAAGTTCTTCGATCTTATTTAGTGCTTGCTATAAGTCTATTTTGCAGTTTTAAAACTATTTAACAGTTCAAGTATTCTCGTATGTCTTTAGGATAATCTGTAATGAATAAATTCTAGTTTTAGCGGACTTAATTCCGCTGCCGATCGTCGGATCATGACCGCGGAAAAGTGAAAAGTTTTCAAAAATTCACGTTGGCTATAAGTGAAGTACCTACATTTTTAACATACACTAAAATTTCTTCAAACAGTATACAATTTTGCGGTGACGCTGTTGGGTAAACGGCTAACTAATCTTTTCACAGGAAGTACGTACATACATAAGTATGATGTTAGTCGAAGGCCGCAGATTCAATTCCTAAACGGTACGAATGTTTATTTATTTATGTACAAAAAATACATATAAAATAGAAAACAGTAACCATGTGTAGGTACAAAGGATAACTTATCTCTTTAATAGATCTCTACGAGAAACCCTCGAGCGTGAGAAAAAAAATAATATTAATAAGGTGCGGTGTAGGTACTAAATTATGGATAGATATTAGATCATATATACACGTTTGTGTCGGCTATCTTTGATTACTATCAAAGTTTAGTCGTACACCGATATCCATCAACCGATTTCCATTATTACTAAAGCGAAGCCACTTTAGCAATCTGTTGTTGACAACAAACGTATCGATTATCACTTTCGTATAGATACGCGGTTACCGGACTGGTTGACAAATCATGGCATTGGCAACCGGCAACCTCAACCAATAGCCCTGTTTACAATGAGTTACTGCGAGAGCTACTTTGTATTTTCTATATATGTACCTCACGAAAAAATTGCATGAAAAAAAATTTTGGGGTTCCGTATTTCTACAATTACCTTATTGTTATAATTGTTTTCGTTTTTACATAACAAATAAAGCACAACGCATCGCTATATGGGCTTTATTTTCTTTTATATTATGTGCGACGACTTTAATGCATTTATAATATAACTTTTTAAACATTACACATTTTAAATAAAACTATATTTTCAATTTATTTTAGTTTTTAGTTTCTGACATTTTAAATACTTTACAGTTTTGCTTTAAAATATTTTGAAATTGAACCAGATTATAATAAATAGCAACCCCAATCCAATAATTTCAAATTGTTAAGCTATAGTAACTCCAATTAGAATTAATTATCAAAATTGAAAGGTATTTTGTTGCCATTTCTCTTTTCTCTAAAATAAACTTATAATTTTATGGGTAGGCGTCGTGTTATAACTATATATAGATATAGTATACCATAACCATGTATAATACCTTTGAGATAATTAAACTTAAAACATTAGCCTCTCACTATGATTACTGTAAAGCGTTCGAAATATAGGGAACTAAAACTCAAAAAAAGTCCGGGAAAAAATCCGAAAATATAGTTTCCTAATATAAAACGACAAATATTCATGTAAATCTAAGAGAGTTTTATACATTTTTATGCTAAAAATATTTTTATTTTATTTGCACATAGTGAAGTTTCATTACAGTTTAATCTCAAACGTCCCCAATCGTAAGTACTGGTATCAATATTTGTTCTAAATTTATCGCTGTAAGGGCAAACATACGGACGCGTTAAGCTTTGTAACTAGGCCATAAATATCGACAACCCTGACTAATAGGGGAGGTTCAATACACATTTATTGTGTTCATTAGGCACCTAATTTTATCATTACACGAGAATGACTTTACTCTAGCACAGTTTTACCTTTTATAGATTTATATGTGAGCTATAATGCTAATTAAAATCTGCATTCATTATTCTTAAAATATCTCATTTACTTAAAAAGTTATGTAAATATTGTGGTAAAATAATAAGAAATCAAGATTTTTAAAATTTATAGCAAAAAATGAATTGAAAATGACAATTTGAAAAATGAAATAATATTTTTTTATTACATACCATTAAATGATTCGAGTTTCTTGAAATTTGAAAATACAGTTCTTTTTTAAATTCGTGTAAATGTGAGACGTAAAATTTCATGTTTATATATATTAAATCTTTCGATATTATATTTGGATATTATTTACGCACTAACGCCTTACATTGACACATCAATTTTATTTAGATCGCTGTTACAGCAACGGTAAAGCCCCAATAGACTAATTAACTTTTCTCAATTAATATCGTTAATAAAAACAAATAATATATAGGAATGCTACAGGTATATTGTATACTATTTCGTCAAAATACAAACGGTGCTGCCGTATGCAAGCGTTTGCTGATATGAAAAATGACGAAGAAAAATTGTAAAGCATTGCTCGCTTGCATCGCTTGTTTGAGAAATCGAGTGAAGTGGGTTTAAATCTCGGGTCGTGCATCTTTGATATTTTCATGTACTAATCATCTCCAACATTATTACCACTTGCCTGTACATTAAGGAAAATATCGTGATGATGAGGATGATGCAGTTTGCATGTCTAAGTGAACCTAGCCAGTCAATAAGTAGTAAGTCAGTATATGAAGTCCGCCAACCCTAAAAAAAGGCTGAATTGTGGGGAGGGTTTCTGGTTACGAAAGAAAAAACATTGAGAGATGAACACGCCAATCATAATAGGTAATCAGATATGTCATCAATATATGTAAATAGAAAATAGCCACTTACCATTGCTTCTCTGCGTTCCTAGGTGCCTTACAGTGACCAATGTATGTACATACATATGTACCTCATGCTATGTAGCATTTATGTATTAAATTTCATCTACTCATAAATATGTTTCAGGTGAAGGAGTTACAAACATATGTACGTGTATGTTTAACACAGTTTTGTATTTCTAACAGTAGTCCTAAAACTTATTTTAACTACGTGACCTCCCCAAGATATGTTATTGTCATGCATTTTTTAGTTTTCTATTAGCGTTTGCGATCTTTGTCGTCCATGTTTGCGATCGTAGAATGACATCTCCTCTAAGCGCAGATGTGGACGACATAAATTATAATTTATAATATTAGGATTTTAAAATAGATTGTTTCATACATTTGTTGTGATGCTTGGGTGCCTTTCCTCTGCATGCCGCATATCTTGAACACTCGTATCCGCAATTTAGTTGCGGCTCACCGCTGACAACGCACACATGTTGAATAGTTTTGAAGCTGTCGCTAAAGCTAATTTTATATTATTTGAATTTCTAATATTAATTATTGAAATTAGTTGACACTATAATTTTAAGTTTGATTTCAGTCTCTACACAGGATCAATGTTAAGTTACGTTAAACGCTTACAAATGTTAACATTACGATCTACTTTACAATATATGCGATGTTGAAAATTACTATCCAGCACCCACTTTCACGACATAAAATGATATAGAAATATTTAATTTCGAAATAATATCATATTTTTATAAGAAGCTTTAACACCAAAATACATTTATTACAAAATTTCCCTGTGGTTATCTAATAATGTTTTGATATTTCAAACGACGCAGAAAAAACAGTACTCTGGTCACATTATTGGATTAAAACGCTGCTTTACCATTTAGGGTATAACAAAGTGATATAAAACGCAAACTTTCGTAATAACCTAATTTCAAGTGAGTGAAGACCCTAACAGAAGTTAGTAATTTAATAAATTCTATTTTGTAACGTAGAGATAAAGAATTTCAATTATAATATTATTTTATTTTGCTCAAAAAAAAAATATTACTTATTTTATTTTTTGTAATCCACTAGTTATTACCACGTTGTTAACATTGGTAATCAATTACTGTTTCGCTTTATTAATTTTCATAATGATGGTTTATTTCGGAATTCTTTGATTTCTACTTGTGCCCATGTCAAGCTCCTTAATAAACCTTATCCTGAGCTTTCAGTAAGATTATAAAGAAGCTAATATGGAGTATTGTACACTTTATTAAATTACTAGTGACTTATCCTCGCTACGCTCGGGTGCATCCTGGATTTTTCTTTAAATAAAATTGTTAATAAAATCGTTTTTTTTTTTTTTAAATAAAAGTAGCCTAAGTCACTCCTTTTAACATCAGTTATCTGTCAGTAAAGTCCCGTCGAAATCAGTCCAGCCGTTTCAGAGATTAGCCGGAACAGACAGAGAGACAAAGATTTAAAAAATGTTGTTTACTTATAAGTACCGTATATATTTTTATATGTATTTATTAAAAAGATTTACATCAAAACAAAATGTAGAGTTTTTACTCTGTATTTAATTTTGAATACACTATAAATTTTAGTAGCGCAAATTAAATAATCTAATATATTTAAACGAGCAATTCTTGTATATTTATTTATTTATTTATACCGGCGATCTCTGAAACGATTCTCTACCGATTTCTCTGAAATCATATACGTGGGTGTTTTCGGGGGCGAAAAGTCGATCTAAATTAGTCTCATGTCTGGGAAAACGCGTGATTTCGAGTTTCATGCGGTTTTTCTTTCGCATTATTCCACGCAACATATGGTCCATAATTTCTTACGCTCGGGTATAAGCATCGTGGTCAAGCGACCAAGATACAAGATTGACAATCACAGGGGTTCCAAATCCTGGTCGTACACCAAGTTTTATCGTTTGTTTTTTTTTTGTATTTATTCAAGTTTTTAGTTTTTTGTATATAAAAAATACGATATAACAAATAAGAACTCCGAGCGAAGCTCGGTCGCTCAAGTACTCGATACTAATATAAAAAGCCGATTGATTTGTTTGTTTCAAGTTCAACGTACTAACCTCGCACAGTGATACTTAAGCGGAACCATAAATAAAAGCTAAAAAAAATTATACATATAGTAAAACTGTAGAGGTCGAATGAATGAAAAAAATGCTACAAACCGAGTTAGGGGGATGTAAGAAGAGAAATAGAACAAATCCAGATATTTTTCAACTTTTTTGTTTCTCTGTCTGTATGTTTGTTTGTCTGTTTGTACGGGCTAATCTCCGAAACTGTTGGACCAATTTAAATGAAATTTTACCTGGTGGTACCTTATATTCCCGGTCAACATTTCAGATACTTTTCATCCCGGAAAATTAAAGAGTTCTCGTGGGATAGTTAAAAAACTATAGTAAATTATACAGCTTAGTGCACAAAAACTACTGACTGGATTTTAATGACACTTTACAATAATATAGTTCATACATCAGTATAACAAATAGGCTACTTTTTATCCCGGAAAAATGTACGGTTCCTGTGAGGTAGATTTGTTTTGTTTATCTAGAGGCGAACCCGAGCGAAGCAGCAGTGAGCCGCTAGTATAAAATATAAATAAAATTATCTTTACACGAATGTTATTAATAAGTATTATTTTCATTACATTCAAGGAAAATGGATTTACAAATTCAAATCAGATTTGGCTTTGACGAGTGATGTTTCCGCAATAAATAGAACACAGGGTTTTGAATGAATAAAAATGTAATATGGAGTCGTAATCATTTCGTTTTCATCTCTTTTATTGCAAAATTGCTATATCAAATTGGTTGATATTAAAAAGAATTATTCAGGTATGTAATCAAAAAATACTCGTACCAAAAAAATTAAATACCTGAGGAATATTGTATACATATATAATATATTCTAAGCATTTATTTTGCTTTAAAGTATAATATTTTTGATCAATTGTTATTAATCAAAATATATACATACATACATGTAATATGAATATATCTCAAAACACATGTACGCAGCGACAACTCGACCATACATTTTCAGTTTTTATAACGATGTTTTCTGAATGGTAGCTTAAAATGTTTTCATTAAAATTTTGTGTTCATGGATTTTGAGCACCACTTTTCTGATGTTTCATCATATACAATTATATTACACTGTCATATTTAAAAAAAAAAACAGGATGTTTACAAAAGAATATTGTGCATAAGTACCTAACAAGCTGTACTTAACAACTGAAACAATTATGTCATTAAATATTCAGTGATAACCGACTTTATAGAAACATTTGGGAATAGCTGCAAAACGCTTAAAAAAGTTCTTTTCTTGGAACTTACCGATTACATTAATTATTAAAATTCGTTATTAAATTCTTTGCTTGTGATGAAGATAAATTATTACAATATTACCAATTTAACGAGTAATTTTAATTTCTTGAATTATAAAAGTTATCCTGTAATTAATACATGATTATGCATTCTGCCTTTGACGAACAAAACGTCCAGTGAGAAAAAAGCAATTAACATGCAAATGAACGGTTGACATACTACCTGCTACCGACATTTAATTAAAGGTAGTTGTGTTTTTAATCACAAGTTTAATATTTTTGAAGTAAAAACTTCTATAGGCAGGTTTGGATGGGGAGTAAATTCATGTAAGTCGTCATTGACATGGACACGTGACGTGTTAACACTCAGAGTGAACGTAAATGGTTTTAATTTACAAATTTTAATTTAAGATCAAAACAATTAATTTGAATATCTAAAAATGACAAGAGTTTGTTTTTTAAGTTTTAAGTTTTCACTACTGTCGGCAGTCCTCATGACTGCTTTTTTTAATATAATATAGCTGTAAATAATTGCGTGTGTTCACTTGGAATATAACATAATAATGAATTTAATTTCTCGATATTTTGTTTTCTATTATAATCGTAAATCTATGATAAGATTTGGATAAAATTTGGCATGACTAATAGATACTTTTAGTACCCTATAATTAAGCGGGATATTTTTAGATATTTTTCACTTAAACGAAGCCGTGGGAAATTGTTAGTAAAAGAATAAATAGCAGAACAATAATGGAGTTAACAAAAATAGAGAAGTAGTTAGTTGTTTTAAGTAATTTTACATCTGCTAAATTATTTAATTTATAATTTACCAATTTTATTTAAAAATGGTCGTATTAATTCGTATAAAGTTTTTAGGGAAAATTTGCCCGGAAATTTAGAAAATTCGAGAGAAATTGGAAGGGTTTTTATGAAATTTTTGTATGACCTCAATGATTATAAATAAAAATAAAATTAGGACAGGACAACGTCTGTCGGGTTAGCTAATATGTAATAAAAAATGTTTAGTTTTTAAACAGATTTTAGATTTTATTTTTACGCTATATTTATAAAATATATAAGATCTTATATATTTATAATATTAATATATATTTTAGATCGGATGTTATATTCGTATTATAGCGAATCAATAACCTATGTGACGATTCCTTACTAGAAATAGAAAGACATTAACTCCATACAAAAATGACGACATGTTTGGCTCAGTTTGTAGTAACCCTATTTCCTGTGCCAGCGGTCGCGGGTTCGAGTTCTGCTAGGGCATTTATTTGTGTGATGGACACGAATGTTTGTACTCCAGTCATGAGTGTTTATATTTATAATAACTAAGTATGTATTTAAAGTTATCGTATCAACTATCTGGTATCCATATCACAAGTCTCGTAGCTTACCATGGAACTAGATGGTGCTGTGTGTTAATGTCCTAACATATTTATTTATTTACTTAAATTATGTCAAATTATTACTGTTAAGTACCAAGAAAATTGAATTAATTGAAGATAAACCAATTATAGGTTATATTAGGATCGCCTTTAATATAGCGTTTGTAACAAGTACTTGCTACCCGCCCTGTCACCTGCGTTGTCGGTGGTATGATGACATTACTCGGGCAGCCGAACCGTTTGAATACAAAGGACAAAGGGTGGAAATCAGTTCTCTTCCAAATGACTAAATCAAACCTTCTAGTATTTTATTGCTTAATCGCGTTACTATTTTGAGTCAGTAAGTACCAAGATTATTATAGTCAATATATTTTCGCATGAAAGTTAAAAAGTTTTTATTTATTTCTGAAATATTTAAAAAGAAAATAATATATTATATTATGAATAATCACATATATAAGGTTGAAAGAAAGTCCTGCTAACAACAAGAAAACTGACAAAAGCGTTATATAACATACAAATTGACTGAGCTAATCATGAAATTGTTATATCTATACATATAATAAAATTGTAACTAAGCCACATCTGTACATTAAATATTTTTTTGAAAATATTATTGAAATAGACTTTATTATTGATACAGAAGCCAAATCTATAGTTTCTAGAATTTTTGTCTGTCTGTCTGTCTGTCTGTTACCGCATCACGGGAAAACCACTGGACAGATTTTGATGAAATTTGGTATGATGATAGCTGGTTACCAGGGTCAACATATAGGATAGTTTTTACTGCGGGAAAATACCTCATCTCTGAGATAAACGTTAAAACGTAACTAGGGACGAACCCGAGCGGAGCGAGGGTGAGTTGCTAGAAGTTTAATATTTTTCATCGATATAATATCTATAAGTACTACGTCAAAAGCTTAAACTTATAATACTCATAAAAGTTATATGAACTCGTATTATCTTAGTATTCATACGTGCAAGGGTAATATTAAGTTTGCTGGTAAATTTTGCCGCGGCGAAGTATTCCAATGCATAGCAGATACGACAGAGTTAAAAACTGGAAAACAATGTTGGGCTCGGGGGACCAATTTACTAACACATTTTCAGTTTGTTTTTGCTACTATGATGTACTTTTGGAACTTATTTTAGTTGAACAACTTTTATTATGAGAATTATGGGGTTTCAAAAAATTTATTATGGTAGAATTTTGAGTGTACCGTTGCTTTCTTGTTCCTCTTTTACGTTATAGCTGGGGGCTATTTGACTATTTGCATATGTGATAAAAAGATATAATAATAAAACATTTTTTTCATACATGTAATACACTTAAAAATACTTTAAACTTATCTACAAGAAACACTTAAAGGTAATAGGGACTAATTCCTCTAAGTCATCTACACGGGGTTTAATTTCCGAATAAGCTTTTATTATATATTTTACTCTCTGACAAATACTCCATTTATGCAATCGGATAACTTAAATAAAATGATGTGAGCCTAAAATTCCGAAGAAAGTGATGAAGACTACGGATTGCTTATACGTAAAATATAGAATACAAAATAATAACTTTTATAGATTTTCATATAAATCAGATGCAGGAAACTCGTGCCACTTCTTGTACTTATCTACAGGAAATAAGAGCTCTTGTGACTTTATTCCATCATATAATTTTCCTGTACGTTCATAGAAATCTTTTAAAGGAAAGTAATAAATTCTATTTTGAAATATTGTATGGCGCGTCATTAAAATTCTGACATATCTCATATTTTGTTGTTCTAAAGATAATAATCAGTGAAATATTCTTTTAAGTTTTATCGAAACGAATATTGATTATCAATGGCTATTTAATTGTGTTTTGCGTATTTATAGGATACCATATTTAATAAGCTTTTGACTATTATAACAGGTATCGAAAAATTTATTTCAAAAACTTGATTTGCTACATAATTTTTTATTTATTTTTATTTAATTTAACACAAAACGAAAGAATATATAAATTTTACTAGTAATATAATAAAACTATCGAAAAAAATAAATTCTTACTAATGTAATTGAATATGAAATTTCTTGAGGCAGCAACGGTGTTGGCGTGTTGGTATGAATATAGTTTACCGACCGGAGAGTGCCATATTATGTTTTATTTTATCCCGGCATGATATAAATATGAAATAATGTATTTTCATTATTTTGGATTTACGGATCTTAAGCCTTAAGCTCTTTTGGCGAGCCAAAAGCTTACAGCTACCTTATTTCGTTTATAAGCATAGCAATTAAAATAAGGAATGTTGTCCAGTATGCCGTTACTTTAACAGACTTTTATTTAAAATATATCACTCTATTCACCTAACTTTAAATAGATACCACCGACATTCTGAACCTATACAGGGTCTGCCTGCAAAAGGAATAAATACCATTTTTTAGAATGTAACGAACGTGAAGGTTTACATCTGAGAACCGACGTAAGTGTGGAAAAGGCAGTGGTAGAAGAAAAAATTGAAGCAAGTAAGCGAGCAAGAAAGTAGATAAAAGAAAATTAACCATATGAGACAGTCAGACACATACATACAGAAAACACTTTTGAATTATAAATAAAAACCTAAAGTATAAATAGCACCAAACATAATAAAAAGTATTGTACTTATTAATTTATTCATTTTGGATAAGTGACGCAAGCGTTTCAAAATGGTTCTGTTTATTTAATCCGGGCGTACGTCTGAGGAAGTCACCGGTTAAGAGCGGTAAAGTGTAAAGATAAATACTGTAGGTAGAGCAAAGGGAAATGGCGAAAATATTTCCCGCTGTTTTTATAAGCTAACAAAAATATATGGCATTATATCTTAAAGAAGCAGTTTTTAATCTTCAGTTATAACTCGTATAATTTTGCGCATACATTTTAATATGACGAAGGACGATTTAGTTAGCTTTTTCTGCTAGAATGTGAAACCTTATTGTTTAAAGTCACTATGTTATTTAGTTTGCTTTTTATTGCTTTTAAAGTTATTTTGAATTTAGAGCAGAGATTTAGTCTCGAGCGGGGTCAAGACGCCATCATGACATTCATTGTGAGATATTCATTGGAGATACGTGGCTTAGTAACGTTGGTTGACCATGGTGGATCATAGAATTACGTTTTGATATTGTAGAACTGAAAGTCTGATCGGTGACTGTGAACCCGCTAGCTCTCTAAATCATCAGAATTACCGTTTCAAGTTTATAACATTGTGATTTCCCTTATTAAATTGTAATAGAGCATTGAGAAATCTTTATTATTTGAGCCCTGATAACGCCCGCAAGATTAGTAACCACTAAAGATGATGTTCGTAGTATATGGATATAGGAGACTTGACTTTATATTACGTAGATACTTAAATATTAGAGTACATCTTACTTTTTTATTTTATTTAGGCATTTATGAACTGCAAATAATAAAAAACGTTTCGATAAATTAAGTTTTTTTTGAAAAAAAAAACGCATAATATCATATGCATACCAGAGTGAATAGTACCTATTATTCATTATTTTTATTTATTGGTAAGTATATTTTTGTATATTTGACAAAATATTTTATGAATAAAAATTTATTTATAAGTAAACACTTACAATAATCTTAAAACGTATAGGTACATCCAAACTGTATTATATTATAATCATTGTTTTCGCTTTAATAAATTCTTGGCCTTAAAGATAAGTTTCTGGCTGTAAAGATTCAAAGTATTTACTGAAACGCTAAAATAGTTGGAGTGCTAAGTCGGTGAAAAATTTCTATGCCTTATATACCTTACTACTTTGCACGAAACTTCAAGTGGAAATGAAATGAAAAGCTCAAGTGATGAATCGCTTTAAATGAGATAGAGTTGAGTGGAAGTATTTATACTTCATATAAAGAAAATATCCTATATTAAGTATTTATAATAAGTTTTCATCTATCTAATTTTTTTTTGGAAATTTGATGTTGTGGTATGAACATGACTTATACTCATCATATTTTATTTTTCTAAAACCTAAAATAATGTTTAGGAATGACAATTCTAGTCATAACGATTTAGTTAGTCATTTCACTACAATCCTTAAAATTTCTATTATTCAACGATCTACGAGTATCTTGTCTAAGCCCTCTAAACCTAGCATATTGATTGTTTCTTTTGCGTTAGAAGTAACAAGGTATCTATTGTCATCGTATTGTTAAAATATATTTCTATCATTCACAGTTATTTATAAAAATATTATTTTGATCTTGTATTGTAGGTTACAATAGTCATGCATTTGATATCACAAAAGCTATCAAATAAAAGCAATTTAATACATATCCGTATCAGACTTTGTTAATATGCACTTCAAATAATGAAACAAGCTTTCACTGAAGTTTTATCGGCTGTCAATATATACCGGAGGGATAAATTCTAATTTAACAAAATTGATATGAATTTATCTTTTTTGTTATATAATTAAATAGCTTAATAATAATATTTTAGTACTGTTTATTTTATATAATCGTAGTAATATTCGTCATTGATTTCTATTACCTCCTACTTCCAATAGACGACATAAAAGTTATACCAAAAATTAGAACCTGGCTTTTTATAGAAGTGGAATAGTTGACCTATTTTATACAAACAATTGTATTTTTATTAGAAATGTTTTCATCTAATGCTTTTAAAGCCTGCTTTTAAAGTACTTCAGCCAATAACGTGAAATTTTAATAATACTAATAATTAAATTCGAATATTATGACGAACATAAATTATTAAGTGTATACGTAATATCGGTAATATCTATTTTGATTCATATAACATGTTTTAATAAAGACAGCTCTAATGCTATTCTATGAGCAACAATGAACATAATATTTGACTTTCAGTCATTCAAATTCAAAGCCATTGTAATAGACAAATGTGATGGATTTTCCAGTACCAAGAATTTGAATTAATGCCTAGGGATGCAATAATTTAGTTGGAAATTGGCATTAAGATTTGGTTGTTTGAGAATTTGTCCGGTCCAGTGACATTGACTGGAATCAGTAACTGAATGGGTGATTGATCATCAATCGCTTGACGCTCATTGAATTGATCTTATTACTTACACACTGCTACATATGGTAATGTAAATAGAATTTACGTCATCGTAACGTTACATTTTGTAAATACGTTTAATATCGAACTGCTGGTAGAGCTTTTCACAAATAATAAGATATGTTTCTCAAATAGCAATATTGAATCTAGGATTTTGAATAAAATGTTTTGTTATATTCTCACATTCCTTCATTTTTATAAACAATCTGTATATATATTGTGTTGAATAATGTGGTCATGTGAATAAATATATTTCTTTACTTTAAGTTTCATTCTACTGTTTTTTGAAGAAAATAAAATGTACTTAAGTTATTTTATTTGAACTTATTTATTAACCTGAAATCTGAATCTATACACTTTATTGATTAAATTTTTATTTTGACGTCTTTAATCCCCTTTGTTCAGGAAACTTTAAAGTGCTCTGTGCGTATTACGGACTTCGTGCTTCGGCGAAAAGAAAATAAAAATCATAGATGTTACCATTGACGTTGCTATATTATAGTAAAGAGATAAGAGATATGGTATATATATATATATATATATATATATATATATATATATATATATATATGTATATGTATATATATACAGGGTGGAACAAACCGATGGGACATCGAAGAAAAGTAAGATTTACTCAAAGGAAACATTTCTTTATTTTTAAAAATAATAATAACTGCATTTATTTTTTTTTAAAAAAAAGCTTACCTGAACCGGGAATCGAACAAAATAAAAATGCAAAAAAGGACATCGTCACTATTTTATCGAATTAATCGATAGGGTCTTTGGTAAGGATAAAATCTCTCGAACAAACATTGCGTCGTAGAATTAAAGGAAACGATGAAATCTTACAAATTATACATATCGACTCTAACATCGTGGAACAAAAGCATAAGACAAGGAAGAAAAGTGTTTTAAACACTGAAAATATCAAGTTTCACTCCAAAGAAACATTATATTATTTTTAAGAATATGATAAACTGGATTTAATTTTTTTTTAAAAGAGGACCTGAACCGGTAATCGAACCAGCGAAAAATGCAAAAAGGTGCACCGTTACTATTTTATCGACGAAAATTGTAGAAAACTGAAGAAAAGTGTTTTCCACTTTCTATGCGTTTGTTCCACAATGTTAATTAGAGTCGACATGTATGTATAAATTGTAAGATTTCATCGTTTTCATCAATTGTAACATACAATTTTCGTTCGAAACATTTCATCCTGTCTATCTACTAATTCGATAAAACAGTGACGGTGTACCTTTTTGCATATTTCGTTGATTCGATTACCGGTTCGGGTCACCTCTTTAAAAAAAATTTAAATCCAGTTTATCATATTCTTAAAAATAAAATAATGTTTCTTTGTAGTGAAACTTGATATTTTCAGTGTTTAAAACACTTTTCTTCCATGTCTTATGCTTTTGTTCCACGATGTTAGAGTCGATATGTATAATTTGTAAGTTTTCATCGTTTTCTTTAATTCTAAGATGCAATGTTTGTTCGAGGATTTTATCCTTACCATAGACCCTATCGATTAATTCGATAAAATAGTGACGGTGTCCTTTTTTGCATTTTTATTTTGTTCGATTCCCGGTTCAGGTAAGCTTTTTTTTAAAAAAATAAATGCAGTTATTATTACTTTTAAAAATAAAGAAATGTTTCCTTTGAGTAAATCTTGATAACTTCAATATTTAAGGTACTTTTCTTCCATGTCCCATCGATTTGTTCCACCCTGTATATATATATAGTATGTACTATGTAGATATGTTATAACGGCTGACAGAGGGAAATGGAAGCAGGAAACATGTTGAGACGACTGCACGTAGCATAGGATAAGGTATAGAAGAAAAAAAAGGTTATTTAAGGTTTTTTGGTGGCCCCTTAACCAAAAAAGCGTGTTACCCAAAATATGCAATATTATCACAGACGATACTTAAGCTGAAACTATTTATTTAATAAAGTATAAAATAAGTCAATTACAGAAATCTATCTAAAAATGCCCCATGACACTTAAATTTCTCTTTCAATTTCTGAGTTACTTGTATGACTCACCTATTTTTTATTTTTCATAATTTGACTTCACCCTTGTCTAGTGGCTCACACAAGGTTGCCTACCAAATTTCGTCAATAATCTCCGCGTGAAAGTTAAACTTTACAAGTAATAAAAACTTAAAAAAAAATACCGACTTCAAAAAAAACACTAAAAAGTCAAAATAACTGATTGGTAGTTTTCATTTACTATAGATACCTAATCAGACTGTTAGGGTCCTGGTGGACGTTAAAATAAAAGAGTGGACTGTATAATATTTTAATGCTGGTTAACTCTCCGTTTAATACGCGTTTACATATATAAGAAAGAGGGAAAAAGTATTGGTTTCGTCCTGTCGGCCACGGCTCCGAGATGTAAGTGGGCCCTCCGTCACGCAATGGCCGCTCGCCTTAGTTCTCGATGGTGGGGCTGCGTCAGCGGCCCCGGCGGCGTCTACCGTTGCGTATAATGGAGCGCAACACAGACATTTTGGAAGTCGGTGTGCTTTGGTTTGTATCGGCTGGCACCGACTTCGAAAGTATTTGATTAGATCTATAGTAAATGAAAACTACCAATCAGTTATTTTTTACTTTTTAGTGTTTTTTTTTTGAAGTTGGGTTTTTTTAAGTTTTTATTTTTACCTTTTTAGTGTAGACAAAGTAGTAGCGAAGTAAGAAGGAAGTATTTTAATAAAATTTTCGTTTAGGTCGTTTAAGTTAGTTTCATGCCAATTTTTATATGAAAATTGACAAACTAAAATTCGCTTTTATTAGCACTAAGAATTCTGGCCCTAAAATCCCATTCTAACGTATTGGGCTTGTTAAATCAAACAAAATAAGCCGAACCTCAAAGTATCTACTATTAGCCGTTGAAGAGTTCCACCTATCCTTCCCAAACTTCTGGCCTTACCATCACATCAGGTCGACGATACCGAACCACTGCACTATCAACGGAAATAGAAACACTTGCAAAGTTTCAAGTCAATATGAGAACTAGAAGTAGTTTAAATTCATCATTAGCTATTTTTCCACCCTTAGGGGTGGTTGAAATTCACATGGGACCAATCTGAATTCTGAGGTAACAAACGTAGAGAAAAAAAAATACAACCAAATCGAGAACCTCCTCCTTGAAGAAGTCGGTTGAAAAGGTACAGATGAATGTCAAAAGCATTTTAACCTTTTAGCTATGGAATTATAAAAACAATACCTATCCAATCAACATATGCGTAACGTATATATATATTTTCATTTTATAACATCAAAAAGAATTTTATGAACTATGTATGTGGAAATTTTAAACAAAGTATCGAATATTCAAGTGATTTTATAAACCTTATTTAAATGCAAAGCTTTGGAATCGAGCGGCGTCAATGTTCAATTTTTTACAATATTTTACTTTATATTTGTAACTTAAATTTTAGTTCATCTTATTTTATAAAAGGTTCGCTCTTGTTCTTTTTTATTTAATAACAATTTGAATAAAATAACAATTTCTGAGAGAATTTTTTGGACATTGAATGAACAAAGTACAAAGTACTTGTTGTTGTTTTGTAAAATATTATATGGCTTTTAAAGAATATAACAAAAAGTTTTGTAAAAAAAGTGGAGTTACGGCTATTAAAAACAAGTCGTTATTTATGGATTTGCTTGCGTGGATTTAAATTTTAAGCAATTTATCTTTTCGGATATTTTCGCGAATTTATTTTGATTTTTGGTTCTCGACATTTCGAATGCTTTACAACAATCATGGTCACAGGAGAGACTAAGGTGTTAGATGTCTCAAAGGCATTATATATGTAGTTGTTACAGAGAGCCTATTCACAAAATAACAAAATTAATTAAAAAAATTGAAAAATGGCACCAAAGTACCTTACAATATTTGTTAATTTTAATTTTAAAACTTTTTTGTAATTTTAATTACTTTTATAATTGAATATGGAATATTATTTATTTAATTTTAGCTACTATTATTATAATTATTACATTTTTTTATAGAAAACTTTATTAATTAAGTTTATAAATATAATAATGGCAACACTAAATATAAACTATTTAGTGTTGCCATTATTATATTTTTAAACATGAAGAAGAATAAAATATTAATTATTTAAGCCACATTATTGTTCTATGTGTAATTTAAAAAGTTAAAATTAATTAAGAATAATTATTTTTATTTGGTTTTCTATTATTTAAAAAACAAAATATTCAGCTTGAAGAAATTATCGACCATATTTTGCGTGGAATAATGCGAAAGAAAACTGCATGAAAACTCGAAAACACGGGTTTTCTCAGACACAAGACTAATCTAGATCGATTTTTCGCCCCCGAACCCCCACATATCAAACAGCGAAATCGTTAGAGCCGTTTCCAAGATCACCGGTATAAATAAATAAATAAATAAATATACAACTATTGCTCGTTTAAATATATCTATACATATTATAAAATTCTAACTAAGCCGAATCTGTACATTAAATATTTTTTGGAAAATCTTATTGAAATAGACATTATTATCGATGCAGAGGCCGAATCTATAGTTTTTAGAATTTTTGTCTGTCTGTCTGTCTGTCTGTCTGTCTGTCTGTCTGTCTGTTACCGCATCACAGAAAAACCACTGGAGGGATTTTGATGAAATTTGGTATGATGATAGCTGGTTATCCGGGTCAACATATAGGATACTTTTTACCGCGATAAAATATCTCATTTCTGAAAAAAAATACAAAAATTGGTAGAAACAAAACCACGACGATACTATTTGTAAACAGTTTAGCAAGGTAACTTACAAAATATGGTAAAAACTATAAAAATAGCTTATCTTGAAAATCAAATTATCAAAAGCGCTATTTTATCCATTAAAATAGTTATTTTAATTAATATTTATTTATGTGTTATTTAGATATTCGACAATAGATGTCGCCATGTGTTTTTAAAATACATAGTTTTAATCCCAAAAAAATTAATGTACAGATATGACCTTTTTTCGATTTTATTAGAATTACTACTAAATCACCCGCGGCTCCGCCCGTGTTTAAATTATCAGTAAAGCAAACTTTTTCGCTTCATAAATTAGTAACTATACATACAATAAAATTGTAACTAAGCCGAACCCCTAAATTTAATATTTTTTCGGAAAATCTTATTGAAATATTCATTATTAGCGATATAGAGCCCGAATCTATAGTTTTTAGAATTTTTTCTGTCTGAATGTGACCGCATCACAGAAAAACCACTAGAGGGATTTTTATGAAATTTGGTATGGTAATAGCAGGTTATCCGGGTCAACACATAGGATTCTTTTTACCGCAGGAAAATATCTCATTTCTGAGAAAAAATACAAAAACTGGTTAAAGTAAAAGCACGATAATGCTATTAATACTTTAGCAAGGTAACTTACTTATATATTATGTTAAAACTATTAAAAAAAAACTTATCTTAAAAGAAATATTAACAGCGCTATTTTATTTATTAAAATAGTTATTTTAATGAAAATTTATTTATGTGTTATTTAGCTATTTGACAATAGATGTCGCCATGTGTTTTTAAAATACGTAGTTTTATCCAAAAAAAATGTACAGATATAACCTTTCTATGACTTTACTATAATTACTACTAAATTACCCGCGGCCCTGCCCGTGCTTAAATTTTTAATAAAACAAACTTTTTGCCTTTATAAATTAGTAACATATTAGTAATATTTTGTTGGCCGAAACAATTTTCAAATGAGAATATTTGTAAATATTTATTGTTTAGTAAATAATGTTAATGTTTTTTAATCTTTTAATGTAAAAATTGGGCAAATGTAAATCCAACTCGCGCATTTTAGGTTTCGTATAGCAAAATGCTATGTTGTTTTTCTTACTTACGTGTTTTGTATGGTTAACACTAAAATAAATACGAATAATATTTACGTTTCCACAATACCTACTCATTTTTTGCACCGTAATAATAAGTTCAATTTATATTATTTTATAACATTTTATGGAAAATAAGTTTATGGCTGTTAAACTGCCAAAGCGGGTAACTAAAAATATTTCATATCTCAAAAACTATGAAAAAGTATTTTAGGAACTGTTATACCTCAACTTTTTCACTTTTTCTCGACACCTTTTCTTGGAAGGTAAAGGCTTAAAGGACACAATAAAATGCTTACGACTTTAATCATATTAGCCGAGCCATATGAAATAAAGAAATGTATTCGCTTAGAATTATTTACTTATTACACTTTCTTTTGAAAATCGTTTTGGAAAATATTACTAACTAGCGCTAATTAAGAAAAGTTATCATTATGTAATTTAAATAATCAGCTATATATTAAGTTAATCTATAGCTGTCTATTAGTAAAAAATGATTAAAATTAATTCCGTAGTTTGAGAGTTTATTGCCCAAAACTAAAAAAACAAACAAACCAGAGGTATAGACATACATAAATGTTATTGCTAAAACAAAAAATTCTATTTAACGGAGGAACCTTTGTGGCATTGACAATCACTGCCATTATTTACCAATCATGCGGTGCGCAATGAAAGTAATGTATAATGTAAGAGTATACTAATGTGTAAAACCTAAGAATTTGGTTTTTGATCATCTGAACGCGGGCGGAGCCGCGGGAAATGCTAGTAAGTTATAATTTTATTTTTACTATAAAGTTTGACATTACCATTTGAATTTTGATGAAAAACTATAAAGCGAAATGTTATAGTATTGAAACTTGAATTACTATAAATTGCACGAGACTATTTAATTCAGGTTAATATTTTTGTGCCGTGTGTGAGTGTAGCACAGCACGAGCGTAATAATTGATTCGATTATACCTTCCATTCGGGCGACTGGCTACGTGATCTCTGTTACTGATTGTTGTATGCTATGAAGTTGTTCAACAATTGTGCCTTCAATATTTTTTTCACCTTATTAACGACGACTGCTCTATGATTTGTGAATTTTAATATTTTTTTAATATAGGTACTTACCCTGTCTTTGCTCGAATGAGTCCCTAGTAGTATTTTTAACATTATATATAAGCAGGGCCTTTTTTTGGCACATTTCATTACTATTACTAGCCTATATGTTACTTCACATCATAGTCCACCTGTGTACTAAATTTCATCCATATCCAGCCTTTTGGTGTGAAATAGTTACAAACATACACACACATATACAAAGTTTCGCATTTATAATAGAAGTCCCATTTGTAGATAGTAGATATAGTAGTCTTTCTTAGTGTTTTAGTTTCCAATATCTCACTGCTTTTTATATGCATATTTTTCTTTTTATACATATAAATTGGTCAGGTCCACGTGGAAAAAGAGCCAGAGGACGACCAAGAGAACGTTGGGTAGATGAAATTAAGAAAAATGCTGGAGAAAACTAGACAAAGAAAACAAAAATAAGGACAACCTGGAAACTATTGGAGGAGGCCTACCAGCCAGGGGCCTAATTATTATACCCTATAATAAATATTACTTTTATAATTCAACCTATGTATGTATGTTAAAGAAATAAAAGGTTATATTATTATCATTATTATCTCACTCCTTATGAATGCAACTCATCCTTGGAGAATTTTTAGGATTTTCCTTTATTATTTACATATATATAAAAAAATATTATTACCGGAATTGGTGAATATCTCTCTCATAGATGGTGTGACTTGTTTGACTTCCAGTAAACCTTAAAGTTTTTATTGTATACTAGCGACTTACCCTCGCTTCGCTCGGGTACATCCCTAGGTACGGTTTAATTTTTTTAGCGAAAGCTTAATTCTTTTTCTAAAATAAAAGTAGCCTAAGTTACTCCTTACCATATCAGCTATCTGCCAGTAAAACTCCCGTTAAAATTGGTCCAGCTGTTTCGAAGATTAGTCGGAACAAACAGGCAGACAGACAGACAAACAAATATTTTGAAAATTGTGTTTATAAGTACCGTATATAATTCCATATGCATTTAGTATAAAGCTGTTATTTTGACATTACAAACAGACACTTCAATTTTATCTATCTGTATAGATTAAGTATATTTGTGTTTACAAGTTTGCTGTTTGCTATTATTTTTCTCCCAGTTTGATTTATAATTAAGAGCGAAGTTATCACTGTCTAACAAAACGACAGCTAAAATATAAGTAAATGAATCTACTCTCCATACATTAATTTAGTTCGCCCATAGATATAAGCTGAAGCTCAATAAATTTTATATATATTTTTCAATATTCATAAAATTAACAATATTATAATTTGTTCATTTAAACAGCCATCAATGTGAAAAGAACATTATACTTTAAACAAAAAAAAAGTGAAAAATGTGGCCTTTTCTTATAAATAGACGAAAACTATTGAGCATAAAACTGTTGGTGAGAACATAACAAACTAACAGTTTTAAACTCCTAACAGTCCCTGAGGTATCATATCACGTAAAACTTCTTGAATCTTCTATATTTAGTTTGATAATAAACTAGAAATTTTCCCCATTTACGTATGAATGGGGCGTAATTTTAAGTTGCCGTATGCTTTAAAGGGAAGCAGTAAACATTTGAGAGCTAAATATAAACCAAGCCATAAATTAAGATACACTGGTATCTTTTATATATAACTTTACAAGTTTATAGTAAGTTAACAATAGAATATTAAGTAAATAAGTAATTTTCGTAACATGTGATTTTTAAATATTATATAACGGGAAAATGACAATGAGAAGAAGTAATACAAATATATTTAGTAAAATGTTTATATTTATCTTTGATTACAAGGGTCTATATATTCTCTTAATGACTTATTTATTCGGGTGCGTACCTCGATTTTTGCCCTATATAGTGTTTCGCTTTATTGTAAGCCATTTAGACAGCGCTAGACAGTAAAGCAACGCACCGACATTTTTTTCTAACTTTGATTGAAGTTGTTATGATATCAAACAGTAAACACATTTTTATCGGAATAAAATAAAGCCTATAGCACTCGGCGTTCATGTAATTTTTTATGAGGTAAAGGATTTACAGAAACGAATCAGTACTTCAAAGATTATCCCCTACATTCAAATTTACAAACTTTATACTTTAAAAATATGTGAATGGATTATCGTTGTCGAAATAAATTGTTGAACGAATTTCGGAACAATGATACAGAGAGAACATGTGCTGGACTTACAATACTTTTAATTCAGGATGTATATGCCATTGTAATAGTAACTAAACTTTAGTGATATGTAAAAACCATTTAAGTTTTAACTTCACAAAATATGACAATACTCAAAACGTTGAAGAAAAGAAAATACTTTTCCTAAAAACCAAGTAACAGAAACTGATCGTTTATGTTTTTTTATAGATTATGGCGAGTGTGTAGCCGCGTGTTCTAAGCATTATTTTACTTAAGACTGCTAACAAGCTGACTGGGCGTGAAAAGTACATAGTAAAGTCACAAAATACATTATAAAAGATTAAAAAAATGAATTATATATAAGTTCTATGTCATTATCAGAACATCGAATATTTACTACTCACAAAGTCATTTTAGTGTTACAATTATCTTTAAGTGTCCAAAATATGGAGATGAAATAGATGAGGGAGGATATTTTTTTTTTAAAAACAAATAGACGTTTAGAAATAAAATACATTTTACACACTGTAAATTCAGATATTCCCGCCCAGAACATAGTGTAGGACTGCGAGCCATCAACGAGCAAGGTCTTGTAGACATTAGCTACGGTGCTACGCTGTAGCGTCACCGTAGTGATCTGAAGAGAGTAAAACATAGTATATTCTGAGAGAAAACAGAAAACCTCTGTATTTTAAATAAAACAATTTTTTCAGTTGTTGCTATAATTTCTGTAAAGTATTGGAAACGTCGGGGACCAAAAATCAAAATAAATCCGCGAAGAGAACTAAAAAAATTTTATATTAAAAATGACGAAATTTTATATTAAAAAAAAAATAATAAATCTTTCTGTACGAGTATGTTAATTTTTATGTGAACTACACAAACAATACTAAATCAATTTTGAAGAATTTTTTTATTGTTTTACAAAGCATGCCTAGAAGGTAAAAGGCTACGGTAAAAGGAAATTAACGAAAATTCTATCCTATTATTATTACATTTTTATACAAATTTTCACAATTATTACGTTAATTATAATTAGTCTATGCCTGTTCAGGTGCTAATAGCAGCATAGGCTGCTGTGTTGTTTCAGGCTTATCTGTAAATTGTTTCAGGTCTATCTGTAAACTAAACACCGTTTGTCGAGCCGTTTCAGCGTGAAAGAGTACTTTTTGATGCAGGAAAAGGAATGTTTCAAAAAGAGATACAAAAATTGTCTTGAAAATTATTCATAAACTTAGTAGTTTTAACCATTAATGCAAGTCGGTATTATGTACAATATCGTATATTATATTATACCTCAATAGCCAAGTCATTATTTGAGACTAAAGTTATCTTAGGAAACGTCAACATCTTAGATTTAGTTAGAAAACCGTGAACGTGAAATTTAGTTAAAAAATTGTGAACGAAGTCTCCATTAATATGTGGAAGTGGCATGCATTTTTATAAAATTGTACATGTTTTAATATTCATAATGCATATGCATAATATTTAAAATTCTTTTTAATATCGACAATGATAAAGGTTCCCGTGGGATAAAAAACTTAGCATTGGATTATACAACTAGAATATGTTTTGCGTTATTGCTATGACTGAAGTTATATAATAATAACCTTAACAATAAAACTCATTTTATTACTATACAGAGCATAGAAAAATAATAAAAAAAAAAATTAAAATCAAAATAAAAGGCACCAGTAGGAAGCCAGTATAGGATATTTATATCATATGAAATTACATTAGTATTTCATACGGAAAAATGCTTTCAGCGTGTACACAATTTAACATTAATAAAATAAGAAATATAATTCTTATTTTATTATTCTCATATTAAATAGCGCCATTTCTTAAATTAATGTTATCAGTAGATTAAATTATTATTGTTTGCTAATATCTTGTAATTGTATATCATTACTTGTATTTATATGTTTACTTTGCTGTATTAATTTTTGCAGAGTGACAACATTGATTATAAATATTATAAATGTGAAATTTTGTGAGTATGGATGTTTGTTACTCTTTCACGCTATAACGGCTGAACAGATCGGGATGATATTTGGCACAGAGATAGATTATAGTCTAGAATAATACATAGGCTACTTTTCTCTCGGAAAAATGTATGGTTCCCGTGGGATAGATTTGTTTTTGTTTTCCGCCGCTAGTTAATTATAAAAATTTATATCTATACAAATAAATAAAATTGGAGTGCCTGTTTGTAATATCAGAATAACAGGTTTTTACCAAATGCATGTAAAAGTATATAGCATATAGGTACTTAAAAGAAAAAAAAAATCATTTTTTAGAATTTTTGTCGAGACTTTCACTGGCATTTAGCTGATGTTATAAAAAGTAAAATAGGCTATTTTTATTTAGGAAAAAGAATTAAGGTTCCGCGTAATAAAATTAAAACCCATGAAATTGTGAAGAAAACCCGATTACCTAAAGACGCACCGGAGTGAAGCGAGGATAATTCGCTAGTATTATAATACTAGCTTTTGCTCGCTGTTCGCTCAGTCATTTATGTATAATAATCGTTTCCATTCTAAGGATTATAGCGTGATGTTAGGTAGCTTATAATATTTTTTATCAATAAATATAAAATACAATGTATTGCAATACATGGATAATATTTTTTTAAATCGGACTGGTAGTTCCTCAGATTAGTTCATTCCAACAAACAAACAACAAACAAACTTCACCTTCAAATATTATGTATGCCACAATAAAAATAAGAACAAAATATTATTTTCATTTTTTTCCAAATGTTTATTTTTATACTATAATGGGGCATGTGGCGTAATTTTAAGCTATTATACCCGAAGCCACGAGTTGAATTCAGTTGTTTCTGACGTAAGACGATATTTGTATAGAAGGTCTTAGCAGAACTGGCTTCAATAAAACGTGACGTTGGTTGACGTCTAAACAGCGTCTGCAGGTAATGAAATTATGAAGAATAGATTGAAGAATTACTATAATAATATCTTTTCTATATCACATCGAAAAAATATATCGTGAAATAAAACTATCTTTTCGGATTATTTCGCGGATTTATTTTGATTTTTGGTTCCCGACGTTTCGAATGCTGTAAGCATTCGAAATGCTGTAAGCATTCGAAACGTCGGGAACCAAAAATCAAAATAAATCCGCGAAATAATCCGAAAAGATAGTTTTATTTAAAATGTCAAATATTCGCGTAAATCTAAGAAAGTATTATAGATCGTGAATATAAAAAATAATACGCTTCTAAATAATTATAAACTTTATAAAGAGGTTAATAGTCTAATTTCGTGTGTGTCCAAACAAAATGTATATTTAATTAGTCCAGTATTAATCAATGTCTTGTACAAAAGGAAGTGATTAATGAAAGCTAAGAGAGTATAACAAAGTAACTTATACCACATGTTCCTACTATTTATGTTACATAGACTTACTAGAAATCAGAAAACATAGTTTTATTTAAAATATCAAATATTCGCGTAAATCTAAGAAAGTATTACATAGACTATTAACATTCAGGATATTAAACAAATAATTGCAAAAATTGGTTTATAAAAAATGTGGTAATTAATATTAATTTCTAGAAATTTTTCAAGATATATTAAACTATTATACCTTCTATGGCTTTTTTTGTCAAAATATTGTAATACAGCTTGTAAGGAACAGCGATATGCCCGCTGTTGGCAGAAAAACGCAGGCCGAACAAAACAATCTGGTGTTTGACTTATATTTTATAAATATAAAAAGTAGTAATTTAAAAATGTTTAAAGTATATTTTGATTTGATTTAATTTTATTTATTAATTGTTTTGTATGTAGTAAATAAGAATTATTAATACACATTTTAATAAGTATTTTGTGTAACTCCAGGTGCCAAAGATCTATTGTATCATTACTTGCTTTACACCTAAAAATTACAGTATTAAAGATGGCAAAACTACATTTTTATGTAAGTTTTTAAAGGACATGCGAAGTCCGCCAACCCGTATTTAGTAAGCGTGGCGGACTAGGGATTGATCCCCCACGTGTTGAAGGTAAGGTTGTGGCCAGCTGTATTGGGATTTAAAGCGCAGAATACATATGTACATACAGATAAAGTATCCTAACTAATTACTACTAATATTTAGTTACTGCTAACTATTACACATACTACTTACATTTTAGCCCATGTTCCTATTTACTTCAGTTCAATTGTTTTCAACTGTTCATTTCCTAGATTAGAGCCTCTTTGGCTGGGTATGCACACGGAAAATTGTATTCCGTTACTTCTTGGAAATAAGCGCATCGGTGTACCATTTCAGCTCCATGGACCGGATGCAAAGGCAGGACATGTATATGCCACAGTAAATCTCACTTAAGACATATGCTACGTCCATACTGACGGCTTTTGTCTGTGACTAGGTTAACAAAGAGGTTAACGAGATGGCTATTGAGATTTAAGGAGAGTAGCTGGTATATAAGGCAAACGAGAACTGAAGTGATTCATTTGTCTCATAGGTCAAGATATCTCTCGTCGTTGGTCCTTAAATCCATTCACGAGTATTGCTGCTATTGCGTTTGATTCGATGCTCCGTTCTAATCTTTCAGATATCGGTCTTGTATATCTTCGTTATGGTAAAAAAGTAAAGGTATTTTGTCCTCCAGTATAAGTCTAGTGTATATTGATATGCCATTTATCCCATTCTCATGTATTGCTACTGAATGAATGCCTTGTATGAATAAGTAGCTCATAAATTGTTAACATGTCAAAAATTGACATCGGGTCTAAATGTAAAGTTGGACAGTTTTACACAAAGTTATATTGTGAGAACACTATATTTTGTGATAATATGTTAAACTTGCAAATTACCCTCGCTTCGTTCGGATACGTCCCTGGGTACGTTTCCAATAGATAAAAATAGTTATAGTGAGTGTACGGGTACACATATGTTATCGCGGACTTATTCGTGAATTCGTAAATTCGAATTTTGCGTAATTTTTAAGGGTTTTCGATTTTCGCGCTGGAACCCAAAATATTTCCTTACAATAAAAGATCGCTTATGCACTTAATGAGATAAATCACAACAGCTAAGGGGTTCCTCCAACGATCCTGGCTTTTGCTATCAGAGCTTTTGTCAGGAGATAAGGTGGGAGACAGTAAAATACTAATTTATATCTGTAAATAATAGATACGAGTAGTTTAAGAATATTTCATGCACATGATATATATGTATAAGCATGGAAAATAGCTAAATGTGTAAACCTAAAGTTATTATTTCTACAAACAAGAGCTTAAGCTATCACATATAAATACTTGTATCCATTTAAATGCCTAACTGAATCATGAATCATTGCATGAATACATTGATTAGGTTGTTCAACACTTTCGAGTTAACCGTACTATAATAGTTAAAGATGTTACATATAATTAAAATATGATCGACTATAGGTAGCTCTTAAATAATTCTTATAATACGTATCAATTTTTACCTTCATCAATGTTGTCGATTCTCAATAAAAAATAAGAAAAATATTTTATTTAAATAATGTCGTAAAAAATGTCGGACTTTGAAGATTAAATCTACATATTTGTTATATATTTGCGACTAATAATTATTTAATTAGTGGCATAGAAAGACGAAAAGATTCCTAATAAAACCATATAGAAATTAAATAGGGTTACATTTTGGCAGTTATCTGTACCATAGATTTGATTTTAGCACGCGTAATATATTTTATGACTAACACATATTTATATTAAGAATAGTTATATTTATTTATACATGAAACTAGAAAAATACATGATATATCATATTGAGAATATTTCTTTTGCTTAAAATATGATGATTCGAACAACATTTGGCATACACCTGTTCCACTATCTACGTTACTATTCCGAGACATAAATCAAATACGGGATTTTGTGTCGATATTGGATGTAAATGTTAAGAAAAATTAAAAATCACTATATAGGTAACTAGCGACTCACCCTCGCTCCGCTTACGTTCGTCCCTACTTACGTTTTATCGTTTAGTATAGATTTCTTAGAGATAAGATATTTTCCCGCAGTAAAAAGTATTCTACATAGTTTGGCCAAGAATACTGTTACAATTAAAAATAAACAAAATATTACATTTGGATTTGGAATCTGTCATTTTTATATGATTGTTCATTGTGTTTTCTCACTTTCGCGCCAATACATTGTAAAATATTTTGTGATTTTAAAATGGAGTGGGATGATAAAGAGAACCGAATCGCTGTGATTGCATTACACAAAGTAGGTATGAAGCCAAATACAATTTTCAAACTCTCCATACGCTTGATATTAGTCAAATGTTTGTATACCGGGCTATAGATAGGTACAATGAAACCTCCTCTGTTTGTAACAGAAAAAGATCTGATCGTCCACATAGTGTTCGTACGAAAAAGGCGATCAAAGCAGTAAAGGAAAGAATTCGAAGAAAACCTTTCCGAAAGCAAAAGATTTTATCTCGGGAAATGAAGATAGCACCTAGAACCATGTCGTGTATTTTAAAAGATGACTTAGGGCTTGCAGCCATCGTGGTCAAGCGGCCAAGGCGCAAGATAGACAATCACATATGTCCGAGTTCGAATCCCTGTCGGATACAAAGTTTTTACTTTTGTATTTTTTGTATTTATTCAAGTTTTTAGTTTTTTTTTTCTAAAAAATACGATATAAAAAAAAAAGAACTCCGAGCGAAACTCGGTCGCCCAGGTACTGTGCATAAATGAAATAAAAGATATTATGACTAATTGTTGCCATAGTAACCGTTGTTATTGTTTAACAAATGATAATATATAATATTACATTCTTTTCTTATAGCATATTCTATAAATATATTATTGTAATATGCCTAATATGCCTTATTAAATTATTGATTTGTTTTAATTTAATTGCGATATTTACCAATGAAGTTTTACTTGATTTTTTTTATTAAGATATTAGAACAAAATTAATAAGATAAATTCACATTCTATTAATTTCAAGTAAAACATTTTCGCAATTGTAATGCAAAATAATTATACAGATTCTAAAACATTTAAATAAAGTTAGGTTACGTTGATAGGAAGACTCATTAATAATGTTTCTCGCCCGCTTCGGGCTCATTAGCCTGAGTTCGCATAATACTTTCTAGGCCTTTAACTCAGCGTAATTAAAATATTAACAAAATTCAACGGTTTCTCTTGTAGATAGATAACAATCATTTTTGTAATTCACATTGAATATTTTATTTAATTAATAATAATTAATTTTTAAGGAGTCTCCATTTTATATACTTAAAGTAGCGCCAAAGTACTTATTTTTTTATGAATTTTGATTAAAAATATCTTCTAAGAAATAAGAAAAGTTTTTTGTTAATTTTAAAAAAAGTATACAATTTCTTTACTTTTTAGTCACTGACCATTTTACCACAAGAGTATCTGATATAAAGACCTTTGTTCGTGGAGGCGCACACTGACAAGTATTCTTGAAGCAAGTGAACAAAGTGTGAAAGCTAAGACGGAAAAGAAATATTGAAATACGTAGTTCCACTCTGTAAGCAACTCTGGGAAATATTCTCTTTGAATCAGTCATGCGATTAATACCGTTTGAAATGGATATTTTCATAGATTACTGGCGGTGAAAAATCTTTTATATTTATACAGTCAAGAAAAGATTGCTGTTTATATAAATGACAGTCGGTATGGTGAACAGTTTTATTTCCACATTTTTTATGAAAAGTTTCTTTGGTGTCTTTCTGTGATTTCCAGTGCCGGATTCAATCTTAGCCCCGCCCCTGGGCACTGTAAAAATGCCGCCCCATTATCGTTTTGCATAAAATGCATAAAGTTTCGATAAAGTTTAATTTCTTTTAATTATGAAATGAAAAATGCAAAATAATTGATTTATAAATGTTTTAAATTTTTCGAAAAATGTACCTACTAGTATTTTTTTTAATTATTAATTTTTTCAAAAATACGAATAGCATTTTTGATAACATTTCGATAGTTTTTTTTTCTGAAAATTTGCCGCCCTGGGCTCTAGCCCCGGGTACCCCTAGTGTAAATCGAGAGCGGGTGATTTCATAAAATTATTTCGATTATAAAATATTTATCCTTTGTGGAAATCTAATCCGCATCACGCAACAATTAATGGTATCAACTAAGTGGCTGAATCATTTTAAAACGGCAAAACAAATCAGTGTCCGACTGATCCCATAATTACATTCAATACGTTTTAGTTAACATAACTGACATCATCATCGTTAATAACCTTAACCTGACTTTGTTCAATCAATATGATTGAAAATGTTTGTTGATTTAAAAGGAAATACCTAAATAAAAAATGTTATAACATATATGTTACATTATAAATCTTTCATGAACCACATATATAAAGAGGCTTTCGACGGCTAAAAACATCTTAAATACATTGAACAATGAAAAGTTAAGTTCAGTGAATTTTGAAATTGAAAGCAACAAAGCAACTGTTTTCAAGGTTTCCCTTAAGTAACTGTTATCTAGGACTTAAAACAAAGGCTAAACCCCAAAGCCCCCCCGCCCCTCCGCATCCCTTCCCCCATTTGAGTCCGGCAATTCAGCCGGGCGTGAAACCTAGAAACCTACTGGGAGGCGGCCCACCTCGGTGGGCAGTGTGTCATGCGGGTTGCTCCTGCTACACCAATAGGAGAGCGGACTGTTGCGGCAACCCCATTGTTGTTGTCGTCTGTTTCAGCGGACCTGCCGTTGGAACATCGTGGTTGAGTGCGTAAGCGATCCTGCGATGCCCCATTAAGACGAGGAAGGTATTGTTGGGTTTTAGTGGATAGTACTGGCTTCCCTAGCCGGTGAATTCCACATAACCACATGTTTATTATTATGCAAGTGATATGCGTAAATGCTTTTCTCGACACTAAAAAAAAACCCACAAAAAAGGACTTAAGTAAAGAAAGTAATAAAACTAAACTTATATAAGGAAATATTATGAGTTGTATTATTGCCGTCTTTGCTTATAATATTATGAAAGCGAAAATGTGTTATTGGTTCGTCCTACACTCAGTAACGAAGTGACGGATTGACCTATTTTTGCATCTTCTATGGCTATGTCGGATTTTTTTTTAATTTTTTATCTCGGTATAAGTTGCTCCTATTAAAATTTGTCTGTTGTTAATTGATTTCAGTTTACTTTGAATTTCAGTACTGTAATTTGTTTCACATGAACTTCTATTTATTGATAATGATTATCATTAGATTTTATAATCTAATCGATATTAAATTTAGATTAGATTTTTATCCTTTTTCCAATTAATTGTCAATTTATGTCCTTGAAGGGATAAAAATATTTAGGATAAGTGAGTTTTTTGAATTAAACATTAAATATACCCTAATTAATTTATGTTCAAATGTCCAAAATGTAATCGTATCGAGTTTCCATAACGAGATAATTAATTGGATCAACTGTTTTGGCCGAAAGCCAAAACAAATACCTACGCATCATGATATTTATGAATTAATATAACGTTAAAACACGCATAGAACTAGACCCAACCAAAACCAACCCAAAATTTTACATTATTTACATATTAGGTCAGAGAATTAATTTCAAAGTTTAGAACTTAAATAAAATTGGACTAGATCAAAGAAGGAAAATAATATTATAACAAGTACTTAAAAAATACTAGATGCCTTGATAATAATTTATAGACTGGCTTGATTCCCGACTTTGCTAGCATGAATCAAAATGGCAAGTTATAAAGGAGGAGAAAGAAGATTTACGGTATTTTTTATTGAAAGTGATCTGCGTGGGGCTATAACGGTATTTTGGTTAAGCTTATAAGCAAGCAGTGCGAGCCTCCAGATTTTATGGAAAGTAGATTAAAGTAAATCGCAATTTAATTATTGAGCAATAATAATCAGATCAATTAATGATCTTGTACAGTATTTTTTTCTTGGGAATGAGATATTTTCCCCTAATATTTTTTATACGTTTACCCGGCTAATCAGCTAGCGCCTATTACCATACCAAATGTCATTTAAATCCTTTCTCTGGTTTTCCCGTGGTGCGGAAACAAACTGACAGACTGATAAAAATTTTAAATACTGTAGATTTGGCGTCTGTATTGATAATAATGGCTGCTTCTATAAGATTTTTCGAAAAGAATATTCAACGTAAAGTGAATCTTTATAATATGTAGTACCGCAGATCACAGAATACTATATTAGTACAGTTGCCTCATCCCATACAAAGAAATTGGACAGCGCTAACTCGGGTTATTCTTCGGGCTATTTATGTTTGCTTGAATAGATAATAGATGTCTTTGATTCGCAAATAGTTAAACTGTTTTATTTTATAAATATGTGCAAACTTTTACAATTATGTTTCTTGAAGTTACACACTACACATCCTTTAGCAATGACCCTTGGTATTGCAAAAATGTGCTCTTATGTAGTTTTTTTCACTCTTTTATTATTTGTAGTACAATGTCTAAGGTTGTCGTATAAAAGAAGAGAGAGGATCTCTCATCCTAGAGAAAGATAAAAAAAATTACGTGGAATATAACCCCTGACCTGGGTTTTGTTCCGTAAAAAATAAGCTGTCGCAAGCTTAATCTCTAAGTTAATTTAAACCTAGAAACAAATACATAACTCCTAATTTCCACAGGTTCATAAACGTGATAATAGATATTTCAATATCCTCCTTAAGATAATAATAAGTTAATCACAGTTATTGGCATTTTGTAGATGTTTTATGATTAATAGAGCGTTAAATAATTTAGAGCACAAAAATTTTTAAAGAAATTATTTGATTAGATACAGTTTTAAATGTATATCAAAGATTTAAAATACTTTATTTTCAATTCGAACTCTTATTTGAATTTAAAAACAGGAAGAATTAAAAAATGGTCAAAACTAAACGTACTTCACTAGAGGGTATTAATTAAAATCGTTCTTGTTTCATAACTCAAGAAACATAACGATCTGGACCATATTAAGTCTACAAAGGTCTTAAGCCTGTTAGTGGTTTTGTAAGAACATTTTGTGAGTCGTAATATTATATAGTTAGAGTTTAGTTAGATTTACGGTACAGATTATGCTAACATAAAGATTGCACATTGCTAATATAGAGAAAAACATATAAGTAACTAGCAGAACCCGCGGCTCCGCTCGCGATCGACTACGAAAAATACGAAATTTCATGCAAATATGTCCAAGGAATAAAAAGTTTCATACAAACTTTTATCCCCCATTTCACCCTCTTAGGGGTTGAATTTTAAAAAACGCTGAAATACGTAACTCATTATTTTTGCCGTATTCAATTCATACGAAATTTCATGCAAATATGTCCAAGGAATAAAAAGTTTCATACAAACTTTTATCCCCTATTTCACCCCTTTGGGGGTTGAATTTTGAAAAATCCTTCCTTAGTGGATACCTTCGTCATATGAGGAATACGTGTGCAAAATTTTAATTTGCTAGCCTTAAGGGTTTGGCCTGTGCGTTGATACATCAGTCAATCACCTTTGCCTTTTATATAATAAGATTAATGTAATATTCTAAATTTCTCTAAAACATTTATTGAATTATATTATATGTACTAATATTTACGTAGAAGCTATGCATGCCAAAGGTATAAAAACTAATGAGAAATCAAAATGATTGAAAGTAAATTTCGGAATGTAAATTTCTCTTTGCGAAGACGTATAGTGTACACCTATGAATCTCACCCTTAGTTACAAAATAACGAAATCTCAATCTTAAAAATTTTGTGCTTTCTCTAACATTGAAATGTAGTTGCTTTTATTGCATAACTTACTTAAGCATTACAATTTATGTAATAACTTGCAATCAAGTCATAATTTACAGTAGAAATGCAATTTTATTATTTTTGTTATTTGTAAGGAAAAGTCTGGAGATACTTGTAACAAGGTCCTTTTAAATAAAAATATATGTTATTTGAAGTTAGGTGGGTTTAACGGATTACACTTTTTAATACTCAGGTAAAGTGTTGGAGCTGAGAGATGATAGCGAGACGAGACTGCGTTTAGGCAAACGTAGTGCAGGGCACCCTGAGCACGGCAGCTGGCGAACGAATAATTTACTACTAATATTGTATGTAATAGGTATTGTATATATATTAATTATATTGTTATTTTTGTTTGCCATAGGAATTAGACAAGCATGTATCTTATTCCTTCACGCTGAGACAGCTGGACGAATTGGGTTGAAATTAAGTACACGTACAGAAGCCACGAAATAAAAGAATTAAATTGAATTGAATTAAATACACAGATAGACTATGATCTCGAGTAGCACAAAGGCTATTGTCGGGCACTCAGGGACGCACCTAAGTAAAGCGTGTGTAAGTCGATAGTAAATTATACAATACAGCTTAGTGTCCCAATATCCGATATTAATTAAACTTATGTACTCATAGCAATAAGGACATTAAAAGTAACAGAAATTATTAGTCTGACTAGCGACTCACCCTTGTTTCGCTCGGGTTCGTCCCTAGGTTGATTCCCCATACAAACTTTCATCCCCATTTTCACCACCTTTCGGGTTAAAAGTACCCTATGTCTTTCCTAGGGTCTCAAACTATCTTCTTACCAAATTTCGTCTAAATCGGTGCAGTAGGTCCAAAGATTACCCCCCACAACCTCACAAACTCACAAACTTTACCTCTTTATAATATTAGTATAGATATAGAAAGCTAATTAAATTGTGTATTTACATAGAGCTTACGAACATTAACTGCCTAATTAGTAAGCGTGATGCATCCGCTTGTGTTTCTGTAAAGTGGAAACGTTAACTTGAACAGCGATCAGTAAATAAATAATAAAATTATATAAATAGAGAATCTATACAGAAAAACATATTATATTAATTTCAAAGAGTAATTAATATACATACTAAACAAAACTTTTTTGATGATGTAATATGTAGTTGTTTATTTTGATAACAGGAAGTAATGTGTGAGAAGTGTAAGAAAGAAGAAGATATCAACTTCACGTTCAATCTTTTCTTTGATAAAATATTTGTTTATAGACATTAAATTAATTATTCATACTAGAGAGTATTGATTAAATAAATTATTAGCATTGGACTCAAATGAAATAGCTAGCAAAGCAGAAATAATACTTTCTCTATGTCCAATATGGAATTTCTGTCGGTGCCAGTTCACACAGTGATTTATGTGTCCACGTGAGAGAGGATTACAATATACTCGCAGAACGTAGAGGTAATTTGTTTTCTCTAAATATGACATTTAATCATAAGTAATGATGCACTTCTTAATAACTCATAAAACAAAATATTATTTTGATTAAAATACGCTCAATTATTGGGTTAAAATAATTTATAACAGCTTTAAATTATTCGTATTTTAATATCATAGTGGCATTACTGGCATAGTTTATAATAAACTAGCGTAAATAAAATGACCGTTAATTATTAAATGCTTTCAATAAAAATCAATTATTTTTACGGTGAAATTTTGACACAGTTGTGGTAATTGTAAAAGGCTTTTATAATGAGATAAAAATTAATGTGCGAATAAAAATAAATTTAATAATGTTTCCACACGAATGACTCAATCTGGTGGTTATAAATGGCTTATGTAGTATCGAAAACTAGGTTAAAATGATTTTATTGAATTTTACATGTTGAGTTTTATTATGAAAATATTTGGTCTCACAATTTTTTTATATGCAAGAGTATCCGTTCACTACTTTTTACATGTAAACGATTGAATCTCTCAAACTATAGTATAAATATAATGGGTTGCTTCCCAAAACAAAATTAATTAATTTGGTTTTGGTGGAAAAAAATATTTCGTGGGACCCTATTTTTTTCTAAAATAAAAGTAGCCTATAGTACTCCTTATTACATCAGCTATCTGTCAGTGAAAGTCCCGTCAAAATCGGTCGAACCATTTCAGAGATTGGCTGGAACAAACAGACAGACAGACAAAAATTGTAAAAAAATGTTGTTTTGGTATATGTACCGTGTATACATCCATATGCATTTAGTAAAAAGCGGTTATTTTAATATTACAAACAGACACTCCAATTTTATTTATCTGTATAGATTATATGTAAACGTAAAATAATAGTAAATATTTTATTTAACTTTAACACAAGTAGGTACATATATGTCTGACACAAGTAGGCAATGTTAATAAATTAAATGAAAAATAAAACACGATCTCCTTAATAATCTCTAGGTAGTATCAGTGGCCTGCTGCATTAAACTTGAAACTTGTGCCAATTGTTCACGGCGTAATTGAGATTGAATCCACTCTTTTTGCCAGGGAGTTCATATCCATAGAAAACTGCGTGCATGAATGGAGAATGGATAGATGCATAGCTTAATGCATTTCGTACCATTTAAAAAGGGGCTTAACATTTTTTTTTATATTACATGTTATTACATTATGTGACCCCGGTGCGGATCCGAATTTGGAAGATTTCCTTTTTATATATCTAATATTTTTTAATCTGCCAAGTAACAAACGACGACAATTACGTAGAATTGTATAAAAATGCGAGTCCTTTGAACACAAAGAAATGAATGCATAATAAAACTCACAATGACTCCAATTATAAAACGCTAAGTATTAATATTTAAGGTCTCAAGGCCGTGAATCTTAAGTAATCTATATTAAAAGGACGGAATCATAAAATATTAAGGGAACAAAAACCTGCGGCTGTCGCGACTCGGTGAATAAGTTAGCGTTTCATCGCCACCGACCTATCAGGGATGTTTTTCAACGTCCAATTTACTGTTCTCTGCGAAAAAAAGACCTTTGTGTCTACACAAAATTTATCCCTGTATATCCTTGAATACATAATGAATTATTAAAGAAATTATTTTGACATAAAAGAAAGCACCACTTAAGCTTAACAGTGCTTTTATGGACTAATAAAGTCAAAGTTCAAATATTGAAATCAATCTTTTATTACGCAAATCTTACTAAGATTACATGCAGATTTTCTTTACAATAAAGACAGTGGGTATATATCTTATCTTTATTCCTAATAACACTCATATCTACTTAGCCGCTACTACCTTATGTATCTATTAACAAACAAACACACGTACTCATTTACTTACAAAATTTACATTTATTAGATACATGCATGCATACATGATCATAGTCTATCTGTATACCTAAATTCATTCAAATAGGTCCAGCCGATTTACTGTCAATATATCGTCATACAAACTGTCTTATCTATAAATAGTACTCCAGTTATGATAAGTGCGATATATCAATTACCAATTCATTGGTATCATATAGAAAAACCTAATAACAATTAATTAACTAAACTAATTTATGACCGAGCACATGCCTCTCCCCGGGGCCTAATGAATGGCTCGCAATCTAATTGAATTATGTCACCTGGACACTGAAGACCTTCTCAGTAACATAATGTATCTACATGACATATAGCTGTACCTTACTATTTGTCTTATACCTTGACCTAATAAACTAAGGTCGCTAATGCATTTAATTATGGATATTTTTAACCATACTTAATTAATATAAAATTCTTATAATTTATGTGTGTTTATTGGTTTGCCTTTCCTTAACACAGCAATCCAAATAACAGCAAATATTATAGAGAAAAAAATAATTAGTTAAAATTGATCGACATGGTTAAAATAAAAAAATAAAACTTTATTTTTATATTGTAGTGAATATTACAAGATTAGGTACATTACAGTATAGGTATTATGTTCGTCTGAACTTATTCTAAAAATTACGTACAGACAGTAACAGACGTATAGACCTATAGATTTGCTACATATATCTATATAAATCCAAATAGTTTTAAAAAGAATTATTGAAAGAAAAGCACTAGTATGGAATATTTTTTATCTATTTTATTAAATTTGTTGAGAGCAAAACTCTGATGTAGTCTTTATTGGCAGACCTCTTCTCTGAAACTGCGGAAAGTTCTAAGAGCTTTAAAGGAAGTTTTATTCGCTTCCGTCTAATGAACTCCCTCCCGCTGATGAAATTTGGTGTCAAAAGTTAAAACAGATTCTAATTCGTATGTATTAACAATAATTCACCAAAATGTGTCGATAATTTTACATTTATTTTATCCTTGTTAATTTATACTAAAAAGTTTATTTTATTAGTTAGGTATTTTTGCTTAAAAAATAAATTAAAAAAAAACAATATTAGTTAAATTGTATATATTTATAGGAATATTTTTGAATTAAACCTGTGATAGTACGTAACAAAATAAATAAGCTTGTCACTCCATAAAAGACATTCGCTAACTTAAGAGTATTATCATTTCAATGGGAATTTTTCACAGTTTTGAAACTGAAAAACATGCAGCGGGATTTAAGTTCCACTTTTTATTTATTTTTTTATAAGAAATTAAAATAAATTTTACAAATTTAATATTTTCATTATAAGGTAATTAAAAAAAAATATTAGTGCTAAACCCTAATATTAATTCTATATAGCTCTATATCTATATAGCTCATACATCAGAATAATACATGGATACTTTTTATCCCGAAAAAATGTATGGTTCCCATGGAATAGATTTGTTTTTATATATACTTTATATGTTGATATATACTTCATACTATTACATAAATATATACATTTTTGGTTTGATTATATTCATTTTTATTTAGTTTGAGGTATTTCATTATTACTAATGGTAAGATATCCATTCCAAAGATTATCTCTTATATACAAACCAACAAATTTTATTATCTAAAAGTATCAAAAAAATTGACTTTTTTATATCGATGAAGAATCAATCTTGAGATACTTCTAAGAAACGGAAGCTCTTAATGAGAGGAGATTATTCTCAATCCAATAGCAACGAGTGCTCGAGTTGAGAGAAAAATCTTGAGTTCATTTTGAAAAATTTGCTTCATTTCAATGAAATTAACTTTTACTACGGAATTGAAATGTAAAAAATAAAATATTTATTTTATAAATTCTTTCTTATATTTCCGCGAATATTTGGCTTTTTTAATTAAGCTATATTTTCGTACCTATTTTTTAATAAATAATTTATTAAAAAATAGTTAAAATTAAAATAGTTAAAATTAAGTAATGATTTAATATTTTAATAAATAATTTATATTTATATATAATATATAAAATAACTAGTAGAACCCGCGGCACGCTCGCTCTTAAACTACAAAACTACTATAAAAAGGTACATTTCATACAAACTTTCATCCCCTATTTTACCCCCTTATGGAATGAATTTCGAAAAATGCTTAAACACGTATTTATTTAATTGTATTGAACAGCATTAATACCAAATTTCAAGTAATTCAGATCATAAATATTTTTTTGAGTTGTATTATAATTTATAATGTGTTTTCCTGTAGGAATGAGATAATCTCCTGCGGTAAAAAGTAGCCCATATCATTCTCCAGCCCTCCAACTGTCTTCACACAAATCCATCACTCTGTTTTGACGTGAAAGAAGGACAAACAAACACACTTTCACATTTATAATAGTAAATATTAATATATTAATATTAAAGTATGGAAGTATGGATTTATAAAATGTATAAAATAATTTATATAGTATATATTAAACTATTACTACTAGTAACAACTACTACTTACTACAAAGGATATAATAATTAAAGTTATAAAAATATTATTTCCCTCTAAACAACAAATTAGTGTAAAATGTATTCTATGGATGCCTAACTAATATAGTAAACCGAATAATCTGCTTATTAGATGTACCGTTACTATTTCTAACTTTGCTATGTGTGATGTACGGAAGTTCATTGGCAATTACTCACAGGGGACCCATTTAATTCTAAATTCACTTTTATGGAGATAATGGCTACTTAGTAACAGCTTTTACTCGTAAAGCATTAGTCTATCGAATTAAAGTAGAGTTACTAGGCAGCATAAAGAAGTTATTTATTAATATACGCGTATCTGTAAAATGTGCATTAAATCCATTCAAAAAGGTTTTATTACAGTTATAGATGTGTTGCAGATAAGTATACTGTGTAGTTATCATTATTAATGGATGAAGATAATAATTAATGCTTAATTATCTTATTATGAATATTCATATCGCATAAATTTGAATCCTGTCAATGATGTAGGTTTCCACTGCTTTTTAATTATGATTTAAAGTTACTAGTGAAATAAATACGAATATTTTTTCCATAATGTAGTTGGAATATTGTTTATTTTTTTAATGTACGAGTAAATTAAATAATAATTGATTTTCGGATATGGCGGTCGATCGTATTAATAATAAAATACGAAAATAGTGACCTATTAGTAGACCTAGTAGTAGACCTAGTAGCGTGAAATATTATAGTGCAAAAGCACAAGTTATACGTTATAGTTATACAACTCAGTTATTGCTTTAGACATAAATTGAATCTCGAACCCAGGACCGTAGCTGTGTATGATAGTTACTCGACAAATGATATACGCAAAACAGAAACTAATCAGACACTTAATAATACCAAAATCATTAAGAATTCTGTAATTCTGTATTTTAAAAAATCATTTGAGAGGCAAGATTTTTATTGTATACCCCGTGTTGCTTAGTTTCATTTTAATTAAGTTGATACAGCTCGAGCTACCTCTATCATAATGTGAATGTACCTACATATTATATAAAGCAGAAATCATGGTAAGTGACTACGGACTAAATTAAAACGCGCGTGTGAAGCTTTAGACAGATGCTTATATTAAATGAACGTGCTACGAGCATAATTAAAACGTCCCACTTAAATATATTTGTCAAATTTGTCTAGTAAGTTATACTGAGCGTAACGGCGGAATAGCTGCGACGGTAATTGCATTAATTCCTAGCACGCATGTACACGTAAATATTGCAATGTTGGCAGTTCATTAGAAGTAGCGGCTACACGATTATGGCTGTGGGTTTGTTTCGATGTCGCTGAATTGCCTATCATATAAATTAGTTTTGTAAACTATGAGATGGAGATAAAGAGAACTATTCGACTGAGTATTTGTGGTATCATCATTTAGCACAATAGATTTATATTATTTGTACAATGACGTTACAGCCTGGGAGATTAATTGAAGTAAAACTTCAATTAATTAATCTCCCAGGTAAGCTCTCAAGTAAGCTGGTGAATGCGTTACGGAAAAAGGTATGTACGTTTGTTGCCATGGTAACCGTTGTTATTGTCTCACAAATGATATATAATATTATATTCTTTCCTTAAATGATATTCTATAAATATATAATTGTAATATGCCTAATATGCGTTATTTTTAGTATCTCACCGATCCTAATTATTTAAAACATAAATTGAATTTCATAAAGAGTACCGATAACCTACAGAAGTTTTACTTCTTGCGCGTATACACATTCAAACACGCACTCTTTAATTTTTTTTTTATTATAAGCTTTCATTGATGGCTTCGTTCGCGTGGTTTTCGAAAAAGAGTAGCCTATGCTTTAATCCATATTAATATTATAAATACGAGGGATATAACTTCGGAGAAATATATAGGATAGTTTTTGTCACAAAAATGAAATTTGAAAGGGGTGAAATAGTGGTTGAAAGCTTGTATTGGAAACAAATGTTTTCTCAAGTTAAGGACAAAAACTCATTAATTATCCTATAATTTTGGTAAAAAAATTAGAGAGTATTTCGACGTTTATGACCAATCAAAGTAAAATAGGGGATGATTTCAAGTTTTTTTAAAGTACCTACCTACTTTTCTATACCCATGTACATGATTTATATAGTCTATCTATTCCATATAAACCGATAAATCGAGAGTGAGTCGCCAGCCTAATTTTGAAAAGAATAGAAATCGAAGCCATACATATAATATGCTTTGTTATTTACCATAGGTTCTAAGTGCTAGCTATAGCCTTATAGTGAACAGTGTCTACAAACGTTATTACACTATGATCATTTTATATGAGCAATCATGGCGAAATGGCGTCGTAAAATCAAACGCGTATTTACTATCTTCATTCAGATTAGCTTTTCCACGGTGTACTATTAAGGCGATCGTCCAGAGCAATATGAGCCATGATTTGAAATAATGTAACGTAGATTTGGTTATTATAGATGTTCTAGGAATTAAAACTCAAATATTGTGAACTTTTTCAAAATGAATCTCATATTGAACATATTCTTATAATAAAGTAAATTCAAAATAATAATAATTATTATAATAATAGTGTACGTCAGGGAGAGATGCCTATAAGGGATATATGCCTATTAAATTTCAAAATAAATATAAAAATTTTGCGTGATCCGGAACGCATCCATAATACGTCATTCAAAAGTTAATGTCAGTGTGGAAGTTTTTACAGAAATACATAGTATTAAGAAACTATTTCAGAATTAGGTCAGGTAGGCCAAGTAAAATTCCGTGTATTCCGTGTACAGAGTCAGAGTAAAGCCTCAAACGGCATAACAATCAAGAATGACACATTGCACAAAGTCATAAAACAAAACACAACGCTGTTCCCGCCCTTTTTCCACTCAAGATGACAACGTCAGAAAACTCAAATATTGTATATCAGAATGACAACATCAAATAATTAATCAAATAATTAATTTACAATAATACATATAAATCCTATTTTTATATAATTAATAACTTATATTATTTTTAGTAGGTATAACAATAGGTATATATTATTTTAATTCATATTTTGGTGTTAATTTGTAAAATAAATAGTAAGTATAAATAGTTTGCTGTATTTATTTTTTTCTAAATTCTTCAGTTAAATAGTATTAAATTGTTTCATAATCTAACATTGTGATCTTGTTTTGTTAACAATCCATCATTTTGTATTGTAAATGCTTTGGGTGTGTTTAGAGTCATTAGGCGAGAGATGCCTAATGATCGGAAGAGATGCCCAATGATATTTCGGTGTTAGATGCTCAGTATATTAATTGGTTCCTCTCTAACGTGCGTTCACCTTGTCGTGGTGGAGGAGCTCATTAGCGTCTGGCAGTTCAGCCGGGCACTAATTAAAGCAGTAGTAGCCCAGCGGTAATGTGCTCGTTTGGGAAATCAAGTGAAGCGGGTTCAAATCCCGGGTCTCGCACCTCTGATATTTTCATGTGCGAATCATTTCTAACATGATTACCACTTGCCTTACGGTTAAGGAAAATATCCTGAGGAAACCTGCATGTCTTAGAGAACCTAGCAAGTTTTCGAAAGACATGTGAAGTCCGCCAACCTGCACTTGACTAGCCGTGGTGGACTATGGCCTGATACCCTTCGTATTGAAGAGAGATCCGTACCTAGCAATGGGACGTTAAAAAGGGCTGCATAGATACGTGTCCAAGTTACAGTGGCTCGGAACAACTAATGGAATTGAAATAATAGAAAAAAGGGACTGAATAGGTAATATAAATTTTGAAAATAATATTAATATTATGTTATTATTATAAGTGTCTATTTTATTTTTACTGTCATCTTCGATAAATAGTTATTTGAGTCATAAAAATTACTTAATGTGAGGAACATTAGTATTAACGCTAGCTCTGAATATTTAGTAGCACATAGGCTTTAACGTTGGAATTACTACAGTGATAAGCTTTAAAATTCAGCAAGCGCTACCAAACACTATATTATGTAGGTTTTTGAAGAATTATGAGGCCACTTTCAACAGTTTACCAGACAAATTACATAATAAAGCTTGGTATATTCTTTTTATACTGGTATGTATTTTGTATATACTTAGTACATTTTATATAAAAATATTATTGTTAGAACTTTCAAGTTTTACTTAAAAAAAGCTAAATATAAGATATAAATGCGTATCTAAATGAGCAAATAACAGGAAAAATAACATTTTGACGGTAATTCGCAGATTCCTAGTTTCTCTAGCGAAATTGTTTTTTCATCCCTATTGATACAAAACTGTTACAAATACTTAATACACATTAGCTTGGATGATTATGATGAGAATGATAAAAATAATAATTCGCAATCATATTGAATTTCAAGATCTAAGAATATTTACATCGCAGGTAAATTGAATTCTGCAACAGACTTTTCTATGTGTTATTTTTTTAATAAAAGTTTTTAGTAAATAAAATTAAGAAGCATTGCTTACATTGCTATAATATAGAATAAATTTATAAATAACGTAAACATTCGAAATGAGTTGATAATAGCTGCATATTTTACTTAATGACTAGCAGCAGTGAATAAAATTAAGGTTGAAAACGTCAGAATATGCCAGACCCCTGTTAATAAGGAATTTTAACCATTTCATTACAAGAACAATTACCAAATGGCTTCGGCCCTTTTGTGCTAATGTTCAGCAAGTTTAAATTTTGCTCGCAAATGAACTCTATCTTGTAGAGCATTGTAGTTACTTAGTGATGAGGGTTGAAAAAGTAGTTTAACGTAATATTATCCCTCAGGGACACGTCTTACGTTATATTTATATATGTTATAATTTAGCCTCTAATAAAAATACTATTTTAACGTTATTCTTACAAATAAAGTTTCTTATGAATTTCACCAACAACATGGGCTTTGAAACGATATGAAGGCAGGCCCTAAGTAATGAGTCCGTCATTTCTGAAATATATGATTCCAGTATTTTGTGATAACGTTGTTTCTACACAGTAGAGCTGTGATATGTTTACTAAACAAAAGAAAGTGAACACGATAACCCTTTATTTAATTAATTTATACAGCTATAAGAGAAATATTTTATAATACTTCAATTGTTATTTTTACCTAAAACGATGTTGTTGATACTTATTTCGTGCTATTAAGATTGCTTGTAACGGTGAAGCTTATTAACTAACAATATGATGCTGCAAGCGCATGTAAGTAATTTATTAAACCTATGTTTGGCTACTATCATATTTATAAATATAATAAATATATTAATATAAATGTAACTGTGCGAAAGTTAATTTGCTTCTTGCATCTTGGTATATAACGCAGAGCAGATCTTTAAGCTTCTTTAATCAAAATCGCTAAACTACGATAAAAAAATAAGACCACCATAACGTTGCTTATACCACTGCATAATTATTGGTGGGTTTTCTATTATAAATAAATTCTATTATAAATATATATTCACAATATAACGGTTCAGTGAGGTACACTTACACTTAACTGCATACTAAATGCCTTGGGTAGGCAGAGAACAGCGTGCCAAGCGCTATGAACTCTACATAACTCTTTCGCTTTTTCCATTATCATCATTCTTATCATTCCCGCTCATCGGGGGGATCTCAGACTTTTAAGTTGACCCTCTTTAAATATAAAAACATTTGGCCTTCAAAAGTCCTCCGAAGCCTCCCTGTATTCACCTGTTCATTATTATTTTTATGTCCTTATTATTAATAAATTCTATTATAAATACACATATATTTTAACAATATAACGGATCATTGGGTGAACTAATATTAGTAATCGGATTAAGATTGTAGTTATCAACCTGTACAGTGTACACTACTCGCTCGGATTAACCGTTAAATTAATAAAGTAGGTAATCTCATACTATTTGTATTATAATAGTTTATACAGTTTTAAATTTCTAAATTTGTTGTACTTGTATTTTAAGTATTATTTAGAACATTATATCTCATTGTAAAATAATAACGACTGAATAACTACACAAATTACTTATGTTACAGTTTACAGTTCACTGTTTAATAATTAGTAATTAGATAAATAAATAAAATTAAAGTTAAACATTATCTCACGGGAACACATTGCCAGGATAAAAATCTATACTAATATTATAAAGCTGAAGAGTTTGTTTGTTTGTTTGTTTGGTTGAACTCGCTAATCTCAGGAACTACTAATCGGATTTGAAAAAATCTTTTTGCATTGGATAGTCCGTTAACTGAGGAAGGCTATAGGCTATATATAACTCCGGAAGAGTGTACGGTTCCCGTGGGATAGATTTGTTTTTGTCTAGGGACGAACCAGAAGCGAAGCGAGAGTGAGTCGCTAGTATATAATATGCATAAATGTTAAAAACGTACCTAGTATTTATGTTTTAATTTTCATTGAAATTAACATTCTAACATTAAATATTAAAAATCTGAACTTGTTTATAGCGGTAAAGATTACGAATAAGATATAATATAAGTATATATATTTTCTTAAATTTCGTTAACATAAACATGTGCTTTTGTGTTAAGGTTCCTAATAAAAACTTTTTTATAGCTCCGCAAAAAGATGCCATTACACAAAGACGTAATAAGTCGAGAAGAAACATAAGCCGATGAATGGAGAGACAACTTCGACGAAAACATTATGGATTTGAATAATATTTGTTACTTTTATGAGGCGCTCATATTTTTAGTTTATGAGGATTTTCTTTAAACAATACTTTGATCTTAATTATAAACTACAATCTCACGTATAAAAAATATAAATATCTATACATATTGATATTAAAGTGAATGAATATTGAAGTGAGTGATAAAATGGAAGTGTCGGCTTGTAATGTCAAACAGCTAACAGCTTTTTACTTATTGCATATGAAATTATACACGGTACTTATAAGAAAAACACAAATTTTAAAATGTTTGCCTGTCCGTCTGTCTGTCTGTTTATTCCGGCGAATCTTCGAAATGGCTGGACTGATTTAGACGGGACTTTAAACTGGATAAATGATGTTATAAGGAGTAATTAGGGCTATTTTTTAAATAAAATATAATGAATTATAAGCTAATTTCACCTTGATAGTACCTATTTAAATCATAATTATAGAGTATTTTGTATAGCAATCGGTTTAAAATTATTATTATATAGTATTTGCTAAGCAAGCCATTTCAAATAAATATAATTCTTAGTTAACAAAATACAATATTTTACCGAATTAAATGTTCGATTGTTTTTATTTATGACTAGCGGCGCACCCTCGATTCGCTTGGGTTCGCCTCTAGACTAGCAAAAACAAATCTATCCCATGGGAACCGTACATTTTTCCGGGATAAAAAGTAGCCTATTTGTTATTCTGATGTATAAACTATATTATTGTAAACTTTCATTAAAATTCAATCAGTAGTTTTTGTGTACTAAGCTGTATAAGTTACTATGGTTTTTTATCTATCCCACGGAAACTCTTTAATTTTTCGGGATGAAAAGTATCTAAAATGTTGACCGGGGATATAAGACCATGTACCACCATGCAAAATTTAATTTATATCAGTCCAACAGTTTCAGGAATTACCTAGTCAGTAAAGATAGACAAACAGACAAAAAGAGAAAAAAAAATTGAAAAAAATCTGGAGTTGTTCTATTTCTTTTCTTACATCCTCCTGACTCGGTTTTTAGCATTTTTTTTCTATGTACAGACATTCGACCTCTACAGTTTTATTATATGTATAGATAGTTAATAATTATGATTTCATTTAAAAAGGTCAAGGTTAAAGACAATCTGACAAACGGCATGTTACAATGAAACATATATTCAATATCTGTTTTCTTCTATTAGATATTATTTATATAAAAAAGAAAACGTAATGTTCTCATTTATGACATCTTGTTCCATGTTCCAAAGAAACGTGAGCTTTTTAAACGTTTTCTCTCGTACTATTTACGTTGTGTTCGCTACTAAAGTAAATTAGTGTCTAGTTATTTTGTAAGGGTGCTAAATAAACTCAACTTTAAAGGAAAATGGTATTTACTTATATGAACATTTTTCTCAAATAATAATATTGTTTTCACTAATTTAAGAAAATCTGTTAAATCGACTATTTTTGTTTTAATAGTTTTTTAATGTTAAATTAGTATAGAAACTTAGATTAATATTACGATAATATACATTAATATGAAATATAATTAGAAACGCGAAAAGTTGTATATAATCGTATGTGTGTTTGTGTGTATGTGTGTCTGTCCCTTACGCTGCAACTACGGCTAACAGATAGACTATGGCCTAGATTAACGCATTGGCTTTTCTTAGGGACGCACCCGAGCGAAGCTAGGGCAACTAGGGTTGCTAGTTGTAAAAATTATAAATAAGTGAAAAAAGAATATGACTGACATTTATTTCTTCTTGCTTCCAATATTCATTTAAGTACCCATAAATTTAATCTTTTCTTTCTTCCATTTAGCATTTCTAATCAATCCAACGGAATTTATGAGCTTTCATTCTGTTTATTTATGTGCCTATAGTCATTAAAATAAATCTTACTCAGTAAAATAACTTTTTTACTAAACACATAAATCAACATCTACATAAAAAAAACAATTAATACGTAATTGTTCCACCTTTGTAGTTATAACTTTTAATTTTTTTGGAAACTTTTTGGGGCTTGAAAAAAAAAATTAAAAATCGCATCAAAGTAGGTCAAAATATATCTTCTATACATATTATAAAATTCTAACTAAGCCGAATCTGTACATTAAATATTTTTTGGAAAATCTTATTGTAATAGACATTATTATCGATGCAGATACCGAATCTATAGTTTTTAGAATTTTTGTCTGTCTGTCTGTCTGTCTGTCTGTCTGTCTGTCTGTTACCGCATCACAGAAAAACCACTGGAGGGATTTGGACGAAATTTGGTATGATCATAGCTGGATATCCGGGTCAACATATAGGATACTTTTTACCGCATGAAAATATCTCATTTTTGGGAAAAAATACAAAAACTGGCTAAAATAAAAAACGATGATACTATTAATATTTTAGCAAGGTAACTTAATTCTGTATGTTAAAACTATTAAAAAAAGCTTATCTTAAAGGAAATATCAATAGCCCTATTTTATTTATTAAAATAGTTATTTTAATGAAAATTTATTTATGTGTTATTTAGATATTTGACAATAGATGTCGCCATGTGTTTTTAAAATACGTAGTTTTAATCCAAAAAAAAAATGTACAGATATAACCTTTCCATGACTTTATTAGAATTACTACTAAATTACCCGCGGCCCCGCCTGTGTTCAAATTTTCAATAAAACAAACTTTTTGGCTTTATAAATTAGTAACATGTTAGTAATATTTGTAAATTTTTATTGTTTAGTAAATAATGTTTATATTTTTTAATCTTTTAATGTAAAAAATGGGCAAATGCAAATCCAACTTGCGCATTGTAGGTTTCGTATAGCAAAATACTGTGTTGTTTTTCTTACATAAGTGTTTTGTTAGGTTAACACTAAAATAAATACAAATAATATTTACGTTTCCACAATATCGACTCATTTTATCAACCGTAAAAATAAGTCGATTCATATTATTTTATAACATTTTATGGAAAACAAGTTTATGGCTGTTAAACTGACAATGCGGGTAACTAAAAATATTTCATATCTCAAAAACTATGAAAAAGTGTTTTAGGAACTGTTTATACCTCAAATTTTACAGTTTTTTTTTTTGGCACCATTTCTTGGAAGGTAAAGGCTTAAAGGAAAAAATAAAATGCTTGCGACTTTAATCATATTAGCCGAGCCATATGAAATAATAAAAAGTATTTGCTTAAAATTATTTACTTATTACACTTTCTTTTGAAATTCGTTTTAGACAATATTACTAACTAGCGCTAACCAATCCATGTTGCGCGACAGATTAACGTTAAGAAAAGTTGTCATTATGTAATTTAAATAATTCGCTAAATCTTAACTTAATTAATAGCTTATATATTAGTAAAAAATGATTAAAATCATTCCGTAGTTTGAGATTTTATGGCCCGAAAATAAATAAACAAACAAAACAGAAGTATAGACATATGTACATAAATGTTATTACTAAAACAAAAATTACTAAATCAAATATGAGATTAGCGGGGGAACCTTTGTAGCATTGTCAATCACTGCCACTATTTACCAATCATGCGGTAGGTACGCAATGAAAGTGGTATATGTAAGAGTATACTAATATGTATGTAAAACCTAAGAATTTGCTTTTTGATCATCTGAACGCGGGCGGACCCGCGGGCAACGCTAGTATTATATAAAAGGCAAAAGTGATTGACTGATGTATCAACGCACAGGCCAAACACTTAAGGCTAGCAAATTGAAATTTCGCACACGCATTTCTCATATGACGAAGGCATCCATTAAGGAAGGATTTTCAAAATTCAACCCCCAAAGGGTTGAAATAGGGGATAAAAGTTTGTATGAAACTTTTTATTTCTTGGACATATTTGCATAAAATTTCGTATTTTTCGCAGTTTGATCGCGAGCGGAGCCGCGAGTTTTGCTAGTCGTAATATAAATACAAATAAAATATACACTACTTAATAATACATAATACATATACACTACAATAAAGAAAATATAATGTTTAATGTATAGCCTAATTAGATTGCTAATATAACAAAGGTGTACACACATGGACCACTGGGCAAATAATGATTTTAAATTCTTTTGATGGAGATTTAAAAGAGAATTAATTCTAAGCGCAGGCCAAAGTTAACATTAAATTTTGAAAAGTTGAGAATAATTAAAAGAGTTCAGCTTAACAGTTTCAAAGCCGATTTTACTCGGTATTTTTGGTGAACATGTCAGTACCCTCTTTATCTACGTCATATATAAATTTTTTGTACCGTACATTTTATTTTTCATGAGTCCCTTTTTAGGGTACCATACCCAAAGGGTAAAACCCTATTACTAAGACACCGCTGTCTGTCTGTCCGTCCGTGTGTCACCAGGCTGTATCTCATGAACCGTGATAGTTAGTTGAATTTTTCACAGATGATGCATTTCTGTTGCCGCTACAACAACAAAAACTAAAATACTAAAGAATTATTAATACTACAATTATAGTTTTTGTACTTATGAGTTTAATTATTTGGGGCCACTGATAAGATACTTTATTTATAAAATAGTCGTGCTTGCATTTTAATTATAAATACCTAAGGGCTAAATAGAAATTGGTAAAAGACGAAATTCAACATGCTCTTTATATATGTAAATGAGGACAAAAAAGTTTTAGCAATAATTAGAATTTTACTGATGATAGCTTTTCGGAACGTGAAAGTAACGAAATTGAAGTAACTTGATGATGATGAATGAAAATTTCTCTAATCTATGCTTTTGTTTACAATACATCATAGAAATAAAATCGATATGAGTTGTAAAAACAAATATGAAATAAAGTACTACAACTCTACGAAGAGAGTTCATGAATACACAGTTTAATGTAAAACAAACATACCTGTTGCGTTTGTTCCAAATATCTTCCTTTCTATTTACGGTAGTATTGCGACCTGAATTTTAAAAAAATCTCCAAATTGTAAATAAATTATAAAGAATCAATACCCATTTCTCATTAAAATCTGATATTACCTACATTACAGTAGAGATAATATTTCAATCAAAGTGTTTATCTTCTATTTGATGGAGTATAAATAGGCTTTGTAGTATACCTACTAATCATTAATTGACGCTTCGTACTTATAATAAACTCGACACTTGAATTCGTTTCATACCAACTCTATTTTAGGAAATTCATCAACGTACTTCAACATCCTGTTTTCTGGAATGGCCATTTTTTATGATTTAATATATTATTTTATTTATATTTGTCAAGAAAATAAAGATGGTAGAGACAACATTGCTTATATTATTTAAGTAGGAAAAGTAATAAAGATAAAATTATATTTACTTTAACATTAACAACAATATATTAATATAATTCTGTATACGATTATACTTATATGAACATTGTTGTACAAAGAAACACTGTAGATTTTGATTAAATCTGCCTATCAATACGGAAGGTTGCTGATATTTAAAACAAAACACGATGGATAGCTTTCTGATAATGCGTTTTTTTTCTTTCCAATTTAGAAAAACTAGGAGGTAAGTAGTACAAGAATTATTAGTAAACAAATATATTATAGGCAAACACGGAGTCGAATAGGTATTTTGAAATTTCGGTTCTGGGCGGTGCGAGCCGACAATGCGTTAAGATATGAATATCTAATAGGTAAAAATATTAAACATACATTTGTAACGTATTTATAGGTACATAATGAAATAGATTTACCTCGCTTTGCATCAGGTGGCACAGACTTTTTAACGTCTGGAAGTCGGTTTGTATTTAGTTTTTTAAGTTTTTATTACTATATGTATTTGAAAATGATTTATACATATAATTAATCACCCTAAGGTTGACTTTGTGTGTGTGTTTTTTAAATTATTTATTTTTGAAAATATCTCAGGCTAATACTGTAGAACTGTAATTTATGTAAAAATTTCAAATGGAAGCCTATTACAGATTAAATGCGCAGCTTTTTAAGATAGGCGAACAGAGGAGACTTGATAATATTTTTTCCACAGAAACATTTTGGCACTAAATCCTAAAAACATATAAAATTTACTTTAATCTATTTAAAAATATTAAAAATTGTAATTTCTTAATATTATGCCGTGTAATAATACCAGTGGTCCCAGTTTATTCTGTCAAATAAGTAAATTGCTGACGTCAACTTGATTTATTTGCGGATGGGAAACTTCAGCGTTAAAAAGCGTAATAGCAACGAGCCGGTATTGGATCAGCTCATTCGTTTTACTGGCTTTTTCATCTATTTATTCTAGTTAAATTAAATATCAGTAACTTTATATTTATTTATATGTAAAAAACACATTTTTGATAATTAATAATTATGTCACCAGTGATAATACTATTTGATGTAGGTATCTGAAGAGTGAAAAAGAAAATATTTAAAAAAAGCAGTACAAGTAGGTACTTACAAGATTGCGGAACGTTGGGGTTTAGTGGGTAGTGCCGGCTCTTCTAGCCGGTGAGCCCCACACACCCACCTGGGGGACAGGTGGACGATGCGTAAATGCATTCCCCAACGATAAAAAAAAAGGTACTTACAAGATAGAATCACAGTCCGCTATACCAGAATAGGTAGACCAAATTTAATTTCCACACAGTACAAAAATATTTGCTAGCTATTGTTTAAATTGAGAAAAAGAGAAGGTTCTTAATTCAGAATGGATGTTTTTAATTGTTTTTACGTGATACCTTTGTCTCTTGTGAAATAATTATAATGATTCTTTTTTATTAATGAATAAGCTATACGTAGGTATAAATCATGGTTCCGATAAATCGCCTGATATACGGGTCTACTAGAAGCTTTCTCGTAGCTGACCCGTAGATCGATTAAATTTCGTTCAAGCTTTTAGATCCACTGGAAAATATTTTTCTAGTGTCAATGTTGTTGGTAATTTACCGACTTTAGTAAATTCTCTTTTATTTTGTTTTCATTGTTTTTGTATTACATCAAATTATGGAACTCGGGCACAGGGACTGGTTACGGAAAGCTTTCCTGTAACTGATCCGTGGATTGATTAAATTGACTTCAAGGTCTACGGAAAAGTTTCCCGTACTTCTCAGAATTTTTACCTTTAACTATAAACAAGTTCTTAAAAACAAGTTATACGATATTTGTTTTTAAATACAATAAAAATAATAGTAAATTCTCATTTTAATTAAATTACTAAATAATTAAATCTTAATATTAAAATTTAAAAAACTTTTTCTTTCTATTTACTCATTATAAAGCATATTTGGCTTAATAATTCCGTTGGATTTTGAGCCTTTAAATTTTCCACATATCTTTCGTTTCGGTGTAGTTTTTATAAGTGAAGCATTTAAGCTTGTATCGTTTCGAACAGTATTCGCATTTAATTCTTATTTTTTTCGAGTCTTCTGATAATATTACATCAAAACATATACGTTAAAAGAGGATTAAAAATTCAGTTTTAAACAAAATTTTTGAAGCGTCGTAAACCAGATAAATAGCATATTTATCTGAAACTTTGAACTTCGCGTTAATTAAGCCGCCTGAGCGCTGACTCTGTTCACTCAAGGATTATGGAAAGACCGCTTGTAAAATAATTTTATCACGCCTTTATGAATTCAGCCACTAAAAATAAGAGGAATATTCAGTAAGCTCTATTGAATTTGGAATTCTTTTTTAGTGTTCGCATTGAAAAAGTTTTTTTTTAACTATTTATATATGGAATCATTCACAAACTAAATTAATAGAATATTTTTGATATAAATTTAGTCTTACATTTATCGGTTGTTTAGGTGTAAAGAATAGCTCTGTACTTAGTGGTCTGAGATACACAATATCACAATAACACTACACATATTTAACTTATTTTTTTTTTATATTTACAGCTTTTTAGTTTTCGCCAGTTATACATTTGAATAAAATATTATAAACTTTTATGCTGTATATATTTTTGGACTGGTCTTTTAAAAACCTTCATTTTGATACCCCACTCGATAGGCTTGGAAGAAAAAAAATATCACGATACATACATTTCTATTTTGATTTTTATTAATATGTATCTACCCTTTAACACTCACGTTATCAAGGCGAAGCTAACGACGTATGAACAATTAAAATCAGTTTGGGCGTTTAGTAATTACGAGCGAATATAGTATCGAACATACATACATTGTACATACAGGTCAATCACATAATCTTCTTTGAACTTCGCTGCAATCGGGTAAAAATAAATTCATCGAGGCCTAGGCTGGCTGCTAGTTTCATATATTTCTCATTACATTTATTAATACACGTCTAACTAATAAACATATTTGAATTTTGCTCTGCTTCTCAAATTATTTTATCAGAAATTTGCTTGCAGTTGATGTTGAAAGGGCTTTGTTATATGAGTATTATTCTTGTATAATTAATTATCTATTAGAAAATAGAAACGCTATGTTTTCGTATTCAAATGCTACGCATATGAAATATTCACATATACCTACATATTATGTATATTTGGCCTAAGTATAGAAAATTACATTTAATGTTAGATATAAATATTCCACTGAAAAGATTGAAAACTATTTTTTACTATCAATTGCAATACTTACTAAAGATTAAGTATACTGTAATAATGATTGAATGAATGACTTCGTATTGTGAATACGCATAAGTATAACTTAACTTTTGATGAACCGTTAATCGTTACAATTTTTACTAGAGGTGTCCTAACAAAACATTACCGGAAAAATATTATAAAAGCCCTAAGTCGTAAACCGCTTTTATAATGTATTAGCTCCTTCCTAATTCGACTCGTACTTGACCGTAACTTGACCGATTCGTTTTTATTTAGTAAGCTGGCCTTCCCTTTATACGTGACCACGGGCAGCATCTTTGTATATACTCGACTGTCAAAAAATAAATTGAATAAAAAGCAATCGAAAGAGTTCCATTCAAATCCGTTCACGTGATCCGAACTCAAATAGAGAGATGGACAAAAAATTCAACACTATTTTGGCTCTTCTATCTAAAGTTTTAAACAAACAAAAGCTTCTCATACCAATTTGGTAAAAATATTTTCAAAATATCTAGTTGTATTCGTGATTTTCTTACTATATAAAATATTTATGTATAAAGTAATGTAATTAATAACTTGTACTCTAGTTATCTTGTTTTATCTATAAAGACCGTAAACTGTAAAATTAGAATTAATAAATGACTTTTGATCATAATTTCCTTTCAATCTAATTCCTTTAACTGATTTAACTTTAGAGATGGATGGCATGAATAAGACGCTCAAAATATTAATAAAAGTATGCAACATTGGTTTACTCGTTTTCCTTTACCTCGTCAGTAAATACGAGAGCGTATAACAATAAATTAAACACATTTCCAATTTAAATAAAACTATCTTTTCGGATTATTTCGCGGATTTATTTTGATTTTTGGTTCCCGACGTTTCGAATGCTTTACAGCAATCATGGTCACGGGAGAGACTAAGGTGTTAGACATTTCAAAGGCGTTATATACTTGTTACAGACAGTGCCTACCCACAATTTACAAAAATGATTTTGAAAATTCAAAAATGGCACCAGAGTACCTTACAATATTTGTTGATTTTAATTCTAAACATATTTAAAAAGTAAGCTGTAAAGCATTCGAAACGTCGGGAACCAAAAATCAAAATAAATCCGCGAAATAATCCGAAAAGATAGTTTTATTTAAAATGTCAAATATTCGCGTAAATCTAAGAAAGTATTACATTTCCAATTCTAAACATCGCAAGTGATTATCTATCAATAATAGCATGTCTACGGATACACATATAATAACTAAGTGGTATATTATACTATACATGGTTAATAAATTAAACTATAACTTAATGCCATGATTACTGTTCTACCTAAACTTACTATAATTTGATTAGGATCTAATTTATGTAGGACGTCCTGTTCGTGGTTGTATGACATATTATACTGTGTTTACTCCAACTTAGGTTAAATGAGACAAGTATAGCTACAAGATACTAACTTTTGACTACAACGTAATGTTTATTTGTGTTATGTAACAATGTCCTAACTTTTAGTACGCAACAATTAATTATACCTATTAGAAAAAAAAAGTTACTCAACCAATAAAAATGCTTGAAGTTAAGAGATGTGTGCAAACCGAAATATACAAAGTAAATACTTTGTACAAGGTATCAAAAAAAAGTTTACGGCATGGAATAGAAACTGAAACCAGCTGCTAAGTGTATTGAACCAGTCAGAGACATATTACTTACTAAAATTGAATCACAATAGTCGTCTATTGATGATATCTTATTTTAAATTAAGCTCTATTAAATCAAAAATGACTTCAGAATAAAGCTTTTCGAGATGGTAGATGGTAACTTTCAAAACATTAAAACACTTGAACTTTATGTAAATACATTAATTCGCATTTAACTTGTAGTTGCTAAATGTGAAATAACGAAGACTGATTTTCAGAATTTCTCTAGCATCGCCGTCTATTGTGTAGCCAGATATAGGTACTATTGTTTCGTTTGTCTTGTAAGATTTCAGATTTTCAAGTCTAAATGTAGGTATAACAATGAAATCAATGCAAACAAGCGTACAATGATATAAATTAATCAATTGTTAGATAAAAACATACAATATAAATTCATAAGAAATATTCATTAAAATCGATTAACCTAATATTCTCTATCCCGCAGAAACATTTTTTCTTTTCAAAATTTCAAACCCTTTGTTGCTCTCGCCTGAATCCTCTGTACGCCAATAAAAAAAGTTTTGAAAGTTGGACTCATCGCGACAACGCGAATACTTGCCGTGTTATGAAACCCAAGTTCTTATTTTTTAAATTAATTATATAACAAACAATTATTATTGACTGCTATAAAAAACAAGGTGACCGCGTCGATCATTTTATTTATAGGGTTCTATATTCAAATGGCTAAAACGGAACTCCTATAATCTCACCATGTCTGTCCGTCGGTCTGGCCGTTTGTCCTTCTGTCATAGCTATTATACTCTAAGACTATTTACCTCTCTAATAAGACTAATACCTATTAAATGTTACTAAAGTCGTAAACATTGTATCTCGCCCCCTCTTACTTTTAAAGTATTTGGCGGAAAGGTCTGAATAAAATTGAGATAGAGCAATTAAGGTGAAAAAGCCGCGGGCAGAGGCATATGGTATAAAGATTTTTATTTATCTTAGAAATATTAAGAACATATTTATTTATGTATCTCTACATATCTAAGTTTGTGAATATGGATGTTTGTTACTCTTTCACGCTAGAACCACTGAACGGATCTGGATGAAATTTGGCACAGAGATAGATTACAGTCTGGAATAATACATAGACTACTATTTATCCCAGAAAAATATACAGTTCCCGAGAGATAGATTTGTTTTTGTTTTTCTAGAGGCGAACCCGAGCAAAGCGAGGGTAAGCCGCTTAAGTACTTTATAAATACATTGTGTGTGCCCAGAAGGATAATTCATAAAAAGAAAGATAACAAAAGGCATGCAAAGGCGGTCTTATTGCTATGAGCAAACCGTAAACAAGACGGTACAATAAATATTACATAACATATATGTACATCTATACATAAAAATGCTTTGTCCTGAATGACTGACTGACTGACGGATCAAGGTACAGTCTAAACCACTTATCGTAGAGAACTGAAACTTGGAGTGCGTGTTCTTTGTATGACGTAGACATCCGATAAGAAAGGATTTTTCGAAATTCATCCCCTAAAGGGGTAAAATAGGGGATAAAAGGTTATATGAAACTCTGTCATTCTTAACGTGAAATGCACGGAAAGTGGTGTTTAGCTTTAAGGTAAAAAATAAGAAATATATGTATTAGATTTTTTTCTAAATACATCTCTTAAAAGGGTAAAAGGAGGTGATAAAGTTTATATGGGTAAACAATTATTTATGATCAAAATAACTTAAAACTTAAGTAATAGACTTAAGAGAGGATTGCTTTTAACAGGGATATTTTAGCTGAATCCAAAACCGGACAGAACATTCATCAAAAATATTTGTGGTTGGTTTTTTTAGTGCAGACTAACTTAAGTGAATCTAAAGTTTTACTCTAGACATAATATTAAAAATTCGATTTGACAACATAAAAATTCAATGGAAATTAAAACTGAGTTACATGATTCTAAAGTCGTAAACATTGTATGCGATTGTATCATTGTATTCTCTTCCTCTAAATTTGGAAAGATGGAGTAGAAAAATGTGTAAAAAATACAGGTAGTGGAGCTTGCTAAATACCTATTAAGTGTAAATTTATTTACAGAATATACGCTTAACATCTTTTAAGATATTGGATATTTTGAGTTACGATAGCTAAAATTAAATTAGTTTTCCATGTTACTCGTATATCTTTAAGAAATCATAAAACTTACACGTATTTATTTTTGCAAGTAATTATTATTAGTTTGATCGCAGGCGAAGCCACAGGTTCTGCTAGTATACATACAAATATATATATATATATATATATATATATATTAAATATGTATTCAGCCCTTTTAACTCCCAATGCTGAGCACGGGCCTCCCTTCAATATGAGGGGGATCAGGCCATAATCCATCACGCGTTGGTAAAATGTTGTATTGTATTGTAAAATAGAAATCCAAAGTTGGTGATATTCTTCATTGCGGGAGTAAAATATTACCAGCTAACACAAGGCGAATTTGGAAGTATTAATTAAATGAAATTAAAGAAAGCTTATATATATAAAACGGAATAATCAAGTACATGGCAATAAGTGATATTTTAATCAAAATTGAGAATATATAACATTTTTATTAATTTTTAATATCTTGCTGTCAAGTGTGTACTCTACTATGTACGAAAGATAATTATCTCTATAGTCTGTGCAAATGTCAATGTCGTAGATGACATTTAGAAAGTTTCAATTTTTATTTGTCATCCATGGTTTCAATTGTCATTTGTCAAACTTACTTTAGGTACTGAAGGCGACGCTACGTGATAAAATTACATTTTATTTTTGTTTTGATGTATTTATTGACAAAATATAAAATTAAAAGTAGTACAAATTGTTTCTCATATGTATCGTTAGTTTAAATATTTCAAAATGTGTGACAGCGATGACCCCAACGACCAAAATCGGTCCGGTATGGATTTGACTGGTTTTTTGTTTGGAAACATCGATGAGAGTGGTCAGTTGGAAGATGATGAACTGCTTGATGGTGATTCTAAGCGTATGTTATCTTCTCTTAATCGATTGGGACTTGGATCAATGTTATCTGAAGTTTTAGATCAAGAAGAACCAACTAAAGAAGATGTTGAAAACGGTAAACCCTTTTCTTTTAATGTGGACTGATATTCATTATATTCGGAGATCTTAATTATCTTTAAATTTACAGATTACAGTGAAAAAAGTCCATCAGCTGTAGACTTCTTTGATATTGATGATGTTGCAGATGAAGAAAAGGTAAACGGAAAGTGATTGTTTTATTATAAATTTTTATTACTGTACAGCATTGTTTTCTTTTTCCTACATGCTATACTTATATTAAAAATAGAAACTTATATTACATGACACTAATTACTTATAATTTTTTTTAATTTAAAATAACCAAGTTTTAATGCCCATTTCTGAGTTAAAAAAATGTGAATTCTTTAATAAAATTATTTAAAAATTTATTGTAAAAAAAGAATATTTTTTAGTATAAATTCTATAATTTTATTTAAGATTGTTTTTTATGTTTCTAATACTGCTAGAATGCTTTGTGATATGTATAGCTACTCAATTATGTATAGATTTTATTTGTTAAATTACTATAATAGTACTTCTTAATAACTTATGTATAGTTAATACTTATATTTACGACAAGTAATCTAATTAATTTTACTCTTATTACCATTAGGGTATTGAAACAAATGTAAATTCTGACATTAATGCACTACCAGAGCAACATGAAAATCAAACTTCACTTAGCAATGAAACTATTGAGGAAGCTTTAGATACTAAAAGTGGTTGTCCACAGAATGATGGAAAAGGAACAGGTGATGAAAATTGGAAAGATAATGGTGAAGAAGAACACAGGAATAATGATGAGGGATATGAAGGAGACATGGAAGGTGATGGAGAACTTATGCCACCTCCATCGACTGTTCCGTAAGTATAAGAATATGTAAATTTTAAATAATTTCTAAACCTTCCAAATTTGTAAAGAATAAAACAGAACAACGTTTTGTGAGTCAATAATAAAATACCTACACAACACTTCATTATTTCATTTGTTTAGCTCGTCTGATAAACATTGTTTCGCAATATAAAATTTATTAATAACACAACCCCACCTCCATATATAAAGTCTTCATCTTTTTTCTTCTCTTAACACTAAACCCAAATTTATTAGAGTATTGAAAAGTAAGTCCATAAATGTAATCCAAAAAAAAAAAATTACTACACTATCACTTATTAATAGTGTCTATGAGGTATACAGATGCTAACACAGTAAATACACATGAATGAGTTATACCTAAATGAATTGTATTTGTAAACCACCATGAATTTAAAAATTATCATATCATTTAAGTATTTGCCATTTTTAAGACTGAAAGAAATAATAAAATCATTCTTAAATTATTGATAGAAAGGTAAAAAAATTATAATAGTGATGTTTTTTTATTTAAGTAAACAAAAGTCAGACAAGCCTAAGAAGTTGGAAACTCCATTAGCTGCTATGCTTCCATCCAAATATGCAAATGTGGATGTTACTGAATTATTTCCAGACTTTAGACCTGATAAGGTGAGATTTGTTCAAGAAAAAAACGCTCAATCATAAAATAAATAAAAAATCTATATTTTCACTATATATTATTTGCCAGGTTTTGCTATTTTCTCGCTTATTCGGGCCGGGTAAATTATCGAGTCTCCCTCAAATATGGCGCGGTGTAAAGAAGCGAAGACGTCGCAAACGTAGTGGCAGTACAAGCAGCGATACTCCACCACAGCCTTCTGAGCAACAAGAAGTCCAATATGCAAGTGATGATGAAGAGAAATTTCTAAAGTAATCTTTTTTCTATTTTTAATGTTCATTCTAATTATGCAGAAAACTTTTCTTATTGTTTATTAATTATTATCAATAATTGAGACAGTGTCATATCAAGAGAATAACTGAATTTTTATTTTATCAATTGTGTCGAAAGAGTTATGGATAAATATTGTTACTATTCATGTTAGTAATTCCAGAAAAACAATCTCTTCAAAATAACTACTAAATGCTTTACAGCAATCATGGTTACGGAGAGAATAAGGTTTTATTTAAAATGTCAAATATATATATGATATATGCATAATACCTCTGATGTAGATGTCTAATGTCAATGATGTTAAACCTGATACTATTCTTAGTATAATTTAAATATTCACCAGACCAATGGAAGAAAGCCCTCAAACATCTCAACAAGAAGCAAATACTCAATCGGCTGGAGATAAGTCACAGAGACCAACCCCGGCCCACTGGCGGTTCGGACCTGCTCAGGCTTGGTATGACATGTTGAATGTGCCAGAAACTGGGGATGGATTTGATTATGGATTCAAACTGAAGGTGCTTATTTTATTATAGCATTTTGTTGTGTTTATATTACCTATATATCATGAAATAATTTTTTACACACACATATTTGTAATAGTTTTTTTGTGTTGTAGTTTTAATTTGAAAAATAAAATATTATATCTTACGAGATACTGTCTGCAGCTTGTTTGTGAGTGCATTTAATAAGTAAATTTGTATCTTTTGAAATGTATAATTAATATTATCATTTATATTCTAAAATTGAAATTCACAAATAGATAGATCAACAGATATTTTTTCAATTAATACTATTGATTTAGTTTCTTCTACAACCTAAATAAAGTGGTAGTAGTAATTGTTGTTGTACCAGACTTGCACAGTTAATGTGTCAAATTAAATAAAATTGGAATGTAAGAATTTTTTTGTTATTTATTTTTAGGCGTTATCGCCAGATCGCGAAGAAAAATCGAAAGAAAAGCCAGTTGTTGAAGATCCTGTTTCCGAAAATGAAGCAAATGACAGTCCAGATAGTGGGTTTCCAGACGATGCTTTTCTAATGGTTTCGCAATTGCAATGGGAAGACGATGTTATATGGGATGGAAGTGAGATAAAACACAAGGTAGGAATAACTATTTATATAAAAATATTTAACTGTAAAGGAACTATAAAGTTTCATAAATTTCTTATGAAAAGGTTGTTTTTAATGAATTACATTATTTTCATTGTAGTATGGTGTGGGTGACATATTATGTTAAACTGTTCATTTTCGCTTGCTGAATGAATGAATGTTCCTATGATTTACAAAATTAGCATAATATTTTTGTTCTAACAATAATATTGTGAGCATACACTATGTTTTAATTTAATTTTTAAATACATTCAAAATATAAAAAACGATGTGATTGATTATAACAAATATATATATATATATATATATATATATATATATATATATAATATAAATTTTAGTAAAAATATAATATATCCCTTCCAGGTGCTAGCTCGTTTGAACAGCAAGAGCAACGCAGCGGGCTGGGTGCCCACCTCGGTCAGTCGCACCGCGCAGCAGTTCTCGCATCCGCGGCCCCAAGCGCCTGCGCCCCTACAGCAAAAACCTCCCACGTGAGTGATTCATTTATTTATTTCATTCATTCATTCACGTGTAGCTACAAAATAAAAACAAAAATGAATGTAAAAATAATATTTAACCATTCAAATATGTCAAGATGTTTGTAATAATCATGTTTTCTATCTAGAATCTGTCTGTAGATTCTCATAGTTAAATATATATTTTTTTATGTTGCTTATATCTTTTATACTTATTCTGTCTGTAGTTATATTCGATAATAGTATCGCCCATTAACATGAATTTCGTTGTATTTAGAAGTAAGTAGAATGGCTTCTAATGTACCAAATCTTCAAATTTTACATTATTTCTCTAAACATCAAATTAATAAAATAAAAACAATTTTTAAAGCATCAAAATTAACTAATTTTAATAAACATCAAATAGATCAACTACCACAACGCCAAACAACGCGACATCTGCTGAAGGTGAAGATAACACTTGGTACAGCATCTTCCCAGTAGAAAACGAAGAGCTAGTATATGGGACATGGGAGGAAGAAGTCATATGGGATGCTGAGAACATGCCGAAGATACCAAAACCCAAGATATTGACTTTGGATCCCAATGATGAGAATATCATACTTGGTATACCAGATGATGTGGATCCGTCTAAGATTACTAGAGGTAGGTTATGTTTGTATGACATTTTTATTCCATTTTTATGATTTTTTGATATTTAACAATCAAAAGCGGACTCCTTAGTTTGACGTAATAATAAAGGCATATTCTGTTCTTTGGTGATAATGGCACAGTGAAATTCTTTATTTGAAAATCTTATTTATGTTTTTGCATTATACAAAATCCATTCAGGTCCATGGTTAACTTGAGTATTTTTTGTTATTCCGTATTGTTTCTGATTTGACCATGAACACTGTGCTTGGGAATTTTAAGTTGTATTTTATTTTTTTATGTCGACAAGTAGTAAAGACGATGGTATTTCCTATCTATGTAGATAAATAAAATTGAAGTGTCTGTTTGTATTGTTAAAATAACAGCTTTTTACTAAATGCATATGAAATTATAGATATTATAGATTTAGGCGGGACTTTCACTGGCAGATAGCTCATATTATAAGGAGTAACTTAGGTTAATTTTATTTGAGAAAACGAATTAGGGTTCCGCTAAAAAAACTCGTACCTAGAGATGCACTCGAGCGAATCGAGGGTAAGTCGCTAGTCTGCTTACTAATTACTGCTACTTAAACATACATTTAAAATATCGAATTTCAGAAATTTGATTTCAAAGTGACAAATTTTCATACAAACTCCAATTAATTACTTAATATAATTCATACTCATATAATATAATTGGTTCACAGAAAGAGGACCAGCACCTAAAGTCAAAATTCCACATCCACACGTGAAAAAATCAAAGATATTGTTGGGCAAAGCGGGTGTCATCAACGTGTTGCAGGAGGACGCCCCGCCGCCGCCGCCCAAGTCGCCGGACCGAGATCCCTTCAATATATCTAATGATGTGTGAGTTTGTATTATCTTTTTACCCGATTTTGGTAATGTATATCTTTTTTAAAATGCATTTCTGCACAGGAGATATTAAATTGCTCTTATGTCTGCAGAAACAGTTGTACTGCCTATTTTTTGTCTTGAAAGTCCTGTGAGATGAGAATAAGACACTCCTGTTAAGATATCGCACGCTGGAAGCTAGCGGAATAATAATTTGTTTCCCGTTGAAACATGTTTTCGTTTCTTTTGGGGATGTATCCGTTATTATCTATGTTACCATAGGAATAGGCTGTCAAACTTTCAGTTTTAGTCTCAGCGTCTTGTTCATGGCGTTAAGAACCAGTCGGGATAAACAACTATAATATAAATATAGAAACAACCTTTTACCAATTAAATAAACTAAAGACCTCTGAATGACCGAGCGAACTTGGCGTTTTTTCGGAATAGATATAAATTATTATATAGATATATATTTTTTTTTAGAAAAAACACCTTTATACATAAACTTAAAAAGCAAAACCTTATCTAAATACAAAATTTGATCCAAATCGTTCGAGCCGTTTCCGAGGTACACGGAATAAAATACATACTATACTATAATTGCTCATTTAATATTATAAGATTTGTTCAAACAGTTACTACCAGCCGAAATCTCAAAATCCACGTCTAAAAGTGGGTGGTGGTCAGCTCATACAACACAGTACGCCGGTAGTGGAACTTCGCGCGCCATTCATACAGACGCACATGGGCCCGGCGCGTCTGCGCGCCTTCCATCGGCCGGCATTGAGGAAGTTGTCGTATGGGGCTCTGGCCGCGCCGGGGCCTCACCCCGTGCAGCCTTTGTTGAAGCATATTAAGAAGAAAGCTAAGGTATGTTTGTTGATTTTATTGATGCTGTGGTCTGATTTTGACTGTTGTTTTTAAACTTGTATAGAAATTAGGATTAATGTATGAATTTAATAGTGATTTTATGGATAAACTAGCGATTCATCCTTGCTTCGCCCGGATGCGTTCCTAAGCTTGAATGATTTAGGAACGCATAAAAACAAACATCCAAAGGAAAAATCTGAATTCCTTATAAAAAATTGCGTATGTTGATTTAGAAATCGTGATGTCCCTGTAAAGAATCATTGTAATAGACTAGGTCACCTAGCTGTTAGTAAGGCATAAAATATATATGTAATTAAAGTGACAAAAAAGTCTAGAAAAGTCTGTTAAGGTTCTCTATTTAGTGTAACCAAATCCAAACCTTAATACTGACGTTTATTAAATTAACTGGATGGTTCAAAGTGCTTATAAAAGTGTATCTTAAAATACATATCGAAGTTTTTCGACATACTATATTATAATTTAATCTGAACAACAGCAACGTGAAGCGGAACGTCTAGCATCTGGTGGTGGTGATGTCTTCTTCATGAGAACACCTGAAGACTTAAGTGGTCGTGACGGTGAACTGGTTTTAGTGGAGTTCTGCGAAGAGCACCCGCCACTCATCAGTCAAGTTGGAATGTGTACCAAGATCAAGAATTACTATAAACGTACTGCTACAAAGGTGAGTTTACTGTTAAGAAGAAAATGTTAGTTTTGTAATTTTTTTAATAATTCTTATTTTTGTTTTGTATTTTTTTTATGAATTTTTATAAAAATATACACAAATGATTAAAATATAGAGAACTGTCTATATTTTTATTATTAGCTTTGCATAAATAAAAAAATGCTGAAAAAAAAAAAAAACAGAATTTGTACTATTTATCCTAATAAGGTCCAATTTCTACAAAATTGGCTAAGTCTAGCTTAAAACTTAGATGTAGAATCCTAACTAAAATATATAATTTCCCCAGGACAACGGTCCGAAACCCCTCAAATACGGTGAGATAGCGTACGCGCACACGTCCCCATTCCTCGGCATCCTGCCGCCGGGCGCCACGCAGCCCGTGGTCGAGAACAACATGTACCGCGCGCCCATATACGAGCACACCGTGCCGCAGACAGACTTTCTCATTATACGGACTAAGTGAGTTTGGTATTATAATTATATTAATACATACTACCAATATAAATAAAATCTATTTTTTCGGATTTTTTTGCGGTTTTATTTTGATTTTTGTTTCCCAAAACCCAAAATTACCAAACCAAACTTTTAGTTTTTGTTTTGGGAACCAGAAATCAAAATAAATCTGGGAAAAAATCCGAAAAGATAGTTTTATGTATAATGGCAAATATTCGCCTAAATCTAAGAAGGTATTACATAGTACATACTTCCATTTTTTAGGGTTCCGTACCTCAAAATAACTTCGTTGTCCGTCTGTCTGTCTGTCAAGACCATTTTTCTCAGAAGCGCGTAGTATCATGTTGAAATTAAAATCAATACTCAAGTCTGCAATTCCTTGAAGCTGTAAAAAACAAACTTTTAAGTCAACAACAAATGATTCCTTCGTTTATGCCGCATATTTTCACACATCTTACAGCACAAATTAAGAAAAAAAAAAACCGAAAACCGTATATTAGTAATTACAACAGAAAAAAAAGTTTTTTTTGCGATTATAAACTTATTTTAATGTTTATGGAACCCTCGGTGTTCCAGTCAGAGTCTATTTTTTGTAGATGCGAAATAAGTTAAATGGATTGACCCAATATTTTTATTTTTTTATTTTAACAGACAAGCATATTACATTCGTGAGATTGATGCTCTATTCGTAGCCGGCCAAGAGTGTCCTCTGTATGAAGTGCCCGGACCTAATTCAAAGAGAGCTAATAACTTTGTTCGAGATTTCTTGCAGGTATTTTATGACGATTCTTAATTACTATATATCGTACGTCTATGAAATATTCTTTCAAATAACTTGGAAAATCTTACCTTAAGCTGTTAAAAGATGTAATTTTTTTTTAATATCTTCTACACACAAAAAACGCTTGGAGTATCAAAATGAAATATTTTTTTATTAACGTACATTATAATATACATGTCATGTTATAATTTTTGAGTAGTAAGTAGATAATTAAAAAAATATTTTCCGTTACAGGTGTTTATATATAGATTGTTCTGGAAGTCTCCAGACAACCCGCGCCGTATAAAGATGGACGATATAAAGCGAGCTTTCCCCTCGCACTCTGAGAGCTCGATAAGAAAACGTCTTAAACTTTGTGCTGATTTCAAACGTACTGGCTGCGACTCCAACTGGTATGACATAATATATTCTATTTTATAAAGTACTAGCGACTTATCCTCGCTCCGCTCGCGTTTGTTTCTAATTACGATTTAATGTTTTGTATGGATATCTCAGAGATGAGATATTTTCCTGCAGTAAAAAGTATCCTATATGTTGACCCGGATAACCAGCTATCATCATACCAAATTTCATAAAAATCCCTCCAGTGGTTTTTCCGTCTTGCGGTCACAGACAGACAGACAAAATTTCTAAAAACTATAGATTCAGCCTCTGTATTGATATTAATGTATATTTCAATAAGATTTTCCAAAAAATATTTAATGTACAGATTCGGTTTACTTACATTACATTTATTATATGTATGGATTGATTACGTAGATTTTGATATTTTTTATTTTGAAACAGCGTTTTAAAACGTTAAATGCTGGACATTTTTTAAACCTAGATAAGACTACAAGATTCTCCATATCTGCAGCATAAATTGTAGGAGTATTGATGTGCTTAGAAGTTTCTTACAAAGGGGTTAAAATAGAGCTATGCTAGCATAAACTATTGCTTTCTTTTTTTTTGCTTTGTGTCTCATTTCTCTTCTCCATTACTCCCCGTACTAACTTATGCCCGCGTGTCCGCCGTTTATCTATACCACAGATCATATATAGAGTACAGATAGTGCATCCCATACAAATATTTGGACATCGCTAACTCACGCTATTGGACACACTATTTTTTTTGTCCTAAAATGATAATAGATGGCGCAAGTGAGAATTAAAAATAAGGCGACATCTAGCAACTCTAAATGATAGATGGCGTTAAAAGCTAAGGGTATCTATCCCCGAGCTGCCGCTGCGCAATGTTGTAGGTAACTATGTAAGGTCTCTCAAGGCTACTATGACAATTACAAACTATATTTTTGAGATATTGTCTTTGAGTGCTACAAAACTTTTTATTATATTGAGCGCCATCTATGAACAAAGTTTACATAATTATTATCAAAGATCGTGCTATCACAATGTAGTACCCATTATTGCCGCCAGAAATATAACGATATTATTGAATTTTATAAAACTTCAAAATCATTATACTTTTGTCCATTACTTCCTTTTTTCTTACTTTAGGTATTTTTTTTAAGTTAGAATATATGCTTTTCGCATTTAATTTTTTTCAAATTTTGAATTTAACATGAACATAAAAACAAATCGATACATACAACACCATCTATTATCATTTTTTTTAACTAATTTCACTTTGTTCGTGATGTGACCCCATGTCTATACTAATATTATAAAGAGGTAAAGTTTGCGAGCTTATGAGTTTGTGAGGTTGTAGGGGGTAATCTCAGTATCCACTGAACCGATTTAGATGAAATTTGGTAAGAAGATAATTTGAGACCCTGGGAAGGACATAGGATACTTATATCCCGGGAATCATCCCTAAAGGGGATGAAAATGGGGATGAAAGTTTGTATGGGTAAGCAATCTAGGGACGAACCCGAGCGAAGTAAGGATGAGTCCCTAGTCTTATTTATAAAATAGTTTGAAATTATTTAAAAAATAGTATTTTTTTAAAATGCAATGATAATTTTAAGTAAAATGTACATACGTGTAATGCCGAGAGTTTAGCTATTATTTATATATAATTGCTCCGCTTGTAAGGATCGCAGCGTGCTTATAATCTTCCTCAATATTTATTGGTTATCAGCATGTTATGAAAGGGAAAAAATTCAAATCTGAGTGGATAGTTCCAGAGGTTAGCGTTTTCAAATTAAGAAAAAAAAACTTCAATTTTATAATACCATACATATGTATGTAATAGGTTTGTATGTAGATGTTACGCGTAAATTGTATACGAGTTACTGTTCAGTAAAAACTTAAATAGTACTTTAAAGAATATTATACATAAAAATCCCTCATCCAAGTTGTCAATTGTCTAAATATATAACAACTTTTAAATATTCAAACCAGGTGGGTTATTAAACCCGATTTTCGTCTACCGTCGGAAGAGGAGATACGCGCGATGGTGTCGCCCGAGCAGTGCTGCGCGTACTTTAGTATGGCGGCGGCGGAGCAACGGTTGAAAGACGCTGGGTATGGAGAGAAGTTCATATTCACACCGCAAGAGGATGACGATGAAGAAATGCAGTTGAAAATGGATGATGAGGTGTGGTTTGTTATATACTAGTATAGTATTATATGATCTGTGCTAATATCTAGCAATATGTAATAGGTTCCTATAAAGCTTTTGTAATTTCATATTACGATTACATTGAAAGTGTCTTATTAAATGTTTGATATAGTAATATAAGTTTAATAATTTGGTCCGAAAAGATTTTTCTCTTTGTTGATGAATTGGCTTGTAAAAATTTGCATATATTCTTTTTCTTTTTTGTATATATTATTATTTGTATATTTTCATTTTCTGCTATAGGATTTTTCATAAGCAACATTTAAAAAAAATCTAAACCATACAGCCCATTTCCATATTTCTAATTTCAAAAAATTTATACTAAAGTATAAGTGGATTAAAATCCACTATATAGAGTGCACAGATTTTTCTCATAAAGACATGAATCTTTAAGGGAAGAATATGCGAAAAGCACTAATTTGACTGTCGATATCTGACTGTTATTTTTTATCCTAGGTCAAAGTGGCCCCATGGAACACAACCCGTGCATACATCCAAGCTATGAGAGGCAAATGTCTCCTGCAGTTGACGGGTCCTGCAGACCCCACGGGTTGCGGGGAAGGGTTCTCCTATGTAAGGGTGCCAAATAAACCCACGCAGCAACCCAATGAGGAACAGCAACCAAAGAGGACGGTGACAGGAACAGATGCGGATTTGAGGAGGCTGAGCTTGAATAACGCTAAGGCCTTGTTAAGAAAGTTTGGTGTTCCTGAAGAAGAGGTAAATTATTATGTTTTTCTACTAATACATATGAGTAATTTTTTGACTAATCATTTAAAAAGTAGAAATTTTCTAGAGAAATTTTTGGGGTTGACAATATCTATAAAAGATTCCTTATACATTTAAAGAAAATAAAACCATTAGATATTACTTAATTCAAAAATATCATGAAAACTGATTTACGGATTGACGAAGATATGACGTAATATATACAAAATAAAGTATAATCTGATTGAGTCTTCTATTTTTTTAAATTGGTCAAAATTAGAAATAAACACGTGGATAAGTGGAAACTCGTTATTTGATATACTAAAGACCAATTTGAGACAACTTTATTTAATTTGTAATGTATTCCTCTTTAAAAATAATTTATTTCACTATAAATGATTGAAGAAATGCGAAATATTTTACAGATTAAAAAATTATCTCGTTGGGAAGTCATTGACGTGGTGCGAACGCTATCTACGGAGAAAGCAAAGGCCGGTGAAGAGGGTATGACCAAATTCTCTAGAGGAAACAGATTTTCAATAGCAGAGCATCAAGAAAGGTATTTTGTTTAAGTTTTTATATATTATTTAATGATTATGTTACATAAATAATATATTCTTTTTAAATAATAGAAACAACTTTTCTTTTAAAATAGCGCCGATGCAAGAAATTTTTACTTTTATTTTTTTAAATTACAAAATTTTATCATTTTGTTTTTTAAAAGCTTTTTTAATTAAATAACTTTACTCGAGAAATTAAAAACAACATGTCAAAATCTTCATAAATAAAAATTGAATAAAAAAATATTCAAATAATATTAATATGTACATAAAATTACGGCTGTTACTATGTAATTTGGTACTATGTTTTAATAATTCATATATTTACAATACTTAATGATTGTGTATAGATACAAAGAAGAATGTCAACGTATATTCGAGCTACAAAACCGAGTGCTGACCAGCACTGAAGTTTTGAGTACAGATGAAGCGGAAAGTTCTGTCAGTGAAGAGTCTGACTTAGAAGAGATGGGCAAAAACCTGGAAAATATGTTAGCCAATAAGAAAACTACGGAACAGGTGAGATAAAATTATATTTTTTTAATACGCTTTTATTAGCACTAAAGTTATTTAAAACGGGATATTTACGAGATCTTCACTAAATTTTTATGACACAAACTTAAAATTACTACTTTTCAAATAAAAAAGAACGTCGAAGTCGAATCTCGTAATTCAGAAATTTCCAATAGGCCCCTTTTTTTGGAGGAAGTACCTACCCCTTCAATCAAAAATCCCCAACGAGAAAAAATCTATAAAGTCGAAAAACCTGTATACCATGTTTCGTTCAGATCGATTGTAAAATACGACCAGACTTGAAGCAGATACGCTTCGTTCGATCGAGGGAGCTTCTTCGTACCTAAGACGTTTTGATGTACGAGTACTTAAATTAGAGATTGATATATAATACAATTTAACCTAAAATTATATTATATATGAATCTCTAACTGGAATCAAAACTGTGATAACTTAATACAGATACTATGCTCAGTTAATAAGGTGGTTATCAAAATCTGTTTATTCACATAATGTACTGCAAACCAGAGTAAATAAGCCTTTTGCTGCCCAAGTTTACAGAATTTTCGTTTGATTTAGAATTATTTTTCCTTAGTATTAAAAATTGAATTCACCTTTAATTGTTCTTGAATGTATGTAAAAGTATATTTATTTATAGTTTAGTAAGTTATATTATTCAGTTTTATTTTGTAAAATTTTAGTTGACATTGGAAAGAGAAGAAGCTGAGAGAGCTGAACTAAGAAAAATGATATTGGGACAATCTGAGAAGAAACCACAAATTAATAATCAAAATGACCAGCAGCAATCATCAAATCAAGGTAATATTATAGAATTTTTTGTACAATTAAGTGTGGGAAATAAAAAAAAAACATTGTCATATAAAGTTATTGAAACTGAAGAATTAAAAAAATCTGTGAGTTGCGTTTTCGAAATCCATCTGAATTTATTTATTTAAATATTACATGAATATTTTTTTACTTTTATAATCTCTTAGTGTATTAAATTTCTCATAGCTTTTCTATACTATGACTGAGTTAATCTTTTATTAGTGATATAGTCTTTCATAGTGTTTTTTTTTTTTAATTTTAATAGGCGCACTTTCTTTTTTCCTTGAGGTGTGTACAATGGAGAGTTTATACATTATAAAAGAATATTTTTATACATAACCGATATATAAATAACTAGCTTTTGTCCGCGACTTCGCTCGCGCTATGTTTGATTTTAGACCATAGACCTCTTCTTCACTAAAAGCACGAAACACATGTTTATTTATTTGTTGACTGGAGTAATTCTGCGAATTTTCGAATATATACATCTCTCATCTGTTTGAACCCCCGTTTCACCCCTTTAAGGGTTGAATTTTCAAAAATGTGTTCTTACTACGTCATTATAACTGTGTGCCAAATTTCAACCCAATCCGTTCAGCGGTTTGAACTATGCGTTGATAGACCAGACAGTCAGTCACAGTTTCCTTTTATATATGTATAAAGATTAAAATATATCCTTTAGGTCGAGTCCTACGCATTGTCCGAACATTCCGTAACGCGTCCGGACAAAGGTACACTCGCGTAGAGTTAGTAAGGAAAGCAGCTGTCATAGAAGCCTATACAAAGATAAGGTCAACGAAGGATGAGGCCTTCATACGACAGTTTGCGACCATGGACGAGTCCCAGAAGGAAGAGATGAAGAGAGAAAAGAGGAGAATTCAGGTATAGGACATGCTTCTTCTGCTTTTATGTTATCGTTAAGAATGGATGTAATAATAAATAATACGTTATAATTGAGAAATTGACTGTATTTAAAACTTTAAGTCTACTTTTTGAACGTCAACTTTTGGAATCAATTTTTAAACAACACTTTTATGCCTAAAATTATATTGTATTTGTCATTACATTATTGTTTGTGGTAAATTGTTAAAATATTTTACTAAAACCTGAAGTAACTTAACACTTCCTTAGATTTACGCGAATATTTGACATTATACATAAAACTATCTTTTCGGATTTTTTCGCGGATTTATTTTGATCTTTGTATCCCGACGTTTCTCGATGATGTCTCTTCCGAGATCACAATTACTATAAAGCATTCGAAACCAGAAAACAAAATTTAAAATAAATCCGCGAAAAAACCCGAAAACATAGTTTTATTTAAAATAACCTTTTATTAGATTTTACTATAAATGTTTATTTCCACAGGAACAATTGAGACGTATCAAGAGAAATCAAGAGAGGGAGAGGTTAGCGGGCAACGCGTCCGTGCCGGGCACCTCTCTTGGTGACAGTAAGTTTTTGTATACAATGTATGTATTGTATTTAGCCTTACGATGTTTTTCTACACCGTAAGACAATTTTTAATCACGTTGGAAATGATTCGCACATGAAAATATCATAGAGGTGCGAGATTAAGGATTTGAACCCGCTTCAATCTGTTTCCTAAGCGATCGCGTTACCACTGGGCTACCACTGCTTTTTGTATACATATATAATATGTATATAAAATTATATATGTTTATTATTTACTAGCGTTGATTACAGATTCGTCTTATATTATTTTTGTGTATTTGATTCGTTCCTAAAGATCGTAGTGTGATATTAGTATCCGATTATTCAACAATTTGTAGGCTATAAAGAATTTTCTTAAAACTATCTGTTAGTTACAGAGATTAGAGCGTTCATATAAATAAACAAACTCTCCAGTTTTTTATTAGTATAGATTTAATTATAATTATTTTCATGTGAAATTTTTTCATTAAAATTACGTGCCATATATTAATTTTAGTACATTAAGTAGTAATGTACTTATGTAAGTGAATATTATTTTTAATTATAAAAAAAACTAGTGCTAAACACGAATATAATACAAAAATATTACAATACAAAGAGATTTCAGTTATTATTTTTAATTATTTCGTAATAAAACAGGCATGAACATGTCGGCGATGTCAGAGTTGAGTTCGCCATCGTCCGGTCTTCTCATTCCTTTGGGCCAGATCAAACAGGAACCTGATTTGCACACTCCGTCTAAACGACGTGCTAAACTAAAACCTGACTTGAAGTTAAAGGTTAGTTATATTTTTTATTATATTTACTTATTATAATGTAAATTGGCATGATGTGTTTCTCGCTGATATTTGTTCACGGTGGCCAATCTCATTAAGTTATATTGTGTTCACACCGTTATCAAATGGTATACTATCTCTAAGTTCTCAACTCTTAATTGATATTAAAAAAAAAAACATATTTTTTTATATAAGCTAAATTAAAAAAATAATTTTTTTTTTTCAATATAATGTGTACTATGTTTTAATCAATATATATATACACACCACGTAAGTTGACTTGAAAATGCGCCGGGTTTTAGTCCAATGTTGACCATATTTATATCTCTCGTTTCAGTGCAATTAATATGAATTTAAGTTAACTTTTTTTTACTAAAAACGACTTTATCGGAATCACAGCATTTTTTTTATCTGCAACATAAAATATGCATATGTACATATATGTATATTAGGGTGTTCCTTAGCAGGGGTTTCTTTGTTCCCAAGGGCTCAAATGCTTCTAAAGTGATTAAAAAAATCCATGAAAATTTAAGCACTTCATATGAACTCTAAGACAGTCCGAATTCCAACCAAAGTTTCTCATGAAAATAACATGGGAAAAATTTTATTTTTTTTTAGAAATTTCTAACTTGAGGATAAATAAATTTAAAATAATGAGACATACACAATACACATCCTTATAAAGAATGTGACGCTCAACAAAATAGGTTTCTTATGATTTTTCGTTAAGTCTATTGGTTCAAAAGTTATTCGAGCTCAAACTTTAATTTTTAAATAACTATCAATATGATCAAGTATATTTTTAAAATAAACATTGTATATGTATATTAGCGACTCACCCTCGCTCCGCTCGGGTTAGTCCCCAGTGAAAATTTAGGTTTGTATGTAATTTTTAATGCCGAATCATTAAAAAAAAAAATTGTCCAAGAAAATATATATTTTTTGGGGTGGACCACCGTTATCACTTAGGGGTACGAAAAATAGTTTACTCCTATTCTCAGACCTACTTAATATACACATAAAATTTCATAAGAATCGGTCAAGACGTTTCGGAGGAGTTTTGTTATAAACACTGTGACACGAGAATTTTATATATTAGGTAATATAACGTTTAATTTATCATACTAGCTGTCTCTATAACATTTCAGTGTGGTGCGTGCGGTCAAGTAGGCCACATGCGTACAAACAAAGCGTGTCCGCTGTACACGGGAGGAGGCGCGGTGTCGCCCGAGCACGACGAGCCGCCGACTGAACCGGACGACCTTGAACTTGGCTACGTTGACGGCACTAAGCTTACCCTACCCTCTAAAATTATTAAGGTAAGGTTGAAATGTTTCTCTTCTCTATAAAAATGGTCTGATATATTTTTTTTGTAAAATGATCAGAAAAAAAGTTATAACGAATAGAATTTTTTTCTCAAATTTTCATCGATTTTCACTTATAATTTCGTTATTTTTGGTTCTATGACTAAAAGTTACTTGACCAAAGTTGTAGAGAATTTTATTTGCAACCAAAAATAATTTGACATACTTTTTGTGAGACCTATAGTTTGTCAGATAAATCATAAAAATCATTTGTATCACTTTTTCCAAGATGGCGGCCGTGGGACAAGGGTTGCAACCCCACAAACTTGGATTTAACTTTACACTAACCCCTCCTTGATATCTAAAAAATAAAATTGCGTCCTCTGACAAATGCAACCTCAAATGTAACTTTTCAATGGACTAATCTATTAGCTTTTAATTTGAATAATTACGAACCACGACATGACGGTGTCGATGCGATACACGACTAACAAATGACACGGACACTTCTTAATAATAAAGAAACGATAGTGTTTTATAATCTATTTTTGCTTTTAACTAGAAAAAATGTCGCCCCCGGGTGGGCTCGAACCACCAACCTTTCGGTTAACAGCCGAACGCGCTAGCCGATTGCGCCACGGAGGCTTATATCTAGTGTGCTAAATATACGTACTATATTAAAAAAAAAAAACTACTATATTGAATACATATCTTTTAGTATTACAACCATAATATCCATAATTAGCAAAAATGTTGAGTTTCTAGTTTTGTCAGCAGAACTGATTAAGTGGTAGTAATTCCTCAGAAATTTATATACTGACATTTAATTTAAATTGAAAATTTAAAATTGACGATTCAAAAGTGCTTGTAAAAGTCTATTTTAATAAAGTATATTTTGATTTTGATAATATTGTTTTGCTAATTTTTAACGTTTTATTTTTAAGAAATATTTATACAATACTATGCTGTAGGTACGGTTTTACGTACATTTTTAGTTTTGCTTACTTTGCGCGATAGCTTTTCGAGGCGATGCGTAGCTACATTTTTTACGAGTAAATTTAAAGACACTGAGCCGAACAGACGTCGTCAGTTAGAGTCGTCAAAATTATACTGTAACATCAGTAATTAAAGTACTTCAAACTTATAAGTATTTTAACTTGTGCACTCCAAACTCCAATAACAACTATATTGTACTGTTCTAGCTGGGACGGTACAATGCTATATAGTAAACTAAGCAAGTTTTGAGATTATTATACAAATATTAATAAACAATTTTTCTCTGATATAATAATACATAGTGGAAATTTCTTTTTTTTTTGTTTGATGCAAATTTATTATTTATAAGTTATAATAATATATAGTTATTATATTAAACTAAAATAACAAATGGAACTGCAGGATCTGGCTATAATTTTAAAACAGATAACCCATAGTAAGATAATTTCATCATAAGCACAATACCAAAGCCTTATAAAAGATATACTTTTGAACCGTTTCAAATAAGATTTTACTAGCAGAGATAATTTGGGTGAGACGAGGATAAGACACTATGTGTATTTATCCCGATGGAAAAAGGCTTATACAGGATAGGGGAAAAAAGGATTGTAGCAAGGGAAAATGTAGTAAGTATAGTGTAATAGACCCCATCAAATTTGTTACAGCAATCAAATGAGGATTTAAAGCGTCGTAGTGGTAGCCGTAGAGGTGACATCCGTGCGGCCGGACGCAACAGGCGTCGCGGCACTGCCAGCGAGTCCTGCGATTATTTAGTGAAGCGACCCGCTGAGAGACGCCGTACTGACCCACTGGTGACCTTGTCCTCTCTGCTAGAGGACGTGCTCAATCATATGCGACATCTGCCGGACGTGCAGCCATTCCTCTTCCCTGTCAATCCTAAGGTATGTTAGTCAAGCTTTTAGGGGAGAATTAAGCATAGTAAAGTGACGTGACGTTGAATGGCGCCGTACCGATTCACTAGTGACCTTGTCCTCTGCTAGAGTACGTATACATACATATTCGACACCTGCCAGATGTGCATAACTTACTCTTTCCTGTCAGCCCTAAGGTATGATAGTCAAATTTTTAGCTAAGAACTAGTGAAGCGTCTAGCAGAAAGTCGCTGCATCGTCCACTAATGACCTTGTCCTTTGTAAGAAATAGGACGTGCTACGTCACATGTTGTAGTGTATTTTTTGTTGCACGGTTGTATGAAGCTTTCTCTGTAGAATGATGCCACTAATGTGATAGTATTCCAGAATTTATTTGTTCCTTGAGTTTCTTTATTAGTATTGCATTATATATACGATTTGCAGTAGATGAGTTTTATAATCAAGAGATTTATGTAAAAACTATGCATATTAGTTAACTCTTCTTTTCCTGTCTTACCTCCATAATATGAATACTTAGTACAAAATGTTCTACTTAATGCGACGTATAAAGTAAAGTAAAATATTTTAAACATGTCTATACTTATAATAATATAAAGAGGCAGAGTATGTTTGTTTGTTTGTTTGAACGCGCTAATCTCAGAAACTACTAATCCGGTTTGAAAATTTTTTTTGCATTAGATAGCCCGTTTATTGAGGAAGGCTGTAGGCTTTATATCATCACGCTACTACCCAAGGGAGTGGAGTAGTAATATAATATTTTATAGTCTATCTATTCCATACTAACCGTTAAAACATACCTAAGGACGAACCAAAGCGAAGCGAGGGTTAGTCGCTATTTCTAAGATTTATGAATTTTATTGAGTGAAATTTATTCTAGTATTTATGTTATGTTACAGCTTGTAGCAGACTACTACCGCATCGTATCTCGGCCGATGGACCTACAGACGATTAGAGATAATTTAAGGCAGAAACATTATCAAAGCCGTGAAGAGTTCCTCGCAGATGTCAATCAGATCGTTGAAAACTCTAATCTTTATAATGGTAAGTTGTTTAAAGGTATCTAGTTTTTGGGCTATATTTTAAAAAAATATCCACCAATAATAACACTAATTGGAAATAAACTTAGTATATTTATACTTTAAACTAACTCTTGATCAAATACGAAAATAACACAATTTTTAAAAGTCTTCACTTGTTTTTTTTTTTTGCATTTTAATCATGTGGTATATTTGAAATGCAATCAAGAAAAAAAATGTGTATACTTATGTTGCACTTCGTAACGATCCATACTCCATACTAATATATAAATGCGAAAGTAACTCTGTCTCTGTCTGTCTGTCACCTTTTCACGTATAATCCGCTGAACCGATTTAGACGAAATTTGGTGTGATAATAGTTTGAGACCCTGGGAAGGACATAGGATAGTTTTTATCCCGGAAATAATCCCTTAAGGGGGTGAAAGGGGGGTGGAACTTTGTATGGGGAATCAATCATTTCTCAAGTAAGGGATATAAAACTCATCATACTTACGTAGATAAACTATATATATATATATATATATATATATATATATATATATATATATATATAGACTATATAGTCTATGTATTCCATACTAACCGTCATAAGGTGTCTAGGGACGAACCCGAGCGAAGCGAGGGTCAGTCGCTAGTTTACTTATATTTGATTTATTACATATACCCATAATTACTTAGGTCCCACAAGTAGCTTAACAGTGGCAGCACAACGTATGATGCAAAGATGTTTCGAGAAGTTGGCAGAAAAAGAAGAACAGTTTATGAAGCTAGAGAAGCAAATCAATCCGTTGCTGGATGATAATGATCAGGTCAGCTATAAATAAAATCACACTTATTTCTTTATATAACAAAATATTGTGTGACGTACATAATAGGCAAAAACTCTAAATTTTATATATTACTTGATATATACAAGTTTATATACTACTTTTAAATGACACATTAATTTTTAAATTACATTTTTATCCGTTTAATAGGACGATTACCTGTCTTGATATTAAGTACAAAAATATTGAAAATTATTGACATATATATATATATATATATATATATATATATATATATATATATATATATATATACAGTAGCGCTCAAAAGTATTTTGACAACATAAAATTCATTATTATTCCTCTTAAAATAAAACACTATCGGACAGTGTCTTGAGTATAGTGGAGAGCATTATAACTACGATTATTTGAACGTCATGTTACGACTTGTTTCGACTTGTCACTTTGTGCTGTCTGACGAATGTGACTTTCAGCGAGCTCAAAAGTATTTTGACACGCAGTTTGCTCCGTAAATTCGTGGATGTTACTTGCTTCTTTCTTCTGATTTCTACTGATATTTACTTACAGTAATTATTTCAATATGCCGAAATGTAAAGAATATTCCAGTGATTTTAGAAAAGCCGTGATAAATGCGCTAAAGCAAGGATTGAAACAAATCGAAGTGGCTCGTATTTTCAAAGTGTCTCGTCAGCTTGTTAGTGCATGGAATAAATTGTATAATAAACGAAAGACTGTCGAAAATAAGCCTCGCAATGGACGTCCAAAAAAACGTCTCCTAAAGTCGATCGTATCATAAAAAAGTTATCAACAAATGATGTTCGCAAGTCGGCTGTAATGATACAAAGAGAATTGAAAGAAAAATATCACGTCGACATTCATGTTTCCACTGTCAAACGACGCTTGAAACTCTTTGGATTACATGGACACAGACCGACGAAAAAGCCTTTAGTATCTACGAAAAACCGGAAGGCCTGACTTGCGTTTGCAAAACGGCACATATCATGGTCAAGTTCAGACTGGTCTAAAATTTTGTGGAGTGACGAAAGCAAATTTAATTTAATGTCTTGTCACGTCGTGACAAGTCTTGTTATGTCATGACATTAAATTAAATTTGCTTTCGTCATTCCACAAAATTTTAGACCAGTCTGAACTTGACCATGATATGTGCCGTTTTGCAAACGCAAGTCAGGCCTTCCGGTTTTTCGTAGATACTAAAGGCTTTTTCGTCGGTCTGTGTCCATGTAATCCAAAGAGTTTCAAGCGTCGTTTGACAGTGGAAACATGAATGTCGACGTGATATTTTTCTTTCAATTCTCTTTGTATCATTACAGCCGACTTGCGAACATCATTTGTTGATAACTTTTTTATGATACGATCGACTTTAGGAGACGTTTTTTTTTGGGAGTCCATTGCGAGGCTTATTTTCGACAGTCTTTCGTTTATTATACAATTTATTCCATGCACTAACAAGCTGACGAGACACTTTGAAGATACGAGCAACTTCGATTTGTTTCAATCCTTGCTTTAGCGCATTTATCACGGCTTTTCTAAAATCACTGGAATATTCTTTACATTTCGGCATATTGAAATAATTACTGTAAGTAAATATCAGTAGAAATCAGAAGAAAGAAGCAAGTAACATCCACGAATTTACGGAGCAAACTGCGTGTCAAAATACTTTTGAGCGCTACTGTATATATATATATATATATATATATATATATATATATATATATATATATATATATATATATACAGTGCCCTCCAAAAGTTAGTTGAAATTTATTCACCTCGTCAATTTTGTCATATATTTTCTAAAATATGCAATTTTAATGATTGAACTGTTTACTATTTACGTTCGGATACACTATTCTAATACATACAGTAAGGAATTCACCGAAATTCATTTTGTTGTCGTCCATAATCCATGTTTATTTGCACACTACTTGAACTAAGTGCGCCAAAAGTTAGTTGAAATAAGAATCTATCACCGGTTTACGATACTCTCGCGATTTTAAACTTATTTATTAATATTGTTAGAACAGTGTAAGTAGTTTTCATTAAATAATTAGATATTATAAGGTGATTTAACTGAGTATAAATAAATAATGGCTTCAAGGGGAAAACTAACTATAGAAGAAAGAACAAAGATTGTGTGTGGATACAAAAAATTAAAAACTTTAGTATTGTGGGAAAATTATTTAAAGTTAGTCCTAAAAGGGTGCGAAAAATAATAAAAAAAAGTTTAAAATGTCTTAGTCTTGTAGATAGGCTACGGTCGGGGCGTCCTAGAGGTATTACTTCTGTTGATGATTGACAAATAATGCGGCAGTGTTTAATTAATCCCAAGATTATGATACGAGAGATCACAGATCAATTATAGGAAGCAGGAACCTCGGTTTCTGAAACTACTATCAGGCGACGCCTGCATGATGCTAATTTACGAGGTCACGTTTCCAAAAAGAACCTTTAATAATATCGATCCAAAAAACGAAGATTGGTCTCTGCCCTCAAGTATTCGGATAAGCCAATAGATTTTTGGAAGAAAGTTCCCTTTAGAGATGAGTCAGAGTTCCAACTACTTGGAAATCGACCTCGGAAAACTTTTGGCGCAGTAGCAATGATAATTCTTACAACGACAAATACTTGCGGCCTACTGTCAAAATCGGCGGTGGGAATGTGATGTCATTGGGGGTTCTTTTCTCGGTATGGTGTGGACCGACTGCAAATAATTGAAGGTAGGATGATAGCACATATGTATTATAATATTTTGAGTGACAATTTAAAACAGTCTGCTGAAACAATGGGGTTAGGTCGGACTTTCAAGGTCCAACAAGACAACGATCCGCAGCATACAGCAAGGGTAACTAGAGAGTATTTTGAATAAAACGAAGTGAGCTTACTGGAATGACCTTCAATGTCACCTAATCTTAACCTCATTAAACATTTTTCGGATGAATTATACCGCAGGATCCCTATTTCGGTCAGGCGCAACAGAAATTTATTTTAAAATAAAGTTCTTGAAACATGTTCGACTATACCAGACAAAATATTACAAAATCTTGTAGAATCAATGCCTAGACGACTCAAAGCAGTTCTGCAGAATAATGGCGATCATACGAAATATTAAAAGTTAAGATATTAGCAAAGACATAATCCGTAAAATAATTTTTCAACAATTTCAACTAACTTTTGGCATCGTATCTTCACTGTTATATTTACATAAATTGTAATTATTAAAATTGTTATGATTGTTTTATTAATAGAAATATTCTAAATTGATTATATTTTAATAAATAGTTATTAAATCCACGATTTTATTTGGTTATATTGTAGTTTTTTTGCATTTCTTACATTATTGATGATTTCAACTAACTTTTGGAGGGCACTGTATATATATATTATATATATATATATGTACTTATTATGATTCATAGGTGGCGCTATCGTTCATCTTCGAGAATCTTCTAACTACCAAGTTAAAAGTGATGCCGGAGGCGTGGCCATTCTTGAAACCTGTAAATAAGAAGCAAGTGAAAGATTACTATAACGTTATTAAGAAGCCTATTGATATGGAAACTATTGGGAAGAAGATTCAAGGTACATGATAATATATACAAGTTTTGGCAATATTAACCTATTATTAACTTAGCCTTAGTTTGACGTTTTGTTTAATCCGTATTAATCCGTATTAATATTATCCCGTGGGATACCAGCCTCTTATATATTCTACTAGCGACTTACCCACGCTTCGCTCGCGTTCGTGTCTGGGTACATTTTAATTTTTTTGAGCGAAACCCTAATTCTTTTTCTAAAATAAAAGTAGCCTAAGTTATTCCTTATAATATCAGCTATCTGCCAGTGAAAGTCCCGTTAAAATTGGTGCAGCCGTTTCGGAGATTGGCCGGAACAAACAGACAGATAGACAGACAGACAAAAATTTTAAAAATTGAGTTTTTCTTATAAATACCGTATATAATTTGCATTTAGTATATATCTGTTATTTTGACATTACAAACAGACACTTTAATTTTATTTATTTGTATAGATTATACATTAAGGTAATTTAAATGCAATTATTCAACAGCACACAAATATCACAGTCGTGACGAGTTCCTTCGCGACATACAGTTGTTGGTAGATAACTGCCGCGCGTACAATGGCCTCAACTCGCAGTTCACTCGCCAGGCCGAAGCCGTGTTGAAGGTCACGCAGGAGGCCTTGGAACAGGTATGTGGTATGGTGGTTAATCTAAGAAAGTATTATGTGAACTGTCACCAATTGTGTTTAGGTATAGTTGCTATATGGATATATGTACAACAATGTAAATTCAACCTTAAATGCAATATTTAAAGTTATTAAAAAAATAAATAATTAAAAGCGCGCTCAAATGTTCAAATAAGCGCTCATTCGGTGAGGGCATTTTTTTTGTCGCTGATTCTGTATCTAGTACTTTTTTGATCGATAAAAAATAAACAATTAAATTTTAAGTGTTTATGAACTACTCCAATTCCGACAATTTAACAAAAAAAAAAACAGCTTTAAAATATTATTGTATTATGGTTTTTTTAAGTACAAAATTAATTGTTACATTAATTTTATATATACATACATGACCATTTTACCATTCTAATTATTATCTAGCGAGAATGAGGAAACTAAAAGTAGTATAAGATATAGAATATAATATTAATATATTAATATCTAAAAAAAACGCTCCTCTTCAGTTCGACGAGCACGTAAGTCAGCTAGAGGCGAACATAGCGCGAGTTCAACAGAAGATGTTAGAAGATGCAGAGCAATCCGACTTGGACGACGACCCACACCCCACGCCCGATGAGAAGCGCGGGCGGGGGAGACCGAGGAAACACAAGCCTACTGCCTCTACGTCTACTGATGGTCTGTTGCTTTTCTATTTGTTTTTATTTATTTAATTATGGACTTAACAAAAATACACAAATTGTACCAAGGAGGTCTAAATCCAACTGTTATCATACTTATAGGTAACCACGACATGCATAAACAGTTACACGGAGCATTTAAAAATTAAAAATTAACAGTACTATAAATTATAAAAAAAAATATTAAGACACTCTTACATACATACATATTATGAATATAAACACCCATGACTGGAGTACAAACATTCGTGCTCTTCACACAAATGAATGCCCCCAGCGGGACTCGAACCCGCGACCGCTGGCGCAGCAAGTAGGGTCTCTACAAACTGAGCCAAACGTGTCGTCAAAATCACATAAAATTCGTCAAATACGAGAAATTAATTTCAATATATCATACATTAAAATACTGCATAAATAAGCAAGATTGCATGATCTATATAAATGGGTCAACTTTATATGTTGTGTGTTAATTATTGTTTTGCTTTTACAGAGGCAACACCAAGGAAGCGTGGCAGACCAAAGAAGGAAAATAGTCTAGTCGATGGTAAGTCCATTTCATGCTTATTTTTTTTATTCTTTTTTGTATATTTTTTTTGTTTATTCAGTTATTTGAGTTTTATTTACTAAGTAATGTTTTTGTTTAGATCTCCAATACTCAGACAGTGGAAGCTCAGGTCTTGAAGAGGTGGAACAGAAGGATGCTGCTGAAGCGATGGTGCAATTATCAGTTCGTCCTGGTAAGTCTCTTTTCTTGTGACAAAATCATTTTTATTTGTTAAATTTATAAATATAATAATAATTATTATAAATGACACTTTATGATTCTGGTAACCCATTGGTAACGTACATGTGTGAAAATTCAAGTCACGCACATTCAAATTCTGACCCTTAATTCTGAGATTTTTAGGTGGAATTCTGCTAACCCATTTCCTACTAATCCTCCTCAGTTTGATAAAAAAACTTATGCTAACTAACAGTGAGACGGTTAAAAATCTGAATTTTCATAATTGTTAATATTATTATTTTTATTAATACCACTCAATTCCATAACACTGGCAATAATTCCAACAGAAGATGACTTACCAAGCGACCAGCCGTTCGACACGTCAGAGTTCCTCATCAAGCGTGAGCTGCCGGACGAGCCGCCGCACATGACCGACGACCTGGTGGACCTCGACCAGCACAGTCGCGACTACACCTTCCCGGCTGTCGTTAAGGTATTGCTTCTTGACAACTAACCTACCCGGCTATCGTTAAGGTATTGCTTCTTGGTAGCTGACCTATCTGGCTGTCATTAAGGTATTGCTTTTTGGCAGCTGACCTACCCGGCTGTCTTTAAGGTATTGCTTCTTAGCAGCTGACCTACCCGGCTGTCATTAAGGTATTGCTTCTTGATAGCTAACCTACCCGTCTGTCGTTGAGGTATTGCTTTTTGACTGATGTATCTGTCAAATATATAAAAAAATAATGTATGTATCGAATAATTCATCTTAGAGATATATGTATATATATAGCATCTCGATGACACAAAAAGCATGCAAGTAATCAAGTTTTTGGTTATGAGATGAGAAATATAGTTCTAATAAAGATTTTATATTTTACAAATAACCGTATCAATTCGATGCTGTAGCGAAGATTATCCTTTTTTGTATTGTATTTGTAGCCTGTTTTAGGTATTTTGGGAACGGATTTTTATGATTCACTTTTTTAATATATATATCATAAGGAATAATATTTTTTAGAAAAAAAAAAGTATTTTTTAAATCGTTTGAAATTTATATATTATAATTTTTAAACAAAAAGGGATTATTCCATTTATTATATTACACCTGATAATTCATAGGAGGAGCCAATAGAGCCAGACATGAACATGGACCCGCCGATGCTAGAAAGCGTGCCCGGGGAACACCCGCAGTTCAAAGAGGAACCGCTTGAGAATTGGCAGGTACGTTTAGACTTCAATTTTATTTAAAGGTTTCACATGAAATATAAAACAATAAATCGTGAACTACTTTAATATTTCCATGCTTTATTTGTCACGTCTTTTAGAATACTGAATTATAAATATTTTGGTGTTATTTTAATTAGCCCATAGCAGAATTGACTTCCATTAATATTATTAGAGTTGGGCCGAATGTGGCTTAAACCAAATACGAACTTAAGCTGAATATTTGGTGATAATAAAAAATTCAGCCGAACTTCGGTTCAATTTCAATGCAACTTCTCGAGTGTGATACGTTATAACCCTTTAACAATAAAAAATACTTAATGTTTCTGAGTTTTTAGTTTATGTTAAATATGCAAATCTTTTTGTTTTAGCCGGATCCTGCTATCCAAGATGATTTGCAAGTTACCGACAGTGAGGAAGAAGCAGATGGGCTGTGGTTTTAATAAATGTACTGTAAAATTAAAGTGTAAGAGAATATTTTTTTTAATATAATATGTATTAATGTTAAGATTTGTACTAATTTTAGTAAGGTGCATAACTGTTGGAAATAAAATTATGACTATATACAAAATGAATTTGTTTTATTTCGGAATTAAGACTATGATATAATAACTTGTTTGTTGAATATAAAATACACGTAAATACGATTGTTTTCAATTGTATCAAACATACAGTATTAAATTATTTAGTTGAAATAGAGTGAAATTCGGAATGAAGATAGCTTAATATAATGTATTCTGCGTTAGGTATATGTATGTTGAATGTGAAATTATTGCGAATACTCCTGTAGAAGTTCGTAGAACGAAAAGCTTTAAGAAACATTTTTATATATCGATACCTTTGAGTTTATTTTTGCGTATAAACGAAAGCCCTACTTTTCAGGAGAGCAAAAAATGTTTTTTTTAAATCATATCTTCTTTGTTCTAGAACTTATAAAAAACTTTCAAGGTAAAATATTCTTATAATTGTTGGATGAAAACGGTCAAAGTATCAAAAGTCATATATCTCCTTTCGTTTAAAAATGAGCTTGGATTGACGTCCTGCAAAAAAACAGTTTAAGGTGATTACGATCATAAAAATTCACCTGAAAATAACTTTCATAATCATATATTTATTTTAAGATTTTTTGCTTTATAAACCCTTAATATTGTTAATAAATAATAGAAATAATCGGATCCTTACTATTAAAAACAATATTATTGTTTCCAGAATGTAAAGGAATTAATTAATTTCAATCCTATAACAAATCAATAATCGATTAATAAAATTAAACCACTTGAATTTATGAAAATAACGTTCGCAATTATAATAATTGTACCAAAACATAAAAATGAGGCTAAATAACAATAATCAACATTCTTAAACTCAACAAAAGACAAACATTCACTTAAACCGTAATCAACACTTAAAAAGTATAGGAACTAATAAGTTTTTAAATTATTTATAAGTCTGATTCATATTTAGTTGTAGTAAATTCAAAGCTCGAAGAATTTTTCATTCCTTTTATAAGTTTACTATGTTTTACATCATTTTTTATTTTTTTATAATAAGTAGGTATCAAACACCTGTACAATAGTAAACTGAAATAATTAAAGAAATGAAAAATTGTTGAAACTGTGAATTTACTGCAATATATATGAGTCATGATTTTTTACCCAATAGTCTAGTCAACAGGTGCTTTTTGGGTCAAACTTTTTTCTCCGTCTCCGAAAAATATGAACGAGGTATCATTCGATTTGGAATAGCGTGTTTTTGAAAAATTTCAAGAGCCGCTTGCAAAAATTGTAAAAGTTATTAACAATTAACTGAAAAAAATGGGGTTTGGTTTTTTGCAAATATCTCAGAAACTATTTGACATTTTTCAAATTTGAAAAATTAATGAAAAAGAGAAATTTCCGAAAAAATATTCTACCTCCCGGAACTGTAGCACTAATATGTATAATTTTCCCAGAGGGTTGAAAATACGGTTGTAAACGGCGTTAGCCCCGCCCACTTTGGTCCTTTAATGAATAAATATTATTTAAACTTATTAAATATGAAAATTAAGAATTGAAAACATTCAGACATCTACTGGATAGATGAATGAACAATAATCCGTGGTCAAAAATTTTTTATCGCGATTTTTCTATTAATTTTTCATTAGTTAATTAACAATTTTGTCCTACTTGAACATTGCAAGTGCAATAATTGTTAAACAACAAATCTGAGATTTTTTTTCCTTTTTGGAGCTATTTTTGAAAGGTCTCAGAAGAGATTCCCGTAAGAAAAATTAAAAAGTTGTTATTTTTCACTTTGTTATCAACAATTTACTTAGGTTAAAAATTAAAAAGTTCGATTAATCATTGAATTCATTGTTTATACGCCAACACACTTTTGAACATGTGGATTTACGTCGTTGAAATCACATTTTGGTTAAGTAAAACTTTTAACACGTTATAGTGTAAAAACCATTTTGGTTTAACGTATGACTTTACGCCTTGAGTTGAAAAAGTTATGGTTGGTACACCTTAACAAAACTACAAAATATATCGATTTGAATTTTACACCAATATTTTATGCTCTGAATGACTTTTTGTCCAAATATTTTTAGGTCGTATAAAAATTTTTTTTTGTGAATTTCGATATTTCGAGTATACAGATCGATAGGGAAAAAATTCTTAGAAGAATGATATATATGTATATCTCCTTTTGGTCAAAATGGTTTATACGCCAATTGAATCCAAAGGTATCGATATTTTATACTAAAGAAGAGACTAGCAAAGTTTATTTAAATTTCTCGAACCTTCTCAAACATTTTATTTGAGAAACGCGATATAAAAATTATACAAACTGCTGAGTCGAAGTTCCATTACATTCGCTAAGCACATAAAAATCCTTCAATAACAAACTCGATCAAGTTACGCAAAAAACAGAATTAAAAGATTACAAATTGTTACATTTATATTAATTTTAGTAACTTTTCCTTTTTATTTTCAGATATTTAATGAATACCGTATTAACCTAAAACGTCGAGAAAATAGGTACTTATCGAAACAATTGTTTGTAAATTGAAAATAGCTATAGCTATAATGTTCTAGAGCATTTCAAAAACCCTTAAAACAAAATATATTTATTTTATCAAAAATCGAATTCGTGGTCTCCAAAGTGTTACGTTTAATTTATTTCAATATGACGCTTTCTTTATCCGTACCTGTGTTAGAATCAATTCCACAGATTTGTCCTATATCCACCAAAGTCAAAAACAACTCGTAAGATTATTTAGCACTGAATATTCAATAACCGTGATGCCTAACACGGAGCTCGAACCCAAGTACTAAGTATATCAATGAAGACACTCAGATCTCACTAATGGAGTAATAAAGCAACAAAGAAGCAAAGACGTTTCGTTAAGAAATAGTAGTTATTTTCTTTTTAACATGAAAGATATTAAAACAGCTTGAAAAACATCTCCATATATTGTACAAGCGTTCTCGTGCAATACTTTACTTTGAGGCGCAGTTTATATAGAATTAAGTGGCTGCCCGAGCTAGCTTTGACTTAAAATGTTTATTATTTTAGTAATTCATCTACATACTCAAATTATATTTGACATTACAATCATATGTACAGTGTAAACTGTACATCTACAGATTATAATCTATAGGTACATAAAGAAAATTCTGAGTCGCATCGGTACATTAAAATATTTTTTGGAAAATCTTATTGAAATAGTCATTATTATCGATACCGAGGCTGTATGATGTATCTATAGTTTTTAGAATTTTTGTCTGTCTGTCTGTCTGGGAATGCATCACGAGAAAACCGCTGGACAGATTTTGATGAAATCTGGTATGATGATAGCTGGTCAACATATAGGATACTTTTTACTGCGGGATAATACTTCATCTTTGAGAAGTCTATACTAAACGTTAAAACGTTATATTATTGTTATTATAGTATGTTAATTACGTTAAACATGAAGATTTTAAAATTGTCCATTATAATATAAGCACCATAAGCACCATAAGCACTACTGGACTGGTTTATGCCACGTTAAAATTATTTATCACATATCAATAAATAAAAAATTGAAACATCCAACACTTAACTAGGTTGGAGGGGTTGAACTAGCAAAAAAATTGCAGTTCAGTTTTCCGTATCCACGCGATATATGACTCGTAGGATGCCTAACAGCGTTCAATCACGTCCGTGCTCCCATTTTACAAATCAAAAGTTTTGGTTGTTTTTGAATCAAGAGTAACGTGTTTAATTTTTTGTGAGTGGGTTGCCAGTAGGGTGACAGGGGGCTGATTCAGAGCGTGGGGCCTTTGTTGTATTTGCTAAATTCCTATTTATGTGAGATGACTCCATTTTTATGGTTCCGAATTTCCGAAAATATTATGAAATTGACTCACTAAGAAAATCTTTGGTTTCTTTGCAATATTATTAAAACTTTTAATTACTCCAGCTCCACACATCCGGGCTCTTATTACAGGTAAGTACCTGGGCGCCTGAGTTTCGCTCGTATTTTTTATATAGAAAAAAAACTAAAAACTTGAATAAATACAAAAAAAAAACAAAAGTAAAAACTTTGTATCCGACCGGGATTCGAACCTGACCGCCTGTGTTTGTCAAACTTGCGCCTGGGCCGCTTGACGAAGATGCTTATGCCTGAGCGTAAGAAATTAGCGACCATATTTTGCATAGAATAATGCGAAGAAAACCGCATGAAAACTCGAAAACACGCGTTTTCCCAGACATAAGACTAATCTAGGTCGATTTTTCGGCCCCGAAAAAATCCACATACCAAATTTCTGCGAAATCGTTAGAGCCGTTTCCGAGATCGCCGGTAAATGAATATACAAGAATTGTTCGTTTAAAGGTATGAGATTATGACGTACTTAGTATAGGTTACTAGGACTTACATACCTACTATATAACATACATAAATGTATTTTATATAGTAGGTACACATTAGTAATTATTATGTATTAATGGTTTTTACGTCATACAGATTTATATAATTTGCATTATAAATACTTTATATTTATTTTAAATGTCCTAATAAAAATAAAATATGTACCATAAAAGGAGGATGTAAAAGATATCGTACCTAAAGTGATATTTGCATCGTCATTCTTATGAAAAATCTTTTTGACGTGATTTAATATTACGAAACGTACAATAGGTAAAAATATATATAATATATTTTATACCTATCGAGAGTCGCCCAGGCAGCTGCCAACTTGTTATAAAGGAAATTTGAGTTTTTGTTAGCTTTTAAAAAGGCACTATCCTATGTACCTTCAGATAAATTGGAAAATACATAGTGAAACAAAAAAAAAAATACGCAATAGCCTAACATTGCTTGGTTATTTGAAAATTTAGTATAATTATCCTAAGCTTAAGAAGTCGTAATTAAAGAAAAACTACAAAAAAAGACTTTCATAAACTCAGTTATGTGTTATACTTTTGAGTGTTAACTGACGAAATTAACGTGGAATGCAGGGTGGATTTTTAAAACATGGTCAGTAAGGGCAGGTACCTTAACTGATATAGTTACAGGAAAACGTTCTTAAATAGGAGACCATTCATAAATTTTTAAGATATTTTGAACTGCATTCACAGATTTTGGGAAAAATGTACAGTTAGCGAAAAAAATGCTAAAATACCAAAAAAAAAATTATGTCAATCGATCCTATTTTATGTAGGTAGGGATCAAAAGACTCTATGGGGACCATTTAAGGTATGAGTACTAGAAACGATAGAAATCGCCAAAATCTTTTCCCATACATTTTGTACGGAAAAACGATTAATCAACTCGAAATATTCTTTGTTGCCAAACGGTCCTATTTCTTACTGTGATCAAAAGACTCTTTGAGGCCGACTGAAGTTTGAGTACAGAAACTACGGTAAGTTACAAGACCGCGTTTATACGCAGGCATTTTATGCAGCGGGCATAAGATAAATTTTTCAGTTTTTGCTAAGCCGGTCTCGTGGCATACTGTACCTAGAAGCATGAGTACCCTAAGTAGAAACTACCTAAGTAGAAAATCATAGTTGCATCGACAAATAAAAATAAAATTAAATTAAATCAACTGAACGCGTATTTTTAAACACGATATCCATACAAGAAAATTATCGGCTGCTACTTGCTCAGTAGGTATAAAAACGAGTTAAAAAATACATGTTTAAATAATTTAGTACATTTTTTTAGTTCTTATGTTGTAGAAGATTATGCATGCATGGATATCATCACGGTATTAAAAAAAAAAATATGTTTGGGGGAATGTCATATAAAAAAATATGAAATTTTTGTATACTCGTACATAGCGGCTTTCTTTTTGTTTATTGTTTAATGCTGTTGTTTTCTATAGTTTTTTCAATATTAGGTAAGTATTATAATCAATTATAATCTGTAGTTAAGTAATACGCGGAGTGAGTTCGTAGCTAATACGGGGGTAAACTTCCAACAATATATTTTCATGTAATATTTTATCACTATTGATACAGATAATAATTCCATTTCGATAATTTAATGCATTATACTAAAATGAACTCAGATTACCGATAACATATTTAAATGTACATTAAATAACAATTTATAGTTGCCTACTCTAAATAATTTCATATAAAGCTTGTTAGTTATGCAGTCCAATGGCTATACATAAATAATAAATAAGTGGGATATTAATGATGAATCGTTCGCTTTCAAAATCTTTAGGGACTTGTATGGTAATGTGGGCATAATGATCATATAGATTACATTATCAATATTAAATTGTTTTGGTTGCGAGTGTTAATATTGTTGCTTTTAATTAATGTTAGTGATCAGGCAGTGACGAAAAATCGACCATCATTCATTAAGTTTTAACGTTAAGGTTCTCTTGGCAAAGTACATGGGTAGTATATAATCTTCCTCAATAAATTGATTATTAATGAAAAAAAATATAGGTATAATTTTTTTTTTCAAATCAAATCCGTAGTTTCATAGATTACACGTCTCGTGCAGACAAACAAATAAACTTAGCAGCTGTATGTTTTAGAATGAAATTGGTGAGGGTTGCAGGCTATATAACATCACGCAGCAGCTTTTAGAAGCGGAGTAAATTATGCATAGATAAACTACGCGAGCGAAGCCCATAGCAAGTCAATGAATTTTAGCTTTTTATAGTCCTTCTTCAAATTAACTTTAACTATACCAAAGCTACTTGTAATATTCTTAGAAGAAGTGCAAAGTTCTCTCTTCACATAATAGATTATTAAAATAACAAATACCATTTCTTTTTTTAAGTCGATTATAAAGTAACTTTTTTTTTTTCAAGTAAATTGGATGTTAGCATTCAAATGGACAGATAGGATTTAAATTTTAACTTGAAGTAAATCTTTGATCTTAAATTGCCTATGTCCATCAAAGTGCACTAGTCCAATTTCTAATTGATTACATTGTAGCTGCTACTTATCTATTATAATTAGGATTAAGTGTCAAATAAATTACATTATAATATTAATACACTGAATTAAATCTAGAAATTATAAATAGCCTTAAACAAAAATGTTCAATCTAGACACATAGGTAATAGGTATATTTAACGTTCGTTTTTGCTTGTTGTGTATTAACGCTAGCTGAAAATTATGGGCAAATGGTTAATTTACTCTAATCTGGATCTATATATCTCTATTATATAATTTAATGTAAAAAATAAAGTGTTCAAGAAATTTATTATTATAAGAAAATAATTAATTTTTAATAAAAAATCGTGTAAGCTTATTGAGGTTTCATTGGTTATTTAAAACACTGTATATAAACTAGCTTTGTATAAATATCTATATCTTGTCTTGTTTTTATTTAGGTAAACGGTTTTTTTACTAAATTACCTATTAGGATAGGCAAGAGGATTAAAAATATATTTTATTACACCAATTCATTTAAAAATACTTTCTACAATTAATTTCGTTTGTCTTCTCGATCGAAGGTAAATCTCATTATAATCTCATTATTATTGTTAATTTATTCATGCGGTATACTCGGCTGACGTAACATTACGTCAGCTTGATAAGCAGCGATAAGTTGACAACGGCAACCTCAGCAGTTTTTACGTACTATAAGGTCTTTCTATCTATTGTGTTTTGAATTTAATTTGTAAAGTACTTAACAAAATAATATTGTATTCAGCCCTATTTAACGTCCCACTGCTGGGCACGGGCCTCTCTTCAATACGAGGGGGATTAGGCTATAGTCCATCACGCTGGCCAAGTGCCGGTTGACGGACTGTAATAAAATAATACTAATTCTATTTATTTGTCTGATTTTAAATAATATTACCTATGGGTATATAGTACATATATCATCGTAGATACTTCATAATTTATAATGTCCTAACGGCGACGGTGGAAACCCCACTCAGGCTAATCAACTGTGTAGGAGATATTGCAGTGCATAAATATGTATACAAGCACAAGTGCACTCTTCTTTTTTTTAACTTTCATATCTTTCATCCGGTAAATAAGTCCATAATTCGAAAAGGCGAGAGATAAGGCGCAGGACCGACAGCTTAATGTGCTCTCCGAAATACGAGGCCGCCAGCTTCCAGACTGCTACTAAGTATTCCGTGACAGAAAAACTTTGTAATTAGAATAACTAAAAAATATAAAAATGTTAGCAAATCTAATAAATAGATATCTAGATCAGACCTAGGTCTGTTTTGTTATTTCATGTTCTCCAATAAGAAGCAAAGTTCATTATAGTTTGATTGTTGAGAAACAATAATAGTAATATGTCAACTATTAAACTGTATAGTCATTATATCTATGTAGGGAGAATCCTATTACTTATCATTTGAAGATAACAATAGAATAATAAGCTTAAATGATCAAAGGCTTTCTAAGCTTGTTATGGTTCATATTTATTATGTCTATTGTTGTTTAAATATTTCAGTTGTTATCTTTCATATTGTAACCTATTCATTGATAGCGACTGGTCTTAAATTAATTAATGCCGTGGTAAAGGTATGTATAAAATTAAGTTTTTTTATACGAACTATTTCTTTACCAGCTTTGTTATGTACAATCTCTAGAAAATTAGGAATGCATTTAAAAAAGATTCTAAGGATGCACTTTTTAATGCACATAAAGATAATAAAAACTTTATACACCAAGATGAACAAATAGTATAAGCTACAAATAGGTGGAATCCTAAAATTAAAATAAAATATTCTTTCTCCTTGTTTACTATATTTATGAGTGATTTAAGAAAAGATTTTGTAGACATTTAATCTCTAAGTGTGTCAAGAACGAGCCACATATTATTATGGATAGAAAATAAGGAAAACCAATTTGTAGTGGTTTATTTTTATCAATATTTCAACGAGATTTGCAAATTGCAAATTTTCTATAGTTCCATAAATTATCTTCAAACTACTCCTGAAGCTAGCGTTATTTTACTTAAACTGCCTAGGTAGTGTAGGGGCTAGCATGCACGGCTGCACACTCGGAGGTCCTGGTCCTGGGTTCGAGTCCCGGGTCGGGCCTAGTTTAGTTATTGAGTTTTTCTGTTTAGTAAGTCTCAGTAACAGCCTGGAGTTGGGAAGTTAGCGGTGTTTCACCCCCGTGCCTCGGAGAGCACGTAAAACCATCGGTCCTGCGCCTTAACTCTCACTGGTCATGTCCAGTAGTCGTCCCACCGGAGTATGAGAGTGACAGGAATAGAGAGTGCACTTGTGCACTATAATATCTCCTGCGCAGTTAGCTAGTCTCAATGAGATTGGCCGTCATGGCCGGAGTCGGTCAGGAGAACTTATTATTATTTTACTTAAAGCTTGTTTACTAGCCCCTCGAGGACCGCGTACACGCCGGCGTGTACGATAACAACTGAATTCTCGGAAATTCGCACGGATTTCTTAGAATTTATCCTTGGAGAGACTACAAACAATAACTTCAGATAATGTATTTATATATTATATATTTGAAGTTCTAACGATCTTTTGAGCCATCAATTCTAAACTAGACATATCTGAACCATTTATAATGAATACAACTTCACTTATTTTTATTTTTGATATCATTATGACTGGGTTTTCTGTTTAGTGTAAAAAAGTTGTTGTCTTTTAATACTATAATTTACAATATATTACGTAAATTACGTTTACTAGCAACTTGTGCTTGTCCTTGTTTTGCCAAGAACAAATTTTGCGCTGAAATATGCGTTCTATTAATTCAGCTAAAAAACATAAATATTAAATATCAAGTTTTTATTATTTTCTGTCAAAAAATATTGTTTTTTATAGCAACCTTTTCGGAGATAAAAAGTACCCTATATGTTGTCTAAGGGTCGCATCCTATTATTGTATACCTAAAATTTGATCAAAAATCCTTCCCGTAGTTTTCACGGAAAACGCGAATAAGATAACACACACATAGAGAGTCTGATATTTTTAAATAAAAATGCTTTTTTGGTATTTATATGCATTTGATTATGCTTATAAACACCAAAAGAGCTTATTTCAATATTTTTTTTATAGATAACATGGAAAAGTTGAAATGGTTTTGACAGGTCTTTTACAAGACAAAATTATTCACCCTTATAACAAAAAACTTCTTACAATAATCAGTGCAAAACCAAATATCTTGTATTTTTATCATCAAGGTATAATATTTATTTCTCACGAAGACTGAATTGGAAATGTTACATTGCTTATATCTGACAGCCATCCATTTGAAATTTTCATATTATAATAAAAGCGTAATGCACGAGTGTTGACAAGCGCATGAATGATTTCAGTGAACATGCCTTCGCAAATACATGAAATATTTAAAATTATTCGAAATGAAAGTACTGACAATGGAAATGCTAAGATAAGATCGTGGATTGTTTTCTTTACGTTGCCTTTTAATTTTTTAACAATGATTTAAGAGGCCGTATACGAAATCAAAACAAGCGAAATTAGTTATTTCGCGCACACACACACACGCACTTAGCGTTCTGTCGTGTGTGTGCGTAAGTCCGAAGTCGCCGTTTGGCGATTAAACCGTTTTGATCCTTTAATATTTTTTATGAGTATATTACATTCACTCTCATGGATTTGTCAATTGAAATAAAATACCTGGTAATATAAAATTAAGCCTTTATTTATCGCTACTTATTATACATTCTTTATTGCACAAATAAAAAAGTAGTCATACAAAAAAATACATTGAAAGTGACGTGAAAGAAGGTGGACTTATCTCTCGCTATAAGAGATCTCTTCCAGCCAACCCATGTATGTGGGAAATAGTGTTAAGTAGCGGGATAGAAAGAGAAAGTGTCGAGAAAAATTGTAAAGTATATAAGTGTAAAAACATAAATAAAACAATAAATGTATATATTGCTATTAAATATGCGGATGCTAAAATTTGCAGATGTAAAAATGTCTGCTAATAAATACATATAATAAAATTCTAACTAAGTCGAATCTGTAAGTTAAATACTTTTTGGAAAATCTTATTGAAAAATTGAACTAAAACAAGGACCTATTTTGCTTGTGCCAGAACTCTTTATCCGCTTATCGAGTCGCAGTGAAATGAATCATTCTAAAAATTTGCGGATGTAAAAATGTCTGCTAATAAATACATATAATAAAATTCTAAGTCGAATCTGTACGTTAAATACTTTATGGAAAATCTTATTGAAAAATTGAATTAGCTTTTATTTCTAATCATGATAAAAATGTCAGCATAACAAATATTGAGATAAATATTATTTTTCCACAAAAAACGATTCCAGAAGAACATACACATGCAATTCTTTTATTCAAAAAGTTTCTTTCGCATGTCGTGGACAATTAACCGTATAATTTACTTTCTTTGTACTTTACTAGTTTTTCGTTTTAACTTTTTAACCTCTGAAAAAACATATTTTTTAATAGATTAAAGTAAGTAAACTTTATCCATAAAATATCTTTACTTGGTTTATTTTTTAACGTTCCCTCGTAATTACTAAACGACAACCGATTTTGATGATTCATATATAATTACTTACAAAAGTATCAAAAATTCACGTCGCGCTACACACGTCGCTACACTTCGATACGTTGCGTGACGTCAGTAATTGCGCTAGCGCAGAACGATACATCCACCCTCTAGAAACGCTCAGCGCGGACTGCTGTCTCGTGGCTTGCGTCGAGTAATATATATTGCGAGTTTCAGTCGTTTTAAAAGATTTTTTTTGGAAAGTATAGTTTTTAACATTTTAATTTTTTTTTATGAAATGAATAGTCCTTGAACTGAAGTTTCTTTCTGTAATTTTCTTTTTATGAACGAGAGTTCTATGTAGCCTAGTGTACCAGAAATACTTTGCGCATTTTCTTTAAAATTTGTCTGAGTTTAATATTTATTTACTCAACTATTTTATATAAAAGTAGTAAAAACTGATTCATACATTGTATAAAACACTTTTACAACAATACACTGTATTTTTTTCATATTATTTAGAGGTCAACACAAGCCGTAAGTGATGGTATCCTAAACCTCTTACACAAAAAATCACCTTTCAGTCGCGGTTTTGATGTCAATAATTCAAAACTAAGTACTAAAAATAAAAAAGGGGGCCATTCATTAGATTATAATTAAAATGACCTTTCATATTATGTATATAAACTTATAGAAAAAATATTTTATAACTGTGAAATAACGTTCGTAAAATAGCGTAAATCAGCGAATTCGGCAAAATTTCATATACGGCCTCTTAAGTAATGACGTATTATATTAGGGGTTTAGCTATATTCACAAAACTATATTAATAGCACTGTTAATTTAATAAACTATAAACTACAAATATAAACTTAAAATAAACTAACATAATAATAATATTAATTAATTCTACTAATATAACCTCAAAATCTATTTGTACTAACCTTAGAACATAACTGCCCCTATTGTCCAGAGGTGGACGTTAATAGCTGCGACACAATTTATACTAATGCAGCTACTTACGATCTAATTATTTATAATATTTGTATGTTATTATGTTCAATAAAAATCTTAAAAAATCTTAAATCTTAAAATTGAGATAAAGGTAGCGAGTTCGATTTCATCTTTACACAAACGCTAGGAATTGCAATTATAATGTACATTTATATGGCTAGACTCCTAACATCTTTCGAATATTTTATCTGTCATCTCTTTTGTTTGTTTTTCTTGTCGTCTTCCGTGTAACGTCACCAAATGTTTTTATTTATTAAATATATTATGACGCAAAGGTGCCTAAAAATAAAAATAAACCAATTCAAGAAATAGATCACGTATTTTTTAAGTTTTGAGTGTGATTCTTTAAGCATTGTAACAAAATGTAGCTACGTAGCGTTATTCCAAAAGAAATAAAACTGCAAAAAATAAATTCATATCGAAATTATTCCAATGAATCATCATAAATAATAAAATTAAATATCTTTAAGAATCATCTGAGCGTTCTTACTTCTTGCAGTTAACTCTATGTGAAGAAATACACAATAAATATTATTACTATTCGTTTTCTCACGTAGGAGTTGAAATGCTCGTCTTCTCCATTGGGTATTATTTCGACTAACAAAGGCTTCACGTGAGAGAACGAACGACTACTTATAAAGAAATAGTATATTTTGTGATATCCATATCCATGCTTCGTTTCAACTTTATTTTTGTTATTAAAAAAATATAAAAAACATGTTTTTAAAACGTCTCATGCACCTTCTTTTTATAATCTAATATAAAGCGTAAAGGAATTTTATTCAATTCTTTGCAGCAGCAGGAAAATTATATTTTGAGAGTTCTATAAATGTGAAAGTTTGTTAATTTTTCACATTTTCCCCTCTTTACAAAATTATATAGATTAAAAACGATAATATCATGATGTAAAACGCGTTATTTATCAAGTTTATCGCTTACTTTGAGTGTTCCCGATATTTCGTTACAAGCACTGTTACATATAAGCGCTATAGTCACGGGTGTTACTGATGTTTTTCCGATGTTAAAAATCCCGTTTTATACAATAAATAATAATATTGTCAATAACTATGAAAGTTTAAAGACTTTTAAAATAAAAATATTAAGTCTACCTAACCATTTAATTTCATGTTTTTATAAGTAGGTACTTAATCTATTGGGTTATTACATTTTTAGATTAGATTTTTAGATTACACTAAATGTAAACTTATATTAAACCTATTCGGTACTGTACTTTCATTCGCATGAACACGACGTAAACTGTGTTAAAAGTGCACCTAGAATTTTTAGCAGAAAATTTTCTGTTGTTCAATAAGCGTTCTTTGTTATTAACAGCTTTAGTGTACATTTTTTTAAAATTTTCAATTTCGTGCACAAACATTTAGTCACCAAGCTAGACAGCAGGGTAGAATTTTTGCTATCTTAATAAAATCATATTACTTAAGTAATTGAAGATTAAATGAAATTACTGCAAAACTACGTAGTAAGGCTTTGCTATTGTGGATATTGTATTCTTTTCATTTGTCGTTATTGGGCAACGCAATCTATTGATATGTTTAGAGCTAAGTATTCTGAAAATAACATTAAACTATTAGCACGGGAAAGCACTTCGAGGATAAACAGTGCGTAATATTCTTAAACAAGGACATGGTCGATCTATCTGCCAAGAATTCGTTCAATGGGTTACGCGTGTAGAGTCACTAATACCACAGATCATATAATACTATACTACTAACACTAAAAAATCTCACCAAACATATTCACATCCAAGTACGCAAACACGCACGAATGCAAACATGAACGTAAATTCAAAGAATCCTTTTCTAGCAGTTCTATTGATATCTATTCTATTATACACTAGGCTGCCAAAATTTCAAATCTTTACATCCAGCCAATTGTTAATTTTATATGAAATCTGTATTTTATTTACCAACACTACAATACACAGACTGTATTTATAATGGTTGTCATAAACAAAACAATTAGTGTATACATACATATGATATGTACGAGTATATATAAAATGAACGAGACTTTAAAAACCGTTGAAGAACTCTTTAGAATAATGAACGTACGGCTCAGGAAATAACCCTCTCACTATGATTAGGTTAACCATTCATAATTATGGATTTTAGGGACATGTAATAAAATTTAAAGACTTTTTAGGTCACTTGCCATCGACTTGTTTTGATATAAATAATTATAGTAGACCAGTGTCGATAATTTTTGAAACGAAAAAAATAATAGTAGGATGAAACCCATTGGAAAAGGAAGAGAATATAACAAAAATTAATGGAAAAATAATTTACGGGCGATGTGAGGTCGGGAAGTGGAAGGGGGAGGGGGGGGGGAAGGTTTTAAGGGTAAGTCCAATCTATTTCTATACCATTATTAATTATAACTGAATCAGCAGTTTAGGTGTGAAAACTTAACAAACAGAAAGAGTAGAATTGCTTTTTTTTTTCAAAAAGTATGGATTTGCAAAAATAATTGTTATGTAGCGGTGAAAGATTTATTTAGTACCGTTTTTAAAATGTCAATATTACTATACTAGTTACTTGCAATATAATATGTTAAATTATATTACAATTGTAGTCAGAGATGTACAACATAATATTATGGTCACCCTCTTTATGGCGTTCGATCTGCGTGTAATGTACCGACTGATTAGGTACTTTATGAAGTCAATACCTACTGATTCAAAATGGTGTTCCGATAACTCTGCTGATATTATAATTTTCTAGATACGAGTATACTTGATAATACGGTTAATAATTATGTATATACAGTATACTACTCCTGGGCTTTATATATAAATAAAAATGGTTAGTTATAGCTTATATCTTTTAATTCAGTTACTTTTTCAATGTAGTTTCATGTATAGGTAGGGGGAAGTACCATATATCTGGATGTCTGACCTATTAACTCTATCACACACCAATATTTTTAAAAATTCGTAATTTTAAACATTTTCATCTAAAACATTTTAAGTTATTATAATTAAACCCAAGTCCTATTTTCAAGCACAAGCGATAAATTAGGTAACAATTCTTTTGGTCGTAAATATTATTTTAGCAACTAAATTAAGAGAATAACGTTTATTATTATATATAATTATTGTAAGTATTCATGATGTAAAATTTCTATAGCAATAATGAATAGCATAGGATTATTTTAGTAAATATTTTTTTAATAAATAAAATAAATGGTTCTGCATTTATACTAGTATATACTTATATACCGTACCTAGATACAATACGAGTAAGTATATAGGTCAATTACAACAGGAATTTTTGTAGTTATAATTTAAAAAATAAAAATAAAATGGAGGTTGCTTACTATATACGTAAGAAAAACCACGAGATATAGGTACTTTTAACGAGACCCCATAAGAAGATGGAGAGAACCAATAAGATTGGCTACCTACTATAAAATTAGTATAGCTGTTCAGAGTTATCGCTAGTTTATAGCTAATAAAAGTTTCCATGAAAATTTGGAGACTGTCGAATTGCTGCAAGGATTCTTAAATTTTTCATACGTCATAATCAACATACTATCTATCTATCTAATATATTTAAACGAGCAATTCTTGTATATTTATATCTTTACTTATTTAATTATACCAGCGATCTCGGAAACGGCTTCAACAATTTCGCTGAAATTTGGTGTGTGGGACCTTTCGGGGGCGAAAAATCGATCTAGATTAGTCTCATGTCTAGGAAAACGCGTGTTTTCGAGTTTTCATGCAGTTTTCTTTTGCATTATTCTACGCAGAATATGCTCGATAATTTCTTACACTTATGCATAAGCGTCGTGGTCAATCGACCAAGGTGCAAGATTGACAAATCAATAGGTGTGTCTGAGATCGAATGTCGATCGGATACAAAGTTTTACTTTTTTTTATATTTACTCCAGTTTTTAGTTCTTTTTATCTAAAAAAATACGATATAACAAAAATGTACACCGAGCGAAGCTCGGTCGCCAGGTACTTACGCTTTATCACAGATCTCATAATACTATACTATATATATATTCTTTATTGTACAAATAAAAAAAATAAGAAAATAAAATACATAGAAAGTGACGTGGACAAAGGTGGACTTATCTCTATAAGAGATCTATACTATTAGTAAGTAGTAGGTTTTACGAGTATTAACACAAGCGAAGTCGTGTATTTTTGACTGTCACGTAATTTCAATCAAAGAAGAAAGGAAATGTAATATCAAGCAGTCAAATATATTCCAGTCAATAAAGCTTTTGTCTAAAATAGGAATAATGTTGAATTGAGTACGCTGTAGCAATAAGAAACTTTGATTAACTCTTCTTGAAATATAAATTATGTTCAGACCGTTTAATTCATCCTTTATTCTATTACAATAGTTGGTCAAATTAGTGAAAATTAACCCTATACAATTTAGATCTAGGTCATTGTTATTAAGTTCGTGTACATTACATACAATTTAAATAGCTCTTAATTATAATATGAAATGCCTAATGTAGATTTGAAACTTATAATATTTTTTAAAATCAATTTATATATATTCTATTATTTTATTTGAATATACAATGCAGATTTATACATACAGATTATACTCGTAAATTAAAAACTAAAAAAACTTTCGTTGTACTGCAACTTAATCATGCTTGAATATAATTTTTTAAACAATACGGATGGGCTCGACAATTGACTGGGGGAGTACTACCCTTTCACAGAATATTAACGTCAATTAGCTACCTCGTTATAAGGTAGGGTACATAGATGTTACATTTGTGACAAAAAACTCTTCAGCTGCTACAACCTTTTTCCCCCTCGGAATTGTTAGAGCATTTGATGTAGAGTTTTTCAGCGACGTGGGTTGTATAATTGTATATGCGACGCTGCAAGTACTATACTCTGTTCACGGAGAGAACCATGCAAAGCGCTTTCTCTGTCCCACATTTGCATACAAACTGATAAGGACAGAAAATTGTCTAGCTCCGCCCACTAACACTTGCAACTGGTTTGAAGTCATAGGACTCGTTCATGTTGCTAATGCTTTAGTGAGGAATTATTAATAATTTGTAATAAAATAAAATCAACATACGAATAAAATCAACATTAAAGTAAAATTAACGTTATTTTTTAATATTTATATACATTATTTATTAATTTTCACTCTCCGCCGTATCACTGTCATCTCCTACACTGATAATAAATCAGGTAACTACACGAGAGACGTTTGAACGGTACGGAATGCAACGATGGACTAATTATGACTTGCATTGTGATCGCGGCCTAAGCGTCTTATCTGCAAAGAATCATGTGCAAGCGCAAAATCTCAGTGCTTGGTTGATTCGGCGAACACAGTATAATATGGTTAAAATATCATCAGGACTGAGGCCCTTATCTCATGCAGAATAAGTGATGCTAGTGACATTTTTATATCTAAACTAAATATATTACTTGAAGTTTGTTGTTTGTTTATTTAAACGCGCCTATCTCTAGCAGTTCCACTTCGATATTAAAGAAACTCTTTGCATTTTATAACCTGCTAGCAACTTACTCCCTAGGGTTCGCAGATTTTGTTCACAATTTCATGGGTTTTAATATTTTTGCGCGGAATTCTTCTTCTATAAAACAAAATTAACCAAACTTTACTTCTTATAATATCAGCTATCTGCCAGTGAAAGTCCAGTCAAAATCAGTCCAGTCGTTTCGGACATTAGCCGGAACAGACAGATAGAAAAAATAAATAAAAATTGTTTTTCTTTTTTCTTATAAATACCGTATATACATACTTTCATATGCATTTAGTAAGAAGCGATTATATTACAAACAGACACTTCGTTTTTTTTATAAATTATAGACTTATTTAGAAAGGCTATGTAACGTAACTCTCGGGCAATTAGGAGTGGAGCAATTATAGGTAAAAAAGCCCCAAGCAAATGCGTGTTAAATTTTATTCAACATTTACTGTAGATGACACGTCAATACATCTAAAGAGAATCATTTTTTATTCTACGAGTATTCTCTAATAACACATTTTACAAACATGAAAGTTTGTGATGATATTTGGGATCTTTATCACTTAATCACGCGTTAGCCGTTAAATAAGTATAATGTATTTTCAATAAAATTGGCATATAGCATACTCGTAGATAGATCATGTCATGAACTAACATCTATCTATGCAGGATAATACTTTAATTTTATATTAACACGAATGTGCTTGTGAACTTATAAGATAATAAGCACGATAAATAACTCTTAGTCTTCAATAATTCTAAAATACTCCAGCAATATATATCTTTTTCGATACAAACATAAGTATTTTGTTCCACGTCCCGATTTACAGATTGATTCAGTTTTGCGTAAAAAAAGGAAACGGAAAAAACAGACGAGTTAAGAGTTCCATGAAATTGTGTCCGAGTCAACCAGAATAATAGAGACTGAAATAGTTAAAACAATAGAAAACCTTTTATTTTATACGCTGATTAAAAACAGTAAATATGGTATTTATAACATGAATTCCAATGGTTGTACTTTACATATAATATAATATGTATGTATTATGTTAATTATGTTTGTTTTTATCCGACTGTGCAACGCAAAGGAGGGTAATGTGTTTATCAGCATATGTATGTATATATGTGTATGTGGGTTTGTACCTTTGTGGCGCTATTTAAACCAAACGCGTAGGCCGATTTTAATAAATGATACGTCGTTTGATTCGTCATGATGGCGCAAATGTTATAGAAAGCACAAAAATTTGGAAAAATCAAAATGGCCGATTTTGGACGCCATAATGTGAAAAATAAAAAAATGGAAATTGACGAACTATGTCAAGTGGGGTATCGTTAAATAGATATTTAAAAATCATTTTTAGGTTTCTTTCATTATTTTTATTTTAAATAAGTGTTTAGGATATATATTGATGTAAAGTTGGTTAACAACCATTCTTGCTAATTTTCCTACTTAAAAATACTTAAAAAGCTGTAAATAAATAAATATATTATAAAATTAAAAAACCCGACTGCGTAAAAGCTTATTAAAAAGACGAAAACAAGTTTACGAAGGAATACAGTATTATGCAGTCGGAGACATACACGTTTCATCCTTGCCGCGAGATGTACATACTCGAATGTATGTCTCCGGACTCCGACTGCATAATACTATATTCCTTCGTGAACTTGTTATTGATTACAAATATAATTACGACATTAGTATATATTATAGCATAGTATACAACTTAGATCAAACTAATAGTAAATACCGTAAAAACAGAAAATAACAAAGAATTCTTAAGAAAAATAAGAAAGAAATCAAAGGTAGCGTAGCTATTACACTAAAATAGTACTCATTTACTAATTAATTGAGAAACATTTCTATTGAAATGTCTGAGGGAAATCCATTAGTATAATAAGAGAATTCTAACTATACATTTAATCCATGCAATTTTTCATTCAAGTCTCATTGAAACGAATTATACGGCTCTTTTGTCTGTTTATATACGATTTACTATATGCAGCTTATTATGGCGGTGCGTGTGAAACACAAATGAGAGTTGATTATTGGTGTTCCAATTTACTAATAAATGATGAATCACTCGGTATATTAGTGCCTAGGGAACATCAGTCTTTTACACTTACTAACTATCGTCGTTATTAAATTAGGGTGATCTCTACGAAGGTATCTTAATTTATGTATTTAGTTTCTCGATTTCTTATAAGAACGTTATAGATAGAGAAGTCAAACGTGTCATTTAAAAAATATATTATTATTGACACAAATATGTGTTTATTAATTAGTTTTTCCTAACTTTATATTGTAACGGTATAAAAGATTACCGTAAATTGTATAAGTATAATTTTTGTACTTAAAACTTTTGGAAAAGACATCTAAGTATTTTTTTCACGTCTAGTGTTGTTAAAGTTTAAACTAACATTTCTCAGAACCTATATCTTGTTAGTATGTACTAACTATGCAACTAAAAGAGTTGGTGAAGCGATGGCAGATCGTTACTTAATAAATAAGGTTTCCAATATAAAATTGACAGTAAAATATTGACACACATATTTCATGTTAATAATTCAGGAAAATAATTTAAGCCTCATTACTCACACTATTTTCGGAAATGCGCAGCTCATTTATATTCTTCTTCTCTTAAATTTAATTATTTTGGTTAAACATATATAGATATCCATAGATATTTAAAATTAACTGAGTTATATGATATTTATGTATATAATAATGTATTATGTCATGGAATAGAACTACTATTATAAAGAAGTGAAAGTTTATATGTGTGGAACCTATTACACATTTTAGTACTGAAATAAGATTCGGCCGTGCATGTTAACTTTTGAAATTTAATTTTGCCTTTTTTTTAAAGTCCATAAATAATCATTTCAATTACGAATGAAAATTCCATTTCTACGATTTAATATCAAGTATTGTTTATAACAGATAGCCGATCGATTTGATATGTTTAAGTAGCAATGTTTGTAACGAGAATGGAAACGGGTTCTATTCTAGTAAGGGACTAGTGTTTGCGTTGACGATACAAATGCTTTTTCTAGTTTCAGAAAAGAGCATTTTCTTAAATTACGAGATTGAAATAGATGCGGACGAAACGGGATATTATTATGTTATAGATAATATACGATCTTCATGTGAAGCATACATATATTATACATACATATAAAACGACATATGCAACGCACATATTCATCAGTACACATTATAAATTAATATCTCCGACGCGCTGAATTTGTGTTCGGACTAACCTCAGAAACTATTGTACGGGTTTTATATTGTTTGTTTTCATTAACAGAAAGAGAAATTATTTAGGAAGGTTATAATATATAAAATATTTATAAACATTTACCGAAAACACAGGTAGTTTACCCATGAATTAGGTAAGTGGGGAAATTCGTTATATTATAAATAAGAAGGGCTAATAGGGCCTCTAGTACATTGTAATACTAATTGAATAGGTTAAATCTCATTCCATCATCGTTTAGATAAAACGCAAGTAAGTACATTTCTTTTTTGACTTTTTCGCATATGCAGTCATTAAATATAGCGTAGGGTACCTGAAACCACGCTTTTATAGTTTGTCGTAAGACGACGAAACGAGAATTTTATGAGAAAATTTTGGACGGGTTTCATTTTACTAAAAAGCTTTCTTTATTTCGTAGCTTTCAGACTTCGTTTTCCTAAAGTAGTATATGGCTAGAAGTTCTTTTCCTCTTCTCTTATAGTTATAATATAGCTTTTTCTTTCAAGTGAAAAATACATCGATTTGTATGAGTCTTAGTAATGCTGCAAGGCGTGGCTAATTTTTAGTGGCTTAACTTTAAAGATCCATAATATCTTAATCAGTATAATAGTATGTATATAACTAGCGGACTATATACATAACTAACGGCTAGACAAACAAAACCAAATCTATCCCACGGAAACCGTACATTTTTCTGAAATAAAAAGTAGCATATTTATTATTCTGATGTATGAACTATATTATTGTAAAGTTTCATTAAAATCCAATCAGTACTTTTTGTGTACTAAGCTATATAAATTACTATAGTTTTTGAACTCTTTGATTTTCCGGGATGAAAAGTATCCTAAATGTTGACCGGGGATATAAGGTACCACCATGCAAAATTTAATTTAAATCGGTCTAACAGTTTCGGAGATTAGCCCGTACAAACAGACAAACAGACAAAACAGACAAACAGAGAAACAAAATTTGAAAAAATCAGGATTTGTTTTATTGTTCTTCTTACATCCCCTGACTCGGTTTTTAGCATTTTTTTCTATGTACAGACATTCGACCTCTACAGTTTTATTATAGTATAGATAGATTAGTGAAATATTTCTACTATTTATGGTAATAAAATCTCAATCTCGTACGAAAGAAACTGTAAACGCGCTTACTATGTATCATAAATAACTTTCCATTTTGTATTGTATATAGGTAGTATAGCAATTTAAGTCCAGCGACGGCCACTCTCAATATTGGATGAAGACAAAGAGGTACATTATGTGAATTGACTAACATTTTCAGTTGGACATAAGGACAATAAGCATAATGGATTTATAATTTCCCTTTATAATAATTTCCTCTGTAATGTTACGTTGTATGAGTTCTGGATTCGGAAATTAAAGTAAGTTTTTTGCACTACAGATGTTTTATTGCTTTTGTTTCACAAGAGTCACTTTTGGCGATTCACGAACACACGTAGCACATGCATAGATTTGGCCTAAATCAGTCACTCACACCACTAGATACACTTTCACTATGATTTTCCTTCGCTCTTCACTTTTTCGTATTTCTTTTTAATCTCCTCTTAGCTCTGAAATTCAACTGAGCTCTCAACACAATGCCGCCTTTTTAAATGCGTAAATAAAGAACATTCTAGTATTAGCAAACCTTTTCTAGTAATTTCAATTCCTTGCTGGAAAATGTTTTGCTCTTCTCTTACCCAGGGTATTTACGACTAACTGTTCTGGGTCGTTAATTGTCATACATTAACAACTGTCTTAGAATGTATTAAGCGTGCTTCAGAGGTGCCATTTTTTTGTGTGAATTTATCACACATTCTCCACGACGCAACAGTAAGCTTAACTTAGAGAACAATGTGATTTCTCGATCCGTTGTTCAAAGGATAATTAACGGACTATTCTTATAACACATAGGCTACTGTTAGGTACCTAAGAACACATCCAAACGAAGCGAGAGTAACTTGCTAGTTATATGTATATATTAATTCTAGCGGCTCAAACTCTCTTCGCTCGGGTTCGTCTCTAGACAAAAAAAAGCAAATAATATATCCCACGGGAACTATTTAATTTTCCGGGATGAAAAGTATTTAGGGTGTTGACCGGGAATATAAGGTACCACCATGCAAACTTTCATTTAAATTGGTCCAACAGTTTTGGAGATTAGTCCGTACAAACAGGGAAACAGACAGAAAAACAAAATATTAAAAAAAAACTATATTTATAAATAAAAAAATGTATAGTTTATCTATAGATTTGTTCTATTTCTCTTTTTACATTCCGCTGACTCGGTTTTCAACATTTTTTTTTATGTACAGACATTCGACCTTTACACTTTTATTATATTTATAGATAGGCGAATATGGGAGATATCTATGCGTGCCCAAACCATTTAAGTCTAGGTTATAATAAGTATTTCAAAAATTTGTGACTATTTTTGACGCTCCTATATCAGTATTAAGATTATTTTTATTACGAAGCCCTTGTTATAGTGATTTTCCCAATAATTGCTTTCATAAAGTCCGATGAAAAATATGTATTTTTTTTTTAATTTTCTATTTATGAAGTGAATTTATATCTATACATTAAGAGCGATTTAAATAAACAAATTTTTTTTTGCTACGAACTACGAAGTTTCTTAGATGTTTTTTTTTCTTCATTAAAAAAAATAATAACAGGCAAAAACATTGTTCCTTTAATACACATATATTCACTCGATTAGTGGCCATCTAGATTTTGATTATATCGAATTTTATTTTTACGTTTATAATCATAATTTTTTTAATATATATTTTTGCTCGCGAATATTTTAATTAAAATATGAGAAAGAAGTTATGTCTTGAAGAAAGACCAATATGCAATGTAGTGGCTGTTTATCGACAAAGGGGGTAAGTATTAGTATACATTATAAATAAAATAGGCCAATTTTTTTTTAACTTAAAACTTATTGAAAAGAAATATAATAATGATATAGATAATTACTAAAATCTAAAAAATAATTTGATAGGTCCTAGGTACTAGTCATCACACCACTGTCCACATCAATATAGGGAATTGATCAGACTCAAAAATAAAATCGTAGGGCATTACATATTTAGTCAAGTTATATTTATATTTTTTTGTGAAAATATATACGTCTCTAATTGCATTTGTACCGAACTTTAAAAATAATACACACTATATGGTAAATAATATATAAGGCTTATTGCACTATTTAATAATTAGTGGTTATTTAGTTCAATTTTAATGATTTCAAATCAAAATTATAATATGAAAATGACGGCAACGTGTGATTAAAGTTAAATACTAATAATTCTCATAATGTGTTGGTTTAATTATACACATGAAAAACTATTCATTAAATACGTTTAATGCGAACATGACAATAGATTAAACGTAATATTTTCATTTGGTAGAAATTATTTGCAACGCTTGGAGCAATTCGAGAAAGCTATTTTGGCATACAATGAAGCTTTGCGGTGGAATGTAAGTAATGAATATTTTGTAAATGATATAAATTTTGTTTTGCGTGTTTATTATACTGGTTATGCTAGATAAGCAATGTTGATTTATCGTGCTCTATTTATTATGATTTACTGTGTGTAGAGCATTTGTTATATATATGGACCATTATACTATCTTAGTATTACAAATTGCTATAAGCGCTAATATACATATGTATGTCTAAACCATAAATTTCATAGAATAGACCTATATAATATATATTAATATTAAAAACATTTTCAAAAACAAGTATTTATTTAAATGCCCTAAAAAGAAGAAAATGAACTTTAAATTAAATCAAACCCAATAATTTATTATATTACACAATTTATATAATAAAAGCTTATCGCGAGATTCACCTACATTATATATTATATTCTTGTTTATCTACGTAGGTTGTACAGGATAGTCGGTTAATAAAAATAATAAGTCAAAACGTTATGATACATAGCCTTTGTGTTAAAGTTATTCGTTATAATAGAATTTTAAACTTACTTGTTTCAATGAAACTTGCTCGCAGAACTCCGACGTACGTTCTCTCCTCGGAAGAAGTTTGGCCCGTGCTAAGGCAACACACTATGCTGGTGCTTTAGCAGATGCCGCACGCGCTGCTGGTATGAATTATAAAGTATAATGATATCATATTTTGAACTTTATCCTGTCAAATGTGTTTATTACTTACGTAGATATGTATATGTAGAGCCATGGGGTCTCATCACGAAGAAAGAAACATTAGTTCTAATAAGTGTTAATAGATGACGTTACATGTATCGATTTGCTATTAAAGTTGTGTTAAATTAACAAAAGATAAAATACAGATCCTAAAAAGGTGTATTATTGTTTTAAAAAATATTATAAATGAAGGGATACGAAAAAATAGGCCTGTAAATTAAATTTGTGTAAATTTTACTGATCATTGAAATATCAGTAATCAGATAATGGGTTTTTAATCTTTATTCACAAATAGTGCTTTTACATTTTAATGCAGAATGAATTTTACAATATTTGCCAATGTTTGCTTACATAAAACAGTTTTACTATTTGCGAATGAATGACATTAAGCAAACAAAAATAGAATGAAGAATAGTCCGAGTTAGCGCTGTCCAAGTTTTTTGTATGGGATGAGGTATCTGTACGAGTATTGTATTATGTGATCTGTGATAGAGCTTTTGGGGTAGTGCTAGTGCGTAAAATTAAATAAAAATATAATATTATCTCTACACCATAATTATTTGGTATCTTTGATAAAGATTTTTCTTTCAGAACTAGAACCAGAAAATGTAGCAGCTTTACAAATAAAAGCACAAACCGAGTATGAGAAATGTGCATTTGAAAAGGCCTTAGTGTTGGCATGTCGAGGACAACGGCTGAGGCGGTTTCCGCCTAATTTTGGTGATTGTGCTAGAAGTGCTGAAGAAACGGTATTTCTACCCTTATAAATGTGTTGAAATATTTACTCTAGGTTTATTTAGGTATAATTATAATGTTTCCCTAATCGATTTTGGTTACGGCGGCCAATCTCATTAAGATTAGCCAAAACGCGATATATCTTATAGTACACAAGTGTGTACCTCATATCCCATTGCGATGAGATATCGACACGACTGATGAGAGACAAGGCGTATACCGAGAATTTAACGTGTTCTCTGAGGCACCGAGTATACACATCGCCGACTTCTCAACTAGGGGCTGCAGTGGCGGATTTACTCATTTGCCGCCAGTAGGCTATTTTTGCCGCTCCTATCGATCTCTACAAGTGTCAGTTCCTAGATTATTTTTACAATCCAACGACTTAGTTAAGATTGCACAAGAAATAGTTTTTGGGTATACTTCTGAGCGAATAAAAGCTCAATCAATACTAGTAATACTGGATAAAGTAAGCCTTAATACTTCTTACACATGTACATGTAATTTCCCGATTTCAGTCATAAATTTTTGCCAGCCATAATTTCTTGAACCAACATTAAGCAAATCGGTTGTTCAAAATTTGTCTTAGTGGTGAACCATATTACATGTTGAATTGCTTGTGTGGACCTAATAACATCGCCCCTAAAATCTGCCGCCTTAGGCTCCAGCCTACTGAGCCTGCTGGTAAATCCACCACTGAGGGGCTGTTATAGATTATTACAGTATTTTATGACTATGTGCTAAATGACAAAAAAAAATAATATTAATTTTCATCTGACTTTTTGTTTAATCTTAAAAACTTAACGGGTTTTAATAACTTATAACAAGGTTACTATCGAATAACTCAGGTTATCTTAAGATTATACGAGTATATTTATTTAAGAGTATTATTAGTAAGGATAACCTTAATCTAGATTTAGGATACAGTTTAATGTATAAAAAGATCTAATTAAAAATAATTGTATATATGTAAGTTCTGTCTGACAATTCCGCAAGAGATATAACGTGAAACTATGTAAGTATGTGGCTGCGTTATTGTTTAACACTTTCTTCGTATTTGGAATTAGAATTAAGTTAAATTTTTGTGAAAGTCTGATAGGGTTTAAGTTGAAAATTAAAACAACAAAAAAATTATGTAATCCACTGAGTCGATTTAAAAATATATTTGGTACAGAGATACTTAAACACGTACAATGTAAATATGTGTGTCAATAGTAGTTTTAGAAGTTAGATTAATTTGATTTTTTTAATAGATAAAATTGTTTGATTTTCACTAAATTTGTTGCACTATCCATTTTATCTTGAAATATTTATCAGCGTTCCTTAAAAGAACTAAGCAGCGAGTAAAAGCTATAATAAAAAGTACAATTTCGAAAACCGGTGCGAAGTAAACGGGTCGCTAGTCTTATAAATGCTTGCATTTAGTGAAGACCCAATTAGTATCCTGGGAACAGTTACGTAGTAAAAATCTTTTTCAAAGGTTTACTCATCTTTATGTAATACTACAAGCTTTTTTACTTACCTCATCTGCATGTGTATTTTATTTTATTTAATCCAAAACCGCTTGAAATTTTATGGAATCATATTATAATGTACGAGTACAGACAGGTGGTCTTGTTTAAAGTAAAATATAATAGTTGTACTCCCGGAGATTGTGTATTGATAGCATAAATGTATTATTGTCTGTGTATAATATTCCAATGAATGGGTATTCATTGGATGAGTGGGTACTCATCACAATAAATACCCGTTTTTTAAAGATAATTCTCAGTAATAATAATCAGTAGTAATAATTCTCAATAAAAATATTCTCAGTTATTATAAAAAATATATTATTTTTAGATTAGAGAATGTACAGATAAAAGTGCAGAGAAAGTGCTACTTCGTACAGTCAAAGTAATACCACTAATAGAGTTGGTTGAAGATACAATGGATGTCGGCACAAAGGTTCATACGCGCTCAAGTAGAATGCAAAATCAGTCAACCCATCAAGTAAATTGCATTTCGTCATTTAAAATTAGGATGTTATAATTTATTACTTTTTAACTAAAAATATATGTGCTGCTGCTTTCTAATTTATTTTAAAAGTAATTTAATGCTTAGGGTTTTAAAAAAATGACATAAGGCCTGCTTTTAGGTATGTTTATTTAATAATAATTATTGATATCTTATCACAGTTGAAGATAACACGTAAAGTACATTTAAAAACGAATATTCGAATTGAGTAGGTACTATTATTATAGTGCCTGTTGGTACACAAATGATTAAAATACTATAAAAGTGAATTTTTAGGATCGTGTATTAAAATAATATAGTGATCGCACAGTGGTCGAAACTCGACAATAATCATAATAAAAAAGAAAAAGAACTATTTCCAGTTTTTTTTATTTCTTTTTTTTATTAAAGAAAAAAAACCGGTTGACAAACAGAGGAGTAAAAGGTACTGAATAATTTTGTCTTTGCTTATCTATACATATTATAAAATTCTAACTAAGCCGAATCTGTACATTAAATATTTTTTGGAAAATCTTATTGAAATAGACATTATTATCGATGCAGAGGCCGAATCTATAGTTTTTAGAATTTTTGTCTGTCTGTCTGTCTGTCTGTCTGTCTGTCTGTCTGTCTGTCTGTCTGTTACCGCATCACAGAAAAACCACTGGAGGGATTTCGATGAAATTTGGTATGATGATAGCTGGTTATCCGGGTCAACATATAGGATACTTTTTACCGCGAGAAAATATCTCATTTCTGAAAAAAAATACAAAAATTGGTAGGAACAAAATCACGATGATACTATTTGTAAACAGTTTAGCAATGTAACTTACAAAATATGGTAAAAACTAAAAATAGTTTATCTTGAAAATCAATTTATCAATAGCGCTATATTATCCATTAAAATAGTTATTTTAATTAATATTTATTTATGTGTTATTTAGACATTCGACAATAGATGTCGCCATGTGTATTAAAATACATAGTTTTAATCCCAAAAAAATGTATGAATGTACAAGTATGACCTTTTTACAATTTTATTAGAATTACTACTAAGTTACCTGCGGCCCCGCCCGTGTTTAAATTATCAGTAAAGCAAACTTTTTGGCTTTATAAATTGTCTATACTTTTTAGAATTTTTCTGTCTGTCTATATGTGACCGCATCACAGAAAAACCACTGGAGGGATTTTGATGAAATTTGGTATGGTAAGAGCAGGTTATCCGGGTCAACACATAAGATTCATTTTATCGCAGGAAAATATCTCATTTCTGAGAAAAAATACAAAAACTGGTTAAAGTAAAAGCACGATGATAGGTACTATTAACATTTTAGAAAGGTAACTTACTTATATACATATGTTAAAACTATTAAAAAAATCTTATCTTAAAAGAAATATTAATAGCGCTATTTTATTCATTAAAATAGTTATTTTAATGAAAATTTATTTATGTGTTATTTAGAAATTTGACAATAGATGTCGCCATGTGTTTTTAAAATACGTAGTTTTAATTAAAAAAAAATGTACAGATATAACCTTTCTATGACTTTATTATAATTACTACTAAATTACCCGCGGCCCTGCCCGTGTTTAAATTTTTAATAAAACAAACTTTTCGGCTTTATAAATTAGTTACATATTAGTAATATTTTGTTGGCCGAAACAATTTTCAAATGAGAATATTTGTAAATTTTTATTATTTCATAAGAATGTTAATGTTTTTTAATCTTTTAATGTAAAAAATTGGGCAAATGCAAATCCAACTCGCGCATTATAGGTTTCGTATAGCAAAATACTATGTTGTTTTTCTTACTTACGTGTTTTGTTAGGTAAACACTAAAATAAATACGAATAATATTTACGTTTCCACAATATCGACTAATTTTTTCAACCATAAAAATAAGTTCGATTTATATTATTTTATAACATTTTATGGAAAACAAGTTTATGGTTGTTAAACTGCCAAAGCGGGTAACTAAAAATATTTCATATCTCAAAAACTATGAAAAGTATTTTAGGAACTGTTATACCTCAAGTTTTTCACTTTTTCTTGATACCTTTTCTTGGAAGGTAAAGGCTTAAAGGACACAATAAAATGCTTACGACTTTAATCATATTAGCCGTGCCATATGAAATAATAAAAAGTATTTGCTTAGAATTATTTACTTATTACACTTTCTTTTGAAAATCATTTTGGAAAATATTACTAACTAGCGCTAACTAAGAAAAGTTATCATTATGTAATTTAAATAATCAGCTAAATACTAAATTAATCAATAGCTGTCTATTAGTAAAAAATGATTAAAATTAATTCCGTAGTTTGAGAGTTTATCGCCCAAAACTAAAAAAACAAACAAAACAGAAGTATAGACATACATAAATATTATTGCTAAAACAAAAAGTGCAATTTAACGAAGGAACCTTTGTGGCATTGTCAATCACTGCCATTACTTACCAATCATGTGGTGTGCAATGAAAGTAATGTATAATGTAAGAGTATACTAATGTGTAAAACCTAAGAATTAGGTTTTTGATCATCTGAACGCGGGCGGAGCCGCGGGAAATGCTAGTTTATAAAATAAATGAAATTTTTGTAAATGCGAGATGAGATTCTTTTAATAAAAATATTTTAACTTAAAAACTTTTAATATTTCTATTAATACTTAAAAATGTGGTTACTAAGTTAACATTCAAAGAAAATTTAAAACTATATAAAAAAATCAAAGTGTAAAAGAGAAGCGTTTACACGAATATAATTTAATTTTAAAACTAAAATTTCTACTGCAATTTTCATATTTAAGATTCAAGAAATATCTCGTGTGGAAAAGCAGAGGGCCGAACATATATCCCGTGTAATGGCTTCTAAGTATTTGGAGCGAATGGCGCATGACAAATATTTCCTTACGGCGATTTGCAAGGATGAAAGACTTAGATCCGCAAACAGATCGGGATCAAAGAAACTGCAAGAGTTAGCTCATAACGCATTAGCTGATATTGAAAAGCGACAAGTACGTATTTAGTGGAAAATTTAGGTATTACGAGAAACAGGAAAATGTTTTTTGCAACGTTTCTTTAAACGTTGTATATACTTAAGGCTTAACCAGGCGTTATTAAAATAACCTTTCGTAATTAATATATTTAATTTCTTTTTACGTTATACTTCTAGATGATATTAAAGTACTATTTTTTTGCGGAAGAGTAGGGAGAATAAAATGATTTATTCTTCTTAACTGCACTTTTCACTGAATCGAATCTACGACCACAATAACTAACAGAAAAATTACACAGTAACTATCAATAAGAACATATAAATTCTTTCTTTTGTAATTATTATTGGTACATGTTTTATTAATACGAATGGCAGGCTGTGTTACGCGAACGCAGACCAATGTATGCTGCTCGTGAATCGGAAGCCGCAGCAAGAGCGCGACTATCAAAAGCGCGTAAACAAAGAATTGGAAATGTTCAACGTCAACACACAACAGACGCGCGTCGCTTAGTCCATACCGCTCAAGAAATATACGAAAAACGTGACACAACGAAATGCCTAGAAGCAGCAGAGTTTGCGATGGAACAAATCGCAAGGATACCAGGCAATATGCTACCAGCCAAAGACAAGTTTTTACAACAGTTATATGACATCGTCGGAGAAGCATTTTTAGATCAGGTGCTATACGTCAAATTAATTATTGCTTCATTTATTCAAATGTAAAAAGCGTCAAGTTAAGCTTGGAAATTTTGAAGAACAAAGGGCTTCACACTTAATGATTCAAATGAATAATTTTACCGACTTGAAAATCCTACCTGTAAATTTTGCCACTAATTTAATATTATTCGTAGAAACGTGTTAAAGAAGAAATGAGCGAAGCAGATCGCGAGAAAAGAGCCTTTATACTGCTGGGAATACCAATATCGCGTGAACCGAGTCGTGATTCAATTTTGCGTACGCGACCTCCGGCGCCGCCCCGTGATGCCAAGTGAGAATTTTGCTCTGAAAATATTTTACATTTTTGTCTTTTCAATATAATTTATTCCATACCCAATGAAATTTGAAAACGAAAAATTCTACTTCCAGAACTAAAATTATAGTATTTTCTAAAGTTTCTACGAACTATATTAATTTTTAGTCTGATACATTTAAATTTTTAACATATTTTTTTCAAATAAAAGTAATCAAAAGTTTTAAATGAAATTTATAGTATACAAAGCAGTGCATATATTTTTTTTAAATACGTTAGAAGATTGTTTTAAAGTAAAGAATTTTATGTGAAGTATAAAAATTTGCTATTAGGTTCCGTGATAATAAACGTTTTTTAGGCGTCGTCTACGTACACTGGAGCGAGCATTGACTTTGAGCAACCGTGCATCGGAACGCTGTTACATTTTACACGAGCTGGGGCGTTTACACGCTGACACAAAACAAGCACATAGAGCGCGATTTTATGCTGTGAAGTGCCAATCAGGTTCAACTTCATGTCACAATATTCTATAAATTCCTTTTATATTTCGTTATAAGCAAAGGCTTCGTTTTATACATGAGTTAATGTTTGCGTTAATCCGTTATAACGGATAGTAAAGCATTGCGCATATTTATATTTTAATAGGTTTTTATTTTATACTACGTAAAGAGATGACGTGTGTGATATTCAAAGATTAATTAAGGAAATGTGTACTAAAGAAAAAATATGTGTGTATGTGTCAGCTCCGACGCACGGCTGGAGTTTACTTCTATAAGAAACAGAATAGAACAGAATATTTAATAATTTAAAGTAATGAATTTTATTATTAAAATTAAGTTATTAATATTATATATTAATAATTATAATATAATTAATATAACTTACATATTATATTATATTTAATTATACTATTAAAAAAAACATATTTTTTCGTATTCTTCCCAATGAACCCTTTCATTTGATATCCATATCTTGGGTGTGCATAAAAAAACAGTCCGCCATATTGCATTTACAATGACGCAAAACGTAACGCTTTTATTAATTTCACTTCTCATAAAATTTCCATACCGGGATCTTATAGGAAAATCGATTCTTAAGGAGTAAACTCCAAAAATAATTTAATTCATAAGTATAATAATGTCATTGTATTTATTATACTAAAAAGACTTATAAAAATCTGAACAGAAGCAAGATCGGCCAACCAGCGCATATGGCTACTAAACGCAACGTTTCTCTTGGCACGTTGTCACATATTACAGAACAATCGACCCGAGACACGAGCAACGTTGATAGAAGGAGCCGGACTTGCCAAATCGTTTGGATATTCAGATGTCGCTACTTTCTTTGATACGGTACATCTATGTATTATACAAAGTGTGACTCACTAGGTGAAGAACCTATTGATAATTGAGGCATAAAAATAAGTAGGTATGTTAGACGTATTACCAGAAAGAATAAATATGGTGTTTTACATAAAAACATATGGTATTTAGGTCGAAAAATTTTTTTGCTAAAAGGTAAAAAAGCTCCATTGGAGCTTCAGATACTGAAACCTTGTCGTTGTGATAGGATATTTACAACTTTGCCCGCTTCACTCATATTTATATTACATCTAATTCAATCAATCGATAGAAATATACTTTATTAAATGGACTTAGACAAGCACTTTTATATCTTTTAAAATTTAAATTAAATACCAGTATGTAAATCCGTGAGTAATCTACCACCGTCTCGGAAGGCCATTCTGCTGAAAAGAGTCGGGGAAAAACTCAAAAGTTGCTCGTTTAAAATTTCTGCCTGCTGCTTTATTGTCTACTAGCGACTCACCCTGACTTCGCTCGGGTTCGTCCCTAGGTTGCTTCCCAAAACAAAATTAATTAATTAATTTGGTTTTTTATTTTTATTCGTGGGATCCTATTTTTTTTTCTAAAATAAAAATAGCCTAAGTTACTTTGTATTACATCAGCTATCTGCTAGTGAAAGTCCCGTCAAAATCGGTTTTGCCGTTTCAGAGCCGGAACAAACAGACAGACAGACAGACAAAAATGTAAAAAATGTTGCTTTGGTATATATACCGTGTATACATCCATATGTATTTAGTAACAAGCGCTTGTTTTAATATTACAAACAGAGACTCCAATTTTATTTATCTGTATAGATTCTAATTAAAAAACATTGGTTTGGTTGTGTAGTATTGTGCGACCAATTGATATAAAAAATAGACCAATTGATATAAAAAATAGCCCTGTAATTCCTACTGTTAAATTTGTGACACATTCTTAACAGATTTAGATAATTAATAGATAGTAGCAAAGCAAACAAATATTTTTTTAATATGGCAAAGGCTTTGTATTCGAATTTCTCTTGTAGCAAAATATGAAACAGCTTAGTTCCTTATATCCTCTCTAAAAACGATATACTTTACAATTGACTTTTAACATGAATTGCAAAAAAATAAACATCTGAAATATATCAGAAATATTGCCTCATCGAAAATCAGCATAATCACTTAGTTACACGGCTTTCCTAGAGATAACAATAAAACTACCTACATCCCGTACGACCCTACTCAAGTTATCCTGTTTGTGTAAATACGTTAACTAATTCGTGGGATTATGTATGTATGAACCCATAAATAAACATTGCATTTCACTCTCACACTATTCCGTAATAGTATGAAAATCATTCAAGTGTGAGTCTGTCTTTGAATTTATTTCTAATTTTATATTTTCGTAATGGATTTTCAATATATTTATATTAATAAAATAATTATTTTGAACGTACTCTAACCTTTACACGAGTTCAACTTACAGTTCACTAGTTTTATTTAATTAGTCACTTATAATTTATACCTTTGTAACTATGTGTATATTGTTTACGGCATGACTGCAACATACGGACGGACAGAAGGGTATAACAACATGAATTATAAAAGTATAAAATATATTCAAAGAAAATATAAAATGTTTAAATAATATTAAAAGTATAAAGAAAATCTAGCATTTCTTTAGAGAAGTAACAGTAAATTCTTACTACATTAAAACATCCATAAATGCATATCCTTTGTCAAATGACTTTCATATTCTATTGTTCAAATAAATATCTTAGTCAGTTTTATGCTAGCAATTTCAGTTCAAACGGAAGTAATAACAACATCAAGTATACACAGTATCTCATAAATTCTACTACAAAAGTACACTTATTCGAAGCCAGATCTAAGATTACAACTAGAATATCATAAAGTGTAGGCTTCAACTTTATTGCTAAAGTAGTTTGTGTCGTTTATGTTTTTATTTTATTTGAAACCAGCGACTTATCCTCGTTTCGCTTGGGATGATGGATGCTTTCTAGGTGGGTTTTGTACTTATATTTAAATATTATATGCAGGTTACCTACCTTTTGGCATTTTTTTTATTGAGAGCAATAATTATGTATTAAATTAGATCCAAATCCGTCTTACTATTTCAGCTTGCAAGAGTAGGAAACATACAGACAGGCACACATACACTTTTTCACATATACGACAGTAGCCAGACTAGTTTTTGACCAAGACTTCGCACATGTGCACTTGCCTTTATACACTCTAATATTATAAATTCAAGCCGTACTTTGTAAATAGTTATTATCCACATTTTCATGCCTTCTTTCACAAAAACCTTCTTACTAGAGATTACCCCTAATGTACAAACGATGCAAGTATTAAATAATATATTCATTTATATGTATAAAGAATCCAAGCAGAAGTTTTCACTTACTAACGAAAGTATCACAACATTGTATTTGCTATATTTTATATTGGAAACTTTTTTGTACCAGTTTGAATTGTAGCCATGACTAACTAAGGTCGGGGTATTATTAATAATTAAATATTAACCGTCCTAAGTTCTTTATATCTAATATTTATTACATACAAATTCTACCCGAAATTAAAAGTAATTTCCAGTTGACTCAAGAAGGCTAGCTGAAAAAAAAAATAGTGTATACGATATATTTCTAATTCGGTATAACAATTAAGACGTATAATTTACATTTTTCATAGTGTGTCAATATATCACTTGAAGGCGAGGCCGGGTCTGTAGACTCAATGCTTGTGAAGCGCGAGAAGGCGATGGTCAGCCTAATGCAGGATGACGATATGCGAAAGGCTGCAGAATACTTATTCAGAAGAATGTCTGTCATACCAGCTTCCAGGTTACATAACCCTATAATTTTGCATTTACTTAGATGATCGTAGTTATATGGTACTGTATATTAGATCATGATTCCCTTTATTTAATCTTAAAGGATATTTACCATCCATCACAGCCGGAAGACATCACTGTTGGACTCCCTCAAACATTTTCACACTAACCGGTCTTGCATACAGTGGGACTCTGTGACATTCACTCGTTAAATTTTTGGTTCAATTATCTATTCGTTCTGCGACCGGAGCTGTCTCAGTTTGGTAGTTGGCCGGGCTATGTCGGCCGAGTTTCTCATTTGATCTCACAGGAAAACTCTATGAATTGCCATCTTCAATGCTCTTTGGGTGTTCTTGAGCTTTCGTAAGAAGTCTACAGTTAGTGGACACATATTAGTTCCATAAGCCGATTGGCCACAAACTTTGGTCGGACACTTAGCTTTAGGTCAGACACTTGGCTTTAGACACTATTAATAATTGTTTACGTACAATATTCCTTTATAATATAATACCTGCATATAGTATATTAACGTAAAAACGTATTTAAAAAAATAACTACTTTAAAGTTAGCACAAAGCTCAGAGTTTTAATTTTTTGAAATAATAAATTACTCTCGAGCTTCGTTCTCGATATTAGCAGATAACAACATGTAGTACCACACACAAGACTCGCCGTTTCGCACTATATTTTAGAGTTAATAACAAAAAAATATTAAAATATGAGGGTAGATTAACCTTGCTGTACCGTCACCCGCCTGGGCGTTGTCATTCACATTCTAGTGCTTCGCTGTTTCGTACGTTCGGTGTTAATTGTTATTTAAATAATAATATTAGTTTTTGGTTAGTGCAAAATAATTAAAATAACTATATGAAAACAAGAAAAAAGTGATTATGTAGTTTTAAATTTGAAAAAATTAACAAATTATAACGGCGGATTGGGTGTTGACGTCTGCAACACAGGGATTCGTCTTCATTGGAACGCGACATGCTGCTGCCTCATAACCAACAAGGTACTGCTATAAACACATAATATAACATCTATATTTTTGTGTATTTTTTAATGATGAATATCGGTATCTCCAAAAGGGATTTTCCAAATTCAAAATATAAATACATGCTATTCGGATTTACCTATAGGGGAATTCCAAAGCTATGTATGGACGTAAAATTAATATATATCTCCTATTAAATAGTACATAATATGGGATTGCGTGTTTCTCAGATAGGAGTTTCACTACCCGCTTTTGTATATAAAAACAAAAATTATCTTGAAATTATTAGAGTGACTAAGTCACAAATCCTAATGCAACAGCATCGGAAGATTTTGCTTTAGGTAAAGCCCCACCCAAGTGGGTGTGCTTATTGGGTAACAGGACAGCAATACGAGGATATTTCGAACACAGATGGAATAACTTTTCCTCTGTGCCTCCAATATGTACAACATACAACAACATGTACATATTACTGTTGAAATACCCTTACGTGCTACTAATAAAGCAGAACTACCGCCTCTTCTTTTTCTGAAAGGATTACATCACAAGCAGAGAAACTTACAGAGTCATCTGCACAAGAAAAGTATGTGTTAACGACATTGCTGTGCTTAAAACTAAAGTTTCTAAGCTAAATCCATAATTAATGGAAATTTTCCGCTAGAATCCCACCTATACAAATGAGTGTGGCAAAGATATAACAGATCTTGCCATTAGATTAGACCAAATCACTTCAATGAATCTTTCAAAAGAAAGTTAAACTAGTCCAATCAAAGAAAAAGAAAACAGGCTATTTACCTCGTGTCCTCTTGTTACCACTATCCTCTCTGGGAGCCATTATGTACGTTTATTCTGTCGTTAGTTAAAAAAAAAAAACTAAAGATTCTATAACTATTAATGGATACCTGGCTAGTATCTTATCTAACTGATATTTAACATTCAGATTCTGTTTTTCCTCGTATATTTATACTTTCAACTTTTAAGGATTAATTAAATTCCTAATTTTTAAAAAATAGATGAATCCTTTTTTGATAATAAATTGGCAGAAACATTCAAATTGGCTAAAACGTGAACTATAAACAAATCCGGTGTGGAACTCTGATTTGTATCGGCAAAGAGCCCACTACTGCTAGGCCTGGAAAGTCTTCAGCAAGACCTTGACATTCGTTGGCAAGTGCCGGGAGCAGCGACGACTTCAGCGTCTGTGCAACCCAACATCTTAAAGATGTCATCACTTCAGCACTACGCTCCACTCACTAGACGAGGTAAAGCCTGCATGCAGGCTGTCTTAGTTATTTCTCTAAGCAATGATATATGATATCTGATAACCTGCATTTCTCAGGTACTTGTGTTGTTCGTTATTGGTGTTGTGATTTGTTACTGAAATTCATTTTTCATGTTCAGTTATACAAACAATTGTTCTAAAGGAACGGACATACTCCTTATCTATATTATATACATATATACATACGTATATATCTATACTATAGATTTCATAATCCTATGAATCTATATATTTATCATATTTATCATCTGTTGAAGTTATTCTATTATGTCGGCTTAATTGACTAATTCATTACCAATATAATTGTAATTCTAAAGCTAAGCGATAAAACATCGCCATTTATTGAATAAAAAATAAATAAATTTATAAATACGGCTTATTTCAAGCTGGAAGGGTTTAAGAACTACTTTAAAATATTTATAAAAATGGTTTTATAGGTTATTTATTTTTAATTAAAATACATCTTGAGATTATGATAAATCTTGAGTTTAATGGTATGAGTAGGTACCATTGGGTTTAAACACCATTTCATACATTTTATCAAGAGTTTTTAAGCCGTTTGTAAATTATTACATCCATAGGATTTTTATCTACTTACTACGTTTTAAATAAGAAAACTAAGAAAGTATTATTTTACTACGTTTTATTAGGATTATTTGTTCTTTGTTCATTAAACATATCTTAATTGTAAAAAAAAAAGAGAAAATCGTAATACAAAAAGGTCTTTGTTCATTAGGATTTATAATTAATTTAAAGAATACAATATTCACACCTACCTATAGGTATTTGTGCGTTTTTGGAGGAATATTGTAAACTACGAAATTGGAAGCAAGATTTCCATTGAGGAAAAACAAAAAGTTAAAATTTAATTAATCTATTTAGTAAATAAAATCGGTGTAAATTATGTTATTTAATCGGAGTATTTATATCTGCTGGCCCAGCAGTCAAAATTGTGTGGTTATACGAGTATACTCGAAACATGCAAAATTTTGAACTTTTTAAGAAAATTATGATAAATACGTTATGTATTTATTTATATATTAGTAAATAATTTAACCTTTATTTATGATCGGTGGTTCAATGCTACAAACCATTCTATTTAAAGAATAGAGATTAATTGATGTGTATTATGTATACCCTAAAAGTATTTACCGAAGCCTCAACTACGGGATAGGGGGTCGCAGGTGGACAAAATACTGCTAGTAGACTTTGGAATGAGCAAGAGCGGCCTATGCATATTAATTTTATTTAAAGATACATACTTCTAGGTCTTAGGTATTTGCAAAGTATTTCGAAAAGTGCTATATATTGTTACGTATTGATAATTATAATACTACGGAAATATCTTACATATACGAGTAATGTATTGGCGGGATACAATTCCCACACTTAACTAACATAACAAAATAATTGTAGCAATAGTGCGACCCATGAAAAATTTTCGTATAAGCGGAATACATTCGCTCTTTCGACAAAATCAACCTGTCTATAGTTAAATTATAAATATTGCTGGCAGAATTTTTTGCAAGTAGATTTAATCATAAATAACTTTTCAAAATTTCATGCAATCGGGATCCTGATGCCTATGCGATTATTAACGCATTTAATGTACGAATATATTCGACAGAATAATATTTTTTTTTATAGATTTTTACCGATTTCTATAGTTTTAAGGGTTTTACGTAAACTTACAATAAATCGTCAAAGCCACTGGTATTGTAGTCGTTCCACAGTGGCCGACTCAACCGAGATATTCTATATTTAAAAGGTTTCTTATAAGTAAACCTTATTCCACGCGGACATGACTTGTACAGTAACAACTAAGTGTACATTTGTTTTGTATATATAATTAGGTGTATTAGTAAACCTTTAATTTTTCGTTAATCTGTAAATTTAATAATTTCCCATTGTAGCAAGCCTTGAGTTGAACACCAGCAACTTACACTGGTTGTCGTGATAACATACGGACATCATTCTTCCTAAGAGGAATTTCAGAGTCTTCCATTCCTATAATGATAGCCTTTTTGTTTGATAATACAATACAATAATTTAACACATATTTAAAGAAATGATTTTTTTATTGTCACATAAATAATGTTTCTTAATTAACTGAAATGTACAATTCGAGCGCTAGGTACTGTGTACTAGGTGGAACTTTAAATAATTGCCGATTTATAATGTTATAATGCTTTATCATTTCTGTTAGTCAAAAAGTGATAAATAGTTTTGTAATTTATATTTTTTTATGGGTATATTCCGTCTTAGGCCCAACTTATCAAAATATAACTTAACCTGGGACCAAACCAAGTGCTAAAATTTAGTAAAGTGGTACCCTAATGTAAATTTAATTATTGAATTTTTGTTTATAAAAATAGCAACCTCGGTAACGCTCGTCACAACCTGCAAACGCAAATACAAAGTTTATCAAAAATTATGACAAATCATATTAGTTATTCGGATTCCTTATATAAAATACCAGATTTGAGTGCAATCGATGCAATTAATACTTTCGTAGCTTTTCTTTTCACAGAAACCTTGATGATGATGACTTTTAGTTCATTCTAAGAATTGCGTCAAGGCCACTAATTTCTTTATATATCATTAAGAAAACTTGATAGTTTTCTATAGGCCTGCAAAGCTTTAGTAGATTTGTAAAAACTTTAATATAAAGCAGTGGTTCTGATACATCGGTGTGCAGTGCCTACACCACTAGGCACGCTTCTCCTCCACGACCTATAGTCCGGGAATAAATATAGATATTATTCGAAATACTGCTGGTTGGAGTGAAAAACTCCGTTTTTTCCAAATTTTATAATAAAATTATATCTTGAAGGGTGGCCATAATAATTGAGCTGGTAATTTTATAATCAATTTATAATACAGAATAAGTACAATATACGTAGTTTTTCTTTTTTATATTGAATGTATTCAAATAAAATACAAATTATGATTAACATTATATTTTATTAATGTATTTTTTGTCTTAATCTTTACTTATAAGATAGTAAGATATTTTAAGATAATGAGTGACAGTAAAATCAATACCAAATACTCACTTGATATGTATTTTTAGTGTAATTATTTTAATACCTCTTGATTCATTTCTAAGAAATTAATTGTTAACTGGCATACCGGTGTGCTCGCACCTCTCGACAGATTAAAAGGTGTCGTTATTTAGAATACGTCTTAACCTTCATGAATATAATTGAATTTAATAGAACATTCTATCGGTATTTCACGAAGATTTTTCTGCTCTAAACATCTACATGTTGTTATCTGCTAATATCGAGAACGAAGCTCGAGAGTAATTGATGATTAAACGAACTTACCTGTATGTGAAGTTCAATCACAATTACTCGATGAGCTTCGTTCGAAGATATTAGCATCCCTCCCTCCCCGGCAGTTCAGCCTTTACCCATAGCCGTGAAATACCTCCCCAGCTATTCTCTGAACTAAATGACAACGCCCAGGCGGGTGACGGTACAGCAAGGTTAATCTACCCTCATATTTTAATATTTTTTTGTTATTATCTCTAAAATATAGTGCGAAACGGCGAGTCTTGTGTGTGGTACTACATGTTGTTATCTGCTAATATCTTCGAACGAAGCTCATCGAGTAATTGTGATTGAACTTCACATACAGGTAAGTTCGTTTAATCATCAATTATTCTTAATATTTACATTTAATAGAATGGAAAATATATATAATTTTTTTTAGTATTTCGCATATAATATTGTTATTTGGTTATTTGTTGCAGGCGTTTCTCAGTAATGCCGGGCACTCGAGCGGACGAAAGCGCGCCCGCCACCGGTCACCGCGTGTCGATCATACCGCGAGTGCAACAGCCCGTGCGAGTCGTTCACAAATCACGACATCCTCTCGGATTTCAAGATTTTGATATTTAGCTATGCATTTAAAAAAAAATATTGAACAGATATTACATATACTTAACAATTAATAATAATTTCTATGAAAAGTACCTGAAAGGATCAAAATAGATTTGTTTGAACTGTTTGATATAAAATCCTAGCTTTACTTACGCTAAATGTACGTGTTAAATGTTCATTTCTACCTTGTATGCGTAAATTGTGATTGTGATCTTCCGTGAACGCTAATTTCAGATTCATCAAGGTAATCAAGAGTCATTTAAGGTCTCTTGAAGGAAAGCAATGCATTCGGAAACCCTTATATGTATTATGTTGCAGGTGTCTATGGGTAACGATGACTACTTGCCACTATGTGGTTTACGGACACGTTTATGTTTAGGCATAAAAAACACTTTTCCTTCATTATATCTTGGTAACAATGTTTTCTTAATTAAAAAGAATAAAAGCTTTTATAAAAAACGTAATCATAACTAAAAACAAAATGCAAACACCTGTAATAATTTTAACAGTGACGATATACATCTAGGATCTTCATAGCACTCGAGCATGGAATGAATTCGTAAAATTTTTCATTAAAGACTAAAGCAATATTAAACTTATTAGTGGTTATTTTTTATAAAGGTATACATAAAATTCATATATTTTGTAATGAATTTGTATTTTCATTAGTATTTTATTTATTTAATATATGTATCGTCTTACACACTAGCTGATTCATTAAGAGAAAGAAGGAACTTACTTTACGATACAATCTAGACACAACTTCAAGCAAATGAGATGCAGAGATCACTGTGTCTACATTTTAACGGTGTGTTTCGAAAACGTAATAAACTGTGGTCAGAACTCCAACAACAGTGGCAGTTTGGAGTAATTTGGGAATATTAACAAGCTTGCAAACGATTTCCATGCTTCTACATTTTACTTTGCATTACAGTGGAGTGGATAAAAGTGGAAAGCAAATTCATAATTGACATTTTGTGTCGAGTCGAGTGTAAAATTGACAATACTATTTATCCAAATTATTTGATAAAATAAATTATTCTCATAACATTATTATTTAAAATACATTTTATAATATATTTTGGCTGAGTGTATAACCTTAAAGATCGAAGGATCGATCTGAACTCAGGATAGTTATTTGCTCTTACACTCGTACCCGGGTGTTACTAGTTTATCATAATGCAAAAATATACGTCGTACCCGTAGACGTAGAGAGTGGACTGAGTGTTTCTTTGCCGGCAGTCATATAGATAGGCGCTATAGTGGGGGAGCCCAAGAGGAGATTTTGGGATTTACTAAAGCGCGGTAGATTAATATAGCGGGGGGAGGGGGGGAGGGGGGTGACCGTGCACTGTGTGAATTTGTATAAGGTCGCGCGTTTGGGGCAGCCGATCAAAATATGCTGATTTCCACAAGCCGAAGAGGCCAAAAAAATTACGATAAGCTTTATGGATGGTTTTTTAAAAGTTACGTTTTCCTTATAAGTACCGTGTATAATTTCATAAGCATTTAGTAAAAACTGTTATTTTGACATTAGAAACAGACAATTCAATTTTATTTATCTGTATAATATAAATAATTTAATTTAAAAATTATATACAAATATTTCTACAGACAAAAATATTTACATCGAAATATGTACATACATGAATCCTTTATGTATACCTCCACAAAACTGTCTGTGAATAAACTTAGACTAAAGAGCAAAAAAACATCAAAATATTTGTTCCGCTTGGGGCACTACAAAGCACTGGCTTCGTCAAAACCGCACACTATTTCCATGCCTGAGGATAAAAGGGTCCGTTATTGCTGCCTGTATCGAATATTCCTTTTGTGTGAAACCATAGGCTAGAAACTATTGACATTTTCCAACCCTATTGTTACACACGCCCGTACGAAAAGGCTCTGAATAAATATCGACGCGTATACGACAGAGTTTAATTTGAAAGATTTTTAATGGAATGCCTTGTTAGAAAAATGAATGCACGATTTTAATAGATTTTAAGAAATAACATATTGTAATATAAAATTTTAATTTGCTTCCCTAATTCTATCTATCTTTCTTTTATGCATAAATATAAATGAAACGCTGTTGGATGGCAAGCGCATTACTTAAGAATAAAAAGACTGATTAGACAATTTTTTTATAAAAAAGGTGTTTAACGGCAAGAGATGAAAAAGTTTTTCGGAATATGACAAAATCGGGAAAAACTGAAAGTGCCTTTATCTATAAGAATTTTGTGTGAATTTAAAGCTGCGTCGAGATTCCTATTTTTTTTTAATGTATAGGTTATTTCAATGGAGATCCCATAAACATTTCAAAAAAATACAATACTCTAGGATGGAATAAATAAAAAAAAAGTATTGCTTTACAAACACACAATCTTGTTCATATTGTCTTTTTGTACTTTCCCCCTCTGTTCCTTATTAACTTTATTGTATCTCAATCTTTTTTATTGTTAATTGCAATTTACGGCATTCCCGCATACCATCTAAAACTTAGATAATAAAAACGGCTGAGTACGTAAAATATAAGTAGATTCTAAAGTTTTATAGCTGCAGATATCTTAAAATTTGATGATTAAAGTTATTAATTACAATTACTCAATTTGGATAGGAATATTATATCTTGTTAGAATTAGAGGGCTAGTTTGTCTGAGGTCGGGAGTCGAGTTGAGAGTCAATTATTATAATAGTACTAGCGGCTCACCCTCGCTTCGCTCGGGTTCGTCGCTAGGTACGTTTTAAATAGATATAAATAGTTATTAGCCAGCGTTAGCCATATATTTTTTTTTTCGTTAATTTTTTCATTTTTTCTCTTTGTTAAAACCTTCCGTGGACCTTAAGGAACATACGAAAAAAAAAATTAAGTTTATGGTATGGTATTAAAGTTCAAATTGACTTTTATGTATTATTACGAATCTTTTGTGTGGGAATATAGAAAAATGTTGTTTTTAGACTTTTTCAGGCAATTTTTAAAATTTTTGTCTCCGTAAGAACCATCCTCGTACTTCAAGGAATGTTATAAAAAAAGAATTAGCGAAATCGGTTCAGCTGCTCTCGAGATTTGCGCTTGGCAACACATTCAGCGATTCATTTTTATATTATAGATATAGGTTAAAGGTTTATTTTAAAGGTTAAGTTAACATCGGGAGTAACAATAAACATTAATAAATAGATCAGTCAAAATGAAAAGAAAAGAAAAAAAGTCTATTAATTTTCCAGTATGTCTATTTTTAATGTAGTTTAAATATTGTCCACTACTCTCACCTACTCCTGCTTCATATTATAATATATAGAAATAGTCGAACCATTTAAAAACTCAATTATATTTTTAATTTAGTACAAATTAATCACACCTCGATAGAAAAAATTACGTTGTATAATCAAAATCGCTCATAGACATTTATATTATACTAGCAATGCCCGCGGCTCCGCCCGCGTTCAGATGATCAAAAACCAAATTCTTAGACTTTACACATTAGTATACTCTTACATACCTATACCACTTTCATTGCGCACCGCATGATTGGTATATAATGGCAGTGATTGACAATGCCACAAAGGTTCCTCCGTTAATCTCATATTTGATTTAGTAATATTGCACTTTTCGTTTTAGCAATAACATCTATGTATGTATGTCTATACTTCTGTTTTGTTTGTTTGTTTAGTTTTGGGCGATGAACTCTCAAACTATGGAATTAATTTTAATCATTTTTTACTAATATACAGCTATTGATTAATTTAATATTTATCTGATTATTTAAATTACATAATGATAACTTTTCTTAATGTTAACTTGTCGCGAAACAGGGGTTGGTTAGCGCTAGTTAATAATATTTTCCAAATCGATTTTTAAAAGAAAGTGTAATAAAAGAAAAAAATTCTAAGCAAATGCTTTTTATTATTTCATATGGCTCGGCTAATATGATTAAAGTCAGAAGAATTTTATTATGTCCTTTAAGCCTTTACCTTCCAAGAAATTGTGTCAAAAAAAAAACTGAAAAAGTTTAGCTATAAGTAAGTAGTAGTAGTAAGTTCCTACAATACTTTTGCAAAGTTTTTGAGATATGGAATATTTTTAGTTACCCGCTTTGTCAGTTTAACAGCCATTAACTTGTTTTCCCACTTATTTTCACGGTTAATAAAATGAGTCGATATTGCGGAAACGTAAATATTATTCGTATTTATTTTAGTGTTAACCTAACAAAACACGTAAGTACGGAAAACAACACAGAATTTTGCTATACGAAACCTATAATGCGCGAGTTGGATTTGCATTTGCCTAATTTTACATTAAAAGATAAAAAAATATATTAACATTATTTACTAAACAATAAAAATTTCCAAATATTTTCATTTGAAAATTGTTTCGACCAACAAAATATTACTTATATGTTACTAAATTATAAAGCCAAAAAGTTTGTTTTATTGATAATTTGAATACTGGCGGGGCCGCGGGTAATTTAGTACCTAGTTATTCTAATAAAGTCATAGAAAGGTCATATCTGTACATTATTATTTTTTTGGATTAAAACTACGTATTTTAAAAACACATGGCGACATCTATTGTCAAATATCTAAATAACACATAAATAAATTTTCATCAAAATAACTATTTTAATGAATAAAATAGCGCTATTGATATTTCTTTTAAGATAGGATTTTTTTAATAGTTTTAACATACATATATAAGTTACCTTGCTAAAATGTTAATAGTATCATCTTGCTTTTATTTTAACCAGTTTTCGTATTTTTTCTTAGAAATGAGATATTTTCCTGCTGTAATAAGTATCCTGTGCATTGACCCGGATAACCTGCTATCACCATACCAAATTTCATCAAAATCCCTCCATTGGTTTTGCTGTGATGCAGTTACATACAGACAGACAGACAAAAATTCTAAAAACTATAAATTCGGCCTCTATATTGCTAATAATGAATATTTCAATAAGATTTTCCGAAAAATATTGAATGTACGGATTCGGCTTAGTTACAATTTTATTATGTGTATAGTTACTCATTTATAGAATCAAAAGTTTGCTTTATTGATAATTTCAACACGGGCGGGGCTGCGGGTAATTTAGTAGGAGGTAATTCTACATACATTCATACATTCATTTTTTTAGAATTAAAACTACGTATTTTAAAAACGCATGGCGACATCTATTGTCAAGTATCTAAATACACATAAATAAATATTAATTAAAATGAGTATTTTAATGAATAAAATAGCGCTATTGATAATTTGATTTTCAAGATAAGCTATTTTTAATAGTTTTTACCATATTTTGTAAATTACCTTGCTAAAATATTTATAAATAGTATCATCGTGGTTTTATTTCAACCAGTTTTTGTGTTTTTTCTCAGAAATTAGATATTTTCCCGCGGTAAAAAGTATCCTATATGTTGACCCGGATCACCAGCTATCATCATACCAAATTTTATCAAAATCCCTCCAGTGGTTTTTCTGTGATGCGGTAACAGACAGACAGACAGACAGACAGACAGACAGACAAAAATTCTAAAAATTATAGATTTGGCCTCTGTATCGATAATAATGTCTATTTCAATAAGATTTTCCAAAAAATATTTAATGTACAGATTCGGCTTAGTTAGAATTTTATAATATGTATAGAAGATAGATAACGACTACTAAACATAACGTTTAAAAATATCATTTGCATAAAGTTTTTGGTTTTTTTAGTAGGATTAGACACTGTAATTAGATATCCGTTCAGCAGTTCTTTTATAATCAGTTATCTGTATATACAAAGCAGCCAAGGACTGGGAAGGTAGTGTTTCACCCCCGTTCGCGTAACGCCGTTGGCGCTGCGCTTTAAATTTTACCGTTGGTGTTGAAGTATCGTCCTATTAGATATAAGGAATAAAAGGAATAGAGAGTGCAGTTGTGTTTGTGCATATACATTATAATATCTCCTGCACAGTTGGTCTCAGGATGAATCCGTCGTGGCGGAAATCGGTCAGGAAAACCTTTTCATACAATTTATATTAATCAGTGTAACTTTCTACATTTGGTTAAATATAAAGCTTAGTTGTAAGACGAAAATCGTAGTCAACTGTATGTTTGACGACACGTTTGGCTCAGTGTGTAGTGACCCTACTTGCTGTGCCAGCGGTCGCGGGTTCGAGTCCCGCTGGGGGCATTCATTTGTGTGGCACGAATGATTGTACTCCAGTCATGGGTGTTTATATTTATATTTATATTTATAATATGAATGTATTTAAAGTTATATATGTGTAGTGTATTAACTATCTGGTATCCATAACACAAGCCTCGTAGCTTACCATGGAACTAGATGGTGCTGTGTGTTAATGTCCCAACATATTTATTTATTTATTTATTATCTATACATATAATAAAATTGTAACTAAGCCGAATCTGTACATTAAATATATTTTGGAAAATCTTATTGAAATAGTCATTATTATCAATACGGAGGTCGAATCTATAGTTTTTAGAATTTTTGTCTGTCTGTCTGGAGGGATTTTGATGAACTTTGGTATGATGATAGCTGGTTATCCGGGTCAACATTTAAGAAACGTTTTACTGCGGGAAAATATTTCATCTCTGAGAAATCTATACTAAACGTTAAAACGTAATAAGGGACGAACCCGAGCCGATCGCGGGTGAGTCGCTAGTCGCGTATAAAATTGAGTGTTAAACATACTACGATAGTTAAAGATATATATTAGCTCGTTATATATTGAACGATAAATCAAGTAGATATCAATGACGTAACGTTAGATACACTCTAAAGTTAGCCGATACGAATATTACAGTTGACACCTAGTTTATGTTAAAGGGATCAAACAATGACAAGTACTTTTAGAGATATGTAAAAGAGTTATATAAAAAGTACTCGGGTCGTCGTCAATCTTACTATTTTCCTCATTGTTGAAAACGGTTAAAAACTCCAATCCATTTTATTTTACATTTCATAAATAATTAACACGAGTGCAAAATGGCCTTGCAAATAGCAAGCTGTATACTGTAATGAAGACTACTGCTCTGTTTCTCTTCTATGACACATTAAATGAAATGAAAACAGAATTTTGCTGAAACTGTAAGTACGTTTGTGCATACATATACGTTTCATCATATCCTCATGTTAAGGTGTAAGCAATATATTTTAGTAGACACAAAATAAATCGTTCAGAAGTAATACCATATCTTATGAACTCTAATCCAGTACTTTTGAGTACAATATGTTATACAAAAACTGGCTTGTATTATTCTATACTCCATAAATTATTTTTGGCATCACGATGATTAGATCTTCTGTCTGTTGCATTATAAGAGAAGGATAAAACAACAAATAAGTATTAAGTACTTTTACATTATTGAGAAAGAAACTGATTTATGATTTTTTTTTAAATATGACTTCTAAAAATTCATATTTTAACTATTAGTTTTGGGAAATAACTTTCTGGCTTCATTGGCAGGAAATTAAAGTTCATGACACAAACCGCATTCGACTAAAAAACTTTATTTGTATTTTAAAAATTTATTATGTAATCTCAGATCTCGGAAAATATAAAACTTATTTTAGAATAAACTATTTGGTTAAAACTTTAAGGCGATTTATTTTGGTATAGCCATATATTCAAGTTATTAAGTAAATTAAAATTCACCTGCATATGAATTTTCATATAAATACTCGTAGCTCCCAACAGTTAATTATATTCACCTAAATTACTAAAATAATATAATAATTACTAAAATGTGACCACATAGTTTAAAGAGCTTAAGGTTTACAAATATAACTTAAATTGAGGTGAAGCTAAGTATTATTATGCCATAAAATTTAGTAAAAATTCTATACAAAATATAGTACATATACCAAAAGTATTAAAAACTATTATTTTTTGATTTATTATACATATCTTACGCACCTTTAAGACAGTTTTAAAAACCATCCAACGTACATACTTCATCTCTTTATCTCTTACGTGTTAAATATTCATAAAACATGCTCTTTATTAAAAATATACTTTCTATATTTTATTTTTGATCCTCATAATGTACATAACCTGACTTCCAAAGAGAACAACGAAATCTACAAGACATAAAACTTTCGGCAAGAGAATGGTACTAGGTACTAAAAGCACTGTTTGTCATCATTAATTATGTCAGGGCTACATTCGTTCTATTCTCATTAAAACAGCATAGCTTTCAGTTTGTGAGAACGTTATAATGAGATACACAAGTATAGGCAAGTATAGGCGTTGTCTGTAATTATGTACAAGTGTAGTCGTTAAGGAACTTGTCTTACGTAAAATGTACATACGTCTCTCGACCTTTTTAAAGTACGTGCAAGCTATGAGGAATTATTGATATAGAAAGTTTTGTATAACGTATGAATATATTCTTATGTTAAGACAATATTACTATTTTTTTTAAACTGCCTAGCTTGTACGGCTGCAGATCCGGAGTTCGAGTCCGGGTTGAGCAAAGTTTAGTTAACGAGTCTCTTATCTAAGAAAGACTCAGTAACATGCTTGCATTTGCACATAAAACCGCCCTGCAAGAGATTTGAACATTTCCTGTGCAGTTGGATAGACTAAGTGTGATTGACCGCTGTAGCTGAAATCGGTTAAAAGGACACTACGATGATATTTTTTTTTTATTTTTATTATTCAAAAGTAGGTTAGTATGTTTGTTAGTAATCATTTGAGGCGTCAAAACGTATGATTTTAAAATATATCACGCATAGAGTGTAGATGAGGATTTATATAATTATATTATATCCATTGTAGACGTAGCACAAAAACCATCTCGAGTTTTATTTTTAAGCTTTAATTATTAAAATTTCAGTATCCTCTATGATTTATGAAGTACAAATTAAGGCTGTAAAATAAAAGATATATTTTTGTCAAGAAATTTATTAACTTGATTTCACGAAAGTATAAAATAATTTTACAATGTACCACAAAAACAATGAGAATTTTCATTGAAAAAAATGGGCGCTTGCCGCTTGTTCTGAACGGTTAAGCCATAAATCTGATTTCAAATTCCCGGGAAGCTCTTCGGAGACCAAAACAAAGTAAAAACTAAACGCGCGCTTGTCTAACTTAAAGTTGCACAAAACTGCTGTAATTAACTTTCAAAAGATAAAACATATTTTAGAAGAAGAAAAAGGAAAGACTTATAGGACTCGCTTTTACTTTTTTTTATAATTAAATATATTTTGCCCGTTTCTTTGAACGGTATGTTAAGAATAGAATCAATACATTGAAGTAAAAAATACATCCAAAATACATTGTAGTAATAAAATTGATATTATAATAACTATAGTATAAATACTATCGTTTCCCCGCAGTTTCGTCTGCGCCTATTTATATAAAAACGCTCCGCTGCGAAGATTTGTAGCATGATATTGATTAGCTTATAACTTACTCCAACGAAAGGCTATAAAATGGCAAAGATACTTCTTTAAATCTGATTAGTAGTTCCATACACTAGCGCGTTCAAACAAACAAATAAAAAAAACTCTACAGCTTTATAAAATATTAGTATGAATCACTGAGACAAAGCAATTATTTTACCCTAAGACTAAAATTCTTCTAAAAAATTATACAAAAATATATCATCTATTATAATGTAAAAAAGTCTTTTAGAGGCTATTCAAAATAATGTCTTTTACCTTACGTCGTAGTAAAAATGTAAATACTTTACTACTAGTGCTCGTGATCTTAATAATTCTGCAAATTAAATTTAAGTTTTTATTTTTTACCTGAGCGTAAAGCTTAGTTTTTTAACTGAAAGTAAAGTGTAAGTATGTTAAGCAAAAAGTGTCGGAAAATATATTTTAGTTATTTAATACTTTCTTAGATTTACTGGAATATTTGAATTTTCAAATAAAACTATCTTTTCGGATTTATTTTGATTTTTTGTTTTCCGGATGCTTGCTGTAAAGCATTTGAAGCGTCGCGTCGGGAACCAAAAATTAAAATTAATCCGAAAAGATAGTTTTATTTAAAATTTAGTTATTTTTGTTAAATAAACAAAATTCTTAATGTAAATTGTATTTCAATATCTTTTTTTGCTGTAACTTTTCAATATTTTTCTTACGGAACATACTCTGAATCATATGTTACGCTGACTGACATTGAGGCGAGATTACGTGATAGATAAGCTACATTTTGTATATTATTATTATAATAGACTAAACAAAGCGTGCAACTTTACCTCCCATGAGAATCGAATGCGCTACTTTTGCTATTTATAGCACTGCAATAACTGACATTTATTTAACATTTATAAGTGAAATTTTAAATATATTGCAACACTTCTCTATGATTTTTCAACATCATCAAAATTCTGACTCTTAAAATATGTAATAACGAATCCAAGCTAACGAGACTGCGGTTATACGATATTATTTTTTTAAAGAAATCTCAGCCAGAGTATCCTTCGTTACTGCACTTTGCTATGAACGGTTAAGGGATTAAATTTACAGTTTTCTATGCATATTTAAATGTAATATCACGTGTGAATGTGTTTTCACTAATTAATAATAAATTTATGTAATAGTTATTATTTTGTAAATAAATGAAGTCGTAGTAATTGTTAAAATATGAATTTATGAAAGGTTATATTGCAATTTATATTACGGTGTATATTGTATGTATACACTACACCGATCTCTAAGCTACCATTCTTATCTGCACATTAATCTATTTGCTGGCTTCAATTTTAACTGAAGTTTAATTTGGGAGAAGAAGATTGATTGTAACTATTTTCTCACTTCATTTTGTCGGTATTTGTAAGATAACGGGGTATTTAATTATTTAATAGGGAGGATGAAGTTCCGTGACATATTCCAAATTCCAAAAATACCAAATTCTCCAAGGAACCTCTACAGCTAATGAGATATTATCATATATGTACAATGTGACGGATGTATGTGACGGTACAAGTACAGAAATAGCAGTGAATCTATCTTATTGTATCAAAGAGAGAAAAACTACAAGGTGGCGATGTTATCCTGAAATTGTTAAACAATGCATTAAATATATTTAATGTTCTAAATTGAAAAATACATGACAATAAAAAGAAACACTTGCATTCGGCTTTGAAAAACTTCATCGAATCTTTTAAATGAATTCGTCAAATCTAAACGTGGAACCGAAACGTGTACCACGGTACAAAGCGGCTGGTACCCCAATTTAAAGTTGCACAACGAGTTATGGAGAGAGCAAAAGTCATAGTTTCTAGTAGTATTTTTAGTTAAAAAGTCTAACAATAGTCCAATGCAATCTGATAAGTAAGTATGGCTACGTGATAGATTTTATTTCTATTATCCGAGTCTATATTTCAAATATTTGTCGCTTTATATCTAAGGTTTCCTAAAGGATAATGGATAGAAGTTCCAATATGCATAGAAATTTCTGGTTTCACAAGAAAATAAACACGTTTATTTGGTACTGGAATCGTATTCAAAATATTGTTCATTCTGGATAAAATTATTCCAGAAAAGGCATAGACATTTAAAAATGATAAAGTAAGGAACTTAAAAATCTATTATTACTATGATTAGAAATACGACAAACATACAATGTAATGTGAAGTATGAAGTCCCGGCATACTTAGAGCTAGTCATAAATAAGACTATATGACATTGTCTGCCCAATATGTTTGTATACCAGATTGCCATACAGATGTTTCGCCTAGTTGAATATTAATCTGTCGCGTCAGACGTAGGAGCCAACCACATAATGTAGAAAAAATAGTGAATTGCGTAAGATACAGCAAAAAACTTATAATATAATGCAAAGTACTATAATAATTTAAAAAGAAAGAGTTTATTTGCCATGTTTTATACGTGGCAAAACAATGAAGAGAACAAAAATGTAGAAATCATTTATTGTAGATATTCGTACATTCAAGTAAACCATTTTATTTCGAATTATCCTCTGAAATATGAAACATAAGCCAATCTTTATAAATGGCTGAAAATTTCTAAAACCATTGCTAGTAAAAACTATCTTGTAATTTCGTAGCAGTAGTGTAGAAAATGCACCTGCGTCTCTGTCGTTGAATCTACTTTGTTTTAATAAATCAGTAATAGAATTTTGGTTATATCTGAATTTTGCTGCACAAATATTTTATTATTTTAGAAACTAGAAAAGATTTTGTCATACACAGTAACAGTAGATAGTAATTCATTATATTATAAGTTACATAGATGTTTTATTATATTTTTATTCGACAGTACAAAAAATAAGTTTTACTAACAACCACAACCGAACTACTTTCAGAAATGTGAAAGTTCTCTGTTCGTATGTGTATGTCTGCGTCATTCTAAAACGGCTAGACTAATTTGGATGTAATTTAATATGTAGATATGATCTGGAGTAATATACATTATATATTATTTACTTACCGTTGAGCGAATCCGAGCGAAGCGAGTATATGTATGCCGCTAGTATTATACATTTTCAATTATGAATTAAAAATGTTCTAAAAATCTCTTCTATAAATAAAGGCGATAAAATGTAATTGAAAGCAAAAATGGAATCATTTTATTCTTAGACTTTATTACTGCAGGCGCGAGCAATATGATAAATTTTCGCATCGTGGTCGACTGTGGGAAATCTCTTTTCGTAATCGACTAAGCGAATAAGCGCGTTTCGTAGTTACGTGATTAGAAAACTGATATGTATTTTATTATTGCCATGTTATTTTTACGGCGTATCTTAATTGTATATGTTACAAACTGTTATATTCGTAGTATTGGTATTTGTTTGATAATTGCTTAATGTAAACTAATATTATAAAGAGGAAAGATTTGATTTTTTTTGTTTGTTTGTTTGTTTGTTTGTCCTAAATAGGCTCCGAAACTACTGGACCGATTTATATGGAATTTGGTAAGAAGATAGTTTGAGACCCTGGATATAACATAGAATAGTTTTATACCGGAAATCATCTCTCAAGGGGTTAAAAATGGGGATGAAACTTTGTATGGAGAATCAACCTAGGGACAAACCCGAGCGAAGCGAGGGTGAGTCGCTAGTACTCTATATAGCAATTCAATTATAGCAAGAATATATTTAAAGTTAAACCTACAGTTTACAAAATGAAACAAAATTATTTACATGTAGTTTTCAATATAATTAGAAAAAATAATAATAATAATATCAACATTAATAATATATTTTATAAACTGAGGAAAACATGTATTATTTCTTTACTATTCCTTTGTTGTTATTCTGAAACTACGTTAGAACTTCATGAAGAAAGCAAAAGGCTGTCATTGGATCGAAATGTTTTTATTTACCCAGTATATTGAATTCCTCTTCAAGTAAGAAAAACTGTTTGAATCAAAATGTGATAAGATCGTGCTGCTGTGTGATAGATCATAGGATCGATTCTCGTAAATAAATTGATAATCTAATATATAAAATTCTCGTGTCACAGTTTTCGTTGCCATACTCCTCCGAAACGGCTTGACCGATTTTGATGAAATTTTTTGTGCTTATCCGGTATCTATGAGAATCGGCCAACATCTATTTTTCATCCCCCTAAATGTTAGGGGTAGTCCACCCCTAATTTTTATTTTTTATTTTTTAGACAAAATTTTTAATTTCTATTTTTTTATGATACAACATACAAAAATACATACAATCCTCAATTTTCACCCTTCTACGATAAACCCTTATTTTTTAATAGCCATTTTAGTAATTTAATCATTTTTCCTCTCCGGTCGAAAACTGATCAATCGTGATTTAATGCAAGCTAGAGACGAACCCGAGCGAAGCGAGGGTGAGTCGCTAGTCTTCTAATATATAAAATTCTCGTGTCACAGTTTTCGTTGCCATACTCCTCCGAAACGGCTTGACCGATTTTGATGAAATTTTTTGTGCTTATCCGGTATCTATGAGAATCGGCCAACATCTATTTTTCATCCCCCTAAATGTTAGGGGTAGTTCACCCCTAAATTTTATTTTTTATTTTTTAGACAAAATTTTTAATTTCTATTTTTTTATGATACAACATACAAAAATACATACAATCCTCAATTTTCACCCTTCTACGATCAATCCTTATTTTTTAATAGCCATTTTAGTAATAGGAAATTATTTATATGGCAAAACAACGTTTGCCGGGTCAGCTAGTTAATCTATATTAATATTATAAAGAGGTAAACTTTGTGAGTTTGTGATGTTGTTAAGGACGAACCCGAGCAAAGCGAGGGTAAGGCGCTTGTATAAAATATATTGATTGAAGTACCTTTTATCTGTGGCGTATATCCGCTCTCGTCGTTCAATGATTTATAAGAAAAAGGTAATAAACAGACAGAGTTCCTTTGTTTTAACATTTATAATATTACTATGGATATTTTATATTAATATAATACGTGGGCGACCGAGCACAAATTGAAAGAAGTACAATTTTCTTTTTTTTTAAAAAACTAAAACTTAAATACAAAAAAAACAACAAAAAAAAGTAAATACTTTGTATCCGACCGGGATTCAAACTCGGACACCTGTGATTGTCAATCTTGCGCCTTGGCCGCTTGACCACGATGCTTATTACCGAGCGTGCGAAATTAGCGACCATATTATTTTGCGTGGAATAATGCGAAAGAAAACCTCATGAAAATTCGAAAACACGCGTTTTCCCAGACATATGTAAGACTAATCTAGATAAATTTTTCGTCCCCAAAAACACCCACATACCAAATTTCAGCAAAATCGTTAGAGCCGTTTCCAAGATCGCCGGTATGTATAAGTAAATAAATATACAAGAATTGCTCGTTTAAACTTATTACATAGATTAGATACTACTTATTCAAGCTATACACAAAATTGAGACAGACGCTTAGCAAACATATTCTCAGTAATCTGAAGATTAAGCACACATTTTCCTCAAACACTCTTTCTGATATTATCCTAGTTTAAACACGTGCCTTAATGCATTTCATTATACTGAGTAGAAAGCAAACTACGGCATACTCTGGAACTCGACGTTCGTGTGGTTAGAAGGCTTTTATAAATGTAGAGGTTAAACTTGAAATGTGCATTGAATGAAAACAATCTTAGTACAAACAAGAACGAGAATGGTTTACCACATTTCAATTATTTTACCATAATATTATATGGTAAGAGAATATGGACTGTTATTTGAGTAATGCAATTGTTTTTAATAAAAATAGATTTAAAATAATAGTGATTTCTAAGTTATTGGTATTACTTATTTTTTAAAACATACACCAACTTCTAAGTGATTTAATAATAACTATTTACATTAATATATACCTAGATAATGGGTTTTATTATGACTAAAAATAAAATGATTTCATGATCAGTGAAAATATCACATAGCATAAATACAAAAAATTGTGGAAATATTAGAATTCAGTAAGTACCTCTTTCTTTTTAAAGTGGCCAAACTCTTCTTTCGAATTTTATTAGTTCTATTGGAGAGATTTCCTAAAAGCTCTTTCTTTATCACACCTCTTAACTATTAAATATAATAAAAAATACTATTAATATTAATAAATGAATAACATAATTAACTATACAAATATTACACAGTAACAACAAATACATATGTGCCTAAATAGAGCTTACGAATATTTTAATAATATATAAAACCTAGAGAATTTGCTTTAAAATAGTTAAATCAAAATGAGATTCTTAATAATCCAAGTTTAAAATACTTGCAGCAAAGCTTTCTCAATACATCGTAGTGATCCGCTAAGCTCGCTACTTCATTAAAATTGTTCCTCGGTTTTATCGTTAATCTCCGATCAAATTTAAATTGAACTCACAAAACTTTCCTACATTCTCCTAATCAAACAGTAGAATTGGTTAATACAATCAAACAAACCTGCTTATGGTCTAACTTTTGAATTTATGGATTTAATTCTAACGAAAATCATGAGAGCGTTTCTCATTTGATAAAAGGGGCTGCAGTAGTCTTCTGAAATTAGTTCTATGTAATTAAAACATGAGTGAGATCTTAATAAGAAAACTTTATATCTAAGCCCGCGTAAATTCTGTAAATGCTAAAATAATAATAAATAAATCGAAAACTATCTGTTGTATTTATTATTATATTATATTTCCAACCCTTCAAAAAGTAAATAATTACTTTTTATGCAGAATTTCAATTTGTGCATTCATAAATTTTAAGCCAAATATTATGTAGTTTAAAGCAAAAATACTATATTTCTTGTTATTAATAGATAAAAATTTACATAAATAACATCTCCGTATTTTAATAGTAATAATAATTATTAAATAATTATTTCATTTAAAATAATATCCCCATATTATGTACAGTTATAGAATATAATATTACAGTTTTTTATTACTCTTATTGGATCTTCCAGTAACACTCGCAGAATCTTCTTTTTCCATTAATTCCTCATCGATTAGTAAATCAAAATTCCCAAGTGTTTCATGATTCGGCACTTTGTTCCAACGCACGTCTGGCATACCTTCTGGTGGTATAACTACTGATATTATGTTATCTATCAATTTATACTTCATTATCCTGTCATTAACCGTTGTCGAGGTAAGTGAGGGTGAGGCATTGACTTCCACTAGCCAGGGTTTTAATTGATTGTCTATTATTATGTCGTATCCATAACATTCGAAACAATGTCTATCGTTTGCCATAACGGATGATACAGCTTTTAGAGAATGTACAATAAGCCATTGTATGGAAGCAAATAATTTTTCCGTAACTGCCCGACCTCTCGTGCCTTCTAAGAATAATCGTAAATTTTGAACGCTCATTTTTCCACCATGTATGTTATTATAATCGCCACCATGTTTTTGTACGCTAACATTTGTCAGATGAACATACATGTTATCTAATTCTGTTACACTTGTGTCATATTTTACAGTGCAAAATCTACAAAACCCAAGCTGGAATAAATAAGCTTTTAAAGGTCTGAAAGATGTGACCAATACGTATAATCTTAAATCAAATTTTTTGCCACCTATAAGCAAAGGGTTGTCTATATAACGAGAAATAACATAGCTCTCTTTACTAAGCTGTGGATGAAACGGAGCCTTTGCTTCCCTCGACCATTTTTTCAACTTTGATAGTTTATTTATAAGAAAGATCCCGGTACCTTGAGATTTCCCGCATGGTTTCATAATCCATGTACTCTGCGGTGATTTACGATATTCCTCGACGAACATGTTGTAGTCCGCTGGGAGAACAAATGTCACAGGGATAAAATCGAGATGAACGTAGCGTGTAACGATTTGCCCTCCTTGTAAAACTACTTCAGCCTTTTCGGCCAAGGGGCTACCTTCTCTTTCCAATTCTTTTCTGTAGCGCTTTATATTTTTCACAAGAAGGTCTTTTCTGGATAGCTCGTAATGATTGGGAAAGTGACTAATCATTTGATTATCGTTCATTCGGTAACCACTTTCTACGCTGAATAAATTCCGGCAAGTTTGAGTTGATGCCCAATAAAAATTCCATTCATCATCCGGTCCAACTTGATGCCAGCCTCGTCTTTCGAAATTACTCATCAAAACTGATTTTTCCATATCCGTACAGAAATTAACTCTAAATTTTTCCACTGGAACATTTACTCTTCCATATAGGTTAGTTGCCACTTTTTTAGTGTCTGCATTCATTTTATAAAGTGTTATAACTAAAATACGCTTCACTAATTATTTTAAGTATGAAATGTTTGATTTGTTACTAAAACAAGCTACGACATTACATAGACTGCTGATAAGCGCTTGTGTTGTATCGTTTCCTAGGATTTATTGATATAACAACCATCTTGTTTGCAACGTGCCAGTGACAATATCCCCCAGTTCTATTAGTATTTACATACATTAATTACACGAAAAATATCTTCTTCTTTCAATTACGCTTAACTTTTATTAATATTTATTTATTTATTTATTTATTTATTTATTTATTTATTTATAAGTTCACAAAACCGACATACAAATGAAATAAACAAGCTTAATTATAATTATTCAAAAGTTTACTATCACACAAATGTTGTCTTCTATGATGTGAACATCACGTGCATATGAATAGAACTAAGTATTAATTATAAAAATAGGTATATACTGTTTCACAAGGCTAAATTAAATTAATTCTAATTATTATTGTATTATAATATAACATAACATAAAATATATAGTACAATCCGACTTATCTACTTTTGTTTTATACTACGAAAATAATATTTAAACAACTTTCTTTTTAACGAAGGCACGGAATCACCGAAAATATCTATATCATTTGTTAGGGCGTTTGCTAAGGATGCCATTCTATAGATAGGACTATGTTGACCTAGGTTGGTTCTTGCTATTGGTAAAACGAAGGTTTTACGATTATGCAAACGAGTTTGTTGGCGGGGTATTGAAAAATGCAAGCGTTCCAGTAATTCAGGGGCATCAATTAAACCTTTAACTAATTTACACAATAGAGTTAAATCTCCTATTATTCTTCGTTCTTTTAATGGTAACATATTAAAATGTTCTAAACGAGATTTATACGAATGAATATCTTTATAGTTTCTTTTTAAATATGTCAGATGATACAGAAAACGTTTTTGTACCCGCTCGATCCGGTCTGAATGCACTTTATATCCTGGATTCCATACTGAACTGCAATATTCCAAGATGCTACGGATTAAACTGTTGTAGATTAAAATTGATAAACTTGGATCGTCAAATCTTTTCATAGTACGCACTACAAATCCAGACAGCTTTGAAGCTTTAGCTATAACGAAATCGATATGAGGACGAAAACTTAACTTAGAGTCTATGATTACACCTAAATCTCTGATTTCATGGACTTCTGTGAGAGCTGTATTATTAATTTTGTAAGTGTAATCATTAAAACGGGATTTTTTGCGACTAAATTTAATGTAGAAACATTTATCTGTATTTAATATCATTTTATTTTCTATACACCACGAATTCAATGAGTTAATATCGTTTTGTAGCATCGTCATATCATTTAAATTATTTATATTTAGATATATTTTTATATCGTCAGCAAACATTTTAAAATTACATTGTAAACAACTCGCTAGATCATTGATAAAGATTAGAAAGAATGTGGGCCCTAAGTGTGAACCTTGTGGAACTCCCGAAGGTATATTATATTCATATGATTTATACCCGTTGAGTGTTACAAGTTGAGAGCGATTTTTTAGATAGGACTCACACCAACGCAATAGTGATCCGTGTATTCCCATATGCTCGATTTTTAATAGAAGATGATCATGATTTACTAGATCGAAAGCTTTTTTAAAATCCGTATAAATGGCGTGAACCTCTCCACGTTTATCCAGTGTTTCTGCGATTTCAGTAACATAGGCAGTAAGATTTGACGCAGTCGATTTACTAGGGCGGAAACCATGTTGATTTAAGTTTAAATAAGGAGATATATGGTAGAAAAGTTTTTTTTGAACGATTGATTCTAATATTTTTCCACAGATAGATAAGATAGAAATTGGCCTATAGTTTTCAATATTATTTTTTTCTCCTGATTTATGGATAGGTGTAACGAATGCAATTTTCCACTCTGCTGGAAAAATACCTAATTCTAAGGACATGTTATAAATAAGAGAGAGAGGTTTGCATAGTTCACTCGCACACCGTTTAAGAAAGAGTGGCGATATAAGATCGGGTCCTGGACCTTTAGAGCAATCTAGTTTTGATAATTTTTCGTAAACTTCATCTTGTGTAATTTTGTAGTTCGTGATGGATGCACTAGAGGTAGTGGAACTCAATCTATTTAGGCTGGTTGTAAGTTGAAAGTTATAATTATGAGTGTATACCGATTGAAAATGATTAGCAAATAAGTCACATATTACTTTACCTCTGTTGGCGATTATGTTTTTAAGGAACATATCTTCAGGAATGGTAGATTTACCCTTTTTACGTTCGTTAAAACATTTCCAGAAATAGGAGGGATTTTCACGAATAAGCTCTGCTGCACGCTTTTTAAAATGTTCATAACATTCTGAAATTAATTCAGTGCATCTATCCCTTAATAGTTCATACGTAAACTTATCCATAGGATTATTATATATTTTATATTTCCTATGGTATTTAGATTTTTCTTTTAAAGATTTAATTAATGGAACAGTGTACCAAAGAGGATAATTATTATCTTTCGGTGTACGCATAGGGGTATTTCTGTATATAATAGGCATAATAGTTTCATAAAAAAGCGTTAGCATCTGATCTAGATCCCTCACTTTTTGAAAAACTCTTATCCAATCAATTTTCGACAATTCTAATTTTACATCATCAAATTTGCACAAAAAGAAATTAAGAAAAGGTTTCTTATATGGTTTGAGATATTGATCAGTTGTAAATTTAAAATTAATAAGCAAGGGAGGATGATTGCTGTCAATTGGTACTAACTTAATGTCGTCTTTTATTACTTCTATATTATTTGCACTATTCGTTAAGACTAAATCTAAAATTCTATGATTATGATTTTTTATAAAATTGTATTGCATCAAATTATTAAAATTTAGCATTTCTAAAAAACTTGTTTCAGTATTATTACTTAAAGTACTATCTAATATTGGTGTTAAGCTACCGGAACGTTCTGTCATTTCCCAATTAATATTAGGAAGATTAAAATCTCCAACTATAATATTATAAGATTTTGTACATCCCCGTTTATTGTTAAAAATATTGCCAAACTTATTACTTAAACATTCAATATAATTTATTTTAGCTGGAGAAGGAACATATACGCCACAAATATTTATAGTGACACCATTCCCCACTTTAAAACTTACCCATAGGTCCTCGCAAGCTGATTCCCATGAGGATTTTCTTTTGGCATTAAATTTTTTGTTAATACCTATAAGAACACCACCGCCATCTTTTTTAGTTGTCGATAAAGAACTAGTACAACGATCCCGTCTAAAAATAGCATATCTATTGTCAAGCAACTCACTATCAAAAACGGTACTATTTAACCAAGTTTCTGTTATGATAATTACATCAAAATCATGGGTCAATGCCGCAGTATAGATATTTTCAGTTTTTGTTCTTAAGCCTCGCGTATTTTGATAATATATTTGAATAGAGTATTTTATTACAATATATAGTTATATAAACATGCTTTGAAAAGTGGTATAGAAATTGGCTTTATAAAGTTTCCAAGTATTCTATATTTTTAACCCAATGCGAAACTGTATGTTTATTCTTCCTAACGAAAATACGACCATTTCTTATCCAAACAAATTCATATTTTTTAGTTTTAGCCATTTGTCTAGTGGCAGCATGTAATCTTTTATTCGCTATTGATAAATGTTCTAATATATAAATGGGTTTTATATCTCCTGCCAGTCCCAGATGTGATGTGTTCAGCTTATCCTGTGTATGCTTTTTATTAAATTGTTTTACTGCTGCTAACACGCTATCGCGAACTTTAGGAGTGGACATTTTGACTATAATACTCCTTGGACGTTGGGAGTCATTATCAACTTTTGCAACTCTATGACAAGCCAAAATTTCATGCTGTGATATATCGCATTCAACAATTGATAGTAATTGATGAAATACTGTAATTAAGTTTTCATTCTTATGTTCCGGTACGCATTGGATTTCTACGTTACAATCTCTAGCTTGCTGTTCTAATTGAGACATTTTAGTGTTCAAATCATTAATGTATACACGCATATTATTATTTTCAGTCACAATATTTGACAAGGTTGTTTCAGTCTTCTCATTTATGATTATTTGAGCATCATGAGCATCGGAGAAAAATTGCATAGACTTAGAAATTTCATCAACTTCATTCTTTAGGGACCCAAATTTGGTGCCTAGCTCCTTAACGTCGCGCTGAACTTGAGATAGAGTAGAATTAAATTTATGTAAACACTCTTGCTGATTATCAAATTGTTCTTTCATTTCCATTCGTAAGTTACGGATTTCATTAAGTATAACATTCTGATATTCTTTTTCGGATAAAGGCTGAAGTAAGTTACCTGGTGAGTTTTGTTTGTGATTTTTAGTTGGCAATGGCGTATTCGTGTTATCTTCACTAGGTCTTATAGCTGCACATGCGGGACAAGTCCATTTAGAACGACTAGTTCCTGAGTTGTCATTATAATTAACACAATCTGTATGATACAGAAGAGAGCAAGCACCATTTATACATTTTATTCTCTTTTGACTAACTAAAATACTGACGTTACAAGCAGAACACAATACCATTTTACAAAATAAATTAACTTTAAAATTAATAGAAAATTTAATTGATTTGACAGAGCTGTCAAATTTTTTCTTCTTTTTAATAATTTGCAATTTTGCAAATAATGTTGCAAATTTCGATTGATATTTATTTTAATTTTATAAATAAGTATCTAAATATAAAAATAGATACATAACTTCTAATTAGAATTATGACCATTTTTTTTCTTTAATGGCTTAGAGTTGCGTTAACAGTTGCAATACATTCTGCTAGTATCACGTATGTGAGGAAGAATTATTGTGGCCTTTAAAAACATTCAAACTGATGTGGAACGTCTTGTGCTATATCAGATTGACGCACTATTCATGTTCACTACAAAAACGTCTAAAGAAGCCTTAGTTTCATCTACGCATTATGTAAACTAAATCGACAAAGAATAGTTTTAGGAATTTTTATAAGAACCCTGGACCCATATTCAAAAGCGATAAGCCGCACGTCACTTGGAAGATATTTGGGTATACTTAATTCCTTTTTATATAACCTAAGTTCAATTTCAGTACGAAAACGGCGTTTTACGTTTACAACTATTTATTTTATAATCAATAAAAATAACATTTTTAGGGAATTTCTTAAAGATACTATGAAAAAAATCAATAAAGATATGTTTGTGTTTAAGGAATTAATAGAATAATAAGAAGAAAGTTTTTTTAAAAGTGACAAGGTTCCTTAATTATTATTATCGTTAATTTAGTTTTTTGAGAAAGGCTTTTGGAGCAACTATAAATATTATTTTAACAATTATAAATGTTCATCTTAAACAAAATAAATTACACACCATTTTGTGTAAAGAGATAGAGACTAAGCTCATACGATTTACAACTTTTAGCACTCAGCTCGACTCTGCACAGCATTATGGTCTTAATAAATGTTGTGGTGTGATTTCAGCTGTTTTAATGGTAACAGTATTTATTGTTATGCTTACTAACCTAAAATCTGCTTATCACATGTAGCTGTCTTACATATTTTACATATGCTTGATTTCAAAATAATCATAATGCGAGATATTTAAATATTATATTTTAAATAATATTTTTTTTAATATTTTAAAATATAATAATATATAATGGTTTTTTATATTAGTAATCATGGTTATTAGTCACGTTAGAGACTAAAGTTTGAAGCGACTCAATAGTTATTATATAGTTGTTAAAGATAGTACCCACAAAATTATGCAATAATTTGGAGGGGAAATGGCATCGAAGTATGTTATAATAATTTTTCTTATTCTTGTTGTGGATAGTTCGAAAAGATAGTTTTATTTTTACATCACATTTTAGTAATACGACAAAATAGTTTTACTTCTTTATTGACAAGTAGAATGACATATTTACGCTACACGCAGATGCTATTCTTCGGTATACGGGATGGAGGAATAAACGAACGGGATATGGAAGAAAAATTAAAGATATTAACTTTTATTTAAAGGAAACATTCTTTCATATTTAAAAATAGGAATAACTGAATTTAATTAAATATAAACCTAATATTTAAAATGAATTCGTAACCATTTTATCGAACTAATCGATATGATTCAATGTGACTATAAAATCTCTAGAACAAACATTGTATGGCTCTACTTCTTTTTAGTTTGTTGTTTGAACATAATAATTCTTATTAGACAATTGACATTTCTAAGTTCATATTTTAACTTTAGTCACAAAACTAATGTCTTTTTAAAAATTGTAATATAAATAACATTGTTTTTAGGGTTCCGTACCTCAAAAGGTAAAAAAGGAACCCTTATAAGATCACTCTCTTGTCCGTCTGTCCTTCTGTCTGTCCGTGTATTACCATCGATTTTCTCAGGAACAGGTGGACCTAGCAATTTGAAATTTACACCAGATACTGAGGTCTATAGTCGCTATTAGGTATAAAAGAATCAAGGTCCTAAGCCAACACAATAAAAAGATATGGGCAAATTTAGATTTTTGCGAAAACTTCTAAGTACCAAAATTCACTTTAATTTTCAACTTTTTTATTTTTCAGAATTTTCCCTTTACTTGTGCTATAAGACCTTGCTTTTAATCAAAATTGACAATTCTAGGTCAACCTAAAGTACCCTATGGGTTTTGTGTCGAAAACCTATATGGTAGTTCCCGTTGACTTAGAATCACGAAAGTTGGCAAAAAGCAAGGTCTTCAGCACAAATAAAGGGAAAATTCCAAAAAATAAAGAAAGTTGAAAACGAAAGGGTGTCCCCATACATATGTACATAGTTGACGCCAATTAAGATAGTTCTCTGAGTTGTGTGGGCGCTCATACAATTTATTTACAATAGGTACCTACCAATTTTTACGGAGCCCTCGGTGGGTGAGTCCAACTCGCATTTGTCCGGTTTTTTTTAAAACATTTAGACAACTCAAGCGAAGCGAGAGTAAATCGCTAGTTCGTTATATTACGTACTATCATAATATATTATCTTATTTACATGAAGTGTAACTTTACTAAGGTCATTTATGTTATGAAGTGTAGTTACAACTTTAGAAAATGAAGGGTATTTGTAATAACGTGATCCTCCTGCATGCTTTACGTTTGGGAGGCATATTCTGGAACTAACTAGTTTATGAAGTTGTGTATTTATGAGGCACCGAATTTCACTGTTTGTGCGCGTATTTCGAATTAGATTTGCACATAAACAAGAACTGGAAATATTTTGATTTCGTTTAGGGTACGTATTGTATTAATGTGCAAATATAAAAAAATAATAATATTTTCTTTCTATTTTAATATAGTAAATGAAAATAGTATTAGATAGACATTATTAGATAAACATTATTCAACAGAAGTTCGTATAATAAAAACCATATGTATTTTGCATGGAAGCGGTATTTTGCATGGATCATCAGATTCCAAATTCATTCCATGAACACAACAATATCCAAGCAACTAAGCGGACTTACTAAAGGCACAATTTCTAATAGACTTTAGACTAAGGCAAGTTGTTTTAGGATGCCGATGTCTTAAATGTCACCATTTAAACAATTCATTGTAGAATTGCTTCCCACAGTGACACTTTAATGGTAGATTCATACCACATATAGTAGCTCATACGGTGTCGTGGTTACAGGCTAGTGCTGTAGCTAAGACAAGCTTTATGTGGAGAGATTACCTGATATTTGTGAATAGACTATACAGCATAGTTGAAATAAATACTTATGTTTGTTTGTTTTTCCTTATATTCTTTTACCTAAAGTTATTTGAGTTAACGTATTTAATATTTATAGATTAAAATAATTATGAAAATAGCTTGTAAATAATAGCTGTAATAATATGACCATAGATTACGAACATCCTATGTAATTATCATCAGTACCTGGGCGATCGAGCTTCGCTCGGAGTTTTTGGTTCACAGTACAATTTTCTTTTTAATTTGGCTTAAAAACAAAAAAAAAACTATAAACTTGAATAAATACAAAAAATAAACAAAAGTAAAAACTTTGTATCTGACCGGGATTCGAAAATTATTAACATATTTTGCGTGGAATAATGCGAAAGAAAACCGCATGAAAACTCGAAAATACGCGTTTTCCCAGAAAAAAGACTTATCTAGATCGATTTTTCGCCCCCGAAAGCCCCCACATACCAAATTTCAGCGAAATCGTTAGAGCCGTTTCCGAGATCGCCGGTATAAATAAATAAAGATATAAATATACAAGAATTGCTCGTTTAAATATATTAGATTCAGACGAATTTTAAAAATATATTGTGCGTACTCTAATACCATGTTCTATCTAGCTTATAGTAATATGTTATCTGCACTCTATAGATACCCATCTATAATTTGAAGTTTAAAAATGGAGGATGAGAGGATCTTTCGGCTATCGGCTATAAAATATTTTTATTGACCCAGCTGTTATTTTGTTCATTCTTTAGTAACACAGACATGTTAAGATTATTTTGAAGAAGAATTATTTGCTCCTTAAAATATTAAATGTGCATTTGGTAGGTTGAAATGTAAATTATAATATAGGTACTATAGATATAAATCATTAGACGTTTTACCGCCATTAAAAATTTCTTTAATCCAGTAGGTACATTATGATATAGGAAAGTATTTAAATAATTATACCTATCTGGATTCAGAATAAATAGCTCTAACCATAATATAAAAAAGAAACTAAAACGATTTTGCTTACCTATTTGGTTTTTATATCTAGCCGCAATGTCTTTACGATTGACTAGCTTGTCAAACATTGACAAGATGATCACGAGAAAAGTCGACAGATGAGATAGATAGGAAAATATAATAAAAATAATATATTATTGAAACGTACTTGCGTTAGGAGACCTAATTAAAAGTTATATTTATTTCCTTACAAAATAAATCCTAAAAGAATGTAACCAATGTGAATCTGTAAATGGTGACCTTTTTATAGTATTTTTATTTAAAGTTTTATGTTACATCAACACACAGTAGTCAAACTTAGATCACGTTTTTCGATAACGATAGCAATTAACAACCCGTTACTTTTCCTTCCAGTTAATTAATATGTAAACTTAACCTGATTTTTATACAATGTCTGAATAACATTTTAAAAGTAATGTAGTGCAGCCCTTTATCTTTAGTTAGGATTCTGACGATTTATGTATCTCTTATGCAAAATATTCTCAAAGAAACAATTTTTCAGATTATTTTAAAAGGTTTTAAATACGTATAAGTTGTAAAATTTATTGCTTTATTTGTAGCATTGCACAAACACCATGTATTTGGTATTGGCTATCAAAGTTTTAATTAAATTTGTATTGGCGTTGTCCCGATTTGGCCACTTTCAATATTGATGTTACATCACATGATGTGATTATTTAATAATGACATTATCATTAGTACCTAGACCTAATAGTTGAATAAAGGTCTGAAATTTTGTGATTCAATCCTTAAACAAAATAAGTTATTACTTAGTATGGAAATCCCCATTCAAGGAAATTATATTCAACCCTCTACATTAACTACTAATTTTAAAGTGGCTTAGGGGGACTATTTTTACAGTAGGGTTAACATTTAGATAATTTATTATCCCGACAACCAATAGGATCTATAAAAGTCGCGGCAAAAGTTTTATAACGATGCAAACATTTTGTTTTATCTGTACTATAAGTACTATAACATAGATCACACATTTTTGAACTTTTTCTACAGAATTCTTTCTTATACTGAAAAAAGAAAGAGATCTTATGGAATGGGAGATGTAATTTATGATGATTTTTTTTTATTGTATATAAATCGTCGTTAATAATAATAATATAGAAGAAGAAGGAATAAGAAGGGCGTGAATGTTTAGGTTTAGGTTTTCATCAAAGAAGAGGGCAAGAATGACAATTATTTTTAAAAACTCAATTCTTGAAAAAGTACTAATTTCCTACAGAATTAAGGTAATAGAAGCGTATATGAAAATTGGGCTATTATATGGAAATTACCGCTAGTATTTTATAAAATTGATCCTTGATTCTTAGGGTCTAGGATTCTATAGACTTGGATAAGTTACTTTACAATAAATATCACAAAACATATCCACAGCAATTGAATATTTCATCAAAAATAATAATTTTCAGTGAAATATATAAAATAATATTCAAAAAATATGCTGTATACGATTTGGCAAAATTCCATTTATTTCCAAAGGAGACAGAACAGCTAAATCTAAAGGAACTGGCGAAATTTCAGACAAATAAGAACTTTAAATTCAATGATAGAACTTGGAAATGTCATATTAACTTAACGTTACTTTAACTATGTCTTTTTAAGCTTTTCGTCTGTCAGTCGGTCAAAGATTCTATTTATAATAGTTAACGAATTTTTCGTTTTACTTTTCATTGATTTTTCTATACATAGACAACAAATATTGCTTTACTGGCTAACGATTCGTATATTCTGTATATGCAAACTTTCAGAGGATACTAACAAGCACTCGATATACATAAAAATATGGAAAGCCAACGCCAATATTCGGTTTGCTAAAATATTTAAAATACTCTCTTAACAGAAAATTCTCAAAAAATTTAGATTGTTAATAATAAAGCTTAACTTTAATATAGTTAGGTTAAAGCTTCTGAAGTAAAAGACACACGTATTTATAATACTATGTATTTATTATCACATCATATTATTGTAAAATCATTTGTAAGTTAAATTTTCCTGTCTGCACCATTTCATACTGGATGAAAGATCACTAAGTAGTAACGTCAATATAAAAACTTATTTTAACTTTACGTCTTGCTTTTGTCACATATTAGGTACCGACTCACCCTCGCTTCGCTTCGGGTTCGTCCTTAGACAAAAACGAATCTATCCCACGGGAACCGTACATTTTTCCGAATCGGATTTTGGGATGATATAATAGCCTATAGCTTTCCTCAGTTAACGAGCTATCTAGTGCAAAAATAATTAATTTTTCAAATCGGATTAGTAGTTCCTGAGATTAGCGTTTTCAACCAAACAAACAAACAAACTCTTCAGCTTTATAATATTATATTAGTATAGATTTTATAGCACGTAAAATTTTATTATGAAATAATTTAAATTTCAAATTTGTGTGTAATGGTATTTTCTTTGAAAATTCCATTTAACAGAGACTAATATTAGGTATTAGTTTTCCTGAATTAAATAATTTCAAACAGCAGATTTGAATCATACTATTTATTAAAGACGTTAATATTTTTATGTTTTAAAAAGAACTGTCATATTATAAATCCGTATAGTCCATTGAAATGTTACATTTTTTTGACCTTAGCGTGCATTTGTCAGAGGACGCAATTTTATTTTTTAGATATCAAGGAGGGGTTAGTGTAAAGTTAAATCCATTTTTGTGGGGTTGCAGCCCTTGTCCCACGGCCGCCATCTTGGAAAAAGTGGTACAAATGGTTTTTATGGTTTTTCTGACAAACTATAGGTCTCACAAAAATTATGTTAACACGGCGGGAGGCGCACCCCATATTACAACACGAACTGTCGCTACTGGGTAAAAAATACCACAATTTAATAAATGAAAAAACCTGGCTTTTATATGCATATTTAAATGAAATACATTTTTATTTTGTATTTTATTATATTTTAAACTATTTAATTTAAGAACAAAGTAATTAATTTTTTATGTAATATGTTATTTTTTTTAATGAAAACACGACCCAAAATTACTTGCATTTTACACATTGCACATTAAGAAACAAAAATTAGACTCTAAACTTATTAATAAACTTAAAAAACGGGATAAATATTAAACAAACATAACATACTCTTATTTATAATAACAATTGCAACATATTTTAATTTGGCATTTTTTTGAGAAAAAAACCACTCTAAGTATATTATAAAAAAATCATTCTTCTCAGCAAATGTCTCATCATGTTCTAGTTATATCTAACATTTTGGGCACATTCTTCACAAATAGGAACGGCATGTTCTCTTAATATCTTTTAATAACATAGAGTGCAATTAGTCTTAGTTTTTCGATCCTTTTTTCAAGGACAAGGCTTCAGGATTCGTTCCTGATGAGAGCGACTCAGATTGTCGTTTTGTTCATTGCTACCACCAAGTAAGAAGATTATTTTACCCAAAAATAGTCTAAAAGCTTCGGTAATAGTAGCAAATTATTTATCTTCATGAATTGGGACAAATAGATGTGTGATAATATTATGTAATCGCGACTAAATATTCTGTGCGGGTTCTAAAAAATGCCAATGAGTAGTTTTATCTTTTTTGGCAAATTTTCCACGTTTGATATAAAGCAAGGGCACGTCATCTAGATACCAGTTATTATAGATATTTATACGAGGCTGTAGTACCGTATCCTCATCCGACATCGCTGAGGATCCGCATGTCCTCTCCTTCTTGCTCTGAATCACTTTTATGTTCATTATATTCTTCATTATCTTCTATTTCAGAAATATTTCCTTTGTCATTATTTTCTAAAAGTAGACACTCTTCTATTGGCTCTTCATTTAGGGGAAAATAAGACATTTTGATTTTCCAAAAAAAAGAAAAACAATATGAACCAAGATAAAAATAATAAAACACAAACAGTCGCTACAGGGTAAAAAATACCCATAAGCACTTTTTACGTCTGATGTAGCTGATGCCATGCGCCAACTGGCCTTCAATTTAAAATAGCGGATTGTTGTACCTTGAAAGGTACCTAAAATGGCATTGCATAAAAATAAGCACAAAAATAAATATTTACGAAATTATGCACTATGTGGTAAATTTTACCCGGTAGCGCCTCCTGCCGTGTTAAACCATTTTTGGCTGCAAATAAAATTCTCTACATCTTTGGTCAAGTAATTTTTAGTCGTAGAACCAAAAACAACGAAGTTATAAGTGAAAATTGATGAAAATTTGAGAAAAAAATTCTATTGGTCGTTATAACTTTTTTTCTGATCATTTTACAAAAAAAATATATCAGACCATTTTTATAGAGGGCTTTTTAAGGAATAATTTTCATTATGAACTTTTTAAATTTTATTCATTAATTAAGGTTTTACAGCGCTGCGAAACGAATACTATTCTTCAGTATTCATAACTACATGTACATAAATATTAATGATTTGCCATAATTTTCAATCACCTCTTCATTTTTAGGGTTCCGTACCTCAAAAGGTAAAAAAGGAACCCTTATAATTATAAGATCACTCTCTTGTCCGTCTGTCCGTGTGTCAGGAACGGGTGGTGGTGGTGTCTCAGGAACGGGTGAACCTAGCAAGTAGAAATTTATACCAGATACTGAGGTCTATAGTCCATATTAGGTGTATAAAAATTAAGGTCCTGAGTCAATACGATAAAAAGATGTGGGCAAATTTAGATTTTCGCGAAAGCTTGTAAGTACCATTTACCTTGATTTTCAACGTTTTTTTATTTTTAGGAATTTTCCCTTTACTTGTGTTGTAAGACCTTGCTTTTAACCAAAATTGACAAATCTAGGTCAACCGGAAGTACCCTATAGGTTTTAGATCGAAAACTTATATAGTACTTTCCGTTGACCTAGAAACACGAAATGATGAACGTCGACCTAGAAAAAGAAAATGGCGGCCGTGGGACAAGGGCTGCAACCCCACAAACTTGGATTTAACTTTACACTAACCCCTCCTTGATATCTAAAAAATAAAATTGCGTCCTCTGACAAATGCAACCCCAGATGTAACTTTTCAATGGACTAGTACTAAAAGATTAAATTAACAAATAAAAATGTCAAGAGATAAACATGCTGTTGAAATATTGCATATCCCGATCTAGATAAAACAGTGTGGCGTTTTCAACCATCGGCTAGCATGGCATTCCTCATTCCTAGTTGAAAATACTCGTAGATAATAGATTCTTTAGCTTTTTTTTTGTTTAACTTAGTATATATATACTCGTACCTATATTAATCGGGGTATCATCTTAATATATGAATGCTCAGCAGAGCGAATAAATTTACGACCATTCCAAGAAACTTATCACAATAAATGTGTTCCATGCTTGCACAGGAAACCACAAAATAGATTACAATAAGACCACATAAGAAACCCATAATGCTGTTTAAGAAGAGGCTAATGTTATGTAAATATATAATAAGATAACATTGTTACAACTAAGTCCTTGGAATAAGAAATTAAAACTCAATTTGTCAATCTTCACAACTCCGAACTTGTACAGTAGCGTACGAAACTTGCGAAAAAGTATTCGTATAATCATCAGTAATATTTTTATAGGGTGCTCCTCATTCAAAAAATATTGTCACCTCTTATATATAAAATAAATAAATAAATAAATATGTTGGGACATTAAACACACAGCACCATCTAGTTTCATGTTAAGCTACGAGGCTTGTGTTATGGATACTAGATAGTTGATACACTACATATATATATATTTTTTAAATACATACATATTATAAATATAAACCCCCATGACTGGAATACAAACATTCGTGCTTATCACACAAATGAATGCCCCCAGCGGGACTCGAACCCGCGACCGCTGGCACAGCAAGTAGGGACACTACAAACAGCCAAACGTGTCTTCAATATATATACATAAAACAAACGAAGTAGAAGAACTTTGCTTTACAAGAAGATTTGCATTCTTGTTATGTTTTTGATGGGATTTATTATATTACAAGCAGGAAACCCACTGGGATTTTTCATCGGCAATATAAGAGCAATAAAAAATAAAGAACTCTTGTGCAAGATTCCAAGCGGCTTTTCTATTGATCAATTATTCTCATATTGTTCTTAATTAGAATATAGCAAGTAAATGTGAGATTTAAATTACAATAATAATATAATTGACGCTGTCCGTGGAAATGTTTAGATTATTTCAGGCTAAAAAGAACTTAGAAATAAAATAAATCGCAAATTCTTATATTTGATTTATATAATGTGTATATCGCCTATTTTGAAATATAAAAAGATAATAAATAATATAAAATTATTTTTAGGCCACAGCATCAGAAAACGAGGGACAAATTTAAAGTTCACGTCTCTGCTGATAGCTTCTAAGCTTTCAAATGGATGGATTGATTTCAATTCAATTTTATACTTGAAAATTGAGAAATATGTATTTAATGAAATTCTGCCCAACTGCATAAACATTGTTTCCGAACTGGTGTGAGAAGGCCAATAGAATCATACTGTTTATTTTTTATTTTACGTTAAAACTACGAGTTAGACTTAAAATTTTAATTTATCAATATTAATATAAAATTTCAAATATCAGAAAGTTTTTGTTCAATAATTATAGCATGTCGGTAAGCTTTGTATTTATTTTAATTAACAACACGTTGAGTTGATTTTCCAAAGCTCCTGTATAATAGGTAGTATAAGCGCTCGTACTACATACTGCAAAATATTTATACATTTCATCCTCAGGATTTTTTAGTCGCCTTAGATAAAAATGTTTGTACTTATTTAAATACTTTTTACTTTTAACTGTAGAAGCAGAGTAAAATATGTTATGTGGTAGTTCTGCTGGTCAATGTGTCACATGTATGTAAAATAATTTTCTTTTCGTATCCGCTAGTTACATTTCAAATAGTCAATTTTACTCGGAGGAAATCTTTTAGAGCTAAATTTTTGATTATAAATCTAGCATTTATAATGACAGAGTATAGTTTATATAAATATATGTATAACATAAAAGAAATTTACATTACCTAAAAAAATTATAGAAATATTTACATACAATACCTATTACATATATTAAAATCACATTTTAAATTTTAAAAAGTTCGGTTATATAAAATTGTAACTTAACTTTCATTTGCATGTAAAGAGGAAATAGAAACCGCTATGTTAAGCATCTTACCTTCATAAGCTTACCTTACTTTCCGTGTACAAAGGTTTAAATAATCCGGCGTAAAGCGCTTGAGTGTGCCTAACTACTGACAAGGAAAGTCTGAAAGGGAAAGCTTAAATAGCGACCATTTGTTCATCTTGAAAGGGCACACCAGCTTTACATAAATGAGCCATATAGAACATATAACGTACAAAGATGTAAATTATCTTTTAAGGTTTAGATAAGGTTTTCTTTCATAAATTGTTTATTTAATTTAATATAACATTTTGCTCCAGAATTGAGGTTGTTAGGAAGATTATTACAAAAATATTTTGAATCAAACACCATGAAAATGGCTTGCATATCAAATAGTATTTACTTCTAGAACCTCTTCTAAAGATACTGTATGTCAAGTCTACAATGCGGTTTTTGTCATACTTTATTTAAAAGGTCAACTAATAATATTGTCAACTAGTAGTTGCTCGTCGCTTCGTCTGTATAATTAGATGATGCGAAGATATTCTCTGTACATAAATACCTATTTCTATATTCTCAAATGGTAGAATTTAATATGGACGTTGTAACCTCATGGCAAGTAGCAAAATTAGTTGTATAAAAATCTTCTTCATGTAAAAACACATAAAGTATTTATGTAAAAGTTCAAAATAATTGCTGAAAATTGCGGACACTTTTAGTTTTGCACAAACAGAAATTTACTTTTTTTTATTTTCATACTACATATTAATTTATCCGTATGGGATTTACATCCGCTATCTTTTCGTCATGACAGTATAATTTTTGTATCATCAATAGCTTTCGCAGCAAGCAGACTTTTATAGGCAAATTTTTGATACCTTGAGTTACATTATTATATTTTTCGTAGGGATCTCTAATTTTTTTGAAAATAAAATACATTGTCATTCTCTGATAATGTAGCTTTCTAAACGTAAAAGAATTTTTAAAATTGGTTAGTAGTTTTTGTTATCCATTACAAGCAACAAACAAACATACAGGCAATCGTTTAGTAAATAAAACACATTTTGGTTATTCGAAAAGAGAAGAAATTCCATTAAAAAATCTATGATATAAATCTTTGTAAATATAATTCATGTTTCAATAAATCTCACCTCACAATTTCAATAAGCGTTGTTGCTTTCTGAAATTACTTTTCGATTGAAGCACTCACAAAACGATTTCGCATTGACAGATTTGAACGAACCGTAAAAGGTCCTATTTAAGACCTTCTGAGCGCTCATCAGGCTTTCCTGTGCCATATTATAAATTAAATTTCCAGCCGAAATAAAGTTTTTTTTTGATTTTTTTTTCTATAAAAATAAGAAAATTTGTGATTTCTGTTAAAATGCATTATCTACAGCTGCAACTACATGAGTTTTTAATGATATTTTTCTCTGGTAAGTTAGATAGCCTCTGTACATGATCCCTATCCGTAAAATAAAGCACGAGATAAAGGGGAGGGATCTCCTTGAAAAAATTAAATTAAGATATATTTTAAATTAAGACCAATATCTACACAACAACAAAATTTCATTGAAATCTCTCCAGATTTCCGTGATGAGACACAGGTGATAAACAGACACACAAAGAATTTTTAACTCTTTTATTATTATCCTATACTCAATAGACATATATATTTAAAATAAATATTCAATGTCTAATACTGAACTCTATTTAAGTATAATGAATTAAAAAATGAAATATACCTAAAATTTACTTTTACACAGCCATACTGGTGAAAAGAACTCAATGAAATATTCAAAGTTACCCTTCATTAGAGTTCTGGAAATAGGCAGCTTTTATTTAGAAGATATGGGTTTCCACGCGATATATGTTATCTAAAAATTACACAATATTATTATAAAAATATTTGCCAGTTATAGTTTAGGAAAGTATGTTTTCAATGAATTTTAATTTATTTATGTATTCGATGTATTATTTAGATGACTACCATCTAAGATCTTAATCATGAATGTGTAAATTAACAGTTGTGTCTAGAAAAGTAAATACTGTCTTGAAAAACTTATCAAAACATATAAAAGTAAGAAAAAATGGGCTTTCATTGGATTACGCTGCCTCAACGGTTGGCCCACAGAAGACGACCATGTACTCGTATACTTGTATGTATACAGGCCCTTGTATAAACTACCAAGACAAACCCCTAATCTTTTTACCTCAGTCATTCTTCAGGTTTTATATCCGGGAGATTACATGAAGCTTGTGGGGTATATAGATATTTGTACATCAAGAATGAAATAGCCTATGTGTTGTGTATTCACGATATTTCGATATGATATTATTATATATCTCCATTTGAATTTCTGTAGAAACCTCAAATCTAAAGGTGTTACTATGTCAAGAAGTATCAAAACACTCATAAACTTTCGCATTTATATTATCGCAGTATGAATTGCTATGCGACGTGGTTACCCTAGTAATTTAAATTCAAGTTGAAATAAACATTTAAATGTGACCGTGTCGAGGACGCTAAGCCACAACTGATGGACCTCTAATTAGTCTGCTCTTGAATAGCTTCATTAATTATTTCGTAACATTAGACTGGCGCGGCAGTGAAATGTTGACGTGATGAAAGCGATTTTCTAGAGTGCTCGCGATCACTGTTTACTGTTGTAAATTCTAACTATTTCAGATTAACATTTATATCACTGTTATAGCTGGTATAATCTTTAATAAGTTATTAAATACTAGTAATACTCGCGGTTTCGACCGCTTTCAAACTTCCGATATAAACATCAGTTTTACAATAATGTATGGAAGTCAGCCCGATTTCTTGATATTTATGATTACTGCTTCCCTCCCTTGGTTAGTAGCATGATGATATACCTGTAGCCTATAAGCCTTCCTGAATAAACAGGCTATCTAATGTAAAAAGAATTTTTCAAATCCGATTAGTAGTTTCTGAGATAGCGCGTTCAAACAAACAAACAAACCAACTCTGTCCTTTTATAATATTAGTATAGATGTGCTTGTTACTTCATCGGTCTGTTACTTTGCCCTTGTTTCCTCTCAGCACTGGGACAAAATCGAAGATACTATTTTTTTTATAAGAAAATGATACTGTGTAAAATTAAGAGTGACACTATTTTGTAAATATGGGGTATTTGATTTTTAAGGAAATTCTTAGAATATTAGCAGAATGCACAGTAGATGTATTCATTAAACTAAAATCCGTCTTTCTTTTTAATTTTTTATTAAAATATTGTGCTATTTTACATTTTACTTGTGGCAATCATTTTTTACCAAAGCGGAAATATGTTGTAAATATTTTTAAATTAGTCCGATCATTTACTCACCATCACTAGTCTCGTAGTCACTTTGTTAAAGCTTTGCCCAACAGACATCTAAGCTTTGCTTAGTTTACCTAGGTAGGTACTTTTGCGGGAAGTAAAATAAAATACTTGAACATTAATTACAATATTATTTTATGTGCAACAACAAAAACTAATTATTATATAAGAATTTTAATTTAAAAGTATTAATTCAAATTTTAGAAAAACAAGTAATATTAATACTACACTGAGTAACCTAACACATTCTATGTCTCAAAAACTACGTAACATTGAACTTCGATGAACGTATTTTTAAGTTTCATTATCATATTTTATAGGTTCTTGAACCACTTCCTTGAAAAGTTATTGGTAAAGGGATACTCTGTTTACTTTAAAAGCTACTTAACTCATTAATTATAAATTTAAATAAAAAAAATCATTGAGAAACGACTACATAAGTTGCTTATCTATCAATATGTCCTATATGTTATAAGGAACCCTTCTTTTTTAATCGTAATAAATTCAATTAAAAAAGTTAAATCCAAGCTCTTTATAACGTTCTACTGCTGCGCATGGACCTTCCCTGCATTGAAGATTGCGAAGGAAATCAGACCATAGTTCACCACACTGGCCAAGTTTTTTCAGGTTTCGTAATGATGCTTTCCTTAATCATAAGACAAAGGTGGCAATCATGTTAAAAATCGTTCGTAGATGGAAATATCAGAAATGTGAGATTCGGGATTTGAACCCGCTTCACTTGGTTTTCCAAGCAAGCTTACTACTACACTACTGGGCTACTACTACTTTGTAATATGTAAAACACTGTCTTATATGTAATCTATTAATATGTAATAATTAAATCCAATATAGATTTAATTGGATTAAAATCTTGTTCCCTACTGTACCATATATAATTAAAGTCTTGTTTATTTCTAGTACGACAATTAAAATTGAATCAAAGTTGTGTATAAACCTACTCTATTTAATGTTCCGAACTGTCCGGGTTACTGTTGCTTTGAAGTACAAGAGAACTTGGAATACATAACATTGAATAATGAATAAAGTTACGTTATTGAATGTTGTTAATTTTCATACATAATATTCATTGAATACTAGATACCATTTTCGTCTGTCTCAAACTGTAACATTCGAGTAGTTTAAAGTGTCTGATGATATAAAATTCAACCGTTTTTGATATAATGCCAGATATTTTTCTAATTAAATCATAAGAAATATTTTATGTTATTAATACAAGCTTTTGCTATTTTTCTACAAAGAACTTGGATGTGTATGCGTCGCAGGATTGCGCACTTAACCACGACGCTTCGACGGAAAATTTGCCGAAGCTGACCACAACAACTATGGGGATGTTCCAACACTCCACTCTGCTATCAGAGGAGTACTAGAATCGGCCCGCATGGTACACCGACCACCGAAGTGGGCTACCTCCTTGTGCATTTCTTGGTTTCGTGCCCGGCTGAGCTGCCGGAAGCTTATGAGCTCATTGAAATTAAAAATAAAATACAAATTAGAATTAAATGAGACAGCCGTCTGGCCTCAATAGAGGATGGATAGAGACTGATCGTATTGACGGACGACTGAGTTACTATAACTAGAATGTGCTGGGTGGCCAGGAAAAGGCTTTGTAAGCCATAAAGGGTGCATAGCTCATGTATAACAGCACGTTGGAACGGGAGATGGGGGGAGGAGTATGTGTATGCCTTAAGGGTTTCGTTTTAGCATTTTGGCTACGGAACCCTAAAAATCGATCTTTTATCTGCTGTTGTGTTAATTAAATAAATGTTAATAAATAAAAATAACTAACTGATTTTATTATAATAAAGAACAAAAAAGCTAATATTATGCTATATTTCTTTCAAGGGGGAGAGAAATAATGCTTAAAAAACAAAAGAATATATGTATTTATTATTTTTATTATAAATATTTTATTGTCAAAAATTGTATATTAATTTATTAATAAGTAATTTATAGTATAAAAAAATCATTCTACTATTTTTGACTTTAACATTTGTTTGACTCCGTCGATGTAATTAAGTTTGAAATTATAGGATATCCCTATATTACAATAAATTTATATTATTCTTTTCTTTCATATTATCAGCCTCAGTGGCGAACCAATTTCGTAACCCAAGCTTGTCAAATTTCGATTTACGCAGATTGATTCGATTTGTGTATAAAAGAAAATAGGATGAAATAAACGGAATGGAGAAACCGCACCGTAATGTGCCCAATATCTGATAAACTGATTGTAGTCGAAGTGGAAATGGTTGTCAGGTTCACTTTTTGTATAAATATTTTCTTTAGTTTTGTGGAATAAGCAGTGGAGGTATGTTTAAACTATCATATCACTGTAATATACGAAAATTTGTGTGTATATGTATTATTAAATACTTGTAAAAAATGTTACTACTATAAATAAAAGTTAATTTGTTAGTTTGGAGTTTTAACATTGAAAATGTTTTTTTTGTCGCTTCGGTACAGGCCCGATTTTCAGCGAAAGTGCGACATCGCCATGGTGTCGTGGCTTTTGGGACTACGTGATTGATTGGGATGTCAAAAGACGCGTCATGACAAGGGCTACAAAATCCAAAAAAAAATTTAAATAAACTCAATTACTTTTTTTTTTAATCGAAATAGTGTGAAAAATGCGGTCGTTTTTCGCCCAGTTTCGCTCAGAAAATAACTCATATCTCGAAAACGAAAAGATATATCGAAAAAATGAAAAAAACCCCTAGAGATACGATTTTGGGCTACATTTAAAAAATCATTGAAGGTGTGTATCATGGCTGGGTTATTCAGAAGTTGTACCTTTGTGACGCAGAGTGTACGCCCGAAGAGCGCGTGAGCGCAATATTGATGGTGAATAAATATTTTGGAACATGCTTATGTGTTTGAACGAAGTGATTCTTTATGCATAAGTAAATATGCATTTAAACTAATAACTAACTAATATCTATACACATAATAAAACAGTAACTTAGCGAAATCTATACATGAAATATTTTTTTAAAACAATAACTGTAACCTATGGTGTACAGAATGTATATCCCAAAACAATAGTTATTAAAAATTTTGTCTGTATGTCTGTTTGTCTGTTTGGGTGTGCGCGTTTCACGCAAAAATTACGGAACCATTTTTAACTAAATTTTGTGTAGTGGTAACTTATTACTCGGGTCATATATAATATAATTTAATCCCATTAATAAAATATTATAATTAATTGAAATATTATAAATGCGAAAGTTTGGATGGATATTTGTTACTCAATCATACCAGAACGGCTGAACGGAACTGGATGAAAAGCACAGAGATAAATTATAGTCTGGTATAGCAAATTGATTATTTTTTAACCCGAAAACACGTACGATTCCCGTGGGATAAATTTGTTTTTGTTTTACACAAAGCAAGCGATCGACTATCTATTCAATACTAACCGTTAAAATGTACCTAGGGACGAACCCGCGCGATGCGAGGGTGAGTCGCTAGTCTGTATCTATAGATATCCTAAAATTCAGTGTCAAATCTATACATTAAATATTTTTTGGAAAATCTTATTGAAATAGTCATCATTATCGATACTGAGGCCAAATATATAGTTTTTAGAAGTTTTGTCTGTCTGTCTGTCTGGGAACGCCTCACGAGAAAACTGCTGGATAGATTTTGATGAAATTTGGTATGATATTATCTGGTTATCCGAGTCAACATATAGGATAATTTTTATTGCGGGAAAATATCTTATCTTTGAGAAATCTATGCTAACCGTTAAAATATATCTATACATATAATAAAATTCTAACTGCGTCGAATCTGTACATTAAATATTTTTGGAAAATCTTATTGAAATAGTCATTATTGTCAACACAGAGGCCGAATCTATAGTTTTTAGAATTTTTGTCTATCTGTCTGTCTGGGAACGCACCACGAGAAAAGCACTGGAGACATTTAGATGAAATTTGGTATGATGATAGCTGGTTATCTGAGTCAACTTAAGGATACTTTTTACTGCGGGAGAATATTTCATCTCTGAGAAGTCTATACTAGACGTTAGAACATAACTAGGGACGAACCTGAGCGAAGCGAGGGTGAGTCGCTAATATATATATAAAAGGCTTTGTCCTAACTGACTGATGGATCAACGCACAGCCTAAGCCACTGGTCGTAGAAACGTGTATTTTTGAAGAACTTATTCCTTTTATGACGTAGGCATCGGATTGGAAAATCGAAATTCATCCCTTAAAGGGGTAAAAGGGTATGCCAAAGTTTATCTGTGAAAAAAAATATTAAAATTAGAATTACTTGAAACTAAATAAAAAATATTTTAAATTAGAATTACTTGAAATTTATGATCTTCAATTCAATTAAAGAAACACGTATTTTATCTTTTTTTGTAATTCATCCCGTAATGGGGTAAAAAAGGGGGTGAACATTTGTAATTCATTTGTATTAAAGTCTGCAATTTTTAATGTAAAATGCACGGTGGTATTTAGCTTTAAAATAAATAATTAAAATATGTATGTAATATGTACCTATATTAGATTTTTTTTAAATTCATCCCTTAAAGGAGTAAAAGGGGATGGTAAGGTTTATATGGAGAACAAAATGTTTATTGATCAGAGTTATCTGAAACTTGGTATTAATGAACTTGGCTTTGTGAATGTGCTACACTGACCCCCAAAAACAACAATGCTACTGATTTTAATAACAAAAGTGATTTTGATTTCAATAACTTAAGTCCTTTGAAGGGTCAGAAATTAGAATATAGGTCTGTCGTTTCAGTGATGCAAATGGATGAAGCAGTTCACTATCCTGTAGAATTCCTTAACAGAATTCTATCCTTCTGAAGGTTGGCACACCTGTTATGAATAAGCCACCAAAGCTGTGTAATCGGATAAGACTGCTAATAATCTATAAAAAATTAATATGGCCACTGTGTTTGCTGGATGTACTCGAGGGGAATCAGTATTCATACCTCGAATAATACCACTAATAACCTCTCACAATGGCTTTGAATTTAATCTATCATAATTCCTTAAAATTTGTGATGCAATGATTATTAATAAATGTCAGGGCCAGTTGTTAAAAGTAGCAGGTATGGACTTTAGAGATTTGCTTCTCACATGGACATTTTAACAGAACCCAGAACCAGACGGAACATCCACCAATGTGGTATACAAAGAAGCTCTTAATCAAATTTTAATTCATCGGGTTCTCCTAGTAATTAATATTTTAAAAATGATTTAATTCAATTCATTTGGCAGATTCATTTTCAATGTACCCGAAGGTCGTGGCAGACACGAGATCTGTGGATTTTTTCTATAGCTATTCCATATTTTACATAATTTTTGTAACATATTTCTTTTATGTACATATGTGTAATCTATATATATATATATACATAAAATGCTTTGTCCTGACTGACTGATCGATCAACGCACAGCCTAAACCGCTGGTCGTAGAAACGTGAAATTTAAAGGACATATTCCTTATACAATGTAAGCATTCGCTAAGAAATGATTTTTCGAAATTCATCCCCCAAGGGGGTAAAATAGGTGATATAAGATTGTATGAAACTCTGCTATTCTTAACGCGATATGCACAGAAAGTAGTATTTAGCTTTTAGATGAAAAATTGGAAATATATTTATAAGATTTTTTTCGAAATTAATCCCTTAAGAGGGTAAAAGGCGGTGATAAAGTTTATATGGGCAAACAATTATTTATGATCAGAATTACTTGAAACTTGATATTAACGCTCTTCAATACAATTAAATAAATACGTATTTTAAAATTTTCTGAAATTCATCCTATAAGGCTGTCAAATAGGGGATGGAAGTTTGTATGAAGCTCTATAATTAATGCATGAAAAATGGTATTTACCTTTAAAATGACAACTATAAAAAATACAAATATATATATATTTTTTCGAAATCCATCCCTTAAAAGGATAAAAGGGGGTTGTATATATTATGTAATTTAAAAAAGAAGGAGAAGGAAGGAGATTGTAAGCTTCAGGTGTACATAGCATCTTTAAAAATAACGTACATGTTAGCCTATTAGTATGTTAGTTAAATAACCCATATTAGCCGAGTAATATGACTCTGAAGTCGTACACATTGTATGCGATTGTATCATTGTATTCTCTTCCTTTAACTTTGGAGAGATGGAGAGTAGAAAAATGTGCAAAAAATACAGGTAGTGGAGCTTGCTAAATACCTAAAGTGTAAATTTATTTACAGAATATACGCGTAACATCTTTTAAGATACTGTATATTTTGAGTAATAATCGTTAAAATGAAATTTGTTTTCCTTATTTTTGCAAGTAATAAAGTTTGATCGCGAGCGAAGCCGCAGGTTCTGCTAGTAATAAATAAATTTGTTGGGACATTAACACACATCACCATCTAGTTCCATGGTAAGCTACGAGGCTTGTGTCATGGATACCAGATAGTTGATACACTACGCATATATAACTTTAAATACATACATATTATAAATATGAACACCCATGACTGGAGTACAAACATTCGTGTTCATCACACAAATAAATGCCCCCAGCGGGACTCGAACGCGCGACCGCTGGCACAGCAAGTAGGATCACTACAAACTGAGCCAAACGTGTCGTCAAATGTGATTCTCAAATTAGTTTGGAAGAAGTTCCTAAAAGAGATATCGTGCCAATTCAACATAACGACATAATTTATTAGATAGATTTATTTAATAGAATTGGCTAATTTATTCATACACACCGAATCGAATGAAATCACCGGTGCGTTAAATTTCAATATGAAATCCGAATATCAGCGATACAAACGATATTTTAATTAATGTAATGGAATAACGTGTGAAGCATTAGTAACTATGAGGGTAGTTAATTTTATCATTACCCAAATATAGTTATTATTTAGATTTGAAAACTCAATTATTTAAATCCCACCACTACCTATTTTCAATCAGATTATACATTATTATGTATATATAATCCACGAGAATCACTTAATGAACGAGATGATGAATGAGAGAGAAGTAACCTATTCCTTTGTAAACTTTTTCTTTTATAGGTACTATATATTAGAAATTAAAACAGCACCTTCTCAATTCAATCAAATATTATCTTAATTACTATTTTTATGTATTGTGATATATAGATATGTATTTATGTAAGTAGTAGTATGTATGTATATACATAATTATGTATGATATAGTATGTAGTATATGTTGTATGGTATTATATTTAATATTTAATTGGTAATTTATTTTTGAGTATCTATATATTATTTATATGACTACAACTGCACGATTTTAGCCTGCTTTATAACTATTTTCCACTCACATAGGTTGGCTGGAAGAGATCTCTTCTAGAGATAAGTCCAACTTTGCAAACAAAAATTGTATTTTAATCACTGTATTTATTTTTAAGTGCAATAAAAAATAGTATATATTATGTATTTGCAAGAATCCACTTAGGTACGTGGCCTGCAAGAATTTGCATGGATATGTGCTTTTTTGCGAAGACTAAACGCTTGATTTATTTCTTTGCCCGATAGTCAGATAAATAACAAATTAATTATTATACAAAAGAAATATTTTAAGCTACATACGGCGCTTATTACAGACGCTTAGAAAACACGTTAAGCTAAGTTAGCTTAGTTAAGTATTATTATAAGTGGTACCATTTAGTTATTTTTATATATCGTTTTTTATATCATATCGTGGTGGTAAGCTTTTATTATGTACTAGCAACTCACCCTCGCTTCGCTCGTCTTCGTCCCTAGCTTGATTCCCCAAACAAACTTTCATCCCCATTTCCACCCCATTAAGTGATGATTTTCGGGAAAAAAAGTATCCTATGTCCTTTCCAGGGCCTCAAACTATCTTCTTACCAAATTCTTTCTAAATCAATTCAGTAGATCCAGAGATTATCCCCTACAACGTCACAAACTCACAAACTTTACTCCTTTATAGTATTAGTATAGATGGGATATCTGTGGAAACTTGGTTGGTTGTAGATTTACTTTTTATCATGTAATTATTTATTGTACTGTTTGTTCCCCCTTGAAAATAATAAATAAATAAATAAGCTGTTGGTCTTGTGCCTTATATCTTACCGGTCATGACGAGGTGGCGTCCCACCGAAAACAAAAGCATGGAGAGTGCACTTATGTATGCATTCCACGCAATTGGCTAGTACGTGAAGGCAGTATGATTATATAAAGTTTAATTGTACTATGGATAAACCTTAGAGTGAAGTTTAGATCGTTTGGCCTTTAATTTAAATTTAATCGAAGAACGTAATTAACAACGAGAGACCCTTAAAAAATCCTTTTAAAATTGACGCTGCAAATGAGTTTTAACGCTAAATGAAATTCGAGAGATTCAAAGTATTGCTCTGTCAAGATTTAAAACAAACGAAATTTAATTCTCCAGTCACAAATATTTTTTATTTGATTTTTTATAATATATTTCATTAAAAGTTTTTTTATTGTACAAAACATCCACAAAAAAAAAAAAAAAAACTATTGTTGCTATAGACTGAGTACATAAAACGGATAAGTCAAACTATTATAAAACATACAGTACAACTTTGATTCTGTTACAATTTTATAGCTTTAAACAGACAGGAGCGGAACTGTAAGCTTTATTGATTTTCAAAATAACCACTGAATATCGTTATAAATAAAAGAAATATATATGTTTGTTTTTAGGTAAACGAGAAGATAAGTTCTCTTAAGAATTACTTTTTGTGAAATACCTTAGTTTTTATATCATTTTAAGGAACAATCTGCAACTGAACAAATTACCAAACTGTTGGGTTGGTTATTTTGTCGTTGAGAAAAGTTGTTCCGATCAGATTATTAGACGGATCACTTCTAAAGGGATAATATAGTAGATCCGTAATATGTAAATGGAAAAACTATATTTGTTTCTAGCCAAAAGTCAGAAACGAAATAATTTTGTCACATTCAACATTTTATTTGGAATAGTTTTGTTTCATAAATTATATTATTAAGCTGACTACACTGGACATATCTATAAGCAGCGTAACATGTATGTATGTATGTATACAAATTTTGTTTATTACCATCAATAAAAATTATATATTTCAATTTTTTTTTTACTTTTAAGAGTTCTCCCTACTTCGGCACCGTTACAAACGCCATGGTTACTGTTCGGGTTAAAGATATTTATTTCCAAAAAAGAACAATGTTCACTTACATTAGGAAATTTAAGTGGTACATGTTTATAGTCTACAATTTAAACAGTGGTGATTCTAAACAAAATCTGGATTCTTACATGACATAATGTAATGTTTTAAGTTTTTCTTAAAAATACTTAAAGTTTTTGACTCCTTAACATTATTTGACAAAGAATTGTAAAGCTGTGCTCCTTCAAATGTAATAGTTTTTATTCCATATTTGGTTCGAGTCTTAGGCAGTTCAATTTTGTGCATGTTCCTGGTGTTGTGTGAGTGCGTTTTTGTTTGAAAAGTTATTTGGGAGCGAATGGTTTTAGTGATTATTTTTCTTATTAATATGCATGTCTTATATTTGTACATTTGTTTGATGGTTAGCAATTTAGTTTTTTCGTAAATATTTTTTGTTGGTGTACGGTAATCCATATGGTGTAAAGTCTTTAGTAATTTGTTTTGAGAAATTTGTAGATTTTTGATATTTGTTTTCGCAGCAGAACCACATATTTCTACAAGGTATTCAAAAACTGGTTTCACTAATGTATTATAGATAATAGTTCGTACTTTAGGAGGTATACAGCGAGCTGATTTGCGAAGAGCTCCTGTAAGAGATATTATTTTAGTGTGAAGAGAATCTATATGATGCCGCCATGTTAAGTTTTTATCCAAAATTAGTCCTAAATATTACCACTACGGACGTACAAAACGAACTAGAAATCGGGTAAATAGATACATACATATGTCTGCCAATAAAAAAAATAATATTCACCATATCCAGGTTATTAGAATCTGATATCTAATGTGATATTTGAACAAAGCAAAACTAAAATGTATATTACCTTGTATTGTACACGTTTCTAAAAATTTATTTGCTTTAAAAAAATATATAGATTTTTCTAACTATAGTTTATTCGATAAAAACTAAACATTTTTTATTACTTTTCAATTGGATCCTTTGATGTTATAAATAAAATGGACTTAAAAATTTCTATTTCCCTTAACAGGTAACAATAGGCTTTGTATTCCATACATAAAAAAGTAAATTGAGTTTTCTCAGCACCCTCATCTTAAAGCTTAACGATTATTGACTTCTGTAGGCCCATTTATCGAAAAAGGATTGAACGTTAGAAGCGTAATGTTGTGCGAAACTGCAGAAAACAGTGTGATTTGAATATTAAATTATGTTGAACGTTAAAATCTACCATAAGATAACAATGAAGACAGTGAACCTAATCTTTAACTAGCAAAATTAGTTAGGGACACGTATAATAAAATGAAATAATATTTTTTTTATTTTATACCATATACAACCTTATTACTCTACAGTTGAACTTTGACTTTGAACTTTTAAGTTGAGTTTTGACTTTAACTTGGTGTGTGAGACTGGCGTCATCGACTACGTTAAATAGTTATAATCCAATTATTGAATTGTTACATTTTGACAAAGCTACGTACATTTTTTTCTTTACTTTTGCTATTATTTTCATTGTTTATTATATTGTGGGACCAGTGTTACCAAGAATGTAAGTAAAATTCATGTCACCATTGGCGGGTTAATATCAATTATGGTTTGAAATACAAAAACGAATGTTCTATTAGATTAGATATATTATCTATAATATATTAATACGTGAAGAGAAAACTTTGTACCCCTTTTTAAGCATAATATTGCATGTACGGAAGAGGATGAGCTTTGTTATAGTAAAAGTTTATATAGAGAAGGACTGCAAAAAGCCAAAATTTATTGACTTTCTTTTCACCGCGAATCCGCTCGTGTACTTTATTTATAAATAATTACTTCACTGCTAAAAGATGTAGTATGATGTTAGATAACCTTCATCAATATTATACGAGTATTTACATAATATATAGGTGAAAAGTTTATTTGTCTATACGTGCAAATCTCTGAATGCCCGTTTGAAAATTCTTATGGATTTTATAGGTTATCTATATAACTTTGAAAAAGAACCTCAATAACGATCAAACTTAATGAATTATGGTTGATTTTTAACCACGCGGCGATCACTAGTAGGTTTATTAACGTATGTCAATTACAGTAAGTGATTAGTGTTGATTTTTTTTTTATTTTGACAGTTTAGTTCATGGTAATATTAGTATTATTCTATAGAAAAACAAAACACTTTTAGTATATTACTGACTTTTTTTAACACTTAACGTTTTGAGTTGTAATGTTCAGTTATTAGGTTTTTAACTACCAAATTATCGGCTCTCTTTTAACACAAGCATGGGGTCTTAACACGAAGAAAGAAAAATTAGTTCAAGTAAATGTCAATAGATGATGTTACATGAATCATTTTGTTATTAAAGTTGTGTTAAATTAACAAATGAGAAAAAAATAGATCCCAAAAAGGTATTTTTTTTTTGTTTTATAAAATATTCTAACTGAAGTGATATGAAATAATATGCCTGTAGATCAAAGCGTAATTTTACTGATTATTGAAGTATTAGCAATCAGATGATGGGTTTGTAGTGTATATTCATAGATGGCGCTTTTACTCTTTATCAATTGTTTATCACGGTTAAAAATGGTTATTTTTTTATATTATGGCGGTAACTTTGAAGTATACCCTATCCAATAAAAAAGAATAATCAAAATCGGACTGTACTGTAAAAAGTTACGCGTTTAACATATTATAAAAAAAGAAACATACGTGTCGAATTGAGAATCTCCTCCTCTCTTTCGTCGATTAAAAATAGTTAACATTTTATCTGTACACTTAAGAAGTGCTCTTTTTTACCATTTTAGGCGATGAGTTTCCAAAAATCCTTTCTTAACGAATACCAACTTCTTATGAGGAATCTACTTTAAATTAAAGTTTGAAGGTTGTAGCATGTGTTACCGACTTTAGATATTGTTAGTGTTTAATAAAGCGGAAATGTGCAATATAATATATAATAAATCACGAAACTATATATATTATAAATATTTTGGTATTTCAATTGACACTTTCCGCTTAGAATTAAATAATTATTTTATTGAGAATATAGATGTTATTTTGACTAAAAAAATAAAAGATAATGGAGGTCGAAAAACAAGCCATTCGTTGCCTAGATACAGAATAAACAATATGTGTTAACAAATAAATAATATTTCTAATATAAATGTCAACTCATTCGTGTCTTCCTCACAAAACGTGACACTGGCAGAATGTATTGCGTCTGTTAACGCAACTCTAAGCCATAGAGAAAAGAAAAAAAAATATAAATGTCTTTAATTATAATTCTATTTTAAAACATTAATAAAATAAATTGTAGTGCTGGATAATAAGTGTTGTGCAGTTTCGGACTATAAGTTTTCTTTACAAAGAAGGCGTTTAACATCTCAGAAGTGGGATCCCACTGGAATATTATATTATTTCGGTGTGATCCCTCTCTGCCCACATCAATAAAAAAAAGACGTGTAAGTATGGAAAAAATATTAATTTCTTTTTTTTTTGTCTTGAAAGATTCACATGAGGATTTTTTTTTTACCCCTCTTGTTTTTAATGAAGGTTAAAGTTTTGTTATATAAAAATAATGGATAGTTATTAATTATTCCGATTTCATATCATACTATGGTCACATTTTGATAGGTATTAAAGTTTTATATTTTTTTTATATATATTTTATTTAATTATTATATGTTCTTATACATACACATGCGAATGAAATGTAAATCGAATGTAATGAATTAGTTTGATATTTATCTTACTAAAGAAACATTTTTGTAGTTTTATTAAAACTATTTTTTTTTTAATTTATTACCTTTATTTGGAGTATAGCTTCATGTTATTTATATATTCGTTTTTGTGTTTTTTTTTGAGGTTAACTACGGCAATGCCTAAACGAAAGAAAAGAACACAGTCTACTGAGAGTGACTCTTCACTAAGTAGTAGTCACTCTCGCCGCCGCAAACATACAAAGAGTGGCAAGAGTACCAGGCACCACCGATCAAGGCATCGTAGTCGTAGCGGTGCGAGAGGTTCAAGGCATCATGGTCGCGTCGAAACGAGACACGACCATGTCGCGTCGACATGTCGGTCGCGTCGACGCTCGCGGAGTGTAAGGTCCTACACTCCTGTCATGCACCAGGCGTCCACGGGCGCGGCTCATACGGCTGATATGGCGCAGACTGCTGCTACACCAGGTGTGACTCCAGTTGTTACGAACATCACAAGTGAATCAAGGTATGCAGATACTCAGCGATTATTTTTCGAACAGTTTATTAATGTAATGCAAGGTACTAAGGACAAAGGTACTGTAGAACGTGACAAATTTCCACTTCTTAATAATGTTGTACCCGAATTTGATCCACTATGTAAAGAACAAACAATTGATTCATGGATTCATAATATAGAAGAATGTGCTCAAATATATAGCTGGGACGAGAAACAAATCGTTCACTATGCTTTGCCAAAACTGAAAGGGATAGCGAAGTCATGGTATCAGGGGTTGTCATCGCTTTTGTTATCATGGGGTGACTGGAAATTTAAGCTTAAAGAATCTTTCCCATCGCGAGAAAATTATGCCGAACTTCTTACCGAAATGTTAGGCAAGCAAGCTCGATACGGTGAATCGCTAGAATTGTATTATTACGCCAAAATGAACTTTTTAAATCGTTGTGATATTAAAGGTAAGCGGGCCGTTGACTGTTTAATTTTCGGTATCGAAGATAGGGGTGTCCGATTAGGCGCGCAAGCTGTAGAGTATACAGAACCGGAACAAGTCCTTAAATATTTAAAAACTATAAGAGTAGGGCAAGATAGGAACGCCTCGAATGACATACGTAACAAGGATAAGGATGAACGTGCTCATCTGCACAGTGGCACAAATTCTTTGTTTGACAAGACGACTAACCATAAAAACACTAATTATACTCATATAGTCTGTTATAACTGTAATGAAATAGTGCACACCTTCTTCCGTTGTCCAAAACCCAAATTGCAATGTACGAACTGTAATTTCAGAGGCCACCTAGTCTCTAATTGTCCAAAGAAAAATTAAAATAGCTCTGATGAAACTAAGTAAAATTTTAAGAATTGAAAGTGACCAGAATTCTAGTTAGAAATACAAAATTCCCTTAAAAATTTACAACAAAATTTCGGATTGTTTAGTAGATTTGGGTTGTGAAACTACACTCATACAACTTAGTGATGCAGAACGGTTGCAAGTTAAATGGGAGCCAGTAGAAGGGCCTATACTTGCGGGATTTGGCAATACGCGTTTCCGTCCGAGAGGTTCAGCTTTTGCAAATATTGAGATTCAGGAGGTCACTGAGGAAAATGTTGAAATACTTATAGTCGATGACTTACACATTAACAGCCCGATTCTCCTAGGACACACATTTACAGAAAGACCAACCATTCAAATAATTAAAACTGACACTGATGTAATTTTTTCGAAAAGTGAGCAACAATATATTAAATTTAAAAATGGCGACTTAATTACTCGAACTTTGAGAATTAATGATATCTTGCAGGTTAACCAAATTGAAGTCACTGAATCTCTCTCAGATACATCACTAATTAACATTGGTAATACTATTACTGTTGAGGGAAAAAATAAACTTGAGTGTCTGTTACAGGAAGATAAAAGTTGTTTCTCAAATAATTTAAGTGAACTTGGGTTTACAACAGAAACCGAAATGGTGATTCATCTGAAAGACTCCGAACCAGTAATTTATCGTCCATATAGACTCTTTTTCTGAAAGAGAACGCGTTAGAGGAATGGTACAAGAAATGTTAGATAGTGGAATAGTTCGTGAAGTCTAGTTCTCCATATCCTAGTCCTATCGTGTTAGTTAAAAGTTGGCACAAACGGCTAAAGATTATTTTGATAAACACCGAAGTAAACATGTAGTATTTAAAGAGGGACATTTAATCAAAGTCGTAAGGGCACCTACTGGTATAGAAGGACAATAAAAAAAAATTAGAGCCAAAATGTCAGGGTCCCTATCGTATTAAAAAGTTTCTTCCAAATGATAGGTTTGTGATCGAAGATACTTCAATCACAAGGAAGAGTAGGCGCTATGAATCGATAATGGCAATTGATAAAATATTCCCATGGTTAAATTTTAAGATAATGAGAGCTCTTCTGATAGTGAATCCATGAATGATGAGACAAATATAGATGTACCTAATGTTGCTAGCAGTGTAAAAGAAAAATAAATAATAAATTATAATTATGTTAAGGTACTTTACCTTATTACCATAATTACTAAGTTGCATTGTTTTATAGATTGATAAAAGTTATCAAGTAAATAAATCTATATAAGGTTAATAATAATTTTAATGTTGTTATGATGAGCTGTTGTTATGATTATTATGTAACGTTATAATGTAAAGATGAAAAGTAACGGCGTAATATGTACAGATCAACGTCATGGATTTGTGCATCTCTGAGATGGCCAACGTCATGGGTCGTATCGGAGGCATATTGGTTGATTAACGTCAAGGATCGACTAATGTGTTATTGTTCCGTCTTTTCTATAAAGGTTGATCAATGTCATGGATCAGCAAAATATGTTTGTTTTTTTTAAAGTCAAGTATGAAAGATCAACGTCATGGATCTTTCGAATGAAGTAGTTTGGAATTATATTGATTAGATATATGATAATCGGACAGATATTTGTAGATTTGTAAAAGATTTACTAAGAACATATTTATGTATTATACTGTGAGAAATTAAAATTAAAGTAGAATTAAGCTGATTAAAATGAAAGTGTAGCTTTGTTGATTAAGATATGTACTTTGTACAGGTAAGAGTAATTATCGAGTTTTGAATTTGTTTATTTTTGGTTCTCTTATGTTTTTATTGTTATGAATATTTATTACGAGGGACTCGTAAAGCTTTCGGATGGCCGAGTTGTTACCAACTTTAGATATTGTTAGTGTTTAATAAAGCGGAAATGTGCAATATAATATATAATAAATCACGAAACTATATATATTATAAATATTTTGGTATTTCAATTGACACTTTCCGCTTAGAATTAAATAATTATTTTATTGAGAATATAGATGTTATTTTGACTAAAAAAATAAAAGATAATGGAGGTCGAAAAACAAGCCATTCGTTGCCTAGATACAGAATAAACAATATGTGTTAACAAATAAATAATATTTCTAATATAAATGTCTTTAATTATAATTTATAATTCTATTTTAAAACATTAATAAAATAAATTGTAGTGCTGGATAATAAGTGTTGTGCAGTTTCGGACTATAAGTTTTCTTTACAAAGAAGGCGTTTAACACATGTATATTAGGATTTATTATTTACTTATATTCTGAAATTTCGTGATTAGTCAGTGAGTGATATTTGGCTTTTATCTAGATAGCTAAAGCGTTTAACACCAAGAAAATAATTGTGGTCTCTGACATAATACCAATGCTCAAAAACTAATATGAAATATTTTATTTTATTTATTTACGACGTGTTATCCATACCGACATCATCTTTAGTGCTCATTAATCTTGTGAGCGTTATCAGGGCTCAAATAATAAAGTAATTAATGCTCAATACAATTAAATAAGGGAAATCACAATGTTACAAAAAATAGAAACGATAATTCTAATAGTTTATTTGAACAGCGGGTTCTCAGACACCGATCAGACTTCCACATTCAGTATCGAAACACAGCTCTCCAATGATCTAGCACGATCAACCAACGTTATCATTCTATACATTTTCAACAAATGTCATGATAGCGTCTCGACCTTGCTCGAGACCTAGCCTCGACTCTTAATTTGAATTTAAATCAAATAAAAATATAATAGTGATTTTAAACAATAATAAGGTTTTACATTCTAGCAGAAAAAGATAACTAAAACCTCCTCCGATTGACTGTAACTAGTCAATAATAAATAAATTAAATTCGATGTAGAGAGAAAATCCTCTCTTAAAATCACAAGTTTCAAATGTACAATGTAGAACTGTATATTTATTTAGTGAATAATTGATTTTATATCTATAATAATAGAAGCCAAACAATTTTCGCTCTCTAAAAGTATAAAAGTCTACATTTAATAGCTAGACAGATTTTGCTGTTTTGTTTACACTTACATGCCTGTTTCTATATTCATAATGGAAATTATTAATATAGAAACGTAAAGTTTCTATACATCAAAAGCTCATAGTACTTATCCTTTAAAATTGCCTTTTAATATAAAACTTGATTATTATAGTTAAAGTTTTTGTTAATCTATATACCTACTATAATAAAGCAATAACGTAGCGAAATCTGTACATGAAATATTTGTTTAAAACAATTACTGTAACGTATTATGTACACAATATAGACCCCAAAACAATAGTTTTTAATTTTTTGTCTGTTTGTCTGTATGTCTGTTTTTGTGCGCGCGTTTCACGCAAAAAGTATTGAACCGGTTTCAACGAAATTTGGTGAAGTGATACCTTTTACTTCAAAAATCTTTTTTTCCCACTGGAAAACACCATAACTGGTTATATCGAGTCGTCCTTAGAAACCTTCCGCTGGCTAAACCTCAAGACATACATCAAAACAATGTACTAAAAAATCGTAGGTCCTGAAAAGGCCAACAGAAAAATTTGCAACAATATATGTCTATCTCTTAAGGTACACTCGCAATACCTAATGTTATCTATATCTATAATAAAATTAGTCAAATCGATGTGCGCGTTTCACGCAAAAAGTACTGAACAGATTTTAACTAAATTTTCTGTAGTAATAACTTATTATTCGCGTCAACGTTTAGGATACCTTTACTACAGGCAAATTTAATATTCCCACGGGAAAACGTAGTAACTGGCTCTATTGAGTCGTCCTTAGAAATTTATATGGCTAACGCTGGCTAGATCTTAGAGATACATCAAAACTGAAAAAAAAAAGGTTTTAAAAAGGTCTACAGAAAAGTCTGCAATAGTATATTGTCTATCTCCTCAGGAACACTTGCAATACCTACTTTTATTATACATGATTATACTAAAAGCAACATCGCGACTCACTGACTGACTTATCAACGTTCAGCCCAAGCCGATGAGGATAGATCAGCACCACAAAAAAAGACAGCTTTATACATCCATACTAATATTAAATGCGAAAGTAACTCCTTCTGTCTGTCTGTTTTTCTGTCCGTTACTTTTTTACGCTTAATCTGCTGGACCGATATAAACCGTAAAATTGGTATAAAAATATTTTGAGATCCTGGGAATGACATAGGATAGTTTTCATCCGGAAAAACATATTATATATAAAGGGGGGAAAAGGGGAATGGAAGACTGAATGGAAAATCAATCATTTCTCAAGTAAGGGATATATATATTTTTATTTTATATAATAGGTACTTACCTACTTTCCTATACCTATGTATTAACATACTGCCGTGATAATTAAGAACGCAGTACTTGCAAAATGGCGGTTTCGAGAAAAACGCGGAAAACATATTTTTAGACATCTGAGCAAGATGTTCATATTTTATGACCAAAAAAATATATCAAAAAATTCAAAAATAAATCAAGCTTTTGAATCATAATTTTATTTTATTTAATTTATCAATCTATCTAAATATAATGCGTATTACTTCGTTTAGTTTTAGCATCAGGTCTTGTGAGAATCATAGGATACTAAAACTAAATGCAGCAGTTGCGTATATTACTGCATTATAGTCTAGCACATGTCGATTACTGCGTTGTTGGTTAGTATTCATTTACATTTTTTATGCTCGGGGCTAAGTGCAAGTGGTCTTAAATTATTATCTCTCAAACAATTACACAGTCCTTCTTAAATGTTTGCTGTGAGGTTGACGAAAACCTACTTCATGTTCTGTACGTATTATATGCATTATCAGGGTGAAATAAAAATGAAACATTTTTGTGTAAATCTACTTTTATTTAGACAATATCTGTCTTTATGAATATCTAAAGAAATACAAATAAAAATCACAATATTCAGTCAGACTGATAATAATTAACATTAATTAAATATAACTGATTTGCTAAAACAAAACGCGGCACTGGATCGTACGGCCAAGATCTTGCAAGCCTTTATACTACTCTCAAATGCAGTAATATGGAGTACTGCGTTTTGATTTAGTAACTAGTCTATTGATTTTAAAAGAAAATGCTGTAGTAGTGGCAATTACTGCACTTAGCTCTAGGGTATTCTTGTTAGTACTGCATTCTTTTTTAGCACATGTTTAATGCTGCACTCCTCCTTAGTATTGAAACTATTTTCATGCAAGTACTGCGAAAACCGTTAGATAGAAAACATACTTCTAGTGAAAATTTTTATGAAAATATATTTTTTCCATGTAGGAGAACCCTTTGGAATGCCATTTCCAGTAAAAAGTGAAAATCCCAAAAATGTTGATTACTGCATTCTTTATTATCAGGGCAGCATTGTACATGTATGTATTTATAGTCTATTCTATACTTACCGTTAAAACCTACCTAGGGACGAACCTGAGCGAAGCGAGGGTAATTCTTGATTTCATTAAATGAATTCTCCATTTATAGTATTGTTAATAAAGAATTCCTTATACATACAAAAAAAAAAAAATGAAAATTCGTTTTTCTCTGTTGTTTTATTCTTGTTTCATCCAATGAGGCAACTATAGGTTCATGTCTATCGTTGGCGTAGAGTGAGAACGCTCAGGGTTTTTCTACCTGTACATCAAGTCCCCGTAGGGTATTAGTTTATTGGAAAATTAATAAAGGCTTATACGAAGCAAGATCGTATTTTAGTAGCATAATAATATGTTTTTATTACTATTATTTACATATACATTTTGTTTACTACTCAGTTCACGTCACGTACGCCGATGTAAAGTAGCATAAGACATGTTATCTCCATTCTGAACTTTCATTTAAATCTGTTGTTCTTTTCCTGTGTGAAGAAGTAATAAACAAACATACACTCATAAATTATGGCATTTGTAATATTAGTGTGATTTACATTTAGTTGTTGTACTTGTGGCCTAATAGTCGCTGAGTGGCTAACTTGGCACAGTACATGCGAATTGGTTCTGAAAGTTAATATAGATTCGAAGTGGCGATGTTTCATGTGATTGCATTGCAAATAACCGAGAATCTGCATATTGCTTAATATTCCGTACTAATGGTCTTGGTATGTTTCGTTAAAATTGACGGTAACTAACCAGTATTTTAGTTTACTTATGCTGAAAGTTTTAAAATGTAAAGTTTTTTTTATATGATCTATATACGTAAATAAAAATTTTATCAATAACATTTCATATGGTGACAGGGTACTTTATATTCTTCTGCCATCTTGTTTGTTTTAGATCTAAATAACAGAATTAATTTCTGTTATTTTACAAATAAAGAAATCTAAGTATAGAATATATTATTTGTACAGGTCAATGTCAGTGGCCATTTTACGAGATAATAGCGATGTAAACTGTAATTAATTGGCACGTCTGAAAGCCATAAAACTAAGAATTGAGTTGACTTTTTTCTTTTAAGACTTTTTCCTCAGTATCAACAAAAGTGTTTTGAAGTTGACATAGAATAAATAACAAAACAGTTTTTTTTTATTTATGCTAATATCTACGCCTCTCGTATCACGTAATAGAAAGAAAGAAAGCGCAAAGGCTTAGTGATTATCGACTGTTTTTCGTAACAGTTGAACTGTTTTGGATGGATCATAGCACATATAATATTCTATACATACTACTTATATACATATCTTCGACGAAGCTGTAGTATAATATTTTATCTTTCTAGTGTATCCTATGGGGACAATATTGCAACTAATATACCATTTTAGTTCAAAACTTAATAATAAATTGTACTACACAAGAACATAAAAGAAAATTTTCCAAGGGGCAAAACCACGGGCAGAAATAAGTAGGGTTATAAGATGTCTCTATACACTGATAGAACTCGTTTCACAACAAAGGGCCAATTGTTATAGGATGTCCATAAACTTAAGCTTATAGCTTGACTCAAAATCAATGATCTGTGAAAATTGTCTTTTCATAAAAGTAATTTAGTTTTATAGCAAATGTAATCTTTAAACAAAATAAATATCGACGACAGGTAATATGTTAATTATTTATTTACTTCTTTTATAAATTTTATTTATTTTTATGGATTTTTATACACATGAAAATAAAATGTTTTTATAAATATACTCATAAATACAATTTAAGTACTTACAAATCGATATCAAAATATTGTTGGCGACACTCTATTATTACTTTTCGAAAGTCAAATACCTATACGGAATCTATACATATTATAATATTCTAACTAAGCCGAATCTGTACATTAAATATTTTTTGGAAAATCTTATTGAAATAGACATTATTATCGATGCAGAGGCCGAATCTATAGTTTTTAGAATTTTTGTCTGTCTGTCTGTCTGTCTGTCTGTCTGTCTGTCTGTCTGTCTGTCTGTCTGTTACCGCATCACAGAAAACCACTGGAGGGATTTTGATGAAATTTGGTATGATGATAGCTGGTTATCCGGGTCAACATATAGGATACTTTTTACCGCGGGAAAATATCTCATTTCTGAGAAAAAATACAAAAACTGGTTGAAACAAAACCACAATGATACTATCTGTAAATAGTTTAGCAAGGTAACTTACTAAATATGGTAAAAACTATTAAAAATAGCTTATCTTGAAAATCAAATTATCAATAGTGCTATTTTATCCATTAAAATAGTTATTTTAATTGATATGTACTTATGTGTTATTTAGATACTCGACAATAGATGTCGCTATGAGTTTTTAAAATACGTAGTTTTAATTCCCAAAAAATGAATGTACAGATATGACCTTTCTACAATTTTATTAGAATTACTACTACATTATCCGGAGATCCGGAAAGCAAACTTTTTGGCTTTATAAATTAGTAACTATACATATAATAAAATTGTCACTAAGACGATTCCGTAAATTTAATATTTTACTTAAAATCTTATTGAAATATTCATTATTAGCGATATAGAGCGATAGATAATGAAATTTGGTACGGTGATAGCAGGTTATCCGACTCAACATAGAGGATACTTTTTACCGCAGGAATTTTAGCAAAGAAACTTACTTATATATGTTAAAACTATTAAAAAAGCTTATCGTAAAAGAAATATCAATAGCGTATTTTATTCATTAAAATAGTTATTTTAATGAAAATTTATTTATGTGTTATTTAGATATTTGACAATAGATGTCGCCATGTGTTTTTAAAATACGTAGTTTTAATCCAAAAAAAAATGTACCTTTCTATGACTTTATTAGAATTATTATTAAATTATCCGCGGCCCTGCCTGTGTTCAAATTTTCAATAAAACAAACGTTTGGCTTTATAAATTAGTAATATTTTGTTGGCCGAAACAATTTTCGAATGAAAGTATTTGTAAATTTTTATTGTTTAGTAAATAATGTTAATTTTTTTAATCTTTTAATGTAAAAATTGGGCAAATGCAAATCTAACTCGCATATTATAGGTTTCGTATACCAAAATACTGTGTTGTTTTTTGTTGTTAACACTAAAATAAATACGAATAATATTTACGTTTCCACAATATCGACTCATTTTATCAACAAGTTCGATTCATAAATTATTTTATAACATTTTATGGAAAACAAGTTTATGGCTGTTAAACTGACAAAGCGGGCAACTAAAAATATTCCATATCTCAAAAACTATGAAAAAGTATTTTAGGAACTGTTATACCTCAACTTTTTTAGTTTTTTTTTTGACACCATTTCTTGGAAGGTAAAGGTTTAAAGGACACAGTAAAATACTTACGACTTTAATCATATTAACCGTGCCATATAAAATAATAAAAAGTATTTAGAATATTAAATTAATCAATAGCTGTGTATTAGTAAAACATGAATAAAATTAATTCCGTAGTTTGAGAGATTATCGCCCTAAACTAAACAAACAAACAGAACAAAATTATAGAAAACAAAAAGTGCAATATTACTAAATCAAATATGAGATTAACGGAGGAACCTTTGTGGCATTGTCAATCACTGCCATTATTTACCAATCATGCGGTGCGCAATGAAAGTGGTATTATATGTAAGAGTATACTAATATGTACAACCTAAGAATTTGGCTTTGGTCATATGAACGCGGGCGGAGCCGCGGGAAATGCTAGTTAGAAATAAAATGAAATGAATTCATGTTCTAAACCGATTAAATTTATTATAGCGTGAATTCGCGTCTTCCCTCTCCATTAATTCCTCATCAATCAGTACGTCGAAGTCGCCTAAAGCTTCGTCGCTCGGTGTTTTGTTCCACCTAGCGTCAGGGATCCCGTCTGGCGGCACAACGACCGAAACTATATTGTCGATCAATTTATATTTTAATATCCTGTCATTATGTGTAGTTGATTGCAAAGAAGGGGAAGCGTTTACTTCAACGAGCCACGGTTTTAGTTCATTATCTATGATAATGTCATATCCATAACATTCAAAGCAATGGCGATCGTTAGCCATTACAGGCGCAACAGCTTTCAAAGAGTGTACTATCAGCCATTGCATGTCAGCAAATAATTTATCGGTCACTGAACGCCCTCGTGTACCTTCCAAATATAGGCGAAAATTTTGGATACTCATTTTACCGCCGTGTAAATTGTTATAATCGCCGCCGTGTTTTTGAACGCTAACATTTGTCAAGTGAACGTACATATTATCTAGTTCCGTTACACTAGTGTCGTATTTTACGGTACAAAATCTACAGAACCCATGTTGAAATAGATAAGCTTTGAGGGGTCGGAACGAAGTTACCAAAACGTATAGTCTCAGATCGAATTTCTTACCCCCAATCAAAAGGGGATTGTCAATATAGCGTGATATTACATAACTTTCTTTGCTGCTAAGTTGCGGGTGTAACGGAGCTTTTACTTCGCGGGACCACTTCTTAAGTTTTGAAAGCTTGTTTATTAGGAAAATTCCGGCCCCTTGTGATTTTCCACACGGTTTCATGATCCAAGTACTTTGGGGTGATTTTCGATACTCTTCAACGAACATGTTGTAATCGGCGGGTAATACGTATGTTACAGGGATCCAATCTAAATGCGTGTACCGCATCACAGTTTGTCCGTTAGGTAAAGTTACTTCTGATTTCTCAGCCAAAGGATTACCTTCACGTTCTAGCTCCTTACGATATCTCTTAATATTTTTAACCAATAAATCTTTACGTGATAGTTCATAGTGGTTTGGAAAATGGTTTATTATTTGATTGTCATTCATTCTGTAACCACTGTCAATACTGAACAAACTGCGGCAGTTTTGTGTAAAGGACCAGTAAAAATTCCATTCCTCTTCAGGTCCCACTTGAACCCATCCACGTCTCTCAAAATTACTTATGATTACAGATTTTTCCAGATCAGTACAGTAGGTTACTTGTCTTTTTTCCATTTTTATTGAAAGTGATTTACATATATAGTTATTGTATAAATAAGAAAAGAAAATATATAGATGAATGTTTTAAGCAAGTAAACAAAACAAAAAATATGACATTGAAATGATGTATAAAATATGACAGTGAAACTGTTTTACTATCACATTTTTATATTATGCCAGTTCTTTTAAATTACAGTGAAATAAATACTCATATGTCACGAAAACCCTATTAAATAACATTTGCTTCATGTTTATTACAGAGATTAAAATGTATGTATAATATTTTTTATCTCCCAGTATTATTATAACTAAATCTTATTACCAGACGTTTTATTTTGTTTGATAGAAAATTGTTTACATTTTCTTTTATTTGTTTTTATGAATATAATGTTATATACTGCTACAAGTCTAATTTCATTTTTACTGTAATAAAGAATAGACTTTTAGGTAACCTGTATTTGGCTTAGATTTGTATTAAAAATACACAAATTCAAAAATTATTATTCGGCTTTACTTAAAAGTGAATATTCAACTTTAAGAGGTGAAATATTTTAGGGAATGAATTGGCCGTCTTTTGCTAGAACTTATATATTAAAAAAGAGTTACAAAAATCGATTCTGAATTATTGAAAAAAAAAATCTAAATTAGTCCTTCTGAAGTCGGCCCATAATGAGGGAAAATGTAGATACAGTAAAAATATTATTTAGTATTCCATTATTTTGTAAATAATTTCATCTTTGAACTTTCGGCGAATCCCCTAATTTCTGTTCACATTGTAACTAAGCGCTACGAAAATGTAATAAACTCAGGACTTGGGTAACAGCGACAGTTCGGGCATATTAACAAGTTTGCGAACGATATCCCTGCCATTTCGCTTAAATTTGAATTATGCTCGAGGAGATATCAAGTTATTCTATATACATATAACACTCTATGTATGTACATACATCTTTTATATGTTTATTACATTGTAATGCTTAAGTAAGAACAGAAAATATAGAAGTATTATCATTGGAATAAATATAGGGTTTTTTGCAAAATTAATCTGTGCCAAAGATACCTATCAGAGTCATATAATTTAGCCTTATTTCTTGAATTGTCGGACTTTTTCCTTCTAAAAGTCGTACCGTAATACCGTTGATTTACAGATAATTGGTAATATGATTCAAACTTGATGTAATCTATATATAAGTAGGCAAAGATAAAACGGTTCAATACTTATTTTTTCCTCTATTTGTCAACCGTTTGTCTTTTTTCATTGTCTAGTAGCTATTAAATCTTTATTAATAAAAATTATCAATAAAAACATTATGGGGACAGTTTTTTATAGTTTTTTATAGATAGATGAATTCTATTTATATGTATTTTCCTCAAATTTTCAATAAAATTATGGTCGAATATGTAATATCGACTACCAGTTCAATTAAAACAACATTATAATATAATAAAAAATTGTCAAGAGAAAATTCATCTAACACTACCCATTAGGATCAAACAACTCTTCTATGTATAAACGATTCTATTTATTACTTAAATAATAAATATAGTATATTATAATAAATATAGTAGTATAATATGTATGATGAAGTCACACTATATAAGTTGGTGAACGAGTTTGACTTGCACTTTATAAATTTTTAATATCTCGTAAAAGTTTCCCTTTACCTGCATATTTATAAAGTTTTCTGGGCACCAGTCTTTTAAGCCAAGTTCAATTTCACACAAGCCAAATATTTGTATGCGGAAACCGTACTGTGTTTCATGTAGCAAATTTCGTTAATAGCATTGCTAGACTACATTCGCAGTACTTACCGTATGTGCGATAGTCCGCAAACGGCCGAGCATCAAGTAGACTAAACGACTAAAAACGTAATGACACATGAACTTTTTAAATGGAGATCTTTTAACCAATACACATATTACACAAATTTTAATTTATTATTATGTTTATACTTTAGGTACTTTATTTTTTACAGCTATTACATAAAATCAGAATAAAATATTGGTTTTTTGTCCTCAGAAAGTGTAATGCTTTGATAGAGACTTAACTACAAAAACTTTTAATGTGTAACTTTATTTCATTGTGTGGGATGGAACGGTGTAATTCTGTGGTGTTAACACAGGGAGTCTGCTTTTTTGTTTATTTAGGTTCTTACAAATTGGTTGAGCGAAGTACTTAGTAAAATTGAAGAAAGTAAACATGAAAAGTTTGTACTAAGTTGTATGTTTAGTTAATGGTAAAAACTTTTACATTAAAATATATGTATTTCAAACTTAATGATAAAGTAAGTAAACCTTTGGTTGGGTTTAATTTAATTTACCAGTGAAAGTCTAAACCAAATATTACAAGTACTTATTAGTTATTTATCTTTTTTAAAAGTTTTTACCTAAATAACTTACATATGTATAAGGTAAGTGTGAAATTGTAAGAAAAGAATAAATTTTTCTTAATAAAATACTGACTGATTCTGATGAAAGTTGAAAGTTCGTTATTTGTAAAATAAGAAATGTAGAAATGTTGTTTAAGCTTCTTTTTAACCTCCAACACAAAAAGAGGAGTGTTATAACTTTATAAGTTTATCTGTGTATCTGTGAGTAAGTCGTTAGTTATAATATATAAAGGTTATTAATTTTCAAAAGCAATTTGCACCAGTACTGTCCATCTTACAACATGTGAGTGACGGTAATTATAATATGACTAGGATAGTGGCATCGAGAGCGCGGCTGTGACATATAGCGACATTAACCCGCTGTCTGCGTGACGTATGAGCGCCTGCGCTTAACTACAACCATTACTAATTAATTACACTGAGATGACTCGGAAAGTGAACAATTTAAACTGAATTTTAACATTTATTATGTTTATTTTTCATCAGTTCAACATTAAATTATCACAAAAATGAGAAGTGATTCCCGTTCACGAATTAATGCTGTTGGCTACGAGCCACAATTATGGCGGATGCGAATAATAGCCCATGTTTCGGTAATGTAACTTTGTTTAAATATTAACAGTACTATAATAAACCTGTAGGCTTTTTTGGATTTCAATTTGCGTGTTATTTTTATCATTTTTCATCTACTTTGAACTGCTTTAATTGAATGTAGTAAAGCTACACCTGTACATTATAGAATTTCCTTAATATTGAGAACCAAATCTTGAGAGTATCAAAATGTGTTTATTAAAAATTGTAACAATAAATATTATCTATACTAATATAATGAAACTGAAGAATATGTGTTTTTTTGAACGTACGAATGTCTAAAACTACCAGATAGTTTTGAAAAATCTTTAATGTGTTTGATAGCCCATTTTTTGAGGAAGGTTTCGCTATCTGACATCACGCTACGAATTGTAGTATCGTAACAGTTATACATAAATAGACTACGCGAGTCTGGTCGCGGGAAAAACTAGTTGTTAATCGCATTAAAATGAAATTGTATAATTATAAAGAACTTTAAATTACAGCTTTAAATATAATACTACGAGCTAGACACCAATTGTTTGTGGGTAGAGTTCATTAATTATTTCATAATATCGCAACACGAGGAGATCAAACAGTGACAAATTTGATACACCCCTAGTGATTAACGAGCATTTGAAATTTTCTTTGTTGTTATGCACAATGGGCATGACAAATTTCAGCATTCAAGATAGAAAATCATCGTGAAAAATTATTTTAAACTTAATGGTATAATATTTTTATTACAAAATATTTTAATAAAACATGAACTGCCTAGATGTTCATAAGGCATCAAATTATTACAATAAGAAAAGTAGACTAAATTAGAAAGCTTCCGGGAAAAACTTTATGTAATTATAAGCCCTCCATATTAAGGGTTGAAATTAACAAATATTTACATTATATAATGAATATGGATAGATAGTGTGTAGTTCACAAATTGTTATACACATAGCTACGAGTATTATGTACATATAATCTTATATTGAAATCAATGTAGTATTGGTTAGTTTAATGTCTCCAAAAAGTCATGAAGACACAATCGTGTAGACCTGTAGAGTAGTCACGCTATATGGGTGTAAGTTTATGAGCAAGTAAACTAGCAAGCAGGTGTTATAAGTTTAACGTGTGTATCTGTGGCATAGTAGCGCCCAAACAGGTGAACCTATTTTAATTTTGTTTTCTTCACCTATAATTTTTCATGTAACTTAATAACCGTAATAAATACATTAAATTAATAATTTCAATAAGATTTAAAAAAAAAATCTAATGTACAGATTCGACTCAGAAATTTATTATATGTATACAGGGTTACTGGTTAAGTCGACCTATTCCCATTAAGGGCGTGTAGTTTACATCATTTCTGACAGATTTCACTATGAGACACCCTATCCTAAATCTAACCGTTTTCGAGATATTTGAATTTAATTGTTTTTTACAAAAACATCCCGATTATCGGCTGTTAGCTTAGATATTTTAAAATGTGTAAGTCTTATTATTACTATTATTTGATTTTTACATGTAAAATAAGATGCTTTATCACCTTAATAACCAATATTATACGTAAAATGAATAAGTAAGTCGTTGTAGACGATTAAAACTAAAAAAAAATTAATAAAAATTTAACAAGTTTATTTTTCTTTAATGGATATTTTAAAAAAATATTATGGCGCCTGTTCCGCAGATGTGCTTAAAAATATCTACGTTTCATCAGCTATCCGACGACGTATAACAATCTAGGGTTTTATCAAAAAATTGTAAAAAAAAAAACTTAATTTCATAGGCTACAGGGGAGGCAATAAAGGTAAATAAAACAATAGGTAAGTACAAGATAATAAATTTATTAAACTTTCAAGTTTTAAGAAAACATTTTAAAATCTAAATTTCAAGTTCAACATGTCCGCCTCTGTTTTGCACACATCTTCGCATTCTTTTACGAAGTTAAGTTTTTACTACACCAGTAGTTAAATTTCTTCTTATTTCATTCACCGCATTAATTATCCTATCTCTTAACATTTCAGTCGACGAAATTGGGTTGGGCTCTGAGTCTAAACTAAGTTTTTTTTTACAATTTTTAAAAAAAAACCTAGATTGTTATACGTCGTCGGATAACTGATGAAACGTAGATATTTTTAAGCACATCTGCGGAACAGGCGCCATAATATTTTTTTAAGATATCCATTAAAGAAAAATAAACTTGTTAAATTTTTATTTATTTTTTTTTAGTTTTAATCGTCTACAACGACTTACTTATTCATTTTACGTATAATATTGGTTATTAAGGTGATAAAGCATCTTATTTTACATGTAAAAACCAAATAATAGTAATAATAAGACTTACACATTTTAAAATATCTAAGCTAACAGCCGAAAATCGGGATGTTTTTGTAAAAAACAATTAAATTCAAATATCTCGAAAACGGTTAGATTTAGGATAAGGTGTCTCATAGTAAAATCTGTCAGAAATGATGTAAACTACACGCCCTTAATGGGAATAGGTCGACTTAACCAGTAACCCTGTAGATAAATATTTTTTTGCTATAGACTAAACACTCCATTTACTCTCTGATTGCCAGTCTATTCAAATTTTATCTATGCACGATGACGTTTATCCTTCAAAACGCGTTGACAGATAGCTATCTCTTTTTTACATACATTTCGCTCAGCCGTTTCTTATTCGAAATTTGAAAACTGACATACTGTTTATGACATACGGATCATATGATTCGTTTCGTGACTGATTTTCAAATGCTACTATGAACATACTATATCTATGGTTTATAAATATAATTGGGTGCTATAAAGTTTTACCTTCTCATAATAAATATAATTAACGAGGATATTTTGCAAATTGACTCTAGATTCTTGAATTCATGTAAAATAATTCTAACTGCGCCGCATTTGAGACTTTAGTGGGATTAACAGATCAGCGTTGCAAATTCAGTACAACAGAACTGCACTGGGATAGGCTATAACAGCTGGCTTCCTGCGTATAGTACTTATAACACTGCAAGAATCTAATACAATTAACACGTTATCAAGTAGGTAGATATGATGTGTAGTATATACGGTTTTAATTGAAGTTAAGTAATATTTTCTTCAATTTTAAAAATTTACATTAATTCGTTTCCATAATTATAAAATATAGGTTATAGTAATACGAATAAAAAATTTAAGCGATAGTTGAGTATTTATCGATTGTTTTTTTGTCTAAATATAAACTCGTAGAATACGTAAATGGTAAATATTTATTTTACCTATTTTAAGGTACTGAATTTTTGCTTATTAGCGGCTATGTTGTTGTAAATAAGTTAACCCCAGGGATTATCGTGGACTTAAATGAAAAGTGACCCGCGTTGTAAGCTCTGAATTAATTGAAGCCTTTTATGTGCTGAAATTTGGCTCAGAGCCTAAAATAATATAAGATCATATTTATTATAATGAAATTAAGTTGGAAAATATTCATTTCTGTTGATTTTATAAAAAAAATTCAATGAATTATGAAGGTTATTGGAGTATGACCTTATTTTTATTATTTTTATAAATGAGAAAACTTTGTTTACCTATTAAATAAAACTTGATGAGATTTGAGCTTATGGCTTTGGTTATGTATGTACGCTCGGGTTCGTCCCTAGGTTGATTCCCCATACAAATTTTCATTACCATTTTCACCCCCTTAAGGGATGATTTCTGAGATAAAAAGTAGGTATCCGATGTCCTTCATAGGATCTCAAACTATCTTCTTACCAAATATCATCTAAAACAGTTCAGTAGATCCAGAGATTACCCCCTACAACCTCACAAACTTTACGTCTATAATATTATAGTATAGATACATCACATACGCTGTTATTATTCTATCATCCCATGATTCCGTGGTACAGAGGAATAAGCTTAAAAAATACTCAAGCTAAGTAAAACAATATAGTATGAAATTACAAACTACTGCTTGAATTTGCCTGTGGGTATTTTATTTGGTTTTTAATCATTAAACCGGACACACGCTTTGTATAAGAGCACGCAGAATCGTGAATGCAAAATGTATCTTTGAATCTGCTCAACCAATAAATGAAGGTAACGTTCAAACCGCTGTAAGTGGAAGCTGTAGTACAGAAAAATCAATTGAATTCAGTTATATTTTCTAGCACTTTTAACCAGCCAGACGGACAGATCGAGCAACGTGCTATAAAAGTTCAAAGCTGCAGATGTACTTTGTACTACTACTTTTTTAATGTGTAAAACCTATTTATATTTAGTTTAATTGTAACAGTTTTGTCACAAGTAGGTTCAATATACATACATATATATATATATATATATATATATATATATATATATATATATTTCAGCGTCCATTTTATATAAACTATTTATTATAAATGGAAATTAAATTATACCGTTAAACATTCGATGTTTCAGGAAAAATATTTACTTAGTGTTTGAAAATGGGACGCTGAAAGACGTCTATAGTCTATACGGCTGCCTGTTATAAAGGATTCATTAGTTTAAATGGCAGTAGCCTTTCATAGTGGGCGGAGTAAATAATTAAACTCTTACCCTTTAGACCTTTTGCTAATTAACCTATTATAGTTAAACCTGCTGTTTACTTAAATAAAGGAAATATTTTTTTGTATAAATAGGATTTCGCGATAAAGAGACGGTATGCTGATATTTTAGTTCCTCGTACACGCGAAGTTTTCTGCTTCTCACTAAGTTCTTACACAATACCCGGGAACTTTTAATATGTTGTCTCGAAGGAAAAGATATACTACGAAAGACTGAAAGTTTAGAGTAGCTTAAGAAACTGATCGCATGTCGTAAAATATGTTAGCGTTGGCAGTTTTCCATTATCTTTATAAAAAAATACTATTATATTTTTTTATTTTTCTTAGGAATGTTCCAGTTAATGTTTTTATATGTTGGGACATTAATACACAGCACCATTTAGTTATATGGTAAGCTACGAGGCTTGTGTTATGGATACCAGATAGTTGATAAACTACAGTGTAGTGTTGTGTAGTGTCTACACAAATATAACTTTAAATACATATGTACAAATTATAAATATAAACACCCATGACTGGAGTATAAACATTCGTGTTCATAATACAAATGAATGCCCCCAGTGGGACTCGAACCCGCTATCGCTGACACTGCAAGTAGGGTCACTACAAACTGAGCCAAACGTGTCGTCAATGTTTATAAAATAAAGTATAGAATACTAAAATGAAAGACCATATAGTCTTAATATAATCAATGCTACTACGAGTATGCTGTATTATAATTTTCAGTAAGTCATGCTTCACTACCACACATGTTCCTGATTTCATAAAGTAGCTAATTAATATTAAGGTAAAATGGTACGAGAATAGCTCTCACAAATTCACTTCAAGATGCAGTGCTCATTCCACTCTCTGCAAGATATATTACGTAATTCAAAAGTAATTGAAAGTGATTTGGGCTGTACTATATAATAATATGTTTATATAAATAACTTGAACTATTCAGAATTTATAAGTTATATTCTATTTACCATGTTATGTTACCTCGCTTTGCTCGGGTTCATCCCTAGGTAAGTTTAAATAGTTAGTATGCAATCGATAGACTATACAAATATTATATATACATAGGTACAAAATAAAAAGCGCTGATTTTTTTTGATTTTCCAGCAGTTTTTTTAGGTTTTCTTTATTTTTTTTATCTACTTAAACTACCCCTGACACACCCTCAACAAAACAAAAAAAAAAGAATTATTTACCGTCGAACCGTTATCCAGCCGTTTTTCAGTTTTAGTAAGACTAACAACGGCCATTGATTTTTATATAATATATAGATAGGTAGAAGATTGTAGTTCTTTTAATCCTAATAGCCTTCACATCGTTGTCATGACATCAAAATAACAATAATTTTTAAACGAGTGTTTTTATTAGTACTAGCCAAAGTATTCAATGAGTAGTTTCACGATACCGTCGGAATGGGAGAGTTACCGTTACACGGTCTAGAATGATTTGGAGTGAATTAATTTGTGATATACTCCTTATTTACAGCACGTATTTTCGACTAACGTTTTCCCGCGGCTCCGCCCGCATACTTCAATTATATATTGTGTCACATAACTGTGTCTTTATAAATTATAGCCTATATACATATTATTTTGTTGTATAAGCAATATTACTGTTAAGTTTCATCATAATTCGTTCAGTCTTTTTTACGTGAAGCGTAAAAAACGTACGTCCATATGTATATCCTCACAAACTTTCGCATTTATAATATTTGGCTCTCTTGAGCTTCCTGACATCGATTATCTACACGCTCATATAACTCACTTCAGTGATGATTCTCATAAAGCGTATTCAATTCAATGTTTAATATCAATTTGAATACAATAAAATTAATTCAATATTAAATTATTCGACCATCAAAGCTATACTTTGTTCTGAAAATTATATATGTTGTTATGTTTTCTTATATAATATACATAATATACCGTCGGTTTACTGCAAGAACTCATTAACTAACAAATACAAAACTATGAATTAAGCCACTTTTAGATTTCGTTATATTGTTTTCCCTATATCATCTTAGGTATAATTGTGTTAAAGAAAAGTAAAATACCATTATATTGCTGAATATTCTTATTATTAAAATCCGGTTTTTTTTTCAAATATTGACAAGTAATAATTTAAAAAAAATATAAAAATATAAAGTTAATGACTTCTTGCCATTGGGCCTTGATCGAAGTTTGAATTAAGTATTTCTTAAAATACAGGTCTATTTTAAGAAATACATACTTTTTGAATAGAAATAATGTGTTATTTTATGGAAAAATGGGGCAAAGAGGCAGGAGGCTCACCTGATAGAAAGTGAACACCACCGCCCATGGACATCTGCAACACAGGCTTGCAAATTCATTGTCGGCCTTTCAGGAAAAGATGTGAGGAAGGAAGGGAAGGGGAGTGGGTCTACGGTCTCTGGAGGAGGGAAGGAAGGTGAGCCTCCGAGATTCTCACTGACCGAACATAAAGCGACTGCATAGCTGCCACTTGAGGTCGGATTTCAATCAGAGAGTGGTTCTTTACGGGGCGTGCCGGTCCATTCGGCAATGTATGAATCAGTTTCGAAAGTTAACAAAATACTCTTTATCATTAAAAAAAAACATAAAATAAATCTTTAGAACTAAAAACAATCTTAATAATATCTATACTATAATAATAATAATAAGCCCGCAGGGCAGCTTGTGGCGAGCTGTTGGTGAGTGGCGACACCACGGACCTGAGACCTCCCGGGGGAAACAACATCTGTCCCCCGCCTCTGGCTTGCCTTCATTGGCCGTCCAGAGTGGAGCGCAAGAGCCAAGTGCTCGAAAGGGTGGAAGTGCTCAAACTGCGTAATAACGGGGAAACCCGCTTACGAGCATTCTCGCGATAATGAAACCGGTGCACACCTCTCAACACCCTTAGCCGACCACGCTGATGTTGCGCCCAAGGCACTATGCCGCTTTGTGGGGGCCCATCTAGTGGGAGGCGAGTCACCGTCTGCCAAATATTTAATGTGAGACTGTTGAGCAGGCGGACGTCCGGTAGTCTCATCCAATAGCCCATTTTTAGTCTATCCAAACTCCATTCCATAACCCTATTTAGTTTTCCATATTTTCCATAGTCCCTACGCATTATCCGGAGGCCGTCTATGGGCAATTCCCTATGGGTTACTCAGAGATGGATCTCGGCGGATGCGTCACATTAAACAAGCTTGAATCTCTTAAAGGGCCTCTACGTGTTGGACCTGTGTCCCCACCCAAGCCTTCCAATGGACCGGGCTCCTTGGAGGCCGTGAATTCCAAAGAGATAATAATAATACTATAATAAAGCAGTAACTTAGCGATATCTGTACATGAAATATTTTTTAAAAACAATGACTGTAACGTATTATGTATACAATGTAGACCCCAAAACAATAGTTATTAAAATTTTTGTCTGTTTGTCTGTATGTCTGTTTGTGTGTGCGCGTTTCACGCAAAAAGTAATGAACTGATTACAACGAAATTTGGTGAAGTGATAATTTATTACCCGGGTCAACATTTAAGATACCTTTTATTTCAGAAAAATCGTTCTTTCCATTCCCCATTAAAATTGTTTAACATTACTTATTATAACATTATTGTTTTTAATAAGTAATTAAGCGCAGTTAATGAATTTTAACCAAGTTTCGTTCTAAAGCGATTTATGTAAGCCGTATTTAAAAAAATCACGAAATGACATAAATGAGTTTTGTAAAAACGAAAATATACATTATTTCACTACTTTGATTTTTTTAATTTTACAATGTGGCTTAATGATTTTTAATAGATCCAATAGTCCCAAAATTGTAATTATCAACTTTACGCTGACGTAATAACTTCCAAATTTGAACAGCTAGAAAGAAGTGAGTTTTTGCATTTCATAGAGCTCGTCAAGACGATGTTCAAGGACTTATAAACTGTACTTAATGATTTTTTGCCATTAGTGAGTTCTTGCAGTAAACCGACGATACATTATTCAATATCTACTGTATATTACATTTAATTAGCAGATATAAAACTTTAACGTATTTATCTCAGTGTATAGGAAGGTATATAATAAGATTATCTCTTTGTGCTATTTAAAATTCTTAATACTATAGTTAGCTTTAAGAAAACTGTTTAATATATGTAACATGAAAATATTTTCTCCTATTATGTATTAAAAAAAAATGTAATCCGTTAAATTCTATAGAATTATATATATATATATATATATATATATATATATATATATATATATATATATATATATATATAGTCTTTATTTTATTAAGTAATGATGGAAATCCATACTAATATTATAAATGTGAAAGTTTGTTTCTTTGTCCTTCTTTCACGTCGAAATATAGTGACGGATTGGCGTGATTTTTTGTGTCAAGATAGTTGTAGGATTGGAGAGTGATATAGGGTACTTTTTACCGTGGGAGATTATCTAATTCCCACGGGAAAACTCGTTATAATACAATAATAAAAAAAAATATGATCAAAATTATTTTTTATTTATTTATTTATAAATACTTTATTGCACACACAAGGAAAATACATAAAATCAAAGAGAAAGAAAGATAACAAAAGGCATGCAAAGGCGGTCTTATTGCTATAAGCAATTTCTTACAGACAACCTCTGGTGAAAGGATTAATGAAAACCGTAAGTAGGACGGTACAATAATATTATATATATACAGGCTCAAATATATACATAAATAAATAAATAGAATAAACATACATATATACATTATACATATATATACAAAAATACATAATATATAATAAATACATACGTGTAAATATATATATATATACACTTTATCTACAAAAAAAGATAGTAATTAGTCAGACGACGTTTAAAAATATCTAGCGATTTTGAATGGCGAATAACGCGAGGGAGCGTGTTCCAAAGCTTTGCAGCTTTAATGGTAAAAGAGTTACCATAGTAATTTGAGGTGCTATATATAGTATGTTTGTATGTTATATGTCGTTTTATCGCGAGTGAAACCGCGAGTTCTGCTAGTAAATCATAATTTCACTTTAATAATGGCACCTTGTTCTATAAAAGACGACGTCATTGTTTCATTCTTAAATACTGAGGAAGATCTTTGACGTAGAGAAAGGAAATAACCCTGTATACTTGTACTCGTAAATCATTATTATAATTTTACTAATCTTTGTCATTGACCACGTTTGCTTGCTATGTAAGTGCATATAAATTAACATATCGGATTTTATCTTTTATGTCACATACTACAGTTATAGAACACATTCTCTGTCCATTTCCATTTTTACTTAAATCCGTAAAGGAAAAACGTTAAGAGAAACACGTGTAAAATAAACACAGATGTTCACTCACAAGTTTCATATTTAATTATTTTTTTATCCTAGATGGTGTTGTGTATTATATAGATATACCTACAGTATATTATATATTTGGTATTGTTATTATGCAGTGCCATAAATGAAATACTAAAATCATTTATTTTAAAGTTCTACCTACAGGTTGCTTTAATTGGTTTTAACTAGTAAAATTTCGTAGGCGGAGGCTATCATTTTTCAATATTTTTTTATTAAAATTTTATTCAGTGGATAATTATTTCATTTCTTTTCTTATATTCAAAAAAAGTTTATTATAAACCTACCACTACCCACCCTTAACGTTAGCGCCTAAATGTTTGGAAATACCCTTTTTTATCGAGCGTTTCCGGAAACTTGAACGTGAAAACCTGACTTATGGGAAATAATGAAAACTGTCAGCCTCTCCCGACGGAATATCACTCACTGTAATAATACGAAAATGTTCGTGACAATTTTTTTTTGTATTTTTGTGGAAAAAAGCTGCATAATAATTACCTGTTTAGTGAAATAATATATATAGAAAACAAAATCCAAATATATTTATAACTTTATATATTAAGGGACTATTAAGGGTAATGCTGTATATAAAATGTACCGTACTTAAGAGTCTTAGGATAAGATGAGCCCTGGGTCAAGTTATTTCCTCATCCTACCTAGTACGTAGGTATACTTGAGATATTCTATAATATTTATGTAACGAGTTTATCGTTAATATTATGCGGAACTAGTTTTTGATTTGTCTTTGCTTGCCCAAGAACTTCTTTCTATACACCTATTTATTATTATATAAATAAAAAAATTAAAGTTATCTTGACTCTAGTGCTAATCATGTCGACTCAGATACAAAAAGAAAGTTCAGACAGTTGCAGTACATTTAAGTTTCAATATTAATTTCTAGAATGCATCATCATCCATAATTTTTACATTTTACAATTGTAAAAAAATTATAATTACATTACACATTAATTATGATTAGAGTATTAATAAATATATAGAAATAAAGCAAGATGTACCCGCAACACTCAGCGTGGGATAAAGACAAGAAGAAGACAGTAAAGATATTAGAAATGTTAATAATTATAAAATCTAAATTAAAGTATCAATTGACAGGATGAATATAAACTTAACATATTTTGAATCAATAAAGAAAAACAAATGTATCCCTACAAAAATATTTAAAATAGGTATTTTATTCTGAACAATCTAATTAAATAACCACTAAAATTTACTAAACCAATACAATAAATAAAGAGATGGTAAAATTTTCATAATATTTAATACTGAAAATCTGTGACGTTGACAGAAACTCATTTATTTTAATGCTCCACGTATTTTATAAAAAATATTATATCATTACATTTTTCACTTTTGTAACGTAAACATTAATCATTTACATATTCGGAAGGTATATGAGTAAAGAATTATACTGGAGATTTAATGTATTGATGTGTGTACATAATATTTTCCCCATAGAACAATAGTATTATAATAATATGTTATCTTATATAATAATATTTTATTAAATTATGCCTCATATTTCCTTTGTAATTACTGATATTTGTCTAGGTACGATAAAGGTGGAAATATTTTTCATTCTTTTGTTAAGGCCTCATGAGGAAAATCATTTCTCTTGTGTATAAAGAACGGACTAGCATTGTACTATTTACTCTCAGTCAATATTCCAAAAGAAATGGTTAGAGAATTATATTTTTATAAGATAATTTATGCGAAGCATTTATCATTGTATAAAATTGCTAATGAGCTCACAGTATTCATCAATTAAATACTACGGCCTACATAGTAACTTGCACCTTACTGAATTATAATATAATGGCCTTATCTCTTACACTCGAGTCTATATTTTTAAATTCGCAGTGTAAGGCCCCTATAACTCATGTAACGAGTATAAGAACTCTGAGCGACACAAGTTAAAGCAAGCGCATCGGTTACTTGTATTTTTTTATGTAAGTAATTTTAAGTATTTATCGTAAAATAAGTAAAAACAAAATTAAACACACAATTATCTAAAAATCTTAGAGCAAAGTATCACACTAGCATTATAAACGTGTGCGTGTGCCCGTGCGTGTACGTGCGCATGTGATATTACTGCTTCACGCTGAAACGGCTGGATGGATTTGCATGAAATTTAGTACATTCATAGATCTGGGGTAATACATTGGCTGTTAGTAATAAATTTTGCCAAAAGATAGTACTGACTGTATTATATTATACCTAAATACGAATAGCATCTAGGGACCACCCAACAGGTACCCAAGAATAGTCTCCAGTAAAATAAAAAAGAAGAGACACAAAATTTTATATGTTCAGCTTATTTTGAATGTAAAAAAGCAGTAGAAAACAAATCATTAATCTTTGTGGTGGGGTGTTTCTAACCTCTTACGTTATTCGACAAAACGAGTAAACGCGTTTAAAAATTATATGATTAGAATCTTGATATTACCTGATAACGCTTAGGAAGCTTAAATGTTTATAAAAATATTATATTTCAAAATTAATTGTTCGAAATGATGTTGAAAAAATAGGGACGTCACAATAAAGTAGATAAAGTAAAGCTCATAAAGTAACTATGTACTTGTAGCTAAATTTTAAAATAGACTACGAGTGTTTAAAACTTTAATTTAAAAATAGATAATATTACAAAGTAGCTATTTTAAAGATAATTTTTTATCGTACGTTAACAGTAGAAAAAAATAATAAAAATCATTGAATTGACCTATGCAATTTTCATATAATATCGTCCGATCCAACTCGATACCATCTGCGCTCAATAAAATTTTTCATCAAAAGGGTTGGCCATATTACAGAATAACTGAAGAATAAAACGAAATTATATCAATCACATTTTTATACTTGTATATTTTAACATTTATTCAAGTAATTCCAGTTTTCATACAGGGAGTAAAGAATGAAGCAACAGATACTGTTTCGCATGTCAAAAAAGAGCTTACAGTGAGATAAATGAAGCTCTTTGGAGACATAGCCTTGTTCGAAATTTGTTATGTTACGAACATAAAAATAAAATCTTGTTTTTATTATACATACGCTTTAGATACAGTATAGATGATAAACATGATAAAGTTATACTTTGAAGATTTATGAAATAAGCATAAATGTGATTATACTTCCCAGTAAATGTGATTATACTTCCCTGATTTTTTTAATATGTTTATATTACTCGCAATTATTAGGCAATTCATTATAAAAAGAATCAATAAATCGGTTCACGATAAGAAGATACCGCGTAACATACACAGAAAAACATATACATATTCAGTACCTCCTGTTTGGAGTATATTTAAAATGAAATAGTCAAATCTACAGTTATTAGATTTTTTGTCGATATCGTATATGTTTAGTCGTGATTAGGTAGCGCGAGCGCCACTGCAGAATTGTTGGACACATTGAATTAACTATTATGCTCTATAAACTGAACCCTTTCAGAACGAGAAAAAATATTTTGATATCTGAAAAATTTTTGAGTAATTTTAAAATTATCGGGAGGTAAAATGACCAGAAAAAATAATAAAAAAAATCCTCCCCTCTTAAATTACACTGAAACCCCCCCGCACATATGTGCGCTCTGGTTTTCATTTGTGCTAACGCACGATCGTGCATGTGGAATAAAGATGCAAATAAAAGTCTCTTTTTGATATATTTCCAAAAGATTTATTAAGGGTATTATTAATTTATTTTTATTAATTTGTATTATATGTGTATTATTAATTTATTTATTACACAGCGCTTTGAGATCAAATATTTATTAATTTTTACGCATAAAGTCACGTTACTTAAGAGAAATGCGTTTCTAAATTAATCAGTCTTCATAAAATTATCAAATAATATATATCAGAATTAAACAAAAATATTTTCCTCTGAATAACTATTTAAAGTAATATAATTTGACAATCATTTTGACTTAAGTATGGTAATAAAAAAAAACAGATTTGGTTTCTTAAAATGCACAACTATACGTTGCATTTTGTGCATCTTACTTTCGTTGTAGAAGAGCAGCTTTCTTAACGACATTTCCTGCCCCTTGACAAGTCATGTGATATAGGTAAATGGCCAAATTGATCGAAACGCTTATCAAAGTACGGGGATAAAGCTGGTCTATATATTCTTTTTTATAGCCTCTCAACAGATGTAGAGATTTTCCAATGTATTTCGATAACTTGCGGCAGCGCAGTTCATAAGAACATCAGCTAAATATACCCGAAACCACAGCAAATCTTGGGCTTTGATTCTATTTAATGCACGTGCAACCTTTATTATCTCCAAGCGTTTACCACCGCAAGGTCCAAGAAATGGTTCAAAACTTTTACAGTCCATTTCTTTGCCTTTTGATACTTCCTATAATATTCAAGCAACTGGTTTAGGACATCCACCCCACCCATATTTGGTATTTGATTAGCAATCAACTCCAACCCTCATAACGGTACGCCAATACATGTTAATTCATGGATAAGAGACACAGTTCATTAGCAGAAGTATGCCGAACAACGTGCTCATCTCTTGAGCAGACGTGTTTAAAGTTGAGCCTATTTTACGCACATAGTATAAGTTAGTGTATGTGGTCAGGTTAGCAAAGAAATTACAATTTCTAAGTACTGCAGTGGTGTCTTTACTTCTCTGGGTAAAGAAGGAGAGGGGTTGTTATAATGAATATCAGTAAAATTACCAGCTTTCCATATCCTTTTTCTTTTGTGTTGTATGACGACTTGTGCTTTCGGAGGTACAAGGATTTACAGGTAGGTGGTGTAGGTATGTTTTTTTGATTTGTGATTTGTAGTTCAGTTGAGGGCATATTTGATTCTGAGTCACTGTCACTTTAGAAGTTACCTGGATGATCATGTACTGGTAAATCTTCATCTAACAGTCGAGTAACAGAAATAGCAGATTCCCTCTCATCATCCAATATCTCAAGATCCGATAGGCACCTATATTTAAGCAATTCTTCCACTACATCGAAATCTAGAGGCCGATCTAGTGAGTAGAAAATAAGACATTAGTCAGGTTTTTAGAACAATTATGAACGACAACGCACGATCGTGCATCTGAAATTTGAAGACGAGTTACTATATAAAGAACTAATAATTTTTCAATATAAATTCAAGCTTACAATAGCGTTACAATTAAACTATTTATGAACATAAAAAACATAATGAAATTACTAGTTTAAAATGAAAATTTATGTACTTACTCCGACCAGTGTCATCAACGAACACAACGTCCATCCTGAACGCTTCACCACACTTTACTGCTTACTACTAGCCCAGCCCAAACATTATTACAATGTAGCTAGATTAACGGACGAACGATCGAAACCGTTTGCACTCGATGAAATAAAATTTGGCGTTTGTTAGAATTTTTTAAACCTTAACGCACGATTAGTACTGTACGTTCTGAAAGGGTTATAAACATAGCTTAGTTTAATTTCCTTCGGTTAAGTAAATAAAAAACACTAATTAAAAACAAAACAATCTATCTTGTCTTTTTGAAGTGAAACTTCTATAGCACTGTTGTGATTTAAAAAATCGATGAAATGAAAAAGCCACACCAAAAAGAGACAAACATATTCATAAATAGGATTTAGCCTGCGAAAGAATGAGATAGAATACAAGTATGCAGTGTTTCCTATAATATTCGTCTAATCTTTGTTTTAAAATATTATATTTATGTTTTTATAATAATTATTATGTATAATAAAATATATTTAGTATTAATTTTATAATAATTATTCCTTATAAAAGTGAATATTTATTACTGTGGGATGAATTTGCATAAATTAAATAAAAGCTATTATGACTAATTGTTGCCATGGTAACCATAGTTATTGTCTGACAACTGATTAAATGATATTCTATAAATATATGATTGTAATATGCCTAATATGCCTTATTTAATTATTGATTTGTTTTAATTTAATTACGATATTTTCCAAATTAGTTTTACTTTAACCGCGTGTAAAAGTTACACGCATGTTTTTTTTTCCTCACGCTCTCATATTAAGCGGGGGAATAAACAGAAATACACACACCGACAAAACCTCTCATATTTTATCATTATCTCATATTTTATGTGTGAAAATCAACATCAGTCAATTTATTTGGCAATTATGTAATTAAACAAATCATGCCATTAAAAAAATAGGGCGCAGTTAAATCGGTGCTATATGTAACTTGGCGTTTAGATCCAACCAGCATAGTGAGGTAAGTTTAGACTACGACACCAATTACGACATAAATGACAGGTATTAATTCTGTACTGTTCACACTTTTACAAAATTTTAGTATCGGTATATGTGTATTTTAGTATCTGTATTGTAAAATCCGTTAGATTAATTATCATTTCAGTAGTGAAATTATAATTACCCGGAGTATTGTCAATCGCCTCCTTTTCTTACAGTATCACGGGACATTTTTAGGTCTATTATAATTTACCTGCGATATATATATATATATATATATATATACATATATATATATATATATATATATATATATATATATATATATATATATATATATATATATATATATACTCTTTATTGCACAATTAATAAGTTATAAGAAAACAAAATACATAGAAAGTGACGTGGACAAAGGTTGACTTATCTCTATAAGAGATCTCTTCCAGTCAACCCATGTATGTGGGAAATAGTGTTACATATATGAATGTACGAATTTGTTTCCGAGCTATTGACACTCTTTGCTCCACGTGAAATTATTTTTAAAGTGTTATCTTCTACGATGTGCGGTGTATTGAAAATATCGAACCTGTTCGAAAAATTTTCAACCACACGAGACACTTGGACACAACGTGTTCACACAGCCGACACTAATTATAGTCTCACAATAAACATAATTATTATTAGCAAGATTATAAGCTTTAGCGCGTATAAATCTTGTGGTTGACGTTTAACCCGTGCGATGGTAATAGATTCTTTATTTATTTGCCTTTTTGCGTTGAAACTTATAATTTAAGTAATTTATGTGGTTGTTATTTGTTTACAGTTTTGAAAGAATGTAATTGCTAAGCAATTATCTAATATATAAAATATACTAAGGTACATATTAAAAGAATATATTATAATGTGATTTTTTTAATTTTTTGTAGTCCATTTAACATACATTATTTTAAAAATTCTAACTTAAACCCAAATAGCTTTAGAATTATATGATATGTTTTTTATAGTCCTTGAACGAAATACGAAAGCGCTTCCATTTTGTTAAAGGTCGCTTTATATGGCGTGATCCAAGTTGTATTTGAATAAAGTAAAAAAAAAAAACAAATGGAAACATGATGTGCAAAGTTAATCTGCTACTCTTTACTTGGTACAATAATAATATAAGTTTAGCTTAAATCACTAAATATAAATTTTTGTTTTGTTTTATTCGAAAATAATTAAAAGCTAAGAAATCTTAGAACTAAATCCATCAAACAAAACATTGCTAGAATACTATCGCTTTTTGTCAATGCGCTTGGAAAAGAGCGATAAATCACTTTGTTATTAGTTCACTACCTGGCAAGGGAAATGCTTGCACATATGAAGATTATCTAGCTCAATGAGCATACTTAATTTATCTATACATATTATAAAATTCTAACTAAGCCGAATCTGTACATTAAATATTTTTTGGAAAATCTTATTGAAATAGACATTATTATCGATGCAGAGGCCGAATCTATAGTTTTTAGAATTTTTGTCTGTCTGTCTGTCTGTCTGTCTGTCTGTCTGTCTGTCTGTCTGTCTGTTACCGCATCACGGAAAAACCACTGGAGGGATTTTGATGAAATTTGGTATGATGATAGCTGGTTATCCGGGTCAACATATAGGATACTTTTTACCGCGAGAAAATATCTCATTTCTGAAAAAAAATACAAAAACTGGTAGGAACAAAACCACGACGATACTATTTGTAAACAGTTTAGCAGGGTAACTTACAAAATATGATAAAAACTATAAAAATAGCTTATCTTGAAAATCAAATTATCAAAAGTGCTATTTTATCCATTAAAATAGTTATTTTAATTAATATTTATTTATGTGTTATTTAGATATTCGACAATAGATGTCGCCATGTGTTTTTAAAATACATAGTTTTAATCCCAAAAAAATTAGTGTACAGATATGACCTTTTTTCGATTTTATTAGAATTACTACTAAATCACCCGCGGCTCCGCCCGTGTTTAAATTATCAGTAAAGCAAACTTTTTCGCTTCGTAAATTAGTAACTATACATACAATAAAATTGTAACTAAGCCGAACCCCTAAACTCAATATTTTTTCGGAAAATCTTATTGAAATATTCATTATTAGCGATATAGAGCCCGAATCTATAGTTTTTAGATTTTTTTCTGTCTGTCTGTATGTGACCGCATCACAGAAAAACCACTTGAGGGATTTTTATGAAATTTGGTATGGTAATAGCAGGTTATCCGGCTCAACACATAGGATTCTTTTTACCGCAGGAAAATATCTCATTTCTGAGAAAAAATACAAAAACTGGTTGAAGTAAAAGCACGATGATGCTATTAATATTTTAGCAGGGTAACTTACTTATATATTATGTTAAAACTATTAAAAAAAAACTTATCTTTAAAAGAAATATTAACAGCGCTATTTTATTCATTAAAATAGTTATTTTAATGAAAATTTATTTATGTGTTATTTAGCTATTTGACAATAGATGTCGCCATGTGTTTTTAAAATACGTAGTTTTATCCAAAAAAAAATGTACAGATATAACCTTTCTATGACTTTACTATAATTACTACTAAATTACCCGCGGCCCTGCCCGTGGTTAAATTTCTAATAAAACAAACTTTTTGGCTTTATAAATTAGTAGGTAACATATTAGTAATATTTTGTTGGCCAAAACAATTTTCAAATGAGAATATTTGTAAATTTTTATTGTTTAGTAAATAATGTTAATGTTTTTTAATCTTTTACTGTAAAAATTGGGCAAATGTAAATCCAACTCGCGCATTTTAGGTTTCGTATAGCAAAATGCTATGTTGTTTTTCTTACTTACGTGTTTTGTATGGTTAACACTAAAATAAATACGAATAATATTTACGTTTCCACAATACCTACTCATTTTTTGCACCGTAAAAATAAGTTCAATTTATATTATTTTATAACATTTTATGGAAAACAAGTCTATGGCTGTTAAACTGCCAAAGCGGGTAACTAAAAATATTTCATATCTCAAAAACTATGAAAAAGTATTTTAGGAATTGTTATACCTCAACTTTTTCACTTTTTCTTGACACCTTTTCTTGGAAGGTAAAGGCTTAAAGGACACAATAAAATGCTTACGACTTTAATCATATTAGCAGAGCCATATGAAATAAAAAAATGTATTCGCTTAGAATTATTTACTTATTACACTTTCTTTTGAAAATCGTTTTGGAAAACATTACTAACTAGCGCTAATTAAGAAAAGTTATCATTATGTAATTTAAATAATCAGCTATATATTAAATATTAGTAAAAAATGATTAAAATTAATTCCGTAGTTTGAGAGTTTATCGTGAAAAACTAAAAAAAACAAACAAAACAGAAATATAGACATACATAAATGTTATTGCTAAAACAAAAAGTTCAATTTAACGGAGGAACCTTTGTGGCATTGTCAATCTCTGCCATTATTTACCAATCATGCGGTGCGCAATGAAAGTAATGTATAATGTAAGAGTATACTAATGTGTAAAACCTAAGAATTTGGTTTTTGATCATCTGAACGCGGGCGGAGCCGCGGGAAATGCTAGTTTATAATAAAAACCGAAAAAAGTTAAAATATTCTCAATAGACCTGCTTTGAAATTTTAAACCCTGTAACAAGGCAAATCATAAGGGCATTTATTAAGAGCCACAATAAAAGTAGCGCTACAAAATCGACAGTAACATTTTCAAATTAAGTTGCCATTATTATTCGACCAATTCGAATTGTTGTTGAAAAGCAATGCATATATAAATAAAATATATTAAACATTTTATTAACAGTTTATAGTAAAATATTGCATTATAATGTAAATTACAAAAACATAAATAAGTAGGTACTAAATAAGTACAAGTAAATTTTGCCATTATGAGTTAAGACTCTTATAAAAATATACAAGTATTATAAAGGTAAGATTGGCTCCTGCCTCCCTGATTTGTAAATATTTGCATTGTCCATGTCCATAAAGTCGACGGAATAAACGTTATGTTTAAATTAATTAAATATTTCTACGAAATTTAATTTTACTAAAAGGCAATATTAAAATGAAGTATTCAGAGAATGAAAATAGTTGAGACCCCGTTATTTTCTCTAAACTAGGTTTCCTTTGAAAAGGAATGAAACCTTCATTAGTATAAACTAATATATCAGACACGATAAATGTGTATTTATATTCAGGCTTCTATGTAACGATATTTTCTCCGTACAATTTTTTACGAAGTTATTCCGACTTATTACAAAGCGATGGTTTGAAACTGATAATTTTATTACGGAATTATTTTATTAACGTTTTACTATATTATTAATGTAAATTAAACAAAATGAAATTTCACTTTGGAAAATTCATTTCTATTTTTAAAATTATATTTTACGTTATTATTTTCGTTTATCCTTTTTATTTATAATATTCGTTTCATTTAGGATAAGTTTGAAATTATGATACACTTTGGTGGCAGTTTGAAACAAATTATATATATATATATATAGGAATTCTTGTATATTTATTTATTTATATCCGATCCGATCTCGGAAACGGCTCTAACGATTTCGCTGAAATTTGGTATGTGGGGGTTTTCGGGGGTGAAAAATCTTTTTGATCTTGATTTGCCTTATGTCTGGGAAAACTCGTATTTTCGAGTATTCATACTGTTTTCTTTCGTATTATTCTATGCAAAATATGTTGATAATTTCGCAATGGTCAAGCGGCCAAGGCGCAAGATTGATCATCACAGGTGTCCGGGTTCGAATCCCGTTCGGACATGAAGTTTTTACTCTTGTTTTTTTTTCATATTTATTCAAGTTTTTAGTTTTTTTTTTGTTTTAAGCCAAATTAAAAAGAAAATTGTACTCTTGACAAAAAACTCCGAGCGAAGCTCGGTCGCCCAGGTACCTACTTATGTATAAAGTGCGCATGAACACGTAATAAATGTACTTCAATGAAGGTTCTTTTATAGAGGTTCTTATATATAGGATTTGGATAAAATTATAATAAATAGATTATATTCTGGAATAGCACATAGGTTACTTTTACACATCTCTAATTTAAATTAGGGATGTGATCCATATCCATATTCAGTACCGTCCATATGTTTTTTGAATCTTTCGGCTCTATATTTGGTTTAATACTCACAATTTTTAATTTTAAAATTTGCGTGTTTCTAGCTAAAGGCAAAATTTCAAATAAGCCAACTTTGATTTGAAAGCTCATGATGGTGCAAAATAGCATTGCCTGTACATGTTATTTGTCGGGTGATATTTCCTAAACTGACGTTAAAAAGTCTTATCGCTATTCTCGTACGAGTATGAACTAGTCTGTTGGATTGATACGTACATATGTATGACGCGACGTACGTATGTACGTACGACTGCACTGCGACTCATGCGTACACGTATGAGAGCAACATATGGGTGCGTCAGATATCATTCATGTTCGTTCACTCTCAAGGGTCCTCTGAAGGTCCTGTCTAGGGTACAGACAACGCTAGATTGGACGTAGTTTGATCGTGGGCTCGAGTCCATCAGGTAGACTCGAGCCCGTTTTAAACGTAAACTCGCAACCAATTTTTGTAAAACTACATAAAATAGGAAGTCAGATTTTGAATTTATTCAATAAAAGACATTTTGGCTCTTAATGATCTTAGCCTGAAATCAAAATAGCAAAAAATCCGTTAATACCTAACTACACATGCTTAGTTCAACATTTTATATTAATAAATAAAATACATTAGTGTCATAGATTGAAAAGTTCTTAAAATATACAGACGATACGTTTATAGCCTTAAAATTTGTCATTGCGATACAATATGGAAATACAACTAACTTTCTTGTCACTATTCCACACAAACACGTCTTATTATTATGTTATTATATTTAGACTTACTTATTTATTGAAAAATGTAATTAATTTATGATTTTTAAGTTATTTTATTAAACTTTTACAATAGATACTCAATCTACGTATTCCTTATAAATTATTTAGCTGTTAGAAGACAATATGTAGTTAATATATAAATCAATTATCCATTTATTTGTGGCTTCCATTAGACATAACAGAAACTGATAAGTTAGTATTGTCTCAGTTGTATCTGGCCTACAATCAACCAAATGTTTCAATCAAAACTAACTTCAAACATTACGCCCATTATATCGGAGCAAAGTAGTTTTGTACTCAAGAGGTTTTTTAACATACATATAACTTAAAGTAAATAAATAAATGTGTAAGGGCATTAATACACAGCACCATCTAGTTCCATGGTAAGCTACAAAGCTTGTGTTATGGATACCAGATATTTGATACATTACACATATATTAAAAGAGATTATAAGTCAAAAGTATATTACATATCTAAGCCGTTATAGGTTATTCTTATTCAGTAGCTCTAAGTATGCATTGTATAATATCCCATTGGAAGTACAAGAAATATTTTATATAATATATATTATTAATTTATATATAGTACTGTACAATCACTTACGTCGATTCCTTGTTCCGAAAGCGCGAAAGTAGGAAAAACCAAGACGCTCATCGATTTCGTACCCGTCGATATCATATTAAAAATATCTTTTCCAGTATGGCAGAGTTATGTTAATACATGATGTGGTAAATGATATATAAGGATACTAGCATTTCCAGATGATCAAAAACCAAATTCTTAGGTTTTACACATTAGTATACTCTTACATTATACATTACTTTCATTGCGCACCGCATGATTGGTAAATAATGGCAGAGATTGACAATGCCACAAAGGTTCCTCCGTTAAATTGAACTTTTTGTTTTAGCAATAACATTTATGTATGTCTATATTTCTGTTTTGTTTGTTTTTTTTAGTTTTTCACGATAAACTCTCAAACTACGGAATTAATTTTAATCATTTTTTACTAATATTTAATATATAGCTGATTATTTAAATTACATAATGATAACTTTTCTTAATTAGCGCTAGTTAGTAATGTTTTCCAAAACGATTTTCAAAAGAAAGTGTAATAAGTAAATAATTCTAAGCAAATGCTTTTTATTATTTCATATGGCTCGGCTAATATGATTAAAGTCGTAAGAATTTTATTATGTCCTTTAAGCCTTTACCGTTCAAGAAATGGTGTCAAAAAAAAACTGAAAAAGTTTAACAGTTCTTAAAATACTTTTGCAAAGTTTTTGAGATATGGAATATTTTTAGTTACCCGCTTAGTCAGTTTAACAGCCATTAACTTGTTTTCCACTTATTTTTACAGTTGATAAAATGAGTCGATATTGCGGAAACGTAAATATTATTCGTATTTATTTTAGTGTTAACCTCACAAAACACGTAAGTACGGAAAACAACACAGAATTTTGCTATACGAAACCTATAATGCGCAATGGATTAAAAGATAAAAAAAGTTATTAACATTAAACTTAACAATAAAAATTTACAAATGTTTTCATTTGAAAATTGTTTCGACCAACAAAATATTACTTATATGATACTAAATTATAAAGCCAAAAAGTTTGTTTTATTGATAATTTGAATACTGGCGGGGCCGCGGGTAATTTAGTACCTAGTAATTCTAATAAAGTCATAGAAAGGTCATATCTGTACATTATTATTTTTTGGATTAAAACTACGTATTTTAAAAACACATGGCGACATCTATTGTCAAATATCTAAATAACACATAAATAAATTTTCATCAAAATAACTATTTTAATGAATAAAATAGCGCTACTGATATTTCTTTTAAGATAAGATTTTTTAATAGTTTTAACATATTAAGTTACCTTGCTAAAATGTTTATAGTATCATCTGGCTTTTATTTTAACCAGTTTTTGTATTTTTTCTCAGAAATGAGATATTTTCCTGCTGTAATAAGTATCCTATGCATTGATCCGGATAACCTGCTATCACCATACCAAATTTCATCTAAATCCCTCCATTGGTTTTGCTGTGATGCAGTTACATACAGACAGACAGACAAAAATTCTAAAAACTATAGATTCGGCCTCTATATCGCTAATAATGAATATTTCAATAAGATTTTCCGAAAAATATTGAATGTACGGATTCTGCTTAGTTACAATTTTATTTTATGTGTATAAGTTACTCATTTATAAAATCAAAAGTTTGCTTTATTGATAATTTCAACACGGGCGGGGCCGCGGGTAATTTAGTAGTAGGTAATTCTACATACATTCATACATTCATTTTTTTGGAATTAAAACTACGTATTTTAAAAACACATGGCGACATCTATTGTCGAGTATCTAAATACACATAAATAAATGTTAATTTAAATAACTATTTTAATGAATAAAATAACGCTATTGATAATTTGATTTTCAAGATAAGCTATTTTTAATAGTTTTACCATATTTAGTAAGTTACCTTGCTAAACTATTTATAAATAGTATCATCTTGGTTTTATTCCAACCAGTTTTTGTGTTTTTTCTCAGAAATGAGATATTTTCCCGCGGTAAAAAGTATCCTATATGTTGACCCGGATAACCAGCTATCATCATACCAAATTTCATCAAAATCCCTCCAGTGGTTTTTCTGTGATGCGGTAACAGACAGACAGACAGACAGACAGACAGACAGACAGACAAAAATTCTAAAAACTATAGATTCGGCCTCTGTATCGATAATAATATCTATTTCAATAAGATTTTCCAAAAAATATTTAATGTACAGATTCGGCTTAGTTAGAATTTTATAATATGTATAGATATCCCTAAAGATACACAGATATTAAAATTAAAAACCCATATGATGCCGGAATAAATCATTAGTATAAAAATATTTTATTATGTATACTCATATGTAGGAATTTATCTACAGTGTGGAGTATACACACAATATATTATGACATTTTAGGGTCTCTGCCCACTACACCGTCTCATACCATGACCGTGCTATGAACGTATCAGGCACGGAAACGAGCACGGCACGGACTACTATGCCCACTAGACCGAATCAACAGCGTATCATGCCCGTACATAACGGTTATAGTGACCGTAGCATCCGCGTATCATCCGCGTGTCATATCCTTATGGTTCCCGTTTTAGTATTACCTGTTGTTTCTAGATAAATATCACTAATATTGAAGTATTAGTTACAATATTATAATATTGCCAGACGAATATATTAATATTACCTAATCCTGAGAAATATCGGTACTAACCCATCTTTAATAACGATTATCGCCCATCTCTACAAGACAAGCGGCAATACGTAACGGGCTTAGAACGGTCATCATACGCGGTTATAACGGTCATCATACGCGTTCGCGTTCATTATAACCCGTATGCTCACCGGTTCAACAACGTCGCGTGTCAGGCACGGAGCGTACCGGCAAAATATTCTCGCCGACAATAATTGTTGACGCTCCGTGCACGGCACGCGACGGTGCCGGTCGGTGACGGAACGGTCTAGTGGGCAGAGTCTCATACATTTCAATACAAAGAATATTTTTTTGCCTGACACGCTCCTAGCACGGTCATGGTATGAGACGGGGTAGTGGGCAGACTCCTTTATAGTTAAAGATAGGACAATAAATTCTATAGTGATTGGAACTTGTCTAGGGGTATAATTATAAATGACCTACCTGGCGGCTGACTTAAATGAATAGGTTACACCCTGTTGACCTGATACTTTGTCTGCCGACTCTTTGTCTTAGCTTTTGTTAGAAAAACTTAAAATTTCTTTTAAATATATGATAGTTAAAATAAAATTAAAAAAAGATCATGACATGTCTTCTTTATTTTAGGTGGAAGCTTTAATTAAAAGGCTTTGAATGATTATCATTTTTTATTTTATTACACACTCAGACAGCATGCAGTTTATAGGCAGAAGTTTTATAAAGAATAAAAAAAATACTAGCAGCAGAGTATATAGATAAAAAACTAGTCTACATATACATAAATGTCATAGAGAACATCATTTTAAGTTTTCCATAGAGTATCAAAGACAATATTATAATAATACCAACTCTTCATTTCTCTTTGAATTCTCTACAAAAGGAATTTGATCATTATTTAAAATCAAACGTAAATTATTTACATCTAGGTATATTAACAGGTGAATGAAGAAATTTAAGTGCATAATAAATCTCAATAAATATTTTTCAATAACTGAGCCAATTTTATTTTGATTCACAATCGATACGGAATTAATTAATCAAAGATAATGAGAAAATAAAAAACAAAATGCCGTGGCATAGGAAATATGAAATACAATAGTATAAATTTATCAAAATGGAATATAATATAAATTTACTTGAATTGATTAATTATCAATTCTATTCGCGTATATACATATTTAAACTAGCTGTGTTTCATCCTTTAATAACACAGAGTTCAACGATTTAGGAGAATCGAACTTTGGATGAACATTTATATAAATGGTTACTCAAGTACCTAAGCCAACATATGCTACAAAAACGAAATTTCAAGTAAAATATTATTATGGGGAACTAAAACCTGAAATTTAATATACAGTTTCAGCTCAAAAATAAGGCAGAGAATATTTAACGCAATTGATATTCGCCCTACGTTTTGTAAAGCTCTTTTAAAATTAATGGATATGTGCAATGTTAAAAGTGATACTCTTTGTAAATTAATAAAAATCTTAAATAAAACTATCTTTTCGGATTATTTCGCGGATTTATTTTGATTTTTGTCGGGAACCAAAAATCAAAATAAATCCGCGAAATAATCCGAAAAGATAGTTTTATTTAAAATGTCAAATATTCGCGTAAATCTAAGAAAGTATTAATAAAAATCTAATACCAATAAAAATCTATCGTAATGGTGATCTAGTTATCTCAGCAACATTTATCTTTTGTCCTAATTTATTTACCTCTGCCTCGTTGGTCTAAACTCTAAAGGCTGCGGTCCTGAGTTTAAATCCTAGGTTAGGCAAAAATAGTTACTAGGTTTTTCTGTGCAATTTATACAACCTACTCATATAGCATAAGTATATACTATACAAAGACAAAGCTATGAAAGGACGCATTAAAATACCTATTTTAGTAGGATTGTTAGTTACATATAAAATTATTTTTCTAAATATGGCTTAGAACCTTGATTCTATTATAAATGTTATAATATCAGTGAACATTTTTAAATCTTTAATGATCACAAACTCGTGAAAGCACCTTTTCAAAGCTGTATCTTTTGAAAAATTGTCCTCGATCCTCGATGACACGAAAACCGGTTGAACCCATTCGCAATAATGGTCACAGACTACGATAAGCTCGACAAATATTGAATTAGAAAAGTCTTAAAAATGTATGACAAAAAAATGACAAATTCAGGTTTTGAAGCTATGAAGCTAGAAATAGGAATTAACAAGATCTCGAAATGACCCTTATGAGGCCTTCGTAATCACTTCGTATATTATTATCATTCATTTACTGTTAGTATATAACTCAATCAATAAATAATTTTAAGTATGAGTTTTTTAAGAAAAAGTGACATTATCAGACAAAAATAGTATTCAATACTTGGTTTTCTTTGTAAGAACATTTTACATTTAAAGTTATAACTTGAAAAATTTACATACAAAAATTATAATTTATTTTACTTCAATATTAAAGATATTATCAATTTATTGCAAACAATCGTAAGTAATACATTTGTGAAAAGGAAGGTTTACGAAATCCGTTGTATAAATTTGTTTTTCATTTCTGCAGCAAACACGGTTAGTCACTCACGTTTTCTCAAATCGTATTACGTCTCGTCCACATCAATAAATTTTAATACCACATTTACCTATGATAAATATTTATTTATTTAGATTAGGATGTTTCGCTTACTTATAATGCTGTACAATACAAAAAAATCATGTAATTATTTTTACTAGTGATCGCTGCGTGGTTGAAAATCAACCATAATTCATTAAGTTTGATCGATATTGAGGTTCGTTTTTCAAAGTTATATAGATGACCTATAAAATACAAAAGAATTTTCAAACGGGCCCATAGATTCAGAGATTTGCACGTATAGACAAATAAACTTTTCATCTATATATTATGTAAGTACTTGTATAATATTGATGAAGGTTATCTAACATCATACATACTACATCTTTTAGCTGTAAAGTAATTAATTATATATATAGATAAAACACGCGAGCGGATTCGTGGGTAAAGAAAGTCAATAAATTTTGGCTTTCTGCAGTCCTTCTCTATATAAACTTTAACTATGCCAAAGCTCATCTTCCTCCGTACGTGCAATATGCTTAAAAAGGGGTTCAAAGTTTTCTCTTCACGTATTGATATATAGATTATATAAATTAAGTGGAAGCTTTTATAAGCTTCGTGTTTTTCCTCTATTCGTTGATTGTTATAACAGATTGTTAATGAAATCAAATGGTTATTTGTAAGTGTCTAATATTATTTGACTGAACAATATTCTGTTGTTTTGAAACTGACCAAAACTATGACTTAAATTTTGGTCTACCTGTTTGTTTGTGTTGTTTGCACTTTGAAATGGCTGAAGTGTTTTTAGATTTCCGTCGGTAGCGGAGTTTTCTTCTGTATGGAATCAATATTTAATAGATGAATTTATTACAATTGGGTTACGTATTTACTTCTTTTTGACCGACTTCAAAACAGAGATAGATACGTAATACCATGGGCATCGACTAGCTTGAAATTTTGTTTTTTATTTAAACGCTATTTCTGATTCGCTTACGATATAATAATTCTCTTCAGAAAATTATATTTTTATTTTTCTCTATAACAAAATTTAATTTAACGTTCACATTAAAGTTGTCTCTTCAAAATGTATTTATTATTATTATAATTTACTGTGTTCAAAGGATACAAATATTTCAAAGTAAGTTGGAGTGTGCCTCACTACTGACAGAGGTCTGAAACGGAAAGGCTAAATAATGACCCGTCTTTGATACTTTGGCTTTTTCACATAATATATAACAAAGTGTAGAACTGGTGTAGGTCAAACGGACTATATACAATACTTCTAAGCTATACCAATTGAAATAAAAGCTATATATTGCATACATCTTGTAGTTTTGCCTACGTCTGTATTACAGAATGACGGGCAAATAGTAAAGTATTTTGTAAAGTTTTCATATAACTTAACTTTTATTATGCCTTAAACGTCTGCGAATATTCATTTATTATTGAATGCAAAATGACGGTTCTATTGTATAATAAGTAACAAAACGTAACGTCCTACTAATCCTACTATAAATCCTATATCCTATCCTATGTATAAATGCGAGAGTTTGTGAGGATGACGTATAGATGTCTGGATGTATAGATGTTTGTTACTCTTTCACGCCAAAACGATTGAATGAATTTAACTGAAACTTTACAATAATATAGCTCATACATCAGAATATTACAAAGGCTTTTTATCCCGGAAAATAATGGGGATAAATTTGTTTTTGTTTTTCTGGTAAGTGAGGGTGAGCCGCTAGTAAAAAATAAAGATGAACATTCATTGTAATAGTATAAGGCAATGAAACTCTTGCTTAAAAGATGAAAAAGAATTATAATAGATTACAGAAAAGAGAGTGTGATGAAGGGAGATAGAGAAATTTAAAAAAACGGAAAAGAAAAAAAAGGAGCCGTTTAAAAAATGTTATTTGGGAAAGAGATGTAAACGAACGAAATCATCATCTATTACAACATGAATATCTATTTAAAATTTAGTAAGACGTTGCAGCACAATCACTGTCAATTCAATCAATTCTGTACTCACTTTGACACCATTGAGCCCTATATGATGCTGCTTGTTAAATAAATTACATTAATTACAGTGACAAATTGACAAAGGATTCCAAATGGAAGGGAACCCACTATCTAATCAAACGTTCCATTAACTCCCTGAAAATGTCTCCTAACATTATAATATCATTACTTTGATAAAATTTCTTAAGACAATCTAATTATAAGTATATTGAGTTGGTCATTATTTTCACATTTATAAAACTTTTTAAATATAGTTTTATTTGAATTTTCAAATATTCGCGTAAGTTTTAGAAAGTATTTTATACAATTTATAATCATTATTCTTTCTCTTGTAGTGATTAAAATAAGAAGAGGGAAAGAGAGCAAAATAATTCCTTACCTCTAAAGTAGGAGATCCCGATCTATGTGGTGGAACCCTGGCTCTTTTCCAGACGATTTTTTAAATTATTCAACATATTAACAAACACGACCGGAGGGGGGGGGGGGGGGGGGGGGGGGTGTCACAAAAAAATTGCTTCATTCTATTATTAATATATTTTTTAATACAAGAACTCTTTTCCCAAATTAGTATCAATCGAAAGTAAAAGACTTGTAATAAATGCCATCATACGGTATATTGGCGGCCTTTTTCGAACACATTACTTGACATCTAGGTATAAATAGGGAATAGGGAAATTGAAGTAGTTAATTGCTCGTATCGTTTTCCGGCACGAACCAAGTGTCCAAATGTAGATAATTTTATAACAAATTTAATGACCAAACTATCTCCAGACTACAGGTTTTTTAGTAAAAAATAGTCTGGAGCAAATTTTTGGTTACTACCGCCCTGGGTCGTTTTTGTTAATATGTTTTACGGTTTAAAAAATATATTTCGCCTGGAAAAAGAATGCGGGGTCCACCACATAGATCGGGATCTTAGACTACTAAATTTGGATAATATTGAGAATACGTGTGATTAACGCCGAATCGATAACATCTTGATAAAGCATTTATATAGTGCAGAATTCGAGCTTACTACCTTCGCAAAGTAAACCTTTTGTAGAAGGCAGTACTCAAAAAAATATATTTCACCAAAGTAATAAATAATTCAAAAATTTTAATTTTCAAATATCTCATGTTATTATACTTCAAAAACAATCAAAACTTTTGAGCCATTATTAAAATAAATTATTCTATACTCAATTTAGTAAAGGGTAAATATAATAGAGTCAGGTCGTTAGTACATTCGTGCAATATTAATTTTCGTGAGTGTATTGTTATGTAGTGTGTAGTACGATACAAAATATTTTTGAACATGTACGAGCACTTTTAGTGGGTACGTGATTGGATTGAATATGAATAATTTAATATTATTGAAAGGACTTCATTATGATTACAATTTAAATATATAAAGTATATAGAATAAATATTTTGATACATGTTAAATATGCTACTTTATTATATAATAACTAGCGACTCACCCTCGCTTCGCTCGGGTTCGTCCCTAGCTTGCATTAAATGACGATTGATCAGTTTTCGACCGGAGAGGAAAAATGATTAAATTACTAAAATGCTATTAAAAAATAAGAGTTGATCGTAGAAGGGTGAAAATTGAGGATTGTATGTATTTTTGTATGTTGTATCATAAAAAAATAGAAATTAAAAATTTTGTCTAAAAAATAAAAAAATAAAATTTAGGGGTGGACTACCTCTAACATTTAGGAGGATGAAAAATAGATGTTGGCCGATTCTCATAGATACCGGATAAGCACAAAAAATTTCATCAAAATAGGTCAAGCCGTTTCGGAGGAGTATGGTAACGAAAACTGTGACACGAGAATTTTATATATTAGATATTAAAATAATATTAGGCAATTCAGCAACACGTGTTTAAAATTTTAGTTAGTTTCTTTGATGTGCAGGTTTATATAATACTAGCGACTCACCCTCGCTTCGCTTCGGGTTCGTCCTTAGACAAAAACAAATCTATCCCACGGGAACCGTACAATTTTCCGGGATGATATATAGCCTATAGCCTTCCTCAGTTAACGGGCTATCCAATGCAAAAAGAATTTTTCAAATCGGATTAGTAGTTCCTGAGATTAGCGCGTTCAACCAAACAAACAAACAATCAAACAAACTCTTCAGTTTTATGATATTAGCATAGATGATATTTTCCTTCACTGAAATAGCAAGTGGTATTTATATTAAAAATATTTGCACATTAAAATCAAAGGTGCGAGACCCGGGTTTAAGCCCGCATTGTTTGACATAGGTTACGAAGTAACAGGTACTTTATTACAGGTGAAAGTTAGTATTGACCCTATAGTTTATAACTCTGTGTAACGTATCTTCAAAAGTAGTATTTGATACATTTGATATTCTAAACAAGAGCTTCTTAGAATAAGCTAATTTTAATATTCATCTATCTATATATACATAAAATGCTTTGTCCTGACTGACTGATCGATCAACGCACAGCCTAAACCGCTGGTCGTAGCCACTTGAAATTTAGAGGATATATTCCTTATACAATGTAGGCATCCGCTAAGAAAGGATTTTTCTAAATTCATCCCCTAAGGGGGTAAAATAAGGGATACAAGATTGTATGAAACTCTGTTATTCTTAACGCGAAATACACGGTAAGTGGTATTTAGCTTTAAGATGAAAAATAAGAAATATATGTATTAGATTTTTTTCTAAATTCATCCCTTAAAAGGGTAAAAGGGGATGATAAAGTTTATATGGGCAAACAATTATTTATGATCAGAATTACTTGAAACTTGGTATTAATGCTCTTCAATACATTTAAATAAATATGTATTTTAGCATTTTTTGAAATTCATCCCATAAGGCTGTCAAATAGGGGATGAAAGTTTGTATGAAACTCTGTAATTGATGCACGGAAAATAGTATTTACCTTTAAAATGAAGACTAAATCAATACAGATACCATTTTTTTTCGAAATTTATCCCTTAAAATGGTAAAAGGGGGTGGTTCTGTTTATATGAGGAAAAATTTGTTTATGATGAGAATTACTTGAAACTTGGTATTAATGCTCTTCAATACACTTAAATGAACATGTATTGTAGATTTTTTTTTAACTCAGCCCCTAAGTGAGTAAAACTGGGCGGTGAAGTTTGAGTTGTTGAATATATTTAAATAGAGTAACATGGCTCAAGTTTTTTGTAAGTGCACACTAACTGTGTGAGATATAAAGCAGAGAACGGAAATTATTCCGAATCCAAAAGAAAATTATGTATAACTTTTCGGCTGACCACAGCAGCGACAACTATAACAGACCTAGAGCGCGAGAGAGAGAATCTAACCTATATTTGTGTTTGGTTTTTTTAGTGTAGAATTTAAGTGAATCTGGACATAATATTAAAAATTCGATATAACAATATATAAATTTAATGGAAATTAAAACTGAGCAAATTTTTCAGTCCACGCGAGCGTAGCCGCGGGAAAAAAGCTACAGCAAAATATGAATGCCAATTTATATGTGTAACTTAAAAAAGAAGGAGAAGGAGGGAGACTGTAAGATTCAGGTGTACATAGCATTGGGTCTTTAAAAATAAAGTAGATGTTAGCCTGTTAGTATGTTAGGTAAAAAAACCCATATTACATGATTCTAAAGTCGTAAACATTGTATGCAATTGTATCATTGTACTCTATTCCTCTAACTTTGGAAAGATGGAGTAGAAAAATGTACAAAAAATAAGATAGTGCAGCTTGCTAAATACCTAAAGTGTATAATTACAGAATATATGCTTAATATCTTTTAAGATACTGGATATTTTGAGTTAAGATCTCTAAAATTAAATTTGTTTCCATATATACTTTAACAAATAATAAAACTTACACAAACTTATTTTTGCAAGTAATAAAGTATATATTGCGAAAAAGTTTATTTTTTCGTAGTTTAATCGCGGGCGAAGCCGCGGGTTCTGCTAGTCTTAAATAATATTATAAGGACTCGAATCATTATTGTAAATCCTTCAATTTAGCGCGAGCTGATATCATCATTAGCCAATAGCCATCTTGAAGATAGTGTTAGAATGGCAGCATAGTATTAAAATCATATTATCATTAATAATCCAAACCTCTTGTGCAGAGAAACCACGGTGTGTTCCACATTACAGTTAAATTTTAAAAATTATTAATTTAAGCATGAAATATAATTATGAAATGCATATATTCTTTGTAAGATTACTCGCTATAATCTATACAGATAAATAAAATTGGAGTGTCTGTTTGTAACATTAAAATAACCGCTTTTCACTAAATGCATATGGATGTATACACGGTACATATACCAACACAACAATTTTTACAATTATTGTCTGTCTGTCTGTCTGTCTGTTTGTTCCGGTTAATCTGTGAAATGGCTGGACCGATTTTGACGGGACTTTCACTGGCAGATAGCTGATGTAATAAGGAGTAACTTAGGCTACTTTTATTTTAGAAAAAAATAGGGTACCACGAAAAACAATTAAAACCAAATTAATTAATTAATTTTGTTCTGGGAAGCAACCTAGGGATGAACCCGAGCGAAGCTAGGGTGAGTTGCTAGTTAATAAAATATAATCAATTATTGTAAATTGTACAAAATTTTGAAAAGGTAAACCCACTACTGACTGGTTAATGAAAATGGATTAAAAAACAGTAGTTTACTCATCAGTGTCTTCCATTAACATTATGAATGATGAATAATTTCCAATTTAATATATTTTTACTTTTTCAAGTTCAGTTTTGGGATAGATATCTTAATCTCAGTACCTATCTCAATCTACCATGGGATATATGTAAAAAATAATATCATATTTTATAAGTAAAATGTTATTAATAGTCTCGACTATAATCCTTATATATTTAATTATCATTAGTTATGTTGTAATAATATAACATCTACGTTTTTATTATTTTTAATTTTGAAAATGTATAATATATTTAAATCTTTGTCCTAAATCTTAGTAAACCTTGTGAGTTGGCTCCACCTCTATCACTCAGATTTACATGAATATTTTTATTATTATAAGTGACACGCGATCACGACATCGTATCGTATCAGACCTTTTTTTAACGTCCCACTATTGGTGGACATGGATCTAACTTTACTACAAATAGTTACAGGCTGTAGTCCACCACACTGGGTAAGTGTGGATTGACAGATTTCACATATTGAAGGGAGACCCGCGCACAGCAGCGGAACCTTAAAAAGGGCTGAGTACAAAAATATACACACAATAGATCGATTATTAATTCTATCAGAATCAAATATTTTCCTTTAATAATATCACAGCCTCTAAAATACTATCAGTAAAATAAAATAGTTGGTAATATAAAATAATATAAAGGTAGTATTTATTTAAGTTTTACCACAAACTATTCGTTAATTTAAATAAATTGGTCAGTGGACGACCATATTTGTTTTGCGTAATTATGTTTGTGGCAAAAAGGAGTTTTTATTGTATTTAATTTGAGAGCGCTCTTCTAAATATTTTCATACTGATTGCTTTTTATTTTTTTGTAATGTAATTTCCTATAATACTCTAAAATAACAGTAGCTATTTAGTTATTAATGATCAGTATGACGGCTACAGATATTTTAAAAGTGACAAGGATATATTGAACTAGAAATTTCTAAAAAAAAAAAAACTAAAATAAATGTTTTTAGACCGACTTTAAATGCTTTACCAATTCGGTTGTATGATTTTTTTCTTTGTGTATGTTACGCGAAATCTTTGCCATTTGTGAATTAATTTTTATAATTTTTTCACAAGTAGGATATACTACAAGATTTTATACATTTTATAAACTAAAAACTAACTCTTTTAAGATTTTGAAGCTAGTATACTATTTTTATTTAAAAACTAGCATTTCCCGCGGCTCCGCCCGCGTTCAGATGATCAAAAACCAAATTCGTAGGTTTTATACATTAATATACTCTTACATTATACATTACTTTCATTGCGCACCGCGTGATTGGTAAATAATGGCAGAGATTGACAATGCCACAAAGGTTCCTCCGTTAAATTGCACTTTTTGTTTTAGCAATAACATTTATGTATGTCTATACTTCTGTTTTGTTTGTTTTTTTAGTTTTTCACGATAAACTCTCAAACTACGGAATTAATTTTAATCATTTAATAGACAGCTATAGATTAATTTAATATATAGCTGATTATTTAAATTACATAATGATAACTTTTCTTAATTAGCGCTAGTTAGTAATATTTTCCAAAACGATTTTCAAAAGAAAGTGTAATAAGTAAATAATTCTAAGCGAATACATTTTTTTATTTCATATGGCTCTGCTAATATGATTAAAGTCGTAAGCATTTTATTGTGTCCTTTAAGCCTTTACCTTCCAAGAAAAGGTGTCAAGAAAAAGTGAAAAAGTTGAGGTATACAGTTCCTAAAATACTTTTTCATAGTTTTTGAGATATGAAATATTTTTAGTTACCGCTTTGGCAGTTTAACAGCCATAAACTTGTTTTCCATAAAATGTTATAAAATAATATAAATTGAACTTATTTTTACAGTGCAAAAAATGAGTAGGTATTGTGGAAACGTAAATATTATTTGTATTTATTTTAGTGTTAACCATACAAAACATGTAAGTAAGAAAAACAACATAGCATTTTGCTATACGAAACCTAAAATGCGCGAGTTGGATTTACATTTGCCCAATTTTTACATTAAAAGATTAAAAAACATTAACATTATTTACTAAACAATAAAAATTTACAAATATTCTCATTTGAAAATTGTTTCTGCCAACAAAATATTACTAATATGTTACTAATTTATAAAGCCAAAAAGTTTGTTTTATTAAAAATTTAAGCACGGGCAGGGCCGCGGGTAATTTAGTAGTAATTATAGTAAAGTCATAGAAAGGTTATATCTGTACATTTTTTTTTTGGATAAAACTACGTATTTTAAAAACACATGGCGACATCTATTGTCAAATAGCTAAATAACACATAAATAAATTTTCATCAAAATAACTATTTTAATGAATAAAATAGCGCTGTTAATATTTCTTTTAAGATAAGTTTTTTTTAATAGTTTTAACATAATATATAAGTAAGTTACCTTCCTAAAATATTAATTGCATCATCGTGCTTTTACTTTAACCAGTTTTTGTATTTTTTCTCAGAAATGAGATATTTTCCTGCGGTAAAAAGAATCCTATATGTTGACCCGGATAACCTGCTATTACCATACCAAATTTCATAAAAATCCCTCTAGTGATTTTTCTGTGATGCGGTCACATACAGACAGACAGAAAAAATTCTAAAAACTATAGATTCGGGCTCTATATCGCTAATAATGAATATTTCACTAAGATTTTCCGAAAAAATATTGAATTTAGGGGTTCGGCTTAGTTACAATTTTATTGTATGTATAGTTACTAATTTATGAAGCGAAAAAGTTTGCTTTACTGATAATTTAAACACGGGCGGAGCCGCGGGTGATTTAGTAGTAATTCTAATAAAATCGAAAAAAGTTCATATCTGTACATTAATTTTTTTGGGATTAAAACTATGTATTTTAAAAACACATGGCGACATCTATTGTCGAATATCTAAATAACACATAAATAAATATTAATTAAAATAACTATTTTAATGGATAAAATAGCGCTTTTGATAATTTGATTTTCAAGATGAGCAATTTTTATAGTTTTTACTATATTTTGTAAGTTACCTTGCTAAACTGTTTACAAATAGTATCGTCGTGGTTTTGTTCCTACCAGTTTTTGTATTTTTTTCAGAAATGAGATATTTTCTCGCGGTAAAAAGTATCCTATATGTTGACCCGGATAACCAGCTATCATCATACCAAATTTCATCAAAATCCCTCCAGTGGTTTTTCTGTGATGCGGTAACAGACAGACAGACAGACAGACAGACAGACAGACAGACAGACAAAAATTCTAAAAACTATAGATTCGGCCTCTGCATCGATAATAATGTCTATTTCAATAAGATTTTCCAAAAAATATTTAATGTACAGATTCGGCTTAGTTAGAATTTTATAATATGTATAGAAGAAAGTATTGTAAAATTCTAAAATTTCACAGAAACCATTTTCCACACCGATGTAAAAAGCGGCTTCGTAGTGTTGACCTATAAACTATTTCTATGCAAAAAATAACTTTATTCTATCGCTCCATTGCTGCTTGAAACGTGGTCAAGCTAAAAAATAAACTTCATAATTAATAATTCTTCTTTAATGATGAATCATTTGACTTTTTATAAGTACCATGTGTCTATGTGACTTCGATTTAAAAGGGAGGTTTTAATACACGTACGTAGCCGAAAATATAAGATAGTCTTTGATAAAGCAGAGTCCTTATAATTATTTTAACAACGGTTTATTACTTTAGAGAATATATGTTGTAAAATATTTTCGAGATAATGGTATTCTCTTGTTATGTTACTTATATCATAAATCTTAATAATGAATTTTGTAGAAGTAAAATGTATGAGATTAAATGAATAAATATGTACATATTTATAATAAAATGAGTATTATAATGTTTTATAACATCAGTAGTGACATACCCTCGCTTCGCACGGGTGGGTCCGTAATTGTACTTTAGGTAGTTGGTTTTCCATACAAAATTTCAACTTATTTCACTCCCTTCAAGTTTTATTTTCCCACAAAAAGTAGCCCATAACTCCAAGGTCCCGTCTACCTCTATAACAAAAATCATTAAAATTGATGCAGCATCTTAGGCTAGAAAACGCAACATACAGACAAAGTTACTTTCGCATTTCTAGTATTAGTTTGGATTAAATATTATATATATATATATATATATATATATACTATATAACTATTATAAATATGTATGTATTTAAAATTATATATGTGTGGAGAGTAGGTGAGGAAGCAAGAAACACACACACAATACATACGCACACACGCACACAAAATTTCGTATTTATAAAAGTAGTGTTATATACACCCAAAATGCAGTGGTAAAATCTCATTATTTGAAAATATTTACAATTAAATTGAATGCAAAACAACACTTTGTATGCAATAAACTATTTTTAGATTACTATGAAAGTAGAGTGAATAGCTTGTCTGGTAATTTGCGACGTTAACGCGTTTGAGATGTGCAATTTCCTTATAAACGGCAGAATTGCAACGGGCGGCGCTACCGTAAACTCCATCTACAGGTATAAATAGATCAAGTAAAGTTATTCCTGTTTCGCTATGTTCTAAATTACAAAATTCGTCACGTCACTTGGCGCACACGTAGGAGATATCTACACTAATTTTATAATGAGGTAAAGTTTGTAAGTTTGGATGTAAGGTGTAATCTCTGAAATTACTTAATCTTATTCTAGAAAAATCTTTCACCAATTATAGGAAGCAACATTACCGTCGAGGTAACTATAGGCTGTTTTTTATTACGATAAAATGTACTGTCAGAAATTATGATAAATTTAATTGAAGTTACAAAAAAATTGGCCATTGAGTTGCTTTATAGGCGTGCGATAGCTAAACGTTTGAAATAAAACAATGAAATGTATTGCAAAATGCATGTTGAAAAGACATCTAGAGAGAGGCCCGAGAGAAGTGAAGGTGAATTATTTGTATCATTTAATTTTCTATTTATAACATATACTTGTATCGTAATTCCTAAATTCCTATATTCTCTTCTATATTTACATAACACTACCTTCTTTATTTCGCTAGAACGCCGCTTCATGGCTGTAGAGTCTTGTAATTTGAACTCGAACACAATCTGAGATTATCAATTCAGAAATTCAGTCTTTTTAATGGCTCTTAAACGTGTCAGTCAAGTACAATTTAATTCAATTATTGCTACTCCGCCAATGTCAAGTATAATTGAGAAGACCCGAAAGAGATTGTTGAGTAAGATAACATTATTTCATCAAATTGACATTATATAATTAGTAAACGACATTTTACTTTTTAATAAAAATAAATTCTGATCTTACAATTGTTTAGCCTATCAGAGATATGTATATATGTACAATGTACATATATTAGACATTCTTAAATCTATACATATTATAAAATTCTCAACTAAGCCGAATCTGTACATTAAATATTTTTTGGAAAATCTTATTGAAATAGACATTATTATCGACGCAGAGGCCGAATCTATAGTTTTTAGAATTTTTGTCTGTCTGTCTGTCTGTCTGTCTGTCTGTCTGTCTGTCTGTCTGTCTGTTACCGCATCACAGAAAAACCACTGGAGGGATTTTGATGAAATTTGGTATGATGATAGCTGGTTATCCGGGTCAACATATAGGATACTTTTTACCGCGGGAAAATATCTCATTTCTGAGAAAAAATACAAAAACTGGTTGGAACAAAACCACAATGATACTATCTGTAAATAGTTTAGCAAGGTAACTTACTAAATATGGTAAAAACTATTAAAAATAGCTTATCTTGAAAATCAAATTATCAATAGTGCTATTTTATCCATTAAAATAGTTATTTTAATTGATATGTACTTATGTGTTATTTAGATACTCGACAATAGATGTCGCTATGAGTTTTTAAAATACGTAGTTTTAATTCCCAAAAAATGAATGTACAGATATGACCTTTCTACAATTTTATTAGAATTACTACTACATTATCCGGAGATCCGGAAAGCAAACTTTTTGGCTTTATAAATTAGTAACTATACATATAATAAAATTGTCACTAAGACGATTCCGTAAATTTAATATTTTACTTAAAATCTTATTGAAATATTCATTATTAGCGATATAGAGCGATAGATAATGAAATTTGGTACGGTGATAGCAGGTTATCCGACTCAACATAGAGGATACTTTTTACCGCAGGAATTTTAGCAAAGAAACTTACTTATCTATACTATAATAAAGCAGTAACTTAGCGAAATCTGTACATGAAATATTTTTTAAAAACAATGACTGTAACGTATTATGTATACGATATAGACCCCAAAACAATAGTTATTAATTTTTTTGTCTGTTTGTCTTTTTGTCTGTTTGTCTGTTTGTCTGTACGCGTTTCACGCAAAAAGTAATGAACCGATTTCAACGAAATTTTGTGAACTGATAACTTATTACTCGGGTCAACATTTAGGATAACTTTTACTTTTGGAAAATCTTTGTTTCCCGCGGGAAATCGCAATAACTGGTTTTATCGAGTCCTCCTTAGGAACCCTCCGCTGGCTAAACCTAAAGACATACATCAAAACAATGTACTAAAAAATTGTAGATCTTGAAAAGGCCAACAGAAATATCTACAACAGTATATGTCTATCTTTCAAGGTACACTCGCAATACCTATTCTTATCTATACCTATAGCAAAACTAACTTAGTTAAATCGATGTGCGCGTTTCACGCAAAAAGTACTGAACCGATTTCAATTAAATTTTGTATAGTGATAGCTTATCACTCGAGTCAACATTTAGGATACCTTTTACTACAGGCACATTTTTCGTTCCCGCGGGAAAACGCAATGACTGGTTCTATCGAGTCGTCCTTAGAAGTTTATATGGCTAACGCTGGCTGAACCTTAAGAGATAAATCAAAACAATGTACTAGAAAATTGTAGGTCTTAAAAAGTTCTACAGAAAAGTTCTCAACGGTATATGTCTATCTCCTAAAGTACACTCGCTATAACTATTTTTATTAAATGATATTACTGTTTTCTTATACGAGTACGTTATCTATACTATAATAAAGCAGTAACTTAGCGAAATCTGTACATGAAATATTTTTTAAAAACAATGACTGTAACGTATTATGTATACGATATAGACCCCAAAACAATAGTTATTAATTTTTTTGTCTGTTTGTCTGTTTGTCTTTTTGTCTGTTTGTCTGTTTGTCTGTTTGTCTGTACGCGTTTCACGCAAAAAGTAATGAACCGATTTCAACGAAATTTTGTGAACTGATAACTTATTACTCGGGTCAACATTTAGGATAACTTTTACTTTTGGAAAATCTTTGTTTCCCGCGGGAAATCGCAATAACTGGTTTTATCGAGTCCTCCTTAGGAACCCTCCGCTGGCTAAACCTAAAGACATACATCAAAACAATGTACTAAAAAATTGTAGATCTTGAAAAGGCCAACAGAAATATCTACAACAGTATATGTCTATCTTTCAAGGTACACTCGCAATACCTATTCTTATCTATACCTATAGCAAAACTAACTTAGTTAAATCGATGTGCGCGTTTCACGCAAAAAGTACTGAACCGATTTCAATTAAATTTTGTATAGTGATAGCTTATCACTCGAGTCAACATTTAGGATACCTTTTACTACAGGCACATTTTTCGTTCCCGCGGGAAAACGCAATGACTGGTTCTATCGAGTCGTCCTTAGAAGTTTATATGGCTAACGCTGGCTGAACCTTAAGAGATAAATCAAAACAATGTACTAGAAAATTGTAGGTCTTAAAAAGTTCTACAGAAAAGTTCTCAACGGTATATGTCTATCTCCTAAAGTACACTCGCTATAACTATTTTTATTAAATGATATTACTGTTTTCTTATACGAGTACGTTATCTATACTATAATAAAGCAGTAACTTAGCGAAATCTGTACATGAAATATTTTTTAAAAACAATGACTGTAACGTATTATGTATACGATATAGACCCCAAAACAATAGTTATTAATTTTTTTGTCTGTTTGTCTGTTTGTCTTTTTGTCTGTTTGTCTGTTTGTCTGTTTGTCTGTACGCGTTTCACGCAAAAAGTAATGAACCGATTTCAACGAAATTTTGTGAACTGATAACTTATTACTCGGGTCAACATTTAGGATAACTTTTACTTTTGGAAAATCTTTGTTTCCCGCGGGAAATCGCAATAACTGGTTTTATCGAGTCCTCCTTAGGAACCCTCCGCTGGCTAAACCTAAAGACATACATCAAAACAATGTACTAAAAAATTGTAGATCTTGAAAAGGCCAACAGAAATATCTACAACAGTATATGTCTATCTTTCAAGGTACACTCGCAATACCTATTCTTATCTATACCTATAGCAAAACTAACTTAGTTAAATCGATGTGCGCGTTTCACGCAAAAAGTACTGAACCGATTTCAATTAAATTTTGTATAGTGATAGCTTATCACTCGAGTCAACATTTAGGATACCTTTTACTACAGGCACATTTTTCGTTCCCGCGGGAAAACGCAATGACTGGTTCTATCGAGTCGTCCTTAGAAGTTTATATGGCTAACGCTGGCTGAACCTTAAGAGATAAATCAAAACAATGTACTAGAAAATTGTAGGTCTTAAAAAGTTCTACAGAAAAGTTCTCAACGGTATATGTCTATCTCCTAAAGTACACTCGCTATAACTATTTTTATTAAATGATATTACTGTTTTCTTATACGAGTACGTTATCTATACTATAATAAAGCAGTAACTTAGCGAAATCTGTACATGAAATATTTTTTAAAAACAATGACTGTAACGTATTATGTATACGATATAGACCCCAAAACAATAGTTATTAATTTTTTTGTCTGTTTGTCTGTTTGTCTTTTTGTCTGTTTGTCTGTTTGTCTGTTTGTCTGTACGCGTTTCACGCAAAAAGTAATGAACCGATTTCAACGAAATTTTGTGAACTGATAACTTATTACTCGGGTCAACATTTAGGATAACTTTTACTTTTGGAAAATCTTTGTTTCCCGCGGGAAATCGCAATAACTGGTTTTATCGAGTCCTCCTTAGGAACCCTCCGCTGGCTAAACCTAAAGACATACATCAAAACAATGTACTAAAAAATTGTAGATCTTGAAAAGGCCAACAGAAATATCTACAACAGTATATGTCTATCTTTCAAGGTACACTCGCAATACCTATTCTTATCTATACCTATAGCAAAACTAACTTAGTTAAATCGATGTGCGCGTTTCACGCAAAAAGTACTGAACCGATTTCAATTAAATTTTGTATAGTGATAGCTTATCACTCGAGTCAACATTTAGGATACCTTTTACTACAGGCACATTTTTCGTTCCCGCGGGAAAACGCAATGACTGGTTCTATCGAGTCGTCCTTAGAAGTTTATATGGCTAACGCTGGCTGAACCTTAAGAGATAAATCAAAACAATGTACTAGAAAATTGTAGGTCTTAAAAAGTTCTACAGAAAAGTTCTCAACGGTATATGTCTATCTCCTAAAGTACACTCGCTATAACTATTTTTATTAAATGATATTACTGTTTTCTTATACGAGTACGTTATCTATACTATAATAAAGCAGTAACTTAGCGAAATCTGTACATGAAATATTTTTTAAAAACAATGACTGTAACGTATTATGTATACGATATAGACCCCAAAACAATAGTTATTAATTTTTTTGTCTGTTTGTCTGTTTGTCTTTTTGTCTGTTTGTCTGTTTGTCTGTTTGTCTGTACGCGTTTCACGCAAAAAGTAATGAACCGATTTCAACGAAATTTTGTGAACTGATAACTTATTACTCGGGTCAACATTTAGGATAACTTTTACTTTTGGAAAATCTTTGTTTCCCGCGGGAAATCGCAATAACTGGTTTTATCGAGTCCTCCTTAGGAACCCTCCGCTGGCTAAACCTAAAGACATACATCAAAACAATGTACTAAAAAATTGTAGATCTTGAAAAGGCCAACAGAAATATCTACAACAGTATATGTCTATCTTTCAAGGTACACTCGCAATACCTATTCTTATCTATACCTATAGCAAAACTAACTTAGTTAAATCGATGTGCGCGTTTCACGCAAAAAGTACTGAACCGATTTCAATTAAATTTTGTATAGTGATAGCTTATCACTCGAGTCAACATTTAGGATACCTTTTACTACAGGCACATTTTTCGTTCCCGCGGGAAAACGCAATGACTGGTTCTATCGAGTCGTCCTTAGAAGTTTATATGGCTAACGCTGGCTGAACCTTAAGAGATAAATCAAAACAATGTACTAGAAAATTGTAGGTCTTAAAAAGTTATACAGGGAAGTTCGCAATATTATATGTCTATCACCTAAGGTACACTCGCAATTACTATTTTTATTCACTACTCGCGACTCACAGGCTGACTTATCAACGTTTAGCTCAGTTCAGCAGTGAAACGTAACTAGGGCGAACCCGAGCGAAGCGAGGGTGAGTCGCTAGTACCACATATAATTGTAAATTTTTTGTTACTTAGAAAGAGGGGTTATTTAGAAAGGCTATAAGCTATAATTTGCGAACAATTTGCAAAAAATTAACTGTCGGTACGATGATATTTGTGCATTCAGTCGGAAAAAAACCTTCTGTTAGCTTTCATAATGTATAATTAATGCAAACAGAATCAAGGGGCACGTTCGGGGGCGAAAAATTTATTACGATCGGGCATAAGCATCGCGGTTAAGCGGCCAAGGTGCAAAATTGACAACCACAGGTGTCCGGGTTCGAATTCCGGTCGGATACGAAGTTTTTATTTTTGTTTTTTTTTTTGTATTTATTTAAGTTTTTAGTTTTTTTAATCTAAAAAATACGATATAACAAAAAATAACTCCAAGCGAAGCTCGGTCGCCCAGGTACTAATAATAAATTTATAACTGATCGCTGTCTGTACATGGAAGATATTTGAGAAAAACTGTTATTGGGGACCTTTATTAACACAATAGAACCTAAAACAATATTTTTTAGAATTTTTGTCTGTTTGTCTGTGCGTTTGTGCACAATAATTTCAGAAACGGATTAACCAATTCGAGTGCGGTTTTTACTCATATATTGTGGTAAGTTTCACTTAACATTTAGTGTTTATTTTATTTCAATCGGTTCATAAAAAAAAGTTATGAAAATTTAAAGAATCACCTAGGGACGAGCCCAAGCGAAGTGTGAGTCGCTAGTACTAAATAAAAAATCCACGGATCTCGGGTCTGCTAAAACCTTCGAGTACATTAAAACTGAACTGAATTAAATTTTAAACATATTATTAACTAGCAGAACCCACGGTTTCGCCCGCGTTCAGACTCCTATTTATTTTATATTCTTCTCTTGTCTTCTTCGCTTGTCGTCTTACAAGGAACTTACTAAGGTACAACTTTTGAATAGCCCATCAGTGACATGCACCTCCAATATTTTTATACGTACTCTATTGAATACGAAAATAAAAAGAAAGGTTATTTACTTTGGACGTAAATAAGCATTCATTTTATCAACTCTACCTTTCAACGAAAGGCGGTAAGCCTTTATTTTTACGTCCCATCTGTCGCTTGCCTGTTAATTAAAGCAATTAAGAACTCTGCGGTAACCCTCTCGATTGTCTTGACTATTATTAACGTTGCTGGTTAAATGATTACACATTATAACGTATAAATAGAAAACATATTTAATTGATTAAATAAAAAAAAACATAAGAATTTATGTGTATTATACAAGATCCAAAAACATGTCTTAAAAAAATCGCTAACTATTGCCTACTGTTTAATTTTCAGTTGTATTTGTATGCGGACGTGAGTTATTTTTTTTTTAAATACTAAAAGTGAAATATTATTAATATGTATTAAAAATAATATGTTTACCGATTTTGTCTATAATACTCAAACATTTTAAATAGTAAAACGGTACATGTATATAGCAGTAATTTTAGGGGTCACTTAATATAATTAAATAATTACATATATTTGATTTTACTGATCAAATAGAGCAATAGTCGCAGCTTCTAATAACAGCAATCATATCTAGTTGTAGCGAGGATTTGAATATGATCAGAGTTTAATAAGCGAATATAGTTGACTATGTAAGTATGGTACAATTAGTGATCCGTCCTGGTTATACCCGGGTAAGTTTTTTAATTTTATTTTGATATCTATATTTTTATAAACAAATCTGATATAATGAAATCTCCAACTTTTTCGACTAGGCCTATTGAGATTTATCATATTTATAAAAACTAGCGACTCACCTCGCTTCGCTCGGGTTCGTCCCTAGGTTGATTCCCCATAGAAAATTTTATCCCCATTTTCAACCCCTTAAGGTATGATTTCCGGGATAAAAAGTATCCTATATTCTTTCCAGGGTTTCAAACTATCTTCTTACCAAATTTCATCTAAATCGGTTCAGTAGATCCAGAGATTATCCCATACAACCTCACAAACTCACAGACTTTACCTTTTTATAATATTAGTATAGATATTCAAATATTCGCGTAAACTTAAGAAAGTATTAAGAAAGTATTAGTATAGACATGTAAATCTGTCGTGTTCACGATTAGTAAAGATAATTAATTAGATGCTTAACATCGAATTAAGTATCTACTCCTATTTTTAGTCGGCTAAAAATAACGGTAAAAATAAATATAAAATAATAATCTTTCTTAAGGGTAGGCCCTTAAGAAAGATTATACACACATACCACATTTCTTATACGCGCTGCTGACGTGTGTATCATGAACGCGCGTCATTTCCGCGAATTTTGTACGTAATTTGCGCTCATACTCAAACTTTTTAACATGAAATGATAATTTAATCCTAACAAAGACTTCTTATTTTCAAGTACTCGCTCAACGAAGGCTCTTCAAAATGTTATTTCTAACTTTTCATATCAACCTTAGCTTCATCTCATTAAGTGTTTTATTCACATTTGTATCACAATACGTATTTCTCAATAGTCGTCTTTTTACTGTACATTTTTCTTTTAAAATATTCTAGCTACTTTATTTACGCTCCTGTAGTTCTGAAAACATGGAGCGATATGAATAGTCGATTACACAGATTCACTTGCCTATCGCTTCACTACAGCACGTAGAGCGCCATTCATTATATTACCAAGTGATTAACTACTTCTACTCGTAATTCTATTATATTTGGCTAGTGGCTACATTTTGTAGATCTCTCTCTTTATAGTATTTCACTTTATTGATTAAATTGAATATTAGATTATTTTCAAATAATGGTTACTACGACAGTAGCGCAACTGTATCTACCTAAAGGTGTACCTAATTGTTTAGTACTGCTTATTTTGACAAAGATTGCGGGTTTGAGTGTCTTATGTGTAATTAATGTGTCAACCCCTGTTAAGTAGATATTGTAGGTAATAAAAATCGGACACCCAGCGGTCCGTAGCATATAAACTCCTTAGTATTTGTTATTGATTTTAATATGATACCTCCACGCGTTCCTGAGAAAAAGGGTATTGACAGACGGATCTTATAAGTTTTTTTTCCTTTTGAGGTACGGAACTCTAAAAATTTATAAAAATATCATCATACTTTAGCATTTATGTAAAGTCTTTAATCAAATAAGCTGGGCGCAAAATATGTAAAAGCGGGATTTAAGGACGTACAAGCTTTCCATTGTTTCTTCGTGATAAAGAGTTAAATAATCCTTGTTAAAAACAAAGTTAGTAACACTGTATGAAAATAGCTCCAGAAATAATATAACATATTTTTATACTGATAAATACGAAATTTTGTCCTACTTGCACGTAGAAGGGGATTCTCACTATTTATTGTATATAGGTACGCAATAGACTGGAAAATGTCGTTGGGTACTTTTTAGTCTACTGCGACAAAGTCCAAAAGAAGAGTGTTTATTTTCTTCTACATTAATCTTAGTGGATATCAAAATAAGAATTTTAAAACGCAATCTGTATATTATAAATGTGAAAGTTTGTGAGCATGGATGTTTGTTACTCTTTCACGCCAAATAGGCTGAGGGGATCTGGATGAAATATAGCATAGAGATAGATTATAGTCTAGAATAACACATAGACTACTTTTTATCCCGGAAAAATACACGGTTCCGGAGGGATAGATTTGTTTTTGTTTTTCTAAAGGCGAACCAGAGCGAAGCGAGGGTAAGCCGCTAGTAATAAATATGAATGTGTGACAAATTAAAAAAAAAACTCAGTTATCTAACTATCCAGAACCCCCTTCGATATCCATGCCTCGGGATAATAGCAAGTATAAAGCATATATTATGTTTCTAACTGCATTATACTATAGGAATATTCTTATGTCATGTTGTTCCCAACTTTACGTACTAATTAGTACGCCGAATGCGTACTAATTAGTATAGTAGTTTTTGATGTAAGTTTCCTTTTATACATCAAACGTTTTCCGTAGGATATAAATATTGTAAAACTTATTAATTTAGTATAACAGTACCTGGCGAACGAGCTTCGCTCGGTGTACTTTTTTGTTATATCGTAATGTTTAGATAAAAAGAACTAAAAACTCGAATAAATAAATACAAAAAAAAAGTAAAACTTCGTATCCGATTAAGATTCGATCTCAGACACACCTATTGATTTATTAATCGTGCACCTTGGTCGCTTGACCACGATGCTTATGCATGAGTGTAAGAAATTGTCGACCATATTCTGCGTAGAATAATGCAAAAGAAAACTGCATGAAAACTCGAAAACACGCGTTTTCCCAGACATGAGACTAATCTAGACCGATTTTTCGCCCCCAAAAGCCCCCACACACCAAATTTCAGCGAAGTCGTTAGAGCCGTTTCCGAGATCACTGGTATAAATAAATAAAGATATAAATATACAAGAATTGCTCGTTTAAATATATTAGATGTATGATTTTTAACGGCAGTATATTTTAATCCTACATTTTATCCCTTTCAGAACGACAAAAAATATTTTGATTTTTGAAAAACTTTTCATTAATTTTAAGATCATTGAGAGGTAAAAAGACCAGAAAAAATAATTAAAAAAATCCCCCCCTTTTAAATAACGCTGGAGCCCCCCCGCATATATGTGCGCTCTGGTTTTCATTTGTGCTAACGCACGATCGTGCATGTGGAATAAAGATGCAAGTAAAAAGTCTCTTTTGATATATTCATAAAAGATTTATTAAGGGTATTATTAATTTATAATAACACAGCACTTTGAGATCAATTATTTATCAATTTCTACGTATAAAACCACGTTACTTAAGAGAAATGCGTTTCTAAATTAATCAGTCTTCATAAAATTATCAAATAATATCTTATATCAGAATTAAACAAAAATATTTTCTTCTCAGTTTAAAAATCTAATCTTAAACAAACAAAAACAAATTATAAAATTAATATAAACTATAACAAAAAAAACTTTTTAAAGTAATATTGTTTAACAGTCATTTTAACTTATGATAATCAAAAAAACAGTTTTGGTTTCTTAAAATGCATAAGTATACGTTGCATTTTGTGCATCTTACTTTCGTTGTGGAAGAGCAACTTTCTAAACGACATTTCCTACCCCTTGACAAGTCATCTGATATAGGTAAATGACCAAACTGATCGAAACGCTTTTCAAAAGACGGGGGTATAGCAGGTCTATATTTTTTGTATGGTCTCTCAACAGATGAAGAGGGGTATTCATCTTCCAGTGCATTTTGAAAACTTGCGGCAGCGCAGTTCATAAGAGCATCGGCTAAATCTACTCGAAACCACAGCAAATCCTTGGCTTTGACTCTATTTAAATCACAGGCAATCTTATATTCCCTCCAAGCGTTTACCACTGCAAGGTCCAAGAAATGGATCAAAACTTTTACTGTCCATTTCTTTGTCTTTTGATATGTCCTATAATATTCAAGCAACTGGTCTAAGACGTCCACCCCACCCATATTTTTGTTATAATTTAGAACTACGCTCGGAGCCGCAACCTGGACATATGACTTTTGTTTTTTGTCCCATCTAGGAATCGATAAAACTTGGTTCCCGCCAGTGCAATTAGAAGCCATTAGCACGCCCCGGTTATCTTTCCATTTAACTAACGCAATTTCTTTGGATGTATATTGTATAATATCACCGCGTTTCATGGCTCGGTCCTGCTTCAGGTTCAATTTTTTATGATCTGGAACTCTATTGAGCATAATTGTTCCTGTACCATGCAATTGCATTTCTTTAAGGCGATCTAGCAGTGGTATGGTATTAAAGTAACGGTCAAAGTATAAGCAGCTATTTGGAGGAACGTTCTTGGCTAAACATAGAATAACTGATGGTCCTTCGCCGAGAGATTTGTCTGTAAACGCTGGATTATTAGGATAGTAGATTTCAAAATTAAGCATTAAGCCATCACTAGTTGTTAAAATGTAATTTTTTAGTCCAACTGGCCTTGGTTTGTTTTTAACTAAGACTCGCAGATTACACTTGCCCGTAAAAGGAATAATTTGTTCGTCTATAGAGTATGTGCCTGGAATTCTTTCAAGTGATGTGCAAGCATTTCTTACAGCTTCTAGCATCGGTTGTACCTTCCACAACGGATTAGTATTACCTAAGGGCGACTCATCTGAGTCAACAACGTGCATACTATTTCTTAAATGAAAAAAGCGATCTCTTGACATTTGATTAGCAATTAGCTCCAATCTCATACCGGTGCGCCAATACATGTTAATTCGTGGATAAGGGACACAACCCATTAGTAGAAGTATGCCAAACAACTTGCGCATCTCTTGAGGAGACGTGTTTAAAGTTAAACCGGTTTTACGCAGATTGTATAAGTTAGTGCAAGTGGCCAGATTATCAAAAAAATTACCATTGAAATATTGTTCCAAGTACTGCAGTGGCGTCTTTACTTCTCTGGGTACAGGACGAGAGGGGTAGTTATGAGGAATATCAGTAAAATTAGCAGCTTTCCATATCCTTGATCTTTTCTTTTGTGTTGTATTACAACTTGTGTTTTCGGAGGTACTAGGATTTACAGGTGGTGGAGGTATGTTTTCCTGATTTGTGGTCTGTAGTTTAGTTAAGGGAATATTTGAATATGAGCCACTGTCACTTTGGAAGTCACCTGGTGAATCACGTACTGTTATATCTTCATCTAGCAGTCAAGGTACAGAAATAGCAGGTTCCCTCTCCTCTCAATATCGGATCTCAAGATCTGATAGGCACCCATCCTTAAGCAATTCTTCCACTATATCGAAGTCTAGAGGACGACCTAGTGAATAAAAAATACGTCAATATTCAGGTTTTTAGAACAAGTATGAACGACAACGCACGATCGTGCGTTTAAAGTTTGTAGACGAGTTACGATATTTAGAACTAATATTTTTTTACGATAAATTCAAGATTACAATAGCGTAACATTTAAACTACTTATTAATACAAAAAACGTAATGAAAATACAAGTTTAAAATAAAAATTTATGTACTTACGCCGACCAGTGTCGTCAACAAACACAACGTCCATCTTGAACGCGTCACAACACGTTACTGCCTACTGCCAGCCCCGCCCGAACATTGTTACTATGTAGCTAAATAAACGGGCGAACGATCGAAACCGTTTCCGTTCGATAAAATAAAATTTGGCACCTGCTAGAATTTTTTAAATGATAACGCACGCTTAGTACTGTTCGTTCTGAAAGGGATAAAAGGCTTATCTGGGCTAAAATTTTACTGCTTTTAAAATCATTTTAATTTAAACCGAGATTATGAGTGTTTATCACACTCTTTGACGGTCTTTCAATACTTTTTGACACAAATCAAATTTTGACGACACGTTTGGCGCAGTTTGTAGTGACCCTACTTGCTCTGCCAGCAGTTGCAGATAAAAAAATATTATTTTAGTATATTTTTCTTTTAACTTTGTTCTATGCAAAACTTGTCCTGATGATAACAAACACAAAAAAAAGAATTATCTAATTTGGTGCAGTCGGTCGAAAGTTATGCGAAAGTTATGTGAAATATAAGTTATTATATTTCGGTGATTCATTTTTATTTATATAGATATAGAGTACCTGGGCGACCGAGCTTCGTTCGGAGTTCTGTTTTGTTATATCGTATTTTTTAGTTATAAAAAAAAACTAAAAACTTGAATAAACACAACAAAAAAAGTAAAAATTTGTATACGACCGGGATTTGAACCTAGACACCTGCAATTGTCAATCTTGCACCTTGGCCGCTTAACCACGATTCTTATGTTCGGGCGTAAAAAAATATCGACCATATTTTGCATGGAATAATGAGAAAGAAAACCGCATAAAATCTCGAAAATGCGCGTATTCCCAGACGTAAGACTAATCTAGATTGATTTTTCGCCCCCGAAAACCCGTACATATCGAATGCAGCGAAATCTTTAGAGCCGTTTCCGAGATCGCTGGTATAAATAAATAAATAAATATACAAGAATTGCTCGTTTAAATATATTAGATAGATAGATTAACATTATGTATGTATTCAGCCCTTTTTAACATTTTATTGCTGGGCACGGGCCTCCCTTCAATATGAGGGCGAAAATAGCCTAAAATAAGTTGTACCTATTGCTTAATATTATTGATTGTTTTGTGTCATAATATATATTATATATTTTTTTTTTATTTATTATAACATTGTAAAGAGAAAATGTTTTAATGTACAATGTACTACATAATATAGTGAAAATAATCTCGGAATTATACAAGCTTTTACTATAAGTAATTCAAATGAATTAGCTATAGTAAATGCTACTCATACATGAAGCGCTTTTATGTTCACATCTCCAATTCATTTCTTTGTTTCATTTTATCTTAAAGTACCCCAGTATACGACCCTCGTAGCTGTCAGATCACAGATAAACACACCATCGTTTGTGACGCTGTGAGGTTTCATGTCCTGATTGTATCTGGAGTGAAAGCTTGTAATTTAGGTTACATTTACACAAATTAAAGCTATGCAAATTAGTTTTTAGTACTTGAGCGACCGAGCTATTTTTTCTGAAAGGATATGAAAATTGCGTTTTTTATAAAAGACACCTATATAGACAGTCTCTCGCGTGACCATGATTACTGTAAAGCATTCGAAACGTCGGGAACCAAAAATCAAAATAAATCCGTCAAATATTCGCGTAAATCTAAGAAAGTATTATCCTTAATAGTACTACTTATGTATGCTATCTTACTCATAAAACTGTGATATTTTGTTCAACATGGAAGTTCACTTACAGTACGAGTATCGTATTTTTGTATAAATGTTTTTTTTTGTATTTGGTAAATAAATAAATGAGTGAGTGAGTAAGTGAGTCAGTAAGTAAGTAAGTGAGAGAGTTACTGACTGACTGAATGAATAAATAAATGAATGAATGTATAAATAAAACAGATAATATAGATCCAAACCGTTAGAGCCGTTTCCGAGATAGTTCAACAAGAGTTGCTCATTAATAATAATAAGATAAATAGCGCGGCACACGTACGACAAATAAAGACTTTATATAATAGGTTAATTCAAATCAATTAAATTAATATACATTCACAGATTTTTAAGTGAGTTAATAGTTTAGTATGTGTTACTTTTTCGTACTGTAACGGATTTGAGTACAATTGAAAATAAAGATAGCTTACATTATCTTTGCCGCTAGGGAAATCTATTATGGGATACCCACCGGCTGTCAACGGACAGGTGAGGCTCTTACTCACTAAAACCCAATGCAATGGGGCGCTTCAGGGATGCTAGCGTATACATTACAAGATAGATTTTATCCTGAATATAAACTATCCCTGGATTGCTTTTAATCCACTTACCTATCACAAATACTAGTAGGTACTACTTATCTATAACTTTCAATTTATAGTGTCTAACGCATATGTATACGTTTTATTATTAAGAAGATGTGGCATATCAGAGACAGGGCGTAGAATTAGGAATAAATTGACCTCAACTTATTAAATATTGAACCCTAAAAACATACATAATAACATCTAGTTGAGCACTTATGTTTATTTTGGCCCAAACTAATATCACACAGAATGGAAAATATTCATGCTCGAAACATTTTTAAGTTACCGGATTTTCAAAGTGCGGTACAAATGACCTCATTTACTGGGAAAATGAAAAACGTAACCACCTTAACAGCGGTGAAGGGTTCGCGTAAGTATGTTGAACATTTCATATTACTTTTGCAACTGATTTTTAAGATGTAGAGGACTTTTTCTTAATATAATTTAAAGAAATCTTCGACGTGGGTTATAAGATGATAAAAATAAAAATAAAATGTTTCATTGTATTGTTATTTGATATTAGTGACATTTGTGCATTTCAATTATGCGTTTTTTTGCAAGTTTAATTCCCGTGTAAATATCAAAACATACCAGGATTATAAAGCCATTATTAGTTTTTGACCTACATAATATACCTAAATTTTTTCCACAAAAAAATATTCAATTCAATTCTTTTCTTCAATGGCTTCTACGACAAAAAAATTATCGATCCTTTGCTTCATTGTTACGTGAAAAAGGAAATGTAAAATAAATACTAATACACTTAATATTAGTAGGTAAGTCATATGAATTTTCTATGAAAATTAGCGGGATGATATCATTTTATAGCTATTTTTTTACCAATAAAAATCTAATATAAACTAGCAGAACCCGCGGTTTCGCTCGCGTTCAAACTACAAAAAAACACTGTTTTGCTTTATGTTGTATAGCGACTCACCTTCGCTTCGCTCGGGTTCCTATCTATGTATTTATATAGGTAATATTGAAATATTTGGATATTGTTCATACAAAAATACTAAAATCGCGATTCGAAAATTAGGGGTGGGAGTAGGAGATTGAAAAATACTTTACTATCTCATACCTACCAAATATCTATACAAAAAAATCATTTAAATCGGTCGAACCGTTTCGGAGGAGTACAACTACAAACACCGTGACACGAGATATTTATATATTAGACTAGCGACTCACCCTCGCTTCGCTCGGGTTCGTCTCTAGGTACGTTTTAACGATTAGTGATTCCCATACAAAATAAACAGTTCAGAACTTTTTGATTTTCCAGCTGTTTTTTTTTTTTGTTTTCGCGAATTTTTTATATTTAAACCACCCCTGACACTCCCCGAACAAAACAAAAAAAGAATTATTCAAATCGGTTCAGCCGTTTTTGAGTTTTAGCGAGACTAACGAACAGCAATTGATTTATATATATATATATAAATCAATTGCTGTTCAATATATATATATATATATATATATATATATATATATATATATAGATAGATATAAGCTGAAGACTGAAAAATGACGTATTATATATTTTTTTATATTTTTTTGTCATTTCAATACAATTCTTAAAATTTCTAATAGTTGGCCAATTTAGAATGTCACCTTGAGTATGATAGCTGATTTCACTATACTTTTATTTATAAAATAATGGTCTTATAGAAATATATATGGAACATTAGTATTCCCGCTTAGAATTCAAAGAGATAAGAATTATTTTCAAAGTATCGTAAAATGTTTCTCAACTCGCGCGGAGCGGCGCGAACTTTTAGGTTTATGTTTCACCCAAAACTTTACATGATATCACGCACTTTACTTACTGTATTAACTTTAATTCTCATTATTTAGAACGTTACTTAATGACTTACAGATAAGCTTTTTTACACTGAGGTATTCAAAAGGTATAAGAATAAATACTGTTTCTTACTTGTATAATAAACGCGAATATAATATATTCGCGAAGATATAATGTTCATTTTATAATTTTACAGAAGCGATATAGATATAAATATTTTATAAGTTAAAAAGTAAAATAAAACAGTTTGCCACATTCGGTGAGAGATCAAGGACAAACTGCTTTAATGTGCTCTCCTAGGCACAGAGGTGTAACTTTTGGATTCCGAGTTACTAAGAATTTCATGATAGACAATCCCGATAACTATACTTGTCCTAAATCGGACTCGAATCCAGGATCGATGATCCCGATGCAGCTCACAATTTTAATTTTATTTCAAGTTTAGGACGATGTTTGGTTTTGGTGGGTAGTACTTCTTTTCTAGATCTTGAATCTCCACATAACCCACCCGCAATATTCCGTACATAAATCAAAGGTTTTAAATATGTAAATGGGCAAACCTATATAACTAAAATAACACAAAGATATTTTTATCTATCTACTCTCAAACTCACTACTGCTTAAATTGAAAGCTATTTAATATACTCGTATTATATGAGAACGTTTTTTTTTATTTTGAAGGATTTACGTAACAGTGTGGGAATTCATCTTTTATCTAGTTACAAATAATAATAAAATACTCTTTATTTTAATATAGTGTATGTAATTTTGTTATGAAAACGTGTAATCTAATGTACACATTTCCTTTATTCCTGAACGCTATGGCCAGCGGAGCGGGAAAATTTATGTGCATCTCAGGATATTTATCATGGTAAATTCGCCCCATGTCTGTATAAGAAGTAAATAATGGAAAGCAAAAGGATAACGCGAAAGAAACTTGTATACCATTAACGTAAAAGAATCCTGATATACTATATTTAAATCTTTAATACTATTTTTGATACCTTATTTTAAAAATGTATTGTTTTTTTTACATCTTAATTATATTCGCTTATACAAACCTGTAAAACTTCGATAGGTCTTTACTATTTGCTTTGAAATTATGTCTTAATTTATAAAAGGAGAAGCCTTATATGCTATTTTTTTTGCTGTAATTTGCCACTAGACGGTGCTGCATTGTGCAACTTATAAAATGTTGAACCAATCGCATATAATTATATTTTCGTGTAACAGACTGACTCTTACACATTTCATATCACAAACGCTTTAAAACGTTTAGATTTAACGTAATTTAATAATTACACTTTATGTAAAATTTTCACAAGTGCGGGTCTGACTCGTACACCGAGGGTTCCGTAGCATGAAAAAAAATAAATTTATAAATACTTAATCATAAAAAAAATTGTGATGTGAATACAATTGAACCCTAAAAAAAGTTTTTAGTATTTTAAATTTTTAATAAAATATAATAAGCAATTTAAAGTATAAATAGTATTATTATATTTATATTTTAATCAGAATTCTAAACTAAATAAACTTATGTTCAAATTTTTGATATCATATTTGTTTATTTTTTCACACATGAATCACTTCTGTGGAAAACATGCTGTAAGCTACAATCAATACTTTTATGAAAATTGTTTACTTTTCATCAAAGCATAGAGCTAGTTTGTTTAACATTTCGATATTTTTGTTTTCTATCATAAGGCAGCTAGCTGTCACTTGCAAAAATATAAATAGAGACATTAGGTTTTTTTAGGTCCATTAAGTTTTGTTCGAACTGGCCACTTTGATCTCAAATATCAAGCGTTTGGTTAGGAATTTCAAATTCAAATTTATTTCAAATTTTGGTTTGTGTTTCGAATTGAGTGATTCCTTTGTTTTCGCGCCATTTGATTTTTCTTTGACATGATTCTGTTCACAATTGTTATTTATGAATACGTGTTCCACTGTGGCACCAACCCTGCAGACACAGTCCGAAGGATTAATGATGAATATGGGGAAGCTAGTGTAAAAGAAAAAGTAATTTTATGAAAATTTTGACCTACAGAACAAACCCTGTAGACATCCGGAGACCTGAAGAAGAAGGAAGTATTAAAAGTGATCGTGGAAGAGATCGACCGCAAACCACGTCAGAGCTAACAGTAAGCTTCAGTGTGAGTGATAAAAAAATTTTAATTCACTTGAAACATATTGAAAAAGTGAAAAAACTCGAAGAATGGGTACAGCAGGAATTGAGTGAAGCACACCAACAAACACGCGTCAAGTGCTGCGTTACATTACTCAACCGTTACAATAACGAGAGAACTTTGAATTGTATCGTTACTTATGACGATAAATAATCCTGTACGATAACCAGAAACGTTCAACACAATGGTTGATCCCAGGAGAACCGGCCAAGTCCTGTCCCAAACGAAAGTTCACTTAGAAAAAGGTACTGGTAAGTGTCTGAAGGACCAGCGCTGGTGTCATCCACTACAGCTTCCTAAGATCTGGCCAAACGATTACGGTAGATCTGTATTATCAACAATTGCCAACCACGATGGAAAAGCTAGCCGTTAAACAATGAGACTGGTCAATTACTCTAATCCATTGCTGTTTCAGGACAACGCTAGACCACACACAGCACAACAGACGGTCGCTAAATTAGAGGAGTTGTGATAGCATTCCTGGTCTCGCTGACACCCACCATACTCCCCGGATCTTGCTCCAACAGATTACCATTTTTTTTGGATTTAAACAATTTCTTGCACCTTAAAATATCAATTTCTATAAGGCAGTCAAAATCGCCTTCAGAGATTTCGTTGATTCTCGTTCCCACAATTTTTTCAGCAAAGGAATCAATGAACTATCTAAAAAATGGCGAAAGTGCATAGATAACAATAGAACATACTTTGATTAATTAAATATATAGTTTCATTTTTTTTCGTTTTGTTTTTTCTATATAAAACGACAATTTCATATGTAAGGACCTAATCTATACTAATATTATAAAGGGGTAAAGTTTGTGAGTTTGTGACGTTGTAGGGGGTAATCTCTGAATCTACTAAACCGATTTAGATGAAATTTGGTAAGAATATAGTTTGAAACCTTGGAAAGGACATAGAATGATTTTTATCCCGGAAATCATCCCTTAAAGGGGTGAAAATGGGGATAAAAGTTTGTATTGGGAAGCAAGCTAGGGCGAACCCGAGCGAAACGAGGTTGAGTCGCTAGTTTTATATACAGGTAGCACCATCTTTTGACAAATTTTACTAGTAGCAGTAGCATAATATGTGTTATTCGTTTGTGTTCTATATTTCATACAAATCTGTCCAGCCATTACAGTGTAAAGGAGTAACAAACATACACACAGATAAGAAAATTATAAGGAAAAAGATTTCTTCATGCTTATATGATGTAAGGACCTAATATAAACATGAAGAAATGTTTTTCTTTATAATTTCCTTGAAAACCTTCAAATAAGTCATAAAAAGCTCAAATGAGATCAAACTCAATATATTTTTCGATATTGTTTCAAACTGCCTGTCCGTCAGGATTACGCGATCCATCGCCTATGAATAAATTACGTTTTAATTTGAAGCTTAATATTCTTATTCGACTTTTTTGTACGTTACTAAGAAAAAAATTATCACTGAATCAACGTGTTGATTTTCCCGTTAGTATTTTGAGAGTAATTTTTCGCAATTCATCAGTAACAAAAGGAATTTATTCAGATACAACTAATAATTAAATTTTTACCAATTTACTAATTAAATTCTTTAGAAATTATACTTTAAGCTCAATAACCCGTAAAAATTAATATCAAATTGTAATGCTCGATAAACTACGTCCTGTGCCTCACGAGTCTCAGATATTCTTTACTTACTCAGCACGAGAATCTGCCACGAAGTAGCTTTAGTAAAATCAAACGGTTCTAGCTTGAATACATTAGGCACATTAAAGTGTATCAGCTTTTGACAAGTTTATTTTTAGGTTTTTGAATGAAATGTATTTGTGCATCACGGATTTAAAAATCTCAACTTGTTTTGTGTGGACAGTGCCAATTGTAACATTTAAGGATGGAAGGGATATAAAGTTAATATTTTTTCCTAACTATTAAAAAGCACTATAAGTAATGATCTGCCATACATAGTGTACCTATGTGGACGCAACGCAGGAATCTGCAAATATTTCTGACATTTACCATTTAAAAATCGTAAAATTGTAAAAAAATCACCTTCGACACCTCACAGACAAAACTTATTTAATAGCTCAACTAGGATATGTATCAACAGCAAGATATAACTTATATTTTAAATTTTACAAATTATATTAAATAACAATTCGTCTCAATAATTAATCTTTCTATGACCTTATTAAGTTAATTAATGACCAATCTTGATAAATTTTAGATCACCATAAAGAAAGTAAAAACATTACGAAACTATGGTAATTAACTTAAATCCATTTCTAGATTTTGTTCCTCTATTTTACTCTCTAATTTAACAATAAAATCGTTTATAATCGTAATATTTGTTACTTTTCCTTTAAAGAAGGTAGTCGCAAAATCGCGCGCACATATATATGTACTATAGATAATTTAAAATGAATAATATAAATAACCATTAAATGCTTTTGATTTAAATGAATTCACTTGAAATTTCTACATATAATGAGTTCTATAAATAACCGTAATGAACTGCTCTACAGTAAAAAGATCCTCGTCATTATATACAAAAAGCAAACGTATTAAAATGCATGAGATTCATTTCATGTACTACAAGCACGAGTTATCATGTTTATAGAGAAGTAATATGAGGAATTTTATATATAAAATTTTAATTATGAACTCTACCGATATAGTTTGCAGGATTAAAAATATCTTTGAGAACTGATTTAGTTTGAAAAAAATATAAAACCACTGAACCGTGCCCAAACTCGCTGTACCTACTGGCAAGAGGTATAATTAATTACATCGCATTTATAAAAGTAAATATAATAATGATGTAGTCTTGTGTCTTGTGCCGTCGAAATATTGTTAAATCTCTTTTTTAGGTGTCTTTGACTATTTTGAACCTCAGTGTCGGAAACCCATAAGGCGCTATAAATAATGATCATTAACAGTTTTATGACAGATCGATATAGATTTTAAATTTAAATGTTTGATAAATTTACCTGATGCTTTTCAACTCTTTAGGTATAAACTCGTATATTTCTAATGCACTAGTTATTTGTTTTTCAGATGGAGATCGTATACAGTGTTTCATAGATGTTCGTATTGCAACTGCTCTAATACCATCACAAACACTTTTTCCATGACTTGTGGCGAAGAAATTGTAGGAGGCTACTTTAAGTCCAAAAACTTTTACATGGTAGCAAATATTAATTAAATTATTTCTGTATAAATAAGCGAAAAGAGTTTATATTACATTTTATTCATTTACAACTCACAGCAGAGTAAATTGTTTTTTGTTAAGAAAATTCGAATCATATTAATACTAGTATATTTATTTTTATTAACCTTTTAAATTAGCATATTTATTTTTAGTAGCGTTTTCATTGTAATAAACCAATAAATAAAAACATCATCGAAATGAGCATTACATCGTTTGATGAACGCAAAAAAACATATATATAAATTCAAATAATAAAACTCGTAAAAAAAAAAACAAAATCAGACATCTTGATTATTTATTTTACTTATAACAAAACCATTTAACCTCCTCGAATATTATAAGATTACGAATAAGTATAAACTGATACCGTAAAATTATAAAACTGATGATAAAAGTCCGAAAAACGTCATATTAAACTGAAAATTTGACAATTTTAAAAATTCATAGCTCCGTAACCAGGTCAAAACCAAAGTTGAAATTTTTAGGGCTATTTGGAAATAAAATGAAGTGTAATCCCTAAAATTTTCAAAAGATTTCGAGTTGATAGAAAAAAGTTATGGGTATCTAAAAACAGCGATTTTTGAGAAATCGATTGGCTGTACGTGGTTGTATTTCGAAGACATAGCCGCAATTAGAGAAAATTAGGATGGAAATGGACAGAGTATACTTTATCAAAAGATTTAAGCTATTGATCATCCCTCTGCTCCAAAAATTGTAGATTTTAAAGCACTTTGAAAATTGGAAAAAAACTGCTCACGCAGTAGATCAGTTAGAAACCCATAGCCAAGCCGCGTTTAAGTTTATATCAATTACATATTTTTTTATTAAACATATAGTATTGAGGAAAAAAAATTCCGTTTTGATCGAATCTCTAAGTTTTATAGGAGTTGAGATATGAATTTTTGAAAATGACTAAAAAATCAACTTTTTTCAAATTTCAAAAAATTCTCCAGCGGCTGGATTAAATCGTATCGAGTTGAAATTTACAAGATCTTCTCCTTTTCTAACTTCCTTTCGAAAAAAAATCAACGTCCAAATCGGTGATCCACGCGCGCACACTTTTGTCGAAAAGTAATGGATCTGCCCATATATATACATAAAACCACCTACGCAATTTTAATTAAAAAAGTAACAAGCTTATACACCTACACATTTGCTCACAAAATTGTGCTGCAAAATACGTAATATTAATTCAATAGATTAAATAATTTTTCATTTTAGAATATTAGGTAGAGTTTTTATAATATTTAAAAGAAACTAGATAAAACTTGCAAAACGAAAAAAAAATAGCTCCTTTGAAACTAGACATAACATTCAAAGGGTTTAACTTATAATTAACCTTTGTTCTAATGGACGATTTATCTAAACAAAAGAATCTGTTTTTGTTCGAATAACGTTTAATGTCTCAGATAAAGCTGTCTTTACTTACTTACAGAGTACAATCTACTACTTTAATTTAAGCGATAATTAAAAAAGCAGCATTTAATAAATTTTAATTAGGAGTTTATGTATGTAATAATAATTACTAATTAGTAAATTTCTAATAATTTAAATTTCGGATATTTATTAAAACTACCACGTTCTTTATAACTTTTCATAAAAAATGTAAGATATAGTTTAAAATATAAATATCAGTATATATAAATCTAGCAAGCAAAACATAATATGAAGCCATCATAAGTCAGTGGAAAAACGCGTGTCGAGTTCTCATTTACATATTGGCTTCCCTGGCTTCCGGTTCAATATCGCAGTGGCCGGCACCGAAGTCACAGGCCGAGTTGGTTAGATAGTGAATAAATCTCATATTGTATTGTATACATTAATAGTAATAGAGGAGCCCAAGAGGGTATTTTGGGATTTATTCAAGCACGGCAGATTAACTTATGTAATCTTGCACTCTGTTGAGTCTTTTGTATAAGGTTGCGCCGGCAGTCGATCAAAATATTTAAAAAAAATTTGGACATTGAAGCGTTCCTTTAACAAAGAGGGAGTAGTTGGGTTCTAGAGGATGGAGAAAAGGAGGGTAAGAACGTGCAAATAGCGCCGATGTCTATTTTGGTATTGTGTGGATCTCGTGAAGAGCTTACTATAGAAAGGATCCTATGAAGTAAGGTCTTATTGGAACCCAGTTTAATTGCTTACAGTAATCGAAGACGTGGTCTTTACGTAAACCAAGTACCTATTAATTAAACTATATGTTCATTATTTGTCTTATTCGTAACATTGTTTCCTTTAACATATTATCAGTAATTTTTCAAATTCTAAAGGCAACACAGCTTTGTCTTTGAGGCGTAAATTGCTCAAATGTTTCTGATCATAGCTTGATGTGAAAGGAAATTCATCCTCATAACTTTTCTGAACTTTCGTAAACCTTTTGAAATTTACAATAGCCTTGTAAATATCTAAGCGAATTTTAGTAGACGCCAAATTCTTCCATGACTTTGCCAAAGTGAGACACCATCAATCATAAAAATAATGGGTTATCTAAAGTATGTTGGCTGAATAAAAATTATATCTTGAAATACAATTATTATATTTTGAGAGGCAATTTATGGCGTCAATCTTGCAACTTTGATATCAAAAGTCACCAAGGTGTAAATAATATATGTATTATACAGTATGTAACATGACTGATGGATCAAAGGTGGCGAGGGGGTCGAGAACCTCAATACCTATCAATTTAACCGTCACGTAGTCATGTATACTTATTAACCCTTTTAGTGGTCTATTAGTTAGCACGTAGGCCTGCAGATCCGACGGTCTTGGGTTCAAGTCTTAGGTCGGGCTAAGTTGGGTTATTGCCGGAATTGCGCCTGATCTCTTACCTGAGTATGAAAGTTTAAGGAATATACATGCACTTGTCTGTGCGCATACACTTGTGCACTATAATATCTCCTGCGCAGATGGCTAGTCTCAGTGAGGTTGGCCGCCATGACCGAAATCGGTAAGAGGGACATAGTAATTATGTATATGGGTCGTTCTTCTTTTCTTGCGACAATGAATTGGTATTTCTCAGTTTTTCGAGTTTTTCAAGTAACAATATTTTGATTTCATTGTTAGATATTTTTTTACAAATGCATTTAATTTCATTTGGATCATTTAATCTTTATTTTCATGCCCGTAATGTTGTTTGTTTTGTGGCGATTTTCTAGAAAACACTGTGACAGAGTGGTTTTTTTTCGGTAGGACATCATTATGAATTACTACTCTGTCACGGTATTTAATGAAAAATAAACACATGCAAAAAAACTATTGGCTACAGAAAGTTAAAGATTATTTAGTATTAAAAGGTATAAATCGATGAGGATGTAAATTCGAGCAATGAATAAATAATAATCTAAACTCTAATATGACACAAAATGAAGCGAGGGACAGCTCATTGTCGCTAGAAAAGAAGAACGACCCATATAGGTACATAAGATTAAAATTTAAACAGCGTCGTGCACGTTTTTTTATCCGGCTGCGGCGAAGTCCAAAGGCCCTCTGTGTATTTCTTTTGTTTTATTTACATATTTCCCCATGATTGCAATTTTTAATCTCTATAATAATAGCCGATCATTCAATATTTGTTCCGTTGAGAAGAATGTTTTCTATTATAAGAACTATTTTTTTAAATATTTAATAATTGGAATTTGTAAAAATGTTAGTTTGACATTTCACGTTTTTGTGCGAATCATTTAAATACAAATAGTGAATGCATTAAAAGTAAATAATGTTTTACATTGCTTTTTATTACTATGAAAAGATAGTCAATGACAATTTTATAATAATTAAATAAAATTTTCATAAATGTTTATCCATTTTACTCTTTTATATTTTAAGTGTAAGTAAGACATTTAAAAATATTAAGCAATTCTTTTCTAAACAAATGTCGTCTGTACAGTCTTTGTTTCTTTTTAATGATGTTTGTAAAAAATACTTGGCTCCTAAAAACCGGATGTAAGAAGACTGCTTACAAAAGCCATCTTGTTGCTATCTTTTTATGCTTGTACTATCGTCATATTTTTACCCTTAGAATTACTTCTATTGTTGCCAATACGTACAAAAAATATCACTAAAGTTTTTATATGTATATGACATATATATATATATATATATATATATATATATATACCTACTTATTTTCATGCGCACTCAATTATTGTCGCTAGGTGCCCGCTGCACTGGAAATCATAATTCAATTCTCGTAAGTAGATTATATGATATGTAATGAAAAACCTTGAGTGTATACAGTCTGTATCACAGTTAGCCAGTTTACTTATTTTAATGTTTTTGAATGTAATGGAATGGGACTCGGTCAAAACGAATTTAATACTTTAAGCCTCTGAAAAGTTCTTCTGGTTTCATCATCAGATTTATAGTATCAATACACACGCATATTCATAAAGTTTTAAATCGATACGACAATACGTAGTTTAATAATAATATTAGTTAGTTGAATATTATTAGTATTAGTTAAGAACTTAATTATTTCTTTGATTTGATCTCGAAGTTGTTAGTCAGATACAAGTCAAAAAAAGTAAAAAAAAAACATAGATAAAAATAAAAATTCTAAATTAGAATAATAACAAGGTATACGTAGAGTGCAAAAAGTACCTAAATTAAAAGCTAAACTGAACCAATTATAAAAATGGCTTTGAAAATAAGCTTACTGTGTATTTTACGCTAATATTCTCGTATACGAAGAGGAAAAAAAAGAAGATAGGAACAAAGGTATTGTTAGACATTGATTTTAAAAAGATAAAAAATTTGCATATTGATTCAAATCAGGATTTTTTCCAGTTGTATTGCCATAAGTAAACTCTTCAATAGCCATTGAAGAGTTTACTTATCACCTCCTAGTTTCTCCTCCTTATAAAGAGGTAGAGTTTGTTTGTTTAAGCGCGCTAATCTCAGGAACTCCAATTTAATAAAAAATATTTTTGCATTAGATAGCCTGTTTATTGAGTAAGGCTATTTATTATAGGTTATATCCATACTAATATTATAAATGTGAAAGTGTGTTTGTTTGCTTGTCCTTCTTTCACTTTGAAACAGAGTAGCGGATAGGCGTGATTTTTTCTGTGGAGATAGTTGGAGAGCTGGAGAGTGACATAGGATAATTTTTACAGCGGGAAATAATCTCATTCCCACGGGAAAAAACGTTATAATACAACCCAAAAATTATTTATAATCAGAATTACTTGAAATTTTGTATTAATACTCTTCAATACAAATAAGTAGATACGTGTTGTACGGGGATAAAAGTATGAAGGAAACCTACTTTTTTTGTAGTTTTAGCGCGAGCGAAGCCGCGGGTTCTGCTAATATCATATAAATATATAGTCTATCTACTCCATACTAACCGTTAAAACGGGCGAAGCGAGGGTGAGTCGACAGTTTACAATAAAATAGCTACTACGTTTTAATAACAAAATGTATTTTGTAAATATAATACCACTCAACGTGTAAATACGTCACAAATAATAACCGTGACTAATAAATAAAAATATTACCGCTATCCCAAGCGTTTAAAAGATATTTCTCTTGATATGTACAATCTGGTCACGATCAGAAAAAGAGCCGGCTCTATAATAGTGAAGATAAAAAGCTAGACTAAAAATAACGAGATTACGTTTACTTACTTTTATTAAATGGATTATATTAAAGGTAAGATATAAATTAAACCAAATCTGCTGTTAATTAAAAGTAAAGTTAATTGTTTTTCATGATGCAACAAAACTGTAAATAAATTGTGTATTTTTATTGATCTTTTTTATGTTGAAGGAGTGCTCAAAATAATTAGGTACTTCCACGCTACAATCATGGGTTCGATATTTGATTGGAGTATTTTTTTTTATCATATCAGTGTAGATATGTATAAAGGCTGGAATGAAATTGAAAAAATAATCTAGAACAAAATTAATGGATTTAAGTTTATAAAAAAAATAAAATCTAATAAATTCTCGATGTCGATGATGTCGGTGGTGGACAAAGTGAAGGTTATACTATAATGTACATCTATACATATTATAAAATTCTAACTAAGCCGAATCTGTACATTAAATATTTTTTGGAAAATCTTATTGAAATAGACATTATTATCGATGCAGAGGCCGAATCTATAGTTTTTAGAATTTTTGTCTGTCTGTCTGTCTGTCTGTCTGTCTGTCTGTTACCGCATCACAGAAAAACCACTGGAAGGATTTTGATGAAATTTGGTATGATGATAGCTGGTTATCCGGGTCAACATATAGGATACTTTTTACCGCGAGAAAATATCTCATTTCTGAAAAAAAAATACAAAAACTGGTAGGAACAAAACCACGACGATACTATTTGTAAACAGTTTAGCAAGGTAACTTACAAAATATGATAAAAACTATAAAAATAGCTTATCTTGAAAATCAAATTATCAAAAGCGCTATTTTATCCATTAAAATAGTTATTTTAATTAATATTTATTTATGTGTTATTTAGATATTCGACAATAGATGTCGCCATGTGTTTTTAAAATACATAGTTTTAATCCCAAAAAAATTAATGTACAGATATAACCTTTTTTCGATTTTATTAGAATTACTACTAAATCACCCGCGGCTCCGCCCGTGTTTAAATTATCAGTAAAGCAAACTTTTTCGCTTCATAAATTAGTAACTATACATACAATAAAATTGTAACTAAGCCGAACCCCTAAATTTAATATTTTTTCGAAAAATCTTATTGAAATATTCATTATTAGCGATATAGAGCCCGAATCTATAGTTTTTAGACTTTTTTCTGTCTTTCTGAATGTGACCGCATCACAGAAAAACCACTTGAGGGATTTTTATGAAATTTGGTATGGTAATAGCAGGTTATCCGGGTCAACACATAGGATTCTTTTTACCGCAGGAAAATATCTCATTTCTGAGAAAAAATACAAAAACTGGTTAAAGTAAAAGCACGATGATGCTATTAATAATTTAGCAAGGTGACTTACCTATATATTATGTTAAAACTATTAAAAAAAACTTATCTTAAAAGAAATATTAACAGCGCTATTTTATTCATTAAAATAGTTATTTTAATGAAAATTTATTTATGTGTTATTTAGCTATTTGACAATAGATGTCGCCATGTGTTTTTAAAATACGTAGTTTTATCCAAAAAAAAAAAAATGTACATATATAACCTTTCTATGAATTTACTATAATTACTACTAAATTACCCGCGGCCCTGCCCGTGCTTAAATTTTTAATAAAACAAACTTTTTGGCTTTATAAATTAGTAACATATTAGTAATATTTTGTTGGCCGAAACAATTTTCAAATGAGAATATTTGTAAATTTTTATTGTTTAGTAAATAATGTTAATGTTTTTTAATCTTTTAATGTAAAAATTGGGCAAATGTTAATCCAACTCGCGCATTTTAGGTTTCGTATAGCAAAATGCTATGTTGTTTTTCTTACTTACGTGTTTTGTATGGTTAAGACTAAAATAAATACGAAAAATATTTTGCGTTTCCACAATACCTACTCATTTTTTGCACCGTAAAAATAAGTTCAATTTATATTATTTTATAACATTTTATGGAAAACAAGTTTATGGCTGTTAAACTGCCAAAGCGGATAACTAAAAATATTTCATATCTCAAAAACTATGAAAAAGTATTTTAGGAACTGTTATACCTCAACTTTTTCACTTTTTCTTGACACCTTTTCTTGGAAGGTAAAGGCTTAAAGGACACAATAAAATGCTTACGACTTTAATCATATTAGCCGAGCCATATGAAATAAAGAAATGTATTCGCTTAGAATTATTTACTTATTACACTTTCTTTTGAAAATCGTTTTGGAAAATATTACTAACTAGCGCTAATTAAGAAAAGTTATCATTATGTAATTTAAATAATCAGCTATATATTAAATTAATCTATAGCTGTCTATTAGTAAAAAATGATTAAAATTAATTCCGTAGTTTGAGAGTTTATCGCCCAAAACTAAAAAAACAAACAAAACAGAAGTATAGACATACATAAATGTTATTGCTAAAACAAAAAAATCAATTTAACGGAGGAACCTTTGTGGCATTGACAATCACTGCCATTATTTACCAATCATGCGGTGCGCAATGAAAGTAATGTATAATGTAAGAGTATACTAATGTGTAAAACCTAAGAATTTGGTTTTTGATCATCTGAACGCGGGCGGAGCCGCGGGAAATGCTAGTCTAATATATTCTTCATCATTATGGTCATATACAAGTGACCCGACATATTGTAGTAGTCATATCATAGTATTTTTTGGAAATATTTCTTTCGCATATCCCGCGGGAACCTAAATATACCTAATGTAAAAGTGTATTTTCTCAGGAATCTCTATAAACGAATGTTAAAGAGTACAAGAAAAAAAAAAATAAATATGTTGGGACATTTACACAAAGCACCCTCTGGTTCCATGGTAAGCTACGAGACTTGTGTTAAGGATACCAGATAGTTGATACACTACACATACTTATATATCTATATATCTTTAAATACATACATATTAGAAATATAAATATAAACACCCATGACTGGAGTACAAATATTCGTACTCATCCCGCAAATGAATGCCCCTAGCGGGACTCGAACCCGCGACCGTTGGCACAGCAAGTAGGGTCATTACTAACTGAGCCAAACGAAAAATGGAAAAATGTAAATTCATAATACTGTACCTTTAGTGAAAAGTGATATAACTCAACTTGTAGCAGTTTTTAGTTTTATAAACATTATTGAAGCTTGAATTTTTTTTGATTTTTCTATCTAATCGGTGTAACTCTATCTAATATAGAACGGGAAATAAGTTTCGTGCTCAATAATACAAGTCGAATTTTTGGTTAATTTTGATGATAATTTTTGTGTAAACTGATATGTCTTTAGTAATATTAAATTGAACTAAACCTTTTGACTAAAACAAGTACGTGTAAATAAGGCTATCTCGATTTGTAATACTTGACACATTTAATATTAATTACATGAGCTTTGTGCTTGATGATACAATACATTTTATATTAAATGACACAAAAAATACCATACAATTATCAATGGTGAATGATAATATAACTCTAATTATATTTCATATATTTATGCAGTATTAATGCCGCAAACGTGTTAAGTGGTACAACTAAACCTCTATCAAATTACACGTCAAATAGTTTTATTAACGCATTTAGTTCTTAATAATATAAATTTATTTATATCGTTGTAGTATAGGATTTTTAAAAACCGATCAATAGTGATTATTGTGTAAAGTGATACGTGTAGTTTCATCTTCTCGCTTCTATCTTTTTCTGACCGGGCGTCTCCGCAGTGAGAAAGCGAGAACGGCAATGACGGTGGAGGAGGAAATCGTGCTATAAGTTTTAACGCCAGTCCGACTGTATTATAATAAATAAATCTGTAGGAAAAAACCGGAGAGCTAAATACTAACACACAACCACCTGAAAATTCATCCAAAGAAGACATACTAATCCAACATACTTAAAACAAAATAACTTGATGGAACGACAGAAGACTCAGATGCCTCAATTCCACCAACCCCAGAACATTCTATCCAAATATTTTCTGACTTTAGTTCAGGCAGTAGTCATTTTTACATCCCAAATACCGATTCTGAGGAGAGTGTTGACAGTAATAAAAGTGCTCCGATAAAGTAAAACACTATTGATTATTATCTATTATATACATAAAATGCTTTGTCCTGACTGACTGATCGATCAACGTACAGCCTAAACCGCTGGTCGTAGAAACGTGAAATTTGGAGAACATATTCCATATTATAGAATGTAGGCATCGTTAAAAAAGGATTTTTCGAAATTCATCCCCTAAGAGGGTAAAATAGGGGATAAAAGATTGTATGAAACTCTTTTATTCTTAATGCGAAATGCGCGACAAGTGATATTTAGCTTTAAGATGAAAAATAAGAAATGTATGTATTAGATTTATTTCGAAATTTATCCCTTAAAAGGATAAAAGGGGGTGAAAATGTTTATATGGGCAAACAATTATTTATGATCAGAATTACCTGAAACTTGGTATTAATGCTCTTTAATACAATTAAATACATACGATTTTAGTATTTTTTGAAATTCATCCCATAAGGCTGTCAAATACGGGATAAAAGTTTGTATGAAACTCTGTAATTGATGCACAGAAAATAGTATTTACCTATAAAAAGAAAACGAAAACAATACAAATATCATTTCTTTTTTTCGAAATCTATCCCTTAAAAGGGGGTTATGCTGTTTATATGAGGAAAAAATTGTTTATGATCAGAATTACTTGAAACTTGGTATTAATGCTCTTTAATACAATTAAACAAACATTTATTGTATATTTCTTTTTTAAATTAAGCCCCTAAGTGGGTAAAACTGGCGTCGAACTTCGAGAGTTGAATATATTTAGATAGAGTAACATGGCTCAAGTTTTCTGTTAATGCACACTTACTGTGTGGGATATAAAGTAGAGAACGGAAATTATTTTCAATCCAATGGAAAATAATGTATAACTTTTGGGCTAGCCATAGCAGTGATAACTATAACAGACCTAGAGCGCGAGAAAGAGAACCTAACTAGAGAGTATCCTGCTATCTATATCCTCCTCCTGAAAGTTGGCACATCTGCAATAAAAAAGTCGCCTAAGCTATGTAACTGGATTAAACTGTGTGTAATTCATTAAACATTATAGTGGTCACTGTGTTTGCTGGATGTGCTCGCAGGGAATCAGAATTCATACCTCGAAAACCACTGATAGCCTCTGACTACACCTTTGAATTTAATCTATTGTAATTCCTTCTCAGGGCCAGTCGTTAAAAATAGCAGGCATGGACTTAAGAGATGATAGCTTCTAACAGGGACATTTTAGCAGAACCCAGAACTAGGCAGAATATTCATCAGTGTGGTATATTTGTGATTAGTTTTTTTAGCGTAGACTAAGTTAAATGAATCTACACTTTTACTCTAGACATAGAATAAAAAATTCGATATGACAACATATAAATTCAATGGAAATTAAAGCTGAAAAAAGTTTCAGTTCACGTGAACGTAACCGCGAGCAAAAAGCTACAGCAAAATAAGAATTAAAAAAGAAGGAGAAGGAGGAAGACTGTAAGCTTCAGGTGTACATAACACTGGGTCTTTAAATATAACGTAGATGTTAGCCTGTTAGTATGGTAGTTAAGAAACCCATATTAGCCGAGTTACATGATTGTAAAGTCGTAAACCTTGTATGCGATTGTATCATTGTACTCTCTTCCTCTAACTTTGGAAACATGGAGTAGAAAAATGTGCAAAAAACATAGGTAGTGGAGCTTGCTAAATACCTAAAGTATAAATCTATTTACAGAATTTACGCTTAACATCTTTTAAGATACTGAATATTTTGAATTACGATCGCTAAAATTTAATTTGTTTTCCATATATCTTTAACAAATAATAAAATTTACACGAACTTAATTTTGCATGCATGTAATTTTGCAAGTATGTATTGCGAAAAAGTTTATTTTTTTCGTAGTTTGATCACGGGCGAAGCCGCGGGTTCTGCTAGTATATAATAAATAATAAATGTATAAGTTTACTTAATGTATTTTCACTTTTATTCACCCGCTTTTTAAATGATATCAGACCCCGACAGTATAAATACATGCTACTAGGCTCCTATAATAGAAATAAAATTAAACTTGTATTACTTTACACCTTGAAAGTTTTGTAGTTTATTCGATATAATTAAAGATAAATCGATATACACCACATCTTTTATTATATTTAATGGGTGTAAAGTGATATAACTTTGATTTTATCACAGCACACTAGAAAGACACAATGCCCTTGAAATCTCATTGTTTTCTGAACAAACTTAGTTCTAGTGTTTTTAATATTAATAACTCTATTGCTATGAAAAACATGTTTAAAAAATACTTGTATCATTCAAAACCATTGCATTTAGTATATCAAATGATATAATTTAAATTATAACATTATACACATAAGAACTTAAATGTGGCTAATGATATAAGTCTAGTTTTTTTTAATTATCTCAGATTCTTGTTCTTTTTTAACACAATCAATGCTTATCCGATATACAAATAACAACTTCCAATTGATAAAAGTCAAAACATTAGAAAAAATCTCTGTAATAAAAAAATTGTAGCCGTTTAAAAATTGCAAAACTTTGTATTCATTTTTCTCAAAACGAGGTTTTCTGACTTATATCACTTTTCACTAAAGGTACAGAATATATGTATGTTTTCCTCAAAATTTTAATTATGATTATTGTCAAATTTCAACCACAAATCCCTAACAAATATAATTCGAAGAATAGCAATTAATTTTAATTTATCATTATCTTAACGCGTAGTATTCACCGATCAATATTATCATGGCGGAGCGGAATTAGTATTTATTTAGAAGGACCCTACTACGCAATGGATGGGCAACTTGTAAATGTCACATTAATACGTAGTTGGCACATGATATATCATTATTTCGTTTACTTGGATGATAAAAGTGTGTCACTCTAATGAGGACGGGTGTAGCTTTAGTAAGATTAATTACAGATATTTACTATGATTTTTATATTTAAGTATAATATAATTCGTTCTTAGATTTAGGCGAATATTCCTCTCTCTTTCTCTTTCTCTCCCGTGACAATAATTGCTGTAAATTCGACACGTCGGGAAAAATTGAATTTATCCGAGATTACATCAATTATAAGATCAATTATAAGAGAATTTTATAGTCAAAATTGAAATATCTGTGAAGTAATCCGAAAAGATAGTATTATTGCTATATTATTAAAAAAAAATAGTATATGCTATTATCATTATACCTTCATATATGAGGAGTTGAACTAAAGTTATTACATATTGTTTGGGCCAGTTTCTAAGAGTCTAAAGCAAATAATAAATTGTGACCTTTCCTTTACTTTAGCTTTTTCCCTTAAAATTCTTCCTTACCATTTTCGTGGGAAAGTATACGCATATTATATTATTGTGTATTTTTTCAATAGCTTATTTTACTACATACAAAAAGTTTAATATGTAAATAATGATAAGAAAGAGATAGAAATCGAATTACACTAGAAGCGAATTCTTGGATCGGAAAATCCGGACTTTCTTTTATAACTCAGAATTTTTCTTTTTACTTATACAAAGTTTAATCGCGTACCAACTCAATTTCATTAAATACTCTTCGTTCGGAATCTTTTAACAAAATAATATTATAAGAGAGCTTGGGATCTGCGATCACTGGTCACTTCATACAATTATATTTATTCATTTTTTTCAACCAATACTTTTACTGCAATTCAGTTTTAGGGTATTCGTATCTTTCTTCAGTCTATACCTAACTTCGAACTTTGCACTGATTCTTCTTCTGGTTTTCTCATATACCGGCAAGGGTAGTAGACAAACTATACTAGAATATAACCTTGAGACAGTGACATCCACCAGGGCTTGCCAAATAAGGGGGTTCAAGGAGACTCCATTGGCTTGCAAGAGTGCCGAAATATCGGGTGCTTTTAAAGAAAAGTGAAAAATATTGAAAATATTTTATTACACAATATAAATTAAGTGTATACAAATATGTAGCTATAGATGACTGATATTCTAAAAGTTAATATCTAATTATAATATTATGTGTTCCAAAAACTTGAATGGATGGAACCTTCATTCAATTTTCACTTTTTTTTCCTTTTAGCCTTCAATTACTTAATTTTATATTGTCTTCTTGATAAATTAAAAAATAATCTATAATATTTATTATAGTAATAAAAGTTTTAATATTGTTCTTACAAAAATCTAAATAAATCCGTGAAAAGAATCCGAAAAAATCTTTCTTAATTAAACTATGTGACTGTAGGGAGTCTTTTAGGCTCAGAGTTTTGGTTAGGCTTTGATCATTCATTAAAATCTTTTTTTTTTTTTGCGGGTAGACACATAAGAGTATAGACGTGATTTAATAGCTCCACAATATTTAATAATTTAAAAATAATTATAGTACATATGTATTAAAGTTTACATTACCAGTGCTTAAGTTGACTGTAAACTCACTTTCACACAAACTCTCCTCATTGAATTATGGACTCCCCAATTGAGCAGCTAGTGAAGAGCATGGAGGAACTATCATCTATGTTTAATACAAGAATGGTTGAGTTTGAGAAAAACTTGCAACCACCTGGTTCCACTGCTTCTAATCCTACGGTGAAAGCCTTGGCCGTAGAATTTTATACTTTCAAGACATTCATATGGAAGTCTCTCGGCATACTGAAATCTCAGGTGGAGCTTGTTGCCCTTGGTTTGGATCGGTTGGAGACTCAATCACGAAGGAAGGCTCTTCTCTTTCATGGCATTAAAGAAGATAAGGATGAAGATGTCTTGAAGAAGATCATGTATGTGTTAACCAGCCAAATGAAGTTGTCAGACTCAAAGCCAGATTCAATTGAATCCTGCCACAGGTTAGGTGTAAAGAGGGAATCCGCCAGGCCCATTCTTGTGCGGTTCACGAATATGCAAGCACGTTCCACAGCATGGAAGGCTAAAACTTCTTTGAAAGGCACTAAAACCACTGTAACTGAGTTTTTAACAAAGTCTCGACAAGATGTGTTTGTTGCCGCTCGTGGTCACTTTGGGATGAAGAAGTGCTGGTCTGCAGATGGTGTAATAGTAATTCTTCTCCCTGATAAATCCCGAAAAAAAGTTACTTCCATGTCCGAGCTCAAAAAGTTGATGGCACAACATAGTAAAACTGACAATAACTAGCACGGTTGTATTTGTTTATAACTTTTTAATATGGTCGGTTTATAGTGTGTATGTGAATTATTGTGACAGAATATAATTTTGTACGCAGGGTATCCACAATATTAAAATTATTTTCGTTACTTTTTGCATTCAAAACACATTATTTTTCTAAATTGTTAGTCTATCAACTGTCAAGTGTAATAAGTGTATGTCAATTGTCAATTGTCATATTCACAGATGCAAAATTATGTCTTCATCTAACGTTCCATATTTGTTATTCTGAGTTTTAATTTTTAAACGCTGTTCAATCTTCTTATCACTGTTTTGTTTCTTTTTGTCTTTTTTTTTAACAATATTTAAACATGTTTTTTTTTTCTCTTACAGTCAACTTATGCATGAGTATAGAATAATATTATTCCTATTTTTTTTGTTGCTAGTTTTTTTTTGATATATATTTCTTTATTATATATATATTTTAATATATATATTTTTTTCTTTTTATATTTATATTTTAGGTAATAATTATAATTAAGTATTATGTGCGATAACGAATATTTTTCTTGTTCTTCTTCAGATGATTTTGAAAGTGCTGAAAATAGTTTAAACACTTCTTTTTCGGATGAAGGTACACTCGATGAAAAACTTTTAAAGGTATTTCCAAATAATTCTAATTTCCTTACCTTAGTGCATATTAACGCGCAGAGCATTCCTGCTCACTATTCAGATCTTCTTACATCTTTTAGTACCGGCGTAGTCGATTGTATCCTTGTGTCTGAAACCTGGCTTAAACCCTCACTCCCATCGACTAATTATTCTCTTCCAGGATATAAGTTTTTTCGGAATGACCGCACTGGTCAGGGTGGTGGTGGCGTCGGAATTTACCTACGCAGCAATATTCCCGCCTGTGTTGTTACCCACTCCATCTCACTCTCAACGGGCTCTCTTGAATATCTCTTTTTGGAATTGGTAATTCACCACAAAAAAATTCTTCTTGGTGTTTTGTATTGTCCTAGCGACAAAATTAATTATTTTCAGGAATTAGGAGATATCCTTGAGGGCCTTGTTCCTTGTTATGATCATGTAATTTACATGGGCGATCTAAATACGTGTTTATTAAAAAATGACTCCAGGACTGAAGCATTAAATGACTTAAACACCTCAGTCAATTTGCACATTCTCCCTTTGAACTCACCCACTCATTACTTTCCTAATTGTCGCCCATCTCTCATAGATATAATCTCTGTCTCTCAACCTACTCTCACTGTTTCACATGGTCAAATGACTGCACCCTTCTCACACCACGATTTAATTTACCTCGCTTATAAATTGCGTCCTCCTAAGGTGAGAGGCAAGGTTATACTTCAGCGCAATTTTAAGCATATGGATCTGGATCGTTTGAGAGAGGATGCTAGGAATATTGACTGGTTATCAATACTGTCAGTAAATAACATCGATAGCATGGTTGACTCTTTAACTACTGAGCTGATTAGGTTGTATGACAAGCACGCTCCAGTCAGGCCAGTACGAATGAAACACGCTCCCGCTCCATGGCTATCACCTGCGATCAAAAGGACTATGGCCAAGCGTGATAAAGCCAAATCTAGGAATAAAAAGCATCCATCTGCCGAGAATCTTAATACATACAAGAAATTACGTAACATCTGCAACAGAATGTGTAGGGATGCCAAACGCCGCTATATCCACTCAACGATTCGGGATCTTTGTCAAGCGCAAGTTTGGAGATTTCTATTGTCACTGGGTGTGGGCAAGGCCTCAGAAACTTGTCAAAGTTCTGTGGATCTCAATTCTTTAAACTATCACTTTACCACTCCACCCATCACTGTAGATTCGCATACAAAAACTGAAACTCTTTCATTCTTATCGAACCTTTCCCCCCCTGACATACCATCATTCGTTTTTGAAACAGTCACAGTAGATGATATAAAGAAGTGTGTCCGCTCTATTTCCACAAAAGCCATTGGTAGTGACGACCTCAGCCTTGACATGGTTCTTCCGGTACTGGAGGATATTGCACCTGTGATCACTCACATTATTAATTTCTCATTCACACGCAATGTCTTCCCGTCATCATGGAAGAAAGCCTTCGTCATACCCCTACCTAAATCCCCGAATCCTACGTGCCTCACTCAATACCGTCCTATATCTATCCTTCCTATCCTATCTAAAGTCATAGAATCATTGGCGCATAATCAACTTTACTCCTATCTATCCCACAATAACCTCTTATGTCCCTATCAATCCGGTTTCCGCACCTCCCACAGCACAGTTGGTGCACTGCTGAATATCACGGAGGATATTCGTGGTGCTATGGATAAAACCAAGCTCACCGTGATGGTCTTACTTGATTTTAGCAGTGCTTTCAACTCTGTTGACCTTGACATCCTTATTGAAACTCTTCGTGCGGTCAACATTTCTACTACTGTTATAGACTGGTTTCACTCTTATCTCTTCGGACGCCAGCAGTGCGTGAAGACCAACGATGCATCATCGGATTGGCTTGATCTTACTGCTGGCGTACCTCAAGGCGGCGTACTTTCTCCCTTACTTTTTTCAATCTTTATTAATAACATATCAAAAGTCATTTCTTCTCCCTTCCATCTGTATGCAGATGATTTACAAATATATAGACACTGTGAGCTGACTGAGTTGCATGAAGCTATTGATGCATTGAATTCGGATCTTGTCCGGGTCCAAAAGTGGGCTGAGTCTTTCGGCCTTCTTGTGAATCCCTGCAAGTCACAATCCATAATTTTTGGCAGTAGTAGGCTGAGATGTAAAATCGATTGGACCTCAACACCTATAGTCCAGTTTTCTGGTGTTCCCATCCCCTACTGCAATAAAGTAAAAAATTTAGGTCTAATTATGGATTGTAACATGACCTGGGTGGCTCATGTCAACGAAGTCAGCAAACGAATGCATCACACTCTTCACTCTCTCAAGCGTCTCCAATTCTTCCTCCCCTTCACAACCAAGATTATGCTTGCTCAGTCCCTTCTTCTCCCCATACTCGACTACGCTGATGTGTGCTATTTGGATGTGACTGAGGAGCAACTTAACAAATTAGAGCGTCTTCAAAATCTAGCTATTCGTTTTATTTTTGGCTTGCGTAAGCATGATCATATATCAAACTTTCGTGCTCAACTTAAATGGCTCCCAATCCGACTTCGCCGTGATATGCACATCCTTTCGTTCCTCTTCAATATTCTTAATGACCCCAATGCTCCTTCATACCTTTGTTCTCGCTTCCAAGTTCTCCCTACTTCCTCACGTTCCAGACGGCTTTGCATCACTGCGATGCTTGACATACCCAAGAGCAACACAAAGTTCTCTTTACAATCTTTTTCGGTGTATGGCGCATCGCTCTGGAACAAACTCCCCAAAGATATCCAATCAAGTCCCTCCATAACTGCCTTTAAAAAGAAAATAAAACAGCACCTTCTCACCCAAGTTAATGCACAATTATATTAACTATTATTATTATGTAGTATATTATATAGATATGTATTTGTGTATGTAGTAGTATGTATATATGTTATGGTATATAGTATGTATAATATTTTATTATATATTTATATATATTTTATTTATTTAATTATTTATATTTGTGTAACTGCACTCTAGCCTGCTTTTTAATACTATCTCTCTTACTCAATTAGGTTGACTGGAAGAGATCTCTTCTAGAGATAAGTCCACCTTTGCTAACTAATATTATTGTCTCTTAATCACTGTATTTTACTTATAAGTGCAATAAAGAATAGTATAATAATATAAAATCAGGACAAATAATTTAATATGTAAGTATATAGAAGTTAGTCAACGCTAAAGTCACAAGCATATTTATCTTGAAATATTTAATAACTTATGTGTATCTATGGAAATTAAAAACAAAATACTATTAAGCGAGGTTTTTTCCTACAAATAAGCTTCCGTAAGAGACGTGCGTAGCATTAGTAACACGGGTTGAATTTAAAAATGTAAGAGGGTTAACAAGGGATTTACAAAAATTTAATGTCTAAGAAGGGTAAAAAAAATAAATAAAAACACATGTAAACCTTAAGCAATAACAATCTTTTATCAAAGGGTAATATTTAAATGACTGATTGTAATTTAAAATTTAAAGTTCAAAAAATTAAATAATATGAGATTTTTTTACTACAAAAATGTGTTAATTCATAATAACATAAACCTCAGTTTGTTTCTGGAAACTCTTTCGTCTTTGTTCAACTCAGAAATCTCAATCATATACAGAAAAATACATTTTCTGCCCTTGTTATGGATTGATTTTATTTTTGACAATCTATACATATAATAAAATTGTAACTAAGCCGAATCTGTACATTAAATATTTTTTGGAAAATCTTATTGAAATAGACCTTATTATCGATACAGAAGCCAAATCTATAGTTTTTAGAATTTTTGTCTGTCTGTCTGTCTGTCTGTCTGTCTGTCTGTCTGTCTGTCTGTTACCGCATCACGGGAAAACCACTGGACAGATTTCGATGAAATTTGGTATGATGTTAGCTGGATATCCGGGTCAACATATAGGATACTTTTTATTGCGGGAAAATATCTCATCTCTGAGCTAAACAATAAAACGTAACTAGGGACGAACCCGAGCGGAGCGAGGGTGAGTTGCTAGTCATATTATAATTTGGGAATATTATAAGCAATTATACAACAGCATCCATATGTAACATAAGTCATCGCATATATTATTTAATCAAAAAACATTTATTAGAACAGCGTCGTCCTCTCGTTCAGAATATCTTGCATTATTTAAGTGCAACCTCCTGTAAAAGTACTTGTCTTGACCCAGAAAAGAAAACGGGACTTTTCTCATAGTAAATATTTAACATAATCAATTTTAAACATGATACGTACAAAAATATTACACAATCTTATTTTACCTTACTTTAGTACTAATAAATGCCATATTTGGTATTCCTTCCTCTATTGTATTAGACTTTTTAATAAATTAGAGTTTATTAGTTAATTTTAACTATATATTAGCTACCAGGTTATTAAAACTGTGCTAACATTATTAATATGTGGGATATTATTTAAATAGGTTATTCTTAGGAAATATACGACGATATGACACTTAATACTAAAGTTAATTAAGCACACTAATTGTCTCAAATACTTTAATGATATAATTTCTGTAAAATTATTGATAAATATCGTAAGCCTGTAACCTTTGTTCGAGTGTATCATACTCGACAGAAGTGAGGAAAATCGCTTGACCTGAAGCTTATCTTAAGAGCTTGCGCTTAAGAGTTTCCACTTAAGCTTAAGTAAAATATATACTATACTATTTTATTTAATACTATCAAGTTGCAAAACACTAAGAAAAATTTTATCCAGATTTTAAAATTTAAGTTAGGATTTAAAATTATAACTAAAATCTTGAAAACATAATCCATAAAATTTCATGCAAATATGTCCAAGGAATAAAAAGTTTCATATAAACTTCTATCTCCTATTTCACCCCCTTGGGTATTGAATTTTGAAAAATCCTTCCTTATTGGATGCCTTCGTCATATGAGGAATACGTGTGTGAAATTTCAATTTTCTATCTTTAAGGGTCTGGCCTGTGCGTTGATACATCAATCAATCACTTTTGCCTTTTATATATATAGATTTGAAGAGATTGTTTGTATATTTTGCTAAGCTCTAGAACTATAAGCCTGTTTTGAAAAGTTCTTTTAACACTTTATAGCCTACTTATTGATAAAGATTGCCTAATATCATGATATGATGCTTAGGAACGGAATAATATTCAATAAATAAGCTATCTCAGCAAAACCGTGACAAAAGCCAGTGTACTTTATACATATATACTTACTAATTTAAAAATTGCTGATGATATATCGTTTTAAACATTTACATTAGATATATAATAACATATATTTTTTTTACATTTAAAAATATTTCTTGATAAATATAATTGAAAAAAAATTATGCATATTCTCGTCTTTATTAGTATTTCAAATTAATATTTTTTAATGTAATTCTTAATTAATTTTAACTTTTTAAATTACACATAGTTTAATAATGTGGCTTAAAATAATTAATATTTATTTTTCTTTATAGTTATAAATATAATAATGGCAACACTAAATATAGATTATTAATCAATAATTTTTTTTAAAAATTGTAATAATTATAATAATAACAGCTAAAATTATATAAATAATATTCCATATTCAAGTATAAAAGTAATTAAAATTATAAAAATGTTTTAAAATTAAAATTAACAAATATTGTAAGGTACTTTGGTGCCAATTTTCAAGTTTTTTGAATTCATTTTGTTATTTGTGGGTAGGCTGTCTGTAACAACTATAATATAATACCTTTGAGATATCTAACACCTTAGTCTCTCCCGTGACCATGATTGCTGTAAAGCAATCAAAACGTCGGGAACCAAAAATCAAAATAAATCCGCGAAAAAATCCGAAAAGATAGTTTTATTTACATATTCTCGTCTATTTTTTTTTATTAAATCTATATAGGAAATTTTATACATTAGCGATACTGAAAGTTATAATGATATTTTACTATTCTCAATCTTCTTCAGATTTTAATCACCTACTATGAAAGATAAAAAAAAAATATACATAAAAACTGTTTAAAAGATGAATATAAATTTAAAAATGTTCAATTCATAAGGCTTTTGGTAGAAAATAAATTAATTAAATAAAACTTTGCAAACGAGATTTCCTAGTGGCTTCATAAAATCCTATTAATTATAAATACCTTTTTAAATGAATAGCCCCTTATTATTGGTTTAATGAGAGCCCGGTTCTCGGATCGGACCGGTAATCGGATTTATATAACACGTGTAATGATATACTTGTTAATGCAACGTTATTTTCATTGTGATAAAAACAGGTTAATTTGAAGATACGTAAGCTTTATGAAAATCAGAAATAATTATATGAAAAGTTTAAAAAAAACTGGTCAAGTGAGAGTCGAACTCACACATAAAGGGTTCCGAACCTGTACAAGATAAAATATTATGCACTTTTTAGATAGTTTTTATTATTATTATTATTGTTAAAAAGACTGAACGCGCTGACGCATACCAACATAATCGTTTTTTTTAATTACATGGCGGCCATTTTGAAATTCATCATCTTGATTTTTTATTATTTGTTATTAAAACGGAAATAGAAATACACACTCTGTGAAAATTTCAACTCTCTACCTATTACGATTCATGAGATCCAGCTCGCTGACAAACAGACGGACGGACAGCGGAGGCTTACTAATAGGGTCCCATTTGCACCCTTCGAGTATGAAACACTAATAACAAATATATGAAGATCATAGATCTAATTTTGTTAAATAAAAACAACTACATATGTATATAGTAGAGTTATGCGGATATTTAAAAATGTTAACTCACACAGCTTACACTATTTATAAGAAATTTTATACAGCAGGTAGATAGTAGACTACTGTTTTGCTATCCTCGCAGAGCAAATAAAAGAAGAGTGACATTGACACTTTAGCTTATAGCCTATTCCCTACGTTCTCTCTGTATTCAGCCGGTCAAAACACCGCATTTTGCCAACCAGTGTTATCCATTTAAGCCAAAATGGTAGTAAACTGTAAGTTAAAACTTATACCGCCGAAACTTTTAATTCTTTTAATACTCTTGAGTTTTTATCAGTTTCTTTCGTAATAACCTTTAATTTCCTCTTATAATTAACGTGGGTTATATTTTATATATATTCCGAAATATTAAGAAAAGAGATTAAAATTTCTTCGTTATGGGACTATCATCGTATTTACTGTTTGTAGAGTTCTTCGGATATTGTGTGTTGCTCAAACACGCTTAAATCTTTCAACGGATCGGACGAAACTCGGTATTATAGACTATCTACTAACAAATAAAATATTTTATCCGGTAAAGTCACCTAGTGAAATAACAGTTTTAATTATATTGTGTATAATATTTTGTAATTTTATATACTTGTCAATAGATGGCGCTGCTCAAAATGTTTAAAAGAAAATAAACACTTCACGTGGGCGAAACGACTAGAATAAATGGTAAAATAAATACAATATATGTGCAAACATGACGGTATTTATGCCATTATAGCTAAACTATTCATGGAAATACCTTAATAAATAAAATGAAAATTATCTCTTTGAATAAATGTATTTATTCTTTTGCTACCTAAAAGTGGCACTTTCGCAAGCGCATATTATTTAGTTCGCAATCACTCAACATAATAAGTCCTCCTTTCTATGATGTACGAGCTTAACTGAATTAATGAATCAACTCAACTGATTAAAATAAAATTTAACTATCTTTAAGTCACAAATCAGGCTGAATTATAACCATTCTCAAGTGGCTACAATTCTCAAGTGATATTCTCGATTAGAAACAATGATTACTTTGTATTATGGGATAAGGCTGTACTCGTAATAGTATGTATAGGTTATAGGCATTACATATAACAGTTTTTAGGTTGAAATATACTGTACACTGCACAGTACTAGTTTATAAATCAAATAAGTCACGTTTACAAGGAAAGTTAGCGATAGTGGTGTCACAATGAGTTAACCCAGTCTCGACGAATTCAATTACTCTCTTTGGTTCCTTTGGATGACTTATGTGTCTACAGTCAAGAAAAATATTAATTTAGCATAGCAACATTTCTCAAAGTAATACTAAACTGAAGTCATAAGATTAATCTTACATTTTAAAAAATAACAATTCTTTAGTTGTTACCAATCGCTTCACAGGTAATTGTTTCGTAACGATTATTAACCTTTCGTGAACCACGTGCATAAATGTTACATCGCAAACCATGTGGGGTTTCTCAGACCCCAAGAATTATCAGAGCAAGGAATGTATAATTTGTGATTATTTGTTTATTTTATTATAAAATACTGTTTTTTGTCTATTTGAGCGTAATAATAAAACAAAACCGAGTAAAATAATCAATATTTTTAATCTTTTTTCAAAAAGGAACAAAACATAGTCATTTTTTGCAAACTAAAACTTAGCCTCTTCTTTGGGCTAACATCCACAATAAAAAAGTAATTAAACACTTATCATATATCTCAAATTTTCAAAATTTGTATTATAAGGCATGTAAAATTGACAAAATTAGCTTAATTTTGTCAGTCTTCATGAGGTCCAGGCTGATTATATTTAGTACAATTTTTGCAGTATAAGTGAGCATGCTCTAAGCCACTCTTTCCCAAAGTGGGCGATAACGCCCCCTTGTGGGCGCTGTAGGCCTAAAGGGGGGCGGTAAGAGACCCAAAGAAAAAATGGGGGCATTGTGTAGAGGCTTAGGGGGCGATTTGTAATTTCATGTAGCTAGGAGGACTCTTAGTAGGTGAAAAAATGGGGGCGCTAAAAAATAATTTATTGTCAAAGTGGGCAGTAGACAAAATAAGTTTGGGAACCCCTGCTCTAAGCATATAGGTATATCGCAGAGCTTACAACTGTATTTGGTTTTCCGATCTTTCTTGCTGTCACATTCTGAACACCTTATTTTAGATCTCGGCATTTTTGCTGGTGGTTCAGAAAATGTTTCACTGAGCAATTCATGTATGTAAGCACTTACGAGAATATTTCGGAATCCGTAGATTATCTTTGTGGTTTTTCAAATGTTCTTCAATCAAAGCCGTTCCCGAATTACGAACGAAGTTTCTTCTACGATCGGTTTTCCCTATTTCGATACTATTATTCAACATCTCTCATATCATCATCATAACCAGTCGGAACCCACATCTCCCTCGAAAGACAACCAACTTTTCATCTAATGTTAAGTACTCAAAAGGTGTATAAATGATAAATAATTCGAAATAAATACAAATATTCTAGAAATACTGCATTTCACAATAAAATTACTACTTACGTTTTAGACGACGTCCCGAACCACGTGGGGTCTGTGAGACCCGAACGCACTTTGCGCACGTGTATTTGTTACGTCGGCGACGCGATTATCAAACCACTATCACCAAGCGGTGTGGCAATGTCGCAACTCCAGCTACTTAAAGTGTCAAAAACGCCGAGCGATTTTTTAGAGATTTACAAGGATTTTTGTGTGACTGGGGTCTATTAAACCCCACATGGTTCACGGAAGGTTAATTACATTTTAACAGGTAATTAAAAAGTTATAATAATAATTTTAATAAATGTCACTATTTGATGTAATAAATACGAATATACTATCGTTAAGTAAGAATAAGGAAAATTAATGATACCGCTGCTAATAATATATGACTTTATAAGCAGTTATATTATAGTAAGCAGTTGTAACTATTGAAAATTGGATTTTGTTATATTTTCCATTTCCTTAACTACCTCGGTGTTGTAGTGGCTAGCATGTACAGTTGCATATCCGGACGTTCTGGGTTCAGGTCTCGGGTCGGGCCAAGTTTACTTATTGAGTGCCTGGGAGAGCACGTAAAGCCGTCGATCCTGCGCCTTAACTCTCATTGGTCATGTCGAGTAGTCGTCCCACCGGAGTATGAGGGCCGTCGTGGCCAAAAACGGTTAGAAGGGCTTAATACTATTATATTTTACAATTAATATGAAGTAGTTTAGCAAAATTCGAGTCAGCGCCATCTATCTCTCCTAGCAAAACATAATAGTCCAGAGAATAACCCGAATTAGTAACTATACCAGTAACTATTATCAATACTATATCTGATGTAATATCAGAAATTAATAATAATAAAATTAAGTCCAATGAAAATGAGGACTTAAGAGGTTTTACTTTCGTAATTAATGTAATTAATGAAAAAGCAAATTTCATTTTGTTTCAACATATAACCAAGCATTAGCTTGGCATTTCATTTTACCACCTACCCTACATTAGCACTCACAAAGTTTAATGCATAAATCTGCTACTAGCACCTGTAGTCTATTCTACTTTCTGACATAAAATAGTTAATAAACCAAAAATGAACCAGTTGGAGCAAGACTCATAAAATGTTATATGAGTACTTAGGTTACGATACTATAGATTTTATGGCATTAGATTATGTGTGTACCAGTAGTAAAACAAATGCGCCACTAAGTTATAAGTAAGAAAAATGCTAATAACTAGGCAAAATAAAATGATGAATTTTATATTTCAAGCTCTATTAAACTGAGTAAGAGAGAAAATAAAGCCGAAATACTATTCGTTTCTATATTTCTTTATAAGCATAGATAAGTCTCCGGAGTGCGCCTGTCCTTCTGCCTGTATATACATATGTGCGCGGTTATCTCGAAAACTACAAAAAAAATTTAAAAGGATTATATTTATAGATAGATTCCTATTTGAAATACAAAACATTATTTCATATGATTGTCATCACACGTACTTAACACATTTAAGACCGCTGCAATTTTGGAAACACTCCTATAAAATCATGAAAAATATGTGTTTTTACCGACTTCAAAAAGGAGGAGGTTTTAAATTCGATTGGTTTTTTTTATGTATGTACACCGATTCCGCGGAGATTTATGATCCGATTTACGTGATTCTTCTTTAGTTTGATGCGGAATAGTTGTCATTAGGTCCCATAAAAATTTAACATAATTCGGCCCAGTAGTATTTAACCAACTTCAAAAAGGAGGAGGTTCTCAATTCGATTGGTATTTTTTCATCATTTCTGTTCATATGTATATATTCTTTCAATCGTCCTTTTTCAATAACTGACATCTGCCTGTTACTTTTTATTCAGCTTTAAATGGGTAATTAGACCTACAATTTGCCTTTTACAATATGTCATTTGGTTTTACAGTTTAGGAGATAATGAAAAATAAAAGTTAATCGCGACATGCGCACAAATACTTGGGTTGTGATATACAAAAGAATACGCTAAATGAATAAAACCAATGGCATAATATGTTTTCATACAACATAAATGATGCCAAGTATATTACTGAAACAAAAATACTATAATATCTTAATCCTATAGACCATAATAACAGTGTTAGTAAATATATCCAGAATATTCGCTGTGTGCTCAGCGAAGCAAGAAATTTATGTGCATCCGCAGATATTAATCATAATATATTTGTTTCACGTTCACGCAAGAATATCGGGAACAGCTGAAAAATAGGAAAAAGGTCCTGGGAGTCCGGAGTATTTTTTCCTGATTTTTTTGTGGTACGTTATAATAGTGTTGTAGTTATATTTATAGGATATTTTAGGTCACTTTTGCCCGAATCGTCTAGTTGCTAGTGAAAATGCCATTGGAATAAATTCAGTCATATAAGCGTAATAATATACGTACATAGTGTAGCTATTTTGATATAAAGAACATACAATTTTTAGAATGTACAGTACGTTCTCTTTATTATCATTATTAGCAACAGAAAGTACAATAATTATAATTTATATAAAAACAGTGATAATATAATACTCGATTATGGTACTATTTTTATTATTCAAGTTTCAATTTTAAAGTTGAAAAAATTGAACACATCTCATTTTTGCAATCGACTTAAACACGCGGATCTCGATCAACATTATATTAAAAGTATTAATAATAGAGATCAAGGAAATCAAGAGGTTTTTCAGTTTTCTCCTCCTTTTGGAAAATCTTGTTTTAAAATTTACTTAAATCTATTATTTTCAATATTTTTTTTACATTCATAACATTTACAATTAGTAATTATATGACAATATTTACAAAACATACATTAAATTATGTATAAATTATACCATTTTCTATTTCATTCATCTATGTTAAACTAGCACAAATTTTCATAGCAGTTTGTAGAATAAAATCAATCTTTGTCAAGGTTAATGGTTCGGAACAAGAATATTTTATACCCCAGCTAAAGGAAAGTCGTCTATCAGAAACAGTTTTCCTGTGCCTTTTGTTGGTAAAAAACAAGGTGTTCTCAAAATGAAATCACGCGAGCGATTGCTTTTCTTTGATCGTGGCCATATATTGGGTTCTTTCACATAGCCAAAAAAGTTTTATAAGCTGCAACTTTTTTCATTGTCAGATAGTTTCATTAATTACACCGTAGAGAGAGAAAATGTACTTACTTTTGTCCCCGCTTTTGTGATATTATGTGTCCCTAATTAATGCTGCTATTTGTCCAGACAAAATTATAATAATAACCTGTTTGATCAATCTAACATAATATATATTAATCGTTCGCTCTAAACTAACACTTGATTTCATTCATCTAACATTTTTGATAATTGAAAGCTAACATTAATAATTACAGCAGCATCACAAGCAAGCAAGCTAACTCTTACATGGAACATCCATATTAATATTATAAATACCAAAGTAACTCTGTCTGTCTGTCTCCTTTTCACGCTTAATCCGCTGAACCGATTTAGACGAAGTTTGGCATGGAGATAGTTTGAGACCCTGGGAAGGACATAGGATAGTTTTTACCCCGGAAATCATTCTTTAAGAGGGTGAAAAGGTGGGTGGAACTTTGTATGGGGAACCAATCATTTATCAAGTAAGGGATATAAAACTCATCATACCTATGTATATGTATGTATGTATATATATATGTATATATATATATATATATATATATATATATATATATATATATATACATATATATGTAGACTTTATAGTCTATGTATTCCATACTAAGCGTCATAAAGTATCCAGGGACGAACCCGAGCGGAGCGAGGGTGAGTCGCTAGTTTTACATAAATGAATAATTGCTTTAGACCAATTTAACATCTGCGTCGGCCATTTAAGCGTCAAATACTATAATGAATTACATAGAATCTATTAATTATCTTCTGTATTATAGCTCGATGGATAACAATCGTACTGGACCGAAGAAAAAGCAACGCACAAGAATAACGCTTTCACATGCAGAAAAATTCATTAACCTTTATAGCTCAACCCAAGACCTATTCCTATTCGACCTTAAAGGATATATACCATAATACCAAATATCAAGGCATAATATGGTAATCAAATTCGAAATGGTCGTCTCAGTTAACTGACACGGCCTTCAATTTCTTACCTGACCTCTATACATGTAATATTATGTATTATTATGTATTTGATTGAAAACGATAAATTTTGCCATTTACCAATAAATTCAAGCAGCACTCGCTGGTGCTCGATATCGATAGGCCTACTAGTGACTAACCGAGATAAATGGACTTAAATTATTCTAAATCTTAATCTAATAGTAACTTGATCTTTGCTTAGTAAGTGTAATTTACTAATTGTTTCTTCGTCGCTTTCTAACGGCTTCCTCTATTTATATGATGGCATATGATAAGATCCTTAGTTCGAGTCTCAGGCGAGGCTAGAAATAAATCTAAATTAATAAAATAAATAATAAATATGTTGGGACACTAACACACAGTACCATCTAGTTGCATGGTAGGCTACGAGGCTTGTTTTATGGATCAAAGTTGATACACTACACATATATAACTTTAAATACATACATATTATAAATATGAATATCCATGACTGGAGTACAAACATTCGTGTTCATTACACAAATGAATGCCCCAAGCGGGACTCGACCTCGCGACCGCTGGCACAGCAAGTAGGGTCACTACAAACTGAGCGAAACGTGTCGTCGAATTTTTCTTCTATAAAAAAAATCTAGGAAACCCGGGTGTCAGGGCAAATACGTAAAGTCGATATATCTATCTTTCTCCAGTCGTTTTAGATTACGGCTTTATTGTCAAATATACCTATAAATGTACTATAGAGAGCGATAAATAATTAATTAATAAAAACTAATACTTTCTTAGATTTACGCGAATATTTGACATTTAAATAAAACTATCTTTTCGGATTTTAAAAACTACCTTATTACTTAATTCGAATAATAAAAACTACCTTAATGAAACAAACTATCAAATTAAATATTAAACTTTTTTAGTAGTTAGTGATATAATATCTATGTTATTATAAGTATAACACTTATTAAAGTTATATTAAAAAAAAATTAAAAAAATTATGACAGTAAAATTTTTACGATGCGCGCGCAAACCATGATGAAGTTAACTGAAAGCGACATGATGAAGTTAGCTACATTCCTTTTACAAACAGAGAGTTGTGACATACGGCATGAAATCTTTAGCTATTTTTGTTCTGTTACGCCAAAGAAGTATAACTTGTTACGTACGTACATAAATACACACACACGTTTTTTTATTTAAAAAATATGACTATGAAATGTTACCATTGTTATAAAATCTGATTATGTCTATGTTTTTACTTTACATAAGCGCTATGGACGCAAACATTAAAGTAAAAGCAGAATATCTGCTTCTTTTTTAATGCTGTAGAAGAGTTTTGACTTTTTTAAGCAGAGAATTATTACGTCAGTAATAATACATAGCATTTTGTTAATTTCGAGACCAGATTGCTTCAATGCAAAATATATCATTCTAAAATTAAATTATTATAACATAAATAAAACCCGAACCTTAACACTGCTAGAAGTCAATCACCGTCGTCTAGAGATGTTGGTTCGACTTCCAGATGTAGACTTTACAAAAATCAACTTAATAACTTATGGAGTTAAAAATTGTATTACTAGTATACTAATAGTATAAGTATACTAATATTATAAAGCTGAAGAGTTTCTTTGTTTGTTTGTTTGGTTGAACGCGCTAATTTCAGAAACTACTAATCCGATTTGAAAAATTCTTTTTGCGTTAGGTAGCCCGTTAACTGAGAAAGGCTATAGGTTATATATCATCCCGGAAAAATGTACGATACCCGTGGGATAGATTTGTTTTTGTCTAGCGACGAACCCGAAGCGCCCGCTAGTTTTTACCCGCTAGTACCCGTTACTCGCTAGTACCCGTTACTCGCTAGTGCCCGTTAGTACCCGCTAGTTTTTATATAAAACCAGCTGTTGGTAAAATGTACTAATATAATTTTGTATTTTTTATCATGGCTTAGACAAAAAAACATTATATTCAATACTATACCTACTAGATATTTACATTTAAAGCCACTTACGCATATAACTTTTTACGAATATTTTTTAAGTTACCAAAGGATTTGAACTTTCCTATGAAACTTAGTGAACATTGTTTCAAGCACACAAAGGGTTTTTTCAATGTTGCAATAAAGCTTACGCTCTTTGAGAGTAAAAACAATTTTCCGTAAAGCTCAAGTAAATGTTTAGAGAGATTTTTTAACCTTTTTACACAACACGTTCTCGACATACTAATTGGGTCCTGAGCAACACACGTTATGTAGTAGTGGTTGTTTTATCGCCTGCATTGAATACTAATTTATTTATATCTTATGATATAATTACAAGCTTTTATTCAGTTTCATCTGCCTCGGTCTGTGTAATGGAATTTTGCAAGTTAAGTTTGATCCACTTTCTAGTGTCTGATTGAGTTGAAATTTGGAACACTAGTTTGGTTCCCAATACAATGCACGATTATTAAAGCCGCCATTTTTAATCCAGTGGCGAAAGTTCCAAAATGGCTATTTATAACTTCCATAGTGACCCTTATGACATGGGCATCAAATGAAAAGGCTTGATGAGCGAAATACCTACAATAAGCAACGTGATGTCATTGTAAATCCAATATGGCGGTCGCTGTAAAATGGTGATTTATAATTCCCACATTTAAACCCCTATGATATGTGTGAGTATAGTGACGTCGTTGTAAATTGAATATGGGGGACGTCGCAAAATGGCGATTTATCATTACAAACTTTTATTTAGTTTTACTTAACCTGAAGTTTGTTTGTCTGTCTAAAATCAATCTTGCGAGTTAAATTTGACTAAACGTCATTTAAACCCAATATGGCGGACTTTCAAAGATGTTTTCTTATGCACCCCCATGTTATGGATATCAAATGAAAATATTTGCTGAGAGGAATACGAAAAAAAAGCTTTTATTAAAGTGCTCTAAAAATAAGAAAATGAACTTTAAATTAAATCAGTGCCAACAATTTATTACATTACCGAATTTATATGATATAAAAACTTGTCGCGAGGTTTACCTGCGTAGATAAAAAAGAATATAATGTTATAAAATCTCGCGACAAGCTTTTATATCATATAAATTGGGTAATGTAATAAATTCTTTAATTTAAAGATTATTTTCTTCTTTTTAGAGCATTTAAATAAAAGTTTGTTTAAAAAAATTCTTTTTACTATTAATTTATTAAGAGAAACTTATTTTGATTAGCAGTGAAATTTAATTACACTATATTTCTTATTTGTATTCAGCCCTTTTTAACGTCCCACTGCTGGGCACGGGCCTCCCTTCAATACGAGGGGGATTAGGCCATAGTCCACCACACTGGCCAAGTGCGGGTTAGCGGACTCCACACGTCTTTCGAAAACTTGCTAGGTTCTCTCAGACATGCAGGTTTCCTCACAATGTTTTCCTTCGCCATAAGACAAGTGGTAATCATGTTAGAAATGATTCGCACATGAAAATATCAGAGGTGCGAGACCCGGGATTTGAACCCGCTTCACTCTGTTTCCCAAGCGAGCGCGGTACCACTGGGCTACCACTGCCTATATCTCTTATTTATTTTATTTTTATTTTTGGGAAACATACAGTACAGTATTAAACCGTATGTAAACAATTTAGTTAGTCATTTTTTATATCTCCACATATTTGAATAATTAATTCAAAAAACTACTATTTATTCTGAATTTAATTATAACTTTTAATTTCTCGTTTAATTAGATAAGTAACTGCAAGCTAAAACTTTTTAATAAGAAATTTAATGTCGTAAAATCTTTTAAACAGCTAAAAGTGTTGAGTCCTAGAGATTGTGTAATAGAATTCTTCAAAGTTCGTTCCTCTTAAGGCTGGCGCTAGCATTAAGCTCTCAACTTAGTTGTTGTTACGACCGTTTAATGTACAAGAAGGCTAACTAAACTTATTTCACTTCACTCGGCACGTTAAAGAAAAAATGTTTTATATTTTAAAGTCATATGTGAGTCTAAATATTGTCTATATATGTGATTCAAACTAAAGCATTGTGTAAACGCAACCCGCCCCAAAACATATCACAATCGAAAATAGTAGCGTATTTAGCTGTTTATGCTACTATTCTCGATTTGTCCATTTGTTTCAATGAATTTTGTATACTATTATAGATAGAAAGGAAAAGAAACTCCAGTAATGTCTATTTTGCGCAGAAAATTACTAGACACACGTGTAACATGTGTGATGTTAACAACAAGATTTCCTTATTCATTGTTGGCACCAATAAAATATATAATAATAATAATAAATTTTATGTTAATTAAATAGTTAAATGTTTATGGATACTTTGATTGATAAATCTGTAATTAATCATTAATCATATATTAAGAATACGCCTATTAAAAATTATCTTTATCAATTAAATAGTTTATTAACTACAAATTGTGTGATTTTATTATAAAACTACCCTTTTGTTAGTTCATTTTAATAAAAATCTATTATTATTAAAGTTTATATGTAGTATAAAGTTAGTTTAGATGAAAATTATATTTGTTTTAAAAATAGATAAAAACAAATATTAGGATAAAAATGAAACACCATATTATTCATTATTTATATAACATTTTTTCACGTTTATGTTAGTCATTTATGTAAATAAAACACTTAAATTTTGAAGTAGCGGTATCAGGTCAACAAGTAAAATAACTGCGTAGCGTAATTTATCTCAGTCAGCCTCCAGGTACGCCATTTATATGAGGCAGAAGCGAGAAGAGGAGTAGCGATATTCGCATGCGTAGGATTTAGTGACAAATGTGCAAGGATGAAATGTTTCTAATATGTTTTGGCTTTTAGATAAATTACTAACGTTAAGAGTACTACGGTCCTTGTTTATTTAGCGTGAATATCTTATAAACTTTGAATAATTTGATTTATATTGATTGTAAAGCTTTTGGAAGAGGTGGTTTTATTTATACAATCATCAATATCCGTCAATACAGTAGTACATATATAAATTAATAAATATTTCACGAGATTCATATTAAATCTGTAAATGTGTCTTTACGTCGTAAGCTAAGCGTCGTCGTAGTAAAGTCGTTGTAGCGTCGTAGCACATCGTGATGTCTGGGTAACTCCTTCTTATCTGATCGTGTATATAATTCCTAATTTTGTTAAATGTTTATATTAATTAGACGTATTTCTGTAGTCTGCAACTAAAGCACTTTTCCCTATACAAGAATATAAAATAAATAAGTTTTATTAAAATTTAACGTATCGTGGTCTCGACAACACTGGATATCCGCACTTCTAGTAAGTTCCACAAGCAAAGCGTCCTTTACTCGTAAAAAGTACTATGTTATAAAATGTGATAGGTGCTCAAGAGTATAATGTCACCCGAGTGAATTTTAAACAATATTCGAGCTTTTATCAGGTCAAAATGGATTGACGATGCTCGTTATAGGTCTATATAATCACACCACTACTACATTTGCGATCTTAATTTTAAAAAAGAAATTAAAAAAAATAGTATGTATGTATGTATGTTTGTTACTTTACGCTAAAATGGCTGAACGAATTTGAATGATATTTAGTAAATAGATAGATATATAATATAGGCTACTTTTGGTAGTTAAATTTGACAAAGGGTTGCACTATCTGTATATCCATACTAATATTATAAAGCTGAAGAGTTTGTTTGTTTGTTTGTTTGTTTGTTTGTTTGTTTGTTTGGTTGAACGCGATAATCTCAGAAACTACTGGATGGAATTGAAAAATTCTTTTTGTGTTGGATAGTCCATTTATCGAGGAAGGCTTTAGGCTATATATCATTCCGGAAAAATGTACGGTTCCCGTGGGATAGTTGCCTTTGTCTAGAGACGAACCCGAAGCGAAGCGAGGGTGAGTCTCTATAATATTATAAACACCCAAGTGAAGCGAGGTTAAGTTGCTAATACGTATAAAAATAAAATATATCTTAATTAGAAATGTTATGGAATTTTAATGCTATCCACACTAATAGAGTTAGTTTTATTTCTATCAGGCGTTAATATTCTGTACATAATAGAATTAAGGTCTAACTGAACATATAATGGCAAGTTAATGGTCAATAACTGAGCGGCCTCTTCAGTTTATTGCCAGGCATTGCGCAGAGGAAATGTAAAATCTAATATTCACAATATGGACCTTAGAACGTGTAAGTAGAAGTTGCTTTATAATGGATCGTAACGAAATTAGCTAGAGTGCTGTACTAATAATAATTTAGAAATTTGGGTATGCTGCAAATTGAATTGAATATTTAAAATGTCCAACTTATACTATTTATTACTATTATCGGAAAATGTAATAGCTTTTGAAACCGTCAAAAGAATTATTCTGTAATTTATAATAATACGAGTAGGTCATAGAACATTTTTAAGAGAGTAAGTTTTGTAAAATTGTATTCAACTCTTTTCAACGTCCCACTGCTGGTTGCGGGTCTATCTTCAATGCGAGGCGAATCAGGTTTAAGTCGCCCAATGCGGGTTGACAGATTTCGCGTGTTTTTTTCGAAAACTTGCTTTCAGATATGCAGATTTCTTCATGTTTTTCCTCACCATAGGCAAGTGGTAATCATGTTGAAGCTCATGAGAATATCATGAAGTGAGACCCGGAATTCAAAACAGCCTTCGCCTGCCTGCCTGTTTCGTGAAATATCAAATTATATAACTTTTCTATATATTTTTATAATTTTTACGTTTTTTCAATTCACATTCATTAAGTATCTCAAGATTAACAAGAGTTAATGTATTCTATTGGAGATAAGATGTAGATAAATGAAAATACATGCTTAAGTAAAGTTTTTAGAATAACTGTAATAAATGTTCTAATAAATTTCTTTCCTAGAAGTAATATTTATTTTTCCTCTTCTTAATAATATAATTGTTACTGCGAAAATGTATTCATTGTTTAAATTTCATTATATCGTAGCAACAGAGAAAAAGGTCGAAGTGATAATTTGCATAAATACAGTTTGGCTGAAATAGAGATGGGTCAAGAATGTAGGCTGTTTTTTCAACGTGAAACATCACGCGTTGTGTATGTCTAATATATTTAAACGAGCAATTCTTGTATATTTATATATTTATTTATATCGGCGATCTCGGAAACGGCTCTCACGATTTCGCTGAAATTTGATATCTGTGGGTTTTCGAGGGCGAAAAATCGATCTAGATTAATCTTATGTCTGGGAAAACACGTGTTTTTGAGTTTTCATGCGGTTTTCTTTCACATTATTCTAGGTAAAATATGGTCGATAATTTCTTAAACTCAGGCATAAGCAATAAACATCGTGGTCAAGCGACCAAGGTGCAAGATTAACAATCACAGGTGTCCGAGTTCGAATCTCGATCGCAATGCTTTTACTTTTGTTTTTTTTTAATTTATTTAAAAAATACAATAGAACAAAAAAGAATTCCGAGCGAAGCTCGGTCACCCAGGTACTATAAATATATTCCAATATATGTGTGACGGAGGAAGATTTAGTTGCCATTTTCTGCTAGAATGTAAAACCTTATTATTGCTTAAAGTCACTATGTTATGTAGTTTAGTTTTTATTCCGAATTAATTTGAATATCAAGCAGAGGCTTCGTCTCGAGCGGGGTTAAGACGCCATCACGACATTCATTGGAGATTCGAGGTTTAGTAAAGTTAGTTGATCTTAGTGGATTATACAGAGTTATATTTTGATATTAAAGTTGGTAGTCGATGATCGACGTCTGAGGACCCGCTGCTCAAATAAATTATTTATACTGTTTCAAGTGTATAACATTGTGATTTTCCTCAATAAATTGTATTGAACATGGGATTCTTTATTATTTGAGCCCTCATAACGCCCACAAGATTAGTAACCACTACAGATGATGTTCGTAGAATATGGATAACGAAATATGTATAAAATAGAAGAGTTAATATCTGGAACTATCAGTCCGAGTAATAGGCTATCTAGCATCATACTATGGCCTTTAAGAGCGGAGTAATTACATACAAATAAACTACGGTGGTGGAGTCTTGGACAAGTGCAAGTAATAATGTATTGCGAGACATACTATACCTACGATAAACAGAATAGTTTTAGGGTTAGAACGAAGTAAAGTCCGGTGCCAAGAAACTAGGTAATAATTCGTATAATATTACAAGCCAAAAAATTAAAATATATTTACTTTCAAATACGTATAATGATGTAAAATAATTTGCCTATAAAGTTATTACATTTATGATAATAATTTTTATTTTACATTTAAATTTTCAATATTATAAACACAAAACTAAATTACGAATATTTGTAGATATAGTCGTTTCAAAGGAATTCAAAAATAATTAATTGCGTGCAAAGAATGAAATTATCAAGATAAATATGTCTATTGATAATTATCGAGATAATTAATTATCTGATAATTATCAAACAGATATAAACTTAGCCATCCTTGTGTAGGTATTGGTATTTGACTACTTACCTATCATAATTTACGTTAGAATAAATCATACATTTTTAAAAATCAAGGTAATATTTTTTTTTATAATTTTGACATACAAACTGGGAAATAAAAACTGAATAAATTAATGAGTGGAATATCATCTTCACCCTCCTCAACTGAACTCCTCCTCTTTTTTGAACTCTCTCAAGAATTCAGTTTGCTGATCGACAATTTGAAGAGTTGCAAATTAAATATTTTCGATTATATTTGTCAAAGATAATTATCAACATATACTTATCATGACAAATATCATGATAATTATCAATGATATTTATCGTTTGGCCCTGATTGCGTGCGTAATAGTAGATGAGGCGCGATATCGTGGTATTTGCAAGTCTGATAGTTTTTAAATTGCCTTTTAAATGTTGTTTCTATGGAAAAAGAAAATTGGAGAGATCATTGAAATATTTTTATGGATTTATTTACTCACCATACTCATCGAATATGATATGAACAATGAAATGAAACTATATATGACTAGCGACTCACCCTCGTTTCACTCGGGTTCGTCCCTAGGTACATTTTGACGTTTAGCAGTGCCTAGTAGTGGGACGTTAAAAAGGGCTGAATACACACAAAAGTGTAGTTATATGTTAATATTTTAAAGGCTACATTTATGAATATTGCGCTACGACGATTTATCAAACACAGCACGCTAACACGTTAAAGTTATCTTTCCATACTACAGCACTTTAAAGGAGCTATGATAAATGATGTCACAAGAGACCTATATGGTATGTACCAAACAGCATAATGATGCCATGAAAAATATGCTTTGCGAGAGTCATCCACAAAATATCACATTATTAATATGATTAATGGATTTTTCACTTGCAAGATTTATGTATATTTTCGTACATTCTCTTGTTCTGTTTTAAAAAAGATAATAAATTTGTATAAAAGTGATGTTTAGAATATATATTGTACAAGCTTGTACAAATTTATAAAAGTGAGAAATAAAAATAGTTAACTATTTTTTTCTTTCTCGCCGTTATATATCTTATAGGTGCAAAACTATGACCTTCTAAAATTCTTTTTAAGAAACATTTATTACGTTATGAATATCTTACTATAACTAGATACTTATTTCACTATTTCTCTTGTACAGTAGTGTATTATTAAGAACTTTGTGGAAAAATCTATTTTTCAAATTTTTAGCTAATATATAAGAATTCTTAGATAATTTGTTAAGTTTATTTCATTTATAAAATATAAGTATGTATATATGGTTGTCTGTTTTTTTTTCAACATATGCACTAGACATACTTAAACAATTCACTCGATTTTAATAAAACTTTGATTAGTTTTGTGGAACGCCACAAACACTGAAGCATTAAAAATAAGAGATTTTTTTCTTTCTCCTTTATATTTTGTATGTGTTAATATTGAAACATTCACGCGATGTACGAGTAGGTATACGTATGTTGAGTAATTTGAGAAAATATTTCATACGTGACTTTTTTGTTACACAGTTTCTGAATTACAAATGAGAACATAAATAAAAGAGAATGTTTTAGCGATATTAAATGTAAATAACTTCTAAAGAACACCTACCTACGTTCTCCCACTCAATCGCAATGCTGATTCTTTAGACGAAAAACGGGCCTTTTGTGACAGGTACAAGAGATAAGACAAGGTCTTTTAGAAAGTTGTTAGCACAGTGACTCTATGGACCAAGTATTTGTATTATGAATCGTATAAAGTAATAATTTTGAACAAAGGAGGTCTTCTAACCATAGAACTAAAATGATACAAAAACTATGGTACCTAATCAAAAAATCTACCAAGATTACAAAATTAAATAGTCGGATTTACACTCAAACAATATTGAACTGTGTTTTATTTTTTTATTAATTAATCGTAATGGCGCACATTAATGCTTTTACTGAAATACCAATACTATCAAATATATTATTTTATAAAAAAAAACCTCTTCAATTATTTTTAACAAAAACTTCAAAGCTTTGAAAAATGCTCTTACATTTTTACTATTTAAAGAACACGAGTTTGTATTTCAAAATATTAATTATTTTTTAAATAATATAATGGCTTAAATTGTAAAGTAAAATTTTAAACACAGGAAAGTTTAATAAAGGTCTAGACTAGGAATAAAAATTAAAATTATTTTAATATTCGTAGGCGAGCTAAATAACTTCTATTTATAAGAAAGTTAAAAATAATACCGATGATACCTTACAGTGAGTGTTATGTGATTTATTGGAAGAATTATCTATCTACTTAAATGAAAACTAAAATACATTATTATTTTTTCAGAATTTTAGTTTTCCAAAATATTTTTTAATCCAAAATAATTATTATAAAATTTAATACAACTTATTTATGTACAAAACATTTTTAAATCAGATAAATAGTTCACGAGTTACAGCGTAATTTCACTAATTTAAAATCACAAAAAAGGCAACAACGAATATTGGTTTGAGATAGACATACATTGTGTATATAGGTATACATACATATTATATTACATTTGTAAGAACAAGACAATCTAACGTATGTATAGTTTAAATAAGATGACGTATGCATTCTGGCGTATCGTTTCACGTAGCGTTTGTTAGGTACATTAACATCAGGTTAAAAAATGTTTAAAAATTAAAAAAAAAATATTTAAAGTTACATTGAAATTCAAAGTTACCCAAGTTGACTCTACTTACGTACGTAGATTAAGTTATGTGCCTACTTTTGATACCCACTATCTGTACACCGCCCTACGCCCAAGTTAGCAAACACGCCTTCGTTCTTAAGTGCATAATCCTCCAAATGTCAGCTAAACTAAAATAACGTAGGTTAAGTTCCTTGAGATCGCGGATTGAATTTTAAATATTCTTATTAATATTTTAAACTAGCGACTCACGCTTTTTTACGGCACGTTTTTACGGTTAGCATAGAATAAACTACATAGGTATTGAAAATATCCTTTACTTGAGAAATGATTCCCCATACAAACTTTCATCGCTATTTTCACCCCCCTTAGGGGATAGTTTTTGGGATAAAAACTAGTCTATGTCCTTCCTAGGGTCTTAATCTATCTTCATACCAAATATCATCGAAATCAGTTAAGCGGATTAAGCGTGAAAAGGTAACAGACAAACAGACAGACAGAGTTACATTCGCATTTATATATTAGTATGGATGTGTCTCATAAAACATGTATAAAACTTTTTTTAATATATCTGCTTTAAATGTAGCTTTATACAAAAATTCAAAGTGTCGACTTGCGAAACATCTGAAACGGGAATTGTCTCATGTGAGGATAGAGGTAATGTCTTTCTTAAAGCTGTATTTATTCAGTACCTATTATAATATAACGTGCATAGTTTACTGCTGTAAAATGAAAAGCTTTCATATAATATTATATCCTATGACCATTTTTAGGTTAAAATATTAATTATCTATTATCCTCTAATAACTTTTGAATATTATACGTACTTGTATCCATTAATATATTAGAGTAGGCATAAATAAACAATATTAATGATAACTTTTTGACATTTTTGTTACTATTCTATTTAAAAATGTACATATGTAGTTTAAAGAATTTTGTATGATGAGTTTTTTTTCTTGCAAATATCATTAAGGCATATTAGGGCACAATCTGTAGGTAACAGTGGCTGATAGTATACATCTTTTATCAAATAAACTAAGTAAGCTCAAAATTATAATTTAAAACGTAATTAATCGAACTACTTATTATATTACATGTGGTAGTTTGTACTCTTCAAGAAAACTGAAACGGCTGGGAAGATTTGGATGAAATTTAATGCACAGACTAACTAGAGTAACATATAGGGTACCGTTTGGCACCAAACGTACACACCCGAGTGAAGCAAGGATAAGTCGCAAGTTACAAAACAAATCTCTACAGACTTTAAGGTATAAAATGAAGACGATATTTAGTTGATTGTGAATATTTTTGTTTAACATCATGTTTCAGTTTAACAAATGTAAACTTAATCCTTATTGTTTGTTAGCGGCTTTACAAATGCAACTAATTACAGAAAATGGCGTGGTTCGTATATTCTGCTAATTTACATTTTAATGTGGCCGTCGGGTTAAAGCGTAGTTCCCTCTGCTAGCGAACATTCGGTTTGGTAAATGCTACATATTTAGAATTCAGCCTACGATTAAACTTATATTATATCTTTCTACATATTGACTTCATTTAATTTTTAAGTAGATTATTATTTACTTAATATAGGTATGTATCAAATTAAGAGTTTGTTGGTTAGTTTGGTTGAGCGCAATTATCTCTGGAATTAAACGTACGAATTAGAAAAATGTAAGACGAGATTTAGTGTTTCCTGTGACCATTATATCTGTAAAGCATTCGAAACGTCGGGACTCGGCTACCAAAAATCTAAAAATATCCGCGAAAAAACAGTTTTATTTAAAAAGTCAAATTCGCGTAAATCTAAGAAAGTTTTTTTATTTACACACTGTCAATATTTAAACATAACTTTAACAGCATCAGCATCATAATGACATCATAACGTTTCAACAAAATGTTTCGTGGTTAACTTTTTAGGTGTTTGTATTAAAAATTTAGTTAGAGATTTCGAGCTTTTCCGCAACGTCCATATTTAAAGGAGGTATTACCTTTACCATCATGCACAAACTGGTAACTACAGTTTGCAAAACGTGTTATAAAATATGCAAATGCTGTTTCATTTAGCTCTACCAATGTTTTGTGAATTGAAATACAAACATAACGTCTGTCATTTGTAATTCTAGTTCGAATAGAATTGTCGCCAATAAGCTATAATGTGTTTGCGGAAATTGTATAGAACTTTAAAAAAATAAACAAGAAGTCATATTTTTTAAGTACTACAAAAAATCTTCTTTATTAATATCTTTCATTTAGTAATAAACGACAATTAATATTAATTTATGATAAAATAAATAATGAATATACCGTTGTATATAATATATTTTGTAAACGAAGATTACCACTGACATTATATTACAAATTGTATTGTACTCAGCCTAGGGTTTTCGCGTACCCGACTTTTTTTAATACCCGGATATCGGGTATTATTTTTTCATATACCCTTGTATACCCGGATACCCGATTATTTGCAATTTTTGCAGAAAAAGAGACAATTTTCTTATAATCATGTTTTATTTTATTATGAAAGAGTGAAGTATGTCAATAAGTCTCCTTAACTTATAATACAACAATCAGTCATATAGTTAAACAGTCTTGTCCTCATTAACTAATTAAAAAGTATAATAACTTTTTACTACATTAAATTCTGTCATACAATAACAAAAGTATAACTAAATAATCCGGAGATGGAAAAAGCTCTTTCACTGTCAGTTGATGTTGGTTTCACGTATAATAGAGCCTTACAAAGCAGCTCTAAATTTTGATAGTATGCTATATTTATAGCTTTCTTTAACTTTGTTTCAATTGATATAGCCAATTCATTTTTGGAACCCACGTTACTGAGTAGCAAATTGTCGTCGGAGTCGTCGTTTTGCTGAACTAAATTTTCACCACCTTTGTGCCAGCAAAAAGACAGTCAAACAGTACCTCGGCATATTTTATAATTAAATTTTTGGAAGCAGTTTCCAAGATTCACGAGGAAAAACTTTCCGGATTATGTAAATATTTGATAAGTGAAAATAAACGTACACCTCTTCTTTCTTTGACTCTTTGATCGAGGGCTGCGTAAAGTTCATCAGATAAGCAGTACGTTTTACAAGAATTTAGATGAATTCTTTGATCAAAGTGGGTACCCGGGTACCCGGATCTGACAATGAAATAGTACCCGGGTATTAAAATTTTCATACACCCGGGTATACCCGGATTCGGATACCCGGGTAGAAAACCCTAATTCAGCCCTTTTTAATGTCCCACTGCTGGGCACGGGCATCCCTTTAATACGGGGGGGATCAGGTCCTAATACACAGAATATATTACAAATACAGATATAATAATGAAATCACTGCGATACTATAAAACTACTAGCTTGACTTGCGGCTTGGCTCGCGTTCAATCCACAAAAAAAACTCTTATGTTTTATTTTTTTATTATATAGCGACTTACCCTCGCTTCGCTGGGGTTCATCCGTATGTATTTATATAATATTAAAATATCTAGATTTTAAAAAGGGGGGGGGGGATTATAGGGGTAAAAAATTCTTTACGACCTATTCTTATACCTGCCAAATATACAAAAAAATCATTAAAATAGGTCCAGCCGTTTCGGAGGAGTGCGACCACAAACACTACGACACGACATTTTTATATATTAGATTAGTATATTAGTATTTCCCGCGGCTTCGCTCACGTTCAGATGATACCAATACATATACCAATTTCATTACGCACCGCATGATTGATAAACAATGGCGGTGATTGACAATGCCACAAAGGTTCCTCCGTTAATTTCACATTTGATTTAGTAATTGCACTTTTTGTTTTATCAACAATATTTATAGTATGTCTATACTTTTGTTTTGTTTAATTGTTTAGTTTTCTCAAACTACTGAAATAATTTTAATAACTTATTAAGTAATAGACAGCTATTGATTAATTTATATTTAGCAGATTATTTAAATTACATAATAGTAACAATTCCTAATGTTAATTTATCGCGAAACAGGGATGGGTTAGCGCTAGTTTCTAGCGCTAGTAATCTTTTCCGCAATGATTTTCAAAAGAAGAAAAAGTTCCGGAAGTACATAACTGAGGTGAATAATAAATAATTCTAAGCAAATGCTTTTTATTATTTCATATGGCTCGGCTAATATGTTTAAAGCATTTTATTGCGTTCTTTTCGGTTCGGCTTAGTTAGAATTTTATTATATGTATAGACTAGCAGAACCCGCGGCTTCGCCCGCGATTAAACTACGAAAAAAATTTTTTTTCGCAATGTATACTTTTTAATATTTCTTATAAATTCTTATAGACGTTTTAATATTTCTTATAGATATATGGAAAACAATTTTAATTAACTCAAAATATCCAGTATCTCAAAAGATGTTAAGTGTATAATCTGTAAATAATTTTACACTTTAGGTATTTAGCAATCTCCACTCCCTGTATTTATTGCACTACCTGTATTTCTACTCCAGCTTGCCAAATTTAGAAGAAGTGAGTACAATGATACAATCATACATACAATGTTTCCGACTTTAGAATCATGTAACACGACTAATATGGGTTTTTAATTAACATACTAACAGGCTAACATCTACGTTATTTTTAAAGACCCAATGTTAAAAGTACACCTGAAGCTTAGCTACAGTCTTCCTCCTTCTCCTTCTTTTTTAAGTTACATATATGAGGTGCCATTCTTATTTGTTGTAGCTTTTTGCCCGCGGCTACGCTCGTGTGACTGAAAAATTTGCTCAGTTTTAATTTCCATTGAATTTATATGTTGTCATATCAATTTTTTAATATTATATCTAGCGTAAAGCTTTAGATTCATTTAAGTTAGTCTAGTTTTCATTATAAAGGTAAATACCATTTTTCGTGCATCAATTACAGAGTTTCATACAAACTTTCATCCCCTATTTGACAGCCTTATGGAATGAAAATCAAAAAATGCTAAAATACGTATTTATTTAATTGTATTGAAGAGCATAAATACCAAGTTTCAAGTTATTCTGACCATAAATAATCGTTTGCCCATACAAACTTTATGACCCCCTTTTAACGTTTTAGGGGATGAATTTCGAAAAAACTCTATTACATATATTTTTTATTTTTCACTTTAAAGCTTTTTACCACTTTCCGTGCATTTCGCTTTAAGAATGACAGAGTTTCATACAATCTTTTATCCCCTACTTTACCCCCTTAGGGGATGAATTTTGAAAAATCCTTTCTTAGCGGATGCCTACATTGTATAATAAATATGTTCTCCAAATTTGACGTTTCTACGACCAGCGGTTTAGGCTGTGCGTTGATCGATCAGTCAGTCAGGACAAAGCATTTTATGTATATATAGATTATCCACAGTACAAATAGTAATGATATATAGAAGAAAGAAATAAAACATTTTTGTTTCTTAAATAGCATCTAGGTATATATTGTTTTATTTTGTGAAATATAATAAAAATATTTTAAATGTTTTGATTTTTCTCTTAAATAAACAACTTTTAATTTTCTTTAACTTAAAGATTTTATTTTAACGTTCACTTAAAACGAACGAACTTAAACGAACATTTAAAATTATCATACACCCAGGTTTTACCCAAGTCTGTTAAAGGAAAGATTACACAGTCCTTATCGCAAGAAAACAAGGACGATGTTTAATTCCCTAACTCCTGCATTTACATGAATGCTTTACACTCAGCTTATTCGATTACAGAATTTACATAAGGTTTGTTTACATAACATGTAGTATAAATATAGTCCATAGGTATCTTTCCGTACATAAAACAAAATTGTAACATCAATAAAGTTCAATCAATAATGTTTCGACGACACGTTAGGCTCGGTTTGTAATGTTGCAGTGCCAGTGATAGTGGGTTCGAGTCCCGCTGGGGGCATTTATTTGTGTGATTAGCAGAGATTTTTGTATTCCTTAGTCATATAAAAAAAGGAAATAAAGTATAAAACACTATATTTGGTTCACTGTATATGTTTTTAAATTTATAGTTGTTTTAAAAGTTTCAAATGGTGTTTCAAATGCATCAGATTGTTGGCCCATAAGTTACACGTAAAAGGGCGGGGATAGCTTTTATTTATCTAACTTCAAACAAAAAACAGTAAAGTAATTTCATTTGCCCGAATTGGTTTGGTTCCACAATCGATTTACTAAAGGCATTTCATTTAAATTTAACGGTTTAAAATTATAGTTTGAGCTTATCCTACTATATAATGATAGCATAGCGTGGTAACAAAAACGAGTAAATTATGCTAACCAATACATATAATAAAATTCTAACTGAGTCGAATCTCTACATTAAATATTTTTTGGAAAATCTTATTGCAATAGTCATTATCAACGATACAGAGGCCAAATCTTTAGTTTTTAGAATTTTTGTCTGTCTGTCTCTCTGTCTGTTATCGCATCACGGAAAATCCACTGGAGGGATTTTAATAAAAAAAATTATGATGTTAGCAGGTTATCCGGGTCAACATATAGGATACTTTTTACTGCAAGAAAATATCTCTTCTCTGAGAAATCTAAACTAAACGGTAAAAAGTAAGTAGGGACGAACCCAAGCGGAGCGAGGGTGAGTCACTAGTATAATTATATATTATTATTTTTAATTATTATACGCGTTATAATTTATCAACCAACTTCACAAACATAACATTATTTGCCACAGTTTAATAAGTAAAAACACTTCCTTTGAGTAGTACGTAGGACTTTACTAAATATTAAACTTATTTGATTTACTGCATGCATTAAGACGAGTAAAGTGCTTACATTACTTGCATTAAATTACCCATATAGCAACTTTTAGTTTTATCTATGCCCTATTTCGAGTCTAACAGTGTAGTGCAATTTGTGTTTACTTTATCTACTACATGGCGTGATAGCTTTTTAAATTTTAGCTTTTCATAATTGTATATGAATGATACTACGGATACTAGTATACGCGTTTAGTCCTGTAGTGTCATTTTATACATGTGGGGTATGCAAATAGGGCTTGCAATTTTTTACCAACTCCATAAAAGGCCCACTCCCCATCCCTCCTCTCTCCTCCCTCCCTTTCCTGAAAGGCCGGCAACGCATCTGCAAGCCCTACAGTGTTGCAGATGTCCATGGGTGGAGGTGATCACTTTCCATCAGGTGAGCCTCTTGCCCGTTTGCCCCCTTTGTCCCATAAAAAAAATAAAACATAAAAAGGTGTCCTTATCTTGAATGAACTTTTTTTGTGTGCATCTTATGTGATATAATCTCCGATGAAAAGTGATATGGGTTAAAAATGGTTTAAAATATATGTAGCTTAGGATGGTCTCATAATCCTCCATAACGTGCAATCACCTTTTCGTGTGTTGGGGTTCATTATCCAAGAAACGCGCAGAAAGGTGGGCAAGCGATCCTGCGACGCCCCATTATGCACCTGATGTCTTCAGGTGGTATGCGTAAATGCATTTTCCCAACGTTAAAAAAAAGAGGATGGTCCCATAATATAAGCAAGATAAAATTTCACCTCGAACAATAAGATTGGAATTAGTCGGCTAAGCTTGTCTGTGTGTGTGAAATATTTTCTACTGTACTTTGAAACGGCTGGACAGATTTTAATGAAATTTAGTTCATAGATGTATGACCTGGAGTACATAAGCTACTGTTAGATTAGACCTAGGGAGGGACCCGAGCACAGTAAAAGTGCTAGTTACAAATAATCTGTGTACTTTTTAGTAAAAAAGTAAATATTATTTTCAAAAAAATATAAAAAATGCTTGAAATATTTTAAAACTAAAATCTTCGTACAGCTTGTAATAGACCAATTACGAAATAAAATTGTCGAGGTCAAGGAGAAATGAATGAAATATGCTTTAATTATTATCATTTTTTAACAAAGAAAAAACACGAGACGAATTTTAAATAAGGTCATATTTTAAGGAGTTTCTACTAAATTAACAATTTTTATATTTAAATTTTAAGCATTTTTCTTAAGAGTATATTTTTTTACGATCACTCTTATGTTGTTGACAGGTAGAATATTAGTTATCCATACCTCATTAAGATTTTCCCTTATATCGACACAATGCCACAATGACACAAATATTTAGTTATTATTTTAAAATGCGTTATTGTATTCTATAGTACCTTAGTAAAGCAAACATTGTGGAGTTTTTATAAAGATTTATTTTTTGCTGAATGTAAAGCATAATGTGCAAGATATTGTTAAAAGTTTTTATAACCGTAAGCTGATTAAAAACGTTGTAGTTTGAAACATCAAAAAATATTTTGTGATAAAGCAAAGTCATAATGTTTAATACTTTTATTTTACAAAAGTAAAAACTGTTCTCAGAACTCACTTTGTACGTAGTTTAAATATTATTTTTTAAGTCCTAAAAATGAGAAATGTTTTTAAAATTTCATACAAAACAGCTTGTCCTTTAAGTAGTTGTACTTGTAATGTCGTTTAAAGTTGCGAATATTTTATACAAGAAGCGTTATTTGGTTTTGAAGTGAGAAAAAATCTCTGATAATCGTGTTGTGGAGATCGCAACCATATTGCAACTAAGGATCAAAAATCATTATTTGCCATACTAAATTTACAACTCTCTTTGAGCCCTAATGTACATTCAGCGTCTTTTTTGTACCGGATAAAAAAAGGTTACCTTAAAATGAGAATGAAAATAATATTATGCAGAAATTAATACATAATTATTAATTTTCATATATATGATCATAATAATCACCACTCAACAGTGGCGTCAATATTTAAAATTAATTTTAAAGTTAAAATTCCTGCATACGGGATACCATTATCCCCAAAAGAACCAAGGGATTTATATGGAAGTCCATTAATTTATGGGCATGGCATTAATATACAAAGGTTTTTGTATACGATAAGGGCATGGTTATTATTTTTCACAGCATTTACGATGTTTAAGCCCTGGCAAAATTTAGTACTTTGTCTAGAGTATAAGAAAAAATGTATGAAAATTTTGATTTACATATTATTTATAATAGTGGACGTTATAAAGTTTATTTAGCTTTCACACGGGTAAAGCCGGGATGACAAGCTAGTTTAAGAAAAGTATAAACTTGCAACGAGTGACCATTACTGCATTGAATTGAACTGTGCCCGCAGATGGTGTTTGCGGCTCCAACGCTCCGCAATGTTGCAGTTTATAAGGAAATTGCATGTCTCCGACGCGTTCCTAACGCAAATTACGCTTCGACCTCATCTACGCTAGCTACGTGATGAAACGTTGTGAAAAATTGTTCCATGTTCCATGAATTTTCATCCTACATTTTAAAATTGTATTGAATTTCGCGAACGTCGATTTGCAACTTTTGAATTTCTACCGTGAATTTTTTACAAATTAAACAGCAATGTGCTTTTCGTACGTACGTCTCTACTGCATATATAACTACACAAATTGATATACATTATAGTAGCAATATTGTGGGGTTAAAGGCAATCCTTTAAAGTGGACCTTCAAGGAAAAAAATTAGAAGTGTTTAAAACAGACGTTAATTTTATTGTAGAATTTATTTATAAACATTGTATAGGTTTCGGAAAAAAGTCTTTGTTTTTTATTACTGATATGACATGGGTGAGCTTAATTTAATCACATTTAGGCGATTCAAATTTATATTTTGTACTCTTTGTATTCTACATAAACTAAAGTCTTGTTAATTTAATTTAACTATGCGAAGTCAAGATAAATTAAAAAAAACATATATTTCCGTTTAAAAATACACATATTCAATGTGGACCATGTAAAGTCACTTTGCTTAGATTTTAATTGCCATTCTTCAATAAACTATACTTTGAGCGCTGATATATTATAAAGTATTATTTTTTATCCGTGGTTTTAGCCACTGCAAATAAACCGTGAACGTTTATTTCCAATAGTTTTAAGATTTTAAATTTTGAGACGGAATTACTTTATTTATGAAAATTATATTATCTATACTAATATTATAAAGCTAAAGAGTTTGTTTGATTGTTTGTTTGTTTGGTTGAACGCGCTAATCTCAGGAACTACTGGATGGAATTGAAAAATTCATTTTGTGTTGGATAGTCCATTTATCGAGGAAGGCTTTAGGCTATATATCATCTCGAAAAATTGTACGGTTCCCGTGGGATAGAGTTATTTTTATCTAGAGACGAACCCGAAGCGAAGCGAGGGTGAGTCTCTAGTGTAATTTATACGATTGTTATTCCCAAAAATTACATAAAATTTAGCACTGCTTTTATCTCATATGTGAAGCTTTTTAGAATAAGAATATAATTGTTGGCATAATTTTTACGTTAGAAAGCTTAGAGATTTGCTATAATAAAGGTTGTAAGTATTTTATCAAAACTGTTATTGTGCCATCGACAAAAGTTATAATATTCATATAAATTGACGTCATTATAAGATAATAGTGGCGGTATGGTAAGCGTTACACTAAATGTTAATTTAGCGTAAAAACTATGATTTCCCGCGAGGGAGGCTAAAATATTGATGAAAATTCTGATATTGTTCTGAATACTACAAGTTGTGCATGTATGTTAACTTTAATATTACGCATAATGCATTAAAATATTCGTTTTTATTGCTATAACTAGCGACTCACCCTCGCTTCGCTTGGGTTCGTCCCTAGTTACGTTTTAACATTTAGTATTTATGATCGGAGATTCGATTTCTTAGAGATGAGATACTTTCCTTAAAAGTATCCTATATGTTGACCCGGATAACCAGCTATCTTCATACCAAATTTCATCAAAATTTGTCTAGTAGTTTTCTCGTAACGCGGTAACAGACAGACAGATAAAAATTCAAAAACTATAGATATATATATATGCATAATTGAGTTTACACAATAATTGAAAATTACACGTTAGTTTTAGTTTTCACTTTGTAGTATTAAAAAATAAAAAAAAGGAAAATGGAAGGTTACTTCTTAAAGATAACGAAAGTTTTATAAATATTTAGGCAGAAATAATAAGATTTAAGTCGTTAGTAGATATTAAATAATAAATATTAACTGGCATCGAAAGCCCTGAAAGCAGTCTCTGTATACTTAGTTATCCGTCCACTATGCAGAGAAAACTTTGTAACTTTCCTCGACAAATTTTCGCCGCCTTTTGACCTATTAAGTCAATTATTATAAACTTATTATGTTAATTTAAAGCAAACTCTATGCTATAAATTCCGCATTCTTTTAAAAGTTTTATAAAATTTCCTTGGCATCCCTCGCAAGTGGCTTTAAATGTTTAACGCTATTGATAAATTATATTAAATGAGAATCATATTTTAAGTGCACAGTAACAAAGTATTTTCTGTATAAGGGCAGAAGCATTATAAAACTACATTTCATGCCCCGCAGAATTTCTTATCAATTTTAGGAATAAAAAGAAGCAATTTCAGTACTATATTATGTATGCCCATATATATGTAAAGTTTGAACATACATACAAATTAACATAATATGTAGTTTTCCCCAGGATAGGCGAGAGGACAGAATGCAAAGCGCAACTATCTCTACATATGACCAAACTTTAACTACAGTGTACTATTTACTTATATAATAAAGGCTATCTAAAAGATTTTGCTAATTTAAAATAATGTCACATTGAAAAACATGTATAGACTTTAAAATTTGTTGAGACTTCAAAACTTTAATACATAAAGTGTTTTTACTTTAAGTAGTTGCATTTCGCCATTTGTAAGTCAACCAAAAGTTGTGGGTACAGACGTTCATTGATAAATATTTTGTACAAAACTATATTATACATTATTTAAGTAAAACAATTTCCTTTAAAATATTTTGTGCTGAATAGCAGTCCCTTGTAGTGATAGCAACTTGGTACTATTAGTTCAGAAAGTTCAACAGTAGACTAAATGAACTTCCTGCAACTTTGAATATAACAATACCTGTATCGTATCGTGTAATATAATTTCAGTAAAATAATGCACTTTATGGTAAACTTTAACTATGAATATAAAATTAGTATTATATTGATAATAATTGTTATATTAATAAACTATTTCTATAATTATTTCCTAAAAATAAAAGAAGAGAACTAATAGTAACTTTATTATACTACTAGGTATATATATATGTGGACTACTTTTTAGTCAACGTCTAAATATACATATCTATATATATAAAAGGCAAAAGTGATTGACTGATGTATGAACGCACATGCCAAACGCTTAAGGCTAGAAAATTGAAATTTTGCACACGTACTCCTCATATGACGAAGGCATCCTAAGGAAGGATTCTTCAAAATTCAACCACCAAGGGGATAAAATAGGGGATAAATGTTTGTATGAAACTTTTTATTCCTTGAGCATATTTGCATGAAATTTCGTATGAATTGAGTACGGCAATAAGAATGAGTTCCGTATTTCAGCATTTTCTAAAATTCAACCCCTAAGTGGGTAAAATAGGGGATGAAAGTTTTAAATAAACGCACAGGCCAAACACTTAGGGCTAAAAACTTAAAATTTCGTACACTTATTCGTCTTATGACGTTGGCATCCAATAAGGAAGGATTTTTCAAAATTCAACCCCCCATCGAAACTTGCCAATAGAAGTTTTCACTTTAAATAAGAAAGCAAAATAGTCAAGAGAGCTGATATATTGTTTTCTATGTACCAATGCAGTACTCATTCAAAAGTGTGCCTTAAAACGCAGTATGAGGGAGGATTATTTATAAGTATGTTTTGTATTTGAACGAGCTGAACGAAAGACAGATGTATTGGTAATTTAGATGTATAGATTAGTGGCACAAACTAATGAAACATAGCATTTAAGAGGTTTATGTAGCAGAAATGACAGATGTGAAGCGGATGATAAAAAAGTATCGCTACTGATAACAAAGTAAATAGTCCTCCATTTTTAGTAATAAAATAAAAAGTCCAAACTAAATTAGGCACTTATTATTTAGTGTGGGTTTTTTGTTATATAGTAGCGAAACGTCTATAAGTAAAGCAGTAGGTAAATACCGGTCAAAATCATAACCCTCCTTTTATTTCGCCGTAGTCGGGTAAAAAGATAACATGAACGCTGTAGTATTGCTATTACTTATAACTAAAGAGCAGATGCAGTTTGATGACAAATGACAACATATAAAATGAGAAATTAAAAATATTTTTTTTATTATAATCTAGAGAATAGATCGTGTAAATCAATTGTCAATTTATTGTTTATTCTCCACTTAAGTGTACTTAGTCGTGTACATTTTGGTACTTTTTAATTGATTCTTAATTTAATATATTAATTAAAAAATATTAGGAAAATGCTAATAGGTATTTGTACAGCCAATTTTTATTTGAAACATGCATTCACTGAATCAACACTGCTAAAAATGTTTCATTCTTTTTCAACTCAATGAATTGGAAACACAATAGATTTTTTATGGAATAATAAAATTTCTTTACATTTAAATAATATAGCAGTTCAAAGCAGATTTACACAAGAACTTAACGTCTTATTTAAATGCCTAAGTAAACTCATCAGACCCTTTTGGGCTTTGTTAGTTGACGTCTCGTATATTTGGTACTCTGAGCTTTTGCATCATTACTTAATGAATTTCTAATTCATAAAAAGCATATAGAATAGACACTGATTGTTGATGATGGTTTACTAATTTTATATTCGCATGAAACAAGGGTTTGCCGTTTGTGTTGAAAAAAAAACTTGTGTGTGCAATTCACACACGGTAGAAGTGAAACTTCAGAAAGTAACCTACGAGAGAATGAGATGAATATAGAGTATCAGGAGTAAAATAATTATAAAATTTATTTTTTTAATCATCTTTTTACCAAGTTTAAAAGTTATTTTACATTTTTTGACACTAGTGACTCATCCTCGCTTCGCTTGGGTTCGTCCCTGGCTATATCCCATACATTTTCACCCCCTTAAGGGATGATTTCCGGGATAAAAAGTATCCTATGTCCTTCCCAGAGTCTTAAATTATTTTCTTACCAAATTTCATCTAAATAAGTTCAGTAAATCCAGAGATTACCCCCTACAACGTCACAAACTCACAAACTTTACCTCTTTATAATATTAGTATAGATGAATATACATTACATATTATTCCGTAATTAATTTTATTATTTTTCACTTTCTGTGAGTTATGTAACCTAACACGTGGGCTAATGTATTCTTATTTATGTAATTGCGTCTTTTTAGTGTCGTATTATCGTTTCATCGAGTTTCAAATCACAACGATTCTAAAGAAGTTTCACTTCAAAACATTTTTGGTATATTAATAATATTGTACATATAAAAGTGAAATGTCTATCATTTTAGTGTTTATCTTGGAGACTTTTTCTTTGTCGCCTATGTTATCTTCTTGCAGTAGTAGAGTTTTTCTGTAATAATTTATTCTGGGCTATCGCTTGTAAATGTTGTATTTCTTCCAATGATGTATAACTATTAGAAAACTAAACCTTTTCTTATATTATATAAAAAAATTACATTATGTTAATGAAAGCTAACTTCCTGGGTATACAGTGTAAAACCTATTACCTTCCAAACCAAGGCTGATAGTATGAACATTATGTATTACGAGTAGTAATAAAAAATCATGTTCACGTTTCATGGCACGATTAACTATTACATAATAGGCTAGCCTATACTTATGATAACTATTATCTCAAAGAATACCTATTCTACGAGATAAAAGTTTCAAGAGAAACTTTTTAAAGTGACAAATTAAATTGTTTTTGATTTCTATACTTTAACTGATGCAAAACAAAGTATTTTCTTAGTCCTCAGTTTTAAATACATCAAAAACGGTTATTTAACTGCGGCTTCACTCGCGATCAAACTACGAAAAATATGAAATTTCATGCAAATATGTCCAAGGAATAAAAAGTTTCATACAAATTATCCCCTATATCACCTCACAGTAAATTCATGTAAGTTGTCATCGACATGGTCACGTGACGTGTTAACGCTAACACTCAGAGTGCCGATAGATGTCAAAACCAGATAAATGTAAATAGTTTTAAGATCAAACGATTAATTTGAATATCCAAAAATAAGAACTATTTCTCTTTAGTTTTAAATCTTTACTTCTGTCGGCAGTTCTCATGAGTGCTTTTTTTTAAAGACCTGGCTATGTTGCCTATACATTAGTTATACAGACAGGTAGACAGACTATAAGTCCAGTTAAAATTTTGTGCGAAATAATATTTTTATAATATCCTAATATAAATATTATATACATTTTTTTAAAGATTATTAAATAAAAATCATCAATAAATAAACGTGGACCTGTATAGTATAATTTGTTTTTTGTTTCTTTTTTTTTTTGAGATTTGCATTTTTATCGCCTCAATTTTAACGTTGTTATTTATTCCTTTGGTAATTTACTTTTCCAATCTATATAGATTTTTTTTTCTGTCTTTATACAGTACAAAAAAAATGCAAATGAACAGAAAAAGATGAAAATATGGCAATTATAAATAAAACAATAATGTGAGTTTTACGTACTTTTTAAGTAATGTAGTAGATATTGTTTATCTACATTAATTTCTTTTATTTTTGATTAAAAGTTAAACATTAATCATATAAATATCAGTAGATTAAATATTAATTTAACGGTAGTTAAAACAGTGTGCCTAATTGGAATTCTCTCGAAAACCCAAACAGGGACCTTAAAAGCATTCACTTCGCCTCTACATTCGCGACTATATTGGGTCAACAAGATAAGTGTGACCCCATTTGTGTCAGTCAGCTTCCAGATAGAAAAATATTTATATTACCTTAATCAATATAAAAGATTTTTAATCTTTAATGAATAAATTACTGGTTTATAACATTTAAAAAACTCGTACTTTTCGTTAAATAATAATAAGGAGTACCAAAAACTAGAACTAAATATCGTATAAAAACGATTTTTTTTAAAGGAGCATAGCTATATAATTCGTTACCTAAAGATGTAGAAGATGCAAAATCTATTAATATATTTAAGAAGAAATTAAAGAACCACATACTTTCGAAAGATCCCATTAAGTACTACTGCATGACTAGTTGCATAAGTGTTTTTTATTATATAATTTTCCTGATATTAGGTGAACTATGTTTTGTTTGGAAATTAAAGATTGCCAAAAAACAGCTTTTAGATGATTTTTTCCAATATAGTTGTGCGAGCGACGAAGGTGGCAATGTAGGATCTTCTTTTTAAACGACTTGTTTGATTACGTAAATATTAGTTATATAATATAAAAAAAACTAGAGAACTTATTTATAAAATAACCTAGTTGGTAAGTTCTGATGATGTGATTAAGATTACTGTAAAACGTAAATAAATAAATATAAATATGTTGAGACATTAATACCAACACAGCACGATCTAGTTCCATGGCAAGCTACGAGACTTGTGCTGTGGATACGAGATAGTTGATACACTACACATTATAACTTTAAATACATACATATTATAAATATATGTAAATATAGACTTTGTACATATGTATGTACGTATATTAGTACTGGCAATTCACGAGGCATGTTTGAACTCTGTTAGAAGGCGCCCTCTAAAGAGGCTAGAAAGCTAATGCAAAGCATCTATTTATACATGCACTGGGATGTATAAGTTCGTAGTAACTACATTTAATAAACTAGTGTCTTGCCGTCGCTTCGCTCAAGTGAGTCTTTAAGTGATTAACAGCAACCTATCATCCTCTGTGTTATTCCAGGTCATAGTCAATCTGTGTACTAAGTTTCATCCAACCCAGCCGTCTCAGTGTAAAGCACACACATACAAACGTTCGAATTTATAATACTTGTCCGATTAGACTGAAGCTTTTTGGTTAGATACAGACAGCTGCAAGGAAAACCACATATTATATCGAAAACAAAAAAATCTACATATATGTATTATAATACCGCGAAACAATCTGAAACAAACAGTTACTTTTGTTTTTTTTTTTTAATATTTTAATTGAAATAATTTCATTAATATAAAGAATGTTTTATTTTATAATAGTTATTGAATAAAAATATAAAATAAAAATCAACCATCAGATCTATAATGATTGATCATACCATAACTACTGGGAACCGTAACTGCAGGGTGAATAGACTGAGTGCGGTTGGCGGTTTCATTCGAAAAGTCAATATTGATTCAAAGTACGATGTGTCATGATGTGATTGCATTGCAAATACTGTAAATTTGGTTTCGTGGTTACACAAGCTTTATACCCTTTGGTTTTACAATATCTTTCTAAAATTAACTTTACCCAAATTTTATATAATGAAAAAGTATTTTAATAGTAATTTATTTCACAGTCTAACAATGAAACCAATCTTACAATTCAAATACTGATTGTTTTACAATCAGTATTCTAGAAAACGCAAATATAAGGGACGGTTTAATTCCATAAATGAGTAGTTATTTACGTATAACTTGAAATATAGGAATTTTCCGTTTTACTTTTGAATCAATTTAAGATTATAAGCCGCTGTTGTTTGCTGAGAAGAATCCACGAACGAGCATGAAAATTATTGTACTAAAAGGAGGGTAATCTAACAACAGATTTCTCTTACTTCTATCTACTGATAGTCCGTTCAAATTAGACCTAAAAATAGTAGTGGATCTACAGAAATTCGCATAGAGATAAAAATTGGTAGGAATGTTCGTAGCACTATTATATGTGAAATTTGAAAAGTCCCCATCGATCCCATACTTGGAAAAAAATGTATTCACGGTCAAAGGTCACAAAAACGGAGTTTCGGGTTACGGGATCAATGGGGACTTTTCAGATTACACATATGATGGTGCTCCGAACATTTCTACCAATTTTTAGCTACATGCGAATTTTTGTACCTTTGCATGTCTAAATTAACCGGACTATGAATGGAATTTACAAACATTGATCATAAAATATTATCATAAGGTGTTGAGAATGTGCAGCAAGAATAGTCCTTAATTTTTTTAAAGAAAACTTTTTTAAATAATATAGCTGCAGCAGCATCCTAATATTATACTTATACATATATTATATTAATATACTTTTACTTTTAATAATAAATGTTTTAAGCCAAATTAAATCAAATAATTAATTTAAATTTTAATAATTCATGTAATAAGAGAGTTCTGCTCTTTATTGTTTGCCCAGCTTTTGTCAGAACAAAAGCTAAATCTTAAAGGTTTACCCTTCAAGAAATAAAATATTTATAATATAGAGATTAGGATTTATTTCATGATGAGACGTTTAAAGTATGTGTAATAATGAACTGAAATTATAAATTTTAATGTAAAAATCTACTTCTGACACATGAATAATACAGAAAATGTTAACCCTTTAAAGATTCAAAATTTCTAAATAAAAAAGACGAATTAGTATCGAGATAATGCGCTTGGGGATGACATCTAAAGTTACTTTGCGTAAAATGAAATAAGGATTATTGTTTAATTACGTTAATGTTAAATAGCCCAATTGAACTGTTATTAATTTATCCTTTATACCAAAAAAAGTGTAAGTAAACAATGCTAAACTTAATAATAAAACAACAAATCTTATACTTGATGTTCAAATAGAATGTATTTGGTAAAACCTACGTGATTTCACCTGTAGTTAACTGATGTAAGGGAAAAGGCACTTTTACGCACAGACAGAAGTAATAAAATACTTCGCTGACCTATGGAGATAATTATATTGATTTTCGGAATCACTGGAAGAAAAGCTATGTAGTAGATATTTACCTAGTCATTTTCCATTTAATTGGTATAGAGGTTTTTTGTTTCGTAAGTAAAATGTAAGATAAAATTTGTATTGACAAATAAAATGAATCTTTAATGGTAAATGTTATTAAAATTGTTATGTATGTAATGTTATTAAAATATAAAAGTTACAAAAATTGTACTGAGTCGTAGGTGTTTATATTTATAATATGAACTAGCAATGCCCGCGGCTCCGCCCGCGTTCAGATGATCAAAAACCAAATTCTTAGGCTTTACACATTAGTATACTCTTACATACCTATACCACTTTCATTGCGCACCGCATGATTGGTATATAATGGCAGTGATTGACAATGCCACAAAGGTTCCTCCGTTAATCTCATATTTGATTTAGTAATATTGCACTTTTTGTTTTAGCAATAACATTTATGTATGTATGTCTATACTTCTGTTTTGTTTGTTTGTTTAGTTTTGGGCGATGAACTCTCAAACTATGGAATTAATTTTAATCATTTTTTACTAATATACAGCTATTGATTAATTTAATATTTATCTGATTATTTAAATTACATAATGTTAACTTTTCTTAATGTTAACTTGTCGCGAAACAGGGGTTGGTTAGCGCTAGTTAATAATATTTTCCAAATCGATTTTTAAAAGAAAGTGTAATAAAAGAAAAAAATTCTAAGCAAATGCTTTTTATTATTTCATATGGCTCGGCTAATATGATTAAAATCAGAAGAATTTTATTATGTCCTTTAAGCCTTTACCTTCCAAGAAATGGTGTCAAAAAAAACTGAAAAAGTTTAGCTATAAGTAAGTAGTAGTAGTAAGTTCCTACAATACTTTTGCAAAGTTTTTGAGATATGGAATATTTTTAGTTACCCGCTTTGTCAGTTTAACAGCCATTAACTTGTTTTCCACTTATTTTCACGGTTAATAAAATGAGTCGATATTGCGGAAACGTAAATATTATTCGTATTTATTTTAGTGTTAACCTAACAAAACACGTAAGTACGGAAAACAACACAGAATTTTGCTATACGAAACCTATAATGCGCGAGTTGGATTTGCATTTGCCTAATTTTACATTAAAAGATAAAAAAATATATTAACATTATTTACTAAACAATAAAAATTTACAAATATTTTCATTTGAAAATTGTTTCGACCAACAAAATATTACTTATATGTTACTAAATTATAAAGCCCAAAAGTTTGTTTTATTGATAATTTGAATACTGGCGGGGCCTCGGGTAATTTAGTACCTAGTTATTCTAATAAAGTCATAGAAAGGTCATATCTGTACATTATTATTTTTTTGGATTAAAACTACGTATTTTAAAAACACATGGCGACATCTATTGTCAAATATCTAAATAACACATAAATAAATTTTCATCAAAATAACTATTTTAATGAATAAAATAGCGCTATTGATATTTCTTTTAAGATAAGATTTTTTTAATAGTTTTAACATATATAAGTTACCTTGCTAAAATGTTAATAGTATCATCTTGCTTTTATTTTAACCAGTTTTCGTATTTTTTCTTAGAAATGAGATACTTTCCTGCTGTAATAAGTATCCTGTGCATTGACCCGGATAACCTGCTATCACCATACCAAATTTCATCAAAATCCCTCCATTGGTTTTGCTGTGATGCAGTTACATACAGACAGACAGACAAAAATTCTAAAAACTATAAATTCGGCCTCTATATTGCTAATAATGAATATTTCAATAAGATTTTCCGAAAAATATTGAATGTACGGATTCGGCTTAGTTACAATTTTATTATGTGTATAGTTACTCATTTATAGAATCAAAAGTTTGCTTTATTGATAATTTCAACACGGGCGGGGCTGCGGGTAATTTAGTAGGAGGTAATTCTACATACATTCATACATTCATTTTTTTAGAATTAAAGCTACGTATTTTAAAAACACATGGCGACATCTATTGTCAAGTATCTAAATACACATAAATAAATATTAATTAAAATGAGTATTTTAATGAATAAAATAGCGCTATTGATAATTTGATTTTCAAGATAAGCTATTTTTAATAGTTTTTACCATATTTTGTAAATTACCTTGCTAAAATATTTATAAATAGTATCATCGTGGTTTTATTTCAACCAGTTTTTGTGTTTTTTCTCAGAAATTAGATATTTTCCAGCGGTAAAAAGTATCCTATATGTTGACCCGGATCACCAGCTATCACCATACCAAATTTTATCAAAATCCCTCCAGTGGTTTTTCTGTGATGCGGTAACAGACAGACAGACAGACAGACAGACAGACAGACAGACAGACAGACAGACAGACAGACAGACAGACAAACAAAAATTCTAAAAATTATAGATTTGGCCTCTGTATCGATAATAATGTCTATTTCAATAAGATTTTCCAAAAAATATTTAATGTACAGATTCGGCTTAGTTAGAATTTTATAATATGTATAGATGTATTTAAGTTAAATATATGTAGTTTATCAACCGTTTGGTATCCATAACACAAGCTTACCATGGAACTAGATGGTGATGTGTGTTAACGTCTCAAAATATTTATTTATTTTTATTTATTTATTTCCAATTTTATATAGTTACATCGATTTTTTTTTATATTTAAGAGCGAGAAATTTTAAAACGTCTGCTCTTATTTTAAATGCAGCATCCACTATAAATGGATACTTACTTTACACGTGAATAGTGGGTAGTATAAAAATCATAAAATTCTACTTTTATATTAAAGTTAAATTTTCATTCTGAGAATATTAAAGCAAAATATGAAATACGGCCTGAATTACACTGTGCACTACTTAAGATACGCTTCAATAAAATAAGAACTTTTTAAAAGTCTCAATAACTCCATCCGCTTTTAACGAATTTAATTTTAGTTAGGAAATAAATCTAGCCGGAAGTATCGTAATTAGTTTTACCATAATCTATAATATATAAATAGGTCAAGAACTTACTAATAGCTCACCCTCGCTTCGCTCGGGTTCGTCCTAGGTGGTTCTTTAAATAGACACAACTTTTTTAATTATGAACCCATTGAAATCAAATCTACACTAATATTATAAAGCTGAAGAGTTTGTTTGTTTGGTTGAACGCGCTAATCGGTAGGAACTACTAATCCGATTTGAAAAATTCTTTTTGCATTGGATAGCCTGTTCACTGAGGAAGGCTATAGGCTATGTATCGTCCCGGAAAAATATACGGTTCCCATGGGATAGATTTGTTTTTGTCTAGGGACGAACCCGAAGCGAAGCGAGGGTGAGTCGCTAGTAAACACTAAATGTTAAGTGACGCTTACCATAAAACATTAGAAAACCGCACCAATCCGTTAAGCCGTTTCTGTGATTAGCGCGCACAAACGTACAGACAAACCAACAAGCAAACAAAAATTCTAAAAATCATTGTGTTTGGTTCTACTTCGTTTATAAAGGGTTTATACCCTTATAGTTTTTCTCAAATATCTTCCATGTACAGACAGCGACACAGTTACAATTTTATTATATGACAGACAAGTACACTTTTATTATATGTATAGCGTACAGACAGCAGTTACACTTTTATTATATTATGTATAGATATATTTAGCCAATAAATTATTTTCATAAAGAATAGACTCGTATTGTAAGAAATGTGTCATCGTCTTAACAGCAAAGACACGTTTGTTCCAGCACTCTACATCCATAATCCGCTTTTGATCGGGGAAAGGAATTCGATTTGAGGATTTACGTTCATATGACATTATTTTGTCCTTTCCAAGCATATTTGCTTCGAAACGGTTCATGTATTTTTCTTCGATGACATATTGTATAAACTGCACATAAAATAAATTGCACTGCATTTATATGCAAAATATTCATAATATTGTGTACACTTTACAATATTGTTAATAAATTATTATAAATAAAATTATATAATATCGTAAAATATGTTTGTAAATTTGTTAGTTGGTCATTTTTTCACGGTAATAACGGATTGATATAATATTTTACATGGAATAGTTTAAGTAAAAGTGCCATAATATGTTACTTTCTATTCCTGTACATCGAGCGGTCCGTAGGTTTTATTATAGTGAGGTCATTATTTAGCGAAATTTAAATAGTTTTTAAAAACATGTTATTAATTTATGTTTTATAATTTTTAAGATATTATAAGATAGTATATAATAACATTCTCTTCTATATTTTAATAAGTACAATTTAGAATTATTGTGTTTTTAAATAATTAGTATAATAGATATGCATATACACATGTATTTGTTTTACTTACATTAGTGCTGTAAAATAAATGACAAGTAAATAAATAATTAAGTGAACAAAAAAATACATATTACAGTAGAATTGGTTCCTGCTTTTGAATATAAAATAAATTTAAATATTTGTTTGGCTGCAAAAAAAGTTCGTATTTCTACAATTTGTTTAAATACTTTGTAAAAAAGTATTTTTTTGGATTTTTCTTTTTTTTTTACTAAAAAAATTCCATATCTCACCGTTCCGTTCGTATTCCGTTACCGTATATTCTGCAAATCAATTTTGGATAAAAGTATTTTGGAAGCTCTTTCACCATTATTTTTTTTCAGATTTTTTGACATCATCCATGTTTAAGAAAAATAATGGAAATAATTTTCCTCGTATATTTTAAGTTCAAATTCGAAATTGCTGCAATACTAAATTACAATGTTGTTCTTAGCAAGTAACTGAAATATGTATGTACATGCATTGCAAGTTTTTCTTTTGTAAAACATCAGCTACACAATTTATAAAACTTTGTAAAAATAATCCATACAGATAAATAAAATTGAAGTGTTTGTTTGTAACGTCAAAATAACAGTTTTAGACTAAATTCATATGGAATTGTATACGGTACTTATAAGAAAAACACAATTTTTAAAATTTTTGTCTGTCTGTCTATCTGTTTGTTCCGGCTGATCTTCAAAACGGCTGAATTTCACTGGCAGATAGCTGATATTATAAGGAGTAACTTAGGCTACTTTTATTTTAGAAAAAGAATTAGGGTTTCACTGAAAAAAAATTAAGACGTACCTAGCGAAGCGAGGGTGAGTCGCTAGTTTAAAATATATCAATAAAAATAATAATATACCTAGTTGTTGGAGAAAGCTAAACAAACGAGATAAAAATTTATACGGGTCGGCACGTGCGCCTGAGTTACGAGCGACTGCAGCTGTTTGTAACGATAGAGCGCTATTGGTGGTAGTTAGAACGAAATTTTTCACTATCGTGAAATTTTCGCGATACTCGCTTTAGTAAATGAGCTTTTGTTTCGACAGCTGTCTGCTTTATTTCGCGAAAATGAAAGCTAAAATGTTCATATTTGGTGACACGTAGATTTGTAAGGTTAAGTTTAATTCGTCGAGCTTTTCATCGCGTTACTCTCGTGTCATCGAGGTACTTATTTCCTGCGTATATTTGTGGAACATTGCTATCGATTCCAATTACCAAAAATCAATTTTCACATTTTTTTTTTTTCTAAATGAATGTTGATCATAAAGAAGAGGATTGTGAAAATTGGTTACGGATATAGGATATATTACGAAAACGAAACATATCCCACTTCCACTCATAACAGTGGAATAATTTCTAGGATCTATAAGTATATTTTTTCCCCGATTTTGCCGGGTATGAGTCGAAAGGCCGATCAATAATATACATAAATATGGTCTAACATGGAAGTAGGTAATGTTATTTAAATTTATAATTGATCTAATTTATATACTTTATCTAAAACATAAAAAAATTATTCAAATTATCAGCAATGTAAAATGGGATATTTTATTGTTTTATTCTTAAACATGTAAATACTAAAATTTCTTACGTCTTCTACAAAGATATTAAGCAATAATATAAGCTTTGTAACATTACAAAGCTGTATACTTATAATAGAAAAAGCTTTAAAATAGAAAAAGAGTAAAAAAATTCACTCAATAATTCAAAACTATCTAACATCATTATCTATGTAGTTATTTTGTATTTAAACGTTAAACATTAAAAATTTTACTTACTTTTTATGACCAAATATTATACATTTTAAAACTGAAATTAAATAGACAAACTTGTTGAAGGATTCTAGCATAAAATAATATTTAAAATTTTATAGTTCAAAAAGGAATGGCACTTTAATTTTTCACCGTAAATGAGATCATTACTACCGCACTTTACTGCAAATGTAATACGTATGAGAAAACTCACGAGTTCTCACTTTTATGTTAAAATTATATAAAAATATCCGTGCCACAGCAGGTAAATTTTAGAAAATCTCTCTAGCTTTCCCTGCATAGTGCATACTTTTCTAGATTCTTTCGACAAAATTATAAGATATTTGAGCTTTTTTGACAACAAAAGCTTTATCAAAATATTCAATATTTACATAAGTTAACTCTATGTATGTAAGTTAAGCTTAAGCTAGACATTTTCTAAAAACATTATCATAATGTCATAAAAATAGTTGTTTTTACGAAACAACAGAGTTAGCAAGTATAATATTAAAAAGGCAATTTTTATAGGTTAACTGCTAACCTCTTTGCACTCTCGTGCATTTCAATTTAGCCCGCCATTACCAAACATGGCCTCCTCTCCAGTCTATTTGAATCGCTTTTTGGATTAATAAGAAAAATATAAAAAATATTATATTCCGTTTATCAGTCTGATATTCTTCTTCTAAGATCTTTCAGGAAACTGGTTGATTTCGTTTTTTCATAGTTATATTCACTGATTTTATTTTATTCATATTTATTTAGTCTTACTTTACTAAGAGCCTTTAGATATATATTGATATGTATACTAAAAAGATTAGAAAAGAGTTCTGTCTGAGAGTAAATCAAAATAAAAAAGCTCTAATTCAATACTCCTTTTGAAATCCTGTTGACAATCAAGACATAGTAGGTAGTAATTTCCTGTTTGACGAACTCTTGACTCTTATACAAAATTAGAATTATAGTGTCATGAAATAAGCAAATCAAAGATATTATGAACTTAATTGTTTACATTAACATACAAAACATTAAATAAATTCAGAACATACTTATATAATTTGAAGTCCTTATTTTTTTCAGAAAGGTGTTATTTATTCCTCACCGAGCTTACTACTGATAAGCGAGCTGACATTAGGCCTTATCAGGTTTTAACGTTTTACGCGAAATCACCTTTTTTGTTTTAATAATTTAGCATTTTTCATATAAACTACTTAAGAATTATTCACTTAGTTCTTAAAATTTACGAAGTATTTTAATAAAAATACATTTTATTTTGTTTTATATTAAAACTCCGTAATTGTATGCTCGACTCACGTTCAGTCCTTTAATATTTGTTGTTTTAAATTGGCTTTCTAGAGTAAATCCGTTTTGTAAAAAGCAACCTTTAAAACCTTTAGGTATACTTTTGCTTATATTGTAGTAATCCGATGTACAGGTAGCGCCGCCTTTTGGGAGATTTTATTACTTTAATCAGTATATGAACAGTAGCCAATGTGGTAACTAAGCACATCAGCTGTGTACTAAATTACATCTAAATCTGTCCAGCCATTTCAACTTACACATTTTCATATTTATTATTTCTTATTTATTATGCATGTTTTGTAAAAATTACAAACAATTATCACAAAGTATTATTAACTTTATAAGATTATTATTATAAAGAGGCCTTCGAAGGTAATGATGGATAGACGAACGGATAGGCTACTTAAGCTTAGTAATAGGATGCCATCTGTATCGTTTGTATAGGGATCCCTAAAACTAGAACGACATAGTCATAAAATATTTAGACAATATAACCTTGTTTTCTCATATATGATGCTATTTCTTCAGATGATAATCTAAAAGCTTTTGTTTTTTGTAATAAAAATTCTAAATAGAAAATACATTTATAGAAATATCTTGTGAACTTTAGCAGTGAGCTTACTTTGTCCTATATTTCGATTCAGAATAATAGAATATAAAAATAGTTACTACCTAAGTAAAAATTAAATAACATGTTTATGGCATAAAGTGCTAATTTATATGTTGTGTGCAGGCTATTAAAAGCATAACTCCCATACGCGGCCATTCCATATTCTAAAAAGCTTTCCGGATACGGTGACAGGTAATTGTGTAGCTGATGTTTTGCAAAAGAAAAACTTGCAATATATGTATTTCGGTTACTTGTTAGGAACAACATTGTAACTTAGTATTGCAGCAATTTCGAAATTGAACTTAAAATATACGAGGAAATTAATTTCACTTTTTAAATCTAATACATTTAAACGAGCAATTCTTGTATATTTATATCTTTATTTATTTATACCAGATTTCGCTGAAATTTGGTATGTGGGTGCTTTCGGGGGCGAAAAATCGATCAAGTGACCAAGGTGCAAGATGTGTTTAAGATCGAATCTCGATTGGATACAAAGTTTTACTTTTTTTATATTTATTCAAGTTTTTAGTTCTTTTTATCTAAAAAATAGGATATAATAAAAAAGAACTCCGAGCGAAGCTCGGTCTCCAGGTAGGTACTTATCTCAATACTGGGTTACAACGATGTTCGTTGCAAGTGGCGTATTGTAAACTTTATTATTCTTAAAGGAAACGAGGGGGATCAGGCAATAGCCCACCACGCTGGTCAAGTGCGGAGTTGGCGGACTTCACATGTCTTTCGAAAACTTGCTAGGTTTTCTCACGATGTTTTACTTCACCGTAAGGCAAGTGGTAATCATGTTAGAAATGATTCGCACATGAAAATATCAGAGGTGCGAGACCCGGGATTTGAACCCACTTCACTCGGTTACACAAGCGAGCGCGTTACCAATGGGCTACCACTGCCTTTTTAAACTATTATTCCACAGAAATATACTATACGAGTATTTCAATCCTCTAGTGATAACTTTCAATCAAATCCATTCAATAGCATACGATTATTGAGTTACACGTATCCAAACATTAATCTTCACAAGCTTTGACATTTATAATTTTAATATCTACTAGCATTGCCCGCGGCTCCGCCCGCGTTCAGATGATTAAATACCAAATTCTTAGGTTTTACACGTTAGTATACTCTTACATATTATAGCACTTTCATTGCGTACCGTATGATTGGTAAATAATGGCGGTGATTGGCAATGCCACAAAGGTTCCTCCGTTAATCTCATATTTGATTTAGTAATATTGCACTTTTTATTTTAGCAATAACATTTATGTACCTACATATGTCTATACTTCTGTTTTGTTTGTTTATTTAGTTTTGGGCGATAAACTCTCTAACTACGGAATTATTTTTAACCATTTAGCTGATTATTTAAATTACCTAATGACAACTTTTCTTAATGTAAATTCGTCGCGCAACAGGGATGGGTTATCGCTATTTACTAATATTGTCCAAAACGATTTTCAAAAGAAAGTGTAATAAGTAAATAATAATTCTAAGTAATACTTTTTATTGTTTCACATGGCTCGGCTAATATGATTAAAGTCGTAAGCATTTTATTGTGTCTTTTAAGCCTTTACCTTCCAAGAAAAGGTGTCAAAAAAACTGAAAAAGTTGAGGTATAACAGTTCCTAAAATACTTTTTCATAGTTTTTTTTATATATGGAATATTTTTAATTACCCGCTTTGTCAGTTTAACAGCCATAAACTTGTTTCCCATAAAATATTATAAAATAATATAAATCAAACTTATTTTTACTGTTGAAGAATTAAGAATCTTTACATTAAATATTTTTTGGAAAATCTTATTGAAATAGACATTATTATCGATACAGAAGCCGAATCTATAGTTTTTATAACTTTTGTCTTTCTGTCTGTCTGTCTGTCAGGGAACGCATCTCGGGAAAGCCACTGGATAGACTGCGGGAAAATATCTCATCTTTGAGAAATCTATACTAAACCTTAAAACGTGACTAGGGACGAACCCGAGGAAAGCGAGGGTGAGTCGCTAGTATTATATATTTTAAAGTTAATATCCATAAATATTTAGATGGAGAAAACCTGCATTTATTACAAAGTTTTAATGAAACCATATTCAATGCAGCTATGCCTTGCTATTTATATACGCTGACCTTTTTAAGATTTATGAGTTTTATGCTACAAACTTTACTAAAGTAAAATCAAAAAGATTATGCGTTACCTGGCCTCTGATTATATTAGAATATTTTAAGAAAACAGAAGACTCATAGCAACTCCTTAATTCGAGTACTTGTAAATAAATCGTATAAGGACATGTATCACAATGTTACATTTTAAATTGTTATAATTTCTTATTCAGTTTTAATGATGTAAAGTACAATAAAATATTAATAAATAACGAACTATTTGCTTAGGACTCTACAAATAGTCCCTGAAAAACATTTCTACGCTTAACTTTACTTTACCTCCTCTCACTGTTAGTGTTAAATCCCAGCTCTTTTATAACTCCGATTGAACTTTGTAACTACATTTCATTTACCTTCCGATAGATATAAATATTTATTGAAACCGTTTATTTATTAAATATTTAAACAACTTGTATCTTCTTGATGAACCTTGATAAATAATTTAAAAAACACTGAATTAAAAAAATTAGAAAAATATATAGAAAACAACCAAGAAACAATCAATTCCAGCTTGAATTTGGTTAGATTTAAAGATAAAAACTTAAAATATGTAATATTTCGTTCAATAGTACAAATTAGTAGTTTCTAAGAATAGAACTAGCGGCTCAACCTCGCTAACGATGAAAACTAATCTATCCCACGGGAACCATACATTTTTCCGGGATAAAAAGCTTATGTACTACTCTAGACTATAATATATCTCAGTACCAAATTTCATCCTGATCCGTTCTGACGGTCTGGCGTGATCGAGTAACAGACATCTAAACATCCAAACATCCATCTATCATATATCTATCATCTTTCATTCACATTTATAATATTAGTAAGATTAAAAGGTAACTTTAACCATTTTTCATAAAACATTGTAAACCACTACTACTACTAATGCTACAGTACGTGTATAATTATGATACATATGTATGTATGTATGTACTTAGCGCAATGTACATAATATGTACAAGTAACTCAAGCGAATAACAAGCGCATGCCATTGCATAACTGCGGTGTAAATTTAATTTATATAAAATTAAACCAAAAATAACATTAAATTTTAATTTCTCTACCCCGCTTTAGTGCGGTAGACCGATATAATCACTTCGATGACATCATTATTACAGTTAATAAGCGCGACTAATAAGATAATAAATAAATGAAAAATAAGAACAAATTGACATTGTTAAAATTTTCATTTAACGAAGGTTGCGTTAATGGAGCTTTTTAATTTTATTCCCATTTTATAATATTAAAGTTCTCTACTAACGCAAATGTCACCTTGAGCTCATTTTCTTATAAATCAAATGTTTTAATGTTTCGAATGTTTGGATTAAATACATCAGAATGAAAATGAGGTTATTTCTTGGTAAATTTTATAATTTTTGCATCTATATGAATAAAAATTATATAAACGTATACCTAATAAGTAGGTATGTATAATATGTAACTTATATCATGTCTTGTGGGTGTCTTAGTTTCTAAATATGCTAGAGGTTAACAAATATTTTTAAAATTCATATTTAAATAAAAACTCAGAAACATATTCGATGTAAAAATAATATCTATTGTTTTATACAACAAAGTCATTCTGATAATAATAAAGAATATTGTTGTTGTATTTTAAAAGGATGTTTACATTATGAATGTGTATGGGCAAGTTGGCAAGATATAAGGAATCAAAAAAGCATATTTATTTAAATAATTAATCAGTGAAGTGCAATACTGACTTGCGCACCAATGATTTCATACCATATATTTTTGTTTGACCGCCAATTTTAATTAACTAGCGACTTACCCTCGCTTAGCTCGGGTGCGTCCCTACACGGATTTTGTTCACAATTTCATGGGTTTTAATTTTTTGTGCCGAACCCTATATCTTTCAACCGACTTCTTTAAAAACGGAGGAGGTTCTCAATTCAGCTGTATTTTTTAATATTTGTTACCTCAGAACTCCGTCATTTATAAACTAATTTAGACAATTTTCAATTTTTTTTTCAATAGTAACGCCCGAAGTCCCCTTTAAAACAAATAAAAGTCTGTTTCTGTATCTATAACAGTTTTCGAGATATTTTAAATATGAAGTTCAAAAATGAAAAAAATTGTGAATTTTGAATTTTGCATAATTTTTGAAAAAAAATTTTTTCCTTTGGCAGAACTTTGACATATGATAAAAGAAAACTTCTGACCAAAATTCGTCTAAATCGAAAGGGATCGATTCCAACTACTGGTTGATTTGACATGGAATGACATGGAAAGAATGGAATGGAATGAATATAGATTAAAAAATTGTCTATAATAATTGTAATAACGATATTGTAGTTATTCTACAATCGTTAGAGAATAGAAATTTTATTTGTATTCAAAAATAATCAAAACAAATTTTCGCCTATAAATTAGTCTGATTAAATATTTTATTATCAATAACTGTACGTTATTCAGTTTAAATATCTTATAGAATACTGTTTTAATATCACTTCAAAGTATTTTATATCTATGGGGTTAGTTTGTAAGTTACTTTAGAACTTGAAAGTGATCGTATAGCAGAGAGACAAGATATTAAAAGGTTTTGTCCACGATCAAAGTAGCAGTAAAGTGCAAACTACACTTACATAAGTAACAAAATAGTGTTAACTAAAAGTTCATATTATAAAGTCTGTCTGTTTATGTTTAAAAAGAAGTAAAAAATGAACTGCTGAAATATGAAATCTGAGGAAAAATATAATATATAAAAAAAAATCTAACAATAACGATATTGTAGTTATTGTGCTTATGAATTTATGAATAAAAATGAAATGTATGGTAATCGAAGCAACCTAATTTTTCATAGGTAAATTTTAGTTAAGATATAATCATAATATAAAGATAAACATTAAACATCTCAAGTTAACTTAGTTATTTGAAATTAGAAGTTATTTACATTTGTTTTCTAATTTTTGGATTTATTTGTAACTAGCGACACACCCTCGCTTCGCTCGGGTTCGTCCTTATCATAATATTAATAAATAAATAATAATAAATCTGTCGGGACATTAACACACAGCACCATCTAGTTTCATGGTAAGCTACGAGGCCTGTGTTATGGATACCAGATAGTTGATACACTATACATATATAACTTTTAAATACATACATATTATAAATATAAACACCCATGACTGGAGTACAAACATTCGTGCTCATCACACTAACGTATGCCCCCAGCGGGACTCGAACCCGCGACCGCTGGCACAGCAAGTAGGGTCACTACAAACTGAGCCAAACGTGTCAATATAGTAAAATATATTGTTTCACAATAATGTATGGAAGTCTGCCTGATTTGTTGACATTTATGATTACTGCTTCTCTTCCTTGGGTAGTAGCACGATGATATATTATAGCCTATAACTTTCTCAATAAACGGGTTATCTAATGCAAAAAGAATTTTTCAAATCAGATAAGTAGTTCCTGAGATTAGCGCATTCAAACAAACAAACAAACAAACTAACAAACCAAGAATCAAACAAATTCTGCCTCTTTATAATATTAGTGTATAATATGCAATAGGTACTAAAATTGTGCTTCAATTATTTAATTTATCCCGCTCTCGACTCAGCCCATAATGACGACCACTCAGCCCTTCTACATGTTCTTTTATGGTACCTAATTTTTCATTTAAATGATATAGCAAACAATTATAACCTAAAATATAAGTAGACATACATAACATAGAGGTTACATTTTCTGTATGGCAGGAGCGATATGAATTTAAACAACGATTCTTTAAGAGGTTCAGATGACAGAAAAGATTTTAGTATTCCTTGTAATATTATAAGTAGGTACTTACTTATTATCAAAAATGTATAGTCTGATATTATACAAGGTCATTATTATATTACAGTACAAATTGAAAGAAAATTACATTATATTTAGTTTATTGCTGTATAAAACATAATTATTTTGTTATTCGCAAAAGCTTTTACAATTTTACTACTTTCAAATATAAATAATTCAAGGTAATAAAATTCGGCTTTAACGTCCTTGATAAAGTCGGAGATTTCGAATTTTAAGGGTTCGCAGTTTATACAGCAGCTATAAACCGATACAGACGCAATAAAATTATTTTAATCGAACAAAGAAATTGTATTAGGAGCTTAATTTTACTGACGTAGATTATTAGCGGTATTAAATATATATAGACGTTAATTTAGAATAATAAAATTATTATAATTTAAAACATAATGCTATAATTATATTTTTATTGTTTTCGTGTAAAGAGAAAAAATAATAAATTGTAAAACCAAAAAAAAAAAACACTTTTCTTGTATTAATCGCTATCCATACTTATTATAAATAAGCGGTTTGGCGTGTTTTTTTGTACGGAGATAGATGAAGGGCTGGAGAGTAACATAGGCTACTTTTTGCCGTGAGAGTTGCCACGGGAAAACACATTATAATACAACCCAAACAAATATTTATGATCAGAATTACTTGAAACTTGATATTAATGCTCTTTAATAGAATTAAATAAATAAGTATTTAGCAATTTTTGAAGTTCATCCCATAATAGAGTAAAATAGGTGATGAAAGTCTGTATGAAAGCTATCTATAAAATTGCCTTTGGCCAAATTAAAAAGTAATAGGGAGATTGCATTAGCTGTGGCCTCATCTGGAAATGCTACTACACTTTTAGAAGATGGTAAAACGGCTTACGCTGCGTTTAAGCTCCCGCTTAGTCTCACCCAAGTTGAAATTCCCGTTCGAAATATATTTTAACAGAGTAATATAGCTCAAGTTCTCCGAAAATACACACTTACTGTGTAGGTTATAGAATAGAAAACACAGATTATGTATAACTACTTCGTTGGCCACAACAGTGAAAACTATAACAGACCTAGAGAGCGCAAGGAGAGAACCTAGCTAGAGTGTATCCTGATATTTCTAATATACAAACGAAGTCTTAGCTTGGCTTTGTGAACGTGTTACCCTTTAAAAACAATATTGATTCTGCTCATAATAAAATCCTTTTTTTTTTAATGTTGGAATTTACGCAAACAGGTGGTTATGTGGGACTCACCGTCTAAAAAAGCCAGCACTACCCACTAAAACCCAACAAAACCCGTCGTAATGGGGCGTTGCAAAATCGCTTACGCACTCAACCACGACGCCTCGACGGCAGGTCTATCGAAGTAGATCGCAATAACCATGGAGTTACTCCAACGGTTTATTCTGCCGTCAGAAAAGTACCAGGAACAACACGTATGGTACAGCAAAATGCGTGGACAAGCATACATACATAAAACGTACACACATACACCTATAAAATTAGTATATTTGTTTGGAAACCCTAATCGATTATATGTGAATATTTTTCTGTTCTAATAATATTACATACATACGTGTCGAATTGATAACTTCCTATCTTTATGAAGTCGGTTAAAAACAACGCAATATTCGGCAGTACGGAACCCTCGATGCGAAAATTATTACTAGTAGCATAAATCCAAAGAGACTTCTTTTTAATAAAACTATCTTTTCGGATTTTTTCGCGGATTTATTTTGATTTTTGGTAGGGAACCAAAATTTAAAATAAATCCGCGAAAAAAATCGAAAAGATAGTTTTATTTAAATGTCACATATTCGCGTAAATCTGAGACTTCTTTTTGTAATTAATAAAATTTTATGCATTTATGAGAAAATCATATATCCCGTTCAAACGTCAAAATATAATCGTCGTCATACTTTTCCTGCCTGCCTAGCACCTGCGTAGAGGAACACCACAGAGTTTTTACGAAGGCGCTCGATGTCTTCGACTAGACTAGCGGCGCGCTATACATAAACTCACTTTTCAAATTTTGACAGATACATAATATGTATGTCGGCGCAGGACGGCCAACATCAGAATTATTCATCGTAGTGGGCGTGAATTTAAATAATGTCTTTTAACAAATACAGTAGATTTAATCAACTAAACCAATTACACTTCACACACTCAGAACTATAAAACAATGTACACAAAATAAAGCACAAATTAAACGTTACACAATCAATAATGATAAACAAATTCGGAAATAAGTAATTCGTATACGTGGTGCACGGGTTCAAATCTGACAGTCCTTTAATTATTTTCTAATAGTCAACTTTATTCTCTATTTTAATTTCCTTTTAAAATCTGCCAGTTTGTATCACCCTGCTATCATCGCTTCGACGCTTTACTAGAGTATGCTGTGGAAGCCTAACACTCTAATCCGATGAGTTAGCAAAAACCTCCAGATGGCGCACCGAGCGCGCCATCGTGTAGATAAACCTAGGTAATAAATAATTTCATTAAAAACGGACCTGAAATATCAAGAGATAGTCATGCTGTAGATAATCTAGATATGTTTAGTGAAAGCTGATAGGCATAGTACAAAATTACAGTTCATATTTTTTTCTTTATTAAAAAATACGAATCAGGTCGCCCGACGCCATTATCTAGGCTTACGTCATATAATATAATGTTACGCAATAAAGAATTTCAATGCTAATAAACTACACCCTAAATCTAAACGACTGTAACCGAGAACGAGCTCAGAATGATGAATTTCAGACCGTTTTCGCGTGAAATATACACATAAAAATATTAATAAAACATTTTGGTTTTCATGGCGCTATTTAATTACCCGAACCCTCTATTATGCATTCGGATATAAAAAATATGAATAGGAAATAGGCAGTTACAAAAAGAAAATTTTCTAGTATATTAAATGTATGAACGTAGAACACTTTTTATTTTTATTTTATTTTATTCTGAATAATAATTTAGAACAAGTATTATTGTTGAATTTAGTGCAAAAAATATTTATCATTCAATACGATTTGGTTTTTTTTTACTATAATTACTAATTTCATTGGCAGGTTTAGATTTAATCCAGCTGTTCTAGAGATTAGTGGGTACAAGTAGACAGACAAATAAAAATATTTCAGTATTTAAGCTGTTTTTTATAAATATTTGTATGAGCTAGATGTGGAATAGTTATTTAATTGAAAATCACAAACATAGATTTATTACACAAATCTTCAGTTGAATATAGTTATATTATTAGGTATAGTTTTAATGAAAAATAAAGAAAAATTTTATTTTTGTTGTATTAAGTACTTAAAATAGAAAGAGAAGTATATAAAATTTTGTGCCTTTTAATGTTATTGTTTGGATTTATGCACGAGAAATAATAATTTTATATCAATTCTAGTAATTTGCACAAATTCATCCAAAATACGTAGGTTACTTTATACTTGCAAGTTTAAACTTATGCCAGTATATTGATACGTGACAAATAACAGAGAGTAACTCGGTCTATTCTCAATATTGTTACTATTACATATATTTTATTTTTTCAAAACAATTCTTAAACAGATTAATTTTGAAATAAAACAGTTAAAATTGTTCCTAAAAAATTTAATTCACTTTTTATCTATTGTTTTCTAGCTTAGTTAGTTTAGCCGATAGGTTTTATAAATTAAAAGAGTACTACAGAATGGCCTCAAAATGAACTTGTTGCTTTTCATTGCAATTTGTCAGGGTTTCGAATAACCTACTCAAAGAACTTGACTCTGGTTAGACCTTCACTAGCGCAGGTATGAAAGGTGATTCTAAATAGCAAACATTTTCTAGAACGGCATGAAAGCTTTATAAAACATGCCACTCTTACGTAAACGAGTTCTTTTGGAGAGGAATTAGTGAAAGAAACAGCGTTGAATACATTTAGATAACACATAAAAATTACATTTTATGTATAAATATTAAAATCTACATCATCTATACTAATATTATAAAGCTGAAGAGTTTGTTTGTTTGGTTGAACGCGCTAATCTCAGAAACTAATAATCCGATTTGAAAAAATTTTTTTGCATTAGATAGCACTTTAACTGAGGAAGACTATAGGCTATATATCATCCCGGAAAAATGTACGATTCCCGTGGGATAGATTTGTTTTTATCTAGGGACGAACCCGAAGCAAAGCGAGGGTGAGTCGCTAGTCTATACATATTATAAAATTCTAACTAAGCCGAATCTGTACATTAAATATTTTTTGGAAAATCTTATTGAAATAGACATTATTATCGATGCAGAGGCCGAATCTATAGTTTTTAGAATTTTTGTCTGTCTGTCTGTCTGTCTGTCTGTTACCGCATCACAGAAAAACCACTGGAAGGATTTTGATGAAATTTGGTATGATGATAGCTGGTTATCCGGGTCAACATATAGGATACTTTTTACCGCAAGAAAATATCTCATTTCTGAAAAAAAAATACAAAAACTGGTAGGAACAAAACCACGACGATACTATTTGTAAACAGTTTAGCAAGGTAACTTACAAAATATGATAAAAACTATAAAAATAGCTTATCTTGAAAATCAAATTATCAAAAGCGCTATTTTATCCATTAAAATAGTTATTTTAATTAATATTTATTTATGTGTTATTTAGATATTCGACAATAGATGTCGCCATGTGTTTTTAAAATACATAGTTTTAATCCCAAAAAAATTAATGTACAGATATAACCTTTTTTCGATTTTATTAGAATTACTACTAAATCACCCGCGGCTCCGCCCGTGTTTAAATTATCAGTAAAGCAAACTTTTTCGCTTCATAAATTAGTAACTATACATACAATAAAATTGTAACTAAGCCGAACCCCTAAATTTAATAATTTTTCGAAAAATCTTATTGAAATATTCATTATTAGCGATATAGAGCCCGAATCTATAGTTTTTAGACTTTTTTCTGTCTTTCTGAATGTGACCGCATCACAGAAAAACCACTTGAGGGATTTTTATGAAATTTGGTATGGTAATAGCAGGTTATCCGGGTCAACACATAGGATTCTTTTTACCGCAGGAAAATATCTCATTTCTGAGAAAAAATACAAAAACTGGTTAAAGTATAAGCACGATGATGCTATTAATATTTTAGCAAGGTAACTTACTTATATATTATGTTAAAACTATTAAAAAAAACTTATCTTAAAAGAAATATTAACAGCGCTATTTTATTCATTAAAATAGTTATTTTAATGAAAATTTATTTATGTGTTATTTAGCTATTTGACAATAGATGTCGCCATGTGTTTTTAAAATACGTAGTTTTATCCAAAAAAAAAAATGTACAGATATAACCTTTCTATGACTTTACTATAATTACTACTAAATTACCCGCGGCCCTGCCCGTGCTTAAATTTTTAATAAAACAAACTTTTTGGCTTTATAAATTAGTAACATATTAGTAATATTTTGTTGGCCGAAACAATTTTCAAATGAGAATATTTGTAAATTTTTATTGTTTAGTAAATAATGTTAATGTTTTTTAATCTTTTAATGTAAAAATTGGGCAAATGTTAATCCAACTCGCGCATTTTAGGTTTCGTATAGCAAAATGCTATGTTGTTTTTCTTACTTACGTGTTTTGTATGGTTAAGACTAAAATAAATACGAAAAATATTTACGTTTCCACAATACCTACTCATTTTTTGCACCGTAAAAATAAGTTCAATTTATACTATTTTATAACATTTTATGGAAAACAAGTTTATGGCTGTTAAACTGCCAAAGCGGATAACTAAAAATATTTCATATCTCAAAAACTATGAAAAAGTATTTTAGGAACTGTTATACCTCAACTTTTTCACTTTTTCTTGACACCTTTTCTTGGAAGGTAAAGGCTTAAAGGACACAATAAAATGCTTACGACTTTAATCATATTAGCCGAGCCATATGAAATAAAGAAATGTATTCGCTTAGAATTATTTACTTATTACACTTTCTTTTGAAAATCGTTTTGGAAAATATTACTAACTAGCGCTAATTAAAAAAAGTTATCATTATGTAATTTAAATAATCAGCTATATATTAAATTAATCTATAGCTGTCTATTAGTAAAAAATGATTAAAATTAATTCCGTAGTTTGAGAGTTTATCGCCCAAAACTAAAAAAACAAACAAAACAGAAGTATAGACATACATAAATGTTATTGCTAAAACAAAAAAATCAATTTAACGGAGGAACCTTTGTGGCATTGACAATCACTGCCATTATTTACCAATCATGCGGTGCGCAATGAAAGTAATGTATAATGTAAGAGTATACTAATGTGTAAAACCTAAGAATTTGGTTTTTGATCATCTGAACGCGGGCGGAGCCGCGGGAAATGCTAGTTATTAAATAAAGTCCATAGTACAAACCCTATATTGCATCCTGTAAAGTCAAATATACAAATTGCGAACATTATTTACTCTATACAATATTAGGCAAAAAGAACAAAGCAATTCTTTATCCACTTCCTTGAATTGGAACGTGTTGCTAGTGTTAAATTATTTATTTTTACTTTTAAAATTACTGTTTGTAAATAAACAAAAATATACGTGCAAATATCTACTGCAATTCAACTTTTAAAACGTTTCTATCTCTGAATTGGAATTGAGCGGAAACTTTAAATTTCAATATTAAAGGTAATTTTTTGGTGAAAACTCTTTATGTATCAGCTCAATGGTATATTTTGACAATGTACTTTTATAAGCATAGCAAGATTAGATATAAGCTTATTAAAAATTATAAAGATTGCTAAGTTTGAGAACGATCGCTGGAAAAAAGATATCTAAATTTTAAAAAAATAAACGAGGCATTGCAATTTATTTTTAACGAACTTATACTCTTAAAATATATGTATAATATGGCTAGCAAATATAATTCAACTACAAAATTCTCCACATTTACGGGGCAGTCGAGCTCTTTTATATAAAAAACAATAAACAATATAAACAAATAAATAATATACAAAATAAAAAACAATTTTAATTCATGGAAATAACTAGATTAAGAAAAAAAAAATGTTTATTCATCTTTTTAAATTACATATTGTCACAGTTATTCACTATTGAAACTACGTAATTATGTCATTTTTACTTATAGAACTTGAACGTAAGCATATAAAGCTAATAAGTATATACCTACACATTTTGCATGACAAACTACAAGAAGTGGAAGGTATCGTCATATATTAAACTTTGAAACATATTACTGCCAAAGTAATATTTATTATTTTCATTAACAGTAAAATAATCATATTTAAAATTAAGATATTAGAAATATTATTTTACGGAATTATTTTGATCAAATTAAGAATATGTATCTATACGTAATATTAACATAAAAATAATATATTTTTCCTCGCCGACAAATATAATTAAGGAAAAAAAAATTAGATATAATGTGAACATTATCGTTTACGCATCTTGCCTGTTCTTCCACCTGGATATTGTGTTGCTCCAGTATTACGAATTTCTTCTACAACCATACGTCTATAATTTTCCTCGGCTATTCTTACTAAAGCCTCTTCGTCAATTATTTCAGTAGCAGAGCCGCTCTGTACTCCTTTATCTGCTTTTAGCTTAAATTGTATTTCTTTAACTCGAGTTTCAAGAATATGTTCCCTTCGAGATTCACGATCAAACGATTGCGACATGAGTGTCTTATCTCGATCTGCAGCAAATACCATATTTTCAGATAAAGATATTAGATGTACAGATCCTTTTATATCTCCAATTGCAACAAGCGGTTTATCTTCACTTGGCTTAACCTTTAAGAGCCGATTTTTAGACACAGGTAATGTAGCCACAGGCTCATGATATTTGCGTAACAAGTCCCAATATCGAAATTTTCCGTCGTCACATACCGACATATAACTTGAAATTCTTTGAGGACACCATGCAACATCTGAAACCTGTTTTCTATGAGGTGTACCATAAACAACAGGATTAGAATGTATGTCATCGTTCCATATGTGCACAGTCCAATCACCACATGTAATAAACATTTTAGATAAAGACGGGTTACGTTGAACCATTTTAACGGGACCCCTGTGGGCTTGGAAAATACCACTCATAATTTCTTGATGAGTTTTGCCTTTACGATTGATATTTATTATAAATCCAGTCTCGGTACCGCATAATAATCGTGTAGGAAATGCTTTATCAAATTGTAATGCGCTTACTCCTTCAGCATTAGCCATACTGACTTGTTCTCCTGGAGGGATTCGAATAGACATAATAAGGGAATCAGTTGGTTCAGATAAGTTCCGTATATCCCACCACATGCATTTACCATCACTAGACCCGCTGCAAATTTCAGCGTAAAGCCGAGATGAAATAAATAATAGAGCGCTTACAGGGTCTCGATGCGCCAAATGAGTTGGGCTTAATGCGATTGGTTCTTTTCGAGTACGTATATCAAATATGCAAACTCTACCATCTTCTAATCCTCCAATTATAACATTAGGATTCGCAGAGGAACAAACTATTTGCCAACAAGCTGAAGGAGGTAAAATATCAGCAAAAATATCATTTGGATTTTCTATATCCCAAATTGAGCATGATAATGATTTATTGACGTTTCCAGTCACAGGGTAGTTTTTATTGCAATACGCAACAACTAATTTCGAATTTTCTTCATGTGTCCAGCTAATAGAAGCAACGGGACGTTTCTCAATGTCGCTAAATACATTAGTTTTGCGCATTAGACATTTTTCGACTGGGTTTTCGGATTTCATTTCTTTGAAATACATGTTATACATTTCTATTGCATTATTTTGTTTAATTAAATGATCAAATTTTTTATATGAATTTATAACTACTTGAACATAAGACTCGTCACGTTCAAAACGTCTTCGATGGCGAGTCGTTGCTTCTTCGTCAGTAAAATTAATATCTTTTGGCCAACCACCTTCAGCATGGTTAATTCCCTGATCATGTAGAATAATTCTTTTAGTATTTACATAATGTTCAGATAATGTACCAGATGTCTGCATGCCTTGGTGTACTGGATTACGCAGGCAATACAAATTTTGTTCCTTTTTTTCAGGATTAATTGAATCTAACATTGCCACTGGAACCTCACAAAATCTTGGTTGTTTGCCAAAATCTTTTCTTTGTTTTATATAAAAATAAGTAAGTCCAGAATCCATCTTCAGTATTTTATCTCTTCTCTTCTAATTATCTCGTATATCCCACTAGTTTTAATAAATTATAATTAGTTGTGAAATAAAATTTGACAACGTAAATGTCACAGAATTGGTAATAATGTTTATTTTAAAAATATAATATATTTGAATTTTTTATTCTTATTAGAATATAAACCTTATTCTATTAGATAATATTTCACGAATCGATGTCACGATCCTTAAAACATTTCAGAAAAATAATCATTAATATTCCTTATTTATCATATTTACAAATAAATGAATAAGCTCAATTGCTAAAAGAAATTATATTTTCCATGTCGTAAAAAATGTTTATCGCATTGTCTTCAGCGATATTCGTAACAAATTGAAATCCTGCGAAAGCAAAAAAATATTGAGTCCATTCACAAGAAAAAAACGGTCGTAAAAAATCATAAACATCATATTTTTGTAATACCATTCGAAGCACGTACGCTTTTGAGATCACGTTTGTTGTTTTTTATAGGTACCTTATCCAAGTTTTTCATTTTAGGCATATGTACACGAGAAACATGTCGGTTTGATAAATTGTCGGATCTTGGGTAAAGAAAATTTTCAAGTTTATGAAAAATTGGTACAATGCGACCTGAGTGGAGAAATATTATGCTAATTATTTTTAGTTATTCATAAGTAAACTACTAGACTATTTATTTTTTCCATGCTACGCAACTACTCCCTATTTTAATATTTCATTTCTCATATTCATAGGAAGCTGCCCAGCTTTATGATTATATTGTGAATAGTTTTCATTCAAGATAGATGTATAAATTGATAAAGTAAGTATAGAAATGCAAGGAACATTATTATTGAAAAAGGACTTAGTGGACTTAAAGTAAATAAGACTATTTACAAAGGAACCGAGCGTACAGGTACCAAGCTAACATTACCCGTAAGGAAACTCTTAGAAGCTATAAGTGTTTGCCCTAGAATGAATTGCACCTTCATTTTGGGAATAGAACTTAATACTAAGAAATAACAACGACTTATTAGTTTTGGCAGTAGAATTATTTATTACCACTAAGGTATTCTTCAGCCATTTAAACGTTTCACAATAAACTTTTTAAACATACATTACTAATTTATCCTACATATGTATTTACCTATGAATTTTGAAAAACAAGAGAAAGAGTCACGAAAAAGCATAAACAGAATCTATAATAAATTATAGTATAATTATTATTAGTTGCTATGAATTAGATGGATGAAATAGTTTTTTTTTATATGGATCTTATTATTAATTATAATTATGATACTCATCGATGTACTATTGGCGAGATAACAACAAAAAGATTAAACTGCTAATTTGAATACCTTACTCCTTTTTGAAATTCGTCAAAAAAGACAGATACTTGTAAATGTTTCCAAGTAAATTAATATCAGTCTTTCAGGAATTTCACTTTGTCCGTTGGTATTTTTAATCATGTGGGAAAAATAACAAATAAAAATAACAGCACCTAACTCATGTACGTGCCTCAAAAATATCTCCAACTTTTTTATTTGAAATCGGTTAAAAATATTTATATTTTTAATCAATTTAAATTATTTACTTTGACAAATTAACCTCAAAGTTCAAACTTTATGAATGATGGTCGATTTTCCGCCACTGTCTGATCATGGTTAAGACATCTAAGTAATAAATTAAATAGAAAAAAATACCTACAAATATGAATCTTTTTATTGCAAACAATTTCAATAAACATGATATTTCATGAAACATGGCTCGTAGAGCCATGTTTCAATGTTAAAAAATGTTACGTCAATCCAAACTGGTTTTAGACGGTGACATGATACATGATGTCCTCCTGACCGATTCCGGCCACGGCGGCCAATCTCATTGAGACTAGCCAACTGCGCAGGAGATATTATAGTGCACAAATGTACGCGCAGACACAAGTGCACTCTCTATTCCTGTCACTCTCATACTCCAGTGGGACGACTATTCGACACGACCGGTGAGAGTTAAGGCGCAGGACCGACGGCTTTACGTGCTCTCCGAGGCACGGGGGTGAAACACCGCCAACTTCCCAATTCCGGGCTGTTACTGAGGCTTACTATACAGAAAGACTCAATAACTAAACTTGGCCCGACCCGGGACTCGAACCCAGGACCTCAGGATGTGCAGCCGTACATGCTAGCCACTACACCACCGAGGCAGTTCAGAGACATGATACATATATACTAAGGAATAATAAATATCAGCTATAACTTTTGAAATGTAAAAGCGAGATTTCTAATGAAAAGTTTTTTATTTATTTTAGATAAATTAATTTATTTATACCTTTCCTACATTATAAATATTATATTTTTCTACTCACTGGCACAATTAACCGCCCAGCCTTTGAAAGTGGCATTTTTGAGTTTTTGAATTACCGGGCTTTAGTGATTACGATTGTAAGATACTTGTTACCACGATAAAAAAAATACTAACAACTCTCTTAAAATGTTAAACTGATAAAAATGAGTTTAATGTTGATTTACTATCAAATAAAAAAAATATTCTTTACCGTTTAACGATTAAACGGACGCTTTTTGCAATATAACCTTACCATGGACTCTTCGAATCATAGCAGTACCCTCGTACGGCTAAAAGGGATACAGTTAGGCGGTTCCAGGAGACAAGATCTTACATGTGAAGACCGGCGCAAGGTTTCAAATGAGTACACCAATTCTGTTCGGAATAACTGTTTTATTGTCATAACTGTCTTAAGAAATCGGCTTATGATGGAAACTTAAGCACGGGCGAGGTCGGGACTCGAAGATTACCTAGACCGCCTCGAATACATGAATTTAAAAAACATATTCGGAATCGAGACTTAGGCCCAACCATCATCCAACAGCTAAAAAATGATTGAAGAGTGATAAAACTTATTATGACAAATAATTCAGGACATCAAGGATAGATTATCTAATCGTTTTCGAGTATTAGAAAGCAAAAAAAGTTAAATTAAAAATCAACACTTAAATTATTGTCATTTTCAGCAATTAAGGACATCTTTATTTTATTGTTTTTAATAAATTTAATTGAGTTAGAATTACGAAAAATGTGTTTTTCGAAATTTTAGACATAATTACGGTGAGTTTTTAATTTTGCCGCTCAGTGTATGTCATGTTATTAAACTATTGTTATATGTTCTTAAATTGAAGTGTATGGCTGTGATATAAATATAGTAACTCTATTTCTAGTTTTCTATATTTTTAACACTTAGATATTTTAGTGATACTAAATCTGAAACAACTATTATTTTTTATATTATTTTACTACTAATAAGAAAAGGTTTTATGTGTTCCATATATCGAGGGAAGGGCACTATCTCACGATATCATAAAAATATGCTAGTATGGGACGTAAATGATGTAGTGAGAATGATGAAGCGTTTACGTATGTATTTTGGAAGAAACAAATACAAATATATGGCTGTATTACTAATATAAGAAAACTTCTACGTTGAATTAATGGGTAACATGTACCTACTGCAAATCTGGTGGTCCAGGGTTCGAATACTGTGGTTGGTGTTTTAAGGTCGGGTTAAGAATAGCTAATAACAAGTCGTAGTTAGGAATACAAGGAATAGAGAGTGCAATTATTGTATTTGCACGATTTTGTGCACACATGGCTAATATCGAAATTGACTACCATGGCCGTCATCATCGGTTAGGAAGACATCAACATTGGTAATAATGAACCAGATAATAAAACACATTAATTCATTATTTAATTTATTTCTGAACATTGAATATTACGGAAACATGAATTATAATAATCCAATTTTAACAACAGAATTATTGCTCATACGCCTACTTACAGATGTGGATTATGCCAGCGAGGATATCTAGTGAAGGAAAATTGCTATGATTGTCTATTTTTTTTTAAATGTTAGAACGCAGCTATTTATAATTCTCATACCAATTTATTCGATAAGCAAGCTTGCAATTGAGCCTCTTTGGTCCCTTAAAACTTATATTTAGTATTAAAATTTGCTGCGAATTTGTATTTACTACATTTGCTTAATTAATTCTATCTAACAGCGGTGACAGCTATAACGACATTTCTTTTGCTTTTTGCTCTATTTAATTTAACTATTCTATATTTAAAATTATGTTTTTGATGATCTATATTTTTACTAATATTGCTAAGCTTTAGTTTCCCTTTGTAGATATTATGTTTATTTTTGACTTTTATCCATCTATCATTTTTCCAATCATATCGTTTTCCTATATCTAATAAAATATCTTCAAATTTAGACCACTTAGAATTTGTTATATTAGATTTCTTAGTAAATTGTTGTGTTACAAACTCCGAGTTATTAGGAATCAGTTTTTGAAGGGTTGTATCACGGTTGTCCTCCGTAGGAATATTTATACGGGGAAAATATAATTCTTTGTTCTCTTTTGCTTTCATACTTGAACGTGCTTTATTTATTTTACTTTGTACATAATCAATCTCTTCGAGAAAGTAGTCGTTTATAGGTCCTTCAGGATACTCCCCATAAAAAGCTTCGAATTCTCGCTTAATGTTTTCTGTAAAGAAATTGTTTCATTAATTATTTTAGTAAAAATTTATTTGAATTAAAATTAAAATAATAAAAGAAAATAATTTAATTAATTTATTAAATAAAGTCACCAATCTCAATAAATAAAAACATATACGTGTCTCTCCACGTAAAGTAGACATGTAAGAGGAAAAAAAGTACAATTAAAGTTTATGTAAAGGAACTGTATAACGACTTCATTTTTTACTAACTATTATAATAGATTCACTGCTTATACGTTATAGACTCATATTGTACTTGAAATTATCATGGAGTAAACAGTGCTACCAATAAAGAAACAATTTTATATAATATACTAATATGAAGCTATCCGAGGTTCAGTACCTCAAAAGTTTCAGCGTGAGATGAAGTTTGCTACGCTTTAAGTAATTATTGAACACTGTCATATTTTCGCAGTAAAATATAATATCAGAGTTTCGTGTTTCCCAGTGTCTTTGTTAGATAAGGTAAAGCTATATACCATAACTATAATGTAATAATGTTCTCCTTGACCGATTCCGGCCACGGCGGCCAATCTCATTGAGACTAGCCAATTGCGCAGGAGATATTATAGTGCACAAATGTACGCGCAGACACAAGTGCACTCTCTATTCCTGTCACTCTCATACTCCGGTGGGACGACTACTCGACACGACCGGTGAGAGTTAAGGCGCAGGACCGACGGCTTTACGTGCTCTCCGAGGCACGGGGGTGACACACCGCCAACTTCCCAACTCCGGGCTGTTACTGAGGCTTACTATACAGAAAGACTCAATAACTAAACTTGGCCCGACCCGGGACTCGAACCATAACTATATACTAAATATGATGTATGTATATAATATTTATACATTAATACGAATAAATCGTCGTCTATTTTGTTAATATTATCTATACTAATATTATAAAGAGGAAAAGTTTGTAAGTTTAGTTATACAAGGTAATCTCTACTAGTGATCCGACGCGATTCAGAAAATTCTTTCATTAATAAGAAGCTGAATTACCGCCGAATACTATAAGCTATTTTAAATTACGACAAAAACATGTTTGCTATCAGAACTCTATATATTAATACGTGAAGCAAAATCTTTGTACCCCTTTTCACGAAAATTGCGCGAACGGAGGAGTATAAAATTTCCCACACTTACAGTTTATATAGAGAAGAAATTATGCATAAAAATACATTAAATCAATAGAAAAACATTACACATTCTACCATGTATTTGACACACATATACTCTTTTGTTTATTGTTAAAGTCTGTGGTCAAATTAAGAATAGATTAATATTGTAATATACGCAAGACAATAAATATATAACTTAATGAATTATGGTTGATTTTCAACCACGCGGCGATCACTAGTCATAATAAATTTAATTGAAGTCGAAAAAAACGAGTCTTACAGTTGTTTTATCGATGTACGATGCCTAAACGGTTTGAAGTAAAGCAATAAAATATGTGGTAAAAAGACACCTAGGAATGCACTCGAGCGAAAAGAGGATAAGTTTTTATATTTTATAATGAGCCTGTTCTTTGTACGAAACAAAATAACACCTTTGTTGGCATTCTACAAATACTAACGATATACGAAATTTAAAATATCAACTGAATAAACGTACCTGATATTTTTTTATACAATTTAAGATCTTGTTCAACCATTTCCCTCGAAGGTTTTTTCCACTGACCATCACCTTGCCCTAAAATAAATTATTATATTTAAAGATATATTATATTAACCATCTTAAAAAATATGTATATAATATTTCAGTATATGCCTCACCTACTAATAGTGTTATAATTATAACATAAAATGTTTGTTGTATAGATGTAGTCATTTTTATTTTAGAAGAACCTGAAACAATAAGAATAATTAAGAATAAATCTTATTATTCTTCCTTCCATAGTAATTTTGAGACACAGAGCGCTGAAATTTAATAAGGTTCTTAGTATTTTATCGCTTCATTAGTAACAGGGAAGGCCTAAAATATAATGAAATAAACGTTATAATAAATTTAAATAAAAATGTAATATTCCTTAAAAACTTATTAATAAAATTTACTCGATCCCTTAATACACAACCATAAGACATTTTTTATTAAATAATTTTATAAACCGTAAATTCTTTTTAATAAGCTTATATTCTTATGTATGTATGTATGCAATCAGTCCTTTGTAACGCTCCACTGCTGGGCACAGACCTCCCTTCAATACGAGGGGAATCTGGCCATGGTCCACCACGCTGGCCAAGTGCGGATTGGTGGACTTCACACGTCTTTCGAAAACTTGTTAGGTTTTCTCAGACATGCAGGTTTCCTCACGATGTTTTCCTTCACTGTAGGGTAAGTGGTAATCATGTTAGAAATGATTCGCACATGAAAATATCAGAGGTGTGAGACTTGAGATTTGAACCCGCTTCACTTGGTTTCCCAAGCGAGCGCGTTACCACTGGGCTACCACTGCCTTACATTCTTATACGTCTATTACAATACATTAGTATCGTTATGAAAAATCATTCTAAAATATTATTTACTTATTACTAGAACGATAAAAAGTAAATAATGGTGTACTTTTAATTGTAACACCATCAAAGTGAATATTTACACAAAGTCAACGAAACAAAATTTTGGCAACGTTTTATGTTGCACATTACTAAACTGTAATTTTCAGCATTTCTACAATATGTACATTTCCGCTTCAATCAACGTCGTATCTGCAATGAACGTACATTTCCCTACTTCAACACTCATCACAGATACAATCAGCATATTCAATATTCGCATTCACGTCTTAACGAAAAAATTGTAACTTGCAAGGTACAATAAAAGAAATTTAATAAATATATTAGTTATTGAACTGAGTATCAGTGGTGACTTCATTTCAATAATTTATATGATAAACAATATGATAATATATAGAATTAATCTGTTAACTAGAATGTATTGATATTTTTTAAGTAATTAATATTATATGCACTTTTCTGCTTTTTAACTCATAAGAAATTGCTACCTCTTTTATTTTATAGCTAGCAATTCACCCTCGCTTCGCTTGGCTTCGACCCTAGGTACGTTTTAAAGATTAGCACGGAATAGATAGACTATATATTATATAGTCTTGTATAGACTATATATCATATAGTATACATATGTACAAATTAAACAAAACTGAACGTTTCGATTTTCCAGCTGTTTTTTTAGGTTTTCCCTATTTTTCTTATACTTAAACCACTCCTGACACACCCCCAACAAAAAAAAAAGAATTATTCAAATCGTTCCCGCCGTTTTTGAGTTTTAGCAAAACTAACAAACAGCAATTAATTTTTATATATAGATTATTCTTCCCTTAATATTTTTATTGGATATTCTTCTTTTATTCTATAATATTTTATTATTACACTACACACTAGTTACACATTTTAGATGTCCATGAACTCCACAAATTAGTCAAAAATGTAATTATTACTTAAATTAATACACGTATGTAGTAACTATTAGGTTTACACAACTTAATAGAACTTATATTATGTATGTATATATAAATAATTTAATAGCTAACTTAATTAAAATCAAATAACATTTCTCGAAGTTTACGAGACCTTACTTGAAAATAACAAATTGTAACGAGCTTTCAATTATAACTGTAGTGTTTTCAGTCTACCTTTACATAGTATAAAATAAAGTCTCTTCCGCTATCTGTTCGCTTAGATCTTTTAAAGTGCTCAACGGATTTTAATGCAGTTTTCAGCAATAGACAGAGTGATTCAAGAGGAAGGTTTATATGTATAATACGCACTTAATATAGTACAGAAAAGCCGAGAAATTCAAAGATTTGTATTGTGAGTCGCTACTAGAAAACATTTTATTTAAAACCTTTTATGAGTACCATCTCACTTACGTAGAATGCACGTACATACGTATAAAATCAATAGTTATAAACCGATTCTGTATCTGTTGGGAAAATATTTACTTTACGACCATACAGGAAATATTTACTTTGCCCTTACAGATACGTATTTGATCTGGTTGAGATGAAAGCAGCAAGATTTGTATCACCACCGTTCATCGTTCACAGACAGGTGAAAAATTAAGTTTGTTGAAATATTACAAGTAAAGTTTTAAATTCGAATATTATCGCTTGAATTATTATTCCCTTTTATATTGATTAAACTCTGATAATGGACAATATGTATTTTTTTCGGGTTACAGATAGCAGAGTGAGAAAGATAATAAGGAATTATTGTTTTCTTTGTCTCTACATCTTCTACAAGATTAAGCGCATAAAAATTTAGGTAATAATAAAAAAAAAATTTTTTGCTATTTGGCTTACTATGATATGATACATACATATACAAAAAAATATAAATAATTTACTCCTAATAAAATTTAATAGATAATTTTGTATTAAAAAATTGTGCAACAGTTAGCGTTTTTATAGCAAACTAGCAACTCATCCTCGCTTCGCTCAGGTTCGTCCCTACTTACGTTTTAACGATTAGCTCAAAGATGAGATATTTTCCCGCAGTAAAAAGTATCATATATGTTGACCCGGATAACCAGCTATCATCATACCAAATTTCACCAAAATCTGTCCAGTGGTTTTCCCGTGATGCGGTAACAGAGAGACAGACAGACAAAAATTCTAAAAACTATAGATTTGGCTTCGGTATTGATAATAACGTCTAATATTTAATGTACAGATTCGGCTTAGTTATAATTTTATTATATGTATAGATTTAAAAAAAATGGCGATTATAGATCTCATACAAAATGTAAAAAAAAGTTAGTTACTAATCAGAATTCTGTTATCGAATTCAGAAAATTGACCATAATATTACCCAGAATTATGGGGCGTATTCAGTTGAAGCTAGAAAATTATTACGGACTGCCTTTTACCACTTTGTGAATAGTAAACAAAATATGCCTCGTCATTGTAAAAGGCACTTACTATTATAGATTATGTAGTATATTTTTAATTAATCATATTACTAGGATATATTATCAAAAATTACTATTTCAACCTGTGCCAATTTAAAAATGTGTAGTAGTTCTTCATTTTTACAAGTAGAAAAAATGTCCTGCTTTTTTTATTTCTGCGTACAAAATGTCATAATAATTACCTAAGAGATAGTGGATATAAATGTTCTAAATTTATTATTTTTAGTCCAAATATAGCCTTAAAGGACAAAAAACGTACACGAGCAGACCTCGAAAGAAAATAATCTGTTTATCTATTGCTACATATAAAATAACACACCATTTTATTGAGGTTTATAAACATATAATAAAACTCTGAGTCGAATCTGTACATTAAATATTTTTTGGGAAATCTTACTGAAACAGTCATTATTATTGATACAGAGGCCGATTCTAGATTCTGTCTAGGAACGCATCACGAGAAAACCACTGAACAGATTTTGATGAAATTTGGTATGATGAAAGCTGGTTATTCTGGTCAACATTTAGGATAATTTGTACTTTGGGTAAATATCTATACTAACCGTCATATCTTACCAAGGGACGAACCCGAGTGGAGCGAGGCTGAGTCGCTAGTATCATAATAAATTTACAGTTTTCGGTGATAAGCAAAATTATGCGATTTTTCATAAATATTAAGCTGGAAATAAGCCCTTGAGATGTTTACTTTTTTACAAAAAAAAGGTTGTTTTAAATTTATCAGGATCAGAATTCATCATTATATCAGTAATACTTTCAACCGACTTCAAAAAAGGAAAAGGCACTTTTTTGATGCTTATGTTTTTATGGATATTCACCGGTTTTTTATTTAACGGAACTGGCTAGTGTAAAATTATTCTAATTAGAGTTGTTAGACCGAGGTGATATCTATATATTTCTCTCATAACAAACACTTCGCTATTGAGAAGATATTTAATATATATGTCTGTATTCAGCCCTTTTTAACGTCCCACTGCTGGGCACGGGCCTCCCTTCAATACGAGGGGGATCAGGCCATAGTCCACCGCGCTGGCCAAGTGCTGATTGGCGAACTTCACATGTCCTTCGAAAACTTGTTAGGTTCTCTCAAACATGCAGGTTTCCTCACGATGTTTTCCTTCACCGTAAGGCAAGTGGTAGGTAATCATGTTAGAAATGATTCGCACATGAAAATATCAGAGGTGCCAGACCCGAGATTTCAACCCGCTTCACTCGGTTTTCCAAGCGAGCGCGTTACCACTGGGCTACCACTGCCTTAGTTTAGTTTATTTGGCCTCGTCCAATATGTTAAACGTGGGTGTGAGAATCGAACAATAAACGCACTACAGACAAAACATTTATTTATTTACGCTCTAAGTAAGAATTTATACGAGTGTAACATCTGAATACTCAGCTTTTCTATAATATACTTATGTATGCTTATAAATTAATTTCCCAAAAAAACATGTAGATTTTGTGAATTTATTCATAATATGTATGTATATATTTTGTGACTGCTCTAGCGAATATGTTCAGTTTAAGAAATCAGCTCAAAAACGTTTAACTTGAAACATAACTATATATGAAACCTAAGATTTAATGCTAAAAGTTAAATTACAGATTACTTATACATAATATTTTTATCAAGATATAAAGTTTATTGGTTTAAGAAACAATTAGGATCGTCTCTTGAGTACATCACTGGATATAAAAAGTTGCTGTTGCCATATTTAGTTACAATGAAAGTAAAGTATGAAAACTAAAAGAAATAAATTCACAAAAAATATATCTGTCAAATCAAATTAAATAAACTTAATTTAGTCAATAATTTTTAAAATATTTTAATCAATCTTAGTTATTGAAACTAAAGATACGTATTCGCAAAAAAGTTACAAATACATTAATTTCACATACAAATAACCATGTAATTATTATAATAGAAATATTTTTTTGTAAGATTATTAATAAAGAATGGGTATAATTGAGAAGTATTTACCTTAAACAACTGCAGTAAGCTAGCACCGTTGGTAGTATTATAAATACATGTAACAAACCATCTAAAGCATTAAACAAAATCAAGGCATTTTCTCTGAAATATGTTAACATAAATCCGTTACGAAACTTTCTACTTATTACGATTTACTCTCGGAAAACCTCCGACGAATACGTGCGTCTCACTTGCGATTCGGAATTACACTGAAATCTTGTCCGTTGAACAACTCGATATTGCCCGTCTCTGAATAACGTACATGAGCTTAGCGACAGAAATGTATTTTTCACATTTCACAACATCCATTGCTCTGTGCTATTACTTAGTTGTTAAAATGGTTATATACAAAACGCGCAATGTAATGTAAAAGCTGTATGCATGGAAATAGTTGAAGAAATTTTAGTATTACCTAACGTTTTCCATCCGCCTTCATTCCACCCTTAATACCCCCTGCAGCCACCATGCTTTAACTTGTATTGCATGTCTGCAGGTAAGCTTGCCCTTTCATACCGACACCTGTATAGACCAACGCCTTCAGTTAATACCTGTCCAATCAAGAATTAATTAATTTGAGCCGACTATTCAAATGGTGAGTAAACATTGCCACTACACTTTTAAGACAAGAACATGTTTTACTGTTTATTCATACAATCAATTTTAACCTACTGTTTCGATACAGTTAGTATTGATATCATTGAAAATTAACTTAATTAAAAGAAACCTTTGTAACTGATGATTGAAAATGTAACTCGAGACCTTGATACGATACCGTATCTACATGTGAATTTTATCTACTTGTATAATGTATTTAATATATAAACAAATTACGTAGGTAAAAACATATATACTCACTCATATTAAGTATAAACAAAGATTGTAGACTTCATAATATATACTTCTTCAGATGCACAAGTATTTTTTTTTATTTATGACGTAGTGGTCTATCTAACCAATTTAAAAAAACTCAGCTATCTGTTGAAATTAGTATTTGCATTTAATTAATAATTTTTATCAATGTTATTTTCATTTACTCTATTTAGAATATGAAAAAAAAACAACAAAATATTATAGAAACGGTTGTTTTAAAATTCCTTTTTCCAACGTTTACCGATCAGAATCTTATTAGCATAGTAGACAATCTAAAGTACTATTATTTTACCTTAACTGTCTATCCTAGCTTTAAGTGCCATTATATTTAATTCATATTGGGTTGCCGATTATAGTTTTTGAGGACTTAATGGCAATATTTTTAACCAGCAACTTACCCTTACTTCGTTCAGGTGCGTTCACTAGCAGTTTTTTAAGGGGTTACGATATTCGCGCTAGAACCCTAAATATTTCTGGAGTAACATACCCTATATGTAGCGCTACAAACTCCTCTATGTTTTAGTGAAAGTCCCATCACAATCGGTTAAGTCGCTCCAAAGGTGACCCCGGAAAACATAGAGATAGACATACAAAAATTTTAAAAAGTATTGTTTAATGTTTAGGTACTGGTAATTAAATAACTCTATGTACTTGAGAAAATATAATTATTTTGAAATCACAGACATACACTTCAATTTTGTTTATGTGAGTAGTCCCTGATAGATTAAACTAAACAAATTAATTTTAAAACGTTTCTTGTACATGTACAAACTTCATACGAACTGTAAAATGAATGCACAACTATTCCACTCCTATATAAAGTGGGAATCATATTTAATGTTTTCATACGTAATAAAAACCCCCACAAAATCGCAGACAGAAGATGGAAGCTAATACAAAATCTTTCTAAAAAACATTAATCTTTTTCATCTCCAATTTGCTTCCATATAATAATAAAATCATTTTTAAAGCATTAGAGTTACAAAAGATACTCCAGCAATTTATACATCTCGGATTGTTTGTGACGTGCCATTTTCAATTTATTTATTCAAGTATCTGCGGCATCCATCATACTGTTTTACGGCAAAAATCTGTATAATTAATTGTGTATACTTAGAAGAAGCCTTTAATCTTTGCTTTACTTTATTTTAATTGGTAAAATGATAAGCATTTTCTAAATTGCACTTACTTATAAGGCATTCGTAGGATTCCGTATACATTTGATGAAATGTTGAGCTCTTATAGGCAAATTCAGTATTCGATTTTCAAAACTACTATAGTAAAATTGAGTCTCATCTTACTACCGATTTCTGAAAATATTAAAAAAAAGACAGAAAAAAATTAAATGATTAAAAATGATTTTTTACCAAAAAATCACTTGTTTTCAGCTGAACAGTAACTTTTAAATTGACATGATTAACTAACGACTGACGTCACTTCGCTCGGGTTCTTCCCTAGGTTGGTTCCCAAAACAAAATTAATTAATTAAATTGGTTTTAATTTTTTTTCATAGGACCCTATTTTTTTTCTAAAATAAAAGTAGCCTAAGTTACTCATTATTACATTAGCTATCTGCCAGTGAAAGTCCCGTCAAAATCGGTCCAGCCATTTCAGAGATTAGCCGGAACAAACAGACAGACAAAAATTGTATAAAATGTTGTTTTGGTATATGTACCGTGTATGTATCCAAATGCATTTAGTATAAAGCGGTTATTTCAATATTACAAACAGACACATCAATTTTATTTATCTGTATAGATGATTATTTTAACTTTTAAATTTTAAATTATTATCAAAAATTATAATAATTATACGATTTATCATATCATAAATGTTTTTTGCAAGCAATTGCTTTCGAATATGTGACTGGCATGGAATATATCAGGTCGTCTTTATTTCAATCCTCGCATTGGATCTCAGATATTGCAGCAGTTTGTAGGGATAAGTGCGGCCATATGTCACAAGTCCGACGAGAAAAAGTAGGGAAATGCTTTGATGATATCTTTTACGTTTTCAAATTTTAGCTATACCAAACCGAGCCAAAGTCAAAGACCACGTGTAAAATTTTAACACTGAATATTTGTACTAGATAAACAAAATAGTTTTATTTAAAGTGTTATTTTTTCTCAAGTTTTCCATTAAAAAACCTTTTAAAAAAGTTAATGTATATATTACATACTTATATAGTGTATATAAGACAAACTTATGACAAAAAAGATTCATTAAAATATTATAATATGTTTAAATTATACTGTATTTATTGCTGATTGATATTGATAAGCCTTTGTTATAATCAATTTTTTTTTTCTTACGAAGGATTAATCCTTATTCTTTGATATTCTAGTACTTTAATCACATTTAAGTCCAATGTCAAAGGCTATGAATTACGTATTATACACATATACAATGGTACTACGTCTAAAAATAAAATTACCCGAGTTAATAAATAAATTGTGATACACCATTCACCACATAATACTATATCTCAAATACAAAGGTTCTACTCTATCAATGGCTAAATGAAATGAAATGGTTTAATATTTAAGAACTTTTCTAGTATACTTTTAATGAATAAAATACAAAACTAAATATCAGAACTACTCTGGGCTAATATTTTTTATAAAGAAAATAGTAAACTTAAGATCCAGATATTGAAGAATTATAATTATATGGGAAACTTTTATATACCCAAATAAACAAAGATTCACATTAATAAACGTTATTGTTGTCATCTTTACAGAGTAAATAAGATATTTTATTACTGCCGTTGTTTATCAAAATAAAATACTCTATATGAATCTAAGATATGTATATGTAAGTAAATAGCTTTGTGTAAGCACCTAAAGAAACTCAGCCCCGAATTTTATTTCACAAACATCACATCATTCATTATCAACTATTACTATTAGTAGTGCGTTTGTTTGTTTCTTGAATTAATTCGGATCAAATTTAGTACATAGATCCATTATGACCTTGGAGGCTGCAGTTACACACAGACTACTGTTGGGCAACTAGGGCCATATCCGAGCGAATCTAGGGTAATTCGCCAGTCGTATTATATAAATGCGAAAATTTGTGTGTAAATATGTATGTGTGTTTGTGTGCCTGTGTATATTTGTTACTTCTTGACGCTGAAACCTCTGGACGGATTTAGATAAAGTTTAGTACATAGATAGATAGAGTTTGACTATGATCTGGAGTAATACATAGGCTACAGTTAGAAATCCAGAGGGCAGGAATACACCTGAGCAAATCAAAGGTACGTCACTAATATTATAAACATAAAGAAAATATTATAATGTTTTTGTAATATCGTAAATGGAAATACAGTAGAAACTCGATTAACCGAACTAATTGTTGTCCTTATGTATTCGGATAATCGAAAATCCGGATAATCGAAAGTGTGAAGAAAAGCGTGTTTTTCCTGAAATAATTGCTAACTAACTAAAACAATAACGAAACGTGTAGGGCAGCGATCCCACGGAACGCTGGCAGGGCCAGTTCCGATGCGTTCATCTATACATATGTATAAAACTGTACAGGTCGAATGTCTGTACATAGAAAAAAATGCTAAAAAGCGAGTCAGGGGATGTAAGAAGAGAAACAGAACAAATTCAGATTATTTCAAGCGCTTGCATAATTTCGTTTTGTAGGTATAATTGGTCGCGGTTAGTAGTCCGGATAATCCGAATCCGTATAACTGAGGGCCGGATAATCGAGTTTCTACTGTAATATAATGCGCAGCTTGAAAATATAAAAAAATAGTCTTATGGTTAATAATATTTTAGTTAAGACTAGTAACAGATTGTTATAAACAATTTTTAGTTTGAACTAATATCATTTATTAAAAGCTTTTAGCATACAGCTCTACGTGCGTGGAATTCGAATTAATGTTTAAATGTCAGCGTTTAAATTCTTCATACCAACCAGTTCTGCTATTTGCTTATTTATAAAGGTATCAAGTTTTCAGTAATTTATAGTTAGAGTACCAGAAAGTTCTACATTATTAATTTTAACTGTTACCTCACTCAGATTAACTTTTAATATATTGTTTTCAGGAATTGCCTTCTATTTAAAGTAAAATAGTCTATTGGCTCCGAAATTGCTGATACCTTTGTAGTCACTTAATGAATTGAAGTTGTTTAAACTTTCTTGTATCTTCGACTGATATCGGATTCAGATTGGAGTGAAGTATAATGACGCCGCCACGGAAACCCTCGGAGTTTTTTACTTTAGCTCGGTTTAATTAAAAACTGCCGTTCACTGGAATCAAATGAAAAGGACCCAGTAAATCACTGCGCTGGCACTCTTTTACTAATGTTAACGAATTGCGGACCGCTAGGATTGTGAACTATACTTTTTCTACGTACTTATAATCTTATTTACAAAGTTTTTCTTAAATTTCCAATCTAAATATAGAAAAATATTGCTATAGTAGAATGTAATTAAGAAATAAAAAAAAAGGTAATAAATCTTTTGATATTACCGTAAAAACTTAAAATTTATTATATTTTGTATCGTTTTTAGTTCTGATTACCTACAAGTGACCCGCCCTCGTTTCGGCTAGCTCCACTTCAACTAGCGCATACTTCAGTAACTAACCCAACTGACAACTCTTGTTTCGGGTCAAAACAAATTCTAAATGCAATACGAGTATTAAATAATATTCATGACTAGTTATTTTTTTCAAAAATTATGCCATATTTTCCGCTTAGTAGCGTGAAATTCACATTAACATCTATCTTTTATATGTCTATATTCGCAATGCTACAAAAATTATAAGTATTATCAATTTAACAATCTTGATTTCATATAAGTTATTGCGTAATAGTTAATTATATCAACTCATAATGCTATGGGCATATGTACCATTTCCATATTCCACGGAAACTTTTTCTTTTTCTCGTCTAACATAAGCGTAAATCTAAGAAAATATTCTATTACTAGATGTATAAATGTAATGTAATGTAGGGCAAAAGAGTAACAATATTTGAGAAATTATTAAGTGAATCTAAATTCTAAATCTATACGTATAATAAAATTCTAGCTGAGCCAAATCTGTACAATAAATATTTTTTTGGAAAATCTTATTGAAATAGTCATTATTATCGATACACAGGCCGAATCTAGTTTTAAGAATTTTTGTCTATTTGTCGGTCTGGGAACGCATCACAAGAAAACCACTTGACAGGTTTGGATGAAATTTGGTATAATGATAGCTGGTTATCCGGGTCAACATATAGCATACTTTTTACTGCTGGCAAATATCTCATCTCTGAGAAATCTATACATATTATAAAATTCTAACTAAGCCGAATCTGTACATTAAATATTTTTTAGAAAATCTTATTGAAATAGACATTATTATCGATGCAGAGGCCGAATCTATAGTTTTTAGAATTTTTGTCTGTCTGTCTGTCTGTCTGTCTGTCTGTCTGTTACCGCATCACAGAAAAACCACTGGAGGGATTTTGATGAAATTTGGTATGATGATAGCTGGTTATCCGGGTCAACATATAGGTTATTTTTTATCGCGGAAAAATATCTCATTTCTGAGAAAAAATACAAAAACTGGTTGGAACAAAACCACGATGATACTATATGTAAACAGTTTAGCAAGGTAACTTACTAAATATGGTAAAAACTATTGAAAATAGCTTATCTTGCAAATCAAATTATCAATAGTGCTATTTTATCCATTAAAGTAGTTATTTTAATTAATATATACTTATGTGTTATTCAGATACTTGACAATAGACGTCGCCATGAGTTTTTAAAATACGTAGTTTTAATTCCCAAAAAATGAATGTACAGATATGATCTTTCTACAATTTTATTAGAACTACTACTACATTATCCGGAGCCCCCGCCCGTGTTCAAATTTTCAGTAAAGCAAACTTTTTGACTTTATAAATTAGTAACTATACATATAATAAAATTGTCACTAAGGCGATTCCGTAAATTTAATATTTTACTTAAAATCTTATTTAAATATTCATTATCTATATATACATAAAATGCTTTGTCCTGACTGACTGATCGATCAACGCACAGCCTAAACCGCTGGTCGTAGAAACGTGAAATTTGGATTACATATTCCTTATACAATGTAGGCATCCGCTAAGAAAGGATTTTTTGAAATTCATCCCCTGAGGGGGTAAAATAGATGATATAAGTTTGTATGAAACTCTGTAATTCTTAACGCGAAATGCACAGAAAGTGGTATGTAGCTTTAAGATGAAAAATTAGAAATATATGTATTAGAATTTTTTCTAAATGCATCCCATAAGAGGGTAAAAGGGGGTGATAAAGTTTATATAGGCAAACAATTATTTATTATCAGAATTACTTGAAACTTGGTATTAATGCTCTTCAGTACAATTGAATAAATATGTATTTTAATGTTTTTTGAAATTCATCCTATAAGACTGTCAAATAAGGGATGAAAGTTTGTATGAAACTCTGTAATTGATGTACGGAAAATGGTATTTACCTTAAAAAGGTCATCTAAAACAATACAAATATTTTTTTTTCGATATTCATCCCTTAAAAGGGTAAAGGGGGGGTTGCACTGTTTATATGAGTAAAAAACGTTTATGATCAGAATTACATTAAACTTGGTATTAATGCTCTCCAATACAATTAAATAAACATGTAATGTAGATTTTTATAAATTCAGCCCTTAAGTGGGTTAAATAGGGCGGTGAAGTTGAAGTTGTTGAATATATTTAAATAGTACTCTATTTCAATATATTCAACAACTTCAACATGACTCAAGTTCTTCGTAAGTGGACACTTACGGAGAGAGTAGAAAAATGTGCAAAAAATACAGGGAGTACTTGCTAAATACCTAAAGTGTAAATTTATTTACAGAATATACGCATAATATGTTTTAAGATAGATATTTTGAGTTACGATCGCTAAAATGAAATTTGTTTTCCTTATTTTTGCAATTATAAAGTTTGATCGCGGGCGAAGCCGCGGGTTCTGCTAGTTAGCGATATAGAGCGATAGATAATAAAATTTGGTACGGTGAAAGCAGGTTATCCGGCTCAACATAGAGGATACTTTTTACCGCAGGAAAATATCTCATTTCTGAGAAAAAATACAAAAACTGGTTAAAATAAAATTACGATGATACTACTATTTTAGCAAGGCAACTTACTTATATATGTTAAAACTATTTAAAAAGGTTATCGTAAAAGAAATATCAATAGCGTATTTTATTCATTAAAATAGTGTTATTTTAATGAAAATTTATTTATGTGTTATTTAGATATTTGACAATAGATGTCGCCATGTGTTTTTAAAATACGTAGTTTTAATTCCAAAAAAAAATGTACCTTTCTATGACTTTATTAGAATTATTACTAAATTATCCGCGGCCCCGCCTGTGTTCAAATTTTCAATAAAACAAACATTTGGCTTTATAAATTAGTAATATTTTGTTGGCCGAAACAATTTTCAAATGAAAGTATTTGTAAATTTTTATTGTTTAGTAAATAATGTTAATATTTTTTAATCTTTTAATGTAAAAATTGGGCAAATGCATATCCAATTTGCGCATTATAGGTTTCGTATAGCAAAATGCTGTGTTCTTTTTCTTACTTACGTGTTTTGTTAGGTTAACACTAAAATAAATACGAATAATATTTATGTTTCCACAATATCGACTCATTTTATTAGGGTGCGTTTACATCAAACGAGCGAATGCTCATTCTATCCCCACCCTATCAAATTCTTTTAATGTAAACAGAGACAGAACATTCTTTCGTTGTTCTCTCTGCGTTCGCAAAGATTCTATAGAACATTCTAAGAATGCTCACTCGCTTGATGTAAACGGCACTAGAACGTGCGAACAATTGCTTAGAGCGTTCTTAGATGTTCGAACGCGCTCGCTCCCCGTAGCGGTCTCTTCAAAGCGTTCTTGTGTTCTAGCAATTTGAATATTTACGAGTACAACATACCTACTTATCGAATCATGGATTGGTCTCAAGATAAATGTCTATTAATGTCTATTAATAAAATTTGTCACCCACCGACGTCTCTTTCTTCTTTTCTTTGTGACTGTTTGAGACAAAATAATAAATGCAGCACTTGCAATTATAATATCGCTGTCAGAGTCGGACATAACCAAAGAGTATATAACTACACCGTGAAAATTGAAATAATGAAACACTACCAACCACAGAATTGACATGAATGGGCAATGAGCATTCGTTCGGCTGATCTAAACGTCATTGCAAGAATTCTAGTTCTATGTTCTCATTTTGCTCGTTGATCTTTTGGTGTAAACGCTGAAATCGAGATTTCGTTTACACTAAAAGAACAAGAAAGAATGCTCTTGCTCTAGCTCTAGTTCTTTGTTCGTTTGATGTAAACGCACCCTTAACCGAAAAAATACGTTCGAGAGACAGAGAGACAAGTTTATGGCTGTTAAACTGACGAAGCGGGTAACTAAAGATATTCCATATCTCAAAAACTATGACAAAGTATTTTAGGAACTGTTATACCTCAACTTTTTTAGTTTTTTTTGACACCATTTCTTGGAAGGTAAAGGTTTAAAGGACACAGTATAATACTTACGACTTTAATCATATTAACCGTGCCATATAAAATAATAAAAAGTATTTGCTTAGAATATTAAATTAATCAATAGCTGTCTATTAGTAAAACATGAATAAAATTAACTCCGTAGTTTGAGAGTTTATCGCCCAAAACTAAACAAACAAACAAAACAAAATTATAGAAAACAAAAAGTGCAATATTACTAAATCAAATATGAGATTAACTGAGGAACCTTTGTAACATTGTCAATCTCTGCCATTATTTACCAATCATGCGGTGCGCAATGAAAGTGGTATTATATGTAAGAGTAGGTATACTAATATGTAAAACCTAAGAATTTGGCTTTGGTCATATGAACGCGGGCGGAGCCGCGGGAAATGCTAGTCTATACTAAACTTTAAAACATAAACATAGGGACGAACCCGAGCGGAGCTAGGGTGAATCGCTAGTAAAGGTATAAAATTAGTAATCTCGATAGAAACATAAACTGCTTATTTCTATTTACCATGTACCGGTATAGATTGGAAGAAACTCGAACAAATGCGTATGTTGTTACAAAGGGAAACTATCTACAAGCTTTTTTATGGAACAGATAACGAAGAGGAAGGAAGTATGGCAAATTCTAGTTTCCTTCAACCATTATATTGCGACGCTTTTGTGGAAATGCCGTCATGAATTTGTATTAGGCGCTGTGGTTAACGAGGGAAACAATTTTTTCAATAAATAAACTAAACGAACTAGTAGCTACATTAAAACGGTCGTGGGGCTGATTACTATTTCTTTTCCCTATTATAGTCTAAAATCCCGATCTACGTGGTGGACCCCTTATTCTTTTTCCATGCGAAATATATTTTTTAAACCATAAAACATATTAACAGACAGACCGGGGTTGTTACCAAAAATTTGCTTCAGGCTATTTTTCATTAAAAAACCTCTAGTCTAGAGATGTTTTGGTATGACAGCCCTATATCGTTATAAAATTATTTACATTTTGATTATTGATTCGTTCCGGAAAACAATAAGAGTAATTTACCTGTTTGTACCTGGATGTCAGGTAATGTGATCGAAAAAGGCAGCCAAACGTATGATGATATTTTCTACAAGACTTTTACTTCGATTTTACATACTAATTTGTCACACGAAAAGAATTCTTGTTATTAAAAAAAAAAAAAAACAATTTTTTTTTTTATTAAAAATAGCCTGGAGCAAATTTTTGGTGACAACCCACTGGGTCGTGTTTGTTTATATGTTTTATGATTAAAAAAAATATTTCGTCTGAAAAAAACTATGGAGTCCACCACATAGATCGGGATCTCTTACTATTACGAAAAAGACTTTGTTATGATCATTAGACCTTATCCAATGTAATGAGTTAGCGACGACTCTAAATGCCGTGTTTCGTCGTTTTTATTACAAAACAATATTTTTTGTAGGTTTTTATATAAAAATATATTAATAATATTTAAACTTTATCTTAACTAAAACTGTCTTTCATCCATTAAAAGATTAATTTACATTAGATTTTCTAACAATAAAAGTAAACATAACAGACCTTTAGATGTAGTCAGTTCTTTTTTAAATTATATATAAAACAATAATATTGCTTAGATAAATGATTAACATTTTTAATTCTTAATTTTCTTATTTTTTTTTTTACATTTATACATGTAATAAATAATAGCAAAATTAAATAATTTTTAATAAAATTTATTAAAAAATGTAATAATTATAATAATAACAGCTAAAATTAATTAAATAAATAATATTGCCATATTTAATTATAACACTTATTGAAAAAAAATGTTTAGAATTTAAATCAACAAATATTGTAAGGTACTTTGGTGCCATTTTTAAAATCAGTACCTGGAGACCGAGCTTCGCTCGGAGTTCTTTTTTGTTATATCGTATTTTTTAGATAAAAAAACTAAAAACTGGAATAAATACAAAAAAAAGTAAAACTTTGTATCCGATCGAGATTCGAACTCGGACTCGGACTCACCTATTAATTGTTAATCTTGCACCTTGGTCGCTTGACCACGATGCTTATGTCTGAGTGTAAGAAATTATCTACCATATTCTGCGTAAAATAATGCAAAAGAAAACTGTATGAAAACTCAAAAACACGCGTTTTCCCAGGCATGAGACTAATCTATATCGATTGTTCGTCCCCGAAAGCCCCTACATACCAAATTTCAGCGAAATCGTTAGAGCCGTTTGCGAGATCGCTAGTATAAATAAATAAAGATATAAAGATATAAATATACAAGAATTGCTCGTTTAAATATAGATAGATTTTGTAAAATTGAGGGTAGACACTGTCTGTAACAACTATATAATGACCTTTGAGACGTCTAAAACCATAGTCTCTCCCGTGGCCATGATTGCTGACAGTAAAGCATTCGAAACGTCAGGAATCAAACATCAAAATAAATCTGCGAAAAGATCCGAAAAGATAAAACTATTTACGTAAATCTAAGAAAGTATATATATATATATATATATATATATATATATATATATATATATATATATATATATATATAGGTTTGTTATTAAAGAATTTGCTTAGAAAAATTTAACCATAATATGTCACTAAAACGTTTATACATTATAATTTAGCCTAATAAAAAAAAATAGTTAGTTATAAATATAGGGGAAACATGAAAGGTATCATTATCTATATCTATACATATTATAAAATTCTAACTAAGCCGAATCTGTACATTAAATATTTTTTGGAAAATCTTATTGAAATAGACATTATTATCGATGCAGAGGCCGAATCTATAGTTTTAATAATTTTTGTCTGTCTGTCTGTCTGTCTGTCTGTCTGTCTGTCTGTTACCGCATCACAGAAAAACCACTGGAGGGATTTTGATGAAATTTGGTATGATGATAGCTGGTTATACGGGTCAACATATAGGACACTTTTTACCGCGGGAAAATATCTTATTTCTGAGAAAAAATACAAGAACTGGTTAGAACAAAATCACGATGATTCTATCTGTAAACAGTTTAACATGGTAACTTATATATGTTAAAACTATTCAAAAAAGCTTATCTTAAAGGATATATCAATAGCGCTATTTTATTCATTAAAGTAGTTATTTTAATGAAAATTTATTAATGTGTTATTTAGATATTTGACAATAGATTTCGCCATGTGTTTTTAAAATACGTAATTTAACGTTTTAATCCAAAAAAATAATAATGTACAGATATGACCTTTCTATAACTTTATTAGAATTACTAATAAACTACCCGCGGCCCCGCCTGTGTTCAAATTTTCAATAAAACAAACTTTTTGGCTTTATAAGTTACTAACATATTAGTAATATTTTTTTGGCAGAAACAATTTTCAAATTAAAATATTTGTAATTTTTTATTGTTTAGTAAATAATGTTTATATTTTTTAATATTTTAATGTAAAAATTGGGCAAATGCAAATCCAACTCGCGCATTATAGGTTTCGTATAGCAAAATACTGTGTTGTTTTTCTTACTTACGTGTTTTATTAGGTTAACACTAAAATAAACACGAATAATATTTACGTTACCACAATATCGACTCATTTTATCAACTGTAAAAATAAGTTCGATTTATATTATTTTATAACATTTTATGGGAAACAAGTCTATGGCTGTTAAACTGACGAAGCGGGTAACTAAAAATATTCCATATCTCAAAAACTATTTAAAAGGAATTTAGGAACTGTTATACCTCAACTTTTTTAGTTTTTTTTGACACCATTTCTTGGAAGGTAAAGGTTTAAAGGACACAATAAAATGCTTACGACTTTAATTATATTAGCCGAGCCATATGAAATAATAAGAAGTATTTGCTTAGAATTATTTACTTATTACATTTTCTTTTGAAATTTGTTTTGGACAATATTAGTAACTAGCGCTAAGCCATCCCTTTTGCGCGATAAATTAACATTAAGAAAAGTTGTCATTATGTTATTTAAATAATCAGCTATATATTAAATTAATCAATAGCTGTCCATTCGTAAAAAATGATTAAAATTAATTCCGTACCGCCCAAAACTAAATAAACAAACAAAACAGAAGTATAGACATAAATTCATAAATGTTATTGCTAAAACTAAAAGTGCAATATTACTAAATCAAATAATATGAGATTAACGGAGGAACCTTTGTGGCATTGTCAATCACTGCCATTATTTACCAAACATACGATGCGAAATGGAATTGGTATATGTAAGAGTATACTAATAAGTATATAAAACCTAAGAATTTCGTTTTTGATCATCTGAACGCGGGCGGAGCCGCGGGCAATGCTAGTCCAATATAATTTAAAAACACGGCGTCGACAGATGGGATAAATAATAATATCCTAAAATAATTTATTGATAAGATATTGCGTTATCAATAACCTACAACGCTTCTAATTTAGTTATTTAAATAAAATACGATACATTTTGTACAAAATATTAAACCAAAATACGCAAAGTGAAAGCTTGCATTTGTTTTATACACAGTTAATCTACTAAGCCTATTTTTAAATTTCATTCACATATGTACATATATGTATATAAAATTACTTACGTTTTTATAGAATAAATGTAAGGTACATTTGTCCCGGAATCTCTTCGGCACCCAAGAATAAATATACCCAATACATAATCATAAAGACTTTATAGAAATAATGTGAAAACTGTGTTACTCCCATAGAAAAATTATTACGGATTTTACTTCGAGAAATGTATGATTATTCTTCTTTTAGAATTTTGTCATTAAAAGTATAGATTTAATTAACCTAAAATTGGAAAACATTGTTAAAATGTTAAGAAACATTAACATTCCTTACACAAAAACAGATAATGTAATCTTTCTATACTTAGTACTAGTCACTTATGTCCAAAATGTAAAAAAAATCGATTTATTTTTTATATAATATTACTAGGCAAAAAAAATATGTACCTATTATGCCAAAGAGTATAAATAAGTAGGATTAATGTACAAGGCGAATAAAATGTTGCTTCTTATGCTTGCATGGACGAATCATAAGCACAGATAATATATAACTAGCAGCGCACTTGCTGTACACTCGCTATATCATGTACTTAAGTGAAATAAAAGAATTTAGCTTTGACGACAAAATCGATTTGGAATACTCTCGGAGTAAACACTTAGGCGCTTTGACACTTAATGAGCTGCAGTTATGTCGGGAGGTAAATTAGGATTCCATACTAATTTACAGTGATAATCTTGTTCTAAATCGCCATATACGTCGCACTAGAAGCATAGATAGCGAGGACCGTATCTGCAATGCAAATAGAATACATCAGTATTCAACACTCGTTCGTACATTTGTGGAGGACTAATTTAACACGTCATCCTTAAAAAAAAACACTCTTTATTGCTGATGATGACATTAAGGGTGCTTTTGTAATTGGAAGAGGTACGTGAGAAGTTTTGACCTACATTCGTAAGCTCTTAAATTTTTGTTAGCGTAATATATCCTGTCGTTTATTAAAAATTGGTCAAGGGTATGTCGGGTTCGTGCGAAAGGATCCCTACGTTAAATAATTTGTTGTCGTTTTAATGATTATTTGAATTTTTTGTATTTGATTATTTCTTTTTATTTTCTTATTTCAACGTTTCCCGTAGAAAGGAGAATATATTTATAAAAGTCATCTTCCTAAATATTAAAATTAATACAAAAAGTCGTACTTTAATACAACAATAAAACACTACAAAATACAAAATATTATTTCTTAAAGAAGAAAAATATTACAAGCTCGTAATATTTTGAAGTTGTTCTCGATTTCCATCACTTGGGTGTCTCGGAATAAACTACATATATATGTCATAAACTGCCTATTTTGATGTTGAAATCTTTTTTAAAGATTAGAAATTAGGTTTCAAAAGTTCGTACTTTTCCCCATTCCTCTGGCTGCCTTTGAAAGTCCAAAGGGAAGAAATTAATTGTGAAGACGTTTCAGCGCAAGTATGATTAATTATTAAAGTCGCTACGTGGTCATTTTTTATTTAAAAAGATAGATCAAGTATATTTTCGATATTATAAAGAAGACGTGCAAATATGTAACTTAACCTTAGTTCCATTTCCCATCGATTTGTTCCTACCTATATAATTGTATAGTATACTGCTCTAAAAATCACAAATAATAAAAACTGATGAAGTATAATTCAAATTATAGCAAGGGGTTTCAACCGCAATTTAGTAGGTATATGATTCTATTAATCTATAGTGTCTTAATCTTATTGATTTTTTAGCACAAACATATCAAACGACTATGCAAACTATTTGGTGTGCGAGTGCGACTGCAAGTGGTAGTTTGAATTAAAAATATAATCACGCTATATTTTATAAGGTTGAGTAAACTCTAATAGATGGTATTTTATATATATATATATATACACTAAGACGATGTTTCCGAAATATTGGTAGCAACGGTTCAAATATGCCCAAAAAACATTTTGTAACTTTTAGTATTGAATAAACTATATATTTATACTAACAAAGTATACGAAAGTCCCTTCAATTCATTTATATAGAACTAGCGACTCACCCTCGCTTAGAAACGAAGAAAAACAAAAACAAATCTATCCCACAGGAACTGTACATTTTTCCTGGATAAAAAGTAGGCTACATACTATTCCAAACCATAGTCTATCTCTGTGCCAAATTTCATCCAGATCCGTTCAGCCGTTCTGACGTGATAGAGTAACAAACATCCAAACGTCCATCTAAACTTTCACATTTATGATATTAGTAAGACTACAAATGATATTGTCGTAGAACATAATATTCAAACTCATAAATAGATTTCTTAATTAGTGCTTAATTAAAACTGTATTCAGTCAAATTAATAATTATATTTATACACTAAATTATATTTCTCTTTTATTTTCAGCCTTGTCAACTTAAAATGCCTTCTTGGCAATGCACTAAATGAAATCCCGAAAGGCGAGTCGTCTTACTCTAATGAAAATTTTTCTTATCTAGCTAATACGGTCACGTTCCCGACTCGCTCTTAAATTAGATTCTCTTTTGAGTGCATTGTGTCAACTGCTTATCAAGACCAAGCTTATACTTAAGATTAATTTCTTTTTTCTCGTTAGCTTTTTATCTGCTGAACTTTATGCAAACATAGTACTCGGTATACTTTATAAAAAAAAAATAGGTTTCCTACCTACTAATATAGAAATATTAATACTAATATAGTAAACCTTATAATATTAAATGAGCAATTCTTGTCTATATATCTAAAATTTCCTGTATCTCGGAAACGGCTCTAACGATTTGGATCATATTTTTATAAAGTTTTGCCTTTAAATTTATGTATATTTTAGGTGTCTTTTCTAAAAAGAAAAAAAAAACAATTTTTTACATCTTACATAATACATCCGAAAAAAACACGATGCTACAAAACGCCAACCGAAGCTCGGTCGCTTAAGTACTAATTCAGCGAATAGTAATGATGTTAGTACCTAATATAATAAAGAAAAGTAAAATTGTAATAAATATAAAAATCTGTGGAAATAAATCTGTGAAAATCTGTCTTTTATTTAAAAAAATACATTTACATAGGTATAATACTTTCTTAGATTTACGCGAATACTTGACATTTTAAATAAAACTATCTTTTCAGATTATTTCGCGAATTTATTTTGATTTTTGGTTCCCAACGTTTCGAATGCTTTACAGCAATCATGGTCACGGGAGAGACTAAGGTTTTAGACGTCTCAAAGGCACTATATACTTGTTGTAAAATTGTGGGTAGGCACTGTCTGTAATAAATTTTTATTTTGTCTTCGAAATTGGTAATTTTTAAGCTACACTTCTTCGCTCTAAGTAACCGACGAGGGGTCAATAAACTTTATTGCCAATCTTTCTGGCGCGAACCATAGTCTAGAATTTTGCTCATAACCCCCATCTGTCAACACCGTGAACCACGAACCGCCACTTTGTTTCGCATTTTATAAAGAAAAAAAAGAAAACAAATTTTTCATCGATGAATCTCACGTTAGCGTTAGTGCCATAAGGCCCTACCAAAAGCATCCGAAACGAAAGTAAAAATCTTCACAAGATATTATAGAGATATTTTTTTAAATATACAACATTTTGACCCTCAAATAATAGATTATAATATTAATATAACTTCTAATGTTTGCAAACTATAAGTTTACTTCCCTTAGGGAAACAATGTACAGAGAATGTTATACTTCTTCACACCTAACTACTAAACGGAAATCCTTTTAGTGTCCGTTGCTCAAATGAGCAAAATACGGAGTAAAGGTAACTTATATGCTAGATTAACACATAGGTTGTTTTTTCTCGACGTACCAACAATATGAATGAAGTGGCGGGTAAAAACTAGCTTTAAAACACAAATTGTAAAAGTTTACATCATTAGTTCTCTTGATTTAGAAATGCAGTACAAGTTTGGCTATACAATTACGTTCGTTTCAATCAACCGATCGCATTCGTTTTAAGGCTGATTTTCTAGTCTTTTTGAAACAGCTAAAATCGTTGGATTAGCAATTTTACATTCCAATTATAAAAGTTTTATACTTTGCTATGAAACTGAAATGAAAAATCCAAATTAATTCTCATTTGCGCCATCCTTTTATCTTATGCACCATAGCTCCCGTAGCCTTATTACAATTCGTTAATGAACGTAACATGATAAAATATAATTTTCATAATATTAAACTTATAAAAATGTAAAGTATTTTAAGTATAAATATTTTCTGATATTCCTACGACTACTTTTGTGTTTTTCATAGATTGTCAGAGATATAAGAATGAATTATATTTATAACTAGCAACTCACCCTTACTCCGCTCGGGTTCGATCCTTGATATGTTTTAACGGTTAGTATAGATTTCTCAGAGATGAGATATTTTCCCGCATTAAAAAGCATCCTATATGTTGACCCAGATAACCAGCTATCATCATATCAAATTTCATTAAAATCTGTCTAGCGGTTTTCTCGTGATGCATTCCCAGACAGACAAACATACAGACAAAAAATCTAAAAACTATGGATTCGGCCTCGGTGTCGATAATAATGAGTATTTTAATAAGATACCTTATTTTTCCGTTTCTCTATTAGTTGATGACAAACCATCAAGGTAGTTAAATATGGACTCAACTAAAATTGAGTAATATAAATTATATATTTTTTTATTAATTTTATAATAGGTAATAGACTTTTGTTATTACTCACATGTATACATCGGTCTGAACTAAATGGTTTTGCGGTGACCATCAATCAATATACATGATTGTATGTATTTCCTTTTCATCCGTAAGAAATTAAATGAAAAAATGATTATAATAATTTGACTCAAAGAACTAATATTAAGAAAAATATTTATAAAAATAATCATTGATAATAAAAACGGTATTTTATCGATACGCCATTCTAAAACCCCTATTAAATTTGTATTCCGGTACGAAAATTCCCTAGATACCTTATTTAGGCGATACCTCACGAAAGCGCCGTGGGTTGAATTTTGCACCTACTAAATCATTATCTACTGACATGTGTACGACGCTGTTATTTATTGATACGCTTTTCCGGAAATAGATACGAAATAGAGTTTAAATTCTAATACTGTGATATGGAAGGATGTTACTAAGTTGAAATGAATTGAAAAAAAAAACTAAATTCTTTAAAATGTTATATAGTTTAATGTAAAAATAATCTCTAAATAATAATAATAGTTTAATGTTAAATTAATTCTCTCACCCATAAATAGAACACTATAAGTTACCACTTTCATCCCCCGTATCAGTCCTTTTCCAGGGCAGTTGGCAGGCAATTACATTTACCAGAATTGGTTAGTTAGATAGGTTGGTTTCAAGAATATAAACCATTATAATTCCAACAAGCACATTATAATTACCAATTGGCAAATTATCGTCTTTATCCTGCGGATTTACTAATGGTTTTTTTTTTATATTTTTTCTTAAAATTTGTATAATAATTATTCTATGATTGATGATTATATTAATTAGTAAAAAAAGTACTAAAAATTAACATACATACACAAACACATACATTTTTTTTATTTTGAGACATTAACACACAGCACCATCTACTTCCATGGTAAGCTACGAAGCCTTGTGTTATAGATACCAGATAGTTGATACACTACACACATATAAATATAAATACCCATGACTGGAGTACAAACATTCATGCTTATTACACAGATGAATACCTCCAGCGGGACTCAAACCCGCGACCGCTGGAACAGCAAGTAGGGTCACTACAAACTGAGCCAAACGTGTCGTCAGATACTCGTATAATAATATGAGCAATAAAGTAAAATATCGATCAATAAGGAAACTGTATTGTTGAATAAAAACTTATCTTAAATGGACACGACATCTGGCGCATCTCATATAACTCATAACTTTCTTGTCACATTAAGCAGACAAGTCGAAAACTATTCTGGCACCAGCTGCCCTGTCGCCTCTTCCCAAACGATTTAAGTTTGATATAATATTTCTAACAAATCTATATTGTCTTCGTAACTAACATCTCACAGTAAACTTTGTTATTGTTTATGTTCATTTCAATTACTTTTGCTTCAAAAACATTACTCAAAGCATAGTAAAACTCGAAGCTAACTTAATAGAAACCATCTAGCAAAATAATAATTTATTAATTAAATTTTGTAACTTTAACCCATATTTTCGTAGGCATGAAGTTTTTAAAACATTTTATATTAAATTGTGTACAACACTTAATCAGTGAATTTGAATCCAATTTTATATTCTTATTAAGAAATCTAGCGATTTATCCTCGCTTCGCTCGGATGCGTTTGGTGTCTAGATAAAAATATTTATGGTTAATGTTGGGAAATATATTTACGCGTACCATCAGTAAACATACAGGTGGTTATGTGGGACTCACCGGCTAGAAAAGCCAATACTACCCCACTAAAACCCAACAAAACCTCCTCCGTATTAATGAGGTGTCGCAGGATCGCTTACGCACTCAACCACGACGCCCGACAGTAGGCCCAACGGTCCACTTTGTACCATTAGCAACCGAGGAACAACCAAGTACCGAAGTGGGACACCTCCCTGTCCGTGTCTTGGCTTCTCGCTCGGCTGAACTGCCGGACGTTATTGAGGCCCCCCAACACGACAAGTTGAACATACGTTGGCGGGGAGGAGATAGATAGTTCTAAGTAAATTTTGCATTTTACGGTGAAAGTAAGAAAATTTTAAAATTTTTAGCTAAATTGTCAAATACATTAATTTTTAACCGTACTACTAATAGTTTTTGTATAATAAACCATTAAAATTTTCAAAGTATGAAAACCATCAAAGTATGAAGGACAACTCGACCAAACCAGTTTTTGTATTTTCCCGTGCAAATGAGAGATTTTCCCGAAGAAATTTTCCTATACAAAATTTAGTTAAAATCCGTTCAGTACTTTTTACGTGAAATCCACACAGATACTCGGACAAATAGACAAACAGACATACAAACAAACAGACAAAAATTTCAACAATTATTGCTTTGGTATATAATATAAATACTCATAATAATTAAAGCTCAAAGGGATAAAAAATAATTATGAAAAGTTATAAAAAACAAAATACGTAAATCTAAATAATTTGATAAATTATAAATACACCTATTATCGCTTCTCTAAGTTAATAATAAACAAAAATAATTTACTGGTTCGTTAAATTTGTAAGTGAAAAGTAAAATTTCTTAGCAAATTTAATCGCCATGAACGTTAATAGACTGATGCCTATATAATAAACACTTAAGGAGCTTTTTCATCAGCGGTTCGATTAATTGGGATCGAACTTCCTACTCCCTTTAATTGCATCCTTACTTTTTAGAAATATTTTTATGAATACTTAAAATTAAATTAATTAAACTCATTTAAATAAATAATTATATAGACCAATATTAATAGGGCACCATAATTCTGATATTTTTTATTTAATTGAGTATACATAATACGTATCTCCTTTTTTTTTGCTTTTAAAATAAAATCAAAATGGCGGCGGGTCGAAATGATACCATAGAACAATCGTATTTATAATTATAAAAAATCATTAACATTTAATTTAGTGATAATTTATATTTTATTAATTCTGTTTTAGAAAAGTTTTAATTTGAGAAGTAGAAGATTGCCTTTGTTGTCTTTTAATGAATTCAAAGTTCAACTCAAAGTTTCTAGTGTCTGAAATCAATATCGGATTGAAATCGCAATGAAATGCTACCGTCAAAGCAGCTATTAGTAATTTAAAGATACCCGTTTTAATTAAAACACTGTTTAGTCGATATTAAAATTGTCTGATTTTAATCAAGTTTTGATTAACGCGATATTATATTAAAATAAGTTATAAAAATTGAGTAAATGCACAAATATATTTTTTAGATATTTAAAATAAGATCATGGAAATAATTAAATTTTTTGTCTATAAAAGTTTAGACAACTTCGTTTTTTACTTATACCTTAATACTAATAGATATTTAGCATTAAGTTTCCAGAGATTAAGCTAAAGTTGTTACTTCGTCATTGGATTATATCGCCTCTAGTTCGTCTCAAGGGCTTTAAGGTTCATGAAGTATGACGAGGGTTGTAATAATTTGAGACACTTTTGTTAGTATACTTATCCCTGGACCCTTTTAGTAAGGAGCGATCGCAAGGCTACATTCTTCTTATGATGTTATAAAAATAGCTGTGAAAAAGCCTTACTTCTAATTTACATATATTAAGAAATTACAAAATGAAGATTTTTACATTGTTATATTTTACATGAAAATTTAACTGATAGCTATGAAATAATTAATTGCCAAAATGGATTTATTTTCATTGCAATGTAAATTATACATTTGTATATAAGTTTTGTAACTTTATCAATTTAGTTTTATTAAAACACATCTTTTTATTTTTGCGTCAAACAGTAACAAACATTCATCCACACATTCACATATCTTTTACATACATAAATCCTCAGTAACTGTCGCTTTTATAACATTAGAAGGACTATTATTATAAATCCTCCCTTCCTAATCATGTGTTTTACCTAGGACTTTTCCTCTACTTGAGATGATTGGCATAAAATTGGGTTATATAATTCTTATTTAGAATTTTCTAATATTCTTTGTTTTCGCACTTCATATATCATAGAATCTGGTGCCAATATTAGCATTAGATTCTGGTATTCAAAGTTAGTTTATAACTGATTAGTGTACTTACTGTTTACTATACTCTAAGTTATATTTGTTATACCACACATACAAACTACTCGACAGACTACTACTAAACTGACTTACGAGAGCCATCGACCTAAAATTAATCCGAACCAAGCCAGTTTCAGATACGACTTGCTGCAATTAGATTCTTAAACTTAACTTTAAATGGTTTAGCAACCACCTAAACAAAAATGGTTACGATCATTCTTGATAGGAATTGTTTACAAATGGAGTTAAACCTAAAACAGTATCAGTACATAGCCACCATTTTCAAACCAATCTTTTTCGGATCAAAGTTGCCACAAAGTCCTTGTTCCTCTCAATGCAATTCCTATCCCTAGCAAAGATAGCGTCCTTGCTCTGCTCTTTTTTGATGTATACTATCTACGTATATTAGCCCAAAAATTTCTCGCTTTATATGTGGCCTAGCTCACACTTCCCAAAGCAACACTTTTAAGGTTTCGAAATTAACCTACCTTGTGCTTGTGATGTTAAGGTCAATTTAAACCTAAAAATGTTTTTATCCTCAAGGAATAATCTTTGAATAATGTGATATACATATTTTTAACATTAGAGAAGAATTTGTTAAAGTTAGGTAACTTTAACAGTAAAAGTCGCAGATATTTTACGAACTTTATCACTTCTTTTTACCTGTTGCTTATGTTTTTTTTTTTATAATTATAAGAGCATTAATACCAAGCTTTAAGTAATTCTGATCATAATCAATTTCTTCCCCATATAAACTCTATAACAGGTTCGTTTTACCCCTTTTAAGGATGAATTTCAAAAAACCTGATAGATGTATTTTTTTTTTATTTTAAAGCTATGGTCCAAGCTTTATGTATATTTCACATAAAGAATAACAAAGTTTCATACAAACTTACAACCAATCTTTGACCCCCGTAAGGGATGAATTTCGAAGAATCCTTATATCCTTATTCCTTATCCCGACGTTTAGAGTAAAAAATCAATCGCCTCCAAATTTCAAACTTCTATATTGAGCGTTTTGGGCTAGGTGTTGATAAGTCAGTCAGTGATAGGCGACATTTTCTTTGTTTCAAAGGCAAATATATATATAGTAAAATTTACTAAAAGCAAATATGCTTCGTTCAAAGTAAGAAGTACAAGAAAGTACTCTTTAGGGAAAACATTCTGTAGCAAATTTGAAACTTAATTTAGCTTATTACGATGTACAACTTATTGCGTATTTTGTGACTCTGTAAACGAGATGTTTAAGAATCATATTATTTTATATATTAATATAATATCCTTTGTAATTATCAATCATCTAGTAAGTAAAAATTAATCTCAATAAAGTCAATTTCTTTATGCTCTGTTCACTTTAGCAAATGTCTTGTTAGGTATTTTGTTAAAGTTAAAGGTAATGTCCCACAGTGTTCTAAAGGGTCAATAATTCGTTTTCTTAACTAACTTTTGAACTTAATCACTGCTCTTACTACAGGGCCGTTACATTAATACAAACTTTTTTCAACATAAATATGGTATTTAATAATAATTAAAATAATAAAGATTTTAGAAAATTTTGGTTCATTTGGACAATATAACGTCTTAAAATTTACAAACACTGCAACAGTACGAAGAATATAATTAATTTTTAGTGTTACCGGATAGTTGACATGACAATGAGATATTATTTTCAAAATCAATATATAAAAATTGAATTATATTATGTATACCAGTATGAAGCCGCGGATATAACATAGTTTAATAAAACACTTTTATAAGTTTATTTTCTTCTGAATTTTGAAAAGAAAAGCATTGAGTTGCTATAGCGATTAAGTTCTTGAAATATTGTTCGGTTTATATATTTATTGTTAATAAGCATGATGTGAAAAAATATTACTATCTCTTAAAGATATGTTACATTTTGTTTTTCATAATATACTTATGTTATGGCTGATACTTTATTATGTCCACATGAAGAAAATATATAAAATGGAACCTACATTTTTGAAAGAATTGTGGATTTTCGGAGAAATCTTACATAAAAATATACAAAATTGTTAGGGAATCTTATTAACAAAAATGTCCATTATACCCTTCTCAAATTCTATCCAAGCGTAGACTTGTTCAGTAAAACATTATTATAGCAATCTTTTATTCTTCAGCTTGACTAAACGATCTTGATATTTTTTATACTAGCGGGCATGTATTCGTCTTATGTTTTATTGATATGTAACTTAATGTTATATTTAAATATAACAGAACATTGTTGTTTTTCCTATTTTATTTGAATATTACAAGTAATTGGAAAACAACATAAACTATCTTTAAACTAACTTACCACTATGCTACAATTATCCATAATAAAAAATCACATACATAGAGATAGGAGTATCAAGACTTTTTATAAATAATGAACCATTCAAAAAGTACGACGAGTTTCAGAAATATACAAAACAGCCTTTGTAAATGCACTCTAAAGAGCGTTGAAAATATTGGTCATCTGTTTTATCACCCTATTTATTCCGGGCTCGCCTGTCAAGCGTTATACGAATGAAAGCAATTAAGGTAGTAAATTAACAAGACTGTTGACATTCTGCCACTATTCGATAGACATGGTATTCTACTATAATAATTAAGTATTAAAACGAGGCTATATAATTATTATGCTAGGTAAGCATTAATAAAACGTAGGTAGACTAAAAGATGAAAGAAAGAAGGGACATAAGAGAAAGTGTATGTAAGTAAATAAAAATATTCGTTGGTATAGTATTCTTAAATATAGTATTGTTTCATTTTCCTATTAAGGCTGTACTTAGGTATATGAAATATATTTATATGTAGTAAAAATATACATAATTCATACAAGAGTGCTAGAATTCCAAGTTTTATGTTTAAATCATTTCTTTTTTTACCATTAGAAAGGACTGTAGAGTAACTAACATTCGTGATTGTCTGTGTCTATCTCATAAAGTTGCTTATGTGTAGGGGAGATCCTTGTACCTAGGGACACTTTTTTTTTAACTTTCATAATTTTAGTTCAAATTGATTTAAGGCTACAAAAATTAAAACTTATATTAATAATCAATAATATCACAATATTATGGTACAGCACACTACCTATTAAGTTTTGTTTATGAGAAAATGTCAATTAATTATTACCTAACCCGTCGAGGACCGCGTACACGCCGGCATGTACGATAACAATAATTGAATTCTCGAAAACGAATTTTTTAGAAATTAACCTGGAGAGATTAAGGATATTTATCCCAAGGTATAATCATGGCTTGTACCTTAGGACGTAAAAGCCTTTCTAACATTTTTGTAAACCTAATCTTATTTTTGTATAAAAAAAACAACAGTCATTATAAAGCTTGCTTACAATCACTTTTAACTTAGGAAAACAATAATATTTTCGAAAATTGATCAAAAACATTACTACTACTATTTTTTAGACTTAACACCGCATTTCTGGCAGTAATTTTTAAAAAAGGTACAATCTTCGTGCACCCATAATCGACAAGTGATACACTGAATTTAGTCTTCTGTGCTAGAAGTAGTGAAATAATTTTCACCGCAACCCACACAATAAAATGACCTTCACAATGGCATTTTTAATATTTTCCTCATTTGGTTTTGGCCGAGTGACTTTATTTTTACTTTGTGGCATCTAAAAGCATAATAACATATTAAAAACTAAATATATTAAAATAAATATTTAGTTAAAAAGGCAATGCCTTATACTACTTGTACTTGGGACAGTCCCAAAGAACAAAAAAATTCTAAAAAGTATTCATCAGCTTCAGAAATCTTTAGAATTGCATTGTATATTTGACCTATTCCATTTTATATCTATTTTATATTTTTTTATTAAGAAAAAGAACCTTTCAATTTGTGTTGAATAATTTACACTTCTTCTATAATTTATGGCAATAATAATATCATGCTTGTGATAAAAATTATAAAATATACCTAGACGTAAGTAATTGTGTAATGTATCAACTATCTGGTATCCATAACACAAGCCTCGCATCTTAACATAGGACTAGATGGTGCTGTGTGTTAATGTTCCAACATATTTATTTATTTATTTACTAGCATTTCCCGCGGCTCCGCCCGCGTTCAGATGATCAAAAACCTAATTCTTAGGTTTTACACATTAGTATACTCTTACATTATACATTACTTTCATTGCACACCACATGATTGGTAAATAATGGCAGTAATTGACAATGCCACAATGGTTCCTCCGTTAAATTGCACTTTTTGTTTTAGCAATAATATTTATGTATGTCTATACTTCTGTTTTGTTTGTTTTTTTAGTTTTGGGCGATAAACTCTCAAACTACGGAATTAATTTTAATCATATTTTACTAATAGACAGCTATTGATTAATTTAGTATTTAGCTGATTATTTAAATTACATAATGATAACTTTTCTTAATTAGCGCTAGTTAGTAATATTTTCCCAAATGATTTTCAAAAGAAAGTGTAATAAGTAAATAATTCTAAGCAAATACTTTTTATTATTTCATATGGCACGGCTAATATGATTAAAGTCGTAAGCATTTTATTGTGTCCTTTAAGCCTTTACCTTCCAAGAAAAGGTATCAAGAAAAAGTGAAAAACTTGAGGTATAACAGTTCCTAAAATACTTTTCATAGTTTTTGAGATATGAAATATTTTTAGTTACCCGCTTTGGCAGTTTAACAGCCATAAACTTGTTTTCCATAAAATGTTATAAAACAATATAAATCGAACTTATTTTTATGGTTGAAAAAATTAGTCGATATTGTGGAAACGTAAATATTATTTTAGTGTTTACCTAACAAAACACGTAAGTAAGAAAAACAACATAGTATTTTGCTATACGAAACCTATAATTCGCGAGTTGGATTTGCATTTGCCCAATTTTTACATTAAAAGATTAAAAAACATTAACATTCTTATGAAATAATAAAAATTTACAAATATTCTCATTTGACAATTGTTTCGGCCAACAAAATATTACTAATATGTAACTAATTTATAAAGCCGAAAAGTTTGTTTTATTAAAAATTTAAACACGGGCAGGGCCGCGGGTAATTTAGTAGTAATTATAATAAAGTCATAGAAAGGTTACCTATATCTGTACATTTTTTTTATTAAAACTACGTATTTTAAAAACACATGGCGACATATATTGTCAAATTTCTAAATAACACATAAATAAATTTTCATCAAAATAACTATTTTAATGAATAAAATAGCGCTATTAATATTTCTTTTAAGATAAGATTTTTTTTAATAGTTTTAACATATGTATATAAGTAAGTTACCTTTCTAAAATGTTAATAGTATCATCGTGCTTTTACTTTAATCAGTTTTTGTATTTTTTCTCAGAAATGAGATATTTTCCTGCGATAAAATGAATCTTATGTGTTGACCCGGATAACCTGCTCTTACCATACCTACCAAATTTCATCAAAATCCCTCCAGTGGATTTTCTGTGATGCGGTCACATATAGACAGACAGAAAAATTCTAAAAAGTATAGATAGTTACTAATTTATAAAGCCAAAAAGTTTGCTTTACTGATAATTTAAACACGGGCGGGGCCGCAGGTAACTTAGTAGTAATTCTAATAAAATTGTAAAAAGGTCATACCTGTACATTCATTTTTTTGGGATTAAAACTATGTATGTATTTTAATACACATGGCGACATCTATTGTCGAATGTCTAAATAACACATAAATAAATATTAATTAAAATAACTATTTTAATGGATAATATAGCGCTATTGATAATTTGATTTTCAAGATAAGCTATTTTTATAGTTTTTACCATGTTTTGTAAGTTACATTGCTAAACTGTTTACAAATAGTATCATCGTGATTTTGTTCCTACCAATTTTTGTATTTTTTTTTCAGAAATGAGATATTTTCTCGCGGTAAAAAGTATCCTATATGTTGACCCGGATAACCAGCTATCATCATACCAAATTTCATCGAAATCCCTCCAGTGGTTTTTCTGTGATGCGGTAACAGACAGACAGACAGACAGACAGACAGACAAAAATTCTAAAAACTATAGATTCGGCCTCTGCATCGATAATAATGTCTATTTCAATAAGATTTTCCAAAAAATATTTAATGTACAGATTCGGCTTAGTTAGAATTTTATAATATGTATAGATTATTTATTTATTATATCAATTTTACCATTATTTAATATGTACCAAGGTAAGTACATATTAATTTTGCAAAGAGATGAATTAAATATTTTGTTTAGTTTGTAGAAAGCAATCTCAGAAACTACTGATTTGATTTTATTGAAATTTGGCACAGAGACAGTATTCTGGTTTGGGATATAAAAGTATCATCTCGATGTGTAGGTACATATACACACATAGGTATTTTTACCCACGACGAAACGGAGACGGTATATATGCGTTTGGGGTGAGAGGATTTTTGTTTGTTTGTGCAAATCCATGTTGCCATTTTTCTCCAAAACTACTAGTCCGATTTTGAGATTTCAGTCATGGGTTCGGGTTTGAATGGTGCATGTTCTTAGATAGGTGTTACAGTGTCAACTTACCAGAGTGCGCTGCAGTAAATATTTGTTTGTGCAAATCCAAAACTACTATTCCGATTTTGATGCGGTTTTTAGTAGTGGGTTTATAGTTGATTAGTGAAGGTTCTTAAATAGGTGTTACGATAGTAGCTTACTAGGGGGTGCTGCATTAATATATTTTATTTTATAGTAGTTACTACATAATAAGGAAACTCGATAGAATTCGATAGGTAAGTACTTCTGTAGGAAGTAGTAATGTAGAAACTAAAAATTTTTTAGAAAAAATCTTAAAACATACGTCGTACACGATTTAAGCGCAAATAATATCTATGCTCTCTATAAAGTTTAAAATAAAAAGCAAAATTAATTTTTTTTTAAAAACCCACGACGGTAAAAAAGTAATTGACAAAGGATAAAATAATTCAAAACCCTCGAATTAAAAAATAAATGTAACGCGAGTAATAAACGTAAAAAAAATTAATAAGTAGAGTTGTTCTCTCGCGGAGTCGGTCATATATAAACAATAGCGTAGTCTTAGATTGTGCTGTGGTCAGAAGTGTTCTACGCCATCACACTAAGGCACCGTAACTGACCATATGTCGTATAACCACTGTGTAAAGCCATAGAGTTAGTTTTGGTTTGAGGCCCGATTTCTTACCTATCATTCTTCGGCATTGCCAGAAGGTGATACTGGCTTCGATCAGTTTATTACCTAGGTGTTGGGACTAATTTAGTTTGCTGTCTAAAGTAATTCCTAGGTATTTTACTTCTATGGTTATTGTCAAGGTTGGGTTAAAGAGTTTGAGTTTTAGCTATACTGCTTTACTATATATTAAAGTAAATATTAAATTAAATAAACTATTTTTGCCGCATTACCCCCCCCCCCCCTCCCCTTCTCCCTCTTCCGCCTTCTCTTACCACATAGTGTGTTACATATAATATAATTCTATTATTTATATTATTTAATGATGTATATTAGTATAATTATCTCTGACGTTTGACTTCTGCCGTAAGATGAAGTTTTGCCTCTAAATGAATAGTAATCGATATTCACTGTAAATATTTATTATTAATTTATTTGCATTAATATTGCCCGATATTTTTTGTATGGTCATGGCGTTAAATATTATAATTAGGTATTGATGCGTTCTAGCCATGTAGGTATCTCAAATAAATAGTAATCTATATATACACAAAATGCTTTGTCCTGACTGACTGACTGATCGATCAACGCACAGCCTAAACCGCTTGTCGTAGAAACGTAACATTTGGAGGACATATTCCTTATACAATGTAGGCATCCGCTAAGAAAGGATTTTTCGAAATACATCCCCTAAGGGGGTAAAATAGAGGATAAAAGATTGTATGAAACTCTGTCATTCTTAACGCGAAATGCACGAAAAGTGGTATTTATCTTTAAGATGAAAAATAAGAAATATATGTATATGATTTTTTTCGAAATTCATCCCTTAAAAGGGTAAAAGGGGGTGATAAAATGTATATGGGCAAACAATTATTTATGATCAAAATTACTTGAAGATTGGTTTTATAGCAAAATAAGAATGAAACTTTATTACGTAACTTAAAAAGAAGCAGAAGGAGGGAGTCTGTGCTTTAGATGTACATAGCATTGGGTCTTTAAAAATAACGTAGACGTTAGCCTGTTAGTATATCTTAGGTAAAAATCCTATATTAGCCGAGTTACATGATTCTAAAACATTGTACTATGCGAGTTGTATCATTGTATTCTCTTAGAAGTAGTGGAGCTTGCTAAATACCTAAAATGAATATACCTACATTTAACATCTTTTAAGATACTCGATATTTCGAGCTGCGAAAAATAATATGAAACACAAACTTACTTTTGCAAAAAATTAAGTATGAATTGCGAGAAAATGTGTTTTTTTTTGTAATTTGATCGCGGGCGAAGCCGCGGGTTCTGCTAGTATATAATTTATTACTTTAATATAATATTAATACTTACTGTTTAATTAGTAGTTATTAAATAACTTTCACCCTTTTCAACTATCTTACAATAGATACATCATAGTGAAGTGTAGGTATTTAAGCACAACTTTCATCTTAACAAAGAAAGAGTTGTTTGGCCAAGAACCAAGATTTCTATTGTTTGATTTTCATTGTTATTACAAAACAAAGCTTAATTTTACTTATTAAACTATCATAAATTAAAATTCTGGTTATAATTTATCACTTATTTTTGGATCATAGCCCAAACCCAGTGTAAGGTAGGTATCTGAAGCTCTTTGAAATCATCGACACTACAAAAATTATTAATAACTAGCATTTCCCGCGGCTCCGCCCGCGTTCAGATGATCAAAAACCAAATTCTTAGGTTTTACACATTAGTATACTCTTACATTATACTTTACTTTACTATACTATACTTTACTTTCATTGCGCACCGCATGATTGGTAAATAATGGCAGAGATTGACAATGCCACAAAGGTTCCTCCGTTAAATTGAACTTTTTGTTTTAGCAATAACATTTATGTATGTCTATATTTCTGTTTTGTTTGTTTTTTTTAGTTTTTCACGATAAACTCTCAAACTACGGAATTAATTTTAATCATTTTTTACTAATATTTAATATATAGCTGATTATTTAAATTACATAATGATAACTTTTCTTAATTAGCGCTAGTTAGTAATGTTTTCCAAAACGATTTTCAAAAGAAAGTGTAATAAGTAAATAATTCTAAGCGAATACATTTTTTTATTTCATATGGCTCTGCTAATATGATTAAAGTCGTAAGCATTTTATTGTGTCCTTTAAGCCTTTACCTTCCAAGAAAAGGTGTCAAGAAAAAGTGAAAAAGTTGAGGTATAACAATTCCTAAAATACTTTTTCATAGTTTTTGAGATATGAAATATTTTTAGTTACCCGCTTTGGCAGTTTAACAGCCATAGACTTGTTTTCCATAAAATGTTATAAAATAATATAAATTGAACTTATTTTTACGGTGCAAAAAATGAGTAGGTATTGTGGAAACGTAAATATTATTCGTATTTATTTTAGTGTTAACCATACAAAACACGTAAGTAAGAAAAACAACATAGCATTTTGCTATACGAAACCTAAAATGCGCGAGTTGGATTTACATTTGCCCAATTTTTACAGTAAAAGATTAAAAAACATTAACATTATTTACTAAACAATAAAAATTTACAAATATTCTCATTTGAAAATTGTTTCGGCCAACAAAATATTACTAATATGTTACCTACTAATTTATAAAGCCAAAAAGTTTGTTTTATTAGAAATTTAACCACGGGCAGGGCCGCGGGTAATTTAGTAGTAATTATAGTAAAGTCATAGAAAGGTTATATCTGTACATTTTTTTTTGGATAAAACTACGTATTTTAAAAACACATGGCGACATCTATTGTCAAATAGCTAAATAACACATAAATAAATTTTCATTAAAATAACTATTTTAATGAATAAAATAGCGCTGTTAATATTTCTTTGAAAGATAAGTTTTTTTTTAATAGTTTTAACATAATATATAAGTAAGTTACCCTGCTAAAATATTAATAGCATCATCGTGCTTTTACTTCAACCAGTTTTTGTATTTTTTCTCAGAAATGAGATATTTTCCTGCGGTAAAAAGAATCCTATGTGTTGAGCCGGATAACCTGCTATTACCATACCAAATTTCATAAAAATCCCTCTAGTGGTTTTTCTGTGATGCGGTCACATACAGACAGACAGAAAAAATTCTAAAAACTATAGATTCGGGCTCTATATCGCTAATAATGAATATTTCAATAAGATTTTCCGAAAAAATATTGAATTTAGGGGTTCGGCTTAGGTACAATTTTATTGTATGTATAGTTACTAATTTACGAAGCGAAAAAGTTTGCTTTACTGATAATTTAAACACGGGCGGAGCCGCGGGTGATTTAGTAGTAATTCTAATAAAATCGAAAAAAGGTCATATCTGTACACTAATTTTTTTGGGATTAAAACTATGTATTTTAAAAACACATGGCGACATCTATTGTCGAATATCTAAATAACACATAAATAAATATTAATTAAAATAACTATTTTAATGGATAAAATAGCACTTTTGATAATTTGATTTTCAAGATAAGCTATTTTTATAGTTTTTATCATATTTTGTAAGTTACCCTGCTAAACTGTTTACAAATAGTATCGTCGTGGTTTTGTTCCTACCAGTTTTTGTATTTTTTTTCAGAAATGAGATATTTTCTCGCGGTAAAAAGTATCCTATATGTTGACCCGGATAACCAGCTATCATCATACCAAATTTCATCAAAATCCCTCCAGTGGTTTTTCCGTGATGCGGTAACAGACAGACAGACAGACAGACAGACAGACAGACAGACAGACAGACAGACAGACAGACAGACAGACAGACAGACAAAAATTCTAAAAACTATAGATTCGGCCTCTGCATCGATAATAATGTCTATTTCAATAAGATTTTCCAAAAAATATTTAATGTACAGATTCGGCTTAGTTAGAATTTTATAATATGTATAGATTAATATGTACTTGAGAAGTATAAAAAAAATATTTTATATTTATAATGGATATTAAAAATGGAAAAGAATCCAAAGATTTTTTGCACTGAAAATAGAAAAATAAAAATTATTTGAACTATCATTTCATATATTATTACATTTTTTGCACCAATTGATTACTCCGTACCGAGTAGTGTTGGATATAATCCAACTCTCTAACTAGACAGACTGAGGATTGATAAAAATAATATTACTTTTTGAAAAATTTCATGTAGTAGTAAATTATAAAATTTTATTAAATCTGTTAAAGTATCAGGTATATGTTTTTTTTTTTTTTGCTTTATCTAGCTTTTATCTATTAGTATCATCCATAGTTTTTGCATGGTTTAATGCATTTAGAACTTCTAAGGCAAGTATATTTCTCTCGTTGTATCTCTAAATTTATATAAGGCTGTTTTTTTGCTTCAGCAACATTTTAAGTAATAATTATAATTCCCATCAAAATAAGTCATCATATAATACAGAAAAGATATCCATCATTTTTGGTTCACGTAAGATGTGAGACTATCCATCAGATCAAACTTTGTAACTAAATGAACTTTTGATAGATTAATGGCATCAATGTTAACAACGGTTGTTGGAGTTAGGAATTGTTGATAATATTGTTTGCTCTTCCTTAGCCCAATTCGAATTATAATATTATTATGGCAGAAGTATGACCTTTTAACGCCCTTTATCAATTTAGCACAGCTATTTTAACATTAAAAGAATAATAAAAACAACTATTTCCATTGTCTTAGTAGGACGATAAAAGAAGTAGAATCTGTATATTTAAAATCTATCAACGCTTAGTTCAAGCCGTTGAACGGATTTGGTTGAAATTTGGCACACTGACAGTCATTATGACATAGACATCCACTTAGAACGGATTTTTGAAAATTCAATCTCTAAAGAGGTAAAACGGGGGCTCAAAATTTGTTTAATACTTTCTTAGGTTTAACATAATACTTTCTTAGGGAACCAAAAATCAAAATAAATCCGCGAAATAATCCGAAAAGATAGTTTTATTTAAAATGTCAAAATTTGTTGTTGAAAATTCACATTACTCCTATGAACAAATAAATATACTCAACTGAAGTGGCTCCCCATCCGTCTTCGCCGTAATATGCACATCCTATCATTCCTTTATAATATCCTTAAAAATCAAAATTTCCCTCCCTACCTTCGTTCCCGTTTTAACTTTCTACCAATCCCAACACGTTCCAGGAGGTCTTGCATTGCTTATATGCTTGACATTCCTAGGAGCAACACTAAATTCCAACAAAATTCTTTTTCTGTCCATGCCGCAGTACTATGGAACCAACTACCCAAAACCATCCACGAGAGCCCATCTATCCATATCTTCAAACGTAAATTAAAAAACTATTTACTAGCACAAACATAGACAAGTATCAATCAGCACCTTTTTCTGTTTTCATATTTTATACTAGCGACTTACCCTCGCTTCGCTCGGGTTCGTCTCTAGGTTGGTTCCCAAAACGAAATTAATTAATTAAATTGGTTTTTTTTTTTTCGTGGGTCCCTATTTTTTTTCTAAAATAAAAGTAACCTAAATTACTCCTTATTACATCAGCTATCTGCCAGTGAAAGTCCCGTCAAAATCGGTCCAGCCGTTTCAGAGATTAGCCAGAACAAACAGACAGACAGACAAAAATTGTAAAAAAAGTTGATTTGGTATACGTACCGTGTATGTATCTAAATGCATTTAGTATAAAGCGGTTATTTTAATATTACAAACAGACACTTCAATTTTATTTATCAGTATAGATGATTATTTTAAACCTTAAATTTTAAATTATTATCAAAAATTATAATAATTATACGATTTATCATATCATAAATGTTTTTTGCGAGCAATTGCTTTCGAATATGTGACTGGCATGGAATATATCAGGTCGTCTTTATTTCAATTCTCGCATTGGATCTCAGATATTGCAGCAGTTTGTAGGGATAAGTGCGGCCATATGTCACAAGTCCGACGAGAAAAAGTAGGGAAATGCTTTGATGATATCTTTTACGTTTTCAAATTTTAGCTATACCAAAACAAGCCAAAGTCAAAGACCATATTACATACTTATATAGTGTACTAGCATTTCCCGCGGCTCCGCCCGCGTTCAGATGATCAAAAACCAAATTCTTAGGTTTTACACATTAGTATACTCTTACATTATACATTACTTTCATTACGCACCGCATGATTGGTAAATAATGGCAGTGATTGTCAATGCCACAAAGGTTCCTCTGTTAAATTGATTTTTTTGTTTTAGCAATAACATTTATGTATGTCTATACTTCTGTTTTGTTTGTTTTTTTAGTTTTGGGCGATAAACTCTCAAACTACGGAATTAATTTTAATCATTTTTTACTAATAGACAGCTATAGATTAATTTAATATATAGCTGATTATTTAAATTACATAATGATAACTTTTCTTAATTAGCGCTAGTTAGTAATATTTTCCAAAACGATTTTCAAAAGAAAGTGTAATAAGTAAATAATTCTAAGCGAATACATTTCTTTATTTCATATGGCTCGGCTAATATGATTAAAGTCGTAAGCATTTTATTGTGTCCTTTAAGCCTTTACCTTCCAAGAAAAGGTGTCAAGAAAAAGTGAAAAAGTTGAGGTATAACAGTTCCTAAAATACTTTTTCATAGTTTTTGAGATATGAAATATTTTTAGTTATCCACTTTGGCAGTTTAACAGCCATACATAAACTTGTTTTCCATAAAATGTTATAAAATAATATAAATTGAACTTATTTTTACGGTGCAAAAAATGAGTAGGTATTGTGGAAACGTAAATATTTTTCGTATTTATTTTATTCTTAACCATACAAAACACGTAAGTAAGAAAAACAACATAGCATTTTGCTATACGAAACCTAAAATGCGCGAGTTGGATTAACATTTGCCCAATTTTTACATTAAAAGATTAAAAAACATTAACATTATTTACTAAACAATAAAAATTTACAAATATTCTCATTTGAAAATTGTTTCGGCCAACAAAATATTACTAATATGTTACTAATTTATAAAGCCAAAAAGTTTGTTTTATTAAAAATTTAAGCACGGGCGGGGCCGCGGGTAATTTAGTAGTAGTTATAGTAGTCATAGTTATATCTGTACATTTTTTTTTGGATAAAACTACGTATTTTAAAAACACATGGCGACATCTATTGTCAAATAGCTAAATAACACATAAATAAATTTTCATTAAAATAACTATTTTAATGAATAAAATAGCGCTGTTAATATTTCTTTTAAGATAAGTTTTTTTTTAATAGTTTTAACATAATATATAAGTAAGTTACCTTGCTAAAATATTAATAGCATCATCGTGCTTATACTTTAACCAGTTTTTGTATTTTTTCTCAGAAATGAGATATTTTCCTGCGGTAAAAAGAATCCTATGTGTTGACCCGGATAACCTGCTATTACCATACCAAATTTCATAAAAATCCCTCAAGTGGTTGTACTGTGATGCGGTCATTTACAGACAGACAGAAAAATTTCTAAAAACTATAGATTCGGGCTCTATATCGCTAATAATGAATATTTCAATAAGATTTTTTTAGAATTGTTTGTTTGAATTTGTTTTTTAGAAATAGAATTTATGAAGCGAAAAAGTTTGCTTTACTGATAATTTAAACACGGGCGGAGCCGCGGGTGATTTAGTAGTAATTCTAATAAAATCGAAAAAAGGTCATATCTGTACATTAATTTTTTTGGGATTAAAACTATGTATTTTAAAAACACATGGCGACATCTATTGTCGAATATCTAAATAACACATAAATAAATATTAATTAAAATAACTATTTTAATGGATAAAATAGCGCTTTTGATAATTTGATTTTCAAGATAAGCTATTTTTATAGTTTTTACCATATTTTGTGAGCTACCTTGCTAAACTGTTTACAAATAGTATCGTCGTGGTTTTGTTCCTACCAGTTTTTCTATTTTTTTTCAGAAATGAGATATTTTCTCGCGGTAAAAAGTATCCTATATGTTGACCCGGATAACCAGCTATCATCATACCGAATTTCATCAAAATCCCTCCAGTGGTTTTTCTGTGATGCGGTAACAGACAGACAGACAGACAGACAGACAGACAGACAAAAATTCTAAAAACTATAGATTCGGCCTCTGCATCGATAATAATGTCTATTTCAATAAGATTTTCGAAAAAATATTTAATGTACAGATTCGGATTAGTTAGAATTTTATAATATGTATAGATATTATATATGTGTATGTATATGTATATGTGTATGTATATGTATATGTATGTGTATATGTATATATGTATGTATAAGTAGAATCTTTACATTAAGTATTATATATGTGTAGTATTATATACTTTTATCAGTAATATATTATGTATATGTTATCATTACTTTTATTTTACTTTTTTTTTTTTGCACTATATCGCCCGCTGACATCTTCTTCCACATCCAGAGGTTGACTGGAAGAGATCTCTTTTAGAGATAAGTCCACCTTTGTGAACTATGTTTATTGTTGTTTTTTTTTTCTGTATCGCATCTAAAGTGCAATAAAGAATATAATAAATATAGAACAGCACAAAACATGTGTTATTATGTTTCGTGTATTTTTCAAAAATAGCCTCTCCGGGCGTTGAAAAGAGGTAAATAGTCTAAAAATTAACCTTAACGCGAGCAAAGTCGTGGGCAAAAGCCAGTGTATAATAAAAGTTTTGTTTATTTGCTGTTGTATTTGAATGAGGAGGCTTCCGTTAACGGTTGGCTTCGTATCGTTGACTGCAGCTATATTGCCTTTTACCTCCCGATGTATCTTGCGTCGCCTCTCGCTCTTTATAACCATTCACAGTTCTTAGCACCTATTGTTTACACAATAATATGCCTTTTTATATTTGCAATTCAATGCAATTCTTCGTTCTGTGGCTTTTAGGTGGCAGCTTGTTTTAATAAGGCTTCAATTTACGCCAGAGCTATACGGCAGTTGCGTTTTGCGGTTTATAAAATAATTAATGTAACATGTTTAACACTAGCGGCTCTCCCGCACTTCGTTCGGGTTCGCCTCTAGAAAAACAGAAACAAACCTATCTCACGGGAACTTTATATTTTTCCGGGATAAAAAAAAACCTATGTGCTATCCCAGATTATAATCTATCTCTGTGCCAGCCTTCATCCAAATCCGTTCAGCTGTTCTGGTGTAATTGAGTAACAAACTACCAAACATTAATCTAAACTTTCACATTTATAGTAATATTAGTAAGATGCAAAATTATTATTAAATTATTCTAAATAAAAATATTATATACTCTGGTGTAGTAATTAATAAAATCATGTATTTCATAGAAAAATACTTAAAATATTAAATCATATTAATGTACTATAGGGCATCAGTTTCAGCTTTCATTACAATCTAGTTGCTGGATGCTGACTACGCTGTATTGTGGCACGCTGCCAACAATGAGATCTTGTTAGCAAGATACTCGTACATTAGATACCTGTATCTCCAAAACGCAGCTGTGCAATGTCAGATAGCTATTGTCGTCGAAAAATAACTCATTTAAAATGTTCTTCAATAAAATACTTAGTACGACTATTAAAAGTTCTATTAGTCACATGTTTGATATTCCCGCTGGGTGAATTTATAATTCGAAGGATTATCGCAGTCCAGCTGAGACCACACGAGATTAATGCATAATCAAAGCACTTAAAGGAAGTTGAAATAAATTAAAATTTGTTTTAACATATGTACTTATTATTTTAAAAGTTTGTGTTACCAATTAAGTTATTAAATAACGTTCTAAATTTTTTTAATGTAGCAAAAAATGTTGTCACCCAAGCTATAAGTCATCGTGGTTTTCAAATACACACGGTTTTCCTATAAATGGCCGCAATTTACACGAGCGTAGACGTTTCACACGTCCTCGGTCGCTACATGGCTACCGCACGTTTAGTTGAATATCAGCGTATGGACAGAATTGCTAATAGCGCACAAAATGATATAAGTTTACATTAGGTGGAAAAGTTTTGCTCATGTTAAGAACATAGTAATAAATTCTATTCTATTCTATTATTTCTAAAGATTTAAAATGTGACAAGTAGTTTATATTTTGAAGTTACTAAATAGATTTGACAGCAAAGTACCTCTAGCATATTGTGATAACTGGTAGGTTAATAGTAAGTAATATTACTGCAACTAGTGTTCATTATTAACACGTTCGATGCGTTACAAGGTTTATATGTCCTGTACGCCACTTGCATACGGTGCGGAGCTAGATTCTTAGGTTTTTTCCCCCGTGCGAGGCCTACTTTTATACGATATCTTGCAAGTACAAAAGAGACAACTATACTTTTAGGTTGCTTGCTTAAGGTAGAAACAGAATTTAGTGAAAAGTAGTACAGGATATATATACCTTGTACCGCACTAGAAAATAAATTTCGTTATTCAGTGCGTTTCAAGAAGTGGATGTCCTGTAAGTCGTGACCCGGTAACGCACCGTGTGGACTGGCGTATTTTTGTTAGTGCGTACTAGGTTATCGACGAATTAGGACGTTCACATCGATAAGGTATATTTTTCGCGCCAAAATGAAAAGGTCCCGTAAAATGTTGTAAAAGGCAAATACCAGCTGTGCTGAATGCTCTAAAGCATTGTTCCTTGAATGTTTTAATAAAAACCATTCCTAATTTTAATATTACTTTCTGACTAATCAGGTACCTACTTACCTAATAATTATAATTATGTTTAACATTTAAATTATTGTACCTACATTTTCCAAAATATATAACTGTTGATTATCGATATCGATTGTTTTATTTATTGCTTGAACTTCACTAATTCCTGTATACAGGACAAAAGTTTCACCCATATTTTCAGTGCGGCACAGGACAATTTTAGTACGTATACGTTATTGGGTATAAATCTTAAAATATTTATTACATATCCATCCTGCTCTAGTAGATATTAGGTAATAATACAATTACTCATATAAATCTATAAAAAAACATTTATTTTTAATTTTCATGAATTTAGAGGCTTTTAACGAAAACGATCTTACAAGACAATAGTGTCCTGTATCGCACTAAAAGTAAATCTCTTACCAACTATATAATTCTTGTAACGCACTAGCTGTAAGTTTAATCAAAATGACTCGCACTGAAGGTGTTAAAAAAATGTGGAAAATATATATGAATAGGATAACCTACCTGTATAAAAAACCAATTGTTTTAATTTTTTTTAATGTATAACACTAAAACTCGTCTGTAGCAATTAAATCAAAAAATAAAGTAAATCGGATGACAATAGGTAACGAACTGATTTGTTTTTGCCTTTATTTTTACATGCTGTATCAAATAACACTGCTGGATTTTAAATTAAATTGGTTTGTAGTATATGAGTATAATATTATTAGATAATATTATGATTAATTTAAATTTGCATAGAAATTGTACTTTATAATTTCTTATATATTATTTAACTTAGTAGAGTTGTTTATTTTTTTCCTTAAAAAATGTTTATTAAACATAATATTTTATATTATTATTGAAATTAAGTAATCTATCTCATCTATCACACGTCTAAAAGAATAAAAAAATAAATAAAGAGTCACTACATGTTTGAACAAATAGCCTGAGAGCTGGCGACGAATTTTGCAAGGTCCTTTTGGCAAGTTGAAATTGTGAAAAAATATGATTTCGTCAATTGGAGAACCCGGTCCCGCGAGCCTGGGAGAGCGTTTGCGGTTATTTCGTTACTGCGCAGTACATTTGCAAAAAAAAAATCCTAAAAAATATTTTTTGGCAACCTGATTTTTTTAATGTTTTAATTTAGTTTTTATATAATTCAAAAAAAACAGACGTTTTTGTCGGTTATAAAATATTACCAGACCTCTCCAAAAATAATTTATTAAAATTCCCAAAAATATACTTTTGGCAATATGAAATTTTGTTTTTAATAGTAAAAGTATTATATAAAACGCGCATTTGCATTGACCATACAAACATTGTTCAACACTGCATATTTAAAGTCTAAAGATACTGTACGCTAAATCATAAGAGATATTTATGTATAATAATGTTCTCCTGACCGATTCCGGCCACGGCGGCCAATCTCATTGAGACTAGCCAACTGCGCAGGAGATATTATAGTGCACAAATGTACGCGCAGACACAAGTGCACTCTCTATTCCTGTCACTCTCATGCTCCGGTGGGACGACTACTCGACACGACCGGTGAGAGTTAAGGCGCAGGACCGACGGCTTTACGTGCTCTCCGAGGCACGGGGGTGACACACCGCCAACTTCCCAACTCCGGGCTGTTACTGAGGCTTACTATACAGAAAGACTCAATAACTAAACTTGGCCCGACCCGGGACTCGAACCCAGGACCTCAGGATGTGCAGCCGTACATGCTAGCCACTACACCACCGAGGCAGTTGAAATATATTTATGTATATTAAGGTAAAGAATAACTAAAATAACTCATTCTTATACAAAATATAAGTAGCATTATCTACTACAAAGGAAGAGTTTTTATTTTCTTTAATCAACATAAGACTTTTATCGTAAAAGTAAAACCTTTTCCGAAAAAGATGTGATTAAGTTAGAGGACTCTTTTAATTTATTGGTTTACGAATTAAGTTGTGAAGAAGGAAACTTAATACGATAAATATTGTTCCCCGATGACCTTTTAATAGAGTATAATAGCCTAAAAGCTATGGAATACAACGATATACATAATTGATAACGTTTGTATACTTAGTTTATTCGAATCTGAGTTCGGACTTTGAGAGAGAAAGAGAGCAGTTAGCTAGTCTCAGTGATTATTACATTATTATTGGAGTCGATATGCCTGAATCTTTTGTAATCTTTAACTTCTGCAAAATAGTCCAGAGTATTCAGTATACCTCTTTGTGTCATTTAGCAATGATAATTGATTCCTCTTGCTGAATTTTTTATCACGGCGGTCAATCTCACGGAAACTGGACATGAAAGTAAAATATGCGTGTACGCAAAACTTTTCGAGACGTGGTTACAGCACCTGAAAATTACTAACTGTAAGCTGCTATTGAGAATTTCTTTAGTGTAAAACATTATTATTATTGGTCCAAACAGGATTCGAACTCAGGACCTCTACAGAGAGTCACACATACTAGGTACTAGAGCAACGAGACAGTCTCATTTTTAAGCTACAAGCATATAGCAATGTATATTCTCAAAACAAAATGTATTATGAAAACTATGTGCATTCGTTACTTTTTAATCAAAATAAAATTCAATTTAAGAAATGGCAAAAGCATTTCTGCTGGAGAAAATATTATACCACTCGGAGTATTACTTAATTCTGATTTTATCTATTCAGTACGATTTTATGAATATTGAATAGAAATTTCAATAAATTAAAACATAATATGTTTTAAAATATTATTTTGCTACGTCTTATTTATTAGTATAAATTTAAATTTAGATATACATTTTAAATATTTATACAAATACACATAAATCTGTAATAGCTGTGTATTTGGTATGATGCCCAAATTTTTTTATTACTTCTAATAGATTAATAATAATAATAATCTTTAAATATAAAGCTTAAATGTTTGTTTGTTTGAAATCACTGGAGTTAATATGTTTTTAAATATTATAGCACCTAGCACCACTTTGAGATGTTAACCAGTGGATTCTGCACGCATTAAAACAGATTACGCAAGTAAAACCGCGAGCAACAATAGTTTATGAAATTGAAATAAAATTAAATTCTAGAATCTATTTTTTTTAACAATATCTATATTGAATTTCAATATTGTGCATGAAGCATTGTTGGGCTATTCTTATTTTAAATACATTTGTTAGTTATGGTATATGTTTCGAATTTACTTTATACAGGGATGATGAATCAAACAATACACTCGAATGTTTACTATTATAATATTTTGCGCTATAACGTATATATTTTAGAAAATCAAAACCAAATTTTATATATAGGACTAAAATTTATATGGTTTTACTAGCGACTCACCCTTCATCCCTTCTTACGTTTTAAGGTTCAGTATAGATTTCTCAGTGGTAAGATATTTTTCTGCAATAAAAAGTATCCTATATGTTGACCGGGATAACCAGCTATCATTATACCAAATTTCATCAAAATCCCTCCAGTGATTTTTACGTCATGCAGTAACAGACAGACAGACAGACAGATAGACAGACAGACAAACAAAAATCTAAAAACTATAGATTCGATCTCTGTATCGATAATAAAGTTTATTTCAATAAGATTTTTCAAAAAATATTTAATGTACAGATTCAACTCAGAATTTTATTATATGTATAGATAAATATTAATAGCAAATCAATCCACTTAACATCCCACAGCTCAGGACTCAGGCGTCCCCTCGATGCGGGTTTTGATAAAATTAACTAATTATAAATTACAAAATAATCTCAGGACGCTATTCTATAAGTGCGCACTTGTAATTTATACTAATATTATAAAGAGGTAAAGTTTGTGAGTCTGTGAGGTTGTAGGAGGTAATCTCTGGATCTACTGAACCTATTTAGATGAAATTTGGTATGGAAATAGTGTCAGACCCTGGGAAGGAAATAGGATACTTTTTATCCCGGAAATCATCTCTTAAAGGGGTGAAAATGGGTATAATTTTTTTTTATGGGGACTCAACCTAGGGACGAACACGAGCGAAACGAGGGTGAGTCGCTAGTTACATAAACCTTAATTTTCATCATTTTTAATTTAGGTATGTAAATTTTGCTTTTTTGCGAAGAATAGTTGGGCGTCTCGCCAAAATGAAGCTACTCACGAAGTTTTAGATTGTTATTAATCGTTAAAAAATCCGTTGGATACTGTATACCAATAGTATACTAATAAAAAAAAATGGCATTCTTTACTAGGACATTTTCGAAATTTATTCTTTATTTTATGTAAATAAAGGGATAGCAGTGTGTCGATCAGTTCCAGCTTGGAGTTAAAGAAAAAAGAAGAAAAGAAAAGACGGAGAAGAAATATTAAAATGTGAACATTTAAGTGATAGTGAAAAATAGTGATTAGCCGTTACTGTGCGTGAACGTGAACTGCCATTAACGGATCTCGTCTCGTAAAAGCTATTAAATCTCTATATTGCAAGTTAACAGCTTTACTTTTACGATTTAAGAACACTAGGTCGCAACAATAATGTTTTAATTTTTTACTTTCTTTTATTTAGTTCTACGAGTAAGTCAAGTGACATAAGTACCTAAGTACTTACATGATATTTATAATAATGTCGTGTCTTTATCTTATAAATAACTATTTTTGCTAATATTTTTTTCCATTCCCTATCTTATGAGGTATATAATGCAATGTTTAATAATAGCGTTTCGTTAACTGTTTTGAGATGTATTAAAACAAACATACCTACATACATATACATATATACAAATGTTTTGAAACTTCGTTTGAAGCCCTAATAGATTAACTATAAATATTTTACAATGCGAAAGTTCGCTTGTGTATGTATATATTTGTTACTCTTACTGTCTTTTTTTTTAACTTTTTTTTTCTTTAAACGACTAGACTGGTTTAAATGAAATTTAATACACATAACATATACTGTTAAACACCTAAGGACGAAGCAAGTGTTTCATTAATATTACATACACATGTATACGAATCGGTAACCTCTTTTTTTACGTCAACTTATAAAATACAACCGATTTCCAAACATAGAAGTTCAATATACTCACGAGTGACAATGATTGGCATTTCAATTTGGTCGAGTAGTACTGCTGGTTCGACGTTAATACGGAATGCGACAAAAACTTGCTGTATAATATCTTAATTTGTAATGTCAAAATAACAACTTTATACTAAATGCTGTGACATGTGTTTATGTTTGTCACTTCTTCACTCTGAAAAGTCTGGACGGATTTGAATGGAATTTAGTACACAGATAAATAGTGATCTGGACTAACACATAAGCTACCATAAGGCTGTAGTGTATCAGAGCCATGCGATGTCGCAATTTTGGCAATATTGCTGTAACGTGTAAAGTAGAGATGACGTCATTACATCAACTATCATCTAAGCAAAGATTAGTCTATTCTAGTACCTACAATAAGTTTATGAGTAACTAGCATTGCCCGCGGCTCCGCCCGCGTTCAGATGATCAAAAACCAAATTCTTAGGTTTTATATACTTATTAGTATACTCTTACATATACCAATTCCATTTCGCATCGTATGTTTGGTAAATAATGGCAGTGATTGACAATGCCACAAAGGTTCCTCCGTTAATATCATATTATTTGATTTAGTAATATTGCACTTTTAGTTTTAGCAATAACATTTATGAATTTATGTCTATACTTCTGTTTTGTTTGTTTATTTAGTTTTGGGCGGTACGGAATTAATTTTAATCATTTTTTACGAATGGACAGCTATTGATTAATTTAATATATAGCTGATTATTTAAATAACATAATGACAACTTTTCTTAATGTTAATTTATCGCGCAAAAGGGATGGCTTAGCGCTAGTTACTAATATTGTCCAAAACAAATTTCAAAAGAAAATGTAATAAGTAAATAATTCTAAGCAAATACTTCTTATTATTTCATATGGCTCGGCTAATATAATTAAAGTCGTAAGCATTTTATTGTGTCCTTTAAACCTTTACCTTCCAAGAAATGGTGTCAAAAAAAACTAAAAAAGTTGAGGTATAACAGTTCCTAAATTCCTTTTAAATAGTTTTTGAGATATGGAATATTTTTAGTTACCCGCTTCGTCAGTTTAACAGCCATAGACTTGTTTCCCATAAAATGTTATAAAATAATATAAATCGAACTTATTTTTACAGTTGATAAAATGAGTCGATATTGTGGTAACGTAAATATTATTCGTGTTTATTTTAGTGTTAACCTAATAAAACACGTAAGTAAGAAAAACAACACAGTATTTTGCTATACGAAACCTATAATGCGCGAGTTGGATTTGCATTTGCCCAATTTTTACATTAAAATATTAAAAAATATAAACATTATTTACTAAACAATAAAAAATTACAAATATTTTAATTTGAAAATTGTTTCTGCCAAAAAAATATTACTAATATGTTAGTAACTTATAAAGCCAAAAAGTTTGTTTTATTGAAAATTTGAACACAGGCGGGGCCGCGGTTAGTTTATTAGTAATTCTAATAAAGTTATAGAAAGGTCATATCTGTACATTATTATTTTTTTGGATTAAAACGTTAAATTACGTATTTTAAAAACACATGGCGAAATCTATTGTCAAATATCTAAATAACACATTAATAAATTTTCATTAAAATAACTACTTTAATGAATAAAATAGCGCTATTGATATATCCTTTAAGATAAGCTTTTTTGAATAGTTTTAACATATATAAGTTACCATGTTAAACTGTTTACAGATAGAATCATCGTGATTTTGTTCTAACCAGTTCTTGTATTTTTTCTCAGAAATAAGATATTTTCCCGCGGTAAAAAGTGTCCTATATGTTGACCCGTATAACCAGCTATCATCATACCAAATTTCATCAAAATCCCTCCAGTGGTTTTTCTGTGATGCGGTAACAGACAGACAGACAGACAGACAGACAGACAAAAATTATTAAAACTATAGATTCGGCCTCTGCATCGATAATAATATCTATTTCAATAAGATTTTCCAAAAAATATTTAATGTACAGATTCGGCTTAGTTAGAATTTTATAATATGTATAGAAGATTAAAGTTTTTTTATATTATGTATAGTATATAAATTTTATAATATGTATAGAAGATTAAGTTATTTTGAGATAATAATTAAGTATAAGCATTTTTTTTTATTTGTTATACATTTTACTGTTGTATTTTATCGTTATATTTTACGAAACAAAGTCAATAAATGAAACCTTTAGGGGATTATATAGAAATCTCCACACAGTTTTTCGAATCCAAACCAAATATTTGTTAGTTCTATAGGTATATCGTTGATACTTCTTTTAAGCGTTTAATTTTAAAATATTCCATACATACATATTTAAATTATACTGTATTATTGATTAACTTGTAGACGAGTAAAATTTAAAAAGATTTTAAATCTAGAAGCTCTATGCAATATTATTACGTGGATATCTATATTGAAATTCAATATTATACATGAAGCATTGTTAGAGAATTTCGAAGGGAGAAATATCCATTACAACCTTGTGAATCCTCAGAAAATTCACAGTTATTTGCTCAATGGAATAATATACTATTTTCAACCTTCAATTTTAAAATATTAAAACCTATAAATATCTTTATTACTTTATTTTATTTTACTTTATTTTATTAAGTTTTATCTTATTTTATGTTAGACAGTTTTTTACTATGCTATGAATTTAAATAAGTATAAGAATTACTTGACTTGAATCAACGGAAAATATTGTATCACGCTCCAAAAGCTATTTTCGTAAATCGTTAATCAGTCGCTGAAGCAGAAACCTGATAAGGCCCCTTGCAATTAAGTTAAGGCCAATTCCTTTTTCTGGTATAATTAGTGGCATCTTTACCTTTCATTATTTTTCGTGATGATATTAATGGTTTTTATAAGTATTTGGTAAATTGAAGATATATTTTAAGATTCTAATCTCATTACAACTAAAAGGCGTTCCATGATCTAACTTAGTATCTGCTTAAACCTAGTTAATTTGTGATATCGGGTATACCTGAAAGTTTTATACATGTATTATGTCGATTTTTTTGGTAATATTTACCAGAAGATGTATTTAGTTCTGGTGAGTTCAGATAGCATAAAAAAATTAAACATAGATACTAATTCATATAGGTAATAATTATTATTTAGGTGTAATAAAAAAATCAATAATATCATTAATGAAGGAAACAGATATCATTTGTTTTCAAAAGACAAAAACTCATGAGTCAATCAGGACCACCACAGGATGCACCTCTCCTTCTCAAGTGTCTTCCTTCAGCTGGTCTGATTTTCAGGTACAATACATTGCTCTGGTAAGATGCGAACACAATAGAAGCAAAAAACCAGGTAGAAAAAAGTTATCACAATAAATTGCTTAACCTCAGACTGAATGTGCCATACGTGTAATAGGCCATACGTGTGGCGCCCTCCTTTCGAGAAATCTTCCCCATAGCTGTAGGTAATGGATTGGAATGCTCAAAGTAATAAAAAATATTCGGTGGGATAAAGAGAATAAGGGTCGAGTTTTAGAGAATACCAATTTGATATGGCATCACTTATTTTTCTGTCTGTAGAGTTGTTACAAAATAACCTTGCCGGTACTGTTAGCGGGAAAAGTGTCACAAGTACGTTTAGCACAGCATCTTTGCCCGCTATCTTTTAAGATACAAAAGGTCTATTATTGGTAAATAATAAAAGGTAAATTGCGAGAGAGTAATAAAAAAGCGTTACACCCTTTACTTTATTTAAGCTTAATAAATAATATTTAATCAAATTTATACATTTTATTTTATTTAGTATATTTTTTATATACTTTTCATATATTACAATACAAAAGAAATGTAAGAATTAATTAGAAATAACTTCTCTTGCAAAATACAACAGCTCATTTAATATAGAGTTCAACTACAAGTTAATCTTTAGAAATTGAATGCGTGACCTTGAATGTTCCTTTTCCATTGAAGTTGTATTTAAATTAAGTATTAAAAAGCTATCGCTATTACTGTCTAAGAGGTTTTGGAGTATTTTTTTTTTTTAATTTAAAAGAAATAAGTAATTCGAGGAACTTTCATAATGACAAGAAATTTTGTCAAACAAGTAAGACGGGATTTTTAATTTCAAGAATTGAAGTAAATTAGTTTTTTTCTATTCTATACTCAAATTTAAGTTTAGTTATTTTTTATTAAATTCGCGCTTAGAGTAGACTAGCAACTCACCCTTGCTCCGCCCGGGTTCATCCCTAGAAACGTTTTAACGGTAAGTATAGATTTCTTAGAGATGGGATTTTTTTCCTATAGTAAAAAATATTCTATATGTTGACCCGGATAACCAGCTATCATCATACCATATCTCACCAAAATTTGTCTAGTGGTTTTCTTGTGATGCGTTCCCAGTCAGCAGGAAGACAGACACATAGACAGACAAAATTCTAAGTACTACAGACTCGGCTTCTGTATCGATAATAACGACTGTTTCAAAATATTTTCCAAAAAATATTTATGTACAGATTCGACTTTTTTACAGTATAGATTTACTTTTATGAAAATAAAACTGTAATATTTTTTCAAGAAATCTATTATGATTTGTAATTCCCGAACGTATATTTTCTATGTGTAATATTTTCAGTACACCATCAAACTTTGGTTGCAAAAATGCAGTGTACAATTAGTTTAAAACTAAAAAACTTTTAACTATTTTTATTGGACGCTAACAATATTTTTCCACGAGCTATAATGAATGTGTATGAGATAAAGATAATATTTTTTTTTTACTAATACTATGGTCCCAACTATAAACCATAAAATGAGTTAGTACTTAGTATGAGTTTTCTTCGCAGTAAAATAATAATCGTGTATGCTTAACACTTTCAGGGCCATTAGGTTTTAAGGACAAAAAATACGAAATGACTTATACAATATCGTTCAATTGGGATTAAATTAATATATTTAGAAAACATTTTTTTTCCTTACTTTTTCTAGAATTTCGTGGGACACATGTGTCCCTGCAGTCACCAACGGAATGAACCTCAGACTAAAGAATTATCTAAACGGAGTCCGCCAAACAATGTCAAAAACAAAACTAGTAGAGTGATTTTGCTGCTTATGCTACTAATCCAGATTTCCCGATTTAACATAGAAATCATTCACTTCCTTCATAGAATAAGGGATTTTTTATGATAGTATTTATCTCTCTAATGAAAAATTTACAATAATAATAAAAAAATGAGCCTAATATTTTATTCTTTGGGTATTTTTATTATTGCTTACCTCTCTTCTCCTTTAGGCAGATAACATCATATTCATTTATATAATGTTTTTCTTTTTCTTTTTATAGTGATACAAAACAGTCATTATTTTTATTTATATATTTTTTTCAAAGTGTTCAAATATTGTATTAATATTTGTATGTAAAATATATTATAAGAATAATATTGTTTTTTATTGATATTCGTATATTTGTAATAAAAAAATATATATACTGTTTCTAGGGTTATACTCGTAGTATTCACACCTGGTAACTCTAGTAATACTTTTTCATTTTTGCTTGACTTCATGTTCTATGACACACAGTCTTAGTATTTTCTAGTTTGAGGTTTAAACTGACTAATGACCATAATCATTATTGAAAATTTGATTAAAACAGATTTTATATAAATAGAATTTACCTATCTTTATAAAAAAGAACTGTTTCCAATTTTGTATACTAAAAAACGTTTACTAAAAAACAAACAAAGATGAAAAAGTTACTAAACTATTTTGTCTTTGTGTGTATATTTTAAGTGGATACCTTTAATATGAACCTATTTTAATAATATTCCTTTTTAACGAAAAGGGTAGACCTCATAGCTAGCTTCAAGTAAATTTCAAGAATAAAGTATTGTAAATTATTTTATGTCGATATACTTTTTGTTAAAAAGTGAATGGGATGAGATAAGTATATTGCTATTGTTCAACTTATTTTGTAAACATGAAAACTGCTAAACGCGTATTGAACGACGTCGGAACAGCGAATCAAATTTACTTATGTAAATTGTATATCACCCTTAGGAATACGAATTTTACTTAGTCTTTAAACAGAACTGTAGAAGAAGATTACTAAAATATAATTAAAAATTATACAAATCTTTTGCTACCTATTGTAGTTTAATTATTTTATGTTCAGAATGATATATGTTACAGTACAATGTAATACATAATTTATTTTATTATAGTATATAGTATAATAATAATAGTATTTATTGTTAGTTTGTTAGGATTTTTTAGGTTGGCAACATTTGTTAAAAAGAGAAGTGTAAGTAAATTTATTTTTTGTTTCAACTTAATTCTTAACTGATTTTTCTGGAAGCTTGTGTCATGTATAAATCTACATACATCGTGCAATTAAATATTTTTAAAAGGTCTAGACTTTTGATTTAAGTAATTTAAAACGCAACAACAGGTTATGGGCCCAGTCCACATACCTAAGAATAATAAAAAGTCTAGTGAAAAAGTTTACTTAGTTGAATATATATCGGTAAAAGAAAATCGCCACGTGTTGGCGTTGGTTGCCGGGAAGGTGGAAAATACTTGCTAAATAATTGAGTAGCAAGGAAGGATATAGAAAACTAGTAAGAAGCTAAAAAGTACACGATGGACGGAAGTAATACAGTTATTAAACTGGAAGGAATCAAAAACTGGAATGTTTGGAAATTTCAAACCATGGTTTTACTTCGAGGTCAAAATTTAATTGACGTTGTGGAAGGAAGAGTTATAAAAGGAGAAAACTCAGAGGATCGAAAAAAAATGGGAGACACAAGATGCTAAGGCTCAAACGATGTTAGTGACCAGGATGACTGAGGAAGTGATGATGCATATAATATCCTGTACTACTTCAGCTGAAATGTGGAGGAAGTTAGCAAGCGTTTATGAACAAAAAAGTGAAACAAGTATTCACATAATCCAGCAAAGATTCTTCCAATATAAATACGAAGAAGGAATGGAAATGTCAGTCTTTCTGTCGAAAATACAGGAGTTACAAAACCAGTTGAAACAAATGGGGGAAGAAATTTCGGAAAAATTCATCATAACAAAGGTGTTAATGTCATTGCCAGATATTTACAAACATTTCGTATCTGCGTGGGAGTCTGCGCCGGATGACAAACAAACTTATGATAATCTAGTTGCTCGTTTGTTGGTAGAAGAAGAGAGAGTAAAAGAAAAGTGTGAAAGTGCCTCATCATCGTCTGCGTTTATTGCAAAAAGGAATGTTACAAATAAAAGAAATATAAAGTGTTTCAAGTGTAATAAGATGGGTCATTATCAAGCTGAGTGTACGAGTAATGTAAATAGTAACTATCGTGTTACGTAACCCTAATACATGGGAACTACCTCGTGTCGACCACCCACATCGCATTCCATTCGTGTGAACTTTTATTGTTAAAGACTTTGTTTCGCAACCGTAATGCATGGAAACCACCTCGCGAGTCGCATCGACCACCAATATCGCATTCTTTTCATATTACAACATAATTCTTGTAAAGTGACAGTGATGTAACATCCGAGTGTACCTTATTCTTACAGACCTTTTTCCGTTCATTGCATTTGTCACACTTCGACGGTGTAATCACCTTAGGATAATTAGTTTGTATTAAATTATTTTATAAGTAAAGTTTTATTTCATTTGCATCCTCTGACTGTGACTTCTATAATTGGCGCAGTCGGTAGGATCGCTGTAAAATAGAGTCAGTGAATAGATCACGGCCTTCGGCGATCCTGAATCTACGAGAGTTGCAGTCTGGGTGTATTCGAAAATTAATACGGCAAAAGAAATGAAACTCCTGTAAGTACTCTGAATCTTTCTCAGTCCTTGCATCCCCTCTAGGTTATCCTATATTTTATATTATTTTATTCTATTACGTAATAAAAATTAATTAGATTTTTGTAATTTAAATTTAAAATATTAATCGGAATATTTTAATTTTGTACTCGAATTTAAGTGGTATAATATAGATAAGATTTTAAAATTATTAATTTAAATGAACATTTTTTTTAATTAATTTTGAGCTTAAGAATAGGTACATGCGATAACTATAGTTTTTATAAGATAATTTTTATTATTCAAGATTTTCAAATAATTCATCCTTAAATAATTTTGTACCAAAAGGGGTAGGTCCTTATCCTTACTCCACCCCTTCCATTCCATGTCCTGTTTGAGGAAGATTACAAGTACATAGAGGCTGAATGCCCGAAGACCAGTAAATGGTACCTATGCAAAGAGAAGCAAATTTTGCCTATTCAAAAACCATTGCTATTATATCACATCATTGCTACCTAGAAACACCTGACTTCACCATTTCAAATAGCAAAAATCATCTGAAAGGACAAGCACTGAACATCATAGATCTGCCTACTTCTACCAAAAAGACGCCGCCCACAAATTCATTACTGAAGTTAAACTCAGTCAAACTAGATTACCTAAATCAAATGAATATGAAGGTCGCTATGCAAACGCCGGTACAGCTGACTGACGCCACCGACTACAGTTTATATCACACTACAATACCAATGTACCTAGTGTTGGCAAGTGCAGGAGCACTTATTAGTGGCCTCTGCTATCGTAAGTACTTCACGAAGCAGACACAGAACTCACCTGAAAAACCGAAAGAAGAACAACATGAACTTCAAGCGACCTATGCCCTTCCATCTGTCGAAAGGGTTGATAGAAATCAACCCCCAGCTCAATTTACGACGAGTGTCTTCAATAGTCGCTGTTCTACGGGGGGAGGTGTTACGTAACCCTAATACATGGGAACTACCTCGTGTCGACCACCCACATCGCATTCCATTCGTGTGAACTTTTATTGTTAAAGACTTTGTTTCGCAACCGTAATGCATGGAAACCACCTCGCGAGTCGCATCGCATTCTTTTCATATTACAACATAATTCTTGTAAAGTGACAGTGATGTAACATCCGAGTGTACCTTATTCTTACAGACCTTTTTCCGTTCATTGCATTTGTCACACTTCGACGGTGTAATCACCTTAGGATAATTAGTTTGTATTAAATTATTTTATAAGTAAAGTTTTATTTCATTTGCATCCTCTGACTGTGACTTCTATAATTATCGTAATAATGTTGTTAACAAAAATGAAAAGAAATGTTATTATTGTAACAAGACTGGACATAATAAAAGTCAGTGTTGGTATAAAAAGGGAAAAGAAAAAAATGCGTTCGTAGTGCAACAAACACCTACAGAACTTTATCAAAAATCTAAGTGGTTGGTGGACACAGGCGCCAGCGAACATATGTGCCAAAACAAAAATTTGTTTTCGACATTCTCGCCGTTGTCGTCACAAAAATATGTGATAATAGGCGATGGTAATAAGTGTCATTGGTTACGGACAAGTGGAGCTAGAAGTATTTAATGGAAACAAGTGGGTTGAAACGACGATAGATAACGTACTATGTGTTCCAGAATTGAAAATAAATCTGTTCTCAGTAAATTGCGCGGCAGACAAAGGTTATGTCATGGTGACAGATCAAAACACTTGCAAGTTTTTAAAGAGAAATATGTATATCATGGACGTTCGATATAAATGCGGCTTTGCAAACATAACAGTAGTTAAATCAAGCTTAATCGAGTGGCATGACAAACTTGTGCATCAAAATATACAGCATGTAAAGAACGTATTAGCAAACAACAACATCAAAGTATCTGACGAGTCTCTTGAATATTGTCAAGGCTGTATAGGGGGAAAAGCACACCGATTGCCTTTTAATACCAGCGATACAAAAACGTCGAAAACATGTGAGCTAATACACGCTGATGTTTGCGGACCCATGGAGGAAATATCTGTTGGAGGATCAAGATACTTTTTAATATTAAAAGATGATTACTCATGTTATAGAACTGTATATTTCATTAAAAGGATGGAGGAAGTGATAAATTGCATCAAAGATTTCATAAACAGAGCAGAAAATATCACAGGGAACAAGATAATCAACTTTAGAAGTGATAATGGCTTAGAATTTATTAATAACGCTGTGTCAAATTTTTTATCACAGCGGGGTATAGTACATCAAGCCTCTGTGCCATACACACCACAACAGAATGGCAAAGCGGAAAGGGAGATAAGAACCCTGACAGAAGCCGCAAGATCAATGTTGTGTGCTAAGAGTCTTCCTAAGAAATTATGGGGTGAAGCCGTAAACACTGCAGCATATGTACTAAACAGGACAGGTAGAAGTAATGAACCAGGAAAAACACCTTATGAAATATGGACAAATAAAAGTTTTAACCTCAGTAACTTACAAATTTTTGGTACACCTGTGTCTGTCCATATCCCAAAAGAGAAAAGAAGGAAATGGGATTCTAAAGGAGCGACAGGAATAATGGTAGGTTATGGAGAAAATGTAAAAGGGTATAGGATATTTTATCCAGAAAAAAATGAAGTGTTAGTGAAGAGGGATGTCATATTTTTGAAACCTGTCATGAAAGATCAATGGGAAAGAGTAAACTTAGAATCTGTAACAGAAATGCACAACAATGAAACATCAGTTGTTGATGATAACAAGCATGACTTTGAAGAAGAGGTTATGAGTGATTCAAACCTTACAAATCATAAGACAGATGAAGACCATCATAGCTTATATGAACCTGAATAAACAAGTGATGAATATAGTGAATGTGATAGTGACAATGCACCACAGCCATCTCCACCTCGTCGAAGTACACGTGTCAGAAAACCACCACAATTCTATACTTGTCAAAATGTCTATACCGTAGACACAGGCACAGAACCAAGAACCTATAAGGAAGCCATGCAGAGAAGTGATGCCTGTCAGTGGGAAGAAGCTGTCAAACAAGAACTTGAGACCCTAAAAGCAAACAATACATGGACGGTGTCCAATACCTGAAAATCAAAACATCATAAGCAGTAAGTGGGTATTCAAAATTAAGAAACTTGATAATGTTATTCAATATAAAGCTAGGTTGGTTGCCAGAGGTTTTGAACAGAATGATAAATTAGATTTGTATGAAATTTATTCACCCGTTGCCAAGTTGTCAACATTTACGTTATTTGTTGCCGTTGCTACTAGATTAAATTTACTAATACACCAGATGGATGTCACTGGGGCCTTTTTATATGGGGATATAAAAGAAAATGTATATATTAAATTACCAGAAGGGGCATATAATGGTTGTGAAAATATTGTAAAACTTAATAAATCTTTATATGGACTAAAAACATCACCTAAGTATTGGAATGAAAAATTTAACCATGTAATAAGTAAAGCAGGCTATGTAAAGTCAAAGAATGATCCATGTTTGTTCACTAAATGTAATGAAGAAAACCAAACCTATGTATTACTTTATGTTGATGATCTTTTAATGTTTAGTAGTAATGAACAACAATTAAGTGACCTTAAGTCACAGTTACAGAATATATTTAAAATGAAAGATTTAGGACTGATTTCAAATTTTCTTGGCATTAATGTTAAACAAAATTTCAAAGATTGTGTAACTGAATTAAGTCAAAAATCCTATTTAGAAAGTGTATTAAAAAGGTTTAATATGGAAAATTGCAAACCTATATCTACTCCTATTGACCAAAATTTTAATGTAAAAATCCTAGAAGTTAAAGAGTGCAAGTTAGACAAGAATATTGAAAATACATGTAGAAAAATTATTGGTAGTTTATTGTATGCTGTGTCAGGCACTAGGCCAGACCTATGTGTAGCTGTATCTATTTTGAGTAGGTATCAAAATAATGCAAGTGATATATTATTATCTCATTTGAAAAGAGCCTTAAGATATGTAAAACACACCTTAGAGTATAAATTAATATACAAATGTAATGATGATGGGCTCGTGGGGCATTGCGATGCAGATTGGGGTGGTGACTTAAGAGACAGAAAGTCTACCACTGGTTTTTGTTTTAAGTTTTCTAACTGCCTTATATCATGGTGTTCCAAGAAACAGTGCTCGGTGAGCTTATCATCAACGGAGGCTGAGTATGTTGCAGTCAGTATGGCGGCTAGTGAGTCTTGTTGGCTAGCAAGTTTATTAAAAGATTTTAATACAGTAAATGTGTATCCAGTATCTATGTACTGCGACAACCAATCCGCCATAATGGTTGCAAATACTGATAATATTAGAAGATTAAAACATATCGATATAAAATATCATTTTGTCAGAGATTTAATAAAGGAAGGTAAAATATGTTTAATGTATGTAAAAACTCAGGATCAAATTGCTGATATGTTTACTAAGTCATTAAACAAGGAACTATTGTTTAAATTTGTTACTAGGTGTGGTTTGATGTAGTTTCTTTTGAGTTTATAAGTTTATGCATCTTACATAAGTTAGTTATATATGTATTACATTGAGTGGGGGTGTTACAGTACAATGTAATACATAATTTATTTTATTATAGTATATAGTATAATAATAATAGTATTTATTGTTAGTTTGTTAGGATTTTTTAGGTTGGCAACATTCGTTAAAAAGAGAAGTGTAAGTAAATTTATTTTTTGTTTCAACTTAATTCTTAACTGATTTTTCTGGAAGCTTGTGTCATGTATAAATCTACATCGTGCAATTAAATATTTATTAAAAGGTCTAGACTTTTGATTTAAGTAATTTAAAACGCAACAACAATATAAGAATATACTAGCATTGAGTAGCATTTCTCAAAAAACGAACTTGGGTAAATTAAAACAATTACCTTATTTGAAGGTTGACTCGATTCAATTCGACGTCGGCGGTAAGTTAAAAGCAACGGACAGAAATACTCACGTATTTCCTGCCCACATCAATAAATCGTTCTACCTAAAGCTAGTAACTTATTTAGGCACTAGTATTTAGCACAGCTCCAGAAATAGCTTTGCACACAATATTCAAGATTTTTAGTCGGAAACTTTAATATCTTTTATCTATAGTACTATAATAAAGCAGTAACTTAGCGAAATCTGTACATGAAATATTTTTTAAAAACAATGACTGTAACGTATCATGTATACAATATAGACCCCAAAATAATAGTTATTAATTTTTTTGTCTGTTTGTCTCGTTGTCTGTGTGCGTTTCACGCAAAAAGTAATGTACCGATTTCAACGAAAGGTTAACTGATAACTTATTACTCGGGTTAACCTTTAGGATACCTTTTACTTTAGGAAAATCTTTGTTTCCCGCGGGAAATCGCAATAACTGGTTTTATTGAGTCCTCCTTAGGAACCCTCCGCTGGCTAAACCTAAAGACATACATCAAAACAATGTACTAAGAAATTGTAGGTCTTGAAAAGGCCAACCGAAAAATCTACCACAGTATATGTCTATCTCTTGAGGTACACTCGTAATACCTAACAATAATAAGTAAAAACTAACTTAGTCAAATCGAGGTGCGCGTTTCACGCAAAAAGTACTGAACCTATTTTAATTAAATTTTGTATAGTGATAGTTTATCACTCGGGTCAATATTTAGGATACCTTTTACTACAGGCATATTTTTCGTTCCCGCGGAAAAACCGACTGGTTCTATCGAGTCGTCCTTAGTAATTTATATGGCTAATGCTGGCTGAACCTTAAGAGATACATCAAAACAATAGACCTACTAGAAAATTGTAGGTCTTAAAAAGTTATACTGGCAAATTCGCAATATTATATGTCTATCACCTAAGGTACATTCGCAATTACTATTTTTATTCACAACTCGCGACTCACTGACTGACTTATCAACGTTCAGCTCAGTTCAGCAGTAAAACGTACCTAGGGACGAACCCGAGCGAAGCGAGGGTGAGTCGCTAGTTGATAGTAACTGATTATGCACGAAAATTACTAATAATATGTAATTTCAGTTTCCTCTAACGTATTATAAAAGTAATTTTCATATAACTTTCCAGTACAATAGATTGGAAAACATATATAATAATAACTGGTGATGACTGTGGTGGCATTCCGACCAATTGGACACAATTAGTGTACATGTCGAAACAAGAGGAAAATTATTTCATTTAATTAATATTTCATTTGACGACACGTTTGACTCAGTTTGTAGTGACCCTACTAGCTGTGCCAGCGGTCGCGGGTTCGAGTTCCGCTGGGGGCATTCATTTGTTTGATGAGCACGAATGTTTGTGCTCCAGTCATGGGTGTTTATATTTTAATACGTATGAATTTAAAATTATATAATATGTGTAGTGTGTCAACACTATCACATATCAATAACACAAGCCTCGTAGCTTACCATGGAACTAGATGGTGCTATGTGTTAATGTCCCAACATATTTATTTATTCATTTATTTAAACATTTTGTAATGTAGTTTAAGTTGAATTAATTTCAACCTTATTTAATATAGACAGACAACACATACCTACTCAGATAGATAAGCTATAGTATTTTTCACATAAAATATAAATGTAGTTTTTATTCCAAATACAGGTCGATTTTTGTAGGTTAATAAATGAGACTACTGTTATAAATGCGAAAGCTTGTATGTGTATGTGTTTGTATGTTTGTTACTCCTTTACCCTGAAATGACTGTACGAATTTGGATATTTAGTATACAGACACACATAGATATACTTTTACTAGGCAGTGGTAGCCCAGTGGTAACGTGCTCGCTTGGGAAACCAAGTGAAGCGGGTTCAAATCCCGGGTCTCACACCTCTGACATTTTCGTGTGCAAATCATTTCTAACATGATTACCACTTGCCTTATGGCGAAGGAAAACATCGTGAGGAAACCTGCATGTCTGAGATAACCTAACAAGTTTTCGAAAGAGATGTGAAATGATGAAGCGTGGTGGACTATGGCCTGATCCCCCTCGTATTGACCCATGCCTAGCAGTGGGACGTCAAAAAGGGCTGAATACAAATTCTCAATCTTTACCACAATGCATAAGAACGAAATACTTACATAAAAATATTATAATTAATTTTATTATTATCACTATGTCAAAGGACGAGAAAATCTACTCCCCTCTTAATTGTTTACAGATTCCGAAATATCATAATAGCCCCAATAAATTACTTTGTCCTACAACTACATCGAATAAAACAATGACACTTTCTTTGTACTTTTATTGCTTAAGCGATGTCATTAATTAAAAGTTAAGCAATTAACGTGGAGTTAGCTGTTGAGGCTTGAAATCCAACCTTTGGTATTTAGTAATACTTTAGGTATAGATTATATTAAATGTTCCTAATAGTACGATAAATTGTGCTATATTCCAAGTCTGATAAATTGGTACAACCATTAAATTAATTGGTTTTATGGTATATATATGACAGTGTATGATAGATAGATAAATAATTTGATTGTTCATTCATGTTAATAGTTCGTTCGGCCATGACAAAGCCAGTCATAAACTTCCATTCTTAAAAATAATAAATCTGACAGACAGGCAGATAAGAAAACATTTAGATATAGAAAAAATATTTTTAAACCTATAATTCGATGATTTAACTTGAAAGCTTGAAGTAATCTTAATCGAGCCATCAAAGTTTAACTTGGAACTATAATTAGGTAAACTTTACATGCAAATTTATAAACGTTATGACAAAATGTTTCAATATAATAGAGAAGGGCCAAGCCAAAGGGAAATAGCATAATAACAAGGAGCATCTGGCGGTGTTCCACTTAGCTCTCTGATTACAAACAACACAACATTAATTATGTTTTTGCAACAGAAGACATTGGAGTTATTTATGCTGCCTCGTTTTAGGGAAACAAATGTTTTATTATAGCTCTGTGGTAAGCCCGAGTTTACCGCTTACGATGAATATTGGCATTTATGATTTATTTTTAGGTATAAAATTGCTTTTAGCAGACGTTTTCTCATCCCTTATTAGTTACTGTAATTTTTATTTGAATTTAAGTATTGCAGAATTTTTCGAATGTTTTTTTACGAATTCTAGCTTAAATTAATTAATATATTTATACGCCATCTAAGTATTCAGAAATAGTCTATTCAGAAAGCATAACATTATAATTGTATACAAAATGTCATAAGTAGATTTTTCTAATTATAATGGGTGTGACTGTGGAAAAAATAAAAAAAAATCATCTGTTTTTCCATACAATTTTGTTTGTAACAAAATAATTTTAATTAAACTAGGCTCTTACCTTTTTACTACATACTATCAAATTATAGGTACTTCTTGATAAAATTGCAGAGCCACACTAAGAGAATAATAAAAATTCTACTCTATACCCTCATTAAAAGTAGTTTACGAATCTTACAACACGCATGAGAATTCAAGCGGTTCCAAATTAACTTTTTAGTATTAGCCGCGATTTCCCAAAATGGCATTTTCGGGTGAATCCAATTAAAGAATCCACTTAGGTATTACAATGTTACTAGACTTAAACGCAGATTGCTTAAGTAAACAAAGAAATCCAACTTTGTATATAAAGTATATTGTAATGATTAAATTTATTATCATAATCATAGTTTATTTTAGTAGACACATTTTATTTTAATAATCATGGCAACAATCATTGCCTATTAATTTATACATAGATAGCAAAATATGTTCCCCACAAGACAACAATTAAAAAATTGTATGAAAATTTCGTTTGTATCTAAAAACTACTGCATAGCACCCATGCAAATTCTAAAATTGCCCAATTTTGATGATAATTAAATGATTATTATATTTTATAAGGACAGGGACAACAGATTAAAATAAAATCAAGCCGGTTTGTTTTTTATGTTAATTTAATATTAATCTATCATTATAATAAACATACGTAGTTCTTATTTAATTTTTGAATTCCAATGCAAGATAAACCCAAATTGAATATACTGTTGTGTAAGTCCATATTAAATGAGTAGTTTCCCTCATGACGGTTTTAAATAGCCAGCCTTTGTGTTGAGCACACAGCATTTATTATGCTTTTATTTTCCTCTCACTTTCAGTCGACACTATTCAAACGTAAAATATAAAATTCAATTCTATGAAAAAAAAAAGCTTCTTATCAATTAAGTCCATATATTTTCATTTCAGCAACTTACTGAAGCTGTTGATATTTCAATGTTTTCATTCAGCGGTTTTGTTAATTTAGTCCGTTATTTTGCTGCAGATAAAAACGAGCCAGACACCATTATTGTGAGATAAACGACACATACAGTACTGCTGTACCAGTCAATTGATTCTACCCAGTCAACGATATCTGAAAGTTTCACTAATTGAAACGCCAATCAGAAAATTTTAGATTTATTTTCAAATATAGATATTTTTGATCATTTTTTCCCTATCCATTTGCATACTCATATAAGCGAGTGGTTTAGTCGAGCATGAAAGGTTTCGCTTTTTATTTTCAATTATTATTATTACTCCCTTTTAGCTCTCAATGATCATAATTTATGTTTTTTTTTTTTGTATATTTCTCTTTAAAAATATATATTTTACTAGAGACTTACCCTCGCTTCGCTTGGGTGCCTGACAGTAATCTATGTATTGCTCTGTAGTTTATATTTATAATATACTAGCTGCTCACCCTCGCTTCGCTCGGGTTCGTCTCTACGTACGTTTTAAGATTAATATGGAATAGATAGACTATATATTAGTATATATACATAGGTATGATGAGTTTTTGTGGGTTGTATAAGGTATTTTTACGTAGGAATGAGATAATCTCCCGCAGTAGAAAGTAGCCTATGTCACTCTCCAGCCCTCTAACTATTATTATCACATAAAAAAATCACGCTAATCCGTCACTCGTGTTTCGACGTGAAAGAAGGACAAACAAACAAACTCACTTTCACATTTATAATGTACATATACGTTAATAGTAAAATTATTATAATTACTCATTAACGATATTTATTTTATTGACTGTATAAAAAAAATTGTCTTGTGTTTCGTGTTATTACTATGAGACACAAAGTACATAAAAGTATTAAAGTAAAAACAAACATGTAAAACGAAAAATATCCCATATCTTAAAATCTATTTAACGTATCTTCTTCAATTGAAAGTATGTATTTTAAAAGCTTCGTTAACTGAAATACTTTCAGCCTTTACCGACCCATACTTCAAAATTTTGAGAGGGTGACACAATGTCTACAAATATAGAGGCATATAACTGTGCAACTATTGGCTTTAACAAACAGTCACTTAGAAACATCTACTTAAATATTATAGATCTATACAGAGATGCGCGGTCCACGTTTACGGGGCCTTGAATTTTTTTTAAACTTTCCATTTTTTTTTCACCCCTTACGCTAGTTACTTGTAGAGAGTGCCACTCCTACTTTCTTTTTATTTTTTGTAAATTTATAGTACTTTTTAGCGATTTACATGAGACTACTGACATAGTCTTCAAGTAAAATGGATGTGACATACACTGATAGACAGTCGAAAAGACGGACATGGTGATATCATAATATTCCGGTTTATGCCTATTGGCTACGATATCCTAAAACAGTTTATGCGTAAAACTTATATTAGAAAATATAATAGTATAGGTAAATATTTCAAAAAAAAAACTTATTTTTCATTACTTCCAATATAAATTAATAAAAATTAGTATAGCAAACCTAGTTACTAATTACAGTAGTGAGCATAATTTTGTAACCGCTGATCAGTCTCTACTAATTACCGAAACCGCTGAATGGTAATAAACTTCTCTGATAAAATATTATCTACATTTTTCTGTTATCTACATTTATCTACATTTATCTGTTAAAACTTTTAGTTCACTAATAAATTCAAACCGAATAAAATATTTTTTGTCCATTTTACCATAGTTTTATAAAATAGACCGCAATTTTTGTAAGGACCTTTATGTTTTCATCTATTCTATTCTAATTATTAAAAAAAAAAATATTTTTTTTAAATTTAATTAGCTTTTTGGCTTTTACACACGACACGTTTGGCTCAGTTTGTAGAGCTACTTATTCCAGCGATCGCGGTTTCGAGTCCCGCTGGGTTTTGTTCATTCATTGTGTAATGAGCACGAATGTTTGTACACTGGAGTACGTATATGTACATATGTACATGTGTATGTAGTATGTGTATATTTATATTTATTACGTGCATGTATTTAAAGTCTATACATATTATAAAATTCTAACTAAGTCAAATCTGTACATTAAAAATTTTTTGGAAAATCTTATTGAAATAGACATTATTATCGATGCAGATGCCAAATCTATAGTTTTTAGAATTTTTGTCTGTCTGTCTGTCTGTCTGTCTGTCTGTCTGTCTGTTACCGCATCACAGAAAAACCACTGGAAGGATTTTGATGAAATTTGGTATGATGATAGCTGGTTATCCGGGTCAACATATAGGATACTTTTTACCGCGGGAAAATATCTCATTTCTGAGAAAAAATACAAAAACTGGTTGGAACAAAACCACGGTGATACTATTTGTAAAGAGTTTAGGAAGGTAACTTACTAAATATGGTAAAAACTATTAAAAATAGCTTATCTTGAAAATCAAATTATCAATAGCGCTATTTTATCCATTAAAATAGTTATTTTAATTAATATTTATTTATGTGTATTTAGATACTCGACAATAGATGTCGCCATGTGTTTTTAAAATACGTAGTTTTAATTCCAAAAAAATGAATGTATGTAGAATTACCTACTACTAAATTACCCGCGGCCCCGCCCGTGTTGAAATTATCAATAAAGCAAACTTTTGATTTTATAAATGAGTAACTATACACATAATAAAATTGTAACTAAGCCGAATCCGTACATTCAACATTTTTCGGAAAATCTTATTGAAATATTCATTATTTAGCGATATAGATGCCGAACCTATAGTTTTTAGAATTTTTGTCTGTCTGTCTGTACGTAACCGCATCACAGCAAAACCAATGGAGGGATTTAGATGAAATTTTGTACGGTGATAGCAGGTTATCCGGGTCAATGCATAGCAATGCAATTAACATTTTAGCAAGGTAACTTAATATGTTAAAACTATTAAAAAAATCTTATCTTAAAAGAAATATCAATAGCGCTATTTTATTCATTAAAATAGTTATTTTGATGAAAATTTATTTATGTGTTATTTAGATATTTGACAATAGATGTCGCCATGTGTTTTTAAAATACGTAGTTTTAATTCAAAAAAATAATAATGTACAGATATGACCTTTCTATGACTTTATTAGAATTACTAGGTACTAAATTACCCGCGGCCCCGCCAGTATTCAAATTATCAATAAAACAAACTTTTTGGCTTTATAATTTAGTAACATATAAGTAATATTTTGTTGGCCGAAACAATTTTCAAATGAAAATATTTGTAAATTTTTATTGTTTAGTAAATAATGTTAATATATTTTTTTTTATCTTTTAATGTAAAAATTAGGCAAATGCAAATCCAACTAGCGCATTATAGGTTTCGTATAGCAAAATACTGTGTTGTTTTTCTTACTTACGTTGGGTTTTGTTAGGTTAACACTAAAATAATATAATACGAATAATATTTACGTTTCCGCAATATCGACTCATTTTATCAACCGTAAAAATAAGTAGAAAACAAGTTAATGGCTGTTAAACTGACAAAGCGGGTAGCTAAAAATATTCCATATCTCAAAAACTTTGCAAAAGTATTTTAGGAACTGTTATACCTCAACTTTTTCAGTTTTTTTTTTAACACCATTTCTTGGAAGGTAAAGGCTTAAAGGACATAATAAAATTCTTACGATTGTAATCATATTAGCCGAGCCATACGAAATAATAAAAAGCATTTGCTTAGAATTATTTACTTATTACACTTTCTTTTGAAAATCGATTTGGAAAATATTAATAACTAGCGCTAACCAATCCCCGTTTTGCGACAAATTAACATTAAAAAAAGTTATCATTATGTAATTTAAATAATTAGCTAAATATTAAATTAATCAATAGCTATCTATAAGTAAAAAATAATTCAAATTAATTCCGTAGTTTGAGAGTTTATCGCCCAAAACTAAACAAACAAAACAGAAGTATAGACATACATAAATGTTATTGCTAAAACAAAAAGTGCAATATTACTAAATCAAATATGAGATTAACGGAGGAACCTTTGTGGCATTATCAATCACTGCCATTATTTACCAAGCATACGGTGCGCAATGAAATGTTATATGTAAGATTATACTAATGTGTGAAACCTAAGAATTTGGTTTTTGATCATCTGAACGCGGGCGGAGCCGCGGGAAATGCTAGTTATATATATATGTAATAATAATAATAATAATAAATACTCTTTATTGTACACCCACAAAAGAAAAATTGTACAAGAAAAATATAAAAAGAGCTATGTACAAGAGGCGGCCTTATCGCTAAAACAGCGATCTCTTCCAGGCAACCTTAAGGTTTTGGAATTGACAAACTGTAAGAGGGAAGGGGTGTGAACAATATTTTAGAAAAACAAAAACAGAAATAATAGTAATAATACAACAACAACAGTAATTTATTCTATAATACTATAAATAGATTTACATATCAAAATACATACCTACATGTAATAAATACATACATATGTACATAATTATAATACTATAATAAATAATGAGTACATAAATATATAAATAATATTATATTAAATAAATAATAATAGAATATTTAAGTAAAAATGGCATAAAAACATACAAAAATGGTAAACAGATTATGTTTTAAACAGAGTGGAAATACAGTTTTAACCGGTTTTTAAAACTATCTGGTATCCATAACACAAGCCTCGTAGCTTACCATGGAACTAGATGGTGCTGTTCGTGTTATTGTGCCAACATATTTATTTATTCATATCACGCGAATAATCTCAAAATAGTAAAATTTCCACTTCCAATAAAATTATTCCCAATTTTCTTAGTTTACTCAATTCAGTAGAATAGAAATAATTGGTAACTCATGTATATTTTCAAGTTTTTAGTACATCGTTTGTATAATGTAATGCGTTCTAACACGATAAGCCAGAGTGGATCACTTGTCTACGAAACAGCAAAACAAAAAAAATTACATTCATTTTTAATTATTATTTTTATTAAGCATCAATGCTGTTTGATTTTGAATCATAATTGGTTTACAAACTATTTAGTGATTAACAAACAATTTTTGCTGTACTGAAATACATCAAAGAATAATAACCTAGTGCTGAAAGAAAAAATCTCCGTTGCCTAGACCCAATCAATTCAGCGTAAAAATAAGGATTAAATATATGATTTGTACATTTGCTAAGAGCACGTTTTTTTTTTCATAACAGGTATCCATAGTCTATTAGAAGAAGGTTTAATAACTATTTATTTAAAGTATCTAGTAATTATTATAGTATCAGGCCTATTTGAGTACATTCTTTTCTAATTAAGCTTTGGCCTATAGATAAATAAATGTTTGTAGAGCTTATTCTCTATAATTGGCGTAGTTTTTTATAAAAGTTATAGAAAAAAACACCAGTTATTTTTTTTAGGATTATATATGTAAGTTAAAGATGAAAATTAAACTACCGAAATTGTTCATAATGTTTTATTTTTATTTAAACTTTTAGAAGATTCTGTAACCCTATTTTAATGGTAAGAAGACGTGTGGTCTTAGTATTGTTATTAGACTACCACTATCATATAGTTCATACTTTGGCTATGCTTGCAAAATTTTGTGTAAAATCTGATATTCACTATTTATCTTTTAAAATCCAAATACTTTTGGCAACACTAAAAATTTCCTCATACTAACTTTGTTAATTTTTTACCTATATCTAAATAGATTATGACCAGATTCATTTCATTTTTAAAGAAATGTTCGTATTCGACGAAATACCTCTGAGGAAATATATAATTTTATTATATAAAGTATTATATAATATACTGTCGAAGGCGAACATCTCTTAAAATAAATAAATAAAATAAACAAATATGTTGGGACATTAACACACAGCACCATCGACTTCCATGGTAAGCTACGAGGCTTATATTATGGATACCAGATAGTTGATAAACTACATATTATATGTAACTTTAAATACATACATATTATAAATATAAACACCCGTTGCTGGAGTACAAATATTCGTGCTCATCACACAAATGAATGCCTCCAGCGGGACTCGAACCCGCGACTGCTGGCACAGCAAGTAGGGTCACTACAAACTGAGCCAAACGTGTCGTCAAAGTGTACTAAATAGAATCGTATTTTTTTTTTATTAAAGCATTGGCAAAGATTCTTTTTTACGGATATATAATTAATATCATGTAGGTACATAAAAGCCCTTCGCTAGAAGTAAATAGAATATTAACAATAAGGAATATTACTCCACATACATTTTAATCTAAGTTTAAGCGAACTTAGTAACTTAGTGGCTTTAGAAGATCAAATTGCAATTCACATTAATATGTCTGTGGTCTTTACTATTGCTAAGTCATGACTCGCACGGGATCTTTGATTACACACAGCCACATAACATGTTCCAGGGTATTAAGTAGAGTTATAAATTAATAAAGTTATTTGTATTATATAATAACTAAAATATCAGTAATTTCTAAAATAAAAAACAATCTTGATATAGTTGAAACGAGAGGACAAAATAGTATAGAGGCTACTCGATAAAAATGTCTTCCTGACCGATTTCGGCCACGGCAGATATTATAGAACACAAGTGTACATGTTAACACAAGTACACTCTCTATTAATGTCATTCTCATACTCCGAAGGGGTGATAATTTGACACGATCGGAGAAATACTAAACGCAGGACCGATGGCTTTACGTACTCTTCGAGACACGGATTTAAGACTCCATCAAAGGCTACTTAAAACTAATTAAAGTACGTCATTAGCAATTTTGTTAAAAAAAGTTACTTATAATGACACACAAGTTTCACAAACACACACATTACATGTATTTTGGTTTAAATCAATCTCTGAACACTATTTTTCACCAGTTTCGTATTTATTCTTAACTAGCGGAAAACGAAAACAAATCTACTCCCACGAGAACCGTACATTTGTTCGGGATAAAATGTAACATATGTGTTATTCAGATATATGAGCTATATTATTGTAAAGTTTCATTAAAATCTAATCAGTAGTTTTTGCGTGAAAGAGTAACACACATCCATACATCTATACATCCAGGCATCCATACATCCTCACAAACTTTCGCATTTATTATATTAGTAGGATCTTCTCTTAGCTCCTAAATTCAATTAAACTCGCGACACAAACCGTCCTTAATATATGAATAAGCAAAGAACATTCTAGTATTCGAAAATTCAAATATTTTCAATTAATCTCAATTCCTTTCTGGAAAAAGTTTCATTCTTCTCTCAATCACAGCAATTTACGATTAACTGTTCTTGTCAATAATTGTTAAATGTTGACAACTGTCTTAGGATGTGTTAAGCATGATTCAGACGTGCCATTTTGAATTATTATTTCTGGTATAAAGACCTTACTCAAAGCTACATATTCATGTTATATATTTTATAGATTTAGCTGCTATTTATTATTTTTAGGCTTAATGATTGCAGGTATTGTCACAATTCTGAAAGTGTTTGCAAAACATTTGCATTGCAGATACGCACTCCCCTATATGCAGGCTTTTACGACCTAAGCGCAAGCCGATTAACAAAGTAAATTAGCAGGAGTACTATTTTTTTCTGCATTGTTACCATAATGCGTTAAAAAGCATATTTTTTTTTTGTGCAAGATTTATAAAAGAATCAAAACTTGACACTCTGAAATTAATATTTTTGATCTTCAACTTATAATTTACTTTAAGCTGTTATTATATTTTTGCATTAAAAAATCAATTTTGCAAATGTACCTTTTTTCCTCTCAATTCGTTCAAATAAATTATTTAATTAGTCTTAAAACTAATGCTACTCTCCAAACTGAGTTGATCTTGGAAAATAATAAACATAGATTTTTAAAAAGGAAGCCGATGAGAATCGATTTAAATGGACCTTTCACCACTGTTCGCTTCTAGTAATGGTAAACAAACAAATCCAAAAGGACCGATAAAAAGCGACAAAAAAATATATTTATCCATAATATGCATAACAAAACGTAATTCATTTATTAGTATTTTTTTACGCTACGTATTAAATTATAATGCAATAGTATTATCTCTCTCGAGATATTAACAGCATATTCTTATGAAAACAATATACCTAATGCTCACGCATTTGGAAAAGCGACACGAGATGCGACGAGAAAAAAAGCTCTTGATAAATAATTTAATGAGGTTATTATACCATTCAAGCTCGTTGATAGATCCAACTCGGATATAGTAAATGAGAAACTGCTTTAGAAATGTCTTCTGGTTAGGATTTGTTAAAATCATCAAGCCTTACCAAAAGCGAATAGCATGTTATAGCCCCAGTGCAGATTCAAGGCCAGTTCTATATAGTCAGTGTTAGACATTTCTCTCAAATGAAGAGTTTGAATCCTTCGTATCTTCTCCATTCAACTTGACATTGGCGAAGTAATCTGTGCTCAACTGTCACGCTTTGAAGCCATTTACAAGAAAATTGAATTGAATTAGTAAAATATTGTATAGAAACTGAAAGATCTTTATAATCACTACTCTTACTTATTGCCTACCCGTATGTTTGAGCTCAGACGTAATTTTAAGTAGAATACGACTCAGTACATAATACACATGCATAGAAGATTAGTAAATATTGATATAATATGGTACAATATTTTTCCTCAAAAAAGACTCAGAGAAACTAGGTTTGTTATTTTTAGATAATTTGCTTGTTTTAAATATATAAATACTTCAAGTGTGTAAATAAAATGAGTATTATTCTGTCACTGTTTTGTTTTTGATTTAATAGCCGCTCATAGGAGATTGTTCGCTTAATATTTCAGTATGCCATGAAAAATAAATACATTATTTTTTAACATTAAAGAACATATAATCTCTTGTTTAAATATTTCCTTCTCTTTATTATCTCACACACAAATTGGTCTGTAAATGTTTCTATTTTGTTGAGTGATTCCTTTCGTAAGATGAAAAGATTAGATGAGAGCCATAATGACTGAATAATTCTATCAAATACAAGTGCTAATTTATATTTACGAATACATACTACAGACTTACTCTCGCTTCGCTCGGGTGCCTTTTATATTTATTACAGGTAGCGACACCCTGTAGGAAATTTTGTAACTAATAGCATTGTAGCCTAAGTGATACTCTAGGGCAGTGGTCGGCAACCTTTTAGCAGGCAGGGGCCACAAAGTGGCTATACCTAGTAAAGGCGGGCCGCACTTGTGAGAGCAAAAAAAAAAACCATATACCACAAAATATATCCACTACAACATTCAATGTGACAATTCCTAAAACGAGGAACATTTTCTTTTTTTCGGTAATTACAAATTCAAAATACTTAAAAAACATAAAAACTTTTCTTTATAAAACAGTCACGGGCCGCAGGCCGCATGGAGGTAACTCGCGGGCCGCATGCGGCCCGCGTGCTGCGGGTTGCCGACCGCTGCTCTAGGGCATAATACCTTTTCTGTGTACACACAAACCCATACAGCCATTTCAGCATGAAGGAGTTTTAAATATACACACACATACATAAAGACATTATAAATTGTGTGATTATAAAAGAGTAAGACCTCCTTTAATTTAATTTAAAAGGTAGCGCAAAAGAAAAAAAAATACTAATTATGAACTTTTATCTGTAAATACCTGGGGGACCGAGCTTTGCTCGGAGTTCTTTTTTGTTACATCGTATTTTTTAGATAAAAAAATAACTAAAAACTTGAATAAATACAATAAAAAAACAAAAGTAAGAACTTCGTATCCGGCCGGAATTTGATTGTCAATCTTGCACCTTGGTCGCTTGACTACGTAACTTATGCCAGAGTGTAAGAAATTATCGACCATATTCTGCGTGGAATAATGCGAAAGAAAATCGCATGAAAACTCGAAAACACACGTTTTCCCAGACATAAGACTGATCTAGATCGATTTTTCGCCCCCGAAAACCACCACACACCAAATTTCAGCGAAATCGTTAGAGCCGTTTCTAAGATCTCCGTTATAAATAAATAAACAAGAATTGCTCGTTTAAATTTATATTAGACTAGATATATTTTTTTAAGTCTACAAAATTTAATTATAATGACATGTTTATATCATCTAGTTACATACATATATTCAGTAACGATGCGCATCAGTAATGGCTAAACGGTGGAAACTCAAGCACTGTCTAATCAATAGAAAGCTGACTAATTGCACGGTATATACCAATTACAAAAGGCTTACCTTTGATCCATTTATGATTTAGGAGATGTAACGTTAATCCGAACATATCTCACGCGACATAAGCCACAGTTATGGAAATAATGCTATACAGGGTTATTGGTAATTCGACGTATTCCCGTTAGGAGGTGATAGGGGTGACTATTTGCAATAATTTTGACCCCCATATGCATTATGCAAAAGTGAACCATTTTTGAGTTATCATGGTTTTTAGGTTTTTTCAAAATAAGTCAGAAATGCAACTTCAAAAATTTATTAAAAAAAAGTATCAATTTAAATTTCGTTTTCTCTTCTGATTTATAAAAACGGTTAAACACCAGTTATTTATCAATATTAAAACAACAATTATCGGTCCAAATTAAAAAATGCGAGACGAAAAACGATATTATTTTAAAAATTTTTTGAAACTTTCTCCACTAAAATGCCTTAAAAACCAAAAAAAACGTTATGAAACTTGGCTTGCAGATTATTTTAAAAACATAACCGTTTTCTTAGCTCTCCAAAAATGCATTACAATTGGGAACTTATTTCAAAAAAAACTGAAAAAAATTGATCACAAAGAAAGCAGGCAGAATTTCTTATTCGAACTAAACTTAAAGTCGTCCTTTAAAATTTCCATAAAATTAATTAAAAACAATACCCAATGTAAATAAAACAAAAAAATATAAATTTAAAATAAAATTTAGAACCAGTAACAGTTTAGTGGTAATAACAATTAACAATTAATAATAAGTAACAATTAAGACATTTTGTAATTTAGCTTAATTAAAGTTCTTGCTCGAAGTGACTTCCCCTATTGCGTACGCAAAGTCGTATTCTTTTTCCGAGTTGTGACTTAACTACCGAAGTAGTCAAATTATTCCGCATCGCATTTGCTGCGTTCATAATTCTTGTTTGGAGTTCTTTCGCGGATGACACAGACGAGACGTCGAAAAATAGGCATTTTATGAGACCCCAGAAATAGAAATCAACCGGCGTTAAGTCGGGACTCCTCGCAGGCCACGGAATGGGTCCTCCTCGCCTTATCCAACGATTAGGAAAATGGCTATCGAGCCATCGCCTAACATTGACACTAAATTGTGCAGGACATCCGTCTTGCTGTTTTTTCGCGGATTTATTTTGATTTTTGGTTCCCGACGTTTCGATTGCTTTACAGCAATCATGGTCACGGGAGAGACTTATCCGTTCCATGGCTTACTTAACGCCGGTTGATTTCTATGTCAGGGGTCACAGAAGTCCCTAGTTTACGACGTCTCGCCTGTGTCATCCGCGGAAAAACTCAAAACAAGAATTATAAACGCAGCAAATGCGATGCGGAATAATTTGACTTCTTTGGTAGTTAAGTCACAACTCGGAAAAAGAATGCGACTTTGCGTACGCAATAGGGGAAGTCACTTCGAGCAAGAACTTTAATTAAGCTAAATTACAAAATGGCTTAATTGTTACTTATTATTAATTGTTAATTGTTATTACCACTAAACTGGATCTAAATTTTATTTTAAATTTATATTTTTTTGTTTTATTTACATTGGGTATTGTTTTTAATTAATTTTATGGAAATTTTAAAGGACGACTTTAAGTTTAGTTCGAACAAGAAATTCTGCCTGCTTCCTTTGTGATCAATTTTTTTCAGTTTTTTTTGAAATAAGTTCCTAGTTGTAATGCATTTTTGGAGAGCTAAGAAAACGGTTATGTTTTTAAAATAATCTGCAAGCCAAGTTTCATAACGTTTTTTTTGGTTTTTAAGGCATTTTAGTGGAAAAAGTTTCAAAAAAATTTTGAAATAATATCGTTTTTCGTCTTGCATTTTTTAATTTGGACCGATAATTGTTGTTTTAATATTGATAAATAACTGGTGTTTAACCGTTTTTATAAATCAGAAGAGAAAACGAAATTTAAATTGATACTTTTTTTTAAATAAATTTTTGAAGTTGCATTTCTGACTTATTTTGAAAAAAGCTAAACACCATGATAACTCAAAAATGGTTCACTTTTGCATAATGCATATGGGGGTCAAAATTATCGCAAATAGTCACCCCTATCACTTCCTAACGGGAATACGTCAAATTACCAATAACCCTGTATATATTTATAAGGATGCAAATAGTGTGATTTTTGTTATAAAAATACTTAAATAACTTTAAAGTTACTTTTTTTTAAATCTATCTATGAAATATTATATATGTATGTATGTATATTCTATATATCTATAGCATATTAAAATATTGAGTTTATTTTTTAATTTTATTTTGAAAAAATCTAATTATATTTAAAAAAAATGCATGTTTTTGTTAACAATCCTATATAAAAATGTTGGATTGACAGAATGTAAACTAAGGATTTCTTGTATGAAAATTTCTAAAACAAAATATCTTAATTATGCTTATGAAACGTCAATCAGTACAAATTAACGAGCATTTAGAGCATGTGGTCTTTAATATATTTGCAAAAACATAACACTTATGTACTGCATACAACATAAATATTAAATTGGCAAAAATTGGCCAACAGCTTGCCTTAATGTTGTAAAATGTTTTGAATTATTCTCGCAGAAATTTTACATAATTTCATAGCAAATATCTTATATCCCACAGAGACAAATAAAACGTTCATTAACAACTCGTTTTACATCTTTTATACGGGTGCTTACCGACTGTGGTTTCTAATTGAAAAGAGTCGCAATAGAAGTCCCTAAGGCATTTTTTTCTACAACTTCATTAAAGCCACTGTATTTTAATCAAAATCTGATGCCGGAATCAGAGAAATTTTATACAGTTTTACTTCATTAAAATAACGACAAAGGCATTGGTAATTGGAACCATTCAGAACCACAACTGCACTCCAACTTTCCAAAACTGTTCATTTCGCTAGCTTCGTTATGGTAATGTTTGAATGAACATTTTTTCCACTTAAATTAGACCATTCATTGTATAAGCTAAACCGCTTTATTTCTTTGTTGTAATTGCAATAACTTAAGTAAAATTGAATAAACATTTGCTTAAAATTTCATAACTATAAAACATAGTTAAGTTATATTCTAAAACGTAACAGTTATACAGAGATGGACTACCATAATACTAGCAATCACTTATCCCCGCGGGTCCATCACTTCTAACTGCCAGCTCGTATTTCAACCCCCGCAGCGTACGCGAAGCGAACATATATGTCCCATATATGCAGTGCTTTTTGCAGTTCCTATCTAATACAAAAACATTAAAATATATCTCAATCAAAAACTACGGAAAAGCTAAAAAAATGATAATTATAAAGTATTCTATATTATAATGATTCAGTATCCGTAAAGGAAAAAGGAACCCTTACAAGATAACTTCGTTGTCCGTCTGTCAAGATCGTTTTTCCTAAGCACGCATGAAGGTTGTTAAAATTAATATCAAATGCTTACATATATCAATGATCCATTTGAGCTTGAAAAATCAAGCTCCTTTATCAACGCGCTAAAAAATAGGCCTAAATAGGTAGGTACCTGTATATTTTGTCACTCGCAAGTAAATCATAATGTACTAGTTAAACTTCCTGGATAATTTCTTGTTGGCCTAAAATCATGAAATTTGACAAGAAGCAAGATCCTATAGCATAAGTAAAGGAAAATATCTAAAAATTGTTAATTTTAAGCATATGGATTATTTTTAGTTCCATGCATTCGACAGCAAAATTAAATTTCTCGTAGAAAAATTATGAAATACTTTATAGTAACGCATCATATTATGGACACAAAGCTGTCGGATAAATTATTTCCCCTCATGGATAACACCGCTTTAACAATTTTCATCTGATGCATTTATCGTTGTTGTATATCATGTAATATGTTTCGTTGCACATTAACCCAAGCAAATAAGTACTCGAGTTCTTTTATGGTTTTATAAATCACAAAAAACACACACGTTTAGTAGTAGCCGATGCAAATACGGAGATCCGGGGTTCGAATCCCGGGTCACACATTGTTGGCGCTGTTACACTCACGTGCTTCAGATAGCACGTAGTCTTTGGCCCTGCGCCTGATCTCTCATTGGTCACGAGTTTGAGTCCCACCAGAGTGTGAGAGTGAATGAAATAGAGATCACATATTGTGTCTGCGCGTACACTTGTGCATTATAATCTTCCCACATAGCTAGTCTCAAATATCTCATCATATCTATAAACGTGACATCAAATAAACTAATATTAAAAAAAAAACATTTTTAAAAGAAGCTTTATGTCATATAAATTTTGTATTTTAATTAATGGGTTTGATTTAATTATTATTTTTTTTAGATACTTATTCGTATTCTTCTCAGTAAACCTTTTTGATATCATGGGGTGCATAAAAAAACATAATCCGCCATCTTTTGGAATCCGCCATGTTGGGTTTAAAATAACGTCACTTAGATAACCATGCATTGTCATCTAAAGTTGTATGAAAAATTTCAGCTCAATCGGTTGAGGATAACTGCTTTAAAATTAAGCTGTAAGATTTGACCCGAACAAACATTCTTACAAACATTGCCAGTTAAATAAAAGCTTGTGAAAATCCCGAACAAAGTACTGTTAATGAGAAATGTCATAAATTATAATTTATTAAAAGCAACTGAGTGACTGAACGACCAGTCTTAAGCCTTAAATTAAAGAGCTATAACTTCCACAGTATATTCCTGTATTTACATACATAACTACCGAGAAGAGGTAAGAGCCATTTAGTTAAATTGAGAACAATGTCCAGTATATTAGTAAGTATATTTTCAAATCGAAACAACAGCGTATCAGTAACCACTTTCTTTATAACGTTTATAAAAAGTGATAAATGTTTTTTGAGAGAATAACATAAAAAATATACATTATAAAAATAAAAAGAACCCGACTGCGCTTATAAGTTAACTAAAAGTTGACGAAGGAATCATCTTTTTAGTTAGCTTTTATGCAGTCGGGTTTTTATTATTATAATTGAAGTGAAACTTCTTTAGAATCGTTGTGATTTGAAACTTGTTGAAACGGAAATGCAACACTAAAAAGAGACAAACACATAAATATATAGACATAAATATATAAGCCGTTGAGAGAATGAGATAGAATACATTGCCATGTTACCATGGTAACCGTTGTTATTGTCTAACAAATATATAATATTATATTTTTCCCGTATATGATATGCTATAAATATATAACTGTAATATGCCCAATATACTTTATTTAATTATTTGAGATAGAATACATTATACAGAGTGTAAAAAATAATAAAATTAATTACTGAATAATATGTAATATGGTAAAAATATTATAAAAAAAATAAACCTTATAATTATCCTACTCCTGATACTCTATATTCATCTCATTCTCTCGTAGGTTACTTTTCTGAAGTTTCACTTCTAAAACGTATCCATTGCACACACACGCACTGCTTTTTTTTTGTTTTTGCCAATTAGACATTTGAAGTAACATATAGCATTTTTTTATCCTAAATTACTTTTAAATATATATATTTGTATATATTTTTGTGATCGCCTTTTTTGATACTCCACTCAATTAGTTTGGAAGAAAAAAAATATTTAAAGACACAAATTTGCGTCTGAAATCCGTCATTTTAATGTTTAATTATTTTTATATAACCTATGACACTCGCGTTATCAAGACGAATCTAACAACGAATAAATCATCAAAATCGGCCCACGCGTATAGCCTCTATAACGCTACATATGAACAGACGTACGTACATACATAGACTGATAAACACATTACCCTCCTTTGTATCGCACAGTCGGGTAAATAGTTACCTATTTTTAAATTTGATTAGTTCGTCAAATTTAAAACTTGTATCTAAAATAGAAACAAATTGTAGAAAATGATCGCTATTCAGATTTGTAGATATTCGTAATAAAATTTCTCGAATGCGCTATTTTTCATTTATCGTTGCCGTGATGGAATCAAGTTTTTCTAGAAAATTTTTCCAATTTTTTTCTAATTCAAGTTTCACCAATTCTTGAGAAGAAACTGAATTACTCTATTACAATGAAATCTTGTTAAGAAAAAAAAACAGTTGTTTTGTTTTTTATAATTAGGAGTTTTTACCTAAACTTTTACGTCTGTCCGTCACAGATAGGACATGTCTGCTAAATGTCTGCTGTCGTAGCTCCAAAATTCGATTCGGATGTGACTTTATAATTTTTAATAAAATTGAAGTTTGTTTGTAATTTTGACTTCTTTTAATTTTTTTACTATATGCATATGAAATAAAAAATGAAATTTAAAACTACTTTCAGATTGAGTACATACATCTCCTTTCTTTGAAGTTTTTCAATAAAAGATTCCATCAACCTACTTTTCTATTTACTTCTATTTACTACTACCTATAAAGAAAAGCTGATTATGGACATTTTATAGGTGAATGTTCGTGACGAAATTGCACCGCTGAAGCATCACAATTATAGTATTTTCCCTAATTTCGCACAAGAGGTTAGGTTTTATTTATTATGTAAGCTTAAATTATAAGAATCTTTCATATTTTTCTTAAAGCCCTTAGACGATGACCTACCAAGGCCTCTGATTACAAACAGCCCTATATTAATTATACTTTTGCTACAGCAGACACTGAACTAAATACGGCGGTCCCATTTTTGGGGAAAATAAATGATTGTAATAACTCTACGGGAGACTTGCGTACCTTTTCTGCTTGTTGCCTCCAGTTATGATGCTTACGATTTATGTTTCTAACAACTCAATAAAATTAATGGATTACAATTTATTTAATAAAGCTGCCGTCATTATTATTTATTTTTCTGTTTTTTTTTTTTATTTTTGCTGATATTTTAGACAAACACATGTCATGTAACTAGCATCTGTCTAACTTTCTCTACCTGTAGTGCTGTGTCTTAAACTTATTGCAGTCATAGGCCACTTTTAGAGTTTATAAAATTCCACGAACCCTGTCAAAAAAAAGTAGGGAAAAAACAAAAAAAAATAAAAAAAACACTTTTATTGGTAATTTACTCACACTTAATTAAATATTATCAAATATACTTTAGAATGTTAATTAGTATTTAAAATACATACGGGACAAAACATACAAAGGGGGACTGCACCTACACTGAAGGGGCAGGACCTCCGCGCCTCGTGCTGCTCAACCATAACCAGCGAGAGTGATGGGTGAAACAAACAATGAGTGAGTTTACTCCACAATTTCTTAATTAATGTCAAGAACTAATAATTGAGCTGCTGCGGACCCCTGGTACACATATAACGGACCCCCCAAGGGTCCGTGAACCCCACTTTAAGAAACCCTGCAGTATAGTGCTATTCTGTAAGATCATTTATATAACTCTACAGCAGAATCTACGAACACCCATTATGCAAAATATTTAAGGAATATTCACGGGTTTAGTTGTCAAGATATGTACATAATAGTACTTACTACGGGTTACGAATTTGATCTACATAGGTATACCTATTGTATTGATAATATTGATGTTATACAGTTTGAATTAAATAAGGCTCGACGTGCAACATCGTAATACCACTTCAACTATTACCAATATTAATATGTATATGTAAGTATACTATTTTAGTGCAAATAAAAATAACTAATGTTCACCTAGTGGTTAAAATATCGACAATCGATATTATAAGATTTCCAAATTGTTTTTAATGATAAAACTAGAGTCCGTTAATAACCACTAAACAAAAAAAAAGGAAAATCGATTGATAAATAGAGAAAAAAAGTACTGAACTTTTTTGTTTTTGCCTATTTATATATAGATTCCACGTCGACAAATTTTCTAAATTGTTTTGCTGGCCAGCTCAGATATACTAACATAAGCTACTAACGCCAAAGATAATGTATAAAAATGCACCACCCAAAACAGCACAAAAAAAGTATAAGTCATAGCAAAACCTTACTGCAAAAAACGTTGATCGATAATATATTCGTGAAACTCTGAAATGCCAACACCGCCGTGAATATTAATTAGAAATCTAATACGTTACACCGTAACAGGCGTCGGGGAATAAAAGGAGAATTGTAATCTCTATAGCTCTAGCTACTTAAAAAGAGATTGCTTTTGTACACACGGCGGTTAGTTAGTAAGCTTTAAAGGCGACTTGATTGGAAGATTTACAAACATAATTGCAGTGCAATCCTTACGATGATTTTATGTAACTTGGTTCATCGAATGAAAATAAATATCATATTGGAAAATTTAAATATTGTTAAAATTTTATTAAATTGAAAAAAAATGATGACTTGTTTACTTATAGATTTACTAACGGCTCACCATCGCTTCGCTCGGGTTCACCTCTAGAAAAACAAAAACAAACCTATCCCACGGGATTAATTTTTCCGGGATAACAAGTAACTTATGTGCTATTCCAAACTATAAACTATCTCTATGCCAAATTTCATCCAGATCCGTCCAGCCGTTCTGACGTGAAAGAGTAACAAACCTATCAAACGGGAACCGTTCATTTTTTCGGGATAAGAAGTAGCCTATGTGTTATTCCAGACTATAATCTATCTCTGTACCAAATTACCATACAGATCTGTTCAGCCGTTCTAGCGTGAAAGAGTAACAAACATCCATACATACATACTCAGAAATTTTCACATTTATAATACGAGGGGCGTTTGAAAAGTTCGTAGCCTAACGTAGATCGGAACGTCGTATATTTTTTATACTACCCTCATTTTAAAGCTACATTCTTCAATAATAAAAGTGTAAAATTTCATTCGTTTATTTGCATTCGTTGCGATTCTTCATGCAATTCCGTCCAACGGGTAGTGACGATTTATGAAAATGGAAAAAAATCGAGTATCATGTAGTGATCAAGTACTTGATTAAGAAAGGTTTAACATCAAAAGAGATTTATAAAGATATGTCAAAAACTTTAGGTGAATCAGCGCCTTCATATGCTACCGTGAAAATGTAGGTGGCGGAGTTCAAACGTGGTCCTGAGAGCGTTGAAGATGACCTAAGTAGTGGTCGACCCTTAACGTCAACCACCGACGAAATCATTGAAAAAAAAATTGACAGGGTTTTATCTGATCAGAGATTGACTGTTAAGGGATAGCTGACACTATTGGCATCTCAACTGACTGAACGCATCACATAATCGCCAATGAATTACAGTTTTTAAAAGTGTCTGCTCGATGGGTGTCTCGGCTGCTTTCAGTTGAACAAAAAAGCGTTTAAGTGACGATTTCCCACGCCTGCTTAGAGCTGTTTGAGGCTGATCCATAGGAATTTATTGGAAGATTTGTGACCATGGATAAAACCTGGATTCATTACTATACTCCAGAGACAAAAATACAGTCTAAGCAGTGGAAAAGACCAGGATCTCCTATTTCAAAAAGGCAAAAGTGGGTTTATCCGACGGAAAAGTAATGGCCTCAGTTTTCTGAGTTACAAAGGGTATAATTATGGTAGGATACTTAGAAAATGGTAAAACTCTAAACTTTGCTTGTCATTGCAATCTGCTGCGACGTTTAAGAGAAGAAATTGGCCAGATTTGCTGAGAAGAAAAGGTTTGTTTCACCAGGATAACGCGCGTATACACATCGGTTGTAAGCATGGCAGAGATCCATCACTGTGGCTTTGAATCATAACCTCACGCCCCGCATTCACCTGATCTGGCTCCATAAGACTTTTATCTATTTTAAAAGCTAAAAAACCACTTAGGAGGTCAAAAATTTTCCACAAATTAAGAGATCAAATCTGCTGTCGATGCATTTTTTGAAGGCTTAGATTAAGATTTTTTTAAAGCCGGTATAGAAGCGTTGCCAGGCCAATACAAAAAGTGTATTGAACTCGAAGGAGAAGGTATTTAAATATAAATAAATTAAAAGATTATAGCTTTTCATTTTCCTGGTCAGGCTACGAACTTTCCAAACGCCCCTAGTATTAGTATGGATTAGTAAGTCATTATTTTATTGTGATACTATAAAATTCTCTTGTTGTAATCACATTGCCAGTAGAATAGAAAATTGTAAGATTTAGAATGTGTTTTCAACATTCTAGTAGGAAATACGAATCAATTTATAAAATATGGGTTCAAGATCTTAATTTTTGCCTAATGTAAGTGCAGTCAATACAATAACGATGACCCTTCGCGTTAATTAAGCCGAAAATCTACCTTAGTCCGTAATCTATTTGCCTAACATGCATAAAATTTAACGGGCACTGCCTGTGATCTCGAAATAGCCGCCTTAAAGAAAGCTAAAATTTATACAATTACTAGGAAATCAATATAACTCTTGTCAGTTTGTACGGATATAAACGAAAATATTCGAAATGACCGCATAGATTTCTATAGTATTTTAACAAGTAAAAACTTGTTAATAATTTCGTCACTACAAAAGAAAGTATTCTCAAGGAAAAGAAGTATAGCGACTATAGAATGTCACTGCGACCATACTTGATTTATTGTGATTAAAAGGCAAATAATAATAATGTCCTCCTGACCGTTTCCGGCCACGGCGGCCAATCTCATTGAGACTAGCCAACTGCGCAGGAGATATTATAGTGCACAAGTGTACGCGCAGACAAAAGTGCACTCCCTATTCCTGTCACTCTCATACTCCGGTGGGACGACTACTCGACACGACCGGTGAGAGTTAAGGCGCAGGACCGACGGCTTTACGTGCTCTCCGAGGCACGGGGGTGAAACACCGCCAACTTCCCAACTCCGGGCTGTTACTGAGGCTTACTATACAGAAAGACTCAATAACTAAACTCGGAAAAGGCAAATAATAGTAATAGAAAGTTCAAAGTTCCTGTAAATTCGAAAAAAATCATAATATTTTGTCAGTGTGCATAAACTGTAACATGATTTTTTATGTACAACAATTATTTTAAGTTTCAATCAAAGGTATAGTAGTAGGTAAGGTAAGGTATTAAGCAAGCCAAATTTCGTACATTTTGTTTAATATTTTTAAGCGATGCATCTCAGAAAAAAAAGAAAAAATTATGGAACACTAAAAATTTCAAATTATGATCTCTCAAGTATAATATACAGGTAGTTCTAGTTATCGTCGGCCTAATTCGTTAACCTGCTAAGTGTAGTTTTGCAAAGTTTACAGGACGAAGAAAAAACTGAATTATATCATTTCATTTTTAGATATCAAAATTCTAAAAATACCGTTGGTTCCTATAACTTTCCTTGATATTTTGAAAGTGATAATAGTTGTATATGTTATGCACAGCTCAGTAAATTAAAGAAAACAATTTTTTAGCAGCTTTTCGTTGTGAAGATCCAATTTGGTTAAGGACATAGCAGTTTTTAGACTTAAGTATGTAGGTATGGAAAATAAATTAGTGAAGACGTTTTTAATCATATCAATGCAATTAGCATATTAAATATTAGAAAATGACACATAAACAATATTCTAAATACTTTAAAATAACAACCTTCAAAAATTTGTCATTTCAGTCTGAAATTTTGGTAAAATATAAAATTGTTACTGTTAGCCTACATCATCCCGCAAAAATAGGCCAATTTAGATCAAATTTGTCCTATTCATCTCACCATCTAGTTCGTGGTCTGCCGTAACACCGCCTTCCTGTCTCAGGGTTCCACTTTGTGGTCACTTTGGCCCACAGTTCTGCAGGCATATGGCAGACATGGCCAGCCCAGTCCTATTTAAGATTTTTGGCTTTTTAAGCCACGTCAGTGATTTGTGTTTTGGAGCGTAGTGTAACGTTTCGAACTTTATCAGTTAATTTAACGCCTAAAATGCTACGCTTTATTACGTTACGTATATACGTTGGTAAATTCTGAGTTTTAACATCTGAGTGTCTGTCAAAGACCAAGTCTGAGCTCCGTATGTCAGTATGGGAAGTATGCACTTATTCTTAAGTTGTCGCTTTAGTGACAATGGAAGGTCACCCTTCATAAGATCTTTCATGGACGAGTAGCTCCTCCAGGCATTTTCAATTCTTCTTGATAGGTCTTTGTCTTGTCTGGAATAAAAAGAAACTATCTGGCCCAAATGGATATACTCTTGAATATAGTGTGCTTCCTCTCCGTTCACTTTGAGGCGGTTCTGGGTGCTATTAGACATCAGCTTGGTCTTCAATATATTCATCTTCAGTCCAACCTCAAAGCTTACATCACTAAGTTGTTGTAACATTAGCTCCAGTCTTTTCGCTGTTGAAGAAAACAAGACAATATCGTCAGCAAAGCAAAAGTTAGTTAACTGCGCTCCACCGACATCAATGTCTTCGCGTTCCCAGCTAGGTGCCAGTTTTTTGAAAACTTCATCTAATGCGCTCGTAAAAAGATTAGGTGACTCCTTGCTTAACACCTTTTTGAATATGTAAAGAAAGACCGATTGTGTGTGTTTTGATGCTAGTTGTGCTATGGACGTATATAATTTGGAGCAAATTTATGTGGGTAAATTCTATTTTTTGGCAATGAAGAACATTAAAAACAGCATTATGTGATATGCTATCAAACGCTTTTGAATAATCGACGAAGACGAGGTAGGTCTACAATGGTATATTGAATTCTTGATGTTTTTCTATGATTTCATTAATAGCTCGATAAAGTTGTAATTTAATTTAATTTCTTCTCATTGGTACTACTCATGAGGTACATAAATTGTCATAATACGCATGATAGTTAGATGGAAGAGTCTTTTATATTTCCTGCAAGTCCTCAAACTTCCGTGCAGCAATTTTATATCGATTCTGGTGCAACTGCGTTCAGTCACTAATCTCACAAGGATTACATTGTAATGACCTCCTCTGTGGTAAAGGTCACCATTCATTCTTATTCTGTTTTATAAAGAATCTAAAATAATAAATCGATCGAATCTAAAATATTTAACTATAAATCATGATAAAACTTTGAACTATGCCACAGCGCACGTGAGTCAGTGAACATTTTGGTCAAAAACTGAGGCCTCTATAGGACTTAGCAGTTTTTCTTTGTGTAAATATGCTATTAAATTGAAAGCAGGTTTTCGGGCGTGATATCTCTAAGCTTTCTATATTGATATCGTCGCTATTCCTTTAACATAATATAGGTAATCGTCTTAACTTTTTGACCGGCATAAAAAGTAAAATTGCTCAAAAATGGACTTAGCAGGTTAACGAGTTAGGCCGACGTTATATATTTTAGTAATATATTATGCTCCTTTATTTTTTATAATATAATAATATATTCTACGATTCTACGTAGCTTGCCTTACAAATAACTTTACTATAACATACGGATATACGATACCTTACATTTGATTCACTTTGATACGCATTTAAATGGAAAGGTGACGTATTGTAAACGAGATGGCTTCCCGATAACAAATTGTATGAGGAAAAGGTTTCCACTTGATTCTTTTTACAATTTATCACAATTTATTTTATTCACAAGATATGTTATTATACCATTTTATTTATGGAGATATTTTATTAATTGACTATTATCTCACAAAATATTGTATTCTTAATGAAAATACTTCAATTATTTTTATTCAAAATGGAATTAATTTTTGGGTATAATTAAAATATAACATATATAAAGTACAAATAAAATACATTCTTTTGTGTATAGAATTTAGTCGCTATAATTTATGCAATATATTATTTTAATAATTGGGCGGTTTTAATTTTTTTGAAGTTATACTTTTGGCACGTTTGGAAAAAATATGAGAGTAAAATTTTTACGATGTGCGCGCACACCGACAGCCAAAAAGCGACATGATGAAGTTAGCTGAAAGCGACATGATGAAGTTAGCTGCATTCCTATTACAAACAGAGAGCTGTGACATACGGGATGAAATCTTCAGCTATTTTTGTTCTGTTACGCCAATGAAGTAGGTACTTCTTACGTACGTACTAAGTACACACACACACACACACACACACACACACGTTTTTTGTTATTTAATCAAAGTCAATTTTTAAATTAAGTATGATAAATTATTATCAAACTAAAATTATTTAATACTAGCGGCTCACCCTCGCTTCGCTCGGTTTCGCCTCTAGACGAACAAAAACAAATTTAAAAACAGACAGACAGAGAAACAAAAAAATTGAAAAAAATCTGGGACTGTTCTATTGCTCTTCTTACATCCCCCTGGCTCGGTTTTTAGCAATTTTTTTTCCATATACAGACATTCGACCTCTACAGTTTTATTATAGTATAGATAATGTTAAAAAAGGATAATAATAAGATTAAGTTATTACGTTAACGTTAGATATAATATTGTAAAATTAATGTATATGAAATATTAAGTAGGTAATAAAATTAATTTAAGCCGTACGACAAATACTATCTAAGATGTTGCTGAATAATTTAACTTGTTTGTTTTATATAACACTTCCAACATTTCAAAATAAATAATATAAAAAAAGAAGAGGTTATGGAGATTAACATGGTAATATAATATTATAGTCTGTGGGTTAAAGTAACACACATCAGGGATTTGTGGCTTTCTGAATTTCAATAAGCTTCCCGAGAGAGACATTCAAAAAGAAATTCTAAGGTCAACTATACTGAATATACTGAACTATGTGGAATACTAAAGAAAAGGAAATAACCTTCCGTTAAAATTTAATAAAAACACCGTATAAAAATCTGTATAGCGCGCGATCAATTGAATTCAATTTTGTTGTTAATAGCTTCAGATCGTGCTAGCTGAGCACAGATTACCTAGACAATGTCACGTAGAACAGAGAAGATACGAGGGAGATTGTATTGATAGACGATCGCTCATTGATTTTAACGGAAATGCAAGGCTTATTAAAAAATAATAATATTCATGCAAACGGTTTCTTAGTTGAGGCGCCGCGCCGTAGTGCTATTTCGTGGCAAGTTACGTTAAGTTAGTTATATTGAACAAGTGCGTGTTGGACACGGGCATCAAGGGTTCCATAGCATAATTCATAAAGCAGCATCAACAAAATATCTATCAATCTACAATATTCATTTTACTTTTGTATACCATAAGTATATTAATTATATTCTTCTATGAATAACAAGGTTAATTTTGCGGCCTCGATACGAACAATTTGTGAAACCAAATCCGATCAAAAACATAAATGTGAAAATACCAAGTTCAATATTAAGAATAAGCGTGGTTGTCAATGTCAACTTCACCGTCAAAAGAATTGAGATCTAAATGGGTGCCAAGTTCTGTAGATAATCCTGATATTTTTTTTCTTTTTCATAAGAACATATAACATTCTAAAATAAATTTAAAACACAATTTCTTGGTTTTTTTTTCTGCTACAAAAGTGTTTGCTATTTAAAAATAGAACTTCTTAAATTTGAATAGTCAAATTATTTACACAGAGTAGATAACTTAGGATAAATTGAAGTTCAAGATTTGACTTAGCTAATTTTTACCAGTAAACCAAGTTTTTAGAAGAGTGAGACATCTTGACCTTACAATATAAAAACATAACTTGCGTATAGCATAAAGAAGATATTTGTAATTAGGCGAATATAATATGATAACTTGTATGTAAAAACAAAATTGTGTTTTACCCACACGATTACCCATCTGCACACCAAATTTCAACGTTCTAGGTCATCTGGAACTGAGTTAGAGTTCTGATCTATAGGCAAGTCAGTAATAAAATGACGATTTTTGAACGTTAATATTTAAATAACCGTTGGAGGTGTGTTTATGAAATTTGGAACACATATGTATCTCGCAAGTCTCAATACATGAGCCAAATTTTATATGTTTAAATGAAATAGTTTTTGAATTATAAGGGGGTCGAAAGTGGCTCCGAATGGTTTGTGTAATATTACACACGGTGCTGCTCGCCAATTCCTTTGGCTTGAACTTGGCTGGACACGTTAATGCGTGTCTTGATTGATGTTCCATATCTCAACAAATATTTACTTTCTTATTTATTTTTATTTTATATTCAACATAATATTATATTCTGGAAATTGATTAATTCTCTCTCTCTCTCTTTCTCTGTTAGCTTTTTGTTTAAGTATCCAAATAAATTGTTCAATATTTCACAAAATAATAAAAACTTACGACGAATATTTTATATCAAAATTCACTGTCACAATGGCATCTCGAACTTTATCCATCATAATAAGTTACAAGTAAGGTATCGTACTTTGGTAATTTGGAGAATCGCTCCAACAAATACGCACGACTTCCAAGTTTACCAAAGTTGCTACGAATGGTGTTTTAATGCCTTGTTCTGCCTCAGAGCGGTATCGATTGAAAAGTAGAAACATCGTTTGATGCGTTAGATAAGTATTCTTTAATGTCATCTAAATATTATTGATATACCAATAAAACATGTTTTAGAACAATGACCTAGATCTCTGTATGTAGTACGGATGTTAGTATATATACTGTAACTTCAACTGATATAATCTAATCTAAACACACAGCTAAGATTAATTTTAAACAGTTCAATAAAGTCCTTCTTACCTATTGATAATTAATTACACCGTTTTTATTTCATGGACAGTATCATACTAAAGTGTGAGAGTATTTTATTTGTTACTTCGTCATGTTGTAACTGCTCGAGTTTAACGGTTAAGGTAATGGAAATTCGTAATGGAAATGGCTTCTGAATTAACATATCAAGGCTTTTTAACCTCGTACCTACGAGTATCTTGGAAGCGGATTTTGCAGGTAAAAATTAACGAAGAATATAAATTTTTAAATGATGGATTTATAGTTGAAATCTAGGTATTAATACATATATACAAGGGTGCAACAATCAGCCACAATCTTATGATATTTTAATATTTGTAGATATATGTATATACTAGTAACTCACCCTTGCTTCGCTTTGTTTTTTGTACCTAGACAAAAACAAATCTGTCCCACGGGAACCGTACATTTTCCAGGATATATAGCCTATGGCATTCCTCAATAAATAGTTTATCTAATGCAAAAAGTATTTTTCAAATGGGATTAGTAGTTCCTGAGATTAACGCGTTCAAACAAACAAATTAAATCTGCCTCTTTATAGTATTAGTATAGATTTGTGTCAATTTAGTGCGTATATAGCTGTATTAAATGTATCATGAAAAGAAATTTACAAAATGTGCACTAAAATAACAAACTGCTCAAGCTCTTAATACGGATTAATTTAACTGAGCCCCTTAAGTCTTTTATGAGCTGACGTGTATTTCTTAAAACAATTAACTCGTTCGTAGTAACGTAATTGGAAAGGAAGTTTTCCGTAGCTTAGTAGCTGACGCTTCTTAACCGGATTAACTCAACTTTGTTAGTGTTGCTCTTGTGTTTATATTTATAATAAAACTTTTTGTAACGACGCACCTTTATGTACGCGCAAGTATTTAATATTCGTATTATATATATGGGTAAATGAATATTTTTATTTCTAAATATTCTTTTTTAAAGTGGTAATGTTTGACTTGATTTTATAACTTCAATGATTTTATAAAAATACTACCGACTCACCCTCGTTCCGCTCGGGTTCGTCCCTAGGGTAGACCACCCTTATCACTTAGGGTATGAAAAATAGTTTACGTCCTATTCTCAGACCTATTGAATATACACACAAAATTTCATAAGAATCGGTCCAGCCGTTTCGGAGGACTTTTGTTACAAACACTGTGACACGAGAATTTTATATATTAGATTTTTTTATTGTAACATTATTTCACTCCAAGCTTTTATATTGTAACATTATTTCACTGCGCGTTTAGTTTAAATATAATATACTTAAGTGATTGATCTTTTATACCTTTTTCAACTAAAAGCTCATTTACAGGGAGTGTTTTGTATGTTCGAAGCGAGAAACTCGAACGAATATAAAAAGTTTAGCAAAGTAAAATGCATCCTCTGCTATAATATTTACGGCATATTTTCGTATTGCTTACCTTCTTTATCGAATCGTCAAAGCAAAAAACTCTACGTGTAAATGAGCGTAAAAATAAAACATTATATACTGCGCTTAGGCCGAGAGATACTTGTTTTATTTCCAAATGCGGCAAATATTTTTTATTTTATAGCAATATTTCTTCAAAAGAACATTCATTTTATATTTCTGTCCAAGAATCTCTAGAGTGTACTCGCACTTTCGAAAGCTATGACAATCTTTACGCGCGCTGTAAAGCGTTGGGTTTCCTTAGTACGATCAACTACGAGCTTAGCGTAGTAATTTTATGTTTTAATGTTTCAAGTGAAGAATATAATTTTGATTTTCTTTTCTTATGACAACTTTTTAATGCCTGAACATTGTATATATTTTTGAAATTATTTTAGCTATATTTTACATTCATGTTATATTTTGAGAAAATGTTTCCATGGATGTCATAACTCTATACTCTCCTAATAAATTCTTTCTACGAATAAATAGATTCCCGTTGCTAAAGCTACTCAAAGCTCTAGTAAAAAAAAATAGTTACAACTACTGTACACCATATGTTTAATAACATAAAAAATAGACATTATATTATGTATATTTAAAAAATGCACGTTTAATGCATCTTCGCTTTATAATAAAGGTCAAGTATGTTATAATATATTAAATAAATATTTCCAATTACTTTCTATATCTAATATATTTAAACGAGCAATTCTTGTGTATTTATTTATTTATTTATAGCGGCGATCTCGGAAACGGCTTTAATGATTTCGCTGAAATTTGGTATGTGAGGCCTTTCGGAGACGAAAAATCGATGTTGATTAGTCTTATGTCTGGGAAAAATCTACTTATATTTAGCTAATAATATAAATTTAAATGATATAATCGTGGTCTCGTTAAGTTGTTTCATCTTGACATGTACAGTTTAGTTAGTTATTATTTAATCGATTTTTAATTTGACTTATATTATTTGATTTTCTTTTTTTTTACATTATCTATACATATAATAAAATTGTAACTAAGCCGAATCTGTACATTAAATATTTTTTGGAAAATCTTATTGAAATAAACATTATTATCGATGCAGAGGCCGAACCTATAGTTTTTAGAATTTTTGTCTGTTTCTCTGGCTGTTACCGCATCACAGAAAAACCACTGGAGGGATTTTAGTGAAATTTAGTATGGTGATAGCTGATTATCCGGGTCAACGTATAGGGTACTTTTTACCGCGGGAAAATATCTCATTTCTGAGAAAAAATACAAAAACTGCAATGTAAGAGTATACTAATATGAAAGAATTTGGTTTTTGCTCATCTGAACGCGGGCGAAGCCGGGAGGAATGCTAGTTGGAATTAATTATTTTAGCTGACAGTTGTTGACTTATTATAAATCATTTTTATTTTATTTGAATTGTATTTATCATTATATATTATGGATATATTATGATTTTATATATACTTTTGATTATGTAATTATAGCGAATGTTATGTACACTTGTAAAGACGTACATATCTGATTACTTATTAACGTTTTTTAATGTATATGAATGTTTTAATATGTGTGTTTTTAGTGTACTTTTTCTAAATAAAAAAAAAATCTCAACTAATTAAGCTAAAAATTAATATTTATGGAAGAACGAAATCCTTTGGTAACAGGTATTGTTACTTAAAAGAGGATTTCAACCTTGTTACTATCATGTACCTACTTGTTGTTAAATAAAATGAAGTATTTATAAAAAAAAATGAAATAATATTATTCTATAAATTCGATACAAAAACATAGCTATAAGGATACTTTTACAGTTACATTTTGGTCTCAAGCGTAACTAAAGTAAAAGCCGTAAAGGAGATAAATTTTCACGATAACCCTTTTATTTTTGGTCACTTAAACTAATGCTCTTAAGAAAATTGATCTCTTTGTTATCCTTAGCGGATTAGGCCCGCCATTAACGATAAAATTTTGCAACGATTAGTCGAATATTTCTTCGTTCAGAAAACGGATTACCTTCAGTGTTTATTTTTATGACCAAATGAACTACCAATCTAATAAGAACATGAAATAGGGTGGGTGGATCATGGAAGGCCATGTTTCTTGCAAAGCTGATTATTAAAAAGTCGTAGTTTTTGGCATGCGATGACAAATTCCTTCTACACAGACTAGCACTCATCGAACTTAGGCTACGTCCGCACAGACAGGCGGCTTGCTTAGCGCCTAGAGCCTAGCGAGTCACCCAGCTAGTAGCTTAGTAAAACGAACGTTTTAGAATGTTCGCGACCGGCCGCACTGCGCGCTTGGTGCCTAGCTAGTCGCTTAGCAAGTAGCGCCAAGAGCGCAGTGCGGCCGGTCGCGAACATTTTAAAACGTTCGTTTCACTAAGCTACTAGCTGGGTGACTCGCTAGGCTCTAGGCGCTAAGCAAGCCGCCTGCCTGTGCGGACGTAGGCTAAAGGACACAGACTTATAACGGTTTACTTTCACGCTAATTTATCTTTTCATTTGGAGCCTCAAATAAAATTAATGCAATTTGTATTCCTCAAATATAAAGCTACTATAAATATAAACTGAAATATTGTACAAATAATCAAATTATTGAATTCATCGGAAAAACCTTTTTTTCTGCTGAAAGCAGAGTTTATTTATACGAATTAAAATATAATAACTCCTCCAACTATTTTTTTACATTTTTTATCATATATTTTAACAATCCGACTGATGTGAAAGACCAACAAGTTTTTCACATCAGCCTTTAAATTGCCTAAAATGAAAACCTGTAAAGTACAAGTTTCTCAATCTCCATCTCAATATATTTATTTATATTTGGGTCAATTACTTATTTTTATAATAATACTATTCAAACATTTTATAAGCTTTCTCTGCTAGACCAAATGTCTAATATTAAATGCGAAAGCAACTCTGTCTGTCTGTCTGTCTGTCTGTCTGTCCGTCATCTTTTCACGCTTAACCGCTGAACCGATTTAGATGTTTGGTGTTGAAATAGTTTGAGACCCTGGGAATGGCATAGGATAGTTTTCATCCCGGAAAACACGTCATATATAAGGGGGTAAAAAGGGTGGTGGAAAATTGAATGGGGAATCAATCATTTCTCAAGTAAGGGATATATGTATATATTGTTTTATTTTTTATAATACTTAACTACTTTTCTATACCTATGTACATAAGTACATTGTGTACATATATACATTGTATATATATGTTTATATTGACTATTCTATACTTACTGTTAAAACGTACCTAGGGTCGAACCCGAACATAGCGAGGGTAAGTCGCTAGTACTATATAAAATTTATGGAAAACAGTATTTCTGACATCAGCTAATTAAGTTTAAAACACTGAAGGAACCTTTTGTGTACACATACATGTCGTTCTGGATATAATGAACAACGTAACAATATATATACATATATGTATATGTTGACGAGTTGTGAGACCAATGATAACAAATTTTTCATATCATTTTATGTTTTATTAAATATTAGTAGCTTACCCTTACTTCGCTCGGGTGCGTCCCTAAGCTTAAATGAGATATGATTATTAGGATTACCATAAAAGAAAAACAACCAAAAAAGAAAAAATCTTTTTTTACGCCAGGAACCTTAGTAGGCGTAGGCAGAGTAAGCCACGAGAGTTTTATCACAAACGTATCAATGGTAGAGGACAAACATACTAAGATTCGTTTCCATTTATATAGATTTATTATTATTAAATATTTTTTATATTTATAATATCATTATAATATCATATTATGAATTACCAACCAATCATATATTACCAACTAATAAATTTATTATCAACTAGCATTTCCCGCGGCTCCGCCCGCGTTCATATGACCAAAGCCAAATTCTTAGGTTTTACATATTAGTATACTCTTACATATATATCAATTTCATTGCGCACCCTATGATTGGTAAATAATGGCGGTGATTGACATTGTCACAAAGGTTCCTCCGTTAATCTCATATTTGATTTAATAATATTGCACTTTTTGTTTTCTATACTTTTGTTTTGTTTGTTTGCTTAGTTTTGGGCGATAAACTCTCAAACTACGGAATTAATTTTATTCATGTTTTACTAATAGATAGCTATTTATTAATTTAATATTCTAAGCAAACACTTTTTATTATTTTATATGGCACGGTTAATATGATTAAAGTCGTAAGTATTATACTGTGTCCTTTAAACCTTTACCTTCCAAGAAATGGTGTCAAAAAAAAACTAAAAAAAGTTGAGGTATAACAGTTCCTAAAATACTTTTTCATAGTTTTTGAGATATGGAATATTTTTAGTTACCCGCTTTGTCAGTTTAACAGCCATAAACTTGTTATCCATAAAATATTATAAAATAATATGAATCGAACTTATTTTTACGGTTGATAAAATGAGTCGATATTGTGGAAACGTAAATATTATTAGTATTTATTTTAGTGGTAACCGAACAAAACACGTAAGTAAGAAAAACAACACAGTATTTTGCTATACGAAACCTATAATACGCGAGTTAGATTTGCATTTGCTCAATTTTTACATTAAAAGATTAAAAAATATTAACGCTATTTACTAAACAATAAAAATTTACAAATACTTTCAGTTGAAAATTGTTTCGGTCAACGAAATATTACTAATTTATAAAGCCAAATGTTTGTTTTATTGAAAATTTGAACACGGGCGGGGCCGCGGGTAATTTAGTAATAATTCTAATAAAATCATAAAAAGGTCATATCAGTACATTTTTTTTTGGATTAAAACTACGTATTTTAAAAACACATGGCGACATCTATTGTCAAATATCTAAATAACACATAAATAAATTTTCATTAAAATAACTATTTTAATGAATAAAATACGCTATTGATATTTCCTTTGCGATAAGCTTTTTTAAATAATTTTAACATATATAAGTAAGTTGCCTTGCTAAAATAGTAGTATCATCGTGTTTTTATTTTAACCAGTTTTTGTATTTTTTCTCAGAAATGAGATATTTTCCTGCGGTAAAAAGTATGCTCTATGTTGAGCCGGATAGCCTGCTATCACCGTATCAAATTTCATTATCTATCGCTCTATATCGCTAATAATGAATATTTCAATAAGATTTTAAGTAAAATATTAAATTTACGGAATCGGCTTAGTGACAATTTTATTGTATGTATAGTTACTAATTTATAAAGCCAAAAAGTTTGCTTTACTGAAAATTTGAACACGGGCGGGGGCTCCGGATAATGTAGTAGTAATTCTAATAAAATTGTAGAAAGGTCATATCTGTACATTATTTTTTTGGGAATTAAAACTACGTATTTTAAAAACTCATGGCGACATCTATTGTCGAGTATCTAAATAACACATAAGTATATATTAATTAAAATAACTATTTTAATGGATAAAATAGCACTATTGATAATTTGATTTGCAAGATAAACTATTTTTAATAGTTTTTACCATATTTAGTAAGTTACCTTGCTAAACTGTGATTGTGGTTTCGTTCCAACCAGTTTTTGTATTTTTTCTCAGAAATGAGATATTTTCCCGCGGTAAAAAGTATCCTATATGTTGACCCAGATAACCAGCTATCATCATACCAAATTTCATCAAAATCCCTCCAGTGGTTTTTCTGTGATGTGGTAACAGACAGACAGACAGACAGACAGACAGACAGACAGACAGACAAAAATTCTAAAAACTATAGATTCGGCCTCTGCATCGATAATAATGTCTATTTCAATAAGATTTTCTAAAAAATACTTAATGTACAGATTCGGCTTAGTTAGAATTTTATAATATGTACAGATAACGTAATTTATAAAAGAATATTTGCATAGAATATTATTTTTCATCTTATTTTTGATTATGGATGTGGATATACATACTATCTGTCTTCACCTATACGAAACAGTAGTATGGGTGTGAGACAAATTTCAAATGTAACACTTTCAACTTTTCTCGCTTCTGAACACAATCCTCGATAGCTTTATTCTAAACTTTTGACGTAAAATCAAAATACCACTTGTTCTGCCTGAAAGAAATTGACAGTGAAATATCCCATTGAAAACCACAGTATTTTTATTCAAAGAGATTTTAAAAGATGTTATTCAACATCTTTCGGATATACCATTGTTCGAAAATAGCTTTACAATGATTTTCACATTATTTACTTTATCTACAAGTCCGGCTACTGGTTGCATATTCTTTCTTCTTGATAATAATTATAGTTTTTAAATCACCATAAGAGTGTTACGACTGTGCTTCGAGCTTGTCATACGGAAAACACATAGGTCCCTACTACTTAAACGATACTACGATTTAAGTAAAGTATCCCGCGACTCGACATTGCTGTTCAGCAAATAAATACATTTAGCGTACTCGGTATGATTCGTTATATTATTATACTTGGCATATTATACATCTATCTTCGATAAATTAAATTTCATTGTTATTATTTATGTTACAATATTATTTTTCATATAAATAAAATATAAATTAAAATATTTGTATATTAAAATATTATTAATTAATCAAACACATTTTTTATCCTTTAGGCGTTGAGTATATCGATTTTGTATTTGTAAATTAAAAAAAAAATCGGTAACATTTTATACATTTTAATGAGAACATTTATGCGGTATATGCTTTATTATAATGTGAAATATATTATAATGAAACCATAAAGTTGTGTGAAATTATACACTTCTGCTAGCGTTTTATCAAGAAGATACAGTACTGACATCGTAACAACTAAGGCCGTATAAGGTTACATATAAGTATGTTCGTGGGTCAGATTAACATACATATGTGAGGATATCAGGCTTGCTGAATAACAATGAGCTTTCATGGATACGTTTTGGTAAAAATATTTTATATAATGGAGCCCCACATTGTTATATAAAAGAAATTTTGTCGAAATAATAATCATGCAACACATGCCAACGTTCGTGATTCATAATATGATTCTTTTAGGAATATTTCTAACATTGTGCCCAACTGGCACTCCTGGAAGCCACTAAACAAACGAATTAAATTGAATTGAATATTTCTATCTTGCATGTAGAGTCTAGCGTTTGTATCATTGTCAAATGCTTACTTGAACACACAATTATTTTGCTTTTTTAATTATACTGACCCAATTAATGATATCTTTCTTTTTTAAATTCAGTAAAATTACTTTTAATATCAATGTCTATACAGTATATAATTTTAATCTGCTACCACGTGGGAATGACTTTCTGTTTCCGGAACACAAAATATGTAGAACACTGTTTATCTAAAATTTGTCGAGAAAAGGTAAATAAAAATACAACACTGAGCAGAGCATAAAACCAAAACAAGGATGAACTTGAGTCAAGCAACAGCACTATTAACAACAACTATTAATAATGCCTTCGTAGCAAAACTTTTAAAATGTAATCCTTTAAGAAGTGAGGTGTATCCATTTCCGTAGGAAAGAGGAAGTAGGGTCAGATTTTAACCCTAAAACTGTAATAAAATCCAGGTCATTATAAAACATAAACTGGGTATTTAATTTTATTTAAGTAAAATAAGGAACCTAATAAATATAAAATAATATATTATTATGTATGTACCTACCTATATTATATTTATGTGTCTTTAGTATGAGTTCGGAGGTCTTCTGTAAACATAAAAGTAGGTATAGATAGCTATTTTAAATATGAGCACGACCGTGAAGCACTACATCTTTTGTATAATATGTGCTACTTTAACTGATAAGGAAGAACAAATAGATAAAAATGCTACGAGCCTGCGCTCTTAATTTATATATAGAGTAGTACTTATATACTTAGTATTAAATGATTATATTGCAATGTGTTCAATCATTGATTGAGATCTAATTTATTTAAATTCTATGAAGTAATTGAATGACATTACATCTATACATACAATAAAATTGTAACTAAGCCAAATCTGTACATTAAATATTTTTTGGAATTCTTATTGAAATAGACATTATTATCGATACAGAGGCCGAATCTATAGTTTTTAGAATGTTTGTCTGTCTGTGTTACCACATCACGGAAGAACCACTGGAGGGATTTTGATGAAATTTGGTATGATGATAGCTGGTTATCCGGGTTAACATATAGGATACTTTTTATTGTGTGAAAGTATCTCATCTCTGAGAAATTTATATTAAAGTTTAAAACGTAAGTACGGACAAACCCGAGCGGAGCGAGAGTGAGTCGCTAGTTTATTATAAGAATTTTGAGTCGCTTTATATTAAAAATAAACTATAACTTCCAATGACTAAGAAAAAGTCAAATAAAAGAATCAATTACTAAATAAATAAGTCTCGAATACGCAGTCGCAATTGTTATTCGAACCTGATAAATTGCTACTGCTACCTTCCTAGTACTTAAAACGTTTCGAGCCAAGTTTTTTTCTATTTTATACTGCAAAGAAGGAAAAAATCCTTTATATATCTTACAGATATTTTAATATGATATGTCATCTACTTTTAAATTATTTTACGATTTTTTAGTTGATAGAATATAAAAACCATGAGCATGTTCCAATTATTTTCCTTCAAAATACGTTTCAAGAGTCTAGTTAACCTAGCCATCTGTAGAATACCTAATCATTTTGAGCGCAAAATTGAAGCAGGTAGATTGAAAGATTTCTTTTCTGATGGCGATACTATGACACTTGTCTATGCTAATAAATTAATGAATGTGTGTTTTTCTTTTGGGATTTGTCTATATCGCCGGAGGTCGATGGTTTATGATGGTATGTTTTATGTACGTGTTACGGACCCCAGATATTTTACAGAAATTATAATTTGATTTAAATACTAATTTTAGCGTGATACTCTAACGGCACTAACAAAAAACAAACAAACAGACTTTTTCGTACATATCTTTGAAAAATAAGTGATAACCCATTGGTAATACCAATAACTCACTTGAATATCCAAGTGATGCAGGCTAAAATCTGGGTTTCGCACCTCTGACATTTTCATGTCGTTATATTATTGTTATCTTCATTAATAGTCAAAAAAGTATGCAACTTTTTGATTATACAAAAGCCATCCAAAGGATTACATTGCCTTTTACAATTTTACGTTAATGTTAAATTTATATTTGGAATACGCAAATATAATAAAGATATTCATTAATTGTGAGATCTTTAGATAATACAAGCAGTGATGTATGTCAAATTCAAGCCTGGTGACAGACCCGACTCAGACAATCGGTAGGGAGCGAAGCGAACCGTGCCTCCCATCCTAGCCTTCTCGTTATGAAATTAGAATCAATTTCTAAACCCAGAAATCCTATTTACACATGTTAAATTTAGCTCCGTGAGAATATAATTTACTGTTCATCTATCAATTAAAGAGAGAAAATCGTCATCGTCGAAATAGTGATATTCATGGAGCAGGTATCAGATTGGGGTCAACCGAAGCTCATCCAGTTTAAACCCTTGAAGAGACAAATTTGTGAATAGTTTTCCGATACCCATTATAAAATATAACAACTCGCCACTCGGTGACGCTGGAGTAGACTAGTTCATTTATACGTATATTCATTCATCCAAAACCTAATGAATGGTTTATAATAATGAATATTCCCAATTTATTGTTCATATTCCATTAAAAGAATATTATTATTATTATTTTAGAATATCGAAGATAAGAAAAATAATAAAAAGAATCATATGGATCTGATAGAAAATAATATATTATAGTCTGTAGCATAATATGTATGTATCCTTCGAGAGATAGAGTTGGTTTAATATTCAAAGTGACATCCGATGATGGTGTGATCTATGATATTGTTAAAAGTTATTTTTAACCTTCAAAACTTAATGAAACTAAATAGAACATTTAATATTTTACTTTTATGTATACCCTATGTGGGTATATGATATACTAGCGACTTACCCTCGTATTACTCGAGTGTGTTCCTAATCTTAGGTATCTTTTATATTCAAAACTAGCTATTTACCCTCGCTCCGCTCAGGTTCGTCCCTAGTTACGTTTTAACGTTTAGTATAGATTTCCCAGAGATGAGATATTTTCCGGCTGTAAAAAGTATCCTATATGTTGACCCGGATAACCAGCTATCCCCCCCTAACGTGCGTTCACCTTGTCGTGGTGGGGGGAGGGGGGCTCATTAGCGTTTGGCAGTTCAGCCGGGCGCGAAGCCAAGAAATGTCAGCGGTCGCGGGTTCGTGCCCCGCTGGAGGCAATCATTTGTCATGGGTACTTAAAGTTATAGGTATGTGTAATGTGTATAGTCTATCAACTATCTGGTATCCATAACACAAGCCTCGTAGCTTACCATGGAGCTAGATGGTGCTGCGTGTTAATGTCCCAACATATTTATTACTATTATTTATTTCGCATATTTTATGTACGAGTATAACTGTCAGTAGTGCAATTGTTATTTAATTAATATGACATGCATATGAGTTAGATATTGTAATAACTCTTTTGTTAAATATACCTTCAAACAGCAGCTTGCTAACTTAGAACAAAAAAATATAAAAACATAAAATTATTTATTATTAAACAAAAGCACAGAACAGATTCAATAAAGAATGGGTAGCTCAGGTGTACTACCGTCGCAATATCGTCCATTAGCCGCGAGAGCTATTGAGTGTCAGTGGCGGATCCATCAACAACACAAAGGCTTTCCATCAGTGAGACCCGGTGACAATTAAGTTGAATTGGAGGATGAACATGTATCCGATAAGTCGAGTTAATTGAATAAGCGTGATTGATAAACTGTGAAATGTATTTCATAACAAGCATGAATGACTGTTGTAAGTACGTACTTATAACTTAATCGTATACCAATAAAGTATATGTGTACTCCTCAATTAAAAAAAAAATAATTAAGGCTAGGTAACTCTCGCCCTTCACGGTGATTAGTCATAAATGTGTATTAGTCAAGTCAATTAGTCTGAGGCTTTATGTGTATTTCTTTTTCCACAAAGAAAGAACGAGGTTCTATATTCGACGCATGTATTTTTTATGTATGTTCACCGATTACTCTGAACGGCTTGACTGATTTTGCCAGCTTAAATTGTATTCTATTAAGGTATATCCCAGTGTGATCCCATATTTTTTCCAGTGACTTATAAATTCATCATTCATTATTGCTATTTTCTGGAATAAGCTGCAAAACACTAATAATTCAATACAATAGCATTTAATAGTAACTTGGACTATGCATTTTTTTCATATTGCCTGTCTTTTATTATCTAATAACTGTATTATTCTGTAATAATAATCACTCTTAATTTTAAATTATACTTTTTTTCAGTCAATGATGTATTATTATAATTTCTGCAGGTATATTTCCGGTACAGTTTTAACATAAAATAATGATTATACGACACAATACTAATCCCAGAAACCTATTTACATTGCAGATACACTCCGCTACGTTGTTTGCTTTTATGAATTTAGCACTAGCATATTAGTGAAGTAAATTAGCGTGAATACTAATTTTCTAAGTGAAATTATTCTTGTTACATGAAAATGTATTCTTGCAATTACAATTTACAATATAACACATAAGCTACACTTAAAAAACATTTAAATTTTGTTTTCTCTTTTATGCTTAAATAGAATAATTAATTATAATCACTTAGGTGGTGGTCGTAAATGCTCTCGCTCTCTTCCCTTTAAATTTTGTAGGAATACGTATGCATACTATACTTGGCATAATTAATGCCTGTGTGAAACAACTAAGAAAAAAATATATTTAAGCATTTTTTGAATGTATAAAATTACTGTATTTAGACGTATCTTGTTTATTATGTAATTTGAAACTTTTCTGTTGATTACTTAGTCTATTATTTACCTTTGCTTTGTTCCTTGTCAACAGGCGTTATATATTTATTGTTATTAAGTACTTTTTCGGCGCTCCTTATCTTTTACTGTAATTTGTGTATTACTTTGTAATTACTGTTTTGTGCTAAAATAAAAAAGTTTTTCGTCGTTATTTTTGTTCTGTAGTTCTCACATTTTTAAAAAAATAAAGAACTATAATGACTTCTGGAATCGAAGTGTGGACACTCACCGAAGGACTGAACCATAAATTCAAGGTCGCTCAATGAGCATATAAACAAGCGAAGCTTGGGGTTTTCCGAACAGATAAATAGAAAAGAAATCATTCATCAAAGAAATAAAATCACCGTCATCACACAGAATTCGAAGCGGGCTTATTTAATTCTTCAGACGTAATATTGGCCCCTGAAAACAACATATGTTAGGTGTAGTGATTGCAATCCGGCGTCATTTTCAGTCCGGCCGGATCCGGACTAGATTCCCATCGATCCGGCCGGATCCGGTCGGATCCGGCCGGATTGATTAAATCAGGATGATTTTCGCTTTTCGGTTCAAAATGAACTGTTAGTAAGTTAATCAAGTGTCATTGTACTTAATATAGGTAGTTTATAAAAAATAAAACATATATAAAAACAACTTTGACGCCTTGGTGACTTTGGATGGCCACGACAGACGTCCATCGCCTTTGCCGCACCCACCACATTTCGATAGCTCTTATAAAAGTATTTCATTATGGATTATCTTGAATTGATTACAGAAGAGGAAGAAGATGATGACCTTTTAATTCGATACTATCTCAGTGTAAAAAGGGCCTCCACTCATCCAATTTTCATCAAAAATTCGAAACAATGAAGGTTTCTGCGTTATTAATTATAAAACAATATAAAAAATAAATTATAAAACAATGGATGCCGAGACACCAGTGTAATTAAAATTTCATCATTTTCAGTAAACGCTTCAACAGATGCCATTTTATGATTTTTTATTGAAAATACCTCAAAATACACGTGGGCGGCGACGACACTGCGAACATGAGCGCGGCAGTAACGCTAGGGTCTAACATCACAGTCGCAGCGACACTGACACGGTGTCAGTGACGCTGCGCTCGAATGTCGTTTCCTACATATTCATAGTGCATGAATCTGCCGCCCTGTAGCGACCTCACTGACGCTTGCACTATGTAATGTAGGGAACGACATTCGAGCGCAGCGTCACTGACAGAAATACTTTTAAAAGAGCTGTCGAGATGTGGTGGGCGTGGCAAAGGCGGTACGATGATGAACGTCTGTCGTGGCCATCCAAAGTCACCAAGGCGTCACTGACACCAGTCAACTTACGCGGCGTCGGTAACGCTATAAACGCCGCGTTATTGACTCTTGCTTCGAAAGTCTACCTTTAACAGGGTCGAATCTCTTCTGCATAGGGCCTATACATGCAACATCTCTATTATTTTGCCAAAAATTGCTAGCACCGGATCCGGTCGCCGGATCCGGTATATTGGTACCGGATCCGGTAAACGTTCAATGGTGCCGGATCCGCCGGATTGCCGGATCCGTTTTTCCGGATTGCAATCCCTAGTTAGGTGGATTTAATCATAAAATGTAATAGCTATATAATGTAAAAACATTTACAATATCGTAAATATTTCTTGTGGGATAATAAGTAGATACTATTGCATATTTTTTATATTTGATGGCGGATATAAAATAATGAACTCATACAGGTCTCAAATTTTCCTTCAGTATTTTATTAAAACGCATTCCATGTAAGTTATTTTTATAATATGTCTTGATATTACAAAGATTTTGCTTTTTGGAAAAGGAATGAACTTCTATTCTTATTCATTTTATGAAAAGAAAACGAAATTGGAAACAGATTAGGATTGAGAAATATAACTGAAATCCAATCGTAGCACGACAACAGCAAATGAAAAATGGTGCAATTGGGAAATTGAATTACGAAAAGCTACGATCCGAAATAGCGACAATTTACTAGCTTGTTCAAAAATCAAAAACATGACTACACTTATGATAGTTTTTCATTTCAGAATTATTAGTTGCAGAATTTGATTTAACATTATTTGGAATGGCAAGATATGTATAATTATATAATATGTACATAATATAACTAACTGCCTCGGTGGTGTAGTGGCTAGCATGTACGGCTGCACACCCGGAGGTCCTGGGTTCGAGTCCCGGGTCGGGCCAAGTTTAGTTATTGAGTCTTTCTGTCTAGTAAGCCTCAGTAGCAGCCCGGAGTTGGGAAGTTGGCGGTGTTTCACCCCCGTGCCTCGGAGAGCACGTAAAGCCGTCGGTCCTGCGCTTTAACTCTCACCGGTCGTGTCGAATAGTCGTCCCACCGGAGTATGAGAGTGACAGGAATAGAGAGTGCACTTGTGTCTGCGCGTACATTTGTGCACTATAATATCTCCTGCGCAGTTGGCTAGTCTCAATGAGATTGGCCGCCGTGGCCGGAATCGGTCAGGAGGACATCATCATCATCATCACATAATATATTAATTATCAGAGGTAGCTAACCTCCCACAGCTTTGATTCCGAACTATAAAAATAATATTCATAATGTCTTTGAATAAATATTCTGACTGTCATACATTATGTTATGATGTCAGATTACTCATTGGCAATTTAATGACAATTGAATTCATTCTCGGTTCTCGGCAAAAACCAAAATGTGAAAGTTATATTCAAATTGGACAGAGTGTCTCGTGTAAACTAGCTTCACTTAATTTATATTAAAGGTCAAACGGTGTCTACATAATTTGTCTTACATTTGTCACAGAGGAACTGAGCGTTTTACGTAACTAATAGGATCCGAATTTCTGCAAAGTTAGAAACAATCCGAATTGCCAATGCCATTAATTTAATTAATTTAAATTGTGTAAAATTAATTAAAGCGTTAACCAAGATATGATTGTTCAATTAGATTTCGTAATGTATTTATGATATTTTTCTCTTTTTAAGAAATAATTATTAAATGATTATAATAAATTAATAGATTTAATTAGAACTTATGTACTTGTTGGACAGAAAAATTAACATAATTTTTTTGGGTTACACCTATCTGAATATCAAAAAATATATTGACTATAGATAGACAACATCACGGGAACATCATCAACTGAATAACAGTCTAATGATGTGCTCTGGAGATGAACAATGAAACTAATAGAAAGCAAACTGTTGCTCCTACTTCTAGTTAAGTCGATTTTACAATAAGGTATGACGTGACAACTTATCCTCCAAATGGATTACTTCGGAGATTTATAATAAAAATATATCAGCAGAGTAAACGTTTTTATGAATGTTTATTACATTTATGCTTAATCTACGTTTTTTTGAATACATTTAACTAATCATAATGTTTCCAGCAAGTAGTTTTTGAAAATTATTTTTCTTGTTAACATACAAGGATAAGAATATTCGGTAGTGCAAGCTGTTTTCTCTACTAGACCAATGCACATTTACCTGTACTGCTAAAACAAACTTATGTGAAACGAACTTATAATTTTAGCTAATAGTAACAGTAAATAAAACCTTTCTCCTTACCCTTATCCAAGTAAATTACCTATTGTCATCTACACACAGGACATCGTATATTATCATTAAACGATACCTATCTACTACAGTAATAGGACCGTCTAAAGTAAATGACAATTCAAGTACACTATATCTGCCAAACAGCAAAACCATTTTAGTTATTAACTAGCGGCTCACACTCACTTCTCTCGGGTTCGCCTCTAGGAAAACCAAAACAAACCTATCCCACGGGAACCGTACATTTTTCCAGGAAAAAAAGTAGCTTTTGCCTTAGGTCAAAATGATGTCCGTCACACACAATTGATTTAGTATGAAAGACACTATTTTTGTAATGTTTTACTTTCCCGCGGGAACCCGTCACTTTTATGGGATTTATACATTTTATAATACACATTGTTTAACCGGCAATACAAGGTATCAGCATGCCAAATTTTACTTAATAAGGTGCATAAGTTGTTGTGTACTAAGCTGTATAAGTTACTATAGTTTTTTAGCTATCCCACGGAAACTCTTTAATTTTCCGGGATGAAAAGTACCTATCTAAGATGTTGAGTGGAGATTTAAGGTACCACCATGCAAAATTTCATTTAAATCGGTCCCACAGTTTCGGAGATTAGCTCGTAAAAACAGACAAACAGACAGAGAAACAGAAAAAAAACTGGATTTATTCTATTTTTCTTGTTACATCCCACTGACTCGGTTTTTAGCATTTTTTTTCTATGTACAGACATTCAACCTCTACAGTTTTATTATATGTATAGATAATAGAATTAAGATATTTTAATTCTTCTTAATTAACTCATATGATTTTTATAAAGAAATACTTTGTTAAAATACTTAATATTTTTAAAATTAACGTAGCATTGGCACTCCGTTCATACTTTCCAATTATTTTCAGATGTACATAATATGTTGGAGAGCAATTGCTAGCTCTACATTTTCGCAATATAACCCTCCTACCAGCATTTGCATCACACCAGCCGCTGCCCGGTTAAAACAAACACTCACCCTACGTGGAAATCTAATCCGGTTTAGTGCTTCGTAATAGATGCTATAATCTATGTATGTATGTACATATAATTAAATACACTTCTTATACTAACTCTGTGTTTTCCTTCAATCAAGTATAGGATGTATTAAAAGTTTTATTTTTCCTTAATTAAATCTAAACGATATATCCGACTTAAAGATGTATAGTAAGTCATAGTTACGTTACATTAGGATAAAAACGAACTAATATTTATAATGTACAATCTGATCTCGATATTTTAATTTATTTCCATTTTTTTCAAAATTGAGATGTCCCTCTTGAAATAAAAATTCTGCTTATTTAATACTTCACTAATTTCTATGATTAATTACGACATTTTATCTGATTACTTCAAAAATGAATGATTAAATAAAGAAATATGGGGGCTGTTTTCTAAAACAAATCACTTTCAAGCAACTTTGGATTAAATTATAATTTTGTGGTAAGAATATACTCGTATTATAAACTCAAATCATCTATGTAACATATAATAAAATTGTAACTAAGACGAATCTGTACATTAAATATTTTTTGGGAAATCTTATTTAAATAGACTTTATTATCGATACAGAGGCCGAATCTATAGTTTTTAGAATTTTTGTCTGTCTGTCTGTCTGTCTGTCTATCTGTTACCGCATCACGGGAATCACTGTATAGATTTTAATGAAATTTGGTATGATGACGATAGGTTATCCGGCTCAACATATAGGATACTTTTTATTGCGGGAAAATATCTCATCTTTGAGAAATCTATACTAAACTTTAAAACGTATCAAGTGACGAACCCGAGCGGAACGTGGGTGAATCGCTTGTATTATATAATATTAAATAAATTAAGTATTACATAAAAAATATACATACATAATACGGTAAATAAGAAGTAAAATATTCTTAGCTATATATACATATGTAGGTATGCTTAATATTATATTTTTAATTTTCATCATGATTTCTCGTAGTGGACTAGCCTAGATATATTTTCCCTGATGCCACGATAAAATTTTAATATATTTCTAGTGATTTTATATGTATATATCCCAGTATGATCGACATAACTTCGGTTCTTATTTATGTACTTATTAGGTTAAGAAGACACGCCATAACTGGTGCAGAAGGTTTAATCGTATTAATAAATTATTCTGTTCCACTTCTATCTCACAGTTCAACGAGTACTATAATGTAAAATACTACTAATTCGTATAGCATAATATATCAATTTAATAAACGAAAATTAGTTATAAATATATATTAATGAGTATTCGGTCTTAAATCGCGTTAAATTTAGCGTTTTTATTGGCATACAAATTAGGTAATTTGTTGGTTACTTTATACTGATTTAACCTCCCTCACAATGTGCGTTCACCTTGTCATGGTGGGGGGTCTCGGTGGACGGTGTGCCAAGGGGGGTGCTCCTGGTACTTCTCTGATAGCAAAGTGAACTGTTGGAGCAACCCCGTGGTTGGTGTGGTCTGCTTCGGCAAACCTGCCGTCGCGTCGGGGTGTCGCGGTTGAGTACGTGAGCGATCCTGCGATTCCTCAAGTGGGCAGTACTGGCATTGCCGGTGAAACCCACATAACCACCTGTATGAATGTAGATGGTATACATACATATATGCCTAAATGCATTTCCCAACAAAAAAAAATACTGATTAAACCTAACCTAAATAAAGATATTTCCATCAAATATATTTTTTAAATTATATCTCAATCTGGCATAAAATTTATTGGGGTAAGTAAAGAGTTCCTGTGGAGTAACGTGTAAAATATATAAAGATTTTGCTAGTATGAGCTAATTACTTGAACACATAAATTAAATTTAATTTATTATAAATCATAGCATAGGATATGGTATAACATATTTTTAATTAATGTTAAAACTATTTTAAAAATATCCTACAATATATAAGATTCCTTACTGGAAATATAAAGATAAGAAAAAAGCCAACCAAGATTTGTATTATACACACTTCAGATGACTAATGCCATAAGACGTGTGACTTCATAGTTTCATTTACCAAGTAACTAATTTATTGCGTCAGTCACGTTTATAATAGACAAAATTTTCTACTCAAAGATATTATACTTTACTGCAGGTTCATGCTTAAAATATAATCTATACTAATATAATATTATAAAGAAGTAAAGTTTGTGAGTTTGTGAGGTTGTAATCTCTGGATCTACAGAACCGATTTAGATCAAATTTGGGAAGAAGATAGTTTGAGACCCGGGAAAGGACAAAGGATACTTTATATCCCTTAAATCATCCCTTAAGGGGGTGAAAATGGGGATGAAAGTTTGTATTGGGAAGCAAGCTAGGGACGAACCCGAGCGAAGCGAGGGTGAGTTGCTAGTAATAAATATTTATATATTTTAAATAAAATATTTTGGTTTTACTACATTTTTTTTTCATTTTTGTTTCTACTATTTTATTTTAAATTAAATAAGCGTTTAATAAAATTTAGATTGATAAATAAACTTAGAAACACTTATTTATAGCATTTATTACAACATAGTATGTCAACTTAACTTTTAAAGGCTTAAAGCGCATAATACTGTATAGATCTTAACTAAAAAATATTAATAAATCAGAAGATCACCAACGCATTGTATGTGTAATATATAAATAATTTAAATAAATACACAGGCGCATGTTATGCACTGACAAAAAATTTTCAATATAGTTTCATAGAATAATGCAACGTTTTTCAAAATTTTCAACAGAATTGGACCTTTGTTCTCGAACTGACTTTGACAAACCAGATTGAAAATATTAAAATATATTTTAATATAATATTTTATATAATTTAAATTTATAGTAGATAATAAAATTAAATTATAATATGTTTTCATTTTCAATCATTGTGCCATTTTTGTATTGCTTAAATTATTTTCTATTGTTGTAGGTTACTCCTGTAGACCGATCATTCATTTATAGTTTTAATTTCACATTAAAGCGGCTAAATTTCAAAATTACCGCTCAAACTCATTCGTGTCTTCCTCACAAATCGTGACACTGGCAGAATGTATTGCGTCTGTTAACGCAACTCTAAGCCATAGAGAAAACAAATATATATATATATATATATATATATATATATATATATATATATATATATATATTATATTTTGTATAATATTTTAACAACTTTATTTCTGTGCATGCTGTGTTTATTTGTAAGTAATTACACTACATTTAGTTTCCAGTTCTTAGTAATTGTAAATAAACCTAATAAATAAATAAAAAAAAATAAGGATCACCTAAAAGCAGAACTATCTGCAAGAAAATTTAGGATCAAAATATTTCCTTAAATCCTCTGCTGTATAAACTTTTTCACTTCGATCGTTATAATTTAATGCTTCGCATATTCTACATAGATGATAGGATTTGGATCCGAAATAACCATGTTCATTGACGACTGCAAAATCGTTTCTCCAACGATGATATGATAAAAGTTTATTATCATCCTTACTTATTTCTATTATATGCTTCGCTAACTCTTCAGGACTTTCAAAATTGTCAATGTGCAGAAAAGAATTTGGCGGTAACAGTAATTTGCAATTCTCCACAGTTGGGCCCAATATCACTGGTATAGCACCTTTACTGTACGCGTTGTAGAAAGATTTCTCGGTCAAATATTCTTCACATTCAGAGTTCTCAAAAACCAAGTAAAATAAATAGCCGGACATAATGTTACAATCCGATCTAAAATGGCCAGGACAGCTAAAAGAAAAACAATATTTAAAAACTTTTTAAAATACTTATATACTGGCTTATACTTAGCTTATTGACTCTCATATGCGGTTTCTGATCGTAATATATCTTTCACAGTCTCTTAACATGAAAGTAAGCAAGTATAACGGGGATTTGAAGTTAAAATCTTCGATTCCTTTAACTTTTAACGTACTCGTAGACGTAGATATACGGATTTTATAGACTTACATTATACAAAATTGATACGATGAGAGAAAGATTGATTGCAATATGTGATTAGACAATTGAAGTAAAAAAAGCTTGTTAAAAAAATCCTTTAAGCTGTTGTCAAAAGAGGTACGACTAAATGTGAAACAGATTTCCTTTGGTGTCATAATCAGGTTCACTAAATTAGATCGTAATAGAGTTGCGGTGAAAATATGGTCGCTCTTAATATACATAATATAATAATTAAATTGTTATTATTCAAACATTGATTATTATTTTTTGATTCATTAAGATGTCTATTGAAATAGTTGCTAAGTATATGTTATACTTAGAAAATTATTATTTAATCACGAGTAATATTAAATCTTTTTATTACCTTTCTTTGTGATCTTTTGAACACTTTCCAAAAACATCTACAGTCATATGTTTCTGAAGCTGCTCTAGGTAATTCATTCTGCGAGATACTCCACAATTAGATATGAGAATAGTTACTAAAACATCTCGACGTTTGTTTTTCCAATTCGGAACTAGCGAAATCATATTTTCATATGTCATTGTTTCCACAATCGGTTTTTCCAAGGGTACGGTTCGGCCATAGGGAACAGGCACGTCGGAATCGCTTCTGAAATATCCATAAATCAGTTCGCAAGGCTACGAATATTGCTTATTTCTTATGTTATATTCATTGACACAAAAGTTATTGGCTTATTAATAAGACATGGTAAAACTGCAGAAAACATAAAATTATACTATATCTATTCAAATTCCTAATTTAAAAATTTTTAAGAGTCTGAGAAATATAATTAACTACAAATTTGGGCATATTATATAAATAAACAAATCAAAAAAAAAACATTTTCAATGTTAAAATTCTTAAGCTAAATCTTTTACAACTAACAGACAGTCAGGAATTATCCTGATTGTTATTTAAAATAAGTCAATGTTTAATTTAATTTATAATAATGTCACTGGCAATTAAGCATTCAGCTGCAGTAAACATCTTATCAATTTTATGATAATTTAAAATCAGAAATAAATCAATTAATTACTATAAATATATATCTTAAGTGAATATATAGCTATAAAAATATATTTTAAGCGAAAAACGCATTTCGTTTCATAGAATATAGTCCAATGAGGTATTAAAGTAAAATTAAATCAACTTTCCTTACAAAAGGGACTAAATGTACGGACTTGATTAGTATCTAAAGCTATCTTTGTAAACAAGCTTGTATTGCAAGATCTGACGTGGCGATATGCAGCGCGGCGCCAAAAGTCTGTACAAGGTAATATAAATACTACCTTATCTTTAAAGACTTTTTCAGGCGTGTTTTTCGTTCATCACCCTGGTTTATCAGCTACGCCAGAAATACATTTTAAACGAGATAATTTAAAACATTTATTCACAGCGATTAACTTTTAAAACCTTTTAGCGGGTAGTTTTATGTTCTTAGTTGTAATTAAAATTAGTATACTAGCTTTCGCCCGCTACTCCGTCGTGTTTGTTACGACAATAGAAATTATCTAGGTATAACACTCTTAACCAAATCTACTTATATATAACCTCTTTTCTTTCCGTAGATAGAAAGTGGCCTATGTCTTTAATTTTAATTCTCAATTAGTCAATGATCACACATACCTGCCAAGCCGTTCCGGAGATAAACAGTTAATGACAAACAGACACAAAAAATCATGGTCCTTTTGGCTTATCGTGCAATAAACATAAGGTAATATTGTGACCTTAATATAATATTTTGAAATCACATACACAACATTAAAATTTATTTATAACTAGCGCTTTCTCGCGGCTCCACATGAGCTACCACTCTTGAGGGTAGTAACGTGATGTTAGATTCAAATATATTACGAAAATCATTACATCATACATTAAAATTAATGTATAATAATCATAAAAGTTAATGATGTTATTATTTACTTACCTATATGTCATCGACCAATTAAAGATATTAGCTAAATCTGATATTCTAGGTCGTTGCTGCGACATGGAAAATGCATTGAAAGGAGATTCATCATTCAAAAATACCCATCTTTGCTTCTGGATTCGTTCTGAAGTGTTTGGAAATATACCCCGTTGGACATGGATGATAACAGCATCAGCAGTGGATAGCTTGTTATCGTCTCCTGTGAATTCGCAGTTATTGACACTGCACCCGCTGAGTGGGTTATTTTTTCTAAACGAATAAATTAAGACATCAATGACGAACCCATAACAAATAGATTTATTGAAGTTAAAATTTCTTTTATCTTTTAATCCATCAATACAATAATTAATTTGCACTTTTTTTAATTTCATTAGAATTTTTAAATATTGTTTATCGTATCGTAAGATCAGAATCGTAAGATAAGAATAGTTTGGTCCTTGAAATTGAAAAATTATCAATCGGATAATTAAGAAGTGTTTTGAGGAAATTATAATGTTTTACTTATAGTTATACCATTTATATTGAAAATATGATGTGGATACAAAGCCCGATAAAGCTTATTAAGTATAAATATAATATGTATCTACATTTGCACAGGGAGAACTAAATTTAAAATTATTCAGTTTATATGTATAAATATTGAGAAATCACTATTCGAAACGATCACGATTCGAATTAAATAAAAAATAATTAAAGTTAATAAAATGTTAAGTTCCAAAGCAACGATCTTTATTAATTGATTTATGTTTAGTCTAGTTAACAAGTGCCTTTTAGGTCAACTTTTTTCAGTAGTCTAGGAAAAATATGAAGGAGGTGTCATTCGATTCGGAATGGCATGTAGATGATTTTTGAAAAAAATCAAGTTCCGCTTGCAAAAATTGCAAAAGTTATATTAACTAAAAATAAAAAAGGGGGTTTATGTTTTTGCAAATATCCCAAAAACTAATTAAGATTTTTCAAACCTAAAAAAGGATTCAAAAAGAAAAGGTAATTTTCTAAGCAACAGTCTCAACTTTCGGAACTGTAAAACCAATATTTATAATTTTCTCAGAGGAATGAAAATACGGCCGAAAACGAGTGCTCTGGCTTGCGCTAGCCACGCCTACTTCGCACACTATCAATAAAAAATATTTTAACATATTAAATATATATTTTTTTCTATGTGCGTATTTGCAATCAGCCCTAAGACTATGAGCAAATCTGTTCTGTGATGCTGTCATGTGGAGCGGCTTCCCTCCCATTAGAAACATCTATTCATATGCTGCCCAGAGCTACAGCTGTCGGTCTTTTAGCTCTAGGATATGATGACGGTTTATTCGTCTCACATACTGGTCCTTGGTGAGTTGGCGAGCAAGTTCGTTAGGGTGACGAATTAACCGCTCTTTATATTTAGCTGCCAAACACCAAATTTCCTCTTTGATTGTTCTCGTTTCAAGGTGCTCGTGAACTTTATTGTTGGTTATGTACCATGGTACTTTTGCAATTGTTCTTAGGATCTTGTCCTGTTGGTGCTGGAGTATATATATGTTGGAATCGCTTGCGCTGCCCCATAGTGGCAGACCATATGTCCAAGTGGATTTTAGGATGACTTTATATATCAGCAGTTTGTTGTCCAAAGAGAGTCTCGAGTTCCTGCCTAGCATCCAGTATAGGCTGTTCTATTTTAACTGAAGCTCCCGCTTTTTACATTTGATGTGGTGCCTCCAGGTTAGTCTACGATCAATGTATAAGCCAAGATGTCTTACATGGTCACTTTCGGGTAGCGTAAGTTGGCTCAACTTTATAGGTGGATAGTCTCCTTTTTTAAGGGTGAATGTCATCTGTACTGACTTTGCAGCACTAGCCTTTATTTTCCATTTTTGGAGCCATTCATTTACTTTATTAAGGCCATTCCGCAAGTTCTCTAATGCTAGTCTTGGATCTTTATTACTTGCTAATATAGTGGTATCGTCTGCAAATGTGGCTGTGGTTATTCCTAGCGTTAGCGGTAGGTCAGCAGTGTACGACATGTAGCGCATGGGGCCGAGAACAGATTCTTGTGGCATCCCTGGTTCAATCTTTCGGAACTCAAAAGTGGGATTACCTTCTTTCACATAAAATATAAGATCCTCGAGGTAAGATGTGAATATTGGAAAGTATGAGTAGGAAATGAGTAGGAAATATTCTACTTGATCTTACATAGTAGGCCTTTGTCAAATGCCTGCTGGATATCTAAAAACACTGACAGCGGTATTCCATTTGTTCTAAGGATATTCTTTTAATTTTTCCAACGGTGATCTATTCTGAAGTCTTTGAAGAATAGCACCAAGAAAGGAAAAAATCTCAATAGTTTAATAATGTTCATATTCAAGCAAAAAATATTTATTAATTCACTATTGCATAACTATCATTATATTATGCGGATTATTGTTCATTATCTATCCAGTAAGCCCCAGATTTTTTCATTTCTTAAATTTTATATTTAATATGTAACAATATTTTTTATTGATAAAGTGTCCAAAGTGGGTGTGGCTTGTGCAAGACGCACTGTCTTGCACAAGCCACGCCCGTTTCAGGTTTTTTAGATTTGAAAAATCTCAATTAGTTTTTAAGATACTTGCAAAAAACTAAACCCTCTTTTTTAATTTTAGTTAATTGTTTATAACTGTTGCAATTTTTGCAAACGGAACTTGATTTTTTTCAAAAATCTTCTATATGCTACTCCGAATCGAATGACACCACATATTTTTTTAGACATATTAGACTAGTTATCGACTGCAACACAAAAATCATAGATAAGATTGTCATTACAAAATAATGACTCACTGCTCACTGGAAAAGTAAATATCAAGAGTTTAGGCTTTATCACAAGTACATATAGCATCTTTATATCTGCACAGACTGCATTTCACCCCTATTTTTTTCATCCTCTAGTATATAAAAAATATATACCCGAAATGCCCTTAAATTATGAATATACCTACGTACTACATTAATGTAGCCAAACAAAAAATGTCCAAGTGTTAAATTATTTTGACCAGAGAAATATAATATACAAGATACAAGAAATATAAAACTAAGACAATCCTGTCCCCCGGGAACCGTACATTTTTCCGGGATAAAAATATCTATGTATTATTCCAGACTATAATCTATCTCTGTGCCAAATTTCATCCAGATCCGTTCAGCCGTTCTGACGTGAAAGGGTAACAAACATCCATGCTCATCAACTTTCACATTTATAATATTAATACGGATTAAATAATCTTTTTTATTGCATCGTACTTTTAAAATTTCAAAAAACAAAGCTCTTCAAATCCAACAGTTTGACGACTAACTTTTCATATGATATAGATATATAGAGATAGATACCAAGAATTATTAAGAACTAGCGACTCACCCTCGCTTCGCTTCGGGTTCAAACAAATCTATCCCTCGGGAATCGTACATTTTCCGAGATGATATATAGCCTAAAGCCTTCCTCGATAAATGAACTATCCAACACAAAAATAATTTTTCAATTCCATCCAGTAATTCCTGACATTACCGCGTTCAACTAAACAAACAAACAAACAAACTCTTCAGCTTTATAATATTAGTATAGATTTATTTATCATGTACAAGTAAATGTATACTCATAAATCATGCTATATGAAATAAATATAAAAGAATATTATTGAACAACTATGTATGTCTAATCATTTAGCTACTTACCGTTTGTTATCAAAGTTACGAACGTGTCGATTTTCCAGCCATTTCCAGTATTTCCATATAAGAATTACGAATTTCTTAATCTCATCGGTATCAATACGACTGTTAACTGCTTTTATGATATCACGTGGAATGTTTTTAAATAAAAGCGATCCCAAGGTCGATGTAAGCCAATGCTGAAAGACAAGTTAATTCAATATTATGATTCACTGACTTCCTTTAAAAAATACAAAAACCAAATGTACTGTCTGCACAAATTACAGCATAAAATTAAATTTAACACGATTCTTAATACACAGTTTTTGATATTTTTGGTTCTTAGCATCCTTAGGATACGAAGAGTTCGCACAAGATGTTATACAAGTGTGTTGATTAAAAATAGATTTAACAGTAGCATAGTACTAATTTGCCATCATTGAATGAATAGACCTACCCAGGTGACAGATAATTTTAACAATGAAAATGATTTTTTGTCGCTTCGGTATTGGCCCGATTTTCAGCGAAATTGCGATATCGCCCTAGTGTCGTGGGTTTTGGGAGTACGTAGCAGATTGGGATATCAAAAAAACCCGTCACAATGAGGGCTACAAAATCCAAAAAAAAATTTGAACCAACTCAAAATCTTTTTTTTAAATCTAAAAAATGCGAAAAATGCGGCCGCTCTTCGCCCAGTTTTGATCAGAAAAAAACATACCTCGAAGACGAAATGATATATCGAAAAATAAAAAAGTCTCTAAAGATATGACTTTGGGCTACATTTAAAAAAATATTGGAGGTGCGTATCACTGATGGGTTATTCAGGATTTGTACCTTTGTGACGCAGAGTTTACGCGCGGAAAGCGCGTGAGCGCGGTAGTGACGGTGAATACATGTTTTAGAGCATAATTATGTTTTAAATAAATAAATATGTATTTAAGCTAATAGATAAAGTTATTTAAAAATATAAAAATGGCGACTAGAGTTCATTGTGTCAAACATGTGGCGCTTATTGTTCTAAAAATTCTTCAACGCATGGGCATGTACAACGATTGTGTCTTAGCTCGTAACAATTTGTTTTAGAGTTAGATTAATAATTTTACTACAGTACCTACTGCCTACTTTGTAATTTTTTTTTTTATAAATAAATATAATTAAAATGTTAAAAAAAATCATTCAGTTCATTTGGTAGATTCATTTTCAATGTACCCGAAGGTCGTGGCAGACACGAGATCTGTGGATGTTTTAATGATTAATATCCTGACCGATTTTAGCCAAGGCAGCCAATCTCACTGAGATGATCCATTTGCGCTGGAAATATGCATAAGCAGTATAATATGTATAGTGCGTAAACATAATGAGTGCGTTGCCTATTTCTATCATTCATATACTCCAGTGGCGCGACAATTACACACGACCGAGAAGAGATCAACTGCAAGACAAATAGCTTTACGTGCTCTTCGAGTCACAGGGGTAAAAAACCGCAAATTTTTCAATTTTGAGCTGTTAATGGGCATTTCTTGACAGAAACCCTCAATAATTAAATTTGGCTCGACTCAGGACTGAAACCCAGGACCTTACCAGTACCAGTAGGTACATACTACCGACACAATAATCAGCAAAGTATAAGACTAAGAGTCTAAGAAAAATTAATGAGTTGCTAGATGTAAATAATAAGTTTAAGATAGACTGACTTACTCAACTAAAAATAATATGTTACACTATTATACTACCAGTAATTTTTCAACACGTCATTATTTGTAACAAATCGATTTTTACATCTAATGGACCGTAGTGTAAAATATACAGCATACGATTTATGGAATAATGTTACTTAGAATAATATTTAGAATGTATTTTAGTAATCTATACTAATATTATAAAGAGGTAAAGTTTGTGAGTTTGTAAGTTTGTGACGTTGTAGGGGGTAATCTCTGGATCTACTGAACCGATTTAGATGAAAGGTAAGAAGATAGTTTGAGACTCTAGGAAGGACATAGGATACTTTTTATCCCGGAAATCATCCCTTAAGGGGGTGAAAATCGGAATGAAAGTTTGTATGGGGAATCAAGCTAGAGACGAATTCGAGCGAAGCGAGCGTGAGTCGCTAGTCAAAATATGTTTTAAAAACTCATTACATATTCGAATTGTAGAGTTTGACGAGTGATACAAAATTACAGTTATATTTATATTTTATTTAGCAAAACAAATTATTTTACCTGATTAAATTTAAATAAACAATGACGTAAGTACTGACCTTCTTTTTTTCATAATAAGAGTTAATAATTTTGTTGTGATAGCTCTCCACACTATTTTTATTAGTAACATCCACAATACGATCGTTTGTAACACTTGTGCGTATAGATTTTATATTAGTATCCGGTTTATAAATAAATAACAAAATTAAATATAATATAATCAATATAAAGTATATATTAAATGATAGAATTTTCTTAAAAAATGAACGCAAATACATTGTAATCCTCCTTGTTTATCATCACAGCGAAGAAACCTTATATTTTTCCATATAAACCTTCACAAATTATTGTAGATTATTAATATTTATCTTAGATTTCCTTTAATTGCTTTGGCTATTCAGAACACGTTTATTTCTTTTCAAATCACTACAATGAATGTTTATCATAAGAACGCATATGCTATGCCACATTTCTGTAATATTATCAATTTAATAACCCTTATAGGTAAATCTCGAAATGAGCATAAATGAAATTTTTACCCTATAACATACTATATATTCACTAAGACCGAGTACGTACGTACGAATAAATTAAAAGTTTTTTTAACTTTAACAAACCAGATAACAACACATTAAAATACAATTAAATGATAGTAATCAAAACACTCTTCATTCCAACAACACTCGGCGCAAAAGAATGTACAATATGACCGACGTGCTGTTTAAAACTAATTATAACATACACATTGTTTCCAAAAATTGTATTTTGCATTACAATTACTGTGGACAATAAAAATGGAATCACCGTTCGTTCATTACAAGGACAATGTATCTTTATCTGATTTTCGTAAAACAATATTAATATTTTTTGATTAGATATCCTTAGTAAGTATTACGAACTGCAATTCGCAAACTCTTCAAATATCATTGCAATTTGCACGCGAGTCGTGATTTATTTTCATTTTTCATTATCTCCTAAACTATTTTAACGTTTTATCTCTGTGAGTACTTGTGATGGTGAAATACTCATAGTTTATTTTGATAATGATATTATGTAGGTAGTTCAAATAATCAGCTTAACATTACTATAATCAGAAAAAAAATATTTTAAAATATAAAAGTTAAATACATAATGGTATTACGACCATTTTTGTAGAACTATTAAAGATTTACATATTTGCCATACAATATTTTCACCTTTAAACAACTGTTTAAACAGCTTACGCAAAGAAAGATAATATTTGTTCCGACTTACTAGACAAACACCGTGACAGCTTGGCTGAAATACACAATGTAAATATAAGTATAACTATATTATATAATAGTACTAATAGCCAATTATATTAGCACTCTTCGATAATGAAGCTATAGCCTATATCTAATGAATAAATAATTATCAAAATCGGTTCAGTAGTGTCAGAATTTAACGATTAAAGCAAGTAAAGAAATTCTTCTTCATAAGATTATAGTATACATACAAAGATATACTTTGATAAAAATATTAATTTAAAAGATAAAAAACCCGACTGCGTAAAAATCGAACAAATAAGATGAGAATAAGTTGACAAGTTGACGAAGGAACATATAAAATTATGCAGTCGGAGACATATGTACAATGTACATATAAAACTTGTACATGTTTTATACTAGCTGCGAATCTTGCTACGTGTATCATTGTATATATGTCTCCGACACATAGTACCTACTATGATCCTTCGTCAACTTTATCTTATTTTTAGTTCGTTTTTACGCAGTCGAGTTTTTTTTATTATTTTTTTATTTGCAGCTATTTAGCTTTGTTCAGTTATACATTTTTAGTTTTATTTAACAATTTTTTATTCTAAATTATATTTAAAAACCTTCTTAAAAACCTGTATTTTAATAACCAACTCGGTTGATTTGGACGAAAAAATTATTTTTAAGACATAAATTGGCGCCTAAAGTCCACCATTTTTATTTTTAATTATATCTATATACCCTATGACTTTCGCGTTTATCATGATGAGTCTAAAGACGTATAAATCATCAAAATTGGTTGCGCCGCGCCGTTTAGTAATTATGAGGAAACATAAAGTCGGATATACATGCATACATACATATACATATAGGTGAAACCCTTAACCCTCCTTTAAGCTTCGCCGCAGTAGGGCGTTAAAATTTTATAGTAGAATAGGTTGACGTTCTGTTCAATTTTGGTCTTAACAGTAAAAGCCAAAAGAGAAAAGAAGTATCTCTGTTTATTAGTAAGTAGATTTGCATATTTATTTTGCATATACGAGTATATGGCTCATCAGTCTTACCCACAAGATCGTGTTATCTACAACATATTATCACGTTTTGGAATAATAATTCAGAAAAATCCGTCATATCATGAATCATGACAAATCTATTTAAATAGGTATGTATGAATACATCACAGATTGATGTCCCTATTACTTTAAGTATAATTATTAATTACAGTGATTGCCTTGCAAGTATTCATATGTAAATGGAATGCTTATTTACAGATGACAGCTGCAGTTTAGTATGTTTATGGGACGCGATCCCTGGAGGAGTGGGTGGTATTTTGGGCTAGGGGAGGTGATAGGGAGTTGAAAATCTAACTGTAATATATGTATTAGAAAGAAACTTAATCTTGTTTTCGTTGAAATTATTCTAAAGCTCTTTTATTTCAATTTTTTTTTCAGAATCTTCCACCCAATAATTTAAAAGCATTTGTAATACTTAGAACTTTAGAAACATAATATAAAATTATGAACTCTGCATTTTAAATAATAGCATAAGTATAATATTCAATCTTCTTTTATACCTATCTCGCCTTTATCTTTTGAGACATCAGCAATCTTACTATACCGTATTTATATTATCTGTAAAGCATTCGAAACCTCAAGCAAAAAATTCAAAATAAAATATTTTTTACTTAAAATGTGAAATATACACGTAAATTTATTATTCTGCAATAGTTAAAAATCATAGAGATCTAATATCTCGTGTAATATTGCATTTTCTATGTTAGCGTTGATAATGCATTTATGCATACCAACTACATATATAAAGGTGGTTCTGTGGAACTCGTAGGCTAGGAAAGCTAGTACTACCTATTAAAACCAAAAAATTATTATAAGATTTTAATAATATTATCATTTATAATATTATCATTTATAATATTTATAAAATAACAAATTTTATTTGAGTATGGCAAGACAGCTGATTTTATAATGTAAATAACCTGTCATGGTGTGCAGCAAACATTACGTCATGAAAGAAGTCCCGCCGCCCGCGGCAAAAAGTAGAACTATATGTATATGACAGGTCAGCCATGTTGCCGTTGTCAAGTGCGGTTACCGTGTTCAACGCAACAACATGTGATTGTAGTATGTCTGTAATAAACCCATTCGATGACCATAATAATTATACTGTTAAAATTTAAAATGGTTTTTTTTTATTTTATTTATTCTACAACTATTTATTACAAATAATAGACGAGTTCTTCGTGCTTTATTGCGATTACCTGAGGCTCAGGTCTTGAGCAAACAAAATGTTCGAAATATGTGTACAATGTATTATCTTATAATGTGTATCAACTTAATTTACAAAAACAAGAATTAATTCTAAAATTATATATTGAAACTGTAGGGGAGCCTAAAACCATAAAGTCTAGCAACATTCCGTCTCTTGACCGTAGTCCATAGCGCCGCATCTGCGGGACTTCTTTGAACTTTTGTGAAAACTGAGAAGTTGAGAACGGACTTTGTTCCATGTTTAGCAAACAAACGTAATTAAAAATTTTCCTAATGTCAAATGTTTCATAGTGACATATTTTAGTCTCAAGTCAGAAAGTTTTTCTTGTTATTTTAGCTAATTTGCGAGACAAAATTTTACTTTAAATCTCAAAAAAGTTTATTCTAATAATTTTAGTGTCACAATGTGTTATTAATTGTAATTTTCTAGATTATTGCACAATATTTACAAAATCACTGGCTGTGTTGTTTCATCGTGTGATTAGTTTAATAATGAATGAGCATGACGAAAATTTGATCATGGCCCTAGAGAGGTCTCAGTTAGAACTGCATGAAACCACCTCAGGCAATAACAACGAAAGCCCAAGACTTTCTCCAGTACAAATACAACAAGAATATTTCGAAAACCTACCAGAGTGTGATTGGGTGAAGTGAGTTTAAATTATTATTCTCATTTTATTTCAGTATTCAAATTGTTTCATTATAAATAATTTATTTTTCCTATCTAAACCAGAGTTGTCTATATAATATAATCAATCAATAAAATTCATTTAACATATAATATATTAGTTGTTAAATAGTTATAAATATTATATGGTTATTTGTTACATATTTAAAATACTTTTTTCTCTTACAGGTATGAATCCAGTAATCGAAAATATTTACTACAGAATGTTGCTTTTGCTTTATTTGGTAGTCCTAGTTCAGAGGGTGACATGTCTATATACAACCTTGAAACTACAAATCTAGAAGGCTATAACTCAAGACAGAAGGAAAGAGTTATGAAAATTTATGAAAAATTATGTGAACAAAGTAAGAAAATTTTAAAATGAAAATATTTTATGAAGTGAGCTCATACTTATAAATTTATCAATTGAGACGTATAATATTATAATCAATAGATTTTAATCACTCAATATAAATAAATGATATCCCTGTTGAAAAACTCCAATAGGATCCCATCAAAAGAGACAAAAGCCACATAAAAACCAATAAATATTTATTGGTTAGTTTTTAAACAAAGATATTACAAATCAAATAATCAAAATGTACCTATTAAATCTGCTTCTCTCCTGTTAATATAATTTATATTATTAAGCATATTTTTTTTATCTCCCATAGGTAAATATGCTCAAAATGATACTGATATTTTTATGTCAGTACTACTTATTGTATGTGCAAAACCAAAGCCTGTTAAGTTTTATCAGATAGAACCATCAAACTATTGGGTGGACTTACATCAAAGGAATGATATTGACATTTGGTACACAGCCATCTTCGTTGTTAGGAAATGTATACCTACAACTGTAGGGGGTAAGAATATAACTAAATATTATTTAAAACTAGCAGCTCACCCTAAATTCGCTCAGGTTTGCCTCTAGAAAAACAAAAACAAATTATCCCGCGGCATCCATACATTTTCCCGGGATGAAAAGTAACCATATGAAAAGATATGTGCTATTATAAACTATAATCTATCTCTGTGCCAAATTTCATCCAGATCTATTCAGCCATTCTGGTAAGATAGAGTAAGTAATATCTATCCAAAAATCTAAACTTTAACATTTATAATATTAGTAAGATTTACAGAGCTGTTAGTGTGAAAAAGTAAAAAGAACATACTCTTGAACTTGCACACAAACTTTCTGATCAATAGTTTTATATATTCTACTTGCAAACTCATGTTAATTTTTATATTATTTGATTTTGATTTTTAGCTAAGCCTTGTAGGGTTTTCATAGATGAAGATGCAAGAGTCTATCATGACTGGCAATCATATTTAACAAAGAACATGCTACCAAAATGTGTAATCATTGCACCAGAAAATGGTGAATATCAAGGAGTCATAGTTGAGGTGAGAATTTAAAAAAAATATAATTTAATAGTATATTTATTGTATTTATCTGCCTTGGTCTAGTGGCTATCATGTACAGCTGCAAATCTGGAGGCCCTGGGTTTGAGTCCTGGGGTAGGCCAGGTTTAGTTATTGAATCTTTGTGTTAAGAAAGTCTTAACTGCCCAGAGTTAGGTAGTTGGTGGTGCATAACCACCTTCATCAAAGAGCATGTAAAGCCTGTGGTCCTGCACCTTATCTCGTACTGGTTTGTTGAATTACCATGCCACTGAATTATGAGAGTGAAAAGGAATACAGTGCAACTAATGCCCTAAAATATATCTTGCGCATTTGACTAGTCTCGGCTGGATTGGTCGCTTTGGTCGCAATTGATTAAGAGGATAGAATCATCCTTATTATTATATAATAAATATATTAAATATTAAAGTAAAATAATAAAGTAATTTGAATATTATTCTAATATAATATTTTGTCCTTCCTTATATATATATATATATATATATATAAGGAAGGACAAAAATATATATATATATATATATATATATATATATATATATATATATATATATATATATCATCAGTTTTTAGAATGCTTTTAATTTCACATCACTTTAGAATAACTGGAGGATTTTAATGAATTTTTTATTAATTTATTTTTTTAAAACGGTAGTTTTATCTTACAATAATATAGTTGAAGCCCCTCATTCTTCATAATAGTAATGCAGGTCCCACCCAGTGGTCTCTAACTTATCTTTTATCTATCGTGATATCTTTTCAGGGACAAGACTCGTGTCTTGTGAAGTTAACGGTGACTCCTTCACCTTCACTGGGTATCAAGGCCAGAGTACTAAGTTCAGTTGATACAGCTAGTACAGTGGCCTCACTGGGTGCTGTGGGAGTTCTTGGAGTAGCCGCATTCACCCCAGTGGGACCTGCTCTTTTGATTGGAGCTACTGTGGCCACTGTGGCCACTGGCATATATGGTCTCGTTAGGTCATCCCTACACTTACATGATAGAAAAGTGCATGAACAGGTTAGTCATATATCTTTAGTTGTACATAGATTTAGGTGATTGAAAAAGAATATAATGGTTTTAAAAATTATCCTTATTTATAACTTCTTATTTTTCTTCCTTTTTTTTTAAATAAAACTATCTTTTCGAATTTTTTCGCGGATTTACCTTTGATTTCTGGTTCCCGACGTTTCGAATGCTTTACAGCAATCATGGTCACGGGAGACTCAAACATCAAAATAAATCCGCGAAAAAATCCGAAAAGTTAGTTTTATTTAAAATGCCAAATATTCGCGTAAATCTAAGAAAGTATCATGTTTTTTTTTATCATATTGAAGAAATTATTTTTAAGAAAATATAATAATATATAAAATATATTACTATTGTAGTTTTCTTAGAGAAGCTGACTTTCCAAAATCGATACTGCTAGTAGAAAGCTAAAAAATATATATGGCGAATTCTGCTCATGACTTAGATTTTTTTTTGGAAGTCGTACTAAATACAGCAAAACTGAGTAATTTGACTGTATTTTTTATTAATTCTCGTTTCGTGATATCTACATCAATTATAAATCGATTTTCATAATTTCTTTAATATAAGAAATGGTCCCAAAAATTTTTAATAAAAAAAGGAATAATATTTTAAGGGATTTTCTTTTCCTGTTAACAATAATGACTGTAGACACTAAAATGTCATCTTGTTTAAGCTATAAAGAAATTAGCGTTTCTATTTTATACATTTTTACAGTCCATCAGTCCGTCTGATGCTGAGGCCCGCGGGAGCTGGTTGAACATTGCGGCTTCAAGCGTCGGTCTGACCGCTGGAGCCGCCAGCACGCTGCTGGCCAAGTCTGCTGCAGCCGGCACAAATGTCAGTAAAGTGAGTAAAGACTTCACTGGACATGACAGTCATGATCATCATTCTCATCACCCTGCCCATTTCCCAATCACTTGGGGTTGGCTCAGTACATCTTCCGTACTGGTGATAGGATTTGACAAAAGTTATACAATCGGTCGCTCGCCTGACATCAACCCTCCTTCATCATGCGGTCATGCAGGGGTAATCGGCAACGAATGTGCCGATAAGCTTGCTAGAGAAGGAGCTCTTGGCATGCAGCAGGGTCCCGAGCCCTTCTGCGGAATACCCAAGAGCTTAGCTCAAAGAACCTTAATGATAGCATGTCTTAAGACTGCAAACAAGGACTGGAATGAATCAAACGGAATGATTCACTCCAGGTCACTAATTAAAGCCTATGACAAAAGGTTTAACAACCTTATGCTAGCGCTTAACAGAAAAACCTTACGAATACTGGTAAGGACTTTCACCAGACACTGCTGCTTAAATAAGCACATGTTCAACCTAGGGCTGAGCGAAACGCGAACCTGTAGAGTATGCATGGAGGCAGACGAAACGCCACTTCATCTTCTATGGGAATGTGGACCGCTCATGCACAAGCGTAGCATTCATCTAGGAAAACAATTTCTAGGCCTAGATGAACTAAAAGAGTGCAACCCTAAGAAAATCCTTCAGTTTTTAACAGCTGCAGGGTTTAATGGTTCACTCTAGCATAAAATGTGGCGATCACAATAGACCAGAGATGGTCGCAGTGATATAATACAGCCGCAAAAATGAAATTAAAAAAAAAAAAAAAAAAAACCCTCCTTGGGAATTCTGGGGTTCATGGTCATGACTGTCAATTTTAGTGGTTCTAGTCTTTGATGAAAATTGTACGTCGTATATACACATAGTACTTAGACACAAGCACATGTTATTTCCTCAGAGAGATGAGTGGTGTGATTCTGCTATCTCTTACATGCGAGTGCACTTTCTGAGTGTACCTTTGGAGATAGACATATGCAATTGTGGACTTTTCTGTAGACCGCTTTAAGATCTACAATTTTCTAGTACATTGTTTTCATTAATTTCTTAAAATTTAGCCAGTGATAGCCATGCAAATTTCTAAGGACGACTTGATAGAACTAATAATTGCTTATTTCCCATGAGAATGAATCACTACACAAAATTTAGTTAAAATCCGTTCAGTACTTTTTGTGTGAAATGCACACAGTTATACAGACAGACACAAATTTTATTAACTAATGTTTTGGATCTATATTCTACAGGTTCAATATAACATAACAGTCATTATTGTTAAAAAATATGTACAGAATTTGCTTTGTTACTATTTTATTATATGAATATAATAAAATATTATATTCATGTAATAAAGATTGTCAGGTTAGGATGATTCAAAATGTGATTAATTAAATATGAATTTTGAATATATTAATACTCCTTTGAATGTGCATGGATATTATGTTTTATTATTTTTAAATAAAAAAATAATTAAATCATGTGTCTGAATATTGATTTGTTATTTCAGACAGGACAGGCTCTAGCGGCGTCTGTAGAAATCCTTCGTCGTGCGAACTTAGTGACCGGTGGTGCGGGAGTACTTAATAGTTTGGTACATATAATACTGAAGGTTAGTATTGTATTATATTATTTACGTACATTATAGGTACGTTTTATTTTCTTTAAACGGAAACCTGATTCTTTTTCTAAAATAAAAGTAGCCTAAGTTACTCCTTATAACATCTGTTATCTGCCAGTGAAAGTCCCGTCAAAATCGGTCTAACCGTTACGAAGATTAGCCGGAACAAACAAACAGATAAAAAATAAAAAAATGTGTTTTTCTTATATAATTCCATACGCATTTAGTAAAAACCTGTTATTTTGACATTACAAATAGACACTTCAATTTTATTTATCTGTTTGGATGAGTATTACTGACTCTTCACCCTGATTGCAAGTAGCTTGAATACATTATTGCATACATATTTATATTGAATACATACATACATTTATTTAATTTACCAGATGTATTTGTTATATTCAGACTAATAAGTGTCAAATTCTGTCATAAACTCGTGCGCCTCTTATATTGCACTGTGATAATTTTATGAACCAAATTACACGGCAACAGGATAAAGGATTAAAAAAAACATAAGTTACAACACACAAACATTTATTTTTTATATATAGATATTATAATAATTTATGTCTATTTATGTTATCGTTTAAATTCAGAAGGGCTTGATCAGTAAGCTATTTCCAATTCAATATTTTTTTTTACAAAATAATGGTTCTTGCTAAGCTTGAATCCGAATGTTGACACTGTGTTTATTGTCAACTTTTTATTTTTGAAACTATAGTGAAGTCTTATTAATATCTATTATTATAATTTTAAGAGTTTGTGAAGATGTTGAAATGTTTTTTACTCAGTCAGCCTTAACTTTGAAGAAATTGGGAATATACTCGACATACATGATACATTTTAGCATTCCATTTTAAATGTTATCTTGACAATATCTTAGTTCTTAATTTGTTAAAAGATGGCGCTGCCAAATAACGATGAAACATTAATATTACAAAGCTTTTTACCCAGGTGATTTTACAGCTAGAAACTAGTTATATTTCCATTGTTTACATTTTGTTATATGTTTTTAGTATCGCAAGCATGGTGAGAAGCCTACAACGCTAGAGCTCTTCCAGTTCTCCGCAGCCACACTGTTCTTCTGCCAGGCAGCATTTTCGAACAGAACTGCCCAACAGATAATCGAAGACGCCCAAGCTAGTACAATCAATGAGTACAGATCTACATTAAGAAGTAACAAGCATCGGTGACTTTTTTTTTTTAACATTTTTTTTTAAGAAATCTCTCAAAAGTAATTTTAATTGACATAATATGGCTACTTTAAGTGTTCCGCGCCGTTTTTTGTGATTTTACAATGAAGCACGGATGACACAACACTGTACTAGTAGTACAGTTACCCCATCCCCTACAAAGAAATTAAATTACCCTAATTCGGGCTATTTTGTTTGCTGAAATCGGCGATAGATGGCGTTGATCTGCAAATTGCTGGACTATTTTATTTTCTTTCATTTCATTCATCCTTTGAAAGAGAAAAAGAACTCATAAAATGTTAACCGAGCACCATATATGAATGCACAATACAAAATGATTATTAATGGCATTAATGGCTGATTTTTTAATTACCTGTAAAGTTACGGAGATTTTATTTTAGAAGGCTTTATTTATTTTACACTATGTATTTTCTTTTGTTTATAGATTTTTTAAAACCAGAATATACTTTTTTGGATTACCTTTTAGTTTTGCATAAACAATTATAGCAAATATTACATACATATAACACCATCTATTATTATATATATTGACAGTTATTCCAACTAAGTATTCTTTGTTTCTGTTATCACCCTGTGAATACACTAACTATTGCATAGGAACAAGTCAACGTATCTAGATAAATGAACATTGAGCTACCCCATCAAACATCTTAATACAAAAAACGACAAAACATTTGCGTAATGCGTAACAAATGCGTAAAGCATTTATAACATTATTTATATTTATAATATGTATGTATTTAAAGTTATACATGTGTAGTGTATCGACTATCTGGTAACCATAACACAAGCCTCGTAGCTTACCATGAAACTATTTGGTGGTGTTTAATGTCCCAGCATTTATTTATTATTTATTTAATACTAAAACAATAAATTCCTTGTTACAGTAAAATATTCGACAAAATGGGCGCCGAAACACGAAGAATACAAGGCACAGTGCTCGGTAACACTGAAGTTATCAAAGGTATAAAAAATATCGCGAACAAAGACCAATTCTTCGCAGATGCACTCAAATTAAACAAGGATTTGAATCAGCACAAACTTAGAATATCCATGACATCTGATGGTCGGGTGAATTTGAATGCAATGCATAAGTTTGACCCATCAGAACTTTATGGTATGGGAACAGAGGCGAGGACTCAACTGTTCACATCAATTGGTCCAGCGAACCAGACAACTCCAAATGCCCCTACACGTGTATTACCCACTAATGCAGTCGCTAGTTATAATATGGATCAAGAAGAAAATAGTATTTTGGTTGGTATTCACCCCGGAGAAGTGATACGTATAGGCACTTTGCTACTAAGGGTTAGTGCTTCTGGCGCTGAAAACATTGCTCTAATGCTCGAAAATGTCAGTCAAGAGGTTTACGGTAATTTGATGACGTTAGCGTTCAATGTTCTAAGCAAACTATTGCCAGAAGATATAGCGAAACTACGATTGCTCAGTCCAGAGGCAGATCTTGTCGAACAAATTGTAAGTTTCATATTTAATTATTTAAGGCATAACAGACCGCTAGGTGAATGTCGTGACGAGGATAACGGTATTATAGTGGTTCTAAAACAGTTCTTCCAAGATGGACGAATCAGACAAGAGACCATTTTGGAGATGAAAAATCATTTTCTCTACTGGGTGGACGATGAACTGGAAAAAAGGAGTCGAATGTATCCGAATAAGAAAAGTGTTATTTGTGATACATGTGAAGGGGTTAGGTATGTTTAGATTTGCATATTGTTCACAATATTTTTGGCTGAGTTCAAAAGGAGGAGTATTTACATAATTCGAGTTAAGATTTTTTTTTATTATGTTTTTGCCTACCATAAATAAACATTCATGAATATTTTTAATGAAAAAGTTTTACCATAAAGCTATTATATAAATTTGAAGAAAAAAAAGATTCCTTTATGGGTGATATGATTACTTAAGTAATTTTGTAGACGTTGTTCCTTAGATTTATTTTTTTATTATGTTTTCGTCTCTCTTAAACAAACATTCATAAATCTTTTTTTGTAATGAAAAAGTTTTACCATAAAGGTAGTGTATAAATTTGAAGAAAAAAAAAGATTCCTTTATGGGTAATATGATTACTTAAGTAATTTTGTAGTCAGTGTTCCATTTTAATTATATAGAAAATTTAATCACTCTAAGGCTTTAAACTTTTTTTTTATATATGGAAAATATATTTATATAGATGATTAGTCTTAGTGAAATTAATACCGACCAAAAATTAGCCAGAAAGCAATGTAAGACCGTATCTTTCCTTACATCTTATCAATTAATAATATTATTGCACACAACGAGGTCAAGCTATTTTGTATTAGTCATGGGTAAATACAAGTAGATTATCTGCTTACGTTTTTTTACAATTAATATGAAGAGGATTTGTACATGGCCAAAATGGATGTTATCTTCATAGTATGTATTAGATAAAATAAATGGAATCAAGTATGTGATATATATTTTATCCTATATATTTTACAGATATATAATTCAAATTATCAAAAACATATCAAAAATGTAATTTTATATATTCCTATATAAAGTATTATATTGATCTTTCTAGTACTTATAAATTAGTGAAAAAAATTATTTAGTTTTTACTAAAGAGGCTGAAAATTGAGGCAAAAAATAAACTGTAATTATATATGAAAGTAATAGGCTCTCCGCTATTTGACAGTTATATTTATTGCCATTTGCATAGGTTAAGGGTTTTTGGAGTGATATACATATATTAAAATAAAAAAATATTTTATTAAATATACAAAAAAACCATAAAACTTAATTTATTTTGGTGACCTGTTTAACTATTTGTTAAAGAAGTACTTATAAGATTAAAAAAAAATAATATTTGTGGATTCAATAAACAACACTAAATAATTTAGTTTCGGTTTCCAGAAACCAGTAATAGTAGTGCCTCCGTAAAGACACCCAAAAATGGCATTAATTATTAATGTTACACAACAATTTAAAATTGATGAAAATTATCGTAAAATAAAAAAAATAAGTAACAAGTATACATTTATATAATTGGACTAAAAGTTCAGCCTTTTTATTAAAATTTTAATTTTAGAACTTTTCAATGAATCATATTATCTATTTATATAAAAATAGGAATTATATAAACATTGCTTATAGAAGCCAAAAAATTAAAAATAATATATTAATTTTAAAAGCAATGCAATGTCTAGCTAAAATTAAGAGCACTGTGATAATTTAGAATCAACTTATGAATGTATTTATTATAAGGTATTACAAATAATGTAATGTGCCTTGCCTTGAAACTCGCACCTGTTATTCCATTTATATTGGTTTTAAGAATTTTTTTCCTATCAAATGTACCTATATGTACTTTCAAATAAAGTATTATTTAGAATTGAAGTGTTTTTTATTTATTTATTTATTTTATTATAAATCCAGCGATAAAGATTGGGAAATCCGTGTCGTTATAAACTTTCCTATCTAAATTCGAATAATTTAGATAAATATCTAGAGATTTAACAAAAAACCCACAGTAATAAATTTTTGAGAATCGTCAAATCGATATCTTATCCCTGCCACCCCTGTTAGCTACCACAATCGAGAATTTTCGTATAGGAAATTGTTGGTCGTTGTATCGAAACGAAGCTATTCACGAAGATTCTAGCTTGATAGTAATTATTTTTACATCAGGGATCTGCAGGGTCGGATTTAGGGGAGGGCAGCCGGGGCTGCAGCCCCGGGGCCTCCATAAGAGAGGGGCCCCCACAAAAGAGATTAAAAAAAAAACAAATTCTGACTGGTCGACAACTTTCTCGTTTTTTTTAACAAATATGACTGATTACATATAATTGTTCTTAAATATTAAAAACAATTTATCCATATTCGTTCACCGCAGTTCATCGCAGTCGGGTAAAAAGAAGTAAAATGATTAGGCGGTTATGATTAATTATTATCATACGTTTTTATTGGTTTCGCGTGAGTTTATTTATTTTATAATTTTTAGGTCTTCAATATTATTATCAGTATTCAATATATTACATGTTAAAACAAGTGAATAAGCTTGATTTATATGCTGTTGTTGATATTATATAATATAGATGTTTGCTTTTTTACCCGACTGCGGCGAAACAGGGTTATTAGTTTAACCTGGATGTATGTTCCTTCGTAATCACTAAATGGCTTAACCGATTCTGATGATTCATACGTAATTCCATTCCTATTGATAATGCGAGTGTCATAGACTATATAGTTATTATTAAAAGTCAAAATGGCGGATCCTAGGTGCCAATTTCTGTATCTTGAAAAAAAAATCGTCCGAATAAATCGAGTAGGGTATCAAAATTCAAGTTATTAAGAGGCGATTACAGAAATATTTACAACCTATATGTTCAAAAGTAATTTAGGATAAGAAATTGTTAAATAAAACTAAAAATGTCTAACTCTCCTAAAAAGTAGAGAACTAATTGACGAAGGAATATAATATTATGCAGTCGGAGACATACATGTACTATGTACCTACATGTTTTAGAATAGCTGCGTTTAGGTCGCTTTTTATGCAGTCGGTTTTTTTATTTTTGTAAATAAAATTTTCTGGAGTGGTTGTGTGTATTGTCCATCAAAAATCTGTGTAGTTTTAGTAAAACAGTACTTATCCACATTTCAAAATTATTTGTGTCTATTCCAATATAAAAAATAGCTCTCCGGTTTCATCTAATCAATTGATGGAACTAAAACATAGTTTTAAATTATTTATTGATCAACTACCTATATCAGTATAATATTTTATTCTATTAAAATAATGTATATTCTTTTACCTAAAATGTAACTTTATCATATATTATTTATGCTTACATTAAGTCTATAATTTATATGATTATTTTATTTGTATGGGTAATTTAAGATTTCTATCCATAATAAAAAATCATTAACGTTCAGCGAAATCATCAACTATTTTACGTCGAAAAAAAGTCGCTATATTCCATTCATTAACGCTGTAATTTAATTTGGAATAATTCTTGTATTTGACTATATCTACATATGTTTATTGAAATAAATTAATTTGTTTTAAAAAAGTGTTCATTTTATTCGGAAAATAATTAGGGGCCTCCACTTCTTTGTTGCCCCGGGGCCTCCACACCCCTAAATCCTGCCCTGGGGTTCTGTACTAAAACTTTTGGGCGTAGGACCGGGATAACGTACCACGCAAGTTGTAGGACAACGTGTTACGTGGCTTTTAAATTATATAAATATTAACTAAGCAGCAGTAAAAAAATCAGGTGGTTAGTGATCATTTTTGATGACCTCATTATCGAAACATGTTGGAAGGGTTCTTTGATCAAACCATAATACATTTTGTAGGACAAATATTTTTTTGAATAATGTTAATAAATATCTTTAGATTTAATGAAAAACCCCACAGTTAGTAATAAATTTTTGAGAATCGTCAAATCGACATATTTTATCCCTGTTACTCCTGTTAGCTACCACAATCGGAAATTTTTGTAAGAGAAAAAGTTGGGCGTCTCATCAAAATGAAGGTACTCACGGAAAATTAGCTTGATACTAATCAATTTAAAAATAGACCAGGGATCCTGGACTATAAGTTTAAATAAGTTTTATTTAAAAATAAGCAAACGTAGTATTAAAAATATTTATTATTTATATACAATGTTATATACTAGATCAAAAGAAAACAATTAGGCATTGCTTTGGATCCATGAAGTGTAGCGACTAACACGAGCATTAACACCAGGGTATTCGCGTTCAGCACATCTTTCTCCCCAGGAGCAAACACCGACGATAACTGAGCCGTGAAGAAGAGGACCACCAGAGTCTCCTTGGCACTGATCACGTCCACCAACGTCGAGCCAGCCAGAGCACAACATGTTATCAGTGACAGGGCGAATTCGAGCATAGCGGTTCCTGCAGATGTCTTGGTTCACGGTCCATACTTGTACGTGGCGAAGTTGCTCTGATTGACTGCCTTGATACTAAATAAAAATTAAAATTTTTAAATGCTCCATAATTAAAAATAATGCCATATTGTTCGATAAATCCTGATATCTTTGTATTTTGAATATTTTATTTTTTCATGAATAAACTACCAAACAATATTTAACACAATAAGGATATATAATGTATATGTTTATTTACCTGCGTACGTCCCCAACCGATAGCCCACACAACCTGGTTGTCACGAAGATCGTAAATATGATCAGCGATACGTCCAGGTTGGACATTGTTATTGTATATGAAAGCGGAAGTCACTTGAAGAATAGCAATGTCATTGTCGAAGGTTCGGGCGTTATCGTTGTATTGTGGATGATTAATGAGTCTGCTGGTCAGGTGAACGACACCACCGCTATGAGCGTTGGTAGAACCAACACGTGCTCGCCATTGGACAGGTCTATCTCCACTAAAATGTATAAAAAATGTTATTTGTTTAGGTTAAGAAATCAACGCACTAAATCAGCAGTTTAGCTCAATAATTCAAGTGGAAATCTTTTACTAGAAAAATCTTTATTTGGGCATAAAATAATGCACGCGCTAAGTTCATTGATATGAAATATAACTTCATTAAAACTTATGCTTTAGTTAATTTCACACAATAAAAAGAGTTTTTAGGCTATTTTTTTTTTTTATAAAAACAACTATAGTTTGAATAAATATATAATTGAGATAAATCAATGACTTTAAATTTCATTTGTAAATTAGGTACTTACGCAAAGCAGTGAGCGGCTGAGAGAATTGATCTGTTGTTAATAATCGCACCCCCACAATTTTGACTGAAAGTTCCAGTACCAATTCGAGAGAATAATAAGGCAGCAGCGTATGGGTAACGGTCAATGGAGGTTATGGATCCTCCGACAATCCTTTGCGGATTCGATGGTGCGGCTGTAAAAAAAAATATTTTTTTACTAAAGTACGTTATTACTTTGAAGAAATCTTAATTTTAGAAAACTAGAATAGTAAAAATCATTATTAATTAATTATTTAAAAAATTCTACATACCTATTGCCACTGCCAGGCAAAGAGACAGCAAAATAATCACCCTCATTTTTTTGACTTCAATAGTAATAACTAATGTTTGCACTATACCTTTATATACTTTATTTTCATTAGTTTTATCTAATAGTTTACTGATAATATATTTAATTATCTAATTAATCCAAGATAATACGTTTTCTATTTAACAAATACGAGTACCTACAAAATGATGTACATCCTGACTCCTGAGTGAAGTTATAATGGCAAGAGTCTAGAGTTCAGACTATTACTCCATTACTTCCAGAAAGATTTTTATCATTAGTATATACGCCCTGGCTAAATCCTTTAGACCTATCAGCCTCACCTCGTTCTTCCTAAAGATGTTGGAGAGTCTAAGGAGTAGAGAGATTAAAATCCAAATATCCCTCCAACACCCATTACATCCTAACTAACACGTCTATGCGCAGGCAAATTAACGGAATCGGCACTCCACAGCGTAGTATCTCGCATTGGTAGTTCGCTTAATCAAAAACAACCAATCAACACACAGACGTAGAAGGAGCCTTCGATAAAACGAACTCCACCAGTATAAGCAGAGCTCTGCATACAGGTGGTGTATTAAATCCAACACTCATAGAATGGATAAACAACATGCTAAAACAACGAGCTATACTGATTACCGTTAACACTTCGACGCGTGTTACGCGTTAATTCGCCGAAAATAACTATGTGGCTATACACTGCTGTAATAAGAATAATGCTAACCTACGAGGCCCTGGTTTGGTGGACCAGTACGAAACTCTGAACTGCAATCACCAAACTTTCAAAGGCTGGCACTGTCTGCTACCAGTCGTTGCATGAAAACGACCCCCACCGGAGCTATAGAGATAGCGCTCCAAACAACACCCCTAGACCTATATATACAGCACGAAGCGACTATGGCTGCCATAAGGCTGATGCACGTAGGTCTATAGGGGAAAAAATTACAACAGTCCATACACATCCATTCTGGACAGAACAATAAAGCAACTACCACTTATTGTCGCCCCGTGTGCGGAACATATAACAAACACATCTTTAACAAAAAATACAATTTAAATATGATCGAAGAGAGAATAGACCACTCAGCAGCGAAAAAGCTACGAATCTATACTTATAGCTCCAAAACACAAAGTGGCTCTGGAGCTGGGATATTCTCTCTCGACCTAAACGTAAATATACACATACCATTAGGCATACACAGTTCGATGTTTCAATGTGAATGTGTAACCATAACGGAAGCCGCAAGAACCGTGCACAGGCGAGAGGTAAACAATTACAATATAAAAATCCTCTCCGACAGAGCGGCCGTTCTGCAGGCGTTGGTAAATAAACAAACCAACAACAAACTAATAATTGAGTATCACCATGCCCTTGATATAATAGCATCGATCAATCATGTTACCATTCAGTGGATCAAGGGACACAGCGGCTCACTTAACAACAATGCACCTGATGAACTTGCTAAGAGGGCCTCAAAATTAGAAGTAACTGGCCCATACCCATTTCTTCCCAGGTGTATTGCGACAATAGATTTCCCATCATTAAAAAAAAGCCTTACTCCCGACAGCTTCGTGTTCTGAAATAATCGAGTTTGATTCGATATTGTTAAGATTGATACTCTTGAAGGGCAGGGCTCTGGGAGGTGCCCACCTCGGTGAGCGGTGTTATTTCTGATACTTCTCTGATAGCATAGTAAACCATAGGAGCAACCCCATGGTTGTTGTGGTTTGCTTTAGCAGGCCAGCCATCGAGGCGTCGTGATTGAGTGCGTAAGCGATCCTGCGACACGACGTCTCATTAGGACGGGGAAGGCACCATTGGGTTTTAGTGGGTAGTACTGGCCGGTGAGTCCCACATAACCACCTGTATGCATTGCAGGCGGTATGCATCACCCAATGATAACAAAAAAATAAACCTTACTTAATATATTATTGTTTCCGCTAGGTTACTTATACGATTTTAGTGTTTTCCAGAAACTAGTAAAATTGCCTATTACTGCCTCCATAAAGAGACTCAAAAAGGCATTATTATGCTACACAACAATTTGAAATTGGTGAAAATTACCGTAAAATATTAAAGAAAATAATAATAATAATAAGTTAACGTTTATGTAATTGGAATAAAAATTCAGCCTTTTTATTAAAATTTCAATTTCAGAACTTGTTTAATAAATCATATTATGATCTATTTATATAAAAATAAGGATTTCTTATATCAACATTGCTTATAGAAGCTAAAAAATTATAAATAATAAATTAATTTTAAAAGTAATACAATGTCTAGCTAAAATTAAGAGCACTGTGATATTTTAGAATCAACTTATGAATGTATTTATTATAAGGTATTACAAATAATATAATGTGCCTTGAAACTCGCACCTGTTATTCCATTTAGCTATATTGGTTTTAAGAAAATTTTTCCTATCAAATTTATATGTACTTTCAAATAAAGTATTATTTAAAACTGACATGTTTTTTATTTATTTATTGTATTATAAATCCTTTATACCGATACAGATTGGGAAAGCTGTCTGGTATGTAGTAAGATTTTTTTATTAAATAAAATTGATTTGAAATGAAAAGATTTACAGTTACTTTAGAATTTACATAAATTAAAAAAAAAGTGGAGTTATTTTTATACCTATACAGATTAATTAAAAAAATAAATAATATAAAAACCGACTGCGATAAAAGAGAACTGAAAAGAAGGAAACGAGTTAACGAAGTAAAATAGTATTATGCACTCGGAGACATACATACATACATACTCGTAGCTACAGTCGCTGCAAGGATAAAACATGTTAATTTTATATATTTTTTCATTTACAGCTTTTTAGTTCTGGTCAATTATATATATACTTATATTATGATTAAATATATAAATTGTATTGGCGCTTAGTATCCGCCATTTTGATTTTTAATAATATCCATATACCCTATAACACGTTATCAAGACTAATCTAATGACGTGATGAATTCAGGTGGGTTTCTGATTAATCTATCTGGTTTACAAATTATGTTACAGAGTTTTAAAACTTGAATCTATGCCCCAAGAAATACGTTTTGCGTTACTGATTTTTGTGGTTAAATGCGACTACCGATGAAAATATGTGTCACGAGTAAATAGTAATCGAAAAGAACAATGGCAGGTCTCTATACAACGTTTTACCTGATATCAATTTGAAGCGTCTTGAAATGAAAAAATGCTAAAACGATAGGGATTAAATAACACAAACTTATCCAGAAAGATTTTTTTTATTAGAAAGTCACAAAAAAACTATTAGCATTTTTATTTTATGATTTGCGGTTATAAACCTACCTAGCAATGACAGCTATCACTGATTATTGTACCGATTAAAAATTAAATAGGTATTATAAACTAGCGACTCACCCTCGCTTCGCTCGGGTTCGTCCCTAGGTACGTTTTACTGCTGAACTGAGCTGAACGTTGATAAGTCAGTCAGTGAGTCGCGAGTAGTGAATAAAAATAGTAATTGCGAACAGTGCCGGATTTACCTATGACGGGGCCCCAAGCAATTTCAGGTTTTTGGGGCCCTCATTCTGACATTACCCCCCCCCCCCCCCCCGAATATTTCAAAATAATAAATAACCAGTTAATTTTGCAAAATCAATATATTATTCAGTTTACTTATAATTTACTAACTAAATTACAACTTTTTCCTACTTTTCTCAGTCGCAAATTGATGAATGACATCATCAAAGTCAAGTTTTTGAAGCTTGTCTTTTTCGATAAACAGTAAGCCTAAATCACTCGCTTTTTCTTGGCACATCGGCGAGCGTAAATAATTTTTGACGCGTTCCAATGCGCTGAACGATCTCTCCCCTGTACTATTAGTTATCGGTAGTGTAAGGAATAGCCTGATGAGGCATTCAACATTTGGAAACGCTGAAAACAATTCATCTTTGAAAATGATTTGGTATAATTCAACGAATGTTTTACGCTCGTCTCCGTATACCTGTTTCACATAGATGTGAAAATTTTGAATTTCGGGCACAATGTTAACGTTAACGTCTTTTGGATAGTCTTTTACCAGCCTTTCCAAACTTTCTGTAATTTCCTCCTTCGACGCATTTAAATTGACAAGAAAAGAGAATTTAGCCGCGATATCAGTATATGCCGTTGCACGTTGTCGCAAGTTTGTTGTCAAAGAATCAATCAATCAAAATCGATATTATTTACCATATCGATGGATTGGATTGTTTTATTTTGGATTTTTTATTTTGTATTTTGTATTTTTTTTCAAATTTGCGAATATGTTTTCAAAATTTTGCAAATTTTGGGGCCCCTGTCCAAGCGGGGCCCCAAGCAATTGCTTCCTTTGCTTCCCGGTAAATCCGCCACTGATTGCGAATGTACCTTAGGTGATAGACATATAATATTGCGAACTTGCCGTAGAACTTTTTAAGACCTACAATTTTCTAGTACATTGTTTAGATGTATCTCTTAAGGTTCAGCCAGCGTTAGGCATATAAATTTCTAAGGACGACTCCAAAAAACTAGTTATTGCGATTTCCCGTGGGAAAGAAAGATTTTTTTGAAATAAAAGGTATCCTAAATGTTGACCCGGGTAATAAGTTATCACTTCACCAAATTTTGTTGTAATCGGTTCATTACTTTTTGCGTGAAACGCGCACACACAAACAGACATACAGACAAACAGACAAAATTTTTAATAACTATTGTTTTGGGGTCTATATCGTATACATAATACGTTACAGTCATTGTTTTTAAAAAATATTTCATGTACAGATTTCGCTAAGTTACTGCTTTATTATAGTATTATAGTATACTAGCATTGCCCGCGGCTCCGCCCGCGTTCAGATGATCAAAGACCAAATTCTTAGGTTTGACATTTTAGTATACTCTTACATATACCTATTCCATTTTGCACCGTATGATTGGTAAATAATGGTAGTGATTGATAATGCCACAAAGGTTCCTCCGTTCATTTCATATTCGATTTAGTAGTATTGCACTTTTTGTTTTAGCAATAACATTTATGAACATAAAACAAACAAAACAGAAGTATAGACATATTATGTCTATACTTCTGTTTTGTTTGTTTGTTTAGTTTTGGGCGATAAACTCTCAAACTACGGAATCAATTTTAATCATGTTATAACCCCCGACGCAAAAAGAGGGGTGTTATAAGTTTGACATCGATGTCTGTCTGTATGTATGTGTGTATCTGTCTGTGGCATCGTAGCTCTCAAACGGATGGACCGATTTCGATGCGGTTTTCTTCATTTAAAAGCCAGTTTCCTTGCGGTGGTTCTTAGCTATGTTTGGTTAATAACGGTCCAGCAGTGTAAGAGTATCAGCTCTTTTCCAAAATGATGTAAGGCATTTTGGCGTATGTTTACTCAAGTGCTTCACGCATGCCAGTGTAATCGTTAAATTACAATTAATAGATAACTTCGACCTGATGCTGCAACCAGAACGGTCTCCAGAGAATCCAACTCTTCGAAAACTCACAGCAGACATATCGTATTTTTGGGTTCAATAGATTAGTTTCAATGAGTAGGTACCTTGCAGGTTATGATCTTGCAATACGGTCACGTTGACCTGGTGCTGCAACCAGGATGATGGTCTCCAGAGAACTGCATTCTACATTAAGCAAATAATTTTTATTATTTCATATGGCACGGCTAATATGATTAAAGTCGTAAGCGTTTTATTGTGTCCTTTAAGTCTTTACCTTTCAAGAAATGGTGACAAAAAAAACTGAAAAATTTGAGGTATAACAGTTCCTAAATTACTTTTTCATAGTTTTTCAGATATGGAATATTTTTAGTTACCCGCTTTATCAGTTTAACAACCATAAACTTGTTTCCCATAAAATATTATAAAATTAAATGAATCGAACGTATTTTACGGTGGACAAAATGAGTCGATATTGTGGAAACGTAAATATTATTCGTATTTATTTTAGTGTTAACCTTACAAAACACGTAAGTAAGAAAAACAACACAATATTTTGCTATACGAAACCTATAATGCGCGAGTTGGGTTTGCATTTGCCCAATTTTTACATTAAAAGATTAAAAAATATTAACATTATTTACTAAACAATAAAAATTTACAAATATTTTCATTTGAAAATTGGTTCGGCCAACAAAATATTACTAATGTGTTACTAACTTATAAAGCCAAAAATTTTATTTTATTGAAAATTTGAACACAGGCGGAACACGGGTGGAACCGCGGGTAATTTAGTAGTAATTCTAATAAAGTCATAGAAAGGTCATGTCTGTCATTTTTTTTTGGATTAAAACTACGTATTTTAAAAACACATGGCGACATCTATTGTCCAATATCTAAATAACACATAAATAATTTTTTATTCAAATAACTATTTTAATGAATAAAAGCGCTATTAATATTTCCTTTAAGATAAGCGTTTTTTAATAATTTTAACATATTATATAAGTAAGTTACCTTGCTAAAATGTTAATAGTGTCATCGTGCTTTTATTTTAACCAGTTTTTGTATTTTTTTCTCAGAAATGAGATATTTTCCTGCGTTAAAAAGTATCCTTTATGTTGACCCGGATAACCAGCTATCATCATATAAAATTTCATCAAAATCCCTCCAGTAATTTTTCTGTGATGCGGTCACATACAGACAGACAAAAATTCTAAAAACTATAGATTCGGCTTCTATATCGCTATTAATAATGAAAACTTCAATAAGATTTTCCGAAAAATATTGAATTTATGGCTTCGGCTTAGTTACAATTTTATTATATGTATAGTTACGAATTTATAAAGCCAAAAAGTTTGCTTTACTAATAATTTGTACACGGGCGGGGCCGCGAGTAATTTAAAAGTAATTCTAATAAAATCGTAGAAAGGTCATATCTGTACATTCATTTTTTTGGAATTAAAACTACGTACTTTAAAAACACATGGCGACATCTATTGTCGAATATCTAAATAACACATAAAAGAATATTAATTAAAATAACTATTTTAATGGATAAAATAGCACTATTGATGATTTGATTTTCAAGATAAGCTATTTTTAATAGTTTTTACATATTTAGTAAGTTACCTTGTTAAACTGTTTACAGATAGTATCATTGTGGTTTTGTTCCAACCAGTTTTTGTATTTTTTCTCAGAAATGAGATATTTTCCCGCGGTAAAAAGTATCCTATATGTTGACCCGGGTAACCAGCTATCATCATACCAAATTTCATCAAAATCCATCCAGTGGTTTTTCTGTGATGCGGTAACAGACAGACAGACAGACAGACAGACAGACAGACAGACAGACAGACAGACAAAAATTCTAAAAACTATAGATTCGGCCTCTGCATCGATAATAATGTCTATTTCTATAAGATTTTCCAAGAAATATTTAACGTACAGATTCGGCTCAGTTAGAATTTTATAATATGTATAGATATGGCACGGTTAATATAATTAAAGCATTTTATTGTGTCCTTTAAGCCTTTACCTTCCAAGAAATGGTGTCAAAAAAAACTAAAAAAATTGAGGTATAACAGTTCTTAAAATACTTTTTCATAGTTTTTGAGATATGGAATATTTTTAGTTACTCACTTTGTCAGTTTAACAGCCATAAACTTGTTTCCCATAAAATGTTATAAAATAATATGAATTGAACTTATTTTTACGGTTGATAAAATGAGTCGATATTGTGGAAACGTAAATATTATTCGTATTTATTTTAGTGTTAACCTAACAAAATATGTAACTAAGAAAAACAACACAGTATTTTGCTATACGAATACGCGAGTTAAATTTGCATTTGTCCAATTTTTACATTAAAAGATTAAAAAATATTAACATTATTCACTAAACAATAAAAAAATTATAAATACTTTAATTCGAAAATTGTTTCGGCCAACAAAATATTTCTAATTTATAAAGCCAAATGTTTGTTTATTGAAAATTTGAACATGGGCGGGGCCGCGGGTAATTTAGTAATAATTAGGATAGAAAGGTCATATCTGTACATTTTTTTTTTGGATTAAAACTACGTATTTTAAAAACACATGGCGACATCTATTGTCAAATAGTCCTGCGGTAAAAAGTATCCTATATGTTGAGCCGGATAACCTGCTATCACCGTACCAAATTTCATTATCGATCACTCTATATCGCTAATAATGAATATTTCAATAAGATTTTAAGTTAAATATTTAATTTACGGATTCGGCTTAGTTACAATTTTATTATATGTATAGTTACTAATTTATAAAGCCAAAAAGTTTGCTTTACTGAAAATTCGAACACGTGTAATATAGTAGTAATTCTAATAAAATTGTAGAAAGGTCATATCTGTGCATTCATTTTTTGGGAATTAAAACTACGTATTTTAAAAACTCATGGCGACATCTATTGTCAAGTCTAAATAACACATAAGTGTATATTAATTAAAACAACTATTTTAATGGATAAAATAGCGCTATTGATAATTAGATATTCAAGATAAGCTATTTTTATAGTTTTTACCATATTTTGTAAGTTAGCTTGCTAAACTGTTTACAAATATTATCATCGTGGTTTTGTTTCTACCAGTTTTTGTAATTTTTTTCAGAAATGAGATATTTTCTCGCGGTAAAAAGTATCCTATATGTTGACCCGGATAGCCAGCTATCATCATATCAAATTTCATCAAAATCTCTCCGGTGGTTTTTCTGTGATGCGGTAACAGACAGACAGACAGACAGACAGACAGACAGACAGACAGACAGACAGACAGACAGACAAAAATTCTAAAAACTATAGATTCGGCCTCTGCATCGATAATAATGTCTATTTCAATAAGATTTTCCAAAAAATATTTAATGTACAGATTCGGCTTAGTTAGAATTTTATAATATGTATAGATAGATAAAAAAATACATTAGCGTTACATATAAGTTACGTTATTAATTTCTTTATTATAGATAAAACAAGGTTTTACTTTGAGTCCGTTAGGAGAAATCAGTATTAGTCGTAGATATACACTGGCGATCGTCCGAGAGAATGCAGAAGTCGTCGTATGGGGCAGATAATCGGGTCCGTGGGCAAAGCGACAATTAAAACTTAAAATAATCTAGAAAAATGGAACAGTAATAGCAAAATCAAACGTAGTAGTCAAAGGCATATATAAAATCATGGATGACAAATAAAATATAAAATCTAAATAATGTCATTGATGAAATAAAATTGAATAAAGCTAATTGTCATCTGTTGTGTTGCCATTACTATTATTTTAATTACTGTACTAACTGTAATAGCATTCTCAATATTACAGCTTAACATATAACGTGTCCATTACATAGAAAGCTGTAAGATTAATGAACATAACATTCTTCATTATTTAATTATGTACATAACACTTTAATAAAAATATTTTAAAATAAATACGGCATTTTATTTTCTTCTGTGACAACAGTTTTTACATCATCTTTTACGAATGGCGAAGCCGGAAGTACATAATAACAATCAATTTGTAGCTTATTATGTAAACACTAGCACTGCCCGCGGCTCCGCCCGCGTTCAGATGATCAAAAACCATATTCTTAGGTTTTACACATTAGTAGGGGAAGGTGGGGCAGCTTCATACAGTTTTTATATTTCGTCTTATAGAATGTTCTCGCATATCAATATCTATATCGATTCATCAAAAATCAATAGTCTTACTATCTGACTTTATATCAAAAACGTGAAATTTGTGTAAATACACTTGTACGGCTTTTTGTAACACTTTAAAGAAAAAATTAAAAATGTATGAATGTACCCCACACGCGGGGCACTTTCATACAGGCTATGAGGCAGATTCACACATGTGAAAAAAATACGCAAGTTGTGCATGAAATGTTTATTTATTTATCAAAATCAAAGTATCAAAACACAACTTTCATGAAAACAAAAGCAATATTAGTCTCGATGACCAAATAATACTTACATAATCATATTATAAAAAAAGAATAACAAATATAGTTAGTTTTTTTTTATGGCTCCTAAGGGATGGTCTTTCTGATCAGTCACATCACTATTTAAATATTTACATCCTATTGCTTAATTCTTATTTAGTAGTACTATCAATAATCAACAATTTTAAAAATTATCACAATATCATGTTGACATGAGGAATCTTAAATGTAAAAAACTTGAAGAGAATTATCTTTACAACAATAATTTAATGTATGTTATAAAAAGAGAGATCTTTGTTGAAACTAAAAATGTTAGCGGTCCTACTTGTCTTAGCTGATTTAGGATCTGGTAATATCAAAACTACATCTCATAGATCTACTGATCATTCATCTTTGACGTCTGGAAACAAAAAAATCATAGAAGATCCTGGCTTCTTCCTCAAAAATTAAACCATTACTTCCGTCAAACTATAGTGTTTGATAATTTGTCCGACATAGTAAGTAACGTACATCTTTTTTTCAAATTTTATAAGCACCCTTGACTTTCGTGATTGTGACCTAAAAGCAATATTGGATTTTCTTTCGAACATAAGGTGTGCTTCTAGATGTGCTTTAGAATATCAACAAAAATGCTCGAGTTTATCCAAGCAATCCTCGTGGCTACACCCAAAGAGACTTCTGGAGCATCTTCTATGAAGTGGTGGGGAGAGTTTGTTTTCCAAAACTTTATCGATAGCTTTTAGTATTGCCTCTACGTCCACCTCTCCACTCCTAGTTCCCTTTTTCTTGTAATTTCTGTTCATAACCGTTCTGCAAAACAAAATTATAGTATAACTTCAATTTTACAAACTAAAATTAAAAAATGAGGCACATTTATACAGTATGAATGTGCCCGTACACTTCTGTATGAACCTACCCCATCACAAGAAAATGAAATCAAAATATTGCTAGAAAAAAGGCAAGCATATGTAAAATTATTGACAGATTAATTCACAAACTTGACCCTATTATCTTTTAAATAAAATATAACTCAATAATCTAGAGAGCAAATTTTGTTAAAAAAAGACGTTTAAAGTGAGGTTATAAAATTACTTACGCCTGGCCGAATTACATTCCGTGTCACACCGACGCGCTTTTCATACCGACTGCTTTCAAACTCCGTGAGCAACCACACACATAAGTAAGCTACGCATACACGCATAATTGATTCTGTTCATGTGCGCCTAACATCAGATATATCTAGTGTATGACGGTGCCCCTTGTATGAATCTGCCCCACTTCCCCCTATACTCTTATATACGACTTTTATTGCGCACCGCATCATTGGCAAATAATGACAGTGATTGACAATGCCACAAAGGTTCCTCCGATAATCTCATATTTGACTTAGTAATATTGCACTTTTTGTTTTAGCAATAATATTTATATATGTCTATACTTCTTTTTTCTTTGTTTGTTTAGTTTTGGGCGATAAACTTTCAAACTACGGAATTAATTTTAATATTTTATTATATATATTTTTTACTAATAGACAGCTATTGATTAATATTTAACTGATTATATGAATTACATAATGGTAACTTTTCTTAATGTTAATTTGTCGCGAAACAGGGATTGATAGTTAGTAATATTTTCCAAAACGATTTTCAATAGAAAGTGTAATAAGTAAATAATTAATTTCTAAGCAAATACTTTTTATTATTTCATATGGCTGGGCTAATATGATTAAAGTCGTAAGGATTTTATTGTGCCCTTTAAGCCTTTACCTTCCAAGAAATGGTGTCAAAAGAAACTAAAAAAGTTGGGGTATAACAGTTCTTAAAATACTTTTTCATAGTTTTTGAAATATGGAATATTTTTAGTTACCTGCTTTGTCAGTTTAACAGCCATAAACCTTATACTTTCTTAAATTCAACAAATATTGTAAGGTAATCTGGTGCCATTTTTAAAAATTTTATAATCATTTTTATAAATTGTGGGTAGGCACTGTCTGTAACATGTAGGTATATATGCCTTTAAGATGTCTAACACCTTAGTCTCTCCCGTGACCATGATTGCTGTAAAGCATTCGAAACGTCGGGAACCAAAAATCAAAATAAATCCGCGAAATAATCCGAAAAGATAGTATTATTAAAAAAAACTTGTTTTCCATAAAATGTTATAAAATAATATGAATCGAACTTATTTTAACGGTTGATAAAATGAGTAGATATTGTGGAAATGTAAATATTATTCGTGTTTATTTTATTGTTAACCTAAAATAATACGTAAGTAAGATAAACGACACAATATTTTGCTATACGAAACCTATAATGCGCGAGTTGGATTTGCATTTGCCCAATTTTTACATTAAAAGATTAAAAAATATATATATTCACTAAATAATAAAAATTTACAAATATTTCTATTTGACAATTGTTTCGGCCAACAAAATATTATTAATATGTTAGTAATTTATAAAGGCACACGTTTTTAAAACACATGGCGACATCTATTGTCAAATATCTAAATAACTATTTTAATAAATAAAATAGCGCTATTGATATTTCTTTTAAGATACGTTTTTTTAATAGTTTTAACATATTACTAATTTGTTATTAATTTATAAAGCCAAAAAGTTTGCTTTACTGAAAATTTGAACACGGGCGGGGCCGCGGGTAATTTAGTAGTAATAATTCTAATAAAATCGTAGAAAGGTCATATCTGTACATTCATTTTTTTGGAATTAAAACTACGTATTTTAAAAACACATGGCGACATCTATTGTCGAATATCTAAATAACCCATAAGTATATATTAATTAAAATAACTATTTTAATGGATAAAATAGCGCTTTGATAATTTGATTTTCAAGATAAGCTATTTTTAATATTTTTTACCATATTTAGTAAGTTACCTTGCTAAACTGTTTACAGATAGTATCATCGTGGTTTTGTTCCAACCAGTTTTTGTATTTTTTCTTTAAAATGAAATATTTTCACGCCGTAAAAAGTATCCTAAATGTTGACCCGGATAACCAGCTATCATCATACCAAATTTCATCAAAGTCCCTCCAGTGGTTTTTCTGTGATGCGGTAACAGACAGACAGACAAAAATTCTAAAAACTATAGATTCGGCCTCTGCACCGATAATAATGTCTATTTCAATAAGATTTTCCAAAAAATATTTAATGTACAGATTCGGCTTAGTTAGAATTTTATTATATGTATAGATTTTTTCGTGGCTTTGCCGTAACTAACGCCGTAAAAAAGCAAATTAAATAATTCAGTTTCGTATATATCCTAATCTAAGACGCTTTAAAAACATTCAGGTGAAAACTTGTCATTGTTCTTTACGTATTATAATATGCATAATATTCCATATACTTTTTTCTTTTAATTTTTTTTTGTATTATTATTTAAAGTTCTCGTGTAATTTTCTGATATATTTTAAAATAAATGGACACAAATCATATCTCTTAAACGAGTAAAACGTTGTATAGAGACCTGCCATTGTTCTTTAAGAACTCAACTCTAATATTAAGCCAAGCTTAACTGTGCCAATGAAAGTGGTGAAAACAATTACTGGCATTAGATAATTTTATATAACTATTTAAATCTAATTTAGAAGTGTTGGTTATCGCACCTTGAGTCCTTTCTGGGATAAACAATAGCATTCCCAAGGAGGATTGATGTCAGGCAGGCGGCGCGGCTGTTCGTAAAACTTTTGCCAAATCCTATCAGCAGTACGGAATATGTGCTGCGCCGACCCTGAGTCATTGGGAAATGGGCAGGAAGATGATGATGAAGATATGATTAGCGACACGCTCTGCTGAATCTGCGAAGCCCAACGTTCGACTGAATTTGCTCGTAAAACATAATACGTTGCTTTAGATTACTTAAATAACATTACGAGCGACGACGAGCGAAGATGAACGTTTTGCGTATTTTCGGCTTTTATGTCGTAACACTGAAATTACACTCTAAATACATGAAATGAATAATATTAATACAGACGCGCTTTTTTATCTTTATTCTTGTTTCTGATTCATCTGTCACGAATTTTGACTAATATGGGTCCTAAAGAATTCAAGTCAAATATCTCAAAAATTATTTGATTAAAATGAGTGCGTAATTCTAATATATGGTCTTTGGCATGTCTTTGATTATAAGAGTATATTGAGTAGACCCAAAAGTGAAAATAATTTTTGGCCAGATAAATCAGACGGAGAAAGCAAACTCTGAGAAATACCCAGTTAAAGTCATGAAAATGGTTTTTTTTTTATGAATAACTTATTTCCTTTGCTCAAAATGAGATTTGAACTCATAACAAAGTTGTGGAAAGATTGTATTGATATTTTATATTGATTGATTGTGATTGTGGTATTTTGGCATTTATAATAAGTAAGTTTAAATAAGTTTTATTTAAAAATAAGCAAACGTAGTATTAAAAATATTTATTATTTATATACAATATTATATACTAGATTAAAAGAAAACCATTAGGCATTGCTTTGGATCCATGAAGTGTAGCGACTAACACGAGCATTAACACCAGGGTATTGACGTTCAGCACATCTCTCTCCCCAGGAGCAAACACCGACGATGACTGAGCCGTGAAGAAGAGGACCACCAGAGTCTCCTTGGCACTGATCACGTCCACCAACGTCGAGCCAGCCAGAGCACAACATGTTGTTGGTGATAGGGCGAATTCGAGCATAGCGGTTCCTGCAGATGTCTTGGTTCACGGTCCATATTTGTACGTGGCGAAGTTGCTCTGATGGTCTGCCTTGATACTAAATAAAAATTAAACATATATATAAACGCTCCTTAATTAAAAATAATGCCATAGTGTTGGATAAATCCTGACATCTTTGTATTTTAAATATTTTATTTTTTCATGAATAAACTACCAAACAATATTTAACGCAATAAGGATATATAATGTATATGTGTATTTACCTGCGTATTTCCCCAACCGATAGCCCACACAACCTGGTTGTCACGGAGATTGTAATTATGATCAGCAATACGTCCAGGTCGGACATTGTTATTGTATATGAAAGCGGAAGTCACTTGAAGAACAGCAATGTCATTGTCATAGGTTCGAGAGAAATGGTTATATTGTGGATGATTAATGAGTCTGCTGGTCATGTGAACGACACCACCGCTATGAGCGTTGGTAGAACCAACACGTGCTCGCCATTGGACAGGTCGATCTCCACTAAAATGTATAAAAAATGTTATTTATTTAAATAATCAACACACAAAATCAGCAGTTTAGCGTAAAATAATACACGTGCTAAGTTCATTGATATAAAATATAACTACATTAAAACTTATGCTTTACTTAATTTTACACAATAAAAAGCTACATTTTATTCACATTATGAAAATATATTACTACTTATATAAACATTAAAAAAAATTAAATACTATAGGCTAAATTATTTGTTTTGAGAACGCATATGTCTCGATTATTTTTATAAAACCAACCATAATTTGTTTAAATAGATAATTAAGATAAATTGATAACTTTAAATTTCATTTGTAAATTAGGTACTTACGCAAAGCAGTGAGCGGCTGAGAGAATTGATCTGTTGTTAATAATTGCACCCCCACAATTTTGACTGAAAGTTCCAGAACCAGTTCGAGAGAATAATAAGGCAGCAGCGAATGGGTAACGATCAATGGAGGTTATGGATCCTCCGACAATCCTTTGCGGATTCGATGGCGCGGCTGTAAAGAAAATATATTTTTAACTAAAGTACGTTATTATTTTGAAGAAGTCTTAATTTTAGAAAACTAGAATAGTAAAAATCATTATTAATTAATTATTTAAAAAATTCTACATACCTATTGCCACTGCTAGGCAAAGAGACAGCAAAATGAATACCCTCATTTTTTTGACTCAACTACACTACAACAACTACACTATACCTTTATTTATATACTTTAATTTCATTATATAAATGTATAGTCAAATGTTTTATCTTATTTTTACAGATAATATAGTTGAATTAAAATTATCTAGTTAATCCAAGATAATCGATAATCGTATTCGTTTCTAGGTATATTATATGTAGTTTATAGTTTAAATAGAAGAAATATAGAAAAAATATAATGTATGTATACAACTTCCCTATTTGAATCGGATATTATTCGATTTTTCATTGTTTTGAATTTTTTTCGCGGGACCCTATTTTTTTTCTAAAATAAAAGTACCCTAAGTTACTCCTTATTACATCAGCTATCTGCCAGTGAAAGTCCCGTCAAAATCGGTCCAGCCATTTCAAAGATTAGCCGGAACAAACAGACAGACAGAAATTGTAAAAAATGTTGTTTTGGTATATGTACCGTCTATATATCCGTAGGCATTTAGTAAAAAGCGGTTATTTTTAATTAATTCCAAATTTACTTTTAACTTTTTTATTTTTTATTTATATTTGACATGTTAATAAAATAATAGAAATACGTACTTACAAATCTTATTTAATATAATATATTAAAATATAAAGAGATTAAAATAGAGGCTTTAAATGTAGTTTCTATTATTGTTACAGAAACGCAATTAGGCTTTTATTTTTAAACAAGAGAGGAATATTATTATATATATATAATTATAAAACCCACCCCAAATTTTAAAAAAATATTATTTGATTGGATTAGTTGTCTAACTCTTTATTAGTCAATACATATAATAAAATTGTAACTAAGGCGAATCTGTACATTAAATATTTTTTTGGAAAATCTTAATGAAATAGACATTATTATTGATACAGAGACCGAATCTATAGTTTTTAGAATTTTTGTCTGTCTGTCTGTCTGTCTGTTACCGCATCACGAGAAAACCACTGGACCGATCTTGATGAAATTTGGTATGATGATAGCTGGTTATCCGGGTCAACATATAGGATACTTTTTACCGTGGGAAAATATATCATCTCTGAGATAACCGTTAAAACGTAACTAGGGAAGAACCCGAGCGGAGCGAGGGTGAGTTGCTAGTAGTTAATAAATCTCTAAGTTTTATATTAGTATTTAATTGATTAGTTGTGTTAACAATTACCGTAACTAGTTATGAGGATATTTCGATTCATTTAAAATATACTTTTTACCTAAAAAGTTTGGTTCTTTAGTAAACTAGCAGGGATACACTCGACATTACTCCTGATACTTTTCTGATAGCAGAGTGAACCGAGGGAGCAACCCTTTGGTTGTGAGGTCTGAATAGGCCTGCCGTCGGAGCGTCGTGGTTGAACGCGTAAGCGATTTTGTGACGCCCCATTAAGACGTGGGAGGCTCTGTTGGGTTTTAGTAGGTGGTATTGGTTAACAAAAAAAAGGTTACTTAATATACGGTTTGCGCTAGGTTACTTACTTGATTTTAGCACCTGCCAAACAGTTAGATAAATAATAGTAATAATAATAATAAAATCCTTTTATTTTTCACCACAAACCGAATGTACATACGAGTGTAGGTATCATATACAACATCCATAGTTACACCATGAGCTGGGTGATAATATTTATTATATCATTAATGGAAAGGATAAACATATGGAATATCAGCCTTATACTCAAAGGCGAATCCACATCACCATGACGAAGAGTTAGAGGTGATATTTTTTTTATATGGTCCGATATACTCCCTGATAAGACCTCGTCTGTTTAACTGTCGTATTTATTCATACTACAGAAAAACACGTAGAGTAAATGTTTTTTTTCTTTTCATACTACCAATATATTGTCAATCATATTTTCTGGGATGACTTGACTCCATTGTAACTTATCAATATTCAAATGATTATTTTTTCCTACAAAAGTGGCACAAAAATTTCATATATTTGTGCGATCGCTCAAGATCGCAGAACGGAATATTAAAATGTACATCAATTTTTTTTGTGTATATATTGTAATATAGCTTAACTATTTATTGCAGTTAATATAATAATACAATTAAGAAAATTACAAATATACTTAATTATATATAATACAAAACAAATGTATACTTAGTTATTAGTTTATTACTGTACAAGTCATGTCCGCGTGGAATAGTGGCAAGAATGCTAGCCGCATTCCCCGTTGAATGACAATGCCGATTCTTTGGGCGAAAAATACGCCAGCTCTCCTGAAGTTCAGCCATCGCCGCCGCGGCTCCCACTATAGATGCGGTCTCCCTGACATGGGATGGGGCCAATGTGTCAACTCATGTAGCGTCCCACAATAGGACCCGTCCCCTTTCCCAAGGAACCAGCGACAGGTCATCAGGTCTCTTAAAATCATCTCGACTTATTCCAAATGGCTCAATAAGAGCAGGAATGTCAATGGTGGCAAGAGCCCTTTTGATGATATCGTTTAGGGAACCATTACGGAAAAGTCTAACTGAACTTCTTTTGTAAGAGAGTCCATGGAGCCCATAACAGTCAACCTCTTTTCCACACGGGCACCTGTGCTCAGTGCACCCCGGTGTACCCAGCTGGACACCTGAAGCGAAACGAAAACTGTCATTATCCAAAAGTGTACCGAGATTAGTTGAAGGTAGGACGTGCAGCCAGTGCCCCGATTCTTTGGCAGATGACGCTTAAAGTCTGGCACGGTTTACGTCACTCGAAAAATTTTGAGCCAAATTTTGAAATATATAATGAACTGGCGCATCCCAAAGTTTTTGTATGGAAACTATCTTTGGGATGTCAACATTAGAACATTTCGACTTTTCTAAGGCTTCTGCAGCACCAGTTATGTTTTGGTCTGATTTCAAAATTTGAGAACAGAATTCTCGAACACTGTGCTCAGAAGCGAGAAAAGCTGGAAGGGCTATACTTGAAATTTGTCTCACGCCGATGCCACCGTTTCTTATTATTAGGGATGATTTCGTCCATGAACATTCATCGAAAGATAAATTTAGAATTTTGTCTAAGGATTTTTTTAAGGTGACATCCATTTTGTCGGTTAGGCCAGGAAATTTCCAAATTGGGCTTAGACGAAGAAAATACGTAATTTTGGAACGAAAAGGCAATATTTAAGGCAATATTTAAGAATAAAGGCAATGTGAGAATTTAGAGAGCCCATTTTGTGAGTATTGTCTAAAAATGTTTTAATTTTTTCCTCTACTACTAATGGGATGCTTTCGTCAAGAAGAGGAGCACCAAGGAGGCAAAGGGAATTTTTATCGACTATTTAAATATTAGAGGCAAGTTTTCGAAAAATTTCTCTTGCCAAAAAAAATTTTCTATAGAAATACTGTCCGTGAAAAAATTTTACATTTAGATAAATTTAGTTCCAAACCAATTTTAGTAAAATTTTCTTTCAAAAGAAGAAAATCTTTAAGGACATCATTCGCTTTGCCACCTATAGTTTCATCATCTAGGTACCAAATATTTAATTTAGACTGCAGATTTGAAATGTATTTATGGATACCTAGACTGAAGAGAGCTGGACCTAGTGGGCCCCCTTGCTGAGCGCCAACATTCGAAATAATAGTTTTATCGCCAAATAGTAATTTAGAAGGTGTATTGTAACATTGCCAAATGTATGGAAAAATTTCAGGCAAGTTCGAATGAGCGTCGTTCAGCAGAGCTGCTCGATATAAAGAGTTAAAAGCATTCTTCACATCAACTTTAAGAAATAACTCCTCCTCACCCTTTGCGAGAAAGGTACGAGTGGCATGTACTGCTGCTTTGCAACCTCCTTTGCTACCGAACCCAAGCTGTATTGGTTGAAATTTTGCCTTTAAATTGCATACTATGCGCCTACATGCTAATTTAGAAACCAAACGGCGAAATGTAGACCAAACAGTTATAGGCCGGATTCTTCTGTCCTTTTTATTGAAGGCGTAAAGTCTTGCACCATAAAGGTATTGAGTGAATGATGAAATTGCCTTTCCAGAAAACATAAAATTACACAGTTTGGTGATGTCACCCAAGAGAACCCTGCCGGCGTCACCAGCTGACGTACTCACAAGATCTTTAAGATGCTGTGGTGTAATTCCGTCAATGCCGCCAGCAGAGCCACTTGTAAATAACACGATTGCTGCAAAGGTATCTTCATCTTTAATCTGTAAAAATTGAGAATAATCAGGAAGAGGAATCGGGAGCAAAGGATCTGAGTTTGGTAAAGAATGCTTATCATGCAAGACTTGTAGCGTATCATTATCAAAGGGAGCAAGATTATCGCTAGAGAAGAGAATACGGCCTTATTTTCAAAAAAAAATTTTTTGATCGAAATTTCGGGGTCGAGAATTAAAATTTGGAGTTCTGATTTCATTTAAAACAGTTGAACTGTTTTGTTTTAATTTGGAACAAAAAGGAGCCGTCTTGACTTTTGTCCACAGACAAACGAAATGCACTTTTCTATTGCACTGGACAGAGATCTGGCTAGCGATATTCTTGCTCCTCTGGGTATTTTTTTTTATGAAGGGACATTTTGGAATTAGGATCTCGAAAGGATCTTTAAAATTTTGATTACTCGAATCACTTACCGGAGAAATCAGGGGGCACTGTTTGCACTGATGAAGGAAGGCCGGGACTCCGTGAAATGTGAATTTTTAAACCTTTTTGACTCTTAAACAGCCTTCCATTTGCGCATTGCAGGCACTCTAGTAATACCGGCTGTGAAACAATGGACGGAACACTATTCGTATTACATGACATATTATTACATTATACTTACATAGAACGAATATATTGCCCATAAACTGAAGCGAGGCGTCTTGGATGGCTCCGGAAGCTCCCGGCTGCCAAGTTCCCGGCACCCGGTGCCCGGCACCTCGCCGACGCTACCTACAACATACGAAAAAATTAATTTAATCTGCAAATATTATCACGGAACACAAATCAAAAAAGCCAATTTGATGTCAATTTCGTAAAGAGTTAATGCAAATAAATTATAATTTGTAATGAAATATTAAAAAGAAAATTTTTGACAACGACATCAAATTGACAATACAAATAATAAAAACTTCAAATGTACAAGGTTAAGGCTAAGTTCAAATGACCGTGCGGCGACGCGCGCTGCCGCGCGATTCAGCCGTTCAGATGGCGGCAACTTGCGCGCAGCAGTCTAGCGTGAACATTCGGTGAGAATGGACGTGGAGGAGGCTATTTGCTTGTGGGTTTTATACCGCAAACTGCGACGTCGTCGTCGAAAGCAAAGACGATACTGGGTGCACCCTACTTTGAGTCAAAGACTTTCTTTAAGCCTGTTTGTGACTTTCTATCCCACACTAAGACTACACGAATATCGGTTTTTCAACTACGTCTTTATTGACTGGACTATTAAAAATAAATTTAATTAGGTTTATGTAATTTAAAATTTCTTCGGAAGATTAGTTAACTTTGTACTGTTTTTCTAATGTAGAAAATCCATATAATAAATCTATTAATCTTTTAGTCCGTTGACATGTAAATCTATACGTTCGATAAAATATATGTATGTGATTAAATTTCGAATGATTAAGGCTGAGCGTGACTTGAAGCTTTATCAATTTCTTTGTGTTAATATTAATCACTATTATAAGTCAGGATTAATATTTGCTTACGGAAAATCCGTCACACATACATAGGTACATTTATGACCAGTGACCAGTTTGATTATGCTCTGAGTACGCTAAAATACCACTTTCTAAGGGTTCCACTTTCAAAAGCTAAAAACGGAACACTTGTAGTGCGTCATGTCCGTCTGTCTGTATGTCCCAGCCATTTTATTGGGAAACTATTGGAGCGATATGGCTAAAATTTAGTAAATAGGTACTTCATTTAATCCACTACACACTATGTAATGCAGTTATTACAAATAATAAAAAAATGGCGTTGGTACTCCATAAGTGTAACTGAGGGCTGAAAAAAAATTAAAAGTCCACTGGATTATTTATTGTTTAATCTAATTATAGTTGTCAAGTTATATGCTTTCAAAATCGTAAATGTTATGTAAAATAAAAAGGGGATCTTTAAAAATGTTTGTTTGAAAATTTTATTAAGTCCTCTAAAAATCTCTTATCTTGGAGCTATTTTTCAAATTGTTGGCGAAAAAAGAATCGTTACCGGATTTATGCAAGTGAATCCCTGTTTCTCACATTATCTCTTAAATATCCACGGTACGTTACAAAATACACGATTAAACGTTCTAATGACAGTTGTTTATGTTAAAAACTAAAAGTTTCGTATGCTTTACTTTGTATTCAACCCTTTTTAACGTCCCAGTGCTTGGCACGGGCTTCGCTTCAATACAAGGTTCCCCTCGTATTGAAGCGAAGCCCGTAGGCCACAGGCCATAGTCCACCGCGCTGGCCAAGTGCGGATTGGCGGACTTCACATGTCTTTCGAAAACCTGCTAGGTTTTCTCAGACATGCAGGTTTCCTCACGATGGTTTCCTTCACCGTAAGGCAAGTGGTATTCATGTTAGAAATGATTCGCGCATGAAAATATCAGAGGTGCGAGACCCGGGATTTGAACCCGCTTCACTCGGTTTCCCAAGCGAGCGCGTTACCACTGGGCTACCACTGCCACTGCTTTACTTTAATCGATTTCAATATTTATTGTTTTTTTTTTTTTTGGATTCGTTGAGGAATACTTTTATTTTTGTTAGCAAAAAGTATCTTGAGATAAAATACTAGACATGATTGTTTATTTTCATTAAAATGCACAGATTAAGGAGACTACATTAAAATGTGAGTTAGAAATACTGCTAAAGATGTCGCGCATAGATCGAATCACGTAGTTATGTTCTGTAGCCTAAAGACAATAACGAAATGATCCAAAGCTATTTAAAGATTTGTGTGATTTTAAAAAAAATACCCTAGCATTGACAAAAATAATTCGCGTTTACACCATAACTAGCTGACCCGATAAATGTCAACAACCTATTCAAATTTCAATTTTATTTGTGATCTATAAAAAAAATCTGTATCTCGGCAACGGCGCTTAGCCATCCTAGTAGCTGCATAAGTACACAATAAAAAATTAAAATCGGTCAAGCCATTTAGAAAAAGAATAATAATTACGACATCATAATATTGAAACTTTATAAATCAAGTCAAATCACTACTTACTCATAAAATATACTTTTAAAAGCACGTACTACCGACTTGGAAGGCAGTTCTGCTGAGAAGAGCAGGCAAGAAACTCAACAGTTGCTCATTTTAGGGTTTTGTAATCAGAGCTATAATTGTATCATGTTCCTATGTGGTAGATTTCACTTGAAAACTGTTAGAACTATATTGCTGAAATTTGATAGATAGGTATTGTATGTCTTAAGCATGCTTTATACAACCCAAGACAATTGTCAAAACATTTCCAGGGAGGCATCGAAATTACTAGAAGTTTAAGAACAGTTAATCGTAAATGAACAGTTAATCATAAATTAATAGTGAGAGAGGAACAAAATATTTAAAATTACTAGAAAGGTTTCAAATTTTCGAATACTAGAATGTTTTTTTTTTGCATATAAAAAGGCTGGCAATGTGTCGAGAGATCAGTTGAATTTCGAAGCTAAATAAAGATTGAGAAGTACGAAAAAGTGAAAAAGTAGAGTGAAGTTATAGTGAAAGTGTATCTAAGGATGAAAATTAGTGTTCAGTGACCGAGTTTATCCAGAACTGTGTAATGTGTATATACTGCGCGTGTTAGTGAATCTCCATAAGTCACTTTTCTTAACCAAGAGCAATAAGACATCAGTAGTGCAAAAAACGTGCTTTAAAATCCGATCCCCGAACTCATAGAACGAAACAATATAAATATTTTAAAAGCAAAAGATATTATATCTTTTGCCTTAAAAATACAATATCAATCTTTTTTAGAGCTATCTTTTCACAACTCTATATACCTCTACTCTACTAACTCTGCATTTCTTTATGATAATGACAGTAAAACTTTTTTAATGAATGATTATTTATCATTTATTATCTATTTCATTTTGTGACATCTTAAGTCATATCATGTGATTATTACTGGATTAATAAGTGTACATTAGCAATAATGCCTAATATTTTTAGTTAATTATTTTATTTTTATTTTCATGTGTTCATAATGAAAATACCCTTTGGAATTATTTTAGGTCCTATTTTAAAATCAAATTTTAGTAATACTAGATTGTTTTGCCAGCATTCCACGCTTTCTATCAGTGTCCCTTATACTTTTGTCTACAGTACCCTTGGAGTGGTTAGTACGAATATAAACCAACTGCTGTATCAAAAGATAACGCACTACTATATTACTGATTACTAGAAAATAATTTACGGATATTAATGATGTATATCGAAATAAAATTAATTTCTTTGTATTTGATCGCAGTGCATAAATGCTCATCATTTGAAGAAACATTTGGGTGAAATACCATTGTTAACTGATTTAACAGGAGAATGCAGCAATGATAATCGTAATGCGATGCTTGATCATGATCTAAAAATAATAGCTATGTCGATGGGATTATTACAATATAGTTGCCTTTTGGCTGGATGTTTTACTGTGAGAATATACTTTATCACACTAATATTATAAATGCTAAAGTTTGTATGTGTTTGTGTGTATGTATACAACTCCTAACTCCATGTAACTCCTTCACGCTGCAGTTTTATACACAGAAAGACTAACCTAGCCGTAACGCAAAGGCTACTAATTAGTATTAAAATTTACCTTTAACCTGTAATTTTATAAAAACAAAAGACAACTAGGGGCACACCCGAGCTAAGCAAGGGTAAGTCGCTAGCTATAATATAAGTGATACACATATATATGTAAATAAAGAGATGTATTTTGAGTTAAAACAATTATTATTGACTACGGTCTTATGGTAATCTAAAGATATTATACCCGAAAGCCAAAATGCATTATAAAAAACAGTAATTTTTTACTGGCTTTAAAAAGAAAGAATAAAATTGGGTGAATGATTTTATTTATGTTACTGGATATCTTCCTCAATCGTGAATTTTAAGAAATAAATTACACCTATAATGGGTAAAACATTTAAGACATTGATTACAAATATTAATAACGAGCGACTTACCCTCGCTTCGCTCGGGTGCGTCTCTAGGTGCGTTTTTATTTTTTTGAGCGAAACCCTAATTCTTTTTTTAAAATAAAAGTAGCCTAAGTTACTCTTTATAATATCAGCTATCTGCCAGTGAAAGTCCCGTTAAAATTTACCCAGCCGTTTCGGAGATCAGCCGGAACAAACAGACAGACAATTTTTTTAAAAATAGAGTTTTTCTTATAAGCACCGTATATGTATAATTCCATATGTATTTAGTATAAAGCTGTTATTTCGACATTACAAACAGACACTCAAGTTTTATTTATCTGTATAGATTAAAAATCAAGTAATAATAAATAAGTTGAACAATCTAAACATTTTGGTCCTCTTGAAAGAAAGTAATTGGACTGAATTGGAAGATTGGAGATAGAGTATTTAAATATAGGTTTTAGCTACTAAATGAAGTGATTATACAATTCCTTATGATATTACTCGTACTACTATGACTTTAATCTACGCTAGTAAAGATTATTATCATACGAGTTCAATGCTTGCGCCATATAACATGTGCGTATATGTTTGTATGATTTCTGACACATATCAAATCAATTAGGGTGTTCTCGATATTCTTTTTCATTTTAGTATAAAAAGCAGACACAAAATAACAACTGTCTACTCATATTCCTAGTTCCTAATATTCACCAGCAAGTTTAATATTTTAAATCTTGTAAGATTGTAATGTATTTCAGGAAAATCCATCCCTATTTCTGCCATATTTAGCGGGACAATTGATCATTGTATGTTTAAAAACAGTTAATGCCTCAATCCTTCTAATACACATCGATACGAAGGCTTTCAACAAATTTCGCCACAAATTAACTACGATTGCATTAATGATGTTCAACTGGTTCCAAGGATTTTGTGTTTTTCGAAAGCATTTATGCATTTGTGATTTATAAATCATTAATAATAAATATATAACTATTAATTTTGCTTGTAATTATTATTATTGATCGAAATAAAAAATGAAAACTGCTTTTGAACACACCTTGGTGTATGGTGTTTTTCTACATTTTTACCTATGGCATTTACTATAAGCAAGTCTAATTTTTAATTTTTGTCTTTTTGATAAATAGGTATAAACTCAAAAACTACTGCACCGATTTTCAAGACGTTTTCATATAGGTGTATCTTATATAGGTCTACAAAAAATGATGGCATATATCTATCTCTTAAGGATAACATACTATATCTATATCAAACGTTAAAATATAATAATATATAAAATATAAATATATAAAAATATAAATAAAAATATATAAATATTAAAGGTATATAAAATTACAACCTCTTTCTATACTTAGTCGACTAATACGTAATATGAATGTGTTCTTATTTAAATTGTGTCGTTATCGTAAGGAACTTCTTAATTATTTTTAATTTTTTTTTAGTACTAATGTCACTTATTTAAATATGTTTAAGTAAAAAATATACCGGTTTTCATTTATAACAAATAATGATTACTTAATGTTTTATTTGGAAGGAATAAATGCGATATTAAGTTTTATTTTTTCATAAAATATATTTTGTAGTATTTAATGGTGAAAGCCATTACAATAATTTTAAGGCAAATTTCTAATAATTATAGGATTTTTACGGCGATATTAACAAATTACAATTGCGTTTAGAAAATAAAATAAGGTAATCAACGTCTCGACGCCATTTAGCTTTTACTCTGCCTGACTTCCGAATGCCATTGCTTTTCGGAAGACATCGTTTTGTTTAAAAAATAAATAACTTTATGTGTTATGCGTACTTGTTCATATTTATGTTAACACAATCAGATTTAAGATTTTTGGATTTTATTCTTTTTTTTTGTCTTTTCTCTATGGCTTAGGGAATTTTATTCTTTGGTCTGACTTACACGTCACGTTACATTATGACGCCATTTTTTAAAAGATATAGGGACCTACTTCAAGAACTGTGCATCTAGGATTTTATGGGTTTTATACAACCAGGGTCGGATTGGGCCAGAAGGGCCCGGGTGGCTCCACAAGCCCGGGGCCCGAGACTAGATAATAGATTTATTCATAATTAATTTTTATTTTCTCACTATGAAAATTGAAAACTTTGACTTCCGCATTTTTAATAGATATGTACCGAATCGATAGAGTTTTTAAGAACATTTAAAAATTAAATTTCATTTTACCTCTGAAACACTCTGTTAAAATAGACCAATCGGTATCCATTTATTTTTAAGAGAACAAAAAATTAAAACCTGAAGTTTTATATTTTGAAAGCGTTAGCAGGTATGTAAGGTACAAAAATCTGTAAAATGCTCCCGATGTTCAGCTATCCTCGAGAAATGGAGGGATGAAAAGCTTGAAAAAAGTTGAAAAACAGTTTTTTTTTCAATACCCTAAAAGTTTTTGAGATATTTACAAAAAACCCGGTTTTTAATTTTTTTTTGTTTTTATTTTTAATTACTGCAAAAATCTTTTGATTTTCATAACACTAGTTACTACGGGAATGTAATCTTCGAAATACGCATACTAAAATTTTTCAATGTTTATCCGTTTCCAAGAAATTAATGTTTTATGGTCTCGGGAAGCTAAAAATCGCCCCCAACTTCAAGAGGATGCTTAAATTTTAAAAAAATCGTTCGATTTTAAGATAGGGTTAATTTTTAGTCTTGAACTTTAGTTCTCGATGAAATTAAAACATTGTATGGTCATCTTGTAAAAACACCTTTAAAAATTGAAAAAAAAAAAAAAATAGAGAAATCGATAATTTTTACTTTGTAAACTATATTATTTTTAATAATCATTGAAAAAGTGAACTATAATGACCAAATTTTTATAAGCTGATTACACCAATGCATTTTGCGTAAAAATAAAAAAAGTGGGCGTCACGTATAGTACTTCTTTTGTATTTTTTCCCTTAAAATCAATTTATGTTATTATTTTTGATATTTTATTAATTTTTGATCGATTTTGGAGTTAAATTAATTGTTTTTTTTTTTCTGAAAATTTAGATTTTAAGTTAATATCAGAAAGAAATGGAATTCATTCATAGTCTAATCTTGCTTAATAATTATTCAAAAATATAACATAATGAAAATAAGTTGATATTTACAAAATGTAGTCACAGTTTTGTTAAAAATCATTAAAAAAATTCATAAATAAATGCTAAGATATTGATGATTAAAGAGAAAAGGATCCTTTTTCATTGAAAGTCGACTATCTCGGAAAAAAATCAACGTAAAGAGATGACGGATAGATCAAATTAAAGCTGTATAATCATGTTATCCAATTCATGTATTGGTTTAACTTAAAAAAGAAATTAAGTCCGGGTAATCAAAAAAAAACCTAAAGTTTTCAAAAAAAATTTTACGACCTTTTTTATGATTACGCAATAACCGTACATTGAAAAAAATATATATTTAAATACCTTACAACTAGAAACTTGAAGCAATAAAATACTTTTTTTTTCATCTCGATACAGTTATTTTCCGCTGAGATACAGCCATTCAAAAATCTTTAAAAAATGTAGGATTTTTTTTTCGATCCTTTGATTTTTTTATAGTAGTGTATCAAGAAAATGCAGATTTATGCGGAAAAACTTAAAAAATATAAAAACTAATCGATAACGCTAAAGCCTCATCTTAATCAATTATTTAGGATATTTATCAGTTTATATTGTCAATTATGCCATACTTTTTTTATTGTTAAAGCTTTAAAATTTAAATTTAACTCCAAAATCCATCAAAAATTTATAAAAATATCGATAAACTCGAAAAAATAACAAAAATAGATTTTAATGGAAAAAATACAAAAGAAACGATATACATATATATACGCTTTGCAATTTTTTTATTTTTTCACGACTCATCAAATGCAAAGTTGCAACGTTTACGGCGACATTGAATAAGTAATAGCGACAAATTAAAAACTTAAGCACACCGTTTTATTCGTTTTGTCTCGCAAAATTCATTGGTGTAATCAGTTTATAAAAATTTGGTCAATTTACGTTACATTAAGTCGAAAATTAAAATATATTTTTTTAACGTTTTTCATCCCTCCATTTTTGGGGGGGTAGCTGGAACATCGGAAGCATTTTACGGTTTTTGTTCCTTATATACCTACTAACGTTTTAAAAACATAAAACTTCAGGTTTTCGGTTTTTGTTCCCAAACCGGATTCCGATCGAACTATAATGATACACGTCTAAATAAGTTGATTCAATCAAAAGCTATCGCCGTTCAGAAATTTTCAAAATTAGTTTCAGGGAACAGGAATGGCCTGTTCAGGTTCAACCATTTTCGAATTTTTCTATTTCATTTCTCTTCTTCATTCTTCTCTAATTGTATGAACGAACTATCTGATCTAGTTTACATGTAGGTCGCAAGAGCTGGGCCCCCTATCCTACCTACCACCTGGCTTGCGGGGTTTATCGCTTGCCCGTGGGGGGCCCGCGCAGGCTGGGGCCCGGCTGGTAAATGCCAAATCAACTGTATGGCCAGTCCGACCCTGTATACAACAATGATACTAATATAATATTTCGAATAAGGAAAATACATTTTGGAGATAAATAAAATTATAAGTAGGGACTTCTTGTTAAAATGGCTTATGTTATCAATAAATTTCGTAAACATTATAACAAACACTATTGTATTATTGTAGTGTTTCAGCATTTAGGCCATATGAAATTCTATAGAGAGGACAGTCTTAATTTTATAGACAGATAAAAGCCTCAAACAAGTATAAGACTATCCTAAAAGCTGCAAAAATATTTTGTTTTTGTAGTATCTTTGAGAAATAATTTCTGTCGATAAAACTGATGTTAATGAACCCAACGTTTTAATTTAAACCTATTTAATTAGGTATAATAACAAATAATATATGATTAATATGTAGTGACACGAAAGCAGGGTGCGCGAATCAGACTCGCACAGCGCACTTGTACCACAGATTAACTAATAGTTCCTTTGCTTGTACTATTTATATACAGACTTTTTACGTTAGTATATTGTTATTAGAATAAAAAAAATGAGTGCATGTAACCTTTACGCGCAGTTGAAGTAACCGCGCTGTGACAGATACCGCAATTAAATTAAAACAAATCAAAATATAAATATATGTAATATTTTTTATAAAAGTAATAGTACCTAATGTGATATTGAGGATTCCAGCAATAAAACCTTAATTCGTTTATTAATTTTTCAACAGTTTATTACGTCTTTGCAGTTTGCATCCTTCTTTCACATTCAACATGGCCGAACACACTCTGTCCCTTCCACTCATTCTTTCTTTCATTCACACTTCACACATTAATCATAATTTATCCACATTTATCCCACAGTAATAAATATTCATTTTTGTAAGTAATAATTATTATAAAATTATTAATAATAAATAAATATATTTTTATAAATAATAATTATTGAACTATAAAATACTTTTTTTAAATTATTAATAATAAATTTAAGTCTCACTTCCGTGACACACTTCCGTGACACTCATTTTTCCAATGTATTTACTTACCACTCACGCCTAAAGAAGTTTTACTTTAAAAATACTTGACAAATGTAAGTCAATGCGTACTTTTCAAAAAGTGAACAAAATGCCTTAAGTCATCAGGTGGACTACAATTTATTACAATGTTTATTTGATATTACAAACCTCAAATGCTGGTAATTCGCACGACACTCATGGAATAAGCAACGCTTATTACTCCTGCTATAGTTTTTGTTACACGAAAATCACACCGCGAAAGTATGGAAATAGAAAGCGACTCCCAACTTCTTGAGAACATTAGACGTAAACATGAGAATCATGTGAATACGGTAAGTTGAATGGCGCTTTTCAATACTATTTTACAGTTTTTTTTTGTGTTCTGTATTCGAAGGATTAGATTTACCTTTGTTGTTGTAGTCTTCATGAATAATAAAAATAGACACAATAGACCTGAGACCTCCCGAGGGAAACAACATCTGTCCCCCACCTCTGACTTGTCTTCATTGGTCCAGTCCAGTGTGTCCAGAGCTAAGTGCTCGAAAGGGTGGTAGTGCTCAATCTGCGTAATAACACGCTCATGAGTACTCTCGCGATGATGAAACCGGTGCACACGTCTCAACACCTTTAGCCGACCACGCCGATGTTGCGCCTGAGTCATTATACTGCTTTGTGTGTCTGTATGAGGCGAGTTACCGTCCGCCAAATATTCAATCTCAAATTATTGAGAAGGCGAACCTCCGGTAGTCCCATCCATTAACCCAGTTTTGTAGAACATCCAAACTCAATTCCATAAACCATTTTAGTTTTCCATATTTTGCATAGTCCCTACGCATCATCCGGAGACCATCTTTGAGCAGTGCCCTATAGATTACTCAGAGATGGATCCCGGTTGATGTGTCACATTAAACAAACTTGAATCTCTTAAGGGGCCTCTAAGTATTGGACCTGTATCCCCACGCAACTTTTCCAGCAAGAACTCCTTCGAGCTCGTGAAATCATAATAATAATAATAATAATACCCTCATGACCGATTTCGGTTACGGCGGCGAATCAGAATATAGAGGATAAGTACACGCAGACACAATTGCACTCTCTACTCCTTTTACTCTCAAGATCCGATGGGACGATAAATCGACACGACCGGTAAGAGATAAGGCGTGGGATCGACAACTTTACGTGCTCTCCGAGACACGGGAGTGCAACGCCACCAACTTCTCAACTCCGGACTGCTACTGAGAATATCTTAACAGAAAAACTTAACAGTTAAACTTGGCCCGACCCGGGACTCAAACCCAGGACCCCCAGATCTACAGCCGTACATGCTAGCTACGACCACCGTGGCAGTTGAATAATAAAAAATATAATAAAAACAGCACTAACTTAAAATTTATTTAACAGGCTTCTTCAGTAAACAGTGAGAATAATGATTGTATCCGCGTAAAATTGCGAGCACTATTAGTAGCTTTATTAGGAGTGTCGATGTCGGCTTGTGCTTTCGCCTCACAGCCTGTTGAACTAGAACTGGACGATGACGAAGTAAGCCAAAGGCTCAACAATGTTAGCTTTGCAAGACGGTAAGAGATATTAAATAACTATGATAGAACATAATAATTATATGTAATATTTTTCGATACTTTGTGCCTAAACAGTCTGATGAATTATATATCAAAATATTTAAAATAATATTACAGTGAAATTCGTCATTATTGAGGAAGGTTCTCTTTTTATTTTGTAAATATTTTTTCTTATAGAAGTTCAAATAAAGAAGATACTTAATACTTTCTTAGATTTACGCGAATATTTGACATTTAAATAAAACTATCTTTTCGGATTTTTTCGCGGATTTATTTTGATTTTTGGTTCCCGACGTTTCGATTGCTTTACAGCAATCATGGTCACGGGAGAGACTGAGGTGTTAAATGTCTCAAAGGTATTATACAGTTGTTACAGACAGTCTACCCACAAAATAACAAAATGAATTCAAAATTTTGAAAATTGGCATCAAAGTACCTTACAATATTTGTTAATTTTAATTTTAAACATTTTTATAATTTTAATTACTTTTATACTTGAAACATGGAATATTATTTATATAATTTTAGCTGTTATTATTATAATTATTACAATTTTAAAGAAAACTTTATTAATTAGTAATCTATATTTAGTGTTGCCATTATTATATTTATAACTATAAAGAAAAATAAATATTAATTATTTAAGCCAAATTATTGTTGTTTGTGTACCTACTTCAGAAAATTAAAATTAATTAATAATTACATTTACAAATGAAAAATATTAATTTGAATTACTAATTTGACATACTGTTATTTTGATCCGCACAGTAAGAACTTACTACATCTAACTGTCTGTTATGTTTAGATTTATTATTAGATTTTATAATATTAATAACAGGATCCCACGACGATGATAGTTCCCAGCCATCTTCCCTATTGAAATTTGGATGTTTTTTAATTTCTATGGCTTCCCGAATCATTCTAGGGCGATATCGATTTTCGAAACGTCGGGAACCAAAAATCAAAATAAATCCGCGAAAAAATCCGAAAAGATAGTTTTATTTAAAAGATACTTAACTGTTAAATTTTTTGTTAGGTTTAATATTAGTACCTGGCGACCGAGCTTCGCTCGGTGTTCTTCTTTGTTATATCATATTTTTTAGATTAAAAAAAAAAGTAGAACTTTGTATCCAATATCAAATATGAACCATATAATGTTAATCTTGCACCTTGGTCGCTTGACCACGATGCTTATGCCTGAGTGTAAGAAATACGAACATAAATATCGAACATATTCTGCGTAGAATAATGCAAAAGAAAACCGCATGAAAACTCGAAAACACGCGTTTTCCCAGACATGAGACTAATATAGATCGATTTTTCGCCCCCGAAAACACCCCCATACCAAATTTCAGCGAAATCGTTAGAGCCGTTTCCGAGATCGCCGGTATAAATAAATATATAAAGATATAAATATACAAGAATTGGTCGTTTAAATATATTTATATTATGTATTTTTTTAGCATAACGAAACCAACTATCCGCCTAGTTATGGGCTATGGCAAATTAAGCGCTTTCGTAACTGCTTCTACTTCTTTACTGCTTCTGGTTGCTGTCATGTCGAAGGTATCCTAGCTATATACTCTCTAGTCATCTAACACTTTTTATCTTTCAAACAATTGGAACTTTTTAACACTTTCGAAGTATTTTATTTTAAAATAAGTCAACATCTTCACCATACATACTAAATTAAGTGTCAATATAAAACTAAGAAGTAAATTAATTTCTAAAATAACTTAAATCCTAATATGACACCAAAGTTGACGGGGACGATTCTTGTATTAGATTTATCCTAGCCATAAACAAAGCTTAAAAGCTGAAAGTGGATATCATAATGAAGTATCACTACGATTTCTTTTAAAAGGACAACAGACAAACGAGTAGTCTCCCATTTTTTTTTTCAACTTCACCATTTTAACTTTTAGCAATCTTGGTGGCGTCATGGCGCAAGGTGGCTAGCATTGCCAGCGCTACTTGTAACTGCACTAGAAGTTGCGTCTGACGCGAGTGATGCTCTATTAGCTGCCTTGCTGCGAGGATCTGCTGAGCCAGTTCTTGTAGCCACACAGACAGTAGCTGCATGTTTATTGATCACTGTTGAAATTCTTGTTTGGTTAGTATCGAATAATTTCATAAGAAGGTCACTTTACTTTAGTAGAATTTATATTGAGTATACCCATGATTATGGCCCTTGGCAACAGTACTGAAATATCGGGAACTCTTAAAAGTATGTGAAAAATATAGTAAATATCTTATTTTATCTTGTTAATATAATACTTTTACATAATTCCGATTTATCTAAAAACTGAAATTTTATTTTCAGTTATAACATATACAATATCATTGACAGGTGTCTAAAAAACAAGACAAGTCTCTATGATTTGGTGAATAATTTCATGTTACAGTTTCCACCTTTATTTGTCATCCATGGTTTCTACTTTCTAGGTTTCTCATTCCATTGTTTTATCACTAAGTTGAATTTATACAATCAAATAAAATTAAAAAAGTCTTTAGTAGCGATAATAGTAATTCTAGAATTAGAATATCTTTTTTTCTAAGACCGCTGGAAACAAGTTACTTAGTGGTATGATATTATCAGAAACCTGCTACCCTGTTTAAAAACTCCAATAGGATCCCATCAAAAGCGACAAAAGCCACATAGAAACCAATAAATATTTATCTGTCGCTTTTGATGGGATCCTATTCGAGTTTTTCAACAGGATAGTTCTATAAGCATAGTTTACCTTTCCTGGTGACTTAAATTAGTGGTCTAAAATTGAGACACTGATTGAAGTAATAATTTCAAATGTCTATTACAGTTTCATAGTTTTTAATAAATAATTAAATTTTATTTTATTCACAGGTATTTCATAGCAAAATTCTTTGAATATAATCCACCTCCCAACCCTGATGAAGTTAAGAAGCAAGCTACGACAAAACAAACTATAATTCATAATGTTCAATGAATATGCAAAATCTACCAGCAATTTTAAACAATAAATTATTGTAATCAATAGTCCTTATACCCTTTTTTTATAATACATAAATTATAATAGGTATTTATTTTTATTTAAATAGGTAGCTACATCAATTATTTAGAATCTTTGGAACAATACTATTTAGTAAGGGCCGTTTTAAACCACGCAGCGCAACAAGTGCTCTTTTTACAAATCAAATTACAGTATTTAATATATTATAGCTATACCGCAAATGACTTAATTTTTTTTAATTTGACACAATTCAAAAATGTTAAAGACAGATGCATTCGAGTTAATTAACACGCGCCTCAAAAGAATATTGAGGAGTTCATGCTAAAATAATAGTATATACAACGTAGGATGTTACTGCGTTTAATTGTAATAAATGTAAAAATGTGTTGCTCGTCTATACAGGCGCTAAGCAGGCTGGAAAAATATACACACTTTTTTAAATAAAAAAAATATCCGGGAGAGGATAATGCGCTGCTGAAAGTGATCCCGGCGCATCGTCCTGTCGACTTGTTTGGCAGTAGTGGAACAATTTGGGGGGTTTGTTTAAATTTGTTAGGAGGGCTCCACTTCGGTCGGGAAACGCTGACAGGGTTGCGGTCGAATACGCAAGCGATCCCGTGGCCCTGTCTTTTGCAATAGGGATTACCGTGGTGGATTTAGTGGGTAGTCTGTCACGCTTCTCGCCCCACATACCCCGCGCGCCACCCGCGCTCGGGAACCCGTAAAGGGGTTTCCCCACGAATAAAAAAAAAAGGCTGGAAAAATATGACGACGAATATTTTTTGACGTTTAGCATGTCGTATGATTTCGTCGTGTGCATTACATATTGTTTTGCAATTTTTATCACTTATGCAGTATGCACCTATAAAGAAAGCAAAAAAAACTACTTTCAAACTGACTGGACAACATTTTATTATCATGTTCTTCAGTGATGAAAATTTCAGCACAAAATAGCCTAAAACAATTTTACTAGGTAGCAAAATGTTTTCCTTAGAAATCAATATGTAAATTAAGGAAACTAATCAATATGTAAATTAAAAAACTAAACAGACAAATTATATTGCATAAGTACTTAGTTATTTCACATACACGGTAACGCATTTTACTAGTTATTCTGTGGCCCCTGCCACAATAATACGTCCGACCGTCAATACAAACGTAAGTCTACCTACTCACTTTTTTTTCTGTTTAGTAAATACTGCAAAGTATTTTAAAGATGACAATTTTTTATAAACAATTGAGCTAACAAATACTAGTTTACTGATAGATAACATATGCCACTGCAAAATTAGTTTATACGTTTTAATTTATACAAATTTTAATTACGCAAAAGTGGCCTAACCTGTTAAGATTTTGTATTTTTCGTATTATTATGACTTGAGATTTTTTTAATAAAAGTAATATTAATATTACTGAAGTTTAATATTTTTTGAAAATAAAGCGTTAGAGAATTTGAAGAAATTTATATTTTATTTTTTAATGACACTATCAAAATACTTCACAATTTAGAAGTAACTATCGACAAATAAATATGTTTTAAATAAAATGTTTACACAAAAATCCTACTTAAACAATGTTATGAATAATACGAATATTCTCGCAATAAACATCATCTCTAAAAAATCCAGAACATTGGTTCAAAAGCGTCTCCTTAATCGCGAATTTTGGATCGAGTCTATGACAGCCGGAAGAGAAGAGTTGAGCGAGGAAGGGATGATGTCGTGACGAAGCTGCTACAAAGTAACCTTCAGGGCTTAACAAGAGATAATTTCTCTTTTGTTTTCCTGGGCCAAAATATTTTGGTACAGAGCTTATCACTCGATCTGGCATGAGGTAAGCCGGACCAATTTCGTCCGAAAACGTAGATATATCATAGAAAAACAAAACTTTCGGTATCTCTGTAAAAAGTGACATATTTTTTACTTTGACATATCTTTTAAGCAAATCTATTCCATTGTTTATTGAACTATTACTTTTCGACACATTTCCTTTCTTTGTATCTATTGTTATATTCGAAACTGTACTAAAATTTTCATTTAAATACTTGCTTAAATTTGTATCCTTGTTAATAAAATCTAATTCATTACTATTGTTAAGAGCAGCTTCACGTTTATTTCTTTGAGTTTTAATTGCAAAATCATTTTCTATATTTTTAATATCTACGTTGAAAAATGAGCGTGTTTGGTTGAAAACATGATTGATGAAATCGAGAAACATTGAAAATACTTCACTTTGTTCATCTTTATCAAATGAATTTATAACGTCTGCATATTTTTCAGTTTCTATTCCTTTACTATGCTCTTTGAGTATAGCGTCAATTTTATAATCTAAATCTTGATTATTATTAAACCGATTATTAAAAGTAACAAGATCAAAGCCGACTCCACCATTTTGCCAAATTTCATATATCCTAGCATAAAAAGTTAAGTATCTTTGTGGAATCGTTCTCCACTTAAATCGTAATGGTGTCATTTCCATATATTTGCTTAGATATGTCACATTGATATTCATATTTTGAAACCTTTTCTGAAAATCTCTAATTTCCCGCTTATTATTTTGCTTGAATACTGTATTAAACGATCCGGCAATGTGTGGTATCAATCTGTTAATAAGTCTTGGCTGGCGGTCATCGATTAAAAAATAAACATGAAAACGCAATAGTGGGTACTCTCTTGCCATGAACGAGAGGTATTGAGAATAAAACGTGAAAGGGACATAATCCTGTGATAAAATACTGTGATAAAATACATCACTAGCTGGTTTAGTATCATTACACTTCACAATGACGACAGGATGTCGTCTGTAAGCATTCATGCCTAGAGCATAAAATACTAAAAATGATATTGCTAATAACATTATAGTCATCCAGCAAGTAGAAATAAATTCTGAAACAACAAAATCGATTCATTAAAACCTTTAAGTTATTATGTGAATGGTACTGAGCATTAAGGGTTTCATCTTTAATTCATAAGTATAAAATAATGCAAATATTAAACTACTAACCAGGCCAACGTTTACACCAAGACTGCTTTGAACTACACGCGACATTCCATCCAGGAGACGTAGTAGATGGGAAAGATGGAGCCTGAACATTATTGTCCCCACCACCTCCTTCAACTTTTAATAGAGGATATTGTTCATCACTTTTCACTTGAGGGCTATATTCTGACATTGTACGCCTCTAAAATATAATACACTGTAATTAAATATACCTATTATATGTTTAAGTGGAAATTTGTATAAAGGTGATATATATAATACATAAGCTTTTACTATTTATTTGCGATTAAAGTCTTGTTCATATAAGTAAAACGCTTTTGATGTTTGACAATAAATTTTGAAATTCTCTTTTTAAAATTTTATTATACAAGACAAATATTTTTTTTGTTTGTAAACATATTTTAATAAAAATAATATGAACTTTTCCTTAATATCTTCTATATTTGCATGACATAATCTATTTATTATGTTATAAGGTACATATAATCAATCAGCAGTGTTATAAAATCAAATATAAAAGTTTCCTCTAATACATTACGTAGTTTAAAGTAAATTAAAATAAAATAACTAGCAGATTATTTTGTGGCTTGAATATCTGCATTAGCGTTTCTTATAAAAGGTAGTGATCACACTAAAGTTAACGTTGTTAATGGAACTCCTCAATGGTAGTAAATCGTTAGGGATTAGGTTTATTTAAACAAGTCCAATGCGCTACAATTCGGATTTCGGGATTTAATTTTTAGTTCATTGAAAGGCGTGCTTTAATATTTAGTAAATTATTATTGAACTCATGCGAACAAAATGAACAATCTATTTATATATCAAGATTTTTCTTGAATACAATATTTTATTTTTTTATGTTGGTAAATGCATTTACGCTTACCACCTGCATACAGGTGATTATATTGGACTAACCGGCTAAAGAAAAAATTACTAAACACTAAAACCCAACGGAACCATCTGGCCTACCCATGTAGGCACAATAACTAGGGGTTGCTTGATCATAAATCCTGATTATTATTCAAGATTAGGACGGATTTTCAACAATAGACGGATTTTCAGCAACGAACCATTATCCAAAGGTGACGAACTACGATTTTACAAACAGATACACAGACAAATATGAACTTATAACACTCCTACTTTTTCGTCCTGGATTATAAGAGAAAGTTTGTTATTAGATGCCGATTTAAAAGAATTAAATTGTAGGGCAAAGTAATGCTGTGTCATAGAAAATATAATGTAAACCTTGGTCAGTACGTGAGACAAATTTATGTTTAATCAACATAATTAACGTGGAAAGTAAAACGTGCTAAACATTGCGAATAACAAAATTTTATTAAATGTATATATCAATGTAAACCTACAAGACGTACTTATATTATACAAGTTAAAAATTATTATAACAAATAGTAAAGGTTTACTTATACGTTTTTTTCTATTTGTTAATTTTTTCTACTATTAAAATACCAGGTATGTTAATATTTTATTTATCTATGCTAATATTATAAAGAGGTGTGAGTTCGTGAGGTTGTAGGGGGTAATCTCTGGATCTACTGAACCGATTTAGATGAAATTTGGTAAGAAGATAGTTTGTGACTCTGTGAAGGACATAGGATACCCGAGTGAGGCGAGGATGAATCGCTAGTCAATTATACAAACACAGACAATGTTTGTGAAATGTTTTAAATAAAAAAACTTTAATACTTTCAAAGACATTTAAAAAAACTGTCAGATGAATAGAAACTTTTTGTGTTACTTATGCAAGGGATTATAATATTAATAATTTGTATGCAACGATCAAAAAAGTTTTGATCGATGTTTGTACATGTAAGTAATACAAAGAGTTTGTAAACCTTTAACTAGTGCGTTAAACGTTTATGACAAAAGCAGTTGTCATTTTCGAAATTTTTATTTTATTTTTAAAATTTTATAACTTTTCTCCCCTTGGCAAAAGATATAATAAAGTATTTATTTAAAATTATGTATTATAGGTTGATGGCTAGTAATGAGTAAATTGTATAGAGAACGCCATGCGCTACTGCAGAATGAAAATTCAGATGAAGAATCACTTATAAGTAATACTAGTCCAAAATTCCAAAGGCGGTTCTGTTATTCGTCCTCAGGACGTGCTAGTGCACAAGTAAAAGGAGCTGCTTCTATAATTAAACGCTGGCCGGGTAAGTTATTTGTTATTGCCTTTACATTATGTCTATTATAATAATTGAAATTGTGTTCCAATCCAAATTTTTCGTACTTCTTGCAAGTATTAGAGAAGATCTACGTCTTTAGAAAAATCAAGCCTAACTAAGTTCTGATTTTAATGAGATCACATAAAAAACGATAAATTTTATTTAGAGTTCTGATTGCAATAGGTTTTGGGTACTCTGGGTTTTGGTTGTATGGATCTTAGTGAGCTTAATAGCCTTACGTTGTCTACGTGTTAAAGTAAAGAGGGGTGTCTAATTTTTTAAGAATCCGAAGCGATTTACTAATCGCTAAATTATAATAAATAAATTAAGTTATTCTCTATTAAGAATAACTTTTTTTTTATTCATACGTATTTTATATAATAATATATACCTACAACATTATTACCCAGTATCCATAAATTTTTACTTGTTCTTTTTCAGATCATCTCACAGCCTTGTTTACCTATTGGTGGGTAGGACTCGGTATGATAGCGGTATTAGTTTTCATTACATATAATAGTATCCTAGCTGTTACCGCACTCCCAACAACTCATCCTAAGCCATTGAAAACTCTAAACAGCCAATTGAACGTTATAAATAGATCTTATGAAAGTTCTGAGGAAGGCAATATTTACATGCACGTCTTTGTAAACTATTATGAAGACCTAAAAATTCATGATTATATGCCCTATATTGAGACATTTTTAAAAAAGTATCCAAATTTTACATATAACTTTATTGTAGTCATCAACGACGCATCAAAAGATGCTATTGAAGATTTAAGCGATGAATTGAAAAATGAAATAGCACTAAATTCATTATGGAACGAAAAGCAAAATAGTGATGTACAATCTTTTAATAAAAAATACCCTCAAGTTATATCTTTAAGTAAATATATGGATGAATCACCATTGAAAAAATATTGGAGGCGCTTGCCTGAACAATTTATTGGATTTTTAACTCGATGTATTGCTATTTGGAATAAAGGAGGTATTGCACTAGATCCTATTATACTTACACCTAAATCTCCTAATCCAATGTATATCGAAAAATTAGAACAAATTCTTAGTAGCGGAAAATTAAAAGTTAAAAAGGCTTATTCAAGCAAAACAATATTAAAAAAACCTAAAAAGAAAGTAAATAATATTCGAGATATAATCAATACACTAGAACATGAAGACAATATCAATAACATAGAGGAGAATATGATTGAAGCAGAAAATATAGACAACGTTTATAAAGTAAAGAACCCGTACAAAAATAAAATTAAGAGAAATATAAAATTAGCAGAGACTTATGATAAAACTTATGAAAACAAATCTCATAAATTAAAAAACAAAAATGATTATTTATCTCTTACTTCTAAAGAAAATGAAAAACAAGCTTTTGGAGATATAACGACTACTACTAAGCAAGGCCTTCTTCCAATGTTTTTAGAATATCTTTTTCGTCAAGAACCTAAAATTTTCAAAAAATACTCCCTGGATACAAAAAACATTACCAAAAATGACACATATGATTACATTTCAAACAGGCTTGTAACAAGTCCTGCCATACTAAATACTTCTAGAGATATGATTCCAAATACTAAGTCGATAGATATTGATAACAAAATTAGTATAAATGATCATAACAAAAATGCAGCAATGTTAACCTTAGACTTAGAAGGAAATTTGATTGCAACTGAAACATCTTGTCATGCTTTTATTGGAACAATTTTTAGCAATGTTATTCATCACACTAATGAAGAATCTATAAAAGATCTTATTATTACTGAATTGTCACTATTTTGTAAAGGAACTTTGTCTTCATGTAAAGGCATCGAAGTCATTTTATTATAAGTCAAGACGGGCATAGTTTATAATCTACTATCAGTTATGTCACCTATATTAATTAAATGCCATTTTTCTCCAGATGTTAAATTATTGATTTATATAATGCTAGTTTATTAAATAAAATTATTAATTATGAGTTATAAAATCGGTGAGAGTAATTCGGTGCACCGAAGGATTTGTACAATTATGAAAAATATTAATGGTAGATATTTAGCAATAAATTAGGATCTACTAGTAAAAATAAAAAAATAAAATCCATTGAGTTATTATTACTTAAAAATGTACTTGTAAAATACATTTTTTGTATATTTTAATTCTTAAAGAGTATTGCCTATACCTGACAACTATTATAAATGCGAAAGTTTGTACGTATGTGCGTATAGATACGTGTTTGTATATGCTTGTTTTTTTTTTTCAACAACAACAACAAGAAACAGCTGGGCAAACGTATGTAGATGAAATTTAGTTAACAGACTATATGGTACGTGGAGAAACACATAGGCTACTGTTAGTTCTTGTTATTCTTATAATTTAATCTATCTACACTAAAGTATAATGAAAGTAATATTATGAGTATAGGTTTAACGCGTCTACTATAATATCAGTTGTCAAGGATTAGGTGCCTATATAATTTTTAAATTAAATGAACTACACTTTTAGACGGAAATAACTCACGCAAATTTTTAATTTTTTAAACATTATTAACTATTCTAGCCTTATTTACATTTTTAGAATATTGTCATGTTGACAACTATAAAACTGAAAAAAAAGGAATCGCTATAATTTCGTCATGTCCGTATGTCTTCAAGCATGTCCCTAAAATGAATATTATGCAAGTGTACATATTAATATTTTTCTCTTAACCATATAACATACATAAATTAAAACAAAATATAAATTAAATTATGTGGAGATCTTCGGTACACGTATTTTTCAATTTTTCACCTTTAAAAAAATTTTACGTTCTACATACTTTGCGATTGTTTCAGAAAAATTCGAACAATACATGTCGCTGATCGTTATAGATGTACTGTAAGTTGTTGACTTTTATTTATCCTGTATATTTAGTTGGACAAAATAAAACAATAATAAAAATAATTTATTTATTACTTAACCTAATCAGTCGTGATCAAAATAATGTCAATTATAACAATATTTTGCTCACAAGTCAATTTTCTTTATTAATTATGGCAGCAGTGTTTTTTTTCTTTTTCAATAGAGACGGCGGACTAGAATTAATTTTAATTTTATGCTATGTTTAAGTAATATAAAATACGTTATTAGATCTAGTTTACTTAAAGGTTAATCTACTATCTACATTAATATTTCTCAAAGGTAAAGTTCAGCAATATATTGCACTATTAAAGGTTAAAGTTAAGACCCGATGTTATATGTTTCCAGCGGTAAATCGTATCTTCTTTTCCAAGGATATGACGATCTCTTGCAATCTTTCACTTTTCGTATCGGTTCACATCTTCTGCTAATTTTCCAATAAACAAAACCTTCTGGACATTTATATACATAGCTCCGTAACTTGCCAGTTTGAGTTAGTTCACATTTTAAGAAAGCCTCTGAGCAAACTTCATTTATTTCAAAAGGAAAATGGCCAACACTGGAACATGCCATACTTTCTTCTGTTACAAGGATCTGGTAGAAAAAAAAAAGATTATTAATATTATACAAGTGTTAATAATTTTTAATATAACTTATAATATGTAGGTAATATAATTATTAAACTATTTTGAATAATCAGCTTGTACAAGTTCGTTAAATATAAGCTTATAATATTTATATGGTTAATGTTTAATTTTTTTTTTAAATTACCGGCTCATTGAAGAAAGCTCCTAGCCTCTTTACTCTGTGTTTTTGTGCCATCTGTCCATTGCATTTTTTATCAGTCTTTTCTTCTTCAACACATTGAACTTTAGTTTCATCGTAAATAGTATTATTAGGACAATTGAATACTGCTACTTTGACTTCATGACTATCATTATCTTCAATGCATTGATAAAATAAATTACAATATTTGGGATGTCGTCTAAATGATGTTGGACAAACAAATAAAAATTGATCTCCATCCGTTTCAGGGCATTCTTTATTGGATGTTGTAGACTCTGTGCTTGATACTTTATCACTTTCAGTGGTTGTGGATTCTGTAGTTGTACTTTGAACTTCAGTTATCTGTGAAATATTATCTTCCGTAGTTGTTGACTTTTCAGTTGATGAACTTACTTGTTCTGTTGTAGTTTGATCAGTTGACATCGATGTTAAATGAGTTGTTTCTGTCGTAGATTCTGTCATATCCGTTTGTTCTGTACTTGACTTTGTAGTTTGCTCCTGATTTGATTGAGTAGTTGTTTGGTCCGTAGAAGTACTTTGTGTCGATTGTTCGCTTGTCGTTAGCTGTGTCGTAGATTGCTCACTTGTCGATGATTGTGTCGTAGATTGTTCAGTCGTCGATGATTGTGTCGTAGATTGCTCACTTGTCGATGATTGTATCGTAGATTGTTCAGTTGTTGATGATTGTGTCGTAGATTGTTCACTTGTTGATGATTGTGTCGTAGATTGTTCACTTGTTGATGACTGTGTCGTAGATTGTTCACTTATCGATGATTGCGTCGTAGATTGTTCACTTGTCGAGGATTGCGTCGTAGATTGTTCACTCGTTGACGATTGGGTCGTAGATTGTTCACTCGTTGACGATTGGGTCGTAGATTGTTCACTCGTTGACGATTGTGTCGTAGATTGTTCGCTTGTTGACGATTGTGTCGTAGATTGTTCGCTAGTCGACGATTGTGTCGTAGATTGTTCAGTTGTTGACATTTGTGGTGTAGTTTGCTTAGTAGTCAATGTTTGTGTTGTTGATTTTTGTGTCGTTTGCGGGCTTTCAGATGTAGTAGTTATTTCAGTTGTTGTAGTTGATTCTGTTACATTTTGACTTTGTTGCTGGTCTCCACTGCAGTCACGAGGAGGGTACACTGAATCTTTATGGTTACATGTTTCGAGAGCTGGATCCCAAATTGTCCCATCGCTACATTCAAAATGAAACACAGAAAATTTCTCACCGTTACCATCCCAATCTACACATCTGTGGAATTTTTTGCAATCATATGGATCAGCATAATAACCAGCTTTCTGGCATGTAATGTTTTGACTACTAGAACTTTCAATAGAATTATTGTCTGTACAGTTAGTATTAGTTTCATTACCTACATTGGATGTAGAACTACTTGATTCACTTGTAGTAGTTAAAGGTTCCAACGTTGACCCAGGTGAACTTGTAATATAGCCTGAGTCCTTATCAGTGGTTGTCTGTTGTGGATTGCTGGATGTGTTTTCATGATCATATTTACATGACGGATTTGTCACATCTTGCGGATGATTACAGGCTACAATATCATTATCCCAGATAGTACCTTCACCACATGTATAATCATATTTTGTATATCCTCCTTTTCCGTTACTGACACACCTATAAAACTTTTTACAGTCTTCAGTATTACCGAAATATCCTTCATTTTCACAATAATTTTGGCTTGTTTGCTCTGAACTTGGTTTTGATTCAACAGGAATCGAAGCAATTGTTGATGGCTTATCTGTTGTTGTACTAGATAGAGTACTAGATAGTGAACTAGATATTGTACTATATGTTGTACTATATGTTGTACTAGATGTCGTATTTGTTTTATCTATAGAACCTGTTGTAGAGGACGATTCTTCATATGAACCAGTTGATGTTGTAATAACTGCAGCCGAAGAAGTACAATTTGCTGCATGCGTATCATGATCACAAGCTTGAATTTCTTGAACCCAAACTGTACCCTCGCCACAATCAAACTCATACTTGGTATATCCATCTTTACCATTATAAACACATCGGAAAAATTTTCTACAGTCATTCTCATTTGCGAAATATCCTTCTGAGTTACATTTTTGCCCTTTCGCAGATGATTCGTCAGGTGTAGAAGTTGGAGTTGAAGACGTGACTACTGGGGTATGGGATATCTGTGTTTGAGATGTTGCTTTACTTGAGTCAATTGTGGATGATGTTGTTTGTTGAGTTGTTGTATTAACAGCTTGTACAGAATGAGATGTTGTTTCCATTAATTCATTTTGGTTACTGCCACATTTTTCTACAGCCCATGCGTGATTGCATGCTGTAATCTTCGAATCCCAAGCTGTTCCTTCACTACATGTAAACTCATACATAATAAAGCCTCCATTACCATCATCAACACACCTATAGAACTTTTGACAGTCATTTTCATCACCAATAAATCCGCTAGATTCACATTTATTAGTTTCATTTCTTGCTGCTAATGTCGTTAATGTAGGGCTACGTACTGTCGTGGTAGGAGAAGAATAAACTGGTTCATTATTATTTTGAGTAATGTAGCCATTTTCATTTTCATCTATCGAACTCGTCGTAGGTTTCACATATATTTCAGTAACATTATCTTTTTGTTCCGTGCTTGCTTTATTATTGCATTCTTTTACTTCCGTTGCATGATTACAAGCTTGAATTTTTGGATCCCATAATGTTCCGTCGCCACAAAAAAATTCATACCTTTCATAAGCCCCAGTTTCACTTTCGACACATCTGTAAAATTTTTTACAATCATTTTTATCACCTACAAAGCCATTAGTATTACATTCATTTGAACTCGAAATCGTTGCTGATGATGTTGTTGGTATTTGTGAGCTTGATATTGTACTTTGAGAATTATAGTTTTGTGTTGCATATCCGTTATTTAAATTATCATTATCAATATTCGTTGTATCAGAAGTTGGTATTTGTGAGCTTGAAATAGTACTATGAGAATTATAGTTTTGAGTTGTATATCCATTATTTAAACTATCAATATTTGTCTCAGTATTCGATTGTATTTCTTCCTCTGTATCTTTAGTACCGCCACATCGTTTTACCGCCGACGCATAATTACATGCTTCAATATTGGGATCCCAGGCAGTTCCTTCACCACATATAAATTCATGCTGAATAAATCCGCCATTTCCATTGTCTACACACCTGTAAAATTTTTTACAGTTATTATAATCACCAACAAATCCAGTAGCTTGACATATATTTTCCTGTGTCATTGGCTGTTTTGGTGTATTTTGTGTTACAGTAGCATCAGATTTCGTAGTTTGTGTAGACAATGGCGTATTATATTCTGAATTATTATAGTCATTATTGGGTACATATCCTAATGTGGTGGCTTGATTATATGAACTAGTTGTAACTATATCTTTGGTTTTTGTTGTTTCATGCACTTTTGTATCTGATTGTTGTCCACACGATTTAACGGCCCAAGCATGGTTACACGCTTGGAGATCTTGATCCCATAAAGTACCTTCGCCACACCTATATTCATATTTTGTAAAAGCTCCTTTTTCGTTATTAACACATCGGTAAAATATCTGGCAATCATTTTGATCTCCAAAGAAACCAGTTTCTTCGCATTCTTTAAATGAAGGTCTAGCAGATGTCGTACTAGATATCAGTGATACGGTAGTTCGAGTAGTAACTTTTTCTTGAGTTTCTTCTTCAATTTCATTGAAATAACTATTATTATTATTTTCAGCAATATCACTGGTAGTGCTGCTTGTTGGATATTTTGTAGTTGTAGTAGTTTGATTTGGTAAACTACTACTATGGTAATTACTACTGGAAGTAGTACTGAAACTACTACTGGAAGTAGTACTGAAACTATTACTGGAAGTAGTAGTAAGACTAGTTTCGTATTGAGTTGGACCATTTGTAGGAGAAATGTCCTTATTTGATGAGGATCCACCACATTCTTGAACAGCCCACGCATGATTACAAGCTTCTGCTCTACTGTCCCAGACTGTACCCTGACTGCAAGTAAATTCATATTTCGTAAAACTACCTCTGCCGTTATCAACACATCTATAAAATCGACTACAGTCATTTGGATCACCCATAAAGCCACTTTGCAAACATTGTTTAGATTTTCCTGTATCACTAGGAGGTGTTGTTTTATTTAAATGTGGCTCTTCTGTAGAATAAACTGCCGTAGTTTTTCTATCTTTATTTCCATATTCTGCGTTTATTGGACTTTCTCTGCTTGCATAATTCGCTTCATTTTGAGACCATTGTGTTGATTGATAAACTACTGTAGTTTTTCTATCTTTACTTCCATATTGTGTGTTTACTGAACTTTCTTCACTAGCGTGATTTGCTTCATGTTGAGACCAGTGTGCTGATTGTTTGTTATATTCTTGGGTGTGGCTGCCTTCAACTTTATTCATATTTACTTTACTCCCATACTCAATATTATTTTGTTCCAGCATGTCATTCGTACTTGTTGATCCATAATTGACTTGCGGTGCTTTCCCTGATGTTACATCACTAAAAGGTTTTTCGTTATTATGTGAATGATAATCATTTTGTCCACATCGACTATTACGAGCCGCCCAAACGTGGTTACAACTCTGAATATTGTCATCCCATATTGTAGCCTCGCTACATAAATATTCATAACGTGTAAAGCTTCCACGCGAATTTCTTACACATCGATAAAACTTTCTACAATTTTCAATATCTCCGATAAAACCATCAGTTATGCACGGATAACTTTTGTCAGAGGTTGGTGATATAGTTGTTAAAGGCAACATTTGGTTTGTATCATTTTTAGATTCCATCCATGGGTACGCTGGCAATGAAACTTCATATTTGTTCGTTATCATTAGTGGAACAGATCTTGTTGTAGTGGTTTTCGGATTAAGATCTAACTGTAGTGGTTCTACAGTAGTTATCGTTAAAAGTGTGGCATTGCTTAATTCTAAATAGCTTGAATACACAGGTAGTTTAGTAGTTATAGGCGAAGGTAATTCATGGTCCTCTATTTCATTTTCCTCATTTGCGTCATGAGGTAGTGGGATTAGTCCACCACATTCAGATCGTTTGGTATTACGAGGATGATTACAAGTTTCATTTTCGGGATCATATACAGTTCCTGGACCGCATTGATACTGTAAATTTTTAAATGATTAAAATTATAAAAATACTCTTTTCTTTTTTAATACCATTAAAAATGTTTGTTCGAATTATTTTTACACATTATACATAGATACTTTTTACAAATAGACCGATCGGAATCCATTTATTTTTAAGAGAAAAAAAAATTAAAACCTGAGGTTTTATAGTTTTAAAACTTTAGCAGGTAAAAATGAACCCTATCTGAAAATTGAACGATTTTTTTTTAAATATAACGTCCACTTGAAGTTGGGGGTGATTTTCAGCCTCTCGAGACCAGAAAACATAAATTTCTCGTAAATGGCAAAATATTTAAAATTCAAAATTTTTTTGCTAATTATATGTATTTCAAAGATTACATTCTCTTAGTTTCATGAAAATCAAAAGATTATTGAAAAAAAAAAAATAACAGGAAAAAATTAAGAACCAAGTTTTTTGCAAATATCTTGAAAATTTTGAGGTTATTGTAAAAAGTGTCGTCTATAAAAATTGTAGATTTTTATTAGACCTACAACTTTTGTCGAGTTTTTTTTTTCGATAGAACGTCACGAATAAGCCGGAAATTGAAAAAAAACTATTTCTCAACGCTTTGTATTCCCAAATTTCTCGTGGGTAGCTGGACATCGGGGGCATTTTACGAATTTCTGTTCCTTACCTGCTAACGTTTTAAAACCATAAAACTTCAGGTTTTAATTTGTTTGTTCCCAAAGCGGATTCCGATCGAACTAAATACAAAAACATCATCGTCAACAAGAACTATACATAGATAATAGATATTATGTTACCCTGAAAACATTATATTTTTCTCTTGATGTTTTTACGCATCGATAGAATACGGAACAATCCACTGGATCTGCTTTAAATCCTTCATCAAGGCATATGATTGGCTCTGGTTTAGATCCTGAGTATAGTTTTACTATCCTTCCATTAACACGTCCTTCACGACCTTCTGAGTTGGATTCTGAAATTTAAGTAATAAATGAATTGAAAAAAATATATATATAAAGAAGGATCACTATTTTTGTACTATATCATTTTTTTTTAATAAAAAAAAAATATCACTGGTTAAAGCTGAAGAGAAGCATGGGCTGTTCTTTAGTACATAATTTTATGAGTTATTTAAGAATAGTTGATTTATCAATACCAAAAGGTTAAATTGACAATTTGAAATAAGAAGTGAATTCTAGAAATTGCTATTAATTAAATAGACTACTTTTTTCGTGTAAGTTATAATTATTATATTAGACAAAACGTTACTTCTACTTTTGTAAGTTATTAATGATACACGGAAAAGAACAATGGCAAGTTTTTACCTGAACGTTTTTGAAGCGTCTATGATTAGGACATATACAAAACTGAATTATTTAATTTGCTCTTTTTTTTCACGGCGTTTGTTTTACATGACAAAGCCACGAAGAAATGTTTACATAATAAGCTACTAATTGATTGTTTTTATGTACTTCCGGCTTCGCCATTCGTCAAAGATGATGTAAAAATTGTTGCCACAGAACAAAATGAAATGCCGTATTTATTTTAAAATATTTTTATTAAAGGCTTATGTATATAATTAAATAATGATCTATGTTTTGTTCATTAATCTTACAGCTTTACATATGATGGAAACATTATATGTTAAGCTGTAAGTTTAATTGAAGCTAATACAGTTAGTACAGTAATTAAAATAATAGTAATAGCAACACAACAGATGACAATGAGATTGAAGTTTGACATGATAATTGATATTGACATATTATTTAGATTTTATATTTTATTTGTCATCATGATTTTACGTATGCCTCGGACTATTACGTTTGATTTTGCTGTTACTGTTCCATTTTTCTAGATTATTATAAGTTTTAACTGTCGCTTTGCCCACGGACCCGATTACCTGCCCCATGCGACGACTCGTGCATTCTCTCGGACAATCGCCAGTGTATACCTACAACTAATACTGATTTCTCCTAACGGACTCAAAGTTGTACCTTGTTTCATCCATGATAAAGAAATTAAAAACGTAATTTATATGGGCTCAGCTTTAGTATCCGGGAGGTGCAGTAGACTCTTGGTTTTATTTATTGTGCAAAGTACTTATTATCTTGAGTAATCCCACATAGTTTCAAGTGGAGCAAATAACAATTTTCGGAAATAAAAAAAAATATCAAAGTTTGATAAATTATAACCTCAATCTGCACTCTTTTATTGCATTTGACGTATTTTTGACAGAAGTGTTGCTATTTTATGGAGTTTTAATTGTGCATTTTGATTTTGCAAGACAGAAGTGCTGCCATTTTAGGGAGTTTTAATTATGCGTTTTAATTTTACAAATAATAAGTTGACGCGTATTTTAATATAAATAAATGATTTATCATTATAACAAATTATAACAAATGTGTGATACAAATAAAATTTGCCCTTTAAATTAAGTTAATTATTTTGACAAGTAAGATTAGGTTAGAACTTGGGTAACTGCCGACTGATTTTGGTTAGGTTAGGTTAGAACAGTTAAAACAACGCACGAGCCGAGCGAGCGAAGCGAGCGTGCCGCGGTAGCGGCCGGCGAGTGCCATAAACTCTTAATTCCATAAAACTAGAAAATTAGAAAAATCGAATTTCACGCAAAACATAACCTCAAAATGAGATTTTTTAAATTTCATAAAAAAAAAACTATGCATTTCCTCCACTTTTCTTTTGCATGGGAGTGATCTACAAGCCCTTCCCCACCCCTCAACACCCCTCCCCCTCCTCAAATATATAGATTTCTAACTGCCTTTGTACTAAAGCCCTACCTTTATATGTAACGCTAACGTACGTTTTTTTAATTTATAATATTTAATTTATATTATTCGGTACAGTAATCAGTGACAGCTGTCATTGCTAGGTAGGTTTATAACCGCAACTCATAAAATAAAAATGCTAATATCTTTTTTTGTGGCTTCCTAATAAAATAAATCTTTCTGGATAAACTTGTGTTATTTAATCCCTATCGTTTTAGCATTTTTTCATTTCAAGACGCCTCAAATGGATATCAGGTAAATCGTTGTATAGAGACCTGCCATTGTTCTTTAGGCCTGAATGAAGGCAGAGTTGTTAGCGCAGTGTAGTGTATAATTTTCTTTTCATTTATCACCCCAAAAAATATGCGATATACCTGGAAAGTACGTACCAGTTTTATTAGCCTGTATTGCTTCAATAAGAGCTGTTAGTAAAACAAATGATAAACAAGACCTTCTAATATATAAGTTCATTTTCTCGAATGTGAATACTATTGTTGCAAGTACGTCATACCGTGGTCCTGAAACAAAAAATAATTACAATTATTATTAAGAGACAGTGGTAACCTAGTCGTAACGCGCATCCTTGGGAAACTAAGGGAAGCGGGTTCAAATTCTCTTCTCGAATCATCGAAAGGATCTCGCATCTCTAATACTTTGTACTAATGTACGCATCATATTTAACATGATTACCATTTGTCTTACGGTGAACGAAGACATCATGAGGAAATCTTCATGTATGAGAGAACCTTACAAGCTTTCCAAAGGCACATGGTGTACTATTGCCTGATTCTTAGTATTGAAGGCAAAGCAGTGGAAGGTTTCAAAAGGGGCTGAACCCAAAAGACAAATCTAAATATTTTAAATCTAATTAAGAATAATAATAATATAATATAACTAGCATTTCCCGCGGCTCCGCCCGCGTTCAGATGATCAAAAACCAAATTCTTAGGTTTTACACATTAGTATACTCTTACATTATACATTACTTTCATTGCGCACCGCATGATTGGTAAATAATGGCAGAGATTGACAATGCCACAAAGGTTCCTCCGTTAAATTGAACTTTTTGTTTTAGCAATAACATTTATGTATGTCTATACTTCTGTGTTGTTTGTTTTTTTAGTTTTTCACGATAAACTCTCAAACTACGGAATTAATTTTAATCATTTTTAGTAATAGACAGCTATAGATTAATTTAATATATAGCTGATTATTTAAACTACATAATGATAACTTTTCTTAATTAGCGCTAGTTAGTAATATTTTCCAAAACGATTTTCAAAAGAAAGTGTAATCTATACATATTATAAAATTCTAACTAAGCCGAATCTGTACATTAAATATTTTTTGGAAAATCTTATTGAAATAGACATTATTATCGATACAGAGGCCAAATCTATAATTTTTAGAATTTTTGTCTGTCTGTCTGTCTGTCTGTCTGTCTGTCTGTCTGTCTGTCTGTCTGTCTGTCTGTCTGTCTGTCTGTCTGTCTGTCTGTTACCGCATCACAGAAAAACCACTGGAGGGATTTTGATAAAATTTGGTATGGTGATAGCTGGTGATCCGGGTCAACATATAGGATACTTTTTACCGCTGGAAAATATCTAATTTCTGAGAAAAAACACAAAAACTGGTTGAAATAAAACCACGATGATACTATTTATAAATATTTTAGCAAGGTAATTTACAAAATATGGTAAAAACTATTAAAAATAGCTTATCTTGAAAATCAAATTATCAATAGCGCTATTTTATTCATTAAAATACTCATTTTAATTAATATTTATTTATGTGTATTTAGATACTTGACAATAGATGTCGCCATGTGTTTTTAAAATACGTAGCTTTAATTCTAAAAAAATGAATGTATGAATGTATGTAGAATTACCTCCTACTAAATTACCCGCAGCCCCGCCCGTGTTGAAATTATCAATAAAGCAAACTTTTGATTCTATAAATGAGTAACTATACACATAATAAAATTGTAACTAAGCCGAATCCGTACATTCAATATTTTTCGGAAAATCTTATTGAAATATTCATTATTAGCAATATAGAGGCCGAATTTATAGTTTTTAGAATTTTTGTCTGTCTGTCTGTATGTAACTGCATCACAGCAAAACCAATGGAGGGATTTTGATGAAATTTGGTATGGTGATAGCAGGTTATCCGGGTCAATGCACAGGATACTTATTACAGCAGGAAAATATCTCATTTCTAAGAAAAAATACGAAAACTGGTTAAAATAAAAGCAAGATGATACTATTAACATTTTAGCAAGGTAACTTATATATGTTAAAACTATTAAAAAAATCTTATCTTAAAAGAAATATCAATAGCGCTATTTTATTCATTAAAATAGTTATTTTGATGAAAATTTATTTATGTGTTATTTAGATATTTGACAATAGATGTCGCCATGTGTTTTTAAAATACGTAGTTTTAATCCAAAAAAATAATAATGTACAGATATGACCTTTCTATGACTTTATTAGAATAACTAGGTACTAAATTACCCGAGGCCCCGCCAGTATTCAAATTATCAATAAAACAAACTTTTGGGCTTTATAATTTAGTAACATATAAGTAATATTTTGTTGGTCGAAACAATTTTCAAATGAAAATATTTGTAAATTTTTATTGTTTAGTAAATAATGTTAATATATTTTTTTTATCTTTTAATGTAAAATTAGGCAAATGCAAATCCAACTCGCGCATTATAGGTTTCGTATAGCAAAATTCTGTGTTGTTTTCCGTACTTACGTGTTTTGTTAGGTTAACACTAAAATAAATACGAATAATATTTACGTTTCCGCAATATCGACTCATTTTATTAACCGTGAAAATAAGTGGAAAACAAGTTAATGGCTGTTAAACTGACAAAGCGGGTAACTAAAAATATTCCATATCTCAAAAACTTTGCAAAAGTATTGTAGGAACTTACTACTACTACTTACTTATAGCTAAACTTTTTCAGTTTTTTTTTGACACCATTTCTTGGAAGGTAAAGGCTTAAAGGACATAATAAAATTCTTCTGACTTTAATCATATTAGCCGAGCCATATGAAATAATAAAAAGCATTTGCTTAGAATTTTTTTCTTTTATTACACTTTCTTTTAAAAATCGATTTGGAAAATATTATTAACTAGCGCTAACCAACCCCTGTTTCGCGACAAGTTAACATTAAGAAAAGTTATCATTATGTAATTTAAATAATCAGATAAATATTAAATTAATCAATAGCTGTATATTAGTAAAAAATGATTAAAATTAATTCCATAGTTTGAGAGTTCATCGCCCAAAACTAAACAAACAAACAAAACAGAAGTATAGACATACATACATAAATGTTATTGCTAAAACAAAAAGTGCAATATTACTAAATCAAATATGAGATTAACGGAGGAACCTTTGTGGCATTGTCAATCACTGCCATTATATACCAATCATGCGGTGCGCAATGAAAGTGGTATAGGTATGTAAGAGTATACTAATGTGTAAAGCCTAAGAATTTGGTTTTTGATCATCTGAACGCGGGCGGAGCCGCGGGCATTGCTAGTAAGTAAATAATGTTTTGTTTGTTTGTTTAGTTTTGGGCGATGAACTCTCAAACTATGGAATTAATTTTAATCATTTTTTACTAATATACAGCTATTGATTAATTTAATATTTATCTGATTATTTAAATTACATAATGATAACTTTTCTTAATGTTAACTTGTCGCGAAACAGGGGTTGGTTAGCGCTAGTTAATAATATTTTCCAAATCGATTTTTAAAAGAAAGTGTAATAAAAGAAAAAAATTCTAAGCGAATACATTTTTTTATTTCATATGGCTCGGCTAATATGATTAAAGTCGTAAGTATTTTATTGTGTCCTTTAAGCCTTTACCTTCCAAGAAAAGGTATCAAGAAAAAGTGATAAGTTGAGGTATAACAGTTCCTACAATACTTTTTCATAGTTTTTGAGATATGAAATATTTTTAGTTACCCGCTTTGGCAGTTTAACAGCCATAAACTTTTTTTCCATAAAATGTTATAAAATAATATAAATTGAAATTATTATTACGGTGCAAAAAATGAGTAGGTATTGTGGAAACGTAAATATTATTCGTATTTATTTTAGTGTTAACCTAACATAACAAAATACGTAAGTAAGAAAAACAACATAGCATTTTGCTATATGAAACCTAAAATGCGCGAGTTGGATTTACATTTGCCCAATTTTTACATTAAAAGATTAAAAAACATTAACATTATTTACTAAACAATAAAAATTTACAAATATTCTCATTTGAAAATTGTTTCAGCCAGCAAAATATTACTAATATGTTACTAATTTATAAAGCCAAAAAGTCTGTTTTATTAAAAATTTAAGCACGGGCAGGGCCGCGGGTAATTTAGTAGTAATTATAGTAAAGTCATAGAAAGGTTATATCTGTACATTTTTTTTTTTGGATAAAACTACGTATTTTAAAAACACATGGCGACATCTATTGTCAAATAGCTAAATAACACATAAATAAATTTTCATTAAAATAACTATTTTAATGAATAAAATAGCGCTGTTAATATTTCTTTTAAGATAAGTTTTTTTTAATAGTTTTAACATAATATATAAGTAGGTTACCTTGCTAAAATATTAATAGCATCATCGTGCTTTTACTTTAACCAGTTTTTGTATTTTTTTTCAGAAATGAGATATTTTCCTGCGGTAAAAAGAATCCTATGTGTTGACCCAGATAACCTGCTATTACCATACCAAATTTCATAAAAATCCCTCTAATGGTTTGTCTCATACAGACAGACAGAAAAAATTCTAAAAACTATAGATTCGGGCTCTATATCGCTAATAATGAATATTTCAATAAAAATATTGAGTTTACGGGTTCGGCTTAGTTACAATTTTATTGTATGTATATAGTTACTAATTTATGAAGCGAAAAAGTTTGCTTTACTGATAATTTAAACACGGGCGGAGCCGCGGGTGATTTAGTAGTAATTCTTATAAAATCGAAAAAAGTTCATATCTGTACATTAATATTTTTGGGATTAAAACTATGTATTTTAAAAACACATGGCGACATCTATTGTCGAATATCTAAATAACACATAAATAAATATTAATTAAAATAACTATTTTAATGGATAAAATTGCGCTATTGAGAATTTGATTCTCAAGGTAATATAAATATTTTTAATAGTTTTTACCATATTTAGTAAGTTAGCTTGCTAAACTGTTTACAGATAATATCGTCGTGGTTTTGTTCCTCCCAGTTTTTGTATTTTTTTCAGAAATGAGATATTTTCTCGCGGTAAAAAGTATCCTATATGTTGACCCGGATAACCAGCTATCATCATACCAAATTTCATCAAAATCCCTCCAGTGGTTTTTCTGTGATGCGGTAACAGACAGACAGACAGACAGACAGACAGACAAAAATTCTAAAAACTATAGATTCGGCCTCTGCATCGATAATAATGTCTATTTCAATAAGATTTTCCAAAAAATATTTAATGTACAGATTCGGCTTAGTTACAATTTTATAATATGTATAGATTAATATCCGTCGTTTACTTATTTTATAATTACGTTGTTTCTAATAAGTTAGTTTGGGGTAGTGCGTTAAATAATTATTCGTGGCACTGACGATAATTTAGTTTTTTTCTTGATATTATAATAAATAACTTTATAATAGAGAGATGGGTGCAGGAAGCATTAGGGTGAGTGACGCAAGAGGATCGTGTGACCACCCGTTTATTGACTTTGAATGGGGAGGAGGGAATCTTAATTAACAATTACTCTAATTCTTAAAATCAAGCATGAGATATTTTCCTGCAGTAAAAAATACCTTATATTTTGACCCGGATAACCAGCTACCAACATACCAAATTTTATCAAAATATGTCCAATGGTATTCTCGTGATGCGTTTCCAGACAGACAGAAATGCTTCTGTATTGATAATGATGATTATTTTAATAAGATTTTCCAAAAAATATTTAATTTACAGATTCGACTCAGAATTATAATAAATGTTTGATTATACGGGAAATTGTTTCATTGTTTTACTTATTTTATTACGGGTATAATTAAATAACAATCGGGCTGGTTTCATTTTATATTATGATCTCAAACAGATGTTAATGCCGTGCCGTAATTATAACAATTATATGTGATAAACGATATACATACTGTTGAATCCAATAGCTATTGATCGTGATATCTCCATGTTTAAATCAGTTTCACTTTTATCAATAATTCAATAAAGAAATAAAAAATACTAGTGTAATTGTAACTTTACTAGAAGTGTAAAAGGGTAACAGGTAACGTTTCATGTTGATAATAGTTTTTTAAATGTGATATTTTAATTTTACTATACGTACTTACTTTTACGTATGTATATGGTATGGCAGTAATAAAATAAATTATGGCTAAGCTTAAAATCAAAGTTTGATACCGACATGTGTCCGAGCTTTAAATATTCACGCATGAAATCAATATATTTTTCTCGCAATACGGGATTTTTAGTAAACCGTTTTTCTAAGGCAAAAAATCTTTTTTCCGCCGACACTCTCGAATCACCTAATAAAGGTCTATTAGACAAGAAAGGTAACTTAGTAACAAACCGACCGTTTTCTAACCGAAAAGTATTATTAATATAAAAGAGTTCACACTCCTCATCAGGTAAACCCAAACGCGATGCCGTTGGTGGTTCTTCCACCTCCCAAAACCTTTGTAAGGTATCCGAAATAGAAAGAACAATGGCAAGTTTTTACCTGAACGTTTTTAAAGCGTCTAAGATTAGGACATATACAAAACTGAATTATTTAATTTGCTCTTTTTTTATACGGCGTTTGTTTTACATGACAAAGCCACGAAGAAATGTTTACATAATAAGCTACTAATTGATTGTTTTTATGTACTTCCGGCTTCGCCATTCGTCAAAGATGATGTAAAAATTGTTGCCACAGAAGAAAATGAAATGCCGTATTTATTTTAAAATATTTTTATTAAAAGTCTTATGTACATATTTAAATAATGATCTATGTCTTGTTCATTAATCTTACAGCTTTACATATAATGGAAACATCATAATGTTATGCTGTAAGTTTAATTGAAGCTATTACAGTTAGTACAGTAATTAAAATAATAGTTATAGCAACACAACAGATGACAGTGAGATTGACTTGATAATTGATATTGACATATTGTTTAGATTTTATATTTTATTTGTCATCCATGATTTTACGTATGCCTCTGACTACTACGTTTGATTTTGCTGTTACTGTTCCATTTTTCTAGATTATTATAAGTTTTAATTGTCGCTTTGCCCACGGACCCGATTACCTGCCCCATGCGACGACTTGTGCATTCTCTCGGACAATCGCCAGTGTATACCTACAACTAATACTGATTTCTCCTAACGGACTCAAAGTAGTACCTTGTTTCATCCATGATAAAGAAATTAAAAACGTAACTTATATGTAATGCAAACGTACTTTTTTTAATTTATAATACTTAATTTATAATATTTGATACAATAATCAGTGACAGCTGTCATTGCTAGGTAGGTTTATAACCGCAAATCATAAAATAAAAATGCTAATATCTTTTTTTTGTGACTTCCTAATAAAATAAATCTTTCTGGATAAACTTGTGTTATTTAATCCCTATCGTTTGAGCATTTTTTCATTTCAAGACGCCTCAAATAGATATCAGGTAAATCGTTGTATAGAGTCCTGCCATTGTTCTTTCGGTACTGATAGATTTTTCAATAGGGAAGGATTCAAACTCATTCACCTTTTAGGAATACAGTTGAAAATGACCAATGACATTTTATGAGATATAAAAGTTACACATTTACATTCAGTATACATAATAAATCTTATTTTATTTACGTACAAAATAATATTTATTTATAAGAACGTGTTTAGAATATGACAGCTGTCTTATTTTGATGCATTTTAATTGCAAAACGTGATCAAAGTAATTATTATTTCCACTGATTCTTTGCATATACGTTATACATACATACATATTATGCAGGTAATATGCGTAGCTATATCGTGATATTTTTCAAAACATTCACAAATCAGTTTTTGCGCATTAATCATTACTCATTCCTTTTATGACGTTTTACACTCGTAATATTGTACAATTTACACCTTAATATTCAATTACATAAAAATAGTAGAAAGTTTTCGTTATGTAGTAACGTTATGTGTTTGTATGTGTAGAACAGTGTCAAATCTGAAAAATCTTAATTAGATAGACTTTTATTTGATTACCATTAGTACTTTCGTGTTGCACAATATTATTAGAAGTAGCGAGAAGACCTACAGAAATTTAAGAGCTCAGAAAAGTAAACGAAAAGCTAAGAAGTTTCACGTCAATGCTGCGGATTTGCTTGTCCCTTACCCTGGACATAAGCATCATATAAGATCTGGAGGCAGCTATGCATCGCTTTGATATTAGACAAGATAGGATCAACAGGATTTTTGATTCTTTCATGCTAGAAGCTCTAGCAAGGCTGCGATGGACTACTAGTTACTACGGACGACATAACTGGAAATAAAACACTCCAGTCGTTGTATGATGGTCGTATACGCTGACATGAGTACAATAGGGTCATCCAAGAAGCAAACATGTCTGCATGAGTAAGATGCGTAGAATTCACAAAAATTTAATTCATTGACTTTTTAGTAGAATTCTTACTGTATCTTAACTGGGCGACAGTGTGTGGCACTGGCTATAGGCGCTTCAGAACAATTCTTAAGAAAATAAGTCGTACACTGTATTGTGACACAGCACATGTTTCTACTTAATAATGAGTGTTAAACGCTGTGGTTTAATAGAAAAACTATTAAACAAAAACTGAAAAAATGTTGTTCGTAATTAAAGAAAATGATATTATATTTCAGTTACAAAGTGTAAAGAAGAAATTTTGATGCTTCCTATAGCATTCGCCCCGTCATGACGAATCAAATGACGTGTCATTTATCAAAAACGGCCCATACGTTTGGTCTAAATAGTGCCACAAAAGTACAAGCCCACATACATACATATATACATAGGCTGATAAACATATCACCCTCCTTTGCGTCGCGCAGTCGGATAAAAATATACTTTATCGGCAGTAAATTGGTAACATTCAATCGCCGACTGATATTTTTTAATATATCATGCATTGTTGTGGTTTTGTTCTATATATGCAGACAGTATTAATTGTCAATTATTTTTAGAACAACGATAACATAGCTTCATATCCAGCTGTTTTCATTAAGTAAATAGCTTGATTATCTCATATGGTACAAAATAAATAAGCTTCGGAAATGCTCGTGAAAGGATCATCTCGACTTGCTCATCTTATTCTTGGTAATTTCTTGAGCAACTTAAAGGTCATAAGTGAATAACCAGCCAGTCATATAAGAACAAATCGACATAGCTAGTTCATTGCCGCTAATAATTACAGGTTGATTTATAAAAACATTAAAGGAGCAGGCCGGGACGTTAAGATTTTTTGTTTGATGACACATTGCTGCCCGAGGTGTTCTAGATAGCAAATCTAATTACTCGCTTTCCATCTATATACTACTAGGGAATTACGTTCGCTTCGCTCGGGTGCGCCCGGTTCTTTGCAGGCGTATACAGAAAACCTACCAAAGTTTCATCGCAATCAGTTTAAGAATGTATATAGGACGAACTTACGAACATTCATTTTTATTTTTATAAGATTAAAGAATAATAAAATATATAATAAAACAATAGGTATCATACAATCTTAACTCGCCTTAGGACTGCAACGTGAATGATACTGGAAAGTACGTCGATAATAGCAAATTTAATCTCTGAGGTATATATGAGACCAATATTTAGGTACATTAGATAAGCTATTTTTTTTTAGTCTGATATACCGGTGTATCCCATATTTAATGGATAGTGATAGTAGAAAGTGGTAAGTTTTTTAGCTCTCGCTACCTATCTCGTGTAGGACCTTACTTTTTACGTATTGAATTCAACCAAAATCATAAATTAAAGAGTACAGAAGAAAAATGAGTCCTACTAATGTAATCAAACAAATATTAATCTCACAGCAGGACTTCTAAAATATTCTAAAAGTAAATAAAAATTTATTTCCTCCACAAACAAATCGGTGCACAATCGTTTTTTAGGATACCGTAGCCAAATGCAAAATAAGTACTTTTATCTACATATATTCGTCTGTCATTGGTTGATAAGTATTTTTAGAAATTGGTCTATTATAGTGTTGACAGTGTTGTAGCCAAATCACAAAATAAAATAAGTGTGGCACTTAATACGTATAACTGAGGGATGATAAAGATGGATGCAATAGGGGGAAATCAGTTAAATATCATTGAATGAATTATTGGATGGAGTATATATTAACTTGTTTTTGAGATAAGGAATATTTTAAGTTACACCTTACCTTTGTTAGTTATTTTGTAATGCAAACTACTAATACAAAAAGTGCACGAATCAGACTCGCACTTATCCAGTGTTTTATACTTAGGTACAATTTGTCATCTTAATATCGCTACTAAATGGGAGGAAATAACTAACAGCCTAACATTCAAATGTATACACGTATTTCAAAAGTTCAGATGTATCCAATTTTATTCCTATAAGTGCATAACTTAAACATTAATTAAAAAATGCTGATTTTATGTCATATTCCATGTATAAGCTGGTTAATATAGATATAACATATTCTTCAGGCGGTAGTGTCTACAATTTTAAAAATTCAAAAATAACTATCCTTTATAATATAATTATAATTTACAGGATATACTATACTCGTATGCAAACCTATACTTATGGAGGTACTATTTTTATATTTTGTTTTAATTTAAAATAAAATTCAATTATAAAAAAGAGAAAAAAAATTATTTACTTTTACATACTTACATAATATTTAGGTCATTATAATACAAACTGCATTATAATATACGCTGTAGGTACAATTATTTTTTTACAGACATCCAAATATTTAAATATGTTCATCATTAATTATAATTATTATAAATAATTATAATTAATGTATGTATTCCTACGCGTGAACTGATTATACCTATCTACGCTTTAAGTCGTAGCCATGCGTTATTCTAACTAATCATTTTCATTCTAAATATTTCTCAAAATCGCGAAACAAATTATGTAAGTTTAGTATACCTTAAAAGTATAAATAGTAATTTGAGTAAGGCTTTAACCATGTACATGTTTGTATAAATAACAATACTTTTTCTTTTTTTCGATACACGTTTATAAACGAAAATAAAAAGCGAGTTCGAATCTTATTTATAGCTCAAAGTGACGTATGGGCTCGTTAATAATCTCCAAGGCCCCTAGCGAGAGAAAAATTGCATAAGTTAGTCAAGCTACACTTTATTGCGACTTGTTGAAGGGTGCAAACTGCAACCAACGAAACAGGTTGGAGAAGATTCCACCCAGCTGCTCTAGTGGACTGCATTCCTGTGGTTGAGTGGTCTGATTGAGGTACAAGTAGTGTTTAATAATCCCTTCAATATGTTATTAGCGAAGATCATAGGTAAACAGGCGTGAGTATTACGCCGCTGATTATAGAGTATGAGATAATTTTAACAAGTATACTCACCCTCTAGCTGTAACCACGTATAATTGTAAAACGTGTCTATTTTAGTGCATAACTATATTAAGTCTGTCTGATGTACGTAAAAAAGGGTATTGTTTCTTTAAGATTAAATTAGGTAAAAGGCTAAAACTGCTAACATTCATTTAAGCATATTCGTTGTCCGTCTATATGTTTGCTATAGCTAATTTAGAGGAGAATTTCGAAAAGTTGATAGTTCGAAAAATCATGTCAGGTGTTTCATATAAACCGCTATGCAATATAATTACAAAGGGGTAAAGTATAGTAGGGATGAAAAAAATAACTGCACATAAGCTTACTGTACATAAACTATCTTCAGAAAGTTCTGAAGGAAGTTTCAAAACGACTTTTTAAGCTAATAGGTAGGTATTTATAATCCTGAAAATTTTAATAACATTAATAGAGCTTGCACGCTTTGTACAGCGGCCACTAAAGTAACTTTAATTTTCATAATTTTTAAGAAATACTACGAAATACAAATTCATTTTTGTTATCAGTAAAATAAAAATTGTAGATATGAAAATATTTTATTTTTATTTTATTATTAATTGGGTAAAAAGGTAAAAAACTAAACAACAAAACACGAATTTAATACTGGCAGTACAGACACCTTTAGGTTCAAACGATTTATATACATGACAAGTTTCACTTTAACGAAAATCGAATTCTTAATAAATAAGGATTCTCTGAATAACTTATGAGTCCGTATATATACTAATATAATATTACTAGTGACTCACCCTCGCTTCGCTCGGGTTCGTCCCTAGGTACATTTTAATTTTTTGAGCGAAACCCTAATACTTTTTTTAAAATAAAAGTAGCCTAAGTTACTCCTTATAATATCAGCTATCTGAAAGTGAAAGTTCCATTAAAATTGGTCCAGCCGTGTCGGAGATTAGTCGGAACAAACAGACAGACAGAAAAATATATAAAAATAAAAATATATAAAAAATATATAAATATATATAAAAAATTAAAATTGTATTTTTTTTATAAGTACCGTATATAATTCCATATGCATTTAGTATAAAGCTGTTATTTTGACATTACAAACAGACACTTCAATTTTATTTATCTGTATAGATAAAAAGGTAAAGTTTGTAAGTTTGTGAGTTTATGAGGTTGTAGGGGGTAAACTCTGGATCTACTGAACCGATTTAGATGTTTGGTAAGAAGATAGTTTGAGACCCTGGAAAGGACATAGGATACTTTTTATCCCGGAAATCATCCCTTAAGGTGGTTAAAATGGGGATGAAAGTTTGTATGGGGAATAATTAATGTAAGGACGAACTCAATCGAAGCGAGGGTTAGTCGCTAGTATAAAATAACTTTATTATATTATTGAATAGGTATGAACCTAATTACTTGTATTAATTACGGTTACTGGTTACATACAGTATACAATATCGATACTAAAATAATAGAAGTACTTATACAATCATCATTAAAGTTTCCGTTTAAAAGAATTATATTATATTTTAATAGCATGAAATTGAAGCAATCATCGCATATTTATTATACATTGCTCATACTCACGTCCACGGTCAAGGCTACTTGTAGCGTACGCCTCGCATTCATAACATAATTGGTCAATTACGTGCTTATGTATGCAACAAGTAAATTTAAAAATTTCACTTACGCGTGTAAAATTAGCTACTTAGTAAAATATTACACTTTTAATAATAAATACTATTTTTAGTAAAAAAATATCATACTTTTAGTACAATATTTTGAGTTTTCAAATTTGCGGTATTTTTTTTTATGTTTGTTACCCCAAAACTCCGTCATTTATTAACCAATTTGGACAATTTTTATTTTGTTTGAAAGTGAATACTTGCAGATTGGGCCCATTTAAATTTAAAAAAAAAATACCCCTAAGGGTGGAAAAATAGGTAATGATGTATTTAACCTACTTTTAATTGTCATATTGACTTGAAACTTTGCAAATGTTTCTTTTTCCGTTGATAGTGCAGTGGTTGGGTATCGTCGGCCTAATCTGATGGTAAGATCAGAAGGTGGATAGGTGGAACTCTTCAACGGCTAATAGTAGATACTTTGAGTTTGGGCTTATTTTGTTTGTTTTGACAAACCCAATACGTTAGAATCGGATTTTAGAGCCAGAATTTTTAGTGTTATTAATAAAAGTGAATTTTAGTTTGTCAGTCTTCATATAAAAATTAGCACAAAGTAACTTTAACTTCTCGCTTAAGCGAATATTTTATTAAAATATTTTCTTATTATTTTTCTACTACTATGACTACACTAAAAAGAAAAAAGAAAAACTTTTTAAAAAAGAATAAAAACCTACTTAAAAAAACACTAAAAAGTAAGTGAGCCAGCCGATACAAATCAAAGCACACCGACTTCGAAAATATCTGATTTGGTATCTATAGTAAATGAAAACTACCAATCAATTATTTTTTACTTTGTAGTGTTTTCTTTTCATTTTTTTTTCTTGTTTTCTTGAAGTCGGTTTTTATTTTATATATTTTTTTATTTTTTATTAGTATTTTTGTGTAGGACCCCTGCGACGTATCGTACTATGACTATTAATTTGACGAACATGGTTTCGGTTCGATTCTCATTCACGGCGATGGTTTTGCTAAAATTGCAGATACTTACTACAGATCTTATCAAAATAAGACATAATGTTTAGAAAAACCGAATAAAATTCCTTAAACTTTATCGCAATTAAGAATAAAATTATTAAGTAATTATCATAAAAGAATAAATTATTAATATGATTATTAAATTAAAACTTTAACTTATTAAATTAAAACCTAAAAATTAAACGCTTGGAAAATTTTAAATAGGTATCAGCACTATGTCATGACATCATAAGAAATTATAACAGAGGAAATAGGTACACTATTATTACTAGGATATACATAACACATACGTTATACATATATTAAAAAAAGATAATTGTACCTACCACATGATATAAATAAGAATGTTTTTATGCCACCTAACTGCTTCTGTACATAATAATTATTGCTTGCAATAAAAATAATTAAGTATATAGTTTCTAGTAGTTAATTATTAAAATAACTGTTTACTGTTTAGTACCTACTTGACCTATTATTATCACTAAATAAATCCACTTCTTATTTTAAAAAGTAACAAACATTCCAACTTTTGCGTGTACTTATAATAGTGTCTGATTATTTAATGCAAAAATATATAATAATTAAAAATTTAATTACACATATTTGTCTGTCTTTCTGTGGCTCATTGTGTATAATCTAAATAAATAAAATATAAATAAATATGTTGGGACATTAACACACAGAACCATCTAGTTCCATGGTAAGCTACGAGGCTTGTGTTATGGATACCAGACAGTTGATACACTACACATATAAACTTTAAATACATACATATTATAAATATAAACACCCATGACTGGAGTACAAACATTCGTGCTCATCACACAAATGAATGTCCCCAGCGGGGCTCGAACAAGCGACCGCTGGCACAACAAGTAGGGTCACTACAAACTGAGCCAAACGTGTCGTCAATCTTCATAATCATTTTTTTAAAACTAGTATATTAGAAAAATCTTAATAATATACTACAGTAGTAGCATTATATTACCTTTACTGTTATATTAAAACTATACATTAAACACACGTATAAAAAACTTATAATTTATTGCTCAAAACTGCTTTGCTTCGTATGAATAAGAGGAAACCGTAATAATTAATGACATATGGTAAAATTAACTTCCTGGTAGGTTTTAAGAGGAGTGATAGCAAAAAACATAACAACTCTACGACGCAAGGTTTATTACAAAATTTGCATAACGAAACCAAGTCAGCAGTACATTAATTATTTTACAAGTTAATTAAACTTTTTTTTGATATGGAGGTCTTTGATCTAATAAAACTAACGGTAAAAAATAAGGAAAATCTTCCTATATAATATAAAATTTATATAATAATGTTATCATATTTATACTATCTGCATGTTAGACATCTGTATAGCATTATTTTAAGGGCGGAACCCTTAAATTACGTGATTGACCAAAACAGAGCTGAACTTGTGCTAGATGTTTCTATAGCTATTCAAAATAAGGCATATTTTGGTGGTAAATATGTTATATAAATATATAGTAATTTACCAATAATAGAGTAAATCTTAAGACTTGCTTACTGTGCAATAAGAAGACTTTTAGATATTATGGACCTACCGGGTTGAGAAGGGATCATCAAGACAATATGAAAAAATAAAACCGATAAATAGTATGTACTAAAATTTTAGTATTTTAAATGAAAAGTCACCACTCCATCTATGATTTCTATCTACATATATGCATCTATCGTACCTTGACCCCACGTACATGCTAACCAGGATCTACCGTAATTTTCCTGACGGATCACGATTTTCATGCAAGCATGTCAGTTATTACACGATGACTTCATAAGGTTTAATGAACGAACCGATTATTGCACGTGGCTTTACTCGAAAATATAAAATTATTTATACTATTTAAAAGTAGTCAAGATAGATATAAATCGACCAATAATCTGCAATATTTTCTGGTTTTAGAATGATAGCTCTTGTGCGGCATCTTGCTGCCAATTACTACAGACCTATTAAAACAGTTAATATTTATTTATTTATTTATTTTTGATTTGCTTGAATACCACAGAGAAGCAAACATTCATAAAACTTTTAACTTTTCTTTTACATCCGAATTAAAAAATTTAAAATATTCCAGAAGTTCTTAAAATTCAACATAATTTAGACCGCGTTATAATATTACTATTTAAAGATTGTACGAAGCCTTAGTATAATAAAAATCTAATAAAATATCAAAATAAATTTCAAGTATGTAGTTTCTTATTCAAAATTTCAAATAAGTAAGCATATTTTCATAACTTTACAAGGGCGTGACCATATGCTTTGCAGATACTTTTATTGCATTCCTGTTGCGACCTACGCGTATTACACATTTAACAATGTGATAATACTCGTATATTTACATTTCTATTAAGACCTTACTTATCGATTTATTACTGTGTAAACTCTATGATCGTCAGCATGTGAATGACCGTACAAAACTACGGTATTTCGTCTGATTTATTGTACGAGTAGTTCAAATAACGGTGAGAATTTTCAAATGTCACTAAAACAATGGATGTCAAATATTTGTTTATTGATGATACTAATTCCAGGCTCCGAGTCGCATAAAATATTAATCATTTATGTCAGCGTTTTTAATGAAATGAATTTTTTAAGGATAAAATTACAAAATTTATTAAGATAAACGATCATCTTTGAAGACGTCGATATGGATTGTAATTTAATTATTGAATACTATTTACATTTTGTAAGCTTTGATCAAACAAATTAATTAACTGTTTTAGAATTTTTAATAAATATTCAATAGGCACTCGTACAATTTAAATATGCTTTATTTTTGGAACGAAAAATTTATAAGTTTTATGTTTATGAACCTACTTTCTTAATTGAAATAAAATTAAGTAACAAGTTATTTTTTTTCATTGAAACTAATAACCTCTAAATTTATTACTATCTCTATCTATCTCAATATTCCTTATGGCGTCGTATAATAATAAATAATAATTAAAAATCTTATTACGCCACAAAGATATTCGGCTAACTTTGCATAAAATATAAATAACTGAACGGTTTTTCGAGACGGATGAAACTTTTTTACTGTATCTATTGCAATATTATATTTAGAAATAAAAATGTTGCAGTTTAGTTTCTTCTTATTATCTCGATTAGATCTAAAAATGTATCTTGAACTTCCTTCATGTGTCATGTTTAGTGCCTATGCATATATAAGCTAGACGTAAATATTTGAGTCAGTAAAAAAGCAGACATTATTAACTATATTTTAATACAAAAATCTACTAAAAACTATGTGCATTTTGCTTTGTAAATGACACAAAGCCAAGTGAATGCTAACCTGTGTCGAGGAAATCGTACAATATGTACCTACTTACAAAGTAGATATCTTAGACGTATGTATTTTTCATGTAGGTATATAAATATGTATGCCATTTTTTGTTTAATATTTTGTCCCTGTTAAATAATTTAAAAAAATCTCTGTCTATATATATTTTTTTTATCTATTAGTTTGTGTACCATTTCGGTACTATGAGAGATTTCCCAAAAAAGAGATGCTTAATACACGAATATTTATAAACAGATTTTGTGTATGTGAAATAGTGGATGAAACGATGTCAGAGAATTAAGATTACTTTTATTTACTCTACTATGTGGACAAAATTTGCTGTGTTTACATAAAAAATTGTCATTCTTCTTAAAAATCTGTACAAACTTGAACAAATATAATAATAACGGTACGAGGATTACAGCACTAAGCTTTTGATGATAAATCGATCTCCTGTTCGTATAGTACAATAGTGTAGTATTTTGATTATAAATATTATACATACATATTCTTAAAGTATATACGTAATTGTGATATTTTAATACAAATTACAGCATCTATTTCATAGAAATCTTTACTTGCACGAGATATGTCTTTGGGCCAAACTTCATAGAGATCAGTATACTAATTTGCTTAGCAATGATAAAGAATAACACTAGATTAACTATTATGTGACCAAAATAAATATGGAAAATGCTATTATATATTTAACAAAAACATAAGCTAGGGAAGTGATTCCCTAGCGTCATTTTGATACAAAAACGTCGATTTTTCTTTATTAACACGTGTACTTCATCATATATAATATATGTATGCATCTTTTGAAAAATGATCAGCGCCACCTTTTGGCAAATTTTAGTATTAACAATGGCCTATTAATTACGTCAACTCTTACTCTATGTGTACTTTTCATCTTAATAGATTCAGCCTTATTAGCGCGAAGGAGTAATAAGTTAATTAAAGTACCGTACATAGATTTATTTTAACATAAATACTCTAAATATGTAAGGTGTTAAAAGATTTTAATCTTTTAAAATAAGAATGCAGTAAATGATTCTAGTGTAGCAACATGCTACTTGTTCCGGACCGTAGTCTTGATAGTATCACTATCCGGTGATTCTAAAGCTTTATCGTTTTGCAACCGATACGGTAAAACTTTCTTATTGTTTAGTTCTAATTACGTCCATGCAATAAAACTCAAATTGAGTTCAATGTCAGACTTCTTTAATAGTTGATTTCATTGCAAGGTCCATACCTACTACGTTTGTAGGGGTAATAATGCCGAACTACTCTTGTGATAAAAAAATAGGGTTCCGTATTTCTTGGTACTTTATTTACTCAACCTACACCCACAATCTATCCATCCGTCTGTCCTACATATTTTGTGAAGCTACACCTATATTTAAACTATTCTTGGTTGCCGAATCAAATTATCACAAAATATTTGTTATTTTGGTGGAAAATTTATTAAATAATAAAAATAGTAAAAAGAGTAAAATGAAGAGAATCCTACATTAATTTATAAATGTCCTATTTAGGACCCTTTTTATCTTGTTCTATCTTTCAACGATAATCCATACAAATAACTGAGTATCAGCTCTAAGGTATAACAACAAATAAACAAAAAGTAAATACTGAGAAAAATTAAGAGTTTTTAACCGTTACCTATAATATAATAAAACTAGCAATGCCCGCGGCTCCGCCCGCGTTCAGATGATCAAAAACCAAATTCTTAGGCTTTACACATTAGTATACTCTTACATACCTATACCACTTTCATTGCGCACCGCATGATTGGTATATAATGGCAGTGATTGACAATGCCACAAAGGTTCCTCCGTTAATCTCATATTTGATTTAGTAATATTGCACTTTTTGTTTTAGCAATAACATTTATGTATGTATGTCTATACTTCTGTTTTGTTTGTTTGTTTAGTTTTGGGCGATGAACTCTCAAACTATGGAATTAATTTTAATCATTTTTTACTAATATACAGCTATTGATTAATTTAATATTTATCTGATTATTTAAATTACATAATGATAACTTTTCTTAATGTTAACTTGTCGCGAAACAGGGGTTGGTTAGCGCTAGTTAATAATATTTTCCAAATCGATTTTTAAAAGAAAGTGTAATAAAAGAAAAAAATTCTAAGCAAATGCTTTTTATTATTTCATATGGCTCGGCTAATATGATTAAAGTCAGAAGAATTTTATTATGTCCTTTAAGCCTTTACCTTCCAAGAAATGGTGTCAAAAAAAAACTGAAAAAGTTTAGCTATAAGTAAGTAGTAGTAGTAAGTTCCTACAATACTTTTGCAAAGTTTTTGAGATATGGAATATTTTTAGTTACCCGCTTTGTCAGTTTAACAGCCATTAACTTGTTTTCCACTTATTTTCACGGTTAATAAAATGAGTCGATATTGCGGAAACGTAAATATTATTCGTATTTATTTTAGTGTTAACCTAACAAAACACGTAAGTACGGAAAACAACACAGAATTTTGCTATACGAAACCTATAATGCGCGAGTTGGATTTGCATTTGCCTAATTTTACATTAAAAGATAAAAAAAATATATTAACATTATTTACTAAACAATAAAAATTTACAAATATTTTCATTTGAAAATTGTTTCGACCAACAAAATATTACTTATATGTTACTAAATTATAAAGCCCAAAAGTTTGTTTTATTGATAATTTGAATACTGGCGGGGCCTCGGGTAATTTAGTACCTAGTTATTCTAATAAAGTCATAGAAAGGTCATATCTGTACATTATTATTTTTTTGGATTAAAACTACGTATTTTAAAAACACATGGCGACATCTATTGTCAAATATCTAAATAACACATAAATAAATTTTCATCAAAATAACTATTTTAATGAATAAAATAGCGCTATTGATATTTCTTTTAAGATAAGATTTTTTTAATAGTTTTAACATATATAAGTTACCTTGCTAAAATGTTAATAGTATCATCTTGCTTTTATTTTAACCAGTTTTCGTATTTTTTCTTAGAAATGAGATATTTTCCTGCTGTAATAAGTATCCTGTGCATTGACCCGGATAACCTGCTATCACCATACCAAATTTCATCAAAATCCCTCCATTGGTTTTGCTGTGATGCAGTTACATACAGACAGACAGACAAAAATTCTAAAAACTATAAATTCGGCCTCTATATTGCTAATAATGAATATTTCAATAAGATTTTCCGAAAAATATTGAATGTACGGATTCGGCTTAGTTACAATTTTATTATGTGTATAGTTACTCATTTATAGAATCAAAAGTTTGCTTTATTGATAATTTCAACACGGGCGGGGCTGCGGGTAATTTAGTAGGAGGTAATTCTACATACATTCATACATTCATTTTTTTAGAATTAAAGCTACGTATTTTAAAAACACATGGCGACATCTATTGTCAAGTATCTAAATACACATAAATAAATATTAATTAAAATGAGTATTTTAATGAATAAAATAGCGCTATTGATAATTTGATTTTCAAGATAAGCTATTTTTAATAGTTTTTACCATATTTTGTAAATTACCTTGCTAAAATATTTATAAATAGTATCATCGTGGTTTTATTTCAACCAGTTTTTGTGTTTTTTCTCAGAAATTAGATATTTTCCAGCGGTAAAAAGTATCCTATATGTTGACCCGGATCACCAGCTATCACCATACCAAATTTTATCAAAATCCCTCCAGTGGTTTTTCTGTGATGCGGTAACAGACAGACAGACAGACAGACAGACAGACAGACAGACAGACAGACAGACAGACAGACAGACAGACAGACAGACAAAAATTCTAAAAATTATAGATTTGGCCTCTGTATCGATAATAATGTCTATTTCAATAAGATTTTCCAAAAAATATTTAATGTACAGATTCGGCTTAGTTAGAATTTTATAATATGTATAGATAGTAACTTAGCAAAACTGTACTTGAAATATTTTTTAAAAACATTGACTGTGTATAACATATTGTGTACTAAACAATAGTTATTAAAGTTTTTGTATGTATGTCTGTTTGTCAGTTTGGGTGAGCGCGATGTAAAAAATACTGAACCAATTTTAATTAAATTTTGTGTAGTGATAACTTATTACAGGGATCAATATTCAGGATACCTTCAACTATAAGAAAATATTTCATTCCCACAGGCAAACATAATACCTGGTTCTATCGAGTCGCCCATAAAAATTTATATGGCTAAACCTTATGAGATACATCAAAACAATGTACTAGAAAATTGTAGGTCTTGAAAAGACCTTCAGAACAGTCTGCAATATCATATGTCTATCTCCTAAAGTACACTCTCATTAATAATTATTCATATCTAATTTTTTTAAAACATACCTAGGGATGCGCCCGAGCGAAGCGAGGGTAAATCGCTAATTCAACATAAAATATTTCTTATTTTGATAAATGCATAACACATATATATTAGATATATATTCTGTGGTGGGAGGTAATCCACGACGTGCAAGTCGGATTCACACTTGATAAACTTTTAAGATAATTTTTATTCGGTATCATATAATTAATTCGGCATTTCAACACCAAAAAGCAGTGTAGAAAGTGTTCGTCTGTATGTAAATTAATTTGTTTAATCACGCAAAAATACTGAACATACGTATATTAATCAAATAAATATAAAAGTAAAGTTAAAATACATAATATCATTCCGTGTCCATTTTTTGGTATTCTATTTTATCCTAGAAAAACGAAACAAAAAACTGAAAAGAGTTTTTTTTTAATGGCTTAGAGTTGCGTTATTAGACGCAATACATTCTGCCAGTGTCACGTGTTGTGAGGAAGACACGAATGAATATGGGCGGAAATTTAGAAATTTAGCAGTTTTAAAGTGGAATTAAAACTATGAATGAATACGAATAATATCCTGTAGACCGTACAGGAGCAACCTAAAAGAGTTACAGAGGCAAATATTTTAGACTGTCAAAGTGTTGTTTTTTTTTCGATGTCTCTTGTTTACACAAAAAAATATTTCCAGTCAGCCCACTAAAAATTTTTAATGAAATTATTTAAAATAAAACTAATCTCCTTTATATATTTTTTTTTTTTGGAAAAAATGTAAGATTAAAAAAATAATCGGTACATAATTCAAATCGTCAAATGTATTAAAATTATTACTTCAATCGATATTTTCGATGAATTAAGAGTCAAATCGTCAGTTTTTTTGGATATTTGTTTCATTTATTTTATATAAATAATATATATTATTCGAGAACGGGTGATCGGATTTACATACGAGTATATGTAACTTTTTATTGGAAATAGCCTGCTATACAGGAAAGCTTAACCTTGATGTTCTACGTATTACCTTAGAAAATTATGTTTATAATAAGCGACAATAGATAAATATAAAAAGACAGGTGATGTCGCAGGCAATATTAACATTTCTTATAAAACATTTCTTGCTTTACTAAAATAACGCAATTCACACTTATTATGTTTTTATGCAACGGCTTAAAAAATATGCCTCAATATCAAAATTGCGGAGTTAGAGGCGTCGTAAAAGTAAATAAGGTACTCAATTTTCTTCGAATTCGGAAATTTTAATATCATGTAATAAACTTTACAATATTAATTGTAGCTTTGTATTATGTTCTTATTCCTCAGACAAAGCTACAAATCAAAAACTTTATCTTTTATATTGAGATTAAATTACCTCTAACGATGTCTGAACATTACTCACTTGATGAGAATATAAAGTATTTAAGAAATAAAAATTCATCCTAAAATAACCATGTGGAATTAATAGTTAATTTCGTAACGGTAGAAAATTGCTCCTAGACAATTAATTCTAATTTTTAAACCATTTTAGCAACAAGAAACATCTATCATGACTCATACTATGACGTGACCGTTGTTAATTTATTAACCATTTAAAAAAAAATCGTCAGACATTTTTTAAGGCTCTATATTTTTTTTTATATTTTTCTTACCTCGCATACCTATTATATTGTTGTCTAAGTGTGAAAAAAAAATAATTTTTGAGCTTATTCTAACGGTAGAGATGAACTATTTATCTATAGGTACATAGTATAAAGCAGAGTCGCCGTTTTTGTCCTCCTGTTTCTCCACTAACTCCTTCTAAGCCACGCAACATATTTTGATACGGTTTTCTCTATCATTTCGAGAATTTCTTCCGGAAGGTTTCTATGTATGTATTCAGCCCTTTTTAACGTCCTACTGCTGAGCACGGGCCTCCCTTCAGTACGACGGGGATCAGGCCATAGTCCACCACGCTGGCCAAGTGCGGGTTGGCGAACTTCACATGTCTTTTGAAAACTTGCTAAGTTTTCTCAGACATGCAAGTTTCCTCGCGATGTTTTCCTTCACCGTTAAGACAAGTGGTAATCATATTGGAAGTAATTCGCTCATGAAAATATCAGAGGTGCGAGACCCGGGATTTGAACCGCCTTCACTCGGATTCCCAAGCAAGCGCGTTACCACTGGGCTATATTTCTTATATTTCTATGTTATAATACATGCATATTATAGCAGAGAAAAGTCGAGAATTTCAAAGATTTGTAATGATGTCGTAAATAACATATTTTTCGGCGTTTACATTGCTAACGCTGGTTAAACCTTAGAAGATATATCAAAATAATGTACTACGGAATTGTATAATATATCTTAAAAAGGTCTACAGAAAAGTCCGCGATGGTAAATAATATTTATCTCCTAAGGACATTCGTAACCCGCAGTAGCCTGTTTTATCTTTTAAACATTACTAAAAAATAATAGGTTTTTATGAAACTATTTTAAACAATACAGTATTAATCCTTATCCAATTAATATTTAGATACGTTGTGCATTTATTCTATTAATCTATATTAATGTAGTAAATAATATAGTCTATATTAATGTAGACCAAAATTGCCCTTTACAGCATATCATTAAAATGAATATCTTCGCTCGCAGCGAAACGGCTAACGCTGGCTAAACCTTTAGAGATATATTAAAACAAGGTATTTTAAAATTGTAGATCTTAAAAAGGCCTACAGAAAAGCCCGCCATAGACATACCTCCTAAGGTACGCTCACAATAAGTATATCTATACATATAATAAAACTGTAGAGGTCGAAGGTAAGAAGAAAAATAGAACAAATCCAGATTTTTTCCATTTTTTTTTGTTTCTCTGTTGGTCTGTTTGTCTGTTTGTACGGGCTAATCTCCGAAACTATTGGACCGATTTAAATGTAATTTTGCTTGGTGGTACCTTATATCCCAAATCAACATTTAAGATAGAGAAGAGAAAAAGACTTTTCATGCCGGAAAATTAAAGAGCTCCCGTGGGATAGTTAAAAAACTATAGTAACTTATACAGTTTAGTACACAAAAACTATTGATTGGATTTTAATGAAACTTTGCAATAATATAGTTCATACATCAAAATAACAAATAGGCTACTTTTTATCCCAAAAAATGTGCGGTTCCGTGGGATAGATTAGTTTTTGTTTGTCTAGTTATCTATATAAAACGTACCTATGGACGCAGCCGAGAGAAGCGAGGGTAAATCGCTATATACTATATAATATAATATTCAGCTTTTCGACTTGAAATGACAAAATATTGAATACTTTTAAAATTATCCTACAAATTGCGAACATTTTTAAGTTTTTATTTTTTTCGATTGGGCTGTCAACTGGCACATCTAATAGCATTTAACAAAAAATCATTGTACGGTTATTGCGACCAAGAGCGTTGTATATATTATGAAAAATGCACTTACATGTAATCATCTCATATTGGATTAGTGTCATTAAATAAATGTCTTTTTAGCTTCTACGCTTTACATTACATATATGAGACGTTACTCCGCAATCATAAATATCGTCATAACTAAAGAAGTTATATCCAAAAACACGTATTTTTATGATAAAGTCCCTTGTAATTTTGAATTTAAGAGCTAATAAAACTAAGCGGTTAAACAGCAATAAATATTTTTAGTTTATTACTTCCCCAAAATAATTTCTTAAACGTTTGCATGCGACTCATTTTAATTTATTATTTCATTCATTGTAGAAAAGTAACGGTACTATTACATATTTTTACAATTAATTTGAGAAATTTAACATAAACACAAAAACTTTTGCTTTTTACAATAAAATCAACAAAAAATTTGCCGTCAGTATCTAATTGATGCCCAATTAATTGACCCACCGTTGATTAAAGTTAAAGTTATACGTTGTCAAAATATCTACCTAATATAAACTGACATCGAAAAAGTTTCCTACAGGATAAAAAATAAGTACCTACAACAAAGAAAGGTGTAGTCGATATACAAAATTATTTTTATCGTTGTAACTCACAAGCGGGATTACAAGCAAAAGCTTGTAGTGAATGAACAGTTAAACCTTTACGTTATAACAACATGTAACTCAAATTTTAGTATGTTTGTGATAAATATTTGTATGACCTTTACAAATATTTGTAATTTGTTTCGGTTTTAAAGCCAAGCCTTAAATATAAAGCATGGAGGTATATAAAGACGCGTAAAATATAAATTGTTAATTACCTTCTTAGATGACTGTCCAAAGTTTAACAGATAACAAAAAACTACCATATTTCTATTATTAAGAACAAAGCGGCGTTGATTGTTATTTAAATGCCTAATTAGGAGACAAAAAGTTTTCATTCCCCATATGAAATAAAACATCCTTATAAGTGTACAATGATAGCATCTCATAATTATGATTTCGGAATTAAAATCAGAGTTCACTGAACGAGGCGCGGGCGTGCCAAATGACTATTTATGGAGCCTGGAAGAGTTATGATATGTTTAGGATCTTAAAATATTACATGACGGAAAATGCTCTCATTGTAAAGAAAAGATATATTGCAGATTGTTAACGACCCCCCTTCGACTTTTAAATGCGTTTTAGCAGTTTGAATTAATAATACGTTGAAATGTCATAATTCAATAATTAACAGCTACAGCCTGTATTAAAAGTTTTTAAGTATAAATTCTTTTTATATTCATTATTATTATTATTATTTTTATTAATTAAAAAATAAGAAAAAATCTTATAGCACCAACTAAAAAGTTGAAAGAGACATACATGGTGTGGTATTCAAAGTACATAAAAACTATAATTAATCAAACTGAATTGATGACTGATTAACAGTAATATTAAGTTATATTAATCATTCCAACAAAACGTCACTTTTTTATTTACATCAAAATTTGTAAGCATGGAATGTAATGATTTCTAATCCTATGACATTTGACATGAAGTGTATTTGCCTATAAAATAAAAATAGTATGACTCATCACATACTTGAGACCTCTATAAATATATTAAAAAAAAATACCAATCGAATTGATAACCTCCTCCTTTTGGAAGTCGGTTAAAAATAGAATCTCACTGAATTTACTCACAGATGATCACAGACTAAGAAATTAACTGAGTTTAACGATTTAAATAATAGTTTCCAATAACATTTAAATGGAGGCTGTAAGTTTAAACGTTCTATCTAATATATAAAATTCTCGTGTCACAGTGTTTGTAACAAAACTCCTCCGAAACGGCTTGACCGATTCTTATAAAATTTTATATGTATATTCAGTAGGTCTGAGAATAGGATGTAAACTATTTTTCATACTCCTAAGTAATAATAAGAGTGGTCCACTCTAGGGACGAACCTGAGCGGAGTGAGGGTGAGTCGCTAGTAATTATATAAGAATCTACGATTCTTGGGAACAAAGTAATTAACGGGTGTGTCATGTGGATAAGAAAATATATTTTATTTCTCTCTTTTTAATTCGGATATTTTATATTCCAATAATTTATTATGTACTCTGCCACTCTACAACTAAAATGATTCTACCGACAGTATTTCCTAAATTTTTTAAAACTGTTTAAGCTGCAAAGTATACAAAAAATAAACTTACATACACGCAAAAGTTAAATAACTTTAAAACATGATACAACTTTCTCCCTTACTCCGGCAATCGGGTAAAAAGTTTTATGATGATATTTTAAGAGCTATCATAGTTGCACTAGTTTCTAAGCAAAAAGTAGTATCTTACATTTAGTGCAGTTACAGAGTTTGTAATCGGTATCTGTACAATCTACACGTGAGGAGCATTATAATTTTATTGATGTCGTTTGGGAAAAAGTAGCGGATTCTTGGCATTGAACTTGTTGCGCCTACTTGGCCGAGTCGCCAAATATGCCAGATACTTACGGGTCTCAGGTAATGTATTGATATCGCATTAATTTATACATTGTGTATAGAGACGTACAGTTTAACGGATTTAACGTTCCGTTATATTAATCTATCTTTATAGTTTGTCATTTAAAAAAAAAAAAAGAAAATTTTGATGAATATGTTAAATTATTTTTGTTAAAACATGATGTCATGCTAAATATCTTGAGATAAAATCATTCGCATAATGCTCTACCCATATAATATGATAACGTACAGGATGCTGAGATTCAACAAGATTAGGTACTCTCTTAACATCTTATCGTGCGAATCTTACATGAAAGTTACTTATACATATGTACAAACCTAAGATCACTGTAAAATGCTTAACAATAACTAAATAATTATATAAACTATTAGGCAAGTAGTTTTAGGTTCGAATCGAGTCAAAAAAATTCCAATTGCAGCCCCGACTTGGAAAGTAAGCCGTGTTAAACATTTGTGCTAGATCTCTCTTCAGTCATGTCCGATTGATGTCCTAGCGGAGGAAAGAGAAGAGAATAGAGAGAGAGAGAGAGAGAGAGATACACTTGCATATTATAATACCCTTCTGTGTAAATTACTAGTCTCGAAGAGATTGACCTATATGTCAATAAGGTCAAAAGGCTAAAAATGTAGAAAAACAGAATATGTTTTTTACGTACTATACGTATGAATATGTAGGAGATGGACGAATGAATAAATTATGTTACTCTGCATCCAATATTTTGAATATTCATTATTTTTTGCTGATAGGTACAAAGTTATAGTTTGAATTTCTTCTTACTATAGATACTTATTTTTGGCATTACATTTAATACCTGTAACCGTATTTGAGGAGCTTTATGAGAAATAAATTTTCACTAATTATTTAATGAATTGAAATTATAAATTATAATTTACTATTCAAACGATAATAGATAAGAGATATGAAAGTTATAACAAACTAGCGACTTACCCTCGCTTCGCTCGGTGCGTCCCTAGACACGTTTTAATTTTTTTGAGCGAAACCCTAATTCTTTTTCTAAAATAAAAGTAGCTTAAGTTACTTCTTATAATATCAGCTATGTGCCAGTGAAAGCCCCGTTAAAATTGATCCAGCCGTTTCGAAGATTAGCCGGAACAAACAAACAGACAGACAAAAATTTAAAAAATTGAGTTTTTTTTTTATAAGTACCATATATAATTCCATATGCATTTAATATAAAGCTGTTATTTTGACATTACAAACAGACACTTCAATTTTATTTATCTGTATAGATTACGTATTAGCAATACTGTTGTTTTTCTCTCACATAAATTATGATAAATAGAGCTTAAGCTATAAAAGTCGGAAGAGATAAGTACATGTAAAGGTATTTTGCAATGATATTTACTTTTTTAATACTGTAAATAAGAGGTTGAAAATATACAGTCATATTATGGCACATTTGTTACGGCATAACGATTAATTTTATTATTATTATGCAACAAAATAAAGAGTGAATAGAAACAACAATTTTTTTAAGCATTTTGAACTCAATTATTGAATACCTATTAATATTATATATTAATATGAAATATATATAAATATAAACAATAAACAAATTATACCTAAAATAATACTAAGAATACAACCCTTCAATGCGAGGGGATCGTAATCCACCACAATGGCCAAATGCAGGTGGGCGAATTTCACATGGCTTTCGAAAACTCGTTAAGACCTTTTAGATATGCAGGATGATGTTGAAAATGAGATTTGCACAATATGAAAATCTCAATTATGCGAGATACGGGATTTGAACCCGTTTCACTTAGTTTTTCAAGCCAGCATGTTACCAATATGCTATCGCCGCTTTTTATTTAAAAATAATATGCTTTAATTTCACGTGGTGTTGTGTTCTGTTGTTAGTCTTAAAATTTATGCAAGGCTAAATATTCTACCAGCTTTACAAGCTACCCGTTGATTCATATCTTATTGAGTCAAAGTTTGATACATTGTTGTATAACATTTGTTTTTAGTTACAAATAATTTTTAACTTTTAAAATAGCTAATAAATAAAAATGAACAGATTTTAAAATTAATTTTTCCAACAAAGTTTTATATTTAATTATAAAAATTTAGGTGCTTTCAAAATCTAATTAGGGTCTTGTTTCTTAATAAATGAAAATAATAAAACATTAATATATAATCAGAGGTTATTTTCATATTTTCCGTGTCATTGATGAATTAACCATACTGGTCTCTAGTTATCGTCGATTTATGGGTTTAAAAACGTAAAAATATTATATTGTTTATTGTAGGTAAGCATTTTTTATTGATGTTAATAATTAATTATTCAAAGATGAATAAATAAAACCCTTTGTGATTTTAAGTAGGTTGCATTTATAAATAGAATTTATTACTAATTCATAAAAAAATTATATTACTATATAAATATATTTTCTAATGTTTTTTTTCCAAAAACATTTGATGTTTTGATTAAAAATTATAAATATGTATGTATCACACATCAATAGTCATTTCGACTATTGTTCGAGATTGTACCGTTCAATTATTATTATCAATACTTTGAAGTTCAACGCATCTTTGTAACTGGGATTCGAACTGGTTTGCCGGTATTCAATGTTACGACGCCCTATAATATCTACCTCATGTATTTTATTGCAAGTACCAATCTACGGACAGCATATAGTAAAAATAGCCACGGTAAAATAAAAACAATCTATTTCATGGCTCACCTGCTGCGTCGTTACATCTTACGTGCATATCGTAAGATAAGAAAAAAGTTAGCATTTTTCCACTATCGTTCTTACTTAAGATACCTGACAGATTGTTTTCTTTTATTTTAATTTGTAATTTATTCATTTTTTTATTATCGCTCTGTACGCGTCCATAAAAGGTTAAATGGATGTTACTGGAATGCATTCACATACCCAGATAACTAGAATCAAGAAACTATGCATATCTCGGGAGCTCCTGATGTCTGACATTACAGGCTTTTCTGTCTATTATAAGTGGCACAATTTGTATTTTTTACTCTGTATATTTATGACTAAAGGAAAAATAATATATACCTACTTGAACAATTACGTTACATTTGTCTTTTATTTTAATCCTACAGCCTCTATTTAATGCCATCTCATTTTTTATCGTAAAAATTTGTTAAAGGCTTTATGACGATGCATCCATTAGGATATTGTAGCTTTACAGGGTTTCAAGGATATCATTGTTTAAAGTCCTCAGTTCAGATATAAAAAATCTATTATTTTTTTTAAACTTCTTAGTCATTATTTTGTATACATTAATATCCCTTGGAAAACATATTATAGGAATAAAAAGGGTAAGATCGCGATAAAAAGTGTCCTGAGATAAAAACCCTTTAATTCATAAACTATATCGAAAAAAATCATGTAATTTTCGTTACTGCGTCGAAAAACGACAAACTAACAGACGCATTTTTGATTTATTATACTAGTAAGGAATTAGATTTAGATACTCGTAGCTGTTATTTGTCTCCCAAGATAGCGTTATCTCAGTGTGATCGTATGCGTGCAAATGAAGCTCTAGATAGCGATCTATTGATCTGTAGTTTCTACAAGAAAACATTTAACAGCTTGATGTTGTTAAAATTTTGGTTGACATGGTTTTGTAACATTGAATCTATTTTCTATTTTCCCATAATATAATAGGTAATTGTGATGTTGTATTTAGGTTAAGATACGATGGGACTGACCTAAAGAATAAAAGTCCCTAAGTAAAAATAGAAATAAAAAAATATTTAACAGTTAATTTAAAAGAAGTTAAGAAGCAATTCTTTTACATTAGAATTTTAACACCTGGATAATTTAACAAAAACAAAAAAACTGTTTATTTTGTTTTAAAAAAAAGATGCAATCCTTTGTATTATCTCCTAAGCTTGTTGCAATTTACGAATCTGTCAGTTTTAAGCAGATAAATCTTTTTAATCAGATCAACATACGAGTATTATTGTAATTTATATCAATTCTGCTGCGACCCGGTTGAAATATGTAACTATCTATGAATATGAAACCGCAAAATATTATTTTGTAAAGCAAGAATATACTTTTACAAATTTAAATATATCCAATTATTATTATTATTACAGAGTTAAGAACATAACATTAAAATTTTACAAACTACCTCTAGAAGAATAAAGATTATAAGGTTGAAGTGTAATGACCCTTCGAAATTTTATCTAACAAAAAAAAAACATAAAAATCGATTCACAGTCGGCAAGTAACGAGTAGTTGAAATGTTAACATCACATCTTTTGCTAGTGGGATAAAATATAGTGATTTAAAATATTACGATGTTTGTCTATTTGAGTAGTATATTTTTTTATTTAGATTTCTAAATATTTAGATTAAAATAGTGAGATTGAGTTTAATATGATACTAATTACCCGCTATCACAAATACAGACAGTACGTAAATTTTTTCGCCTTTTAATGTTAGTCATCATACTACATTAGCTTATTTTCAGTGTCTATAAATTATTGCCATTTACCCGTCTATATAATGCCTCTTTCTTTTGGTGAAAACTGTATGAAAATCTATACAGTAGTGTCTGAGATTAGCATGAACAAACTTAAGATTTGATTTATAATATGTAGCGATGATACACTATTCGCTATTACATGTGCTATAACATGACTATCAATAATAATAAATCAAATCGATGATTTCGATTAGTACCATCGAAATCTCGCATCTCATTGTAATTATAGCAATAGCAACAACAAGAAAGATAGTGTATGATATGCGATACAAAAAACAAAACCTATTATTTAAGTATTGAGATCAAACCCTGCGGAATTATGCCAGGTACTTTTTTGCAGTCAATGACCAAATGATTAGACAACGAAGATGAAAATGTAACCGCAAACATACAATCGGCATTCGTGCCGAATATAATGATATATAACTACAGATGTTGCAAATTATAAATATTTTTAAATTCAAATCTAACTACGAGTACAAGGAGATATTTGTAATACAAGTTAAACATATTTTTTTTCTTATAATTTATAGTTGTGTCTTATGTATTTGCTCCAAATCTATATAAATAAAAATCAATGTTGGTAAGGGCATAACTCAAGAATGGCTGGACCAATTCAGCTAATTTATTTTTTTGTATGTTCCTTAAGGTCTATGGAAGGTTAATAAAAACTATATCCATGTTACTATATCCAAGCTAGGGACGAACCCGAGCGAAGCGAGAGTGAGTCGCTAGTGTTAAATAAAAACAACAAAAAATATAGTTATATAATAAATAAAAATAATGTTATATAGTGTCAAATCATCTAAGGAATTTCCAAGCAAAAATAGTCAAAAGCCTATCAAAAAAGATAAACACATGAAACTTGTTGACAATCGATATATCTCAGTAACAAGTTGCAGGCGCAATAGGAATGCGTGTGAACCATCATGCGTTTAATTAATATGGTAGTTTGTAGGACATTGTGAGTAGTATCATTTAAAAAAAAATCTATTACATCTTTTCCATTACTAATTACAGTATTGTTAACTCATTCACAAATTATGTCTCTATTTTAAAGACGATTGCAATTTTTTGTATAAATATATCTATGGCTGTTTTTTTTTTTTGAAAAACCAATAAACTTGTTGACTAAGCTAAACTTTAGTTTAGTACACTAATAATATGTAATTAATAATTTGACTTACAAAACTGATAGATTATATTGACATTTTTAAATTTTTTTGTGTAGAAGAATCCTTTATTGTTTAGAGTTCAACGAGCTAACACTTTTGTAAACATAAATATTTTATTATATTTTCTTATAATAAAAATTAAAACTCACCGTTTAAATCCTGTGTGATTACGTTGGAATTACTCTAACACAAACACTATATAATAAAAAAAATAATTAAAATTCGTTTTTGTAATATTGTTTTTTTTTTTTTTTGTAATAATGAGATTTTGCAAAATTATATTAATCAAAGAAAAACTGACTTTCCCGCGTTCGCGCTGCTTTGAAAATGGCGGGTTATTTAGGGGCTGTGCGTCCTTGCGTTGCGAACAAGGCCTTTAGCTATGTATGGACGCGCGATCAAGATCCTACGCCTCTTATACTCTACGTACGAACATTTAACACTGAGGACTCACTAGCGAATAATAATAGTCCTTGTATATCCAATTAGAGGGGCGCATTTTTCTCTTACCGAGACGAGATAATCGGGATACTAGTTTATTTATAAATAAATAAATAACTGATGTAAGATTTATATAAGGACAATTTAAATAATATTTATTTATTTTCCAAGCAGACTTGACTCGTACAATAATTAAACTACAGGGGTTTTCTGCGTTTTATTAAAATATATGTAGATGTACCTACATAAAGTGTACTTATAATAAAAAAACTTGTTTTTCTTTGGATACTTTGATAAATATTGTATTAAAATATTATTTACTTGATTACATAATCGTTTTTTATGAAAAAAATTAAAGCTTCCATTAATGTCGTAAGATTTTTAAAGAGATAATAATTAGGAACAAGATCCACATAAATATCTTTCTCAAATTCTTCTTGGGATGGAAACCTTTTAATTAACTTGACAAATACTTAATACCCACATAAAATATAAATACATTTTGTACTTCTAAATAATATACCGTTATTTTTTATTTGGTACAACAAGCTAAAAATAAGTTAGTTTTAAAACTTGCGTTTCTCATACTGCCTACTAAATCTTCAGTGTTCCACTTCAACTCTTATTATCTATACTCTTAAAATAATGAATTTTAATTTTTTTTGTGTTAAAATGGATAAATATAAAAATATGACTATTACCTCTCCGATAATATTTTTTTTGTATAATAATATATAATAATATCTCAAAAATTTGAATATCATTAATTGATAATTATAATATTTTTGTCTCTGTAGGTATCTACAAGACCTACCTACCTATTATTACACCTAATTACTTCATAGAAACGATGCAATGGCGGATAAGCATAACAAAACTAATTTAAATGTGAGCTTATCATAATTTTAAGTAGGTAGTAAATGAAAAAAATACCCTTGGATTTTCATTCAACACTAGTTTGCGCTCACAGATCCACCAACGAATTCCGATAAAAAAAAACCATCTTAAATTACTTACCCTTCAACAAAAATCCCACTAAAATTTATAAAATTCATTTATTTTCTTATTCTTTATCCAGATTGAAATCTATAAAATCCGTAAAGATTAGCGGGTACAAACGGAGAAACGGACAAACAAAAATTTATATGTTATTTAGGCTTTAGTATAATGGAAATAACCATATGATTTAAGTAATTGATAACATGTCGCTACAAAAATTTAGCTGAAAATAAATACAATTTACTTATACTCATAATATATTTGACACAAGAATTAAGGCGAAATAATATGCTTTATTAGTGGAATATTTTACTTATACAATGATTTCCTCTTAGTATTTCCTGATCTTTTTTCATCTTTTTATGCATGAAACAATGATCATGATCTTAATTTTTTCACAAACCTATTATAACATCCTTACTACGTATTAATTTACATATCGCGTCTCTACATTTGTGTAGTTATCATTTCAATATAAATATTAGGTACCTGTAAGTTGTACATATAATGAAATAAGCCTTTACAAACAATTCAATATAACAATGAATAAGTCGTAGATAAATCTTTTTGATAATTTTCTTACTATAAAATTCTCATCGTGCTCATTATGACATAATCATAAGCAATCGTGGTAATATTAATTACTGTACTTGGTTATAATTAACTTACTTACCTTAAGTTGTAAAAACGTTAATTTTTAAAACGTATCAGTTTACTAAATATGTGTTACAATGATACATAAATATTTTTGTATGAGTAAAAAACATCGCTTCAAATTATAAAATGATGATAACTATAATTAAAGCAAGAAAAATAATTATAATAATCACAATACACAAAACAAAATTATTTTGTTTATATATTGTGTATATTATTATCTTATTATGTAAAAAAGGCAAAAGTGATTGACTGATGTATCAACGCACAGGCCAAACCCTTAAGGCTAGAAAATTGAAATTTTGCACACGTATTCCTCATATGACGAAAGTATCCACTAAGGAAGTATTTTTCAAAATTCAACCCCCAAGGGGGAGAAATAGGGGATAAAAGTTTGTATGAAACTTTTTATTCCTTGGACATTTTTGCATGAAATTTCGTTTTTTTCGTAGTTTGATCGTGAGCGAAGCCGCGAGTTTTCCTAGTTAATAATATATACTTCATTTGAATTGATATTTGGACTAAATACGGAATGAAAACTTCGATTGTCATTACAATTTTTTTCTAATATTTTTAAATGCTAAACTTTAAAAGGAGCTTAGTGACTTTTTTATAAATAAAAATAGGATGGATACCTACGTATTTAAAAATAAGATCAACTTAAACCCTTATCGGGTTTTAAAAGGCACTTTTTACTTTAATAATCATTGCATAGTTGCATTTGCTAAGTAATAATTATAAACCAGTAGTATTCAGCTTTTTTTGACGTCCCACTGCTAGACACGGGCCTCCCTTCAATATGAGGGGGATAAGACCATAGTCCACCACACTGGCCAAGTGCGGGTTGGCGAACATCACATGTCTTTCGAAAACTTGCTAGATTCTCTCAGACATACAGGTTTCCTCACGATGTTTTCCATCACCGTAAGGCAAGTGGTAATTATGTTAGAAATGATTCGCACACGAAAATATCAGAGGTGCGAGACCCGGGATTTGAACCCGCTTCACTCGGTTTCCCAAGCGAGCGCGTTACCACTGGGCTACCACTGCCTACATGCTGTATAAATGCATAAAAAGTAGACTTTATTAATATTTTAGATTAGAGTATAGACTTTTGAAATAGAAACAGAAAGATAGAGGTTTAAAATATTCATTAATGGTTTTGTTTACTTACAAAAAACTCAAAGTGATACATGAGAGTACCGAATTTTGCTATTCACTCGTGAGCCAACCGCAAGACTTTACTTTCGAATTCAATGAAACCGTTCGAAAAAGTATTTATTGTTTGCAAAATCTATGTTAGTAGAATCGTATACAGATTAACATTGGTTGTTTTTACTTTTTTGTGACGCATATCAGGAACAATTCGTCAAACATTAGGTTTTGGGGTCACGCATGTGCCTAACATAATAATCTACTGATCAACCTTGACTCGGTAATAACCTTATTGACATCGAGGCGACCGATTGCTTTCTGTAACAGGATAAACACTGTTAAAGGAAATGTATAAAAACGAAATATTTTATTTTCTTCGCGTGATCAAATTAGTTTCTATTATAGATGGCTTCACTCCTCCATATTATTTTAGGTATACTCTCATTCAACACAAGGTACAAGTTCAAAAAATATATTTTCAATCTGATCTAAATCGGTACTTATAAAATGAACAATTTAAAATTAAATTAAGCATTTAAATTTGTCATATAGATCAATAAAATACTTAATGTTTTTTTTGGCATTCTATCATAAAATAAGATATAGATATGTAATCCTGTTTCAACATAAACAAACGCTTTCGGTTACCTAATTAAAAAAGGCAAAGCACTTATCAAAAACAACCATAAACGAAAATTGATACCTAAACAATAAATTAGCATGTCTTTTGAATTAAATTAATTGTCTTAAAATTAAATGTAATGGTTTTATCACAAAACTGAATGGAATAAATTTATGATCATTCGTTTTTTGCTTAGTACACTAAACTAACATTTTGCTTTACCTTAGAATTGGATGGTGCAATTTCCTTCTACCAGGCATTGACGTGTAATTAAATCTGACACCAGAAGGCTTATTTTAAAAAGTTAAAGCATGGACAAAAGTAATAAATATTCCAGATTGTGCTTATTCGATAAAATAATGTAATTTTCTGACGTGTTAAAATAAAACCCAGATAGTCTAATATTTTATTTTGCGAAACTTGTCTAATATCTATTTGCAAAAAGTAAAATCATTACAGCTTAATGCACTTTGATTGGGTTTAGAGATGAGAAACAGTTACCAACTTCGTACTACATCTACACAAAAAATTATCACTATATGCAAAATATTTTATAACAAAAAAGTACAAGCACCCAAAATAAAATTGGCTTTTTGAATGAAAGTATCTTTTCAGATTTTATCGTGGTTTTATTTTATACTAGCGACTCATCCTCGTTTCGCTCGGTTTCGTCCCTAGGTTGATTCCCCATACAAATTTTCATTCCTATTTTCACTCCCTTAAGGGGCGATTTCCGGGATAAAAAGTATCCTATGTCTTTGCCAAGGTCTCAAACTATCAAATTTTATCGTACCAAATTTCATCTAAATCGGTTCAGTACATCCAAAAATTACCCCCTACTACCTCACAAACTCACAAACTTTACCTCTTTATAATATAAGTATAGATAATATAAATTTCTGTTCCCGACGTTTAGAATGCTTTACAGCAAACATGGTCATGTAAAACATTAAGATTTTAGACATGTCAAAAGTTATTACAAGCTGTTATAGACATTATCTACCAACAAAATTATGCAATAATTTAGACGAAATAGACAAATGGCTGGCTTTCAATAGGCCAATACATATATCCCGTAACATACATATACCTACAATAACATAAAAAACCATAATATATCTTAATTAAGTGCCTAAACTTTTTTTAGGTCCCTAATTATTATAATCTAGAAATCACGCCAATTAGTTACTAGATTGCTTCGTAAAGCGAGAAACCAGCAAACATACTTTTGGTTTTATAAAATTAGAAAGGATATTAGCAACAGCCTTATAAACGTCGTGTAAAACTGAACTTCCAAGTACCGCTACAGAGTATTGATTAATTATAACTTTTTTTGTACTACACTTATAATAATATACTTATAATACACTTGATAATTTTATAAGAATAAAATTATCTTATGTGACTCAAAAGCAATGTCATTCACCCTGGAATATCTGCTGACGACATACGTTTTCACGAATTATATCAATCACCAAAATGCATGGGCTCTTAAAGGTGATCGTTTTGTATCGTGGCTTGTAATACAAGGTATTTAAATGTACGTCATATTTTTTCTTCACTGTAAAAGCAACAATAGTTATTTTTTTGTACTGTATAAGAAAGTTATGTACAATTTAATTTCATTGCCTAAAGTAACAGTGATAACAGAGTGAGCGGGCGGGAAAGTAATAGACTGAGATTTTTAACTTTTTCACTCTACTGCGGAGAAGCCCAAAGGAGGGTTATATGTTTGACGTGTATGTATAATATCTAATACTATGTTTCCTTGTAATTACTAAAAGGCCTAACCGATTATATTGTTTTTTTTTTTTACGTTATTAGATTCGTCTTGTCACGATAACACGAGTGTTATAAACTAAATGGATATTATAAAAAATCAAAAGTGTCGGACCCAAGCGCCGATTTGTGTGTCTTGATAATTTTTTTTATTCTAAACCTATTAAGTGGGATATCAAAATGAATGTTTTATGCTTATAAGTAAGTAATTTGGGATAAGAAATTATTAAATAAACTTCCAAGTGCTAACTGGCTACAAATAAAAATGTTCTAGATTGGATTAGTTATCCATATAAAATTTTCAACATACTAATTAGAAAATTCACATATTTAATTAATAATATGATTTATTTCGTTTTAATCCTTAAACAGTTTTAGTGAAATATATCTGCTACTTATTTGTTTTTCATATCAGTCAAAATATATTGAACCTTACAAATCACACCGTAGTCGTTAATAGTACGTACAGTTACTTTGTATCGAACTGCTATAATATAAAATGTACCGTGTGCATAATAAAAAGATAAAGAAAATTTTATGGTTGTTGTGCTATCGAGACATATTAGGTCGTCTTTTAAATTTATTAAAAACTCAGATATTAAATCAGCATTTCTAATTTGTAGATCAAGATGATATTATGATAACCCTCTTATAAAACAAACTTATATTTTAAGAGTGCAAGTACTGTACACCTGTCTATATGTTCGTAAAATGGTGTCGCTATTATTCATATTATAATAAATATATCTAGGAAGACTCATTTTATTTTTTTCAAGTTTCATTCTATCTTCCTATAGGAAGATTCATTTTCACCGGTAAGTTCTGTTGCTCCACGGAAATTAAAAAAGGCTTTGTATGGTGTAGGCTTGTTAATGTGCGTCATATTTATGAATATTATTTCATATTTATGAAGGGTTATTATTTAACATTAAAAAAAACTTTTTTAGTAATGAACATGGCTACACGAGCTGGAAACTTGGACAACAAAAATTAAACGTACTCATAAGTGACTAGCTTTTACAATATTAACTACCCCCATTGTGTCGCTTAAATGAAAATGTGCCAAAAAGAATGGGGAAGATTTCTCGAAAGGAGGGCGTACACGTGTGTCCTATTTATATTTCAGTCTCTGTCTGAAGTTCAGCAATTTATTGTGATATATCTTTTGTACCTGGTTTTTTGCTTCTAATGTTCGCACCTTACCTGTGCAATTTATTGTAAACCGCTAGTTATAGAAACGTGAAATTTAGAGGACGTATATTCTTTGTATAATGTAGGCATTCGATAGAAAAGGATTTTTCAAAATTCAACCCCTAAGTGGGTAAAATAGGGGATTAAATATTGTATGAAACTCTGTTAATCTTAATGTGAAATACACCTAAAGTGGTGTTTGGCTTTAAGTTAAAAAATAAGAGACATATTTACTTAATTTTTCGAAACTCAGCCCTTAAACAGGTAAAAGGGGGTGATAAAGTTTATATGGGCAAAGAATTATTTATGATCAGAATTACTTGAAACTTGGTATTAATGCTCTTCAATACAATTAAATAAATACTTGTTTTAGTATTTTTCGAAATTCAATCCCATAAGGGGGTAAAATGGGAGATGAAAGTTTGTATGCAACTCAATAATTAATATGTAAAAAAGTACAAAAAATTAAAAGTAATATTCATCTGTAGACGATTTAACAGTTTTAAAATCACATTCGGCCAAATTATGTCCACATAATTTTGGTCGTCTTATTGCTTTAGCCCACAATTTTTTCAGTTTTGTCTTTTGGGAACAAATGATAACCATATTCTTTGCATTCTGTCACTGCACAATTTGTCATTTTAATTAAATCTATACTAATATTATAAAGCTGAAGAATTTGTTTGATTGTTTGTTTGTTTGTTTGTTTGGTTGAACGCGCAAATCTCAGGAACTACTTATCCAATTTGAAAAATTCTTTTTGCATTAGATAGCCCGTTAACTGAAGAAGGCTATAGGCTATATATCATTTTAAATAAAATGAAAAAATCTATCCAGGCTAAAGAGTTTAACAATATACTGAGGGCTATAGTGATCGCGACATCTGACGGGATAAAATGGCAAAATTCTTCCACATTAAGCATTTTTTATTTTATCCCTTAAAGTTAATAATTATTTGTAAAAATAGAATTATTATTCAAGGCAGAAAATTTATTTTATTATAATTTTTGTCATAAAACACGTGATAAAAAAAACCCATATGGAAAAAAACCCACAACTTGAAAAAGAAACGAATAATTCTACAAAAAAATATATTGTACTAGCCGCTCACCCTCGCTTCGCACGGCTTCGCCTCTAGGAAAACAAAAACAAACCTATCCCACAGAAACCGTACATTTTTCCGGGATAAAAAGTAATCTATGTGTTATTCCGAACTGTAATCTATATCTGCCAAATTTCATCCAGATCCATTCAGCCGTTCTGGCGTGAAGAGTAACAAACATCCATAGTCACAAACTTTCACATTAATAATATTTATTATTTATACAGATATACAAATTTAAAAATAAATTATAAAAGTAATTTTCAAAATTTAAAATTAATTCATAGAACTTACAACCTATTGTGTTGTATGTGCTTATTTTTTAAACTGTAGAAAAATCTAAATTATAGAATTATGTTATCTGTACGTATACTTTTATACTGCTACCATACAAGATTTGATCTTGGTAATTGAACTACGTGAATAAATTAAGAAAAATATTTTTTTTTTTATTAATTTTATCTCGAAGTAAAATTAATTTATTTAAAAAAATATTGAGCAATTAAAAATGAAAAAAAAAGATTATATATATTATATGTTTTAATAAGCTAATACTTCGTTTAATTATCTATTTATAACAATATACTTTACTTATAAAATGAAATTAGATTTAAATTTTAAATTCAGATAAAAGGAAAAAAAAAATTATGTATACATAAATTAAAGCTCTCATCATAAATAAAAAAATTGCGTTCTAAATATTTTGTGATAGTATGTGAGTACTTGAAAAGCTTTTGTTTGTTTATAAAAATGCTTCCATAATTTTTTTAAAGACAAAAGTCTCATTGAATTAGTGCAAAGTGTCTTCAACTATATACTTAAAGTGTTCATCCGCTATATAAGTTGCAGAGATTATCTGTGAATTTCTCATCTGTGTTATCTGTAAATTTCTGGTCTATGTCATCTGTGATTCATTTCGTTACATGAATACGTCAAAGCTAAATTCGTCGATTCTTATTTACTGAAAAACCACACATTTATCCATTCTACAGAAACTACTGTATAGAAATTAAAACACACCAACTGTACTTACATTTTTAATCGTTTTAATCATGCCACGTGGTGAGTTGTTTATAGCTTAAATTTTTTCACAATTTCAATGTCGACCAATGTTATTAGGAATGTGCTTTTTGTTAGCTCTTTAACCTGTTAATATTTATGTATTGTAGGAAAGTATACCAACCATAAAGGACGCAACCGTAAGTTTACCAGTCCCGAGGAGTTAGAAGAACAAAGAAAACAGGAAGAGCAGAAACAAAAGCAAGTATTTTTACGCTTAGATAATTACAAAGTTTAATGCTTTTATACTTTGTTGGACCGGTTAAACTTGGAATGCGTTTGCAGTTAATTTATGCTTACTTGTATACTAAACTTATTTGTTGGTTTCTCTGAAAAACATTAGATCCTTACACCTGTAAAAGGTAATAACAATATTGTTTTGATGATTGTATTTTTATTACACAATTCAATTTATAATTTATTCTTGATCTTTCTTAATATTCTTATTATTTTTTTCAGATGGAGAAAAGAGCATGGAGATGTTAGCTCAAGTGAAGAAGATTCTGAAGGGAATAAATCTGGTTCAGATAACAGTGATGACAGTGATTCAGATGAAGATGTAAGATTATTTAAAGCATTTTAGTTTGCTTAAAATATTTTAGATATTTAGATTACTGTTTATGAGTAATGACCATATATTGAAGTCTAATACCAGTTATATATTATATAATAAATATATTTTGAGCCAATATTTCTTTTGAAAATGAAGACAACATGAATGTCAAAGCTTAGATTAGGTCTGTTTTTTCTGTACTTAGGCAATTATCATCTGTTGTGCATGGGTTAGGTTTAGGTTTACCTAAAGTTTTAATATATTTGCTGCATGTTTCCACTAACAATATATTTATCCTTATGTAATATAAATTATATTTTTTTAACGTTATAAATTAAAATAGATAGCAGGTATACACCTAGTAACCTTTTATTTGTTGATATTAAACAACAGCAACAAAATATTATTTAATTATTAATTTAACATTAATTTAATACTAACAGCATCCAACGAAAGCCAAGGGTGTGTCTGGCCTCATTGAAGTAGAAAATCCAAATCGAGTTGTAAAGAAGAATAAGAAGCTGTCAAATCTAAATGCCATAGGTGAAGCAGAAAAACCTCAACTTTCAAGGTTAGCAGTATATGTTTAAGATTAAGACATTTTTTTCTTTAAAGGAATAAAATTCATGCAAGACAATCTTAAAATTACAAGTTCACCATATATTAATACAAATAACAGAAAATAAGAAAACTTATATAACCTTTACTATATATATTGTATTTTTACCTTCTATAAAAATCAAACCCACCTCATCCATCTTCATCATCGATGACCAATATTTATAAGCATGGTCAAATTGTGTATACAATACTATTAAAACTTTCAAAAAAACAAAAATACTTTTATTATAAGTGAAAAATATTAATATGTGTAAAAAGTTCTGGAAAATATAAAATTTTTCTTTAATTTTGTTTGAGCATTGTAGTTAACAGTTTCTATTATTCTTTATACATAACTTTACAGTGCGGGCTAATATTATTCATTTTGACGAGTCTCATACATTATAGTTTTGTCTCTGTTATTATTTGAATACAATAATCATTACCTTAATATAATAGTTATTGCTCAATTTGCTCATATTATAAGTACACCAATAAAAAAAATATGGCAAATGTGTACATTCTGATTTTCACTGATATCCATTGAGCTCATTAACCTTAATATATCACTGCTATATCTTGAAAAAATAAATTCACTTGCAAACATTAACTTCTAAAATATAATTATTAATATACAAATAGCAAGATCGGCAGCTAGAACTATTAACTACAAACCGCTATTTATCCCACAATCTATACTAATATTATAAATGTGAAAGTTTGTGAGTATGGATGTTTGTTACTCTTTCACGCCAGAACGGCTGAACGAATCTGGATAAAATTTGGCACAGAGATAGATTATAGTCTGGAATAACATGTAGCCTACTTTTAGTCCTGGAAAAAAGTATGGTTCCCGTGGGATAGATTTGATTTTTTTCTTCTAGAGGTGAACCCGAGCGAAGCGAGGGTGAGCCACTACTAGAAATATAGATAAGCTCCAATTCACCAGTTATGAGGCTTTAAATTGCATAAATTTCTTTCAAGAATAAATAAATAAATTAATATTGCAAATAAATAAATATTGCAAAAATATTGCAATTTTTATTGTATATTTTTATTATATTTTTGGTGTTTTGGAAACGACTCTAACGATTTGGATCACATTTTGTATTTAGATCAAGTTTTGTTTTTAAAGGTTATATCTATATAGGTCTTTTCTGAAAAAAGCGCAATTTTTATCTTTTTCAAAATAGTCCAAGTGAAACTCTTTCGCTCAAGTACTAATATTTAAATGTAACATAATGTATATCATTAAAACTTAAAAGCTGTGCATACTTTTAAGTTTATACAGAAAACTTAAATAAATTTTACATTAAATTTTTAAAATAAATTTATACAAAAAAGCGACTCACGCTCGCTTCACTCGGGTTCAGGGACGAGCTTGGATATAGTAAAATGGATATAGTATGTTATCCTTAAGAGATAGACATATGCCATCGCGGACTTTTTTACTAGACCTTTTTAATGTGTACAATACTGTAGTACATTATTTTGATCTATCTCGTAGTGTTCAGCCAGCATTTGCAATGTAAGCGCAAAAAAAAAGTATTTATTTACAACATCACATTAGAAACGTCTAAAATTATCAGTGTTCTCTACTATATTATGCATGTATTTTACATATAAAACTTCCCTCTTGAATCGCTCTATTAAAAAAAACCGCATCAAAATCCGTTGCGTAGTTTTAAAGATCTAAACATATATAGGGACAGACAGCGGGAAGCGACTTTGTTTTATACTATGTAGTGATAGAGAAATATTTAAAAATAAATTAATTTATAAGTAATTGTATATTTCAGGCGTGAACGTGAAGAGATAGAGCGTCAGCGTGCAGCGGCGGCGTACCAGAAGGCGCACGCGGAGGGCAAGACTGACCAGGCGCGGGCGGACCTCGCGCGTCTCGCCATCATCCGCCAGCAACGCGAGGAGGCGGCCAAGCGACGCGAGGCGGAGAAAAAGGCTAAGGAAGAAACCACTAAGAAAAGGTAATTTGATATTTTTAAAACTATCTATATATATAAAACAAGGTCGGGCTAGTTTCACCATTTGAAGTGCAAGAACGGCTAGACCGATTTTTATGATATTTGACTTGTTGGGTTTGTCTCCGCTCCGAATAGCAGAATGATTAAAACATTTCAGGAAAAAACAAAACAAAAAAGTTCAGGAAAAAAATATTAAAATTTACATGGCTAAAGACTATTAATATCTATTTAAAACTTACTTAGGAACACACCCGAGCGAAGTGAGGGTAAGTCATTAGTTATTATTAAAATCAATTAGTGTTAATACTGTTTTAATATTATTGGATGTCTACATTTAGAGCTATAGTTCAAATGGACTCATATAAATGTAATGTCAATCAAAATAATTTCTGCAGTCTGTGGCAGCATCAGATGTTCAGATAATAGATGGTTTCCGATGGTTTTTGTCTCTCTCCGCTGCAATGAAACAAAAAATATTTTTAATTTCTACTTAGAGCTTATGTTAATCTGCCGCGATTGAGTAAATCTCAAAATCATCTTGGGCACCATTACTATTAAGTTTTACGAAAGCATAAAATTCAAAAATCGAAAGTTCTAATTATCTAAACATAAATTCGAACTTACGCACACCACATAAAGTACTTTTTTAAACAAAACAATATGCGTTTTAATTTTGTCATTCAAAAAGCAATGAAGAAAGAAAAAAAAAGAGATTTAAAAAAAACGCATAATTTAGAATTGTGCACTGTTTTTTGAGGACACTTGAGACCCTAATTGTGTATCTGTGTTTCTTGAGTTTTTGTACATCAATGGTTGTTACACATAAAAGTTAAAAATTGATTTATAAACTGTATGCTTCAGAATTGTATAATTATTGTATTGTCAAAAATAGTTTGAACATGAACTGTATTCCAACTCAATTTAAAAAATTGCCCCAAAGGTGATTTTCACTACCTGCCCATAGGTCACATCCATTTACTCAAAGACAATTTGAGTTATATTACTGGGAAGATAGATCTCACGTGAAACGAAAGAGTGTAGATAAGATACATACATTGATGATTATAACTTACTAGCGACTCACCCTCGCTTCTCTTCGGGTTCGTCCCTAGACAAAAAAAAACCAATCCCACGGGAACCGTACATTTTTCCGGGATAATATATAGCTTATAGCCTTCCTCAGTTAACAGGCTGTCTAATGCAAAAAGAATTTTTCAAATCGGATTAGTAGTTCTTGAGATTAGCGCGTTCAACCAAACAAACAAACAATCAAACAAACTCTTCAGCTTTATAATATTAGTATAGATAAGTAAATATGTTGTTCAAGTCAACAATTATTGTGCAGTTATAAAATGAAGTTTGTGTGAATGCATTGAGTGAATAATCCATACTAATATTATAATGTGAAAGTGTGTTTGTTTGTACTTCTTTCACGTCGAGACAGAGTGACGGATTGGCGTGATTTTTTGTGTGGAGATAGTTTGAGGGCTGGAGAGTGACATAGGATACTTCTTACCGCGGGAGATTATTTCATTCCCACGGGGAAACACATTGTAATACAACCGACAACAACTTATCATACCTATGTTATAAATATATAGTATATTTATTTCATATTAACTGTTTGATTAATCATAATATTTAATTTCATTTGTTGCAGGTAGATAAATACTCATCATTAGTCATCTATGACAGGAATGCCATTATTATTATTCGTAATTTGGCGGCTTCAAATCCATTGTCTCAGATCCTTTTGTGATATTTGTTTTGAGTTACTCAATTTTAAATTGCATAATAAAAAATCAATATGTTAGCTAAAATATAAAATAATAATAACAATAACTGTGTATAGGAATGTCCTCGTCCATGTAATTTGACTGCCATTTTCTATCGACGCGACAGATATCACAAAAAATTAACTTTTTTAATACAGATTATAAATTGACACCGCTATCTGTCAATTGGGTAGGTTTTCTACTGCACAATTATAAATTAAATAATTTGTTGTTAAAAGAATAGTTTTGTATTTTTACAAATATGATACAATGGAAAAAACTAACGTACTATAAATATTTTGAAGAATGCAATAATGAGTTAAGAAAGTGCAATTTTAGTGCATAAAATTGTTTTTAATTATTTTATCTCATCGATTAATTTGTAATACACTCCTAATTAATATATTTGTACAAGTTTATACAATAATTAAAATATGTATGTATATTGATCTGTTATTTTTATTGATAAATTCTAAGAGAACTGGCATTTTGGTTTTTTACTTGCAAAAAAAAAATTATAGTTAATATTTTATACTGTGATTATGTTACTCTCATTGTATCAATATTTTAACTATACTGAAAGCTTTATTTAATTTTTTAAATAAAATATAATATTATTTTGTCCGAGGGTCATAATTTATTTTAAAAAAAATATATGACTTTTTTATCTGTCAACATTTTTTCCCTTCAAAGATTCAATGCCGGTACTCTGTATAGAATACACATGCATTCTCCTAAAAAAAAAAAATAATAATGAAATTTTAGTCTTAATTACTGTTTACTTGGTTGATGACAATGAATTTATAATTTATAGGAATATTACATAATATGTAACGAATGTCCTTAATATTGTGAATAATTATTAAATACATGAATAAATTTATAGTTTATTATATTTTCAATTCCACCTATATTCTGTATGAATTTGCTTAGAACTAATTGTTAGATAGTTTCATTAGACAATTTTTATATGCAAATGTATCTGTATAATAAAGTATGGAACTGAATGGCTCTTGTTTCTCCTATTTTACGTTAACATGAATAATATATGTATTAGCATAATCGGCTTTCAAAGAATTTTAAAAAATAATATGAAATTATAAATAAATAATTATAAAATATTTACAAAATACTAATTTTTAACATTTATATTATAACTTAATAATTTTTCAGAATATTTATTCAAAATTGAGTGTGTATATTTTAAAGAATAAAAAAAACGATAGAGTGATTCTTTAGAAATGTTTATGAGTTATGGACGAATCAGTAAAAGAGCGTAAAAGTATAATTAACAAGATGATGACAACGTGTTCCTGAGATGAAAATGAAACCTCTAAATGATTTCTATCGGAAATTATTTACTTTTTATTAGTAATTTTGTAATTTTATATGGGATTACATATTTTCCTTAATTATTTAGCTGATCGTTTGAAACCCAATACCATAACTTGATTTTAATTTTGTTATTATACATGATTTTCTCCGATATATATCGAACAGAGGGTTCCATACTCCAAAAAATGTATTCCTTATACCTCATGTCCATCTGCCGTGCCGTTTTCCAGAAATAAATCTACCGGATGAAAAAATAGACATTAAAATTTCAAATTATTTCAAGAAAGGATAAAGGATTTTCTATGGAACACAAACATATATTTTTAAATTTCATTGCTTAACGACAACTTTTTAACGCGCGTCCGACGCACAGTAATTGGGTCGTCCATTAATCACGTGATATGTTTTAGCGACTTTTTAAATTCCTCCTCCCCTCTGGTGATACGTGGTGAGGTTTTAGACTAACCGTGTACCCCCCCCCCCCCTCCCCCCTCCTGTCCAAACTCGTGTGTATTTTTTTTGGTACAAAGTATTTTAAAAAATTTTACAATATTACCTTAAATACACGTATAATGTATTTTAATTCTAGAAAATTATTCACCGTGATAAAAATGTCCACACACATTAAGGTTGCAGTACCTGAAGTGAATACTAGCTCTCTCGCACATGCTCGCTGTAGGTACCACTGCGGAGAAGGCAGGTCTGGAATAAAGCTTTCAACACTGTCATCGGGCTAAAATACACATGATATATCACTACCCCCCCCCCCCCCCCACCCCGCCCCGCCCCTCCACTCCCCTCCCCCTTTATGATGTTTCGTGGTTTTTCCAAACCCCCATTTCGAGTCTCACGTGATTATTGGATGATCCCATTAACGCGCTGTCAACTCTTGCTTGACAAGCGATTGTACCGTACCTATCTGTACGAAGTACGAACGCAAGCAATAGTTTTTTTTTTTTTTATTAAAGACGGTATACGTTCATTATGCACGTACGCGAGTCGTGGTTGAGTTTACGAAATGTGGTGTGAATATGCCCTTTTAATTTCAGCAGCACAGAATACACGAACGCGCGTTAGGAGATGGCAAAATGGACCCTTAAAGAAAATTGACGAAAATCGAACGCTCAATTTAATGTCAATTTTCAAGCAATTAGTGGCATGTTCCACAACTTTAATATAATTTTATATTTTTATTTTTACCAAGTTATTATTATTATTTTAAAATGCAATCGTACTTTAGTATAAAAAGTGATACTTTCACAATAGGTACATATAAAAAAAAATTAAGAGTGCGTGTGAATGTGTACACGCGCTTGAAGTAAAACTTCTGTAGGTTATCGGTACTCTATGAAATTCAATTTATGTTTTAAATATAATAATTAGAATAGGTGAGATACTAAAATTAACGCATATTAGGCATATTATAATCATATATTTATAGAATATAATTTATGGAAAGAATATAAAATTATATATCATTTCTCAGACAATAACAACGGTTAGTTACCATGGTAATAAACGTACGTACATTTTTTCATAACGCATTCACTAGCTTACCCCCCAAGTCAAGCGTGCGTAAAGAAGTATTACTTCAAAAATGTTTCATTTTTGGTATCAAGTAGTAGGAACGTAACAAATTCAGTTATTACAGAATACATTGAACTGAAGAGAAAAGAATATAATCAAAAGTCTTAATGGGTTACTTTAATATTCAATAAGCGATAAGACGAAATTGCTCCAAACTTTAGTTTGGTTGGTTACAACCAAGATTACTACCATACCTAGGTACGTTATATACGTATTTTTTTCTATTGTGTCTATCCCGCAAAGGATAGGTTGAAGTTGTATGTTATTAACATAGTAGATACAAGTATATTTGTGCCTTCCCAATGGCAGTAATTGATCTATTAATAATAAGGTAATTAAGCTCTCAAATGTAACAAATTACCAAGTATCCCGCAGTGACGAGCTAAATCCGTAAGTCCCTTTGATTCATTGCGAATCTGAAAGTTTTGCCATAAATCTTCACTTTAACGGCACATTTACTATCTCGTCGATAAAATAAGTATTTGTCAAGTTCTCATCAACTTTGGAAGCAATCTAAGTAATTAAGAACTTTTAAAACCCTAATCGAGCATGGTTTGGTAAGTCCGATTTTAATTGTCTTGGTCTTTAATTTCAATTATAATTTATAAATAAACGACGGATCTCACTTTTAGGTATTTTAAAATGCAATTTGTATAATTTGCTTTGAGACACCCTAAAACTATTTTTAACCTAACGTAGATGAATTTTATACTACGTACGCTGAAGTTGTTACGAAGAAAGAAAGTAATCATTCAAGTTTTATCAGTTTTCGTGGTAAAAAAAACATGAAAAGTTAAAACGCATTGCAGTAGTTACTTCCCAAGCCGGTACGTTAACTCATTTTGCGTCCATTTTGGGGAGATGGCATAGTTCCCTGGAGAAAACTGAGTGCCCGCAAATTAAGGTACGGCGTAAATTGCTATTAAAAATACCGTACTGAGGCTGGAGGAATTCTACAGAAAACTTGCAAAATTTTTTAATTAAAGAGTACGAACAATTGCCTACTAGGAAAATGGTTCATCGTCAATGTGAACATTTTTAATGAAGAGATTGAAAACAAATATTGCATAATATTAGGTAGGTAGTTTGGTAAGTTAAGTAGATTGTAGGAATGTTGTCTTAAATTGTATTTAAGAAACACTGAAAATATGTAAAGAAGGTAAAGGTAAGGTATACTTACTGATTATTATAAAACATTATTTAATGGATAAGTAATTAAATTTTAGGTAATAGTTATATAAAAAGATTAATTGTATTTAATTAAATATAATGCCTTTTGAATTTTGTTTCAATCAGGGATATATTATGTTACTATATTAATTATAAATATATCTTGGTTCTTTATATGTAGATTTTTTCACTTATTATTTGGACAGTGGGCGGGCTTGTTATATAATATTATATTTAATATTATATGAACGTTATGTACTTTTATATAAAGTTAAATATAACATTATAAGTTTACTGCAGTAAACTTTTAATGTTAAAATAATTTTAAAATAAGAAATTATGAATATTACATTGCTTTGCAAAGTATTTACTTCATATTTTATTATATCTACATGCCTGAAAGTCTGACTGTGGAGGTGCAAAGGCCGTAAATTTTCATTAGGTATATGCGCGCGGCTCGCGGCTGCAGCCGTCAAACTATGCTAATTTTACATACACCTCCCACGGGCTACACTTGCTGGCTACAATGTATTCAGAATCAGATAAAGTAAATATTTATTAGAGTTATAAGTTTCATTGACGACTGTTGTGACGAATGTGGCTTTGAATGCCTGTAGTTAGGTACTATAACGTAGGTCACTAGTTCGATGCACCAGCATTATAGAGTTGATCAACTTTCTTTTTGTGTATATGTATATTGTTTTATGGTAGGGGACCATCCATAAATTACGTCACACGTTAAGGGGGAGGGAAGGGGTCGACGAAGTGTGACATTGTGTGACAGGGGGATGGGAGGAGTCCTAGATTTCGTGACGTCATATTTTCAAATCGTAAAGTAATCGTTTTTTGTTTTGTTAATTTCTTTAAATGCTTAAATTGATGTTTATGTTATAAATAGTAAATAAAAAATAATTTAAATGGATATAAAATTGCAAAATATGTGACGTCACACTAGGGAGGGGAAGTCTCACAAATGTGACCAGCTGTGACAAGGACGGGGGAGGGGTAAAAAAATCACGAAATTCGTGTGACGTAATTTATGGATGGCCCCTAGGTACTTCTGTATCAGTACGACTATACGTACAATTCTTTACTAGATACTATTCTATGTTCTGAGAAATAAACATTTCTCATTTTTTTTAAATGAACTTAAAAGTAACTATAACCTATTCAATAAAAAAAATCATTAGCCTTTATCTAGACTATTTGAATTTAATTCAAAATAAATAATCAACATATAAAAAATATAAATCCTACCTACGCCTCTAATTCAGAACTTATTTTTCTCTGAAGCATCACGTTTATTATTTTTGCACTTGTTAGTACAAAATAAATGACATGATCCTTATCTGTGTTACTATTATTGACTTGCTGTTTAGAATCTTTAAGAATTATGGTTACAAAATGTAGGCTTAAGAGAGACAAGTTTTGTGCTTTAAGTTTAAGTAAAATATAATATTAAGTTGTAATAAAGTTTATTATATAGCTGAAAAAATATATTGTGGTATAATCATGAAAAAGTATATTGTTTGCTTTGACCAGTCCAATAGATACGTTAGGACTTGGGTTTGAGGCTCCGACTTTTATTGCGTTGTTGCTAAAAGAGTGGTTTTATAAGTAATCATTATAAAATACATAAATGATAGTTTTCCTACTACTGTATAAAATACAGGCAGGTAAACGTGTGTGAATAGTGGTGATATAAGTAGCGTTAAACTAACTTTTGCTTTGTAAATAGAATAAACTGAAATAAATAGAATAATTCATGTTTGTGATATTTTATGATTTTTAAGTGTTTTATGAATTCCCAGACAGACTTCAATTATATTTATAAACAAAAGTACTTCTGAATGACCTTTTGAAAAGTTAAACATTAAAACTGTAATCATTTTGCAGAGTGAAAAGTAACCCAAAATAATACATACCTAAAAGCAAACTAATTTCAACATTTAACAAGTATAACCCGCTTGAACTTGAGTCAATATTCGGACTCGTATTTTGTTGGTTTTCCGAAATCGTACTTTCAAACTAATTAAATATTCGACGTTCAGATCCATTGTGGATATTAGCAGCCCTAGTGAGACGAAGTTTATATATACGTATATAGAAACAAATGTTTTAGGAATATGTTAAATGAGTAGGTAATTGTATGCTATTTGTCTAAAATTGTTAAAAAATATGTTAATTTTTTAAACAACACATACCAATGATGTAATTATTACCTCATTGACACATACAAGTAACATGTGTTGCTATGGGGCAGTGATAACGCGTCTCCGATTTTTTCATGTGCAAATCATTTTTAACATGATTTTCGCTTGCCGGTGCTTCACGGTGAAGGAAAACATCATGAGAACAAAGCTAATATAATATTCTTTATTATACCTACAACACTTCTATAGAGATAAAGCACAAAGTAAGTCAAAAAGATATGGCACAGTAGGAGGATACTATCTTGTGATACCTACTGTGAGTTTACCCGCACTAAGTGCTTTATAAACTACTCATAATAAATTCCAGTTGTATTGGCAAACCCAACCTTTAGTGTTACTCTTGGTACGCTAGTCTGGCCCTTTAACCGATTTTCCTTATATGTTGTTGTGATTTATTTGATACATTTCTTCTTAGGTGAGGATCGTAGAATTCGTACCGCTTTGGGGTAGGTCCTCTACCAGTATTGTTTATTACGTCGAGGGTCGTCTACAAAATGAATTCTTGTCTTGTTTCGATTAATACCAACCGTGGCAATATAAGTATCAACACTCAATAAAAAAGGTAACTGTGTCTCTTCAATCTGTTCATTACCTTTGAAACACGGAAATTTAATTATCCTTTCAATAAACATTCAATATCTTTTCCACTATATAATAAAAATTATAGGCACTCGCTAAGAGATCTTCATAAAAATATTTAATAAAAGAAAATTATTTTCTTCAAAAGTATTAAAAGTAATGCCAATTTGATTACAATTTTGTTTGTTATTTGTTCAAATGGATTATACAACAATCTCTTAATAACACCAATTTAGAATGTAACGAACAACTTTGTTTTTTCCTGTAATAAATAATAAATTAATTAAATGGGCAAACGCGGGAGCCAAATAGAATTAAAACTTTCCGGAAGGTTTCATCTAAATCACAGCTGCTGATTTATATTTCACTCACCTCCCAAATCCGGCGGTCGGGAATGTCACGGTCGGGGACAATCGTAATAAGTGAAATATGGTAATGTACAAAGCATATATTATCTTGTTTTTTTGTACTATAATATGAAAGAAGCGTATTTTTCGTGACATTTTTTTAATTTAAAGTGTTATTAATTATGCTTTATATTATTTTTATTGTAGAGCATACGTATTTGTATTCCGCTTGAACATCGAACCTGTTATCCTCTGGGCGAGTCTGATACCTCCCTGTATTACATTTGTATTCTTTTCTTTAATTTTTGGTCTGAAAATCTATACATATTATAAAATTCTAACTAAGCCGAATCTGTACATTAAATATTTTTTGGAAAATCTTATTGAAATAGACATTATTATCGATGCAGAGGCCGAATCTATAGTTTTTAGAATTTTTGTCTGTCTGTCTGTCTGTCTGTCTGTCTGTCTGTCTGTCTGTCTGTCTGTCTGTTACCGCATCACAGAAAAACCACTGGAGGGATTTCGATGAAATTTGGTATGATGATAGCTGGTTATCCGGGTCAACATATAGGATACTTTTTACCGCGAGAAAATATCTCATTTCTGAAAAAAAATACAAAAATTGGTAGGAACAAAATCACGATGATACTATTTGTAAACAGTTTAGCAATGTAACTTACAAAATATGGTAAAAACTAAAAATAGTTTATCTTGAAAATCAATTTATCAATAGCGCTATATTATCCATTAAAATAGTTATTTTAATTAATATTTATTTATGTGTTATTTAGACATTCGACAATAGATGTCGCCATGTGTATTAAAATACATAGTTTTAATCCCAAAAAAATGAATGTACAAGTATGACCTTTTTACAATTTTATTAGAATTACTACTAAGTTACCTGCGGCCCCGCCCGTGTTTAAATTATCAGTAAAGCAAACTTTTTGGCTTTATAAATTGTAACTATCTATACTTTTTAGAATTTTTCTGTCTGTCTATATGTGACCGCATCACAGAAAAACCACTGGAGGGATTTTGATGAAATTTGGTATGGTAAGAGCAGGTTATCCGGGTCAACACATAAGATTCATTTTATCGCAGGAAAATATCTCATTTCTGAGAAAAAATACAAAAACTGGTTAAAGTAAAAGCACGATGATAGGTACTATTAACATTTTAGAAAGGTAACTTACTTATATACATATGTTAAAACTATTAAAAAAATCTTATCTTAAAAGAAATATTAATAGCGCTATTTTATTCATTAAAATAGTTATTTTAATGAAAATTTATTTATGTGTTATTTAGAAATTTGACAATAGATGTCGCCATGTGTTTTTAAAATACGTAGTTTTAATTAAAAAAAAATGTACAGATATAACCTTTCTATGACTTTATTATAATTACTACTAAATTACCCGCGGCCCTGCCCGTGTTTAAATTTTTAATAAAACAAACTTTTCGGCTTTATAAATTAGTTACATATTAGTAATATTTTGTTGGCCGAAACAATTTTCAAATGAGAATATTTGTAAATTTTTATTATTTCATAAGAATGTTAATGTTTTTTAATCTTTTAATGTAAAAATTGGGCAAATGCAAATCCAACTCGCGCATTATAGGTTTCGTATAGCAAAATACTATGTTGTTTTTCTTACTTACGTGTTTTGTTAGGTAAACACTAAAATAAATACGAATAATATTTACGTTTCCACAATATCGACTAATTTTTTCAACCATAAAAATAAGTTCGATTTATATTATTTTATAACATTTTATGGAAAACAAGTTTATGGTTGTTAAACTGCCAAAGCGGGTAACTAAAAATATTTCATATCTCAAAAACTATGAAAAGTATTTTAGGAACTGTTATACCTCAAGTTTTTCACTTTTTCTTGCTACCTTTTCTTGGAAGGTAAAGGCTTAAAGGACACAATAAAATGCTTACGACTTTAATCATATTAGCCGTGCCATATGAAATAATAAAAAGTATTTGCTTAGAATTATTTACTTATTACACTTTCTTTTGAAAATCATTTTGGAAAATATTACTAACTAGCGCTAACTAAGAAAAGTTATCATTATGTAATTTAAATAATCAGCTAAATACTAAATTAATCAATAGCTGTCTATTAGTAAAAAATGATTAAAATTAATTCCGTAGTTTGAGAGTTTATCGCCCAAAACTAAAAAAACAAACAAAACAGAAGTATAGACATACATAAATATTATTGCTAAAACAAAAAGTGCAATTTAACGAAGGAACCTTTGTGGCATTGTCAATCACTGCCATTACTTACCAATCATGTGGTGTGCAATGAAAGTAATGTATAATGTAAGAGTATACTAATGTGTAAAACCTAAGAATTAGGTTTTTGATCATCTGAACGCGGGCGGAGCCGCGGGAAATGCTAGTATATTATAAAATTGTAACTAAGCCGAATCTGTACATTAAATATTTTATGGAAAATCTTATTGAAATAGATATTATTATCGATACAGAGGCCGAATCTACAGGTTTTAGAATTTTTGTCTGTCTGTCTGTCTGTCTGTCTGTCTGTCTGTCTGTTACCGCATCACGGAAAAACCACTAGACAGATTTTGATGAAATTTGGTATGATGATAGCTGGATATCCGGGTCAACATATAGGATACTTTTTACTGCGGGAAAATATCTCATCTCTGAGCTAAACATTAAAACATTACTAGGGACGAACCCGAGCGGAGCGAGGGTGAGTTGCTAGTCCTAATATAAAATGTATTAATATTTTTCAATGTAACTTTCCTAACATGACGTTTGTCTTGATGTGGTTTTCGTAAGAGATACGTTACGAAATATAACGAAATATATAACTTTTTTTGTAGGCCGCTCCCAGAAAGAGAAAAATTATTCTGAATTTCAAATCGTATAAGCCGATTACTTGTATACGTTTTACTATGTAAATGTAGAATATTTTATATGACTAAGGCTGAATTCTAGAGCTCTGATATTCGCCGGTTCATTTTCTAAAATGAAGCTTTTCAAATTCAGGTAACGTTTACTCTACTTAAATAATATCGCGCTCCGAGTGTACATTAGTAAATTAATAAGTGTTCATATGAATATGAATCGATAAAAGTTGTTTTTATATATTAGTATATTGGTTTACAAATGAAAAGGGGATAATTTTTTTATAATTTGAAAGCAATATGTGTAAGCCAAATATCGTGTAACAATTACCATTTTAATTATTGATATTAGTTAGGTCATCAATTTGAAAAACTTTAACAAATCGGACTACTGTAATATACTGTAAGTAAGCCCTGGTTTATATCTGTGTATGTTTACTACTCTTTCATACTGAAACGGCTCGACCAATTTGGATGAAAATTAAGACCACAATACACACTATTAATTGGACTAATACGTTATGATAAGGCAACTTTCAGGCACCTAGGATCACATCCGAACGAAGCAAGGGTAAGTCGCTAGTGGTATATGCACATGTATTGATGAACAGATTCAGACTTATTTTAGTGAAAGAAAAAATACTTTCTAAAGTCTATAAAGTGTACTCTATAATAATAATAATAATAATAATAATAATATTTATTGCAAAGGTATAAACCCAATTTACAGCATAATAACATATATGTAGTTATCACAAGTCAATATATATATTTTTTTACACCACTTATACATATAAGCATGTCAAAACAAAACATTATAAAAACAAAATTCAGTAAGACTCGTCATTAAAATAAACTAAGACTAAAAATCATATATCACTGTTGAGTACATAGGCTATTACTACTAAATCCATATAAATCTATTTTTTATTAGCCTCCTGATGCACCGAAAGCCAAAACTTAAAAATCGTGCAGTCAAGAGTCTCCACCAACGTCGCAAGGATTTCGTTGTTAGAGACTCTCAAACGACTCCAGAATGAGGCGATTCGTGATCTAATTACCGCAAAAAAGTCAGGTACTCGAGCCTTTGCAAACATATCCGAAGCGCTGCAATATCTGGGCAATTTCATCAGGATACGATATGCGTCATTATATTGCACCCTGATGTGATTGATCGCTCGCCTAGGAAATTTCACCCAAAGCTGACATGTATAAAAACATAAGCAATATGTTTTAAACAATGTCACCTTCACATCATCACTACACTTACCAAATCTACGCGCGAGCATATTGCATCTCACAGCTAGCCCCCGGCGCTCTCTCTCTATATCCTCCCTGTCATCAAGACTGTCTGTTAAAATATGGCCGAGATACCTAAACCGCTCCACCCTCTCTATTGATAACCCATCTAAATATATACCAGGAATCGTCTCCGGACCTCTGCCAGCTCGAAATACCATCATAACTGTCTTCTTGACGTTATATTTCAAGCCATGATCCACAGCATATTGTTCGCAGATTGCTAACAGTTTGCGCAGCCCACTGATTGAGGGACTAAGAAGAACCATGTCGTCAGCATAACTAAAATTATTCATGCAAATTGATCCAACATGACAACCAACTCTGGTACTCCTTAATTCATCAATCAGGTTGTTCACGTAAAGGCTAAATAGGTCCGGAGAGGTCAACCCTCCTTGACGCACACCGCATTCTAGCTTATATTCGCTAGATGTCGCGTCGCCCCATCTCACGCTGTTTGTTTGGTTTTCATACCAATATCTCAACAGATTGACAGTCTTTATTGGGACCTCAGACGCGTGAAGTTTCTCCCAAAGTAAATTATAATTTACAAGGTCGAAGGCACGACTAAGGTCCAAAAAGCAAGCATACACCGATGTGCCCCTATTAATATAGTGGTTCACCGTTGCCTTCAAGGCTTCAAGCTAAAAATTGCCGAGTCTGTTGAAAGACCAGAACGAAAGCCAAACTGAGCATCGCTCAACTTTATATTCTCTTTTACATCTGAATATATGAGTCTCTCCAGTATTTTTCCTAATACAGTACCTAGCGAAATCGGCCTATAATTTTTGGTACTAGAAAGGTCGCCTGTTTTGTTTTTAGGAATAGGAACTACCACAGTCTTCATGAGTTGCTTCGGTAGGTAACCAGCATTTATACATACACTATAAAGACTGGCTAGTACCCTATATATATCATCACCAGCATACAATATGTGTTCTATACCTAAACCATCTATACCCGGAGATTTACCTCTCTTCATTTTGTGTACTACCGAAGCCACGTCCTTAGCAGTAAAACGTACATTGACAGCTGTGTCAGTCTTCTGCATAGTACTCACCTGACGAGTCGCCAACGGATCAACCCTGAAGTGGTGTGCAAACAAATCCGCAATTTTACTCCTATCACTTATACCGTCTACTGCCACAGGTACACTAGTTTTATAATTAAATGAGTTTGTAGTACGCCAAAATTTTATAAAATTCTTTTCAGATTTATGAGTTGCCAACATATCTAATTTAATTTTTTCCTGATTGTTTTGGCACCACTTCAGCTTGTTCTTAAATCTATTACGGCTTACGATCATGTTGTTATACAATTCACCTGAATTTGGCTTATTATTAGAACTCCACCATGCATAGTGCAATTTCGCAATTTGGTGACAGTCTTTTACATGATAGTTCCATCCACAAACTTTCTTAGGCTTTTTCGGTGCATCCTTTTGCTTTAATGTGCTGTTAATGGCTCCAGTTTGCAATACCTTTACAATTTTATCATAAAATTCATCAATTAAAAACAAGTGATCTTTACAATTATAAAATAAACAATTATCACATTGACTAGATAGACTTAAAGAACCTAAATTATCACAGCAATATTTGGAATATAAACTAATTTGTTCATCCCGCTTTTGTCCCCATCTAATACCATTTAACAAGTTAATGCTCGTCAAAGTAACTTTACTTATCACCACACTCATTTTACAAGTAATTACTAAGGGAAAGTGGTCCGACCAATAAACACCGTAGTCCACGTGCACCGAATTAACAGTAACCCTAGCAGCACTTGACACCACACAATGATCAAGCCATCTCCTCGCTCCGTTTGCTTCACTCACGAAGGTATGCGTATCACTTGGCATTAGCTCTTTATCCACACATACTAGAGCGTGCTCCGCACAGAATGACATTAATTCTTTTCCAAATCTAGCGCTAGGATGTGCATTAAAATCGCCTAACACATATATAGCCTCCACACCACTGTCATTTATCAGTGCTTCTACGCCGGCCAAACAGTCCGTAAACGCGACCAGGTTTTCTTCCGAATCAGTTGGTAAATATACAGTTAAGATCAAAAATTGACGACAGCCCATATTTATTTGCACCGCCGCCAATCTATCACTCGTACAGTTAATTACTTTGACATCGGAGAACATTGATTTTCTCCATAATAACGCTAAGCCGCCGTATGGGCGCCCCTTCAGGATACCTGATGTCGTATCAATTGATGACTTGGCGAAGCATCCAAAGTCTTTACTGATTTCATTTATAAAACCAAGATCATGAGGTAAAAGCCACGTTTCCTGTAAAGCCACAATATCAGAAAATCGGCATATAGATCTTATTTGTTCTACAGATCTCTTTACACTTTTACAATTAAATGTAACCATTTTCACTAATAATTCATTAGAACTATCCATTAACTTTTTTATTAAGGACGGTGAGTTGTCTACGTTCACGAAATCTTCGATAAACAAGACCCGCGGGCCAGAAGTTAGTATCCAAAAAGGTATCTATTTTACTCGTCGGTATTGTTACTTTAAAAGAATTAAATGACGTTTCATGAAACTGCTGTAGTAATTCCACGTTAGAACATTGCTCACCCCTGTCCGCAATATGGTCGATTATATCCGATACAGTAACAGATTTCATCGCTCGAGAAACGTAAATCGAACATTGCGATTCTACCACTCGTATCCTCCCCATACTTTCACAAGTCCCTCGCAAATTATTAATTTTATATTTACGTTTTTTATTCTTAACTAATGTAAAGTTATCATCGCAATCAGAATGCTCGTTATCGTTCGACTTTGTTCTTACTTCGTTCATACTAAGCATGCAATTCTCAACTTTCGGTGTCGTTCGCATATGGTCGAATTCCGGTCGTCGCGGGCGCAGCACTTTGCGTACAATATCCCTATACGTTGGCGTAAATTCCGCTTCAACCGGTTTCGTATTGTTAGTACGTGGAATAGGCATAAGCGGTAGCGTGTTTGAATGCACAGGCGTTAACTGAGACGTACTAGTTTCTTTGCAATTATTTTTCTGGTGTTCAAATGCATTACGCAGTTCATTAATTTCCACACTCATTTTAGTCTGAAACTCAGATAATTCCGTCTTCATAATTGTCATATCTTTTAACAATCGAGTTACATCGATATAGTCAAATGAAACCGGTGGCAAGCGATTCAGGTCTTTAGCAACAAAAGTTGGCTGGGCATCAGGATCGACTTCCTTCAATAACTTGATGATGTCCTTAATATTTCGCTTCTTCTTATCTTCTCCTTTTCTATGGATATTTCGTACCTTGTCACCACATATGTTATATAAAACACACTTCCCATCTTCAATTTCAGCGTCGGAAAAATTGCTAGCACAAATCTGTACTATACTCAATTCATCTAAGATATCTATTTTATTTTGCACAAACGTCAAAAATTCATTAATAATTACTTGACCCGCCATCTCTTACAACTTGGGCCAACGTATAAACTGATAACACATTATGCACGTCTAACGCGATCTACCTGACGAGACGAACTGATCAATTATTATATTATATACTCTATAAAGTCTTCTTCATAAAATTAGACGTATCACACTAATAAGTGCTGAATAATCCCTTTTAACATTCAATTTAGGTCCATTTTAAATATACGCTTTTATCATAATAACATTTTAAAGCGTTTTAGCGAATATAATTATCTTTATGCAAATAAAAGAAAGTTTATTAAATTTGGAGTTTGTAGACCTCACATCATTGTTATTTTTGAATTTGTTTTCTCTGCTCGGAATTTATTTAGATTCTCAAAATTTTTATTTTTTTACTCTTACACATTAACGTATATGTGTATATTATTATATGACGCAGTAAATGCCGTTTTGTAAAAATATTTTGTGTTCGTTGGTATGTATGAAGTTAAATGTGTCGAAAGTTTTTGTCCGTATCACATTTTTAATTACATATTATATAATAAATTATTACACAAATACTTATTTATTCATCGTATGTGAAGATTTGCTCTACATTTTCCAACTACAAAATGCATCGTTCACTTGTAAGGACTTTCTATGAAACTTCCATTTTGCTGAGTATTTGTCATGGCATACACGTAGGATAAACTTTAGAAATAGTCAAATACCGAGATTAACGTTTTTTTCCGGATTGTGTAACCTAACATTTTACTTGTACACTAAATTGAGTTTAGTGGTATCCTTAAATCTTTTCTGGAAAAGAAATCATACTTCAACGATACATGGAGGAAAATCAAGAACAATGAAAAAATAACTGCAAGTGACAACGAGCAAAATTTTGATGGACCCTTAAGTAAATTATTTAAAAAAAACCACGGCATGACACCATTTTATTTAAATTTATCTATATAACGAAAATTGTTGGAATGAAGAAATTATCACTTCATCTTTAATATCTAACTTTAAATCCATATATTCGTAAACCACATACGGATGTAATTAGGTATCTCCAGAATTTTATATGTTTACAAATTGTGTACTTTAATTTTATATGATTATAAAATTTTAATTTTCTAGAGACCAAATTATACCTTTTCAATTCACATCTTTTTAGATTGATCGTTAGGTAAATTAAATTTTAGAGATCATGGTTATCATTTGAATGAATACTGTTTGAGTTTTCGTGCTTCAAATTATACGAAAACTGCCGGTTCCGGTTATTTTCAGTAGTTCCGGACAGATAGAAGTCGTTAAGTCATTTAAGATGCTCTTAGGAGAACGTATTATGATTTGAAAGAGAAAGTACTACAATTTGTAAGAATAAATTATAGTACCAGGGAATAATTTATTGAAAATCGTCTTCATTATTCAAAAAAATACTGATATATTGTGACCTAAATAATAACAATATTTACCTACTTAATTCGAAAATGTATATAGGGAAAATGTATGTAACGAATCGAAAATTATATAACTACTAGCAGATCCCGCGGCTTCGTTCGCGCTAAAACTACAAAAGAAACTCTATAAAGGTTTCATATAAACTTTCATCCCCTATTTTCTCCCCTTATTACTATTACCGTATTACTGTATTTCGAAAAATATTAAAAGGCGTATTTATTTAATGATATTGAAGAACATTAATACCAAGTTTCATGTAATTCTGATTATAAGTAATTTTTGGATTTTATTATAACGTGTTTTTCCGTGGAAATTTGATAATATCCCGCGGAAAAAGTAGCCTATGCCTCTCCAGCCCTCCAACTATCTTCACACAAAACATCACGCCAATTGTGAAAGAAGGACAGACAAACAAACACACTTTCACATTTATAATATTGGTATGGATACTCAGCATACATTTCAAGTGAATGCGCATAAAAATGTGTATAAAATAATAAACAAAAATAACATTCACATCACTAGAGTAGTTAGTAATTTGTGAAAGTACCACAAGAACATGACGTAAGAGCAAGTTCATTACGCTTTGCTCTACGAAGAGCTTTTTATCATCACCACTAATAGAATAGAAGTATGAAGAGGTTATATGACATAACAAGAGCTCTTAGGCTTAATAGTATAGTATTTTATATTATCAATTTAGTTTAATACGTACGTACATGTAGGTATACTTAAGATAAACTTTTAATTTCTTTTAAAATTGGCAAAATGTTGTTATTTTATTTAAACACATTTTGTTGTAAACACATGTTTTAGTGTTGATGTTTTTGTGTTTCTGGTCATCTAGTGCAACAGTAATATTAGTAGATGCGACGTATTTATGACACGCGTAACGCACAGTTAATGGAATATACTTGTTTTATATGACCCGACAGAAAATTTGTTTTATGACGTACAAGTAAAAAGCTACAGCAATATGTTAAAGAAGGAAAAATTACATAAATATTATATAATTAAAATGATTAATTAAATATTATTTGAATACTTAATAAGGATAAAGGTGTATAATATAATAGTGTCTAATAATATCTACATACCTATAGTTACAAGTTTTTCCCTCAACCCTCAAAGTAAAAAGCAAATATTCTCGAGCGCTTATTCAGCCACCATTAGCATCGGTTGGCTAGGAGCTGACAAGTCAATAAATCATTTCAAAACGTAGGCATCTCTTGTCGATTTCATTGAAGCGATTTATTCGCAGCTTTTACTTGCTGCTTTTCAACAACCTAATGCGCCTGTGGGAAATAAAACTTGCTTGTAATCTTGACATGTTTTCACTATTTTGTTTACTTTTCAAACATTGTTATTTAAAAAAAATGTAGGTATATGTATATATTCGTTACTTCTTCAGACAAAAACGGTTGCCCAAATTTAGATTTTCAGTAAACAAATAGATAGACTATTACGTGGAGTATCATATGAGGTACTGTTACTTGTTAGTAATAAAATTTGCCAAAAAGTGTTGTCTGTATATAATAGATACGGTAAGTTTTTATTTGTAACAATGATAATGTTTTAATTATATTAAATACATAATATATAATATACAGAGTGTAACGTGTCCAACGGTAAACTTTAAAAATTGTTTGAATAAATCACCAAAGGTTTAATTTTAATTTAGGTATGAAACTTCAGTCGGAAAACGTATTAGGTTCAGTTAGAATGTTTGGCAAGGTCCTCGTATTTGCAAAGCAATCTAGTGCGCATTTGAACTATGTTGCGACGAACGTAACTGCCCGAGGAGTCTCAACAATGCTATTGCTTATATTGCTCCTATTGCTCTATATGTAACTTGGGAAGACCAGTACATCAGCGAAACTTTAAATTATTTGTATTTTTCTTCCACTCAATACATAGATTACACTAATTAATATAAAATATATAAAATTACTTAAAATATCACCAATAATTCGATAAGTTTAAATATTTAGCTATCGCTTAAAGAGTATAAACGGTATAATAACTAAAGAGGCAAACATTATCGAACTGGCTTGCTTTATATAAAATGTGCCACAAATGACCGATAAAATTAGGTACATATATGTAATCAAAAGATAAAGCGCTTCATCCAATAACCATCGAGGTGGAACCGCCAAGATTGCATAAGGAAATAGGGGATTGTATTGGATATGCATAGTTTGCGCTCGAATGCTACTCAGGTACGCCCCAGGGATACGAGGCAGCGAGGCGAGCCGCATCCAACATTTTGATATTTTACTACTCCACGATCTTGATGCCATGCACATGCCTTTAGAATATGTACACTCAAGTGTACAAGATAATATGTGACAAGATAATACCAATTAAACTTTCTGACCAAACATAAAATTTTATTAGCACTTTTAAACTTTAATCATTTTCGTTTATTATTAACTAGCGACTCACCCTCGCTTCGCTCGGGTTCGTCCCTAGTTACGTTTTACTGCTGAACTGAGCTAAACGTTGATAAGTCAGTCTGTGAGTCGCGAGTAGTGAATAAAAATAGTAATTGCGAATGTACCTTAGGTGATAGACGTATAATATTGCGAACTTCCCGGTATAACTTTTTAAGACATACAATTTTCTAGTACATTGTTTTGATGTATCTCTTAAGGTTCAGCCAGCGTTAGCCATAGAAATTTCTAAGGACGACTCGACAGAACCAGTCATTGCGTTTTCCCGCGGGAACGAAATATGTGCCTGTAGTAAAAGGTATCCTAAATGTTGACCCGAGTGATAAACTATCACTATACAAAATTTTGTTAAAATCGGTTCAGTACTTTTTGCGTGAAACGCGTACAGACAAACAGACAAACAGACAAACAGACAAAAAATTTAATAACTATTGTTTTGGGGTCTATATCGTATACATAATACGTTACAGTCATTGTTTTTAAAAAATATTTCATGTACAGATTTCGCTAAGTTACTGCTTTATTATAGTATAGATGAGTACCGCAAAATCCGACAGAATTGAATTGGTGGTGTGGTGGTTGCTTGGTGTTCTACGTACATACATATATGATCTAAAAACTTCTTGGTACCTCTTATATTTTTAAAACCGTTGGTACCCTCTAATCAGGTCACAGGAGCTATAAAATTAATGAACTAGAGAGATTATTTTTGGTAAAAAAAGGGTTCAACCGAATTCATTGTTTGCGACGTTATAAAATACTTCATTGCTACTTACGAAACCTAATATTCTTAGACGAAAAAATAATTGCACTATACGAATGTAGAATACCTATTGTATTCACCTAATCTAATAATAATGTTATAATTATTACAATAGGAATATTTTCAATAATATAAATATTTTCAATTTTATACCAGATTCAAAATTGTCAAATTTAATAACATTTATTTTAGGAGCAATATTATTTTTGATATTAATCGAATGAAAAGTATACTTCTATCCATATTATTATATTCTTAATTCTTCCATTGTAAATTTGAATTAGCAACAAATCTACCCGATTAGCAAAGTTTTGTCTACGATAGCTCGATTCCATTTTGCTACCTTACTTAATTGTAATTATGAGAATGAATTCATTCATTAATTTTACTTACTTCATCCGCGTCGATCATTATACCGGGGATTTTATTAAGCCGGGCTGATTTTCATTTCCACGCAGATCACTGTAGGCGAAATTGTTTTACAATATAATTACAGAGAGCCATTGTTCTGAACTCGACGCACTTCGATTTACATTTAGAATGTCCCAATTTGCACGGTCCTACGACTGGTGATGTCTACCAACTTTATTTGTTTTGATTTCAGTGTATTTACAAAAATACATTTCATCTATACATATTATAAAATTGTAACTAAGCCGAATCTGTACATTAAATATTTTTTGGAAAATCTTATTGAAATAGATATTATTATCGATACAGAGGCCGAACCTGCAGGTTTTAGAATTTTTGTCTGTCTGTCTGTCTGTCTGTCTGTCTGTCTGTTACCGCATCACGGAAAAACCACTGGACAGATTTTGATGAAATTTGGTATGATGATAGCTGGACATCCGGGTCAACATATATATATATATATATATATATATATATATATATATATATATATATATATATATATATATATCCTATAGGATACTTTTTACTGCGGGAAAATATCTCATCTCTGAGCTAAACATTAAAACATTACTAGGGACGAACCCGAGCGGAGCGAGGGTGAGTTGCTAGTTTATAAAATATTATTGTAATACTCGTACTTACGTATAAAATTGTTTTTGATAGCTTCTACATATTTAAATTGTTATGTCGCTTGAATGTATTCGATGTATTGATGAAATAGTTAAGCTTTATTTTCAATAGTGATAGATATATTACACACTAGCATTTCCCGCGGCTCCGCCCGCGTTCAGATGATCAAAAACCTAATTCTTAGGTTTTACACATTAGTATACTCTTACATTATACATTACTTTCATTGCACACCACATGATTGGTAAGTAATGGCAGTGATTGACAATGCCACAAAGGTTCTTTCGTTAAATTGCACTTTTGTTTTAGCAATAATATTTATGTATGTCTATACTTCTGTTTTGTTTGTTTTTTTAGTTTTGGGCGATAAACTCTCAAACTACGGAATTAATTTTAATCATTTTTTTACTAATAGACAGCTATTGATTAATTTAGTATTTAGCTGATTATTTAAATTACATAATGATAACTTTTCTTAGTTAGCGCTAGTTAGTAATATTTTCCAAAATGATTTTCAAAAGAAAGTGTAATAAGTAAATAATTCTAAGCAAATACTTTTTATTATTTCATATGGCACGGCTAATATGATTAAAGTCGTAAGCATTTTATTGTGTCCTTTAAGCCTTTACCTTCCAAGAAAAGGTATCAAGAAAAAGTGAAAAACTTGAGGTATAACAGTTCCTAAAATACTTTTCATAGTTTTTGAGATATGAAATATTTTTAGTTACCCGCTTTGGCAGTTTAACAGCCATAAACTTGTTTTCCATAAAATGTTATAAAATAATATAAATCGAACTTATTTTTATGGTTGAAAAAATTAGTCGATATTGTGGAAACGTAAATATTATTCGTATTTATTTTAGTGTTTACCTAACAAAACACGTAAGTAAGAAAAACAACATAGTATTTTGCTATACGAAACCTATAATGCGCGAGTTGGATTTGCATTTGCCCAATTTTTACATTAAAAGATTAAAAAACATTAACATTCTTATGAAATAATAAAAATTTACAAATATTCTCATTTGAAAATTGTTTCGGCCAACAAAATATTACTAATATGTAACTAATTTATAAAGCCCAAAAATTTTGTTTTATTAAAAATTTAAACACGGGCAGGGCCGCGGGTAATTTAGTAGTAATTATAATAAAGTCATAGAAAGGTTATATCTGTACATTTTTTTTAATTAAAACTACGTATTTTAAAAACACATGGCGACATCTATTGTCAAATTTCTAAATAACACATAAATAAATTTTCATTAAAATAACTATTTTAATGAATAAAATAGCGCTATTAATATTTCTTTTAAGATAAGATTTTTTTAATAGTTTTAACATATGTATATAAGTAAGTTACCTTTCTAAAATGTTAATAGTACCTATCATCGTGCTTTTACTTTAACCAGTTTTTGTATTTTTTCTCAGAAATGAGATATTTTCCTGCGATAAAATGAATCTTATGTGTTGACCCGGATAACCTGCTCTTACCATACCAAATTTCATCAAAATCCCTCCAGTGGTTTTTCTGTGATGCGGTCACATATAGACAGACAGAAAAATTCTAAAAAGTATAGATAGTTACAATTTATAAAGCCAAAAAGTTTGCTTTACTGATAATTTAAACACGGGCGGGGCCGCAGGTAACTTAGTAGTAATTCTAATAAAATTGTAAAAAGGTCATACTTGTACATTCATTTTTTTGGGATTAAAACTATGTATTTTAATACACATGGCGACATCTATTGTCGAATGTCTAAATAACACATAAATAAATATTAATTAAAATAACTATTTTAATGGATAATATAGCGCTATTGATAAATTGATTTTCAAGATAAACTATTTTTAGTTTTTACCATATTTTGTAAGTTACATTGCTAAACTGTTTACAAATAGTATCATCGTGATTTTGTTCCTACCAATTTTTGTATTTTTTTTCAGAAATGAGATATTTTCTCGCGGTAAAAAGTATCCTATATGTTGACCCGGATAACCAGCTATCATCATACCAAATTTCATCGAAATCCCTCCAGTGGTTTTTCTGTGATGCGGTAACAGACAGACAGACAGACAGACAGACAGACAGACAAAAATTCTAAAAACTATAGATTCGGCCTCTGCATCGATAATAATGTCTATTTCAATAAGATTTTCCAAAAAATATTTAATGTACAGATTCGGCTTAGTTAGAATTTTATAATATGTATAGATATACGTATATAAAATGTTATACAAACGTTTGCCCGTGGATTCCTCTGCGTAGCTTATTTATGTAGTATACCTAATTGTATTGCACCTATAGGACGTAGCGTTTTTTTAGATTTAGATTACTTATACAGTATTTTATGATTATTTCTGACACTTTTTAAAACAAAAAGCCCCTAGAATGTCACATTATTTAAACAATGCCAGTTAAAGCCAGTGAAAAATAAAGTTCGTAGTTACTAGTTACTATACTCCTCGATTTTCTACATCTCAAAATAAAATAGCGTGATGTGAGTCTATATTTGATGTTTACTAGATCTTACTTGCAGCCTCGCATGACTGTATTTCAGTAGATATCGTTTTACGTGATTCAAAATTAAAGCTTTCCTGTGTATCCAGTCATCTGATCAAAATGAATCGAGGCAAGGTTTCTGCGCCAGACATTCTACAATAAAAGTTGCATGAGAAGTGCACGTGAATAGCATAATTAAACAGTGTTTTCGTCTTTTACGTTATCCCTACCATCACTGTTTAATAACAATTTGAAAAATAATTTATATGCAACCCCATGTGACTAAGAAATATTGTAATTTTATTGCATTTAGATATGTTTTACTTTTGTAATTTATAAGTAGATAATTATGATGATAAATAAAAAATGTATTAATTTTTGACTAAAGATCTTTACTTATTCTTATATTACAAATAATATTATGTACATCATATATTGTTACAATCGTTAATATTAACCGTGGGTATAATACATGAATCTTACTCTACACTACCTTTATATACTTCTGTATTGATATTTTATTGTTGCTCTAATCAATCACTTAACATAACGGCCGCTGTCACGTATCCATATTTATGAACTTGTTATAATTTATAATACGTAAAATATAATTAAGTTTATTTATTTACTTTCATTTCTGATTAAAAAACATTACATGATATACGTTTAAAACGTTGAGAATATTCTAGTATTTTATTTCCTTTTGAATAATTCTATACATCTACATCTAATAATACTACACGTGACAGCCGTTGACAAGTAATTGATGTAATTGGTAAGTATCGAGTAGCACTGAAGTATTTACATTAAGAAAAATCTATGTCTTACGCACTATTTAAATATTAATAACGTTTCATATTGGAAACATAAATAAAAGCGATAAAAGGCTACTGAAGTAAATGCGAAATTCATAAAATAAATCACATTAAACAAGTTAAACAACGATTTATATTAAATTGTAATTATAGAATAGTTAAAATCTGAATTAGCGAGGTTTATGTGCAAATGAAAAGAAAAGTTGCGGTGGATATTAAAACAATAACAAGTTATACGTAAAATAAACAACCATTGGCACTAAATATTTAACATTTTTATACGTTGTACATTATGGTGACGGTTTTGGTTTAACGACTCTTTATTCGTATATACACGGCACGCTTCCTTAACCTAATATCAAGCAAATCAAATCTTTTATTCAGTGCATTTTATTTACATAATAAAACTTATCTACATCATAATAAGGTACTTAATCCTCTCAATTTTTAAACCGATGGCAGAGAGATGAATGTAACATATAAATAAACTCGATATGATTTCGAATTATCATTGAAATGCTTTTGATTTTCATCAATATTCAATTCCAATGATACTCAGTTGATTTATTTACGATTCCCTTAGGAATTGGAAATCTCGTATATGTAAACTATGTATCGCTTTATAATATCGCCGTAATAATAACACATACATAGTGCATCCATAACTTTTAAGATAAAAAAAAATATTTTGTCACATATGGGCACCACAAAATCACATAGCACTTGAAGTATCAACTATCACTGTATAAACCACAGTCCAATTATGGAAGTCCACTGGTCTGTTATAAATGAGCCAGAATGTCAATTTCGGAAGGTGGTTGCGTGTGCGTGTCGTTGAGAGCTGGGGAGCCGGAGACTGTCACAATGACCGGCTGTGCTTCAGTATGAACGATAGTCACTAGATGTTCGTTTGGGTCTTTTTCTTGTTCTGTGGGCTTGGGTAGGGATTCTATGGTGTCGTCTGCGTATTTAAGGTCTAAAGGTGCGAGGGTAGGGAGTGTGTCTGTGACGGTTACAGGAGGGTCCGCCCGCGGCGCGCGGTATGACGGGGGTCCACTGTACTCGGATCCACACCATGCGGCTCCCGTTGATCCTCTGTAAAAACAATAATATACATTTTATATAAATAATAAATAAATAAGTATGTTGGGACATTAACACACAACACCATCTAGTTCCATGGTAAGCTACAAGTCCTGTGTTATGGATACCAGATCTATATAGATAGACGGATAGACTACACAATACACATATACAATTTTAAAAACATACATATTATAAATATAAACACCCATTACTGGTGTACAAACATTCGTGCTCATCACACAAATGAATGCCCCTAGCGGGACTCGAACCCGCGACCGCTGGCTCAGCGAGTAGGGTCACTACAAACTGAGCCAAACATTTTAACCTCCCAACATATAATAATTTCCTAGATTTATGCGAATATTCGACATTTTAAATAAAACTACCTTTTCGGATTTTTTCGCGAATTCATATTGTTTTTAGGGTTCCCGATGGTCACGGAACTATAATTGATGTAAAGCATTCGAAATGTCAGTAATTCAAAAATCAAAATAAATCCTCGAAAAAATCCCAAACTATAGTTTTTAATTTAAAAACTCACAACATATTTAAAGTGTGGTTATAATATAAATTTGGAAAAAATTCACCTCTAAAGTTGAAATAATTACTTTAAGGTGATTTTGAATCAGTGTAATATTTTAGTTAATTTTAATTATTCAATGTGGACCCGTTAGGTCCACAATTTTATTGCAGGATTTTTATTTTTAAAATTGTGGACCCGTTAATGCTCATTAAAACGATTAAATTTTGCAATTATGTAACATAAATTAAGATCTGATATTAATGTTTCATATATAGGTACTTGTTTCGTAATTATACGAAAATATTACATTTTCATACGATGACCTAATATTGTAAGTGTCATCAAGCCCTCTGCGAAACGAAAGTAGTATATATAATAATTATTCAACACTAGCGACATATCCTCACTTTGCTCGGGTGCGTCCCTAACTGCCAAGCAGTAAGTAGTTTATGTGTTATTTCAGATCATAGCCTATCTGTGTACAAAATGTCGTCCTTCAAGCCGTTTCAACATGAAGGAAGTAATAAACATATTCGTACACACATAAAACGAAATTCAAAATCATACCAAATAATAATAATAGTCCAATTTATTTTTTCGTATTTTATCTATAGTTAATAATTATAATAATTTAACATAATTACAAGTTATTTCTATTCAAGAAACTTTAGTGTACCTGACTAGACTAGCTGAGTTGGATCTGTATGTGGGAGGCGGCGACACCGCGGGCGCACTTCTGTCTAAGAGAAGCAACCTGAAACAAACGGTTAAGTTAAATACTTCGGTACTAGAAGTTTCAGTATTCCAGTTAAGGAGTCTAGCGTTTGAAGGAACCATTATTGGGCGAGTTGGTGGATTAAGTACGAGTTTATCTGTTCAACTGCACAATTAAAATAGAGCTTTAATAGATTGTTTCTATCTAATGATTATTATTTAACATTATTCATTAGGTATAGAGATTTGTGTATTACATAACCACCCGTCCGGACGAAGCGTTTTGCTACGTCATTTATTATACGTGCGGCTAAGGACTGGAACAATCTGCCTGCGTCGGTATTTCCGTCCGATTACAATATGGGTGTCTTCAAGGCAAGAGTGAATAGGTGGCTACTGAATTAGTGCGACTTACCATCTTCGACTGCGTTACCACTTACCATCAGGTGGAACGTAGTCAAGCACTAACTCAGAATATTATAAAAAAAAAAAAAAAAAAAAAATTACATTTTAAATAAATTTTTACACTTACATTTACCTACTGTCTAAAGCAAAAGTGATTGACTGATGTATCAACGCACAGGCCAAACCCTTAAGGCTAGAAAATTGAAATTTCGCATACGTATTCCTCATATGACGAAGGCATCCACTAAGGAAGGATTTTTCAAAATTCAATCCCCAAGGTGGTAAAATAGGAGATAAGAGTTTGAATGATACTTTTTATTCCTTGGACATATTTGCATGAAATTTCGTATTTTTCGTAGTTTGATCGCGAGCGAAGCCGCGGGTTTTGCTGGTTATAAATAAAAGTAGTTTTGTTACCTTGTATCTGCAGCGAATGTTTATATACATGTATTACAACATATATTTCAAGCAAATAATTGAATTACATCTTCAAAATATATCCAACGACTTTCATTTATATAAAGCACATCAAGATAAAGTTAAATCGGTTAAGTGTTACGGTTAAGTCAAACTTGAGACGAAGATCCCGTATAACGTTACGATATATTACGGTATGTTGTGTTAAAACCACTAGCGCGGGTCCCACTCACGCTTGGAGGACTTTTAATATTTGTTGTTTTACTTAGTTGATTGTTTTAAATCATACCAAATTTCACACTCGTGTGATGTGTGTATCACTGCTTTTTATACGTTGTGCTTGCATAGTTTATGAATCTGTCATAATAGCAAATAACTATTCTATAAACCTTTCAGTATTTTAAAGGTAAGGCAGGCAGGCGAATGCCTGCTGTCGTAAGCCTGATAATAAGGTTCAAACTGGAGATTAAGTACCCTAAACAACTTATATGAATCGTACATACCTGAGTCTGTACTCTTGCATAGAAGCTTGATATGTCGGTGGTGGTGGCCTATAGTGAAACTCTGGGTATAGCATGGCCGCATACGGGTGGTGTGGGCGTGCATAGCTCGGCGGCAGACGAGGTACGAGTCGTCGACATGACGCTCGCCGTAAACCTAACAATGCACAAGGCGCATCTCGTGCACCCAACCGCCACGCTAGACCAGCCGCTGTCACTAGCACCACACCTATGCCTGTAAAATACAAAATTATAGCTTATTACTTAATAATGTTGTGGGTTTATTAATAAAAAAAATATTTTTCTGATGTAAGTTGTCACATCCCTTTAAATATGGACTAGGAATCGAATTAAATAAACATTTTGTTAATTGTTTAAAAAGAGTACCTACTACCTTCTACCTTGTGATAACTTTTTTCTTATTTATCCAGCCGTATTCCTAGTGCTATTTAAGTCCAGCGATATTTTTCTGCTACTCAACTAATGTTCTAAATTGCGATTTTCCTTTTAGACAACAATGTTTGACATAAACAAAGAAACAGTATATTGTACATATTTGAAATTGTTTAATTTTATTCATGAAACAAAAAAACCATTATATTTGTGTGTATATATATATATATATATATATATATATATATATATATATATATATATATATATAACAGGCCATCAATGCATGTACGCAGCCACTATTCAGATAATTATTTTTGAGGTCGTGATCACGAACAATAAAACATCCCGCTTTGATATCTAGCGCTAATGGCTCGCACCTGTGTTATTAAAGACTATAACGAAGAGCAAAATTTCTTTATAAAGAACTCTTATATAGAAACCGTTGTGACATCGCCTTTAATGGAAATATTGCGTTGAACGATAATTTAGAAGATTTGATTTTCGAGCCACGTAGCTACTAAATGTTATGGTTGATTACATCAAGTAATTTTGTAGCGGCGCTTCTGAATAAAACAAACAGACGACGTTTATAAATTCCGTGTAAGCGAATATTTGGTTAGTATGTCTATCCATGTTGATGTGTGAACTTCCCAGCTGAGTGACGCGTACAAATTGCTTTGGCGACACAACAATAGATTGCTTGCCTGTAACAACATCATTTGTCCCTAACGCTAATGAAAATCCAATTAATTCTGCTTCAAAACTCATTCGAAGTTTAATTGAAAACTTCACTCGATGAAGGGCGGAGGTGACTTTGTGAATGATGTAATGAAATTTCGACCAGAGTTGTTATTGTCATATGCAGGACGCATATCCAATGAGTCTCCTCGAAATGTTTTACGCTTAATGACGGCAATTTGTTAACGACGACGGTTTCAGCCAAAATTAATATTAAAGCGCGAGAAGTTACGAACAACTGTCAACTGTAGTTTTCACCCGGTTTATTTGGTTTGCCTATATACGAGGCGGCACAAGGCGTTTTCATCGATTGTAAAAAAGAAAAAAATGTCGCACGGAACGTGAAGCGAACTGTTAAGCGATCAAAGACTTTATCATTGAAAAAATTTTCTTGATTCAGAAGTTTTACCTCAGCTGTTAGAAAATTTTCATATCAATTTTTTTTAGTTATTAGTTAATGATCGTCTCGTGAAGGCGCGATTAAGATTAGTGGTCCCTGTTTATTGGAATAGAGATAACGGATTCGATTTAAATATGTAGGAATTTTTATGTTAAAAATTTACCGACAGACGGCATAAGATTATCGTTAACTATTTTCATAATAGTTATGATATTTTTTTTTTCTAATAAAAAATAAACTTATGATACTTTGCATACAGTACATAGGCTGTAGCTATCTCCATTCCGAATTCTCTTAAATAAGTTAAAAGCATGAAGAAGAAACAATACACAATCGCATTTAACACATTACTACATAATATAAAGTCCCTTCCGCGCTGAGTTTGTGTTTGCTCGAGATAATCTCAGAAAGTACCTCTATGGATTTCCATACCGTTTTCTCCGATAAAAAAAAGCTATTATCTATGAAGGTTATGGACTATAATTTATGGACATTTTGCGAAAATAAGCCACCTTTATGACGATATTTGTGATTCAAGTCAGAAAAAATAGTCCCTTCTAAGAGTTTTCGTAATATTACAAATGCGATAAGAATCTGTTTTACTAGTTTATAATGTAGTGTGAATAATGGGATAATTTAAATACCTATCATCAGTAATAATAATGTGAGTGGTGCACGTGGGTGCGGCCTCAGGGCCCCGAGCACGGCGCCCGCACCCACAAGACACGCACCAACTACGCCCAGGAACAAGACACATAGTCGAAGCGGAGGTCGACCGCAACAGGATTTAGGAGCGTTGCCCTCCCCTTCCGAACATGCATATGCAGCACCTCTTCCTGATCTGAAAACAAATAATTTTGTAAATATTAAGATTTCTTTGCAAATATTATAGTGAGTAATTGCAACATACTCGTAAATTCATTTATTTATTTATTTATACACTTTAATGTACACCACAATAATGTCATAAATGCAGGAAAACAAAGTATCTAAAACACAGTTAAAAGTGCGCACAAAAGGCGTTTTAAAGAATAAGTAAGGTGGGTGGACCATGGAAGGCCACTCTAACAAATAAACAGTTATAATTCTTTTATTTATTGGATAAATGAAACAAACAAATTATTAAGTAACACTTTGTTCTCTAATGTAACTTATGAAACATTTTATTTTATTGTAGAGTTAATTCTTATTTATTAAATTTAAGTTTTATTGAACCCTTCCAAAATGGCCTTAAAAGAAACAGAGCTCCTTACAAGGCCGATATAATAAATCAGTCGTTTATCTTAAAAGTAACGGTGAAACAATAAAAATATCTGGTTATCCTAAATCTTCATAAAAAGGTCTTTCATTAAGATGAAACATTAAATACATATCATAATATATGCACTTAAAAAATAGTCAACAAATATTACTTGAACACTATTATAAAACTAAGAATGTATTTTTGAAAATGTTTTAAAAATAATTTTAATAACTATTATATCGATATCAAATAACTTGCCAATAATCTTTATAATGAAATAAAAAAAAATTAAACCGACTACAATGGCCTTCTTATGGGTCTGTTCCTTGTAAGGCCAAATGGAGCTTTAAAACAAAATTATTTAAAGCATGATTATAAGCAGTAATATTATGAACTTATACTTTGTTTTTCCTTTCCCGATACGTATTTACAACTAAAAACTAAGTATTAATATTTTCGTGATTCCTAAATGTCCCTAACAAGTTCCTTGTGCCCTAGCAAGGCCAACTTGTCGATTTTTTGATGATCTTTTTTCGGCCTTACAAGGAACCATTGGCTTTCCTAGGAACACTACCGATATCTATATCTATACATATTATAAAATTCTAACTAAGCCGAATCTGTACATTAGATATTTTTTGGAAAATCTTATTGAAATAGACATTATTATCGATGTAGAGGCCGAATCTATAGTTTTTAGAATTTTTGTCTGTCTGTCTGTCTGTCTGTCTGTCTGTCTGTCTGTCTGTCTGTCTGTTACCGCATCACAGAAAAACCACTGGAGGGATTTGGATGAAATTTGGTATGATGATAGCTGGTTCTCCGGGTCAACATATAGGATACTTTTTACCGCGGGAAAATATCTCATTTCTGAGAAAAAGTACAAAAACCGGTTGGAACAAAACCACGATGATACTATCTGTAAACAGTTTGGCAAGGTAACTTACTAAATATGGTAAAAACTATTAAAAATAGCTTATCTTGAAAATCAAATTATCAATAGCGCTATTTTATCCATTAAAATAGTTATTTTAATTAATATACATTTATGTGTTATTTAGATACTCGACAATAGATGTCGCCATGAGTCTTTAAAATACGTAGTTTTAATTCCAAAAAAATGAATGTACAGATATGTCCTTTCCACGATTTTATTAGAATTACTACTAAATTACCCGCGGCCCTACCCGTGTTCAAATTATCAGTAAAGCAAACTTTTTGGCTTTATAAATTAGTAACTGTACATAATATAATAAAATTGTAACTAAGCCGAATCCGTAAATTCAATATTTTTCGGAAAACCTTACTGAAATATACATTATTAGCGATATAGAGGCCGAATCTATAGTTTTTAGAATTTTTGTCTGTCTGTCTGTATGTGACCACATCACAGAAAAATCACTGGAGGGATTTTGATGAAATTTGGTATGATGAGAGCTGTTTATCCGGGTCATCACATAGGATACTTTTTACCGCAGGAAAATATCTCATTATTGGGAAAAAATACAAAAACTGGTTAAAATAAAAGCACGATGATACTATTAACATATTAGCAAGGTAACTTAATTATGTATGTTAAAACTATTAAAAAAAGCTTATCTTAAAGGAATTTATATCAATAGCGCTATTTTATTCATTAAAATAGTTATTTTAATGAAAGTTTATTTATGTGTTATTTAGATATTTGACAATAGATGTCGCCATGTGTTTTTAAAATATGTAGTTTTAAACCCAAAAAAATAATGTACAGATATAACCTTTCTATGACTTTATTAGAATTACTACTAAATTACCCGCGGCCCCGCCTGTGTTCAAATTTTCAATAAAACAAATTTTTTGGCTTTATAAATTAGTAACATATTACGAGTAGTAATATTTTGTTAGCAGAAACAATTTTTAAGTTAAAATATTTGTAAATTTTGATTGTTTAGTAAATAATATTAATATTTTTTAATCTTTTAATGTAAAAAATGGGCAAATGCAAATCCAACTCGCGCATTATAGGTTTCGTATAGCAAAATGCTGTTGTTTTTCTTTACTTACGTGTTTTGTTAGGTTAACACTAAAATAAATACAAATAATATTTACGTTTCCACAATATCGGCTCATTTTACCAACCGTAAAAAAAGTCGATTCATATTATTTTATAACATTTTATGGAAAACAAGTTTATGGCTGTTAAACTGACAAAGCGGGTAACTAAAATATTTCATGTTTCAAAAATTATGAAAAAGTGTTTTAGGAACTGTTATACCTCAACTTTTTCAGTTTTTTTTTGCCACCATTTCTTGGAAGGTAAAGGCTTAAAGGAAACAATAAAATGCTTACGACTTTAATCATATTAGCCGAGCCATGTGAAATCCTAATAAAAAGTATTTGCTTAGAATTATTTACTTATTACACTTTCTTTTGAAATTCATGTTACGCGACAGATTAACATTAAGAAAAGTTGTCATTATGTAATTTAAATAATCAGCTAAATCTTAAATTAATCACTAGCTGTCTATTAGTAAAAAATGATTAAAATTAATTCCGTAGTTTGAGAGTTTATCGCCCGAAACTAAATAAACAAACAAAACAGAAGTATAGGCACATGTACATAAATGTTATTACTAAAACAAAAATTACTAAATCAAATATGATATTAACGGAGGAACCTTTGTAGCATTGTCAATCACTGCCATTATTTACCAATCATGCGGTGTGCAATGAAAGTGATATATGTAAGAATATACTAATGTGTAAAGCCTAAGAATTTGGTTTTTGATCATCTGAACGCGGGCGGAGCCGCGGGCAATGCTAGTTTTAACTAAAATTGAAATAAAATCATATAGCTTTTCTTTAATATAACAGCAAATCCTTATATATGAATTCAGATAAAAAAAAATAAAGAAAAAAATAGTTTATTTACTTGAAATCTAGCGTTTTGTTGCGAGCGTATATTAGAATTTTAACGTCGTCGAAAGAAGTCAACAAAGCGAGGGACCGCATTGACAAACCAGCAGCGCTAGCGACTTGCCGCCGCGTCTGTGTTCCTAAGTTCGATGGGTGCTAGTCTGGGTAGAAGGAATTTGTCATCGGATGGCAATAACTACGACTTTTTAATAATTGGCCTTACAAGGAGCATGGCCTTCCATGGTCCACCCACCTTAGTTTAAAATTGATTTGTATATCATAAAATTTTTGGAAGCGTAAAAAAACAGTTAACATGATATTTTGCGACGGTATTAATAATATTATTTTTAGCCCTTTGCTTGCTATTTACAGAAATAAATACTGTTTAATTTAATTGTATACCGGTGATCAGTTTCAGTTTTGATGGTACCATGGCAATACCACGGAGACTAAATACGATGAGATTTTCTTATAATTACAGGAATTGTACTGTACAATTACAGAACCACCGGAGACAGAAGCGATAACACACAACAATAAAAATGTACCACGTAAAAATATATGTGAATAGGTTTTTATTTATGCCCACTACATACATTACATGCTCTAGATATTTTACGATATGCTTTTATTGAAAAAACTGTACTGAATTCATCTCTATTTTTAAAAATTGGCAGATTGGGTGCCAATCGATTAATATATTTTTTTTTATTTTGTGTATATAACATTAGTAAATAAAAAGTCCAATATGTTTATTGTTAATGCATGGCGCTTCCTTCCAATATCTCTAAAAATGATATGCAGCTTATAAATTCGTCTCTCAAAACCCATTAAACTGGCACATCGCACTGAAGATCGATTCAGATTTGAAGCACTTGGATTATGATCAATATAAATTGAAAATATTTACATGCATATTAAGTATATAACCTTGAATATAATAGATGTCAATAAATATTATAATAACGAGTTATAGAAACTGAACAAGTAAATAATTATTAAGCAAGAACAAGTTATTAAGAATTATTAAATAAAGTCTGCAAACTTTATAATATCTTTGTTCGGCAAAAAAAAGAATTTTCAAGAAAAAATATAGTACATAAGCATATTTAGCAAACACTGGGGACATACAATATTTATTCTTGTTGCTGTAAATTAATTAAAGAAGGACGTTAGCAAAATTGTTTGCCCTTAGAAAAGTTTTCAGCCAATTAAGTGAGTACCTACTTAGTCTTTCAAAGCGTATAGCTTTAATGCTTTCTTTGTACATGTTTATATTTTTTCTTTTTATTTCATCTATTCATGACGGTGCCTTTACAATAAAATATTATGCAAGATATAAAACTCTGGGATAGAATAAAGAGTTCTTTCGTTTCATTTTAGTAGCATAATTGAATCATCTTACTTTAAATTCATAAATGTTAAAGGCTAAAGCAACAGAAATGAGTACAATAGTGACGACTAGGAAGATTTGTATAGTTTGGAGTGATTGGCCGGAGTCACGGCTGAATGCATCCGAGTTTATCGACCTATATCATCTGACCCCTTTAGGAAGAGACCCTTATGATGTTAATTGGTTTGGAAATTATAATACATACAACTTTTGTCTAAGTCACGTACGAGACCTATTATTTTTATAGAAGGTATCTATTCCGAATATTTATATACATATGTTGCATCAAAACAGCCTCTACATTCATAATAAATGTAAGGACGAAGGAAGCTTTTGTTATTATTTTCTCTCTTCAGAAGGATTTATATGTCAAAAACAAATACTTTTTTCACGGTATCAAATATATCGGGCGGCTTAAGTATAAAAAGTGAAAAACATTTCATTGGATAAGTTCGGCATGAAGCGACTGCGACGCTATAGTTGTTGGTCGTCGGACATTTTGATAAATGAGACTCCGTACAATAACATTCGTTTGCCGGCATTTCTTCTATGCTTTTTCGATGTTTTTTTTTTTGAGCCATGCCTGAAATTCATTGCTTTCGTATATTTTTTTATCTTTACACAATTTTTTTAAAGGTATACACATAGTAACTGATTATTTACTTTGCTCTAACTTTTCAATTAGTAAAAAATCTTAAAATTAGGGATAGAAGGCGCGCTTTCTGATATTGTTAACAGTGTCAGCCAGACACATATCCTTTATTAGAAAAGTCTGTGAGAATTTCGAGTAATATCAATAATTTTCAAGAACATATTTGTGAAATTGAAAAAATAAGAAATTACATTTTACTAGTTCTTACAAAACAGTTCTATTACGTGACTTTAGTTAGGCAACCAAAAAGCATTCATAAAATTGCTTTACATTGTTAAACATCAAATGACACCATCTGTTGCAGAGATCGAATTGGATAGTGAAAATGGGATGAGTCATTTTTTACTCTCTTAATGGATTTGGCCACGCGATCCATAAACAACCCCCACTCGACTAAACACTCATGCTCTATAATTATATTTTAATATTCATGTGACACAAACTGGAAGGCTATAAAATAATTTAAAAAAAAAACTAGAATATTGGCCAAAAGTAATAAATATTCACCCTCTTAAATAAATAAGCTATTTTAGCTTCCTTCCAAATAGCAATTTCTTATATGATATCGCGTTGTACGCAAATCCATTATAACCTTATCTTAACTCAATATTATTCAATTCGAGGGCGCATTATGTAAATCCAGAACAGTTTAAAGCTTGGATATTGTTCTAAAGTATCTGGCTTAGACGACCCTGGCTTGCTTAAGACCGTTGGTTACGTTATGCGCCTACTAAGCCCGCCCATATGTTTTGACGCGGGCCGTAAAATTTACGATGTTAATAAGGGCTCGAGGGTTAATTATCTGATTTACGTGTATATTAAAACACTCGTGCGCACGCTCCTTAATGCCCTTTACCATCAAAATTTAATAGCCACTCTTCTTAATAACATTTCGTAATGACACAAAATATTATTAAGTAATAACAAACTGAGGTTCACCGTTTACTCATTTTACGATTATGTAAAAAAAGTTCATATCTTGAATAGATACTTAAAATAATGTTCTTTTTTTTATAATTTAATATTATTTTTTGTGTATTTGTATTAGAGGAGAAACGTAAGTTTCTACTTTTCGAAGGTCAGACTAGAATTGTTTCTGCAACAAAGGTCGCGGGTTCGAATTACTCGTATATTGCGCATTAATTATTTGTTTGTCCAACAAGTCACAGTCTGTTACGTACCTACTCTCAATTAAAACTTTAAATTAAAGAAAGACGAAAGTATACTCTTTATTGCACTAAAAACGATAAAAACAGATATTTCGTTAACAAGAAGTAGAGAACAGGGGTGGACATATCTCAAACGAGATCTCTTCCAGTTAACATATGGGATATGGGGATGAAAGTCATCTAACGGGGCACAATACATAAGAAAATATCAAATAAACTATTAAATAATGTAAATAAAATATATAAATGGAATCATATACACAACAAAAGGGAATGTTAAATAAGAGCCGTGTAGTTTATAACTAAAATATTTATTATTATTTATTTTCCTTATTATAATATACGTAAAGACGTAATTTAATCCCATATTACAATTTTATGTGCTAAATCTATAGTAATATTATAAAGAGGTAAAGTTTGTGAATTTGTGAGTTTGTGACGTTATAGGGGTAATCTCAGGATCTACAAAACCGATTTAGATAAAATTTGGTGAGAAGATAGTTTGAGACCCTGGCAAGGACATAGGATACTTTTATTCCGGAAATCATTCCTTAAAGGGGTGAAAATAAGGATGAAAGTTTGTATGGGGAATCAAGCTAGGGACGAACCCGAACGAAGCGAGGGTGAGTCGCTAGTATTAAATAAAAACAAGAGTCTTTTAGCAAAAAAAAGGCAATTTCTCAACGAAATCCTCGTTTGTGTTCATTCAGACAGGCTACGCTCCATCAACCACGGAACCAATAAAATCCATAATCATTGATATACTGCTTGTCGATCGGTCTATATTTATGAGTCCTATTGTCCTGTAACGTTTATATATTCGATAAATTCCCAGAGAATTGTAAGTCCATATTTATATTCAAGTTTACATTATATATTGTTTTATATGTAGTTTATAGAAGTTTTAATACTATATTTCCAACCTTTTAGCCTCTTAATATATAAATTATCAAAAATATATTTTAGTCCACAGTTAAACAATCTAAGGAATAATCCCTATTTTAAATCTCCTTGATCCAACATTTTTGATTATAATTTGATCAGTTTTGAAGTAACCTCAAAATTGAATATAATTTCTTCATCAGAAACAGTGTTATTTCAAGATCATTAAGACTTGTTTACTATAAAGTGAAAACAGCTATTGGTTCAGCGTTTTAAATCTCAAGAGAGTATGGCATTTCATACAAGCGAGGGCGCAGCAAGTTTTCACTACTCGCTAATTATACCCTCGAGGACTTAGAGAGTGCCCCGAGTTAACTTCATGTTATTAAACAACGTTAATAAGTATAATAGAAGAGTTTGAATTCAAATAAAATAACTGAAAAAACATTTTTAAAAACTAGCTTTTCTTTAAAAAGAAGAAAATAAACTTTAAATTAAATCAACCCAATCAATTTATTATATTACACAATATGTATGATATACATAAAAGGTTGTCGCAAGATTCGTTAAATTTATCTAAAAATATTATTATAATTTATTATAATTTTGGTACTTATCTAATTAACATTGAGGCACTTAGAATAAATGTAATCAATTAAAATAGAATTTTAATTGGCACTTTTAATGCTTTTTAATACAAGTCTTTAGTGTAAATATTCAATTCATTCTAATAACTGTATTATTTATGTATGAAATATTATATATTTTATAGCCTAACAACTATTATAGAAACTAATATATTATCGCGCTAGCAATGTTAAATTTGAATAAACATTGTAGATAAAGTAAAATCTTTAAGTGATTTTAGCTTTATTTGTCTTATATTGATATAGAAACGCGTCAAATTGTATCCGCATGCATTGGAGTTAATGATGATCTACGTTTACGATATTACAACTTCCTCGTTCTAGAATATGCTTAGATATTCCATGAAAACTATTGGTACAACCAATAAATGTAAAATCTATTAGGTACACATTACAAATACAAACAATCGTCATGGCTAACTCCGTAGCAAGAGTACCATTGAACCTATGAATGCATGCTATTTTCAGTAATCTTATTTTTAAGATTTTTAAATAATAGACTTCGTAGAAATAATGGAATTTAATTTTCCACCGCCTTGCTTCAAAATGCAATAAAACCTACGTAAATTCCATGGTTCTATAACAACAAAACTAATGATTTTAATAGCCTTTGTATAGAGTAAATTACAGCAATAAATGGTAAAGTGGTAGAGCATTATTATATATATGTATTTGCCTACTTTTACTGACTCTTAAGATATTCAATCTATTTGAAGTGAAACTCAAAATAGTAATGTTACTAAGAAATCAGGCAGTAGCCGAGTGATAAAGCGCTCGCTTTGGAAACCGAGTGAAGCAGGTTCAAATCCCGGGCCTCGCACCTTTGATATTTTTGTGCGAATCATTTCCAACATGATCACCACTTGTCTTACGTTAAAAAAAAACATCGTGAGGAAAAAGGATGTCTGAGAGAACCTAGCAAGTTTTTGAAAGACATGTGAAGTCCGTCAACCCGCACTCGGTCGTGCCCAGCAGTAGGGAGTTTTTTTAAAGACATGGCTAAATACTAAGAAATCAAACATTTTCCATATACCAACTTTGCGTAAAAGCAAGATGCAAGATAAATTTTCCTCTCTAAGTGTGAATTTTATACTTTCCATTTCTTCTGTGTTCTTATTAAATAAGCAAGTATCGTTTAGAGCGCAGTAAATTAGTTGAACTATAGATAAAATTCAAAATTCCATTTTACAAATAAACAAAAAAATAGAAGGGTCCAAAAACACTAACAGTTATACAAAAACACTTTATTGTTTTTTGCAAAGTACATGTTGGGCGAAACTTGCCATTGTTTTACATTTACTGACACAATATTTTGGCCATTTATATTCGCCACTTGAAATAATCAAAACATCTTGGAACTCTTATAAGGCTATAACAATTTGACGAAACAATTAACAGTTTTTTAAGAATCATACTTAAAAATATTATTCATGCTCGAAAGAAAATAAGGAAAATATTGGTGACACGGATAATTTCCCGTATCCCCATTTCAAAGCAAATGTAGCAAAATTTGTACGAGTAATACGTCCAATATACGTTTTCGAGAAATGTAGGATGACACGCCTATGACAATATCACGATGAAATCCCAAGGAAATAAATTAGGACCCTCGATAAGCGCTCCCTTTGACGAGCCCCGTCTTTGGATTAGGGTGTGAAAAATGATAGCTTAGTACACGCGTAGACGTGCCATGTGAGCGCTTTGTAAAACATTTCAACAAAATCTAGCATATTTTTTACTTTTCTATTTGAATACTTTCACAATTTAATGTGTTGACAAAAATATACTAAGCGCCTTACTCATTAAATTACTATAGGTACTTTGATTAGTAGGTTACATTTATTTAAGTCCTCCTACTAACTAAAGATCGTGCGTCTTTTTTACATGACTTTATCCTATAATATAATACCACGTATACTACACGGAACCACTTAATGTACCGAGATCAAAAGGATCTTATGATATTTTCTTGTCTATAAACTACCTTTTTGCAAAAAATCACGTCGGCCCTTTTCTTCATGCCTACCAACAAACCGAACAAAACGTTTTTGTATTTCCGCTTGGTAAGAAATTAAAGATTTTCTGTGATTGCTAAAATGATATTTAATTTATATTGTTTTAATTTTATTTATTTAGGCCGCCCTGGAACAGTACACTGTTTCTGGCTAATATTTTTGACTGCGCCAGTGGTCGCGGGTTTGATCAGTAAGGACAAAATATTTTATTGATAAATAATAAGATTAAATGATTGTTAACATTTAGTAAAGTTTGAGATTAACATCCAACATATTTATATAATGAGCGTGAAGATTTAAATATATAACAATATCTATATTAAAAAATCTTTAGGTCATAAACAACATAATATAACAATGTACGTTAAATCAAAGGAAACATTGTAATTGGGTACCGTGTGTATAATAGCAAAAGTAAAAACAAAATATAAAAATGATATTTGACATTTCAAACATTCGGAAGCTCGTAAATTTAGAATATTCCCTAAATACACAATAGAACGTGTGATGCATTTATCAGTTTTTGTGCTCGAAAAAACACAAAGCGAAACTAAATTACGACTGACGGTATTTTAGTTGAAAGTCGGGTGCCCAAAAAATCTATGACGCGTGGCGGTTGACACACGTCAAACTCGCAATTTAGGAACTTTGTAATACCTAGGACGATTTAGAGACGAGTGGTCTGGTTAATCAAACTTTACTACCAATTCATATTGCCACAAAAGCGCCTCCAAAGCAAAAATTTTAGCATAGTAAGGCTATTACGACGTGAATGCGATTTTTGTTTGCATTAATTTATTGCCTCAAAATGGAAATGAATGAGTAAAATATGGAACTTTAGAAACTTATTTTAATAAAATCATTAAAACTACGTAGACATAACAAGACATTATATATCGATTTTAAAACATAGCTACTTAATATCGTTAGTAGTATTTAAAAAAAAAACAAATATGGACTATGAAGTACATTTTTTAACTTGTAAATGCAAATTGCGAATTTAGTTATTTTTAATATAATTATTTTTGATATAATTATAACCTTCGATGGAATATCGCGTTTTCCGTGAAATTCTTTATATATAGGTAATGTCATGTAAATGTTACAAAAGTATGATTGTTTGTTTGGTTATTCTTCTTTCACACAGCAATGAAACAATGTATCGACATATTTTTTTGCATCAAGATAGTTTTCACATAAGCTCTATACATGATGCCTTGTTATTCCGATATATCAAGTTAATTAAAATAAAAACTACTATAAATATATTATATTCGCCCTAGCTCGCTTCCCAATATAAATTTTCATCCCCATTTTCTAAGTTCCTGCGCAATTTAAATGTAAGAACCTTCTCCTGACACTAACAAACACAACAAAAAAAGAATTAGTCAAATCGGTCCAGCCATTCACGCGTGATGGCGTGACCAAGGGAAATAGGGATTCATTATATATATATATATATATATATATATATATATATATATATATATATATATATATATATATATATATTCGTATTCAGCCCTTTTTAACGTCCCACTGCTGGGCACGGGCCTCCCTTCGATACGAGGGGAATCAGGCCATAGTCCACGCTGGCCAAGTGCGGATTGGCAGACTTCACATGTCTTTCGAAAACTTGTTAGGTTTTCTCAGACATGCAGGTTTCCTCACGATGTTTTCCTGTTTTCCTTCACCGTAAGGCAAGTGGTAATCATGTTAGAAATGATTCGCACATGAAAACATCAGAGGTGCGAGACCCGGGATTTGAACCCGCTTCACTCGGTTTCCCAAGCGAGCGCGTTACCACTGGGCTACCACTGCATATATATATATATATATATATATATATATATATATATATATATATATATATATAGATAATTAAGATCTTAAATTCATTTAATACTTTTAAAACGAATATAGTTATTCAATATAATAGCAAGTCAGTCAAAATTCAATGGACTTTTAAAATGCATATTGAACGCATCTGATGATTTGTGCTAAATTATTATTTATTTACTGTGGGAGAATAGAAGACACATGTGTGTTCTCTCAAAGGCGAGCGTGGGGTGCAGCAATTAGTCACAGGATGTTTGTAACTGCGAACCGCTCCAGTTGGTTCATAGACAGTTTGGCGTTATTTTTACATGTAAGTAGTTATAATGTCTTTTTACGTGTATATATCTTTTGTCTGTGCAATAGGTCTGAGACAAAAATGATACTGTAATTTGTTCTTCTCATAGTGTACATTGTGACATAAATATTATCTAAAACTGTTCTTTTGATCGTGTAGTAGTATTTTCTATACTTATTTAATATTGTCATTATTATTTTTTGTCTGATTGAAGCTAAAAACAAAAAAAAATGTATCTATTCTTTAACATCTTTACATAATTTATGATTGAATTTTTGAGGATCATCTAAATAATTTCTTTTTGACTAACATATACATCGACTATCTAATATATAAAATTCTCGTGTCACAGTTTTCGTTGCCATACTCCTCCGAAACGGCTTGACCGATTTTGATGAAATTTTTTGTGCTTATCCGGTATCTATGAGAATCGGCCAACATCTATTTTTTATCCCCCTAAATGTTAGGGGTAGTCCACCCCTAAATTTTTATTTTTTATTTTTTAGACAAAATTTTTAATTTCTATTTTTTTATGATACAACATACAAAAATACATACAATCCTCAATTTTCACCCTTCTACGATCAACCCTTATTTTTTAATAGCCATTTTAGTAATTTAATCATTTTTCCTCTCCGGTCGAAAACTGATCAATCGTCATTTAATTAGTGGGACGAACCCGAGCGAAGCGAGGGTGAGTCGCTAGTAACTGTATAATTAAGTAATTATTCCACTATTATGGGCGACATTATTTTTAGTTTACATACTCCCTTGAGGTATAAGTTAAAAATATAATAAAAATCTACATATACATAAAATGCTTTGTCCTGACTGACTGACTGATCGATCAACGCACAGCCTAAACCGCTGGTCGTAGAAACGGAAATGGTATTTACCTTTAAAATGACAACTAAACTAATACAAATATCATTTTTTTTCGAAATTTATCCCTTAAAAGAGTAAAAGGGGGTTGTGCTGTTTATATGAGGAAAAATTGTTTATGATCAGAATTACATGAAACTTGGTATTAATGTTCTTCAATACAATTAAATAAACATGGATTGTAGTTTTTTTAAATTCAGCCCGTAGGTGGGTAAAACTGGACGGTGAAGTTGGAGTTGTTGAATATATTTAAAAAGAGTAACATGACTCAAGTCCTCCGTAAGTGCACACTTACTGTGTGGGATATAAAGTAGAGAACAGAAATTATTCCGAATCCAAAGGAAAATTATGTGCAACTTTTCGGCTGGCCACAGCAGCTACAGCAAAATAAGAATGGCAATTTATATATGTCACTTAAAAAAAAGGAGAAGGAGGGAAACTGTAAGCTTCAGATGTACATAGCATTGGGTCTTTAAAAATAACGTAAAAAAACCCATATTAACCGAGTAACATGACTCTAAAATGGTAAGCATTGTATGCGATTGTATCATTGTATTCTCTTCCTCTAACTTTGGAGAGATGGAGAGTAGAAAAATGTGCAAAAAATACAGGTAGTGGAGCTTGCTAAATATACACGTAACATCTTTTAAGATACTGGATATTTTGAGTTACGATCGCTAAATTGAAATTTGTTTTCCTTATTTTTGCAAGTAATAAAATTTGATCGCGGGCGAAGCCGCGGGTTCTGCTAGTCTATACATAATTAGCGAAGATATGGTGTAACATATACAAAAAATTTCAAATAAATTGATTACCTACTCTTTGCTTTTAAAGCCGGTCAAAATATGCACATTTTTTTTAATAACCGCAATGAAAACCTGAATCTTACAAAACAATCATGTAAATATTTGAATACGTAAACCGATAAAGCTCTGTGATGCAAGGATACATTTATATCTGATTCTTTATTCATTCGCTGCGATTTACATAGAAAACAAAGTGAAAGGCCTCTGAATTTTTATTCGGAAAAATTTTGCATTGATATTCCAGTATTTTGTATACAAATGGATTTCAATTTTTCTCCGTTTTTCTCATTAATAAAGCACAAAAACTTTTAAATAAAATATTTCACTCATCACTCTTACAGATTTTTCCATATTCAAATAAAAAAATATTTATCTGTGTTCCTTTTCACGTAGGCATTTGGTTGTGGGCACCAATCCTTATCTCGAGACAGGTAAAAATGTTTATTCAACGACAAAAAATAAGACATGAACTGTGTTTTGTTTGGTCCCATCACAGGGTTTACTTTCTATAGAGATTCGGGGTATCTTTTTTGTTACACATCTGATGAATTGAAAGACCCAGATGTGACACGCGGTGAGTGCCATTTGTGTTTTTTTATTTTGTGCTTACATAACAGCCATTCATATCTACATAAAATAGACAACGTAGCTAATCCTAGAAGGAAAGGGAAGGCTGTAAATATATTCATATCAGAATAAATAATTTTTCAGATTTTTAGTTTCTATAATTAAACTCAAATATTAGCACATATTATTATTGTGACATATTAATAAACGAATAATGGAAGAAAATATACTGCCTATCTGAATATAATGTCCAGAAATCATTCAAAATCCAAAACAAAATATACAAATCTAATCTACGAATCCCTTGTCAATACTTAGCAAAAAGTATAGGTAAAAGGGTCCGGTCTGTATAACCGTTGGCAAATTGAGGAACCCTCATCTACCAGGCAGCCCTAATGCGGTCCAGCGATAAAAATGTTAAATTCGGATAGGTATACTCTATTTTTACTCGTGCTTAAAACGTAGTAGGCATGCAGATCAATCATTTTGTTACTTATATAATAATATAATTTACACCGCACCTTATTATTATTTTTTTCACACGCTCGAGGGTTTCTGGTAAAGATCTCTTAAAGAGATAAGTCATCCTTTGTACACAAGGCATATATTTTCTAGTTTTATATGTATATTTTTTGTGGTACATAAATAATTTACATAACTTTTCGTATAGTACTTCATTTTTTTAAATTGTATGTGAATATGTACATTGAGCTTTACAAAATCATCCATTATAAAAAGATTATAAAAGACGATTATTATTTAAAACGAAATCTTACAAAAAAAACAATAAAAATGTAAAAATATTACTTCTAATCGACTTTACTACTCACATTTCCTAGAATTTATTTATTATCTTACCTGTTATACCGTTACAGCGTTACAGTCACTTTTATCGTGCCATAATAACTTGAAATATGAAATATGCTACTTTTGTCACGTTATTCGATCAAAAGTTAAATTAAAATTTGCCGACTCACGGATGAAATTATGTACTTTGTCGCAACAGAGAAAGGGAATATCTTCCAAGAATGAATTTGTTTCTACAAATGGCTTAGTAATTCTATCTGTTTAAGAGAGTAAGTGACGGAGACTACCTGGATATCGCGAGTCTCAATTCAATTTGGCATAACGCTTCGGGGCGAGGAAATTATTTTGTTTCAAATTATGATGTCGATACCGCTGTCACGGACAACATTAATTAAATTATCGGAAGACTTGTCCTTGCCACCTAAGGTTAAATATTACTTTGTAATGAACGTCTAATATAAGGACGTCTTCGTAACGATATAAAGAACGTTTCTAAGCAACAATATGCTAATGCCTGATTCATATGAGATCGACTCTATGGACCGCACATGAAAAAAAAAATCGAATCGTTGCTTCCACAGATTCACTGTAGCGTGAAAGAAGGACAAACTAATAAAAATATTTTTTTTTTCTATAAAGAAAAGACTTCAAAGAGCATGTGTATAATGTATTAAATAATATAAATTGATGTTCTTCCATTACGACTATAGCAAAGAGTTTGGTGATTCATTCCTCTTCTTTTTTTTAATTAACTACAGAGAAAGAAGGCGGTAAGCAGTCTGATTAAAACGAACTTTCAACATATCCGTAATCGTCGCTTTACATCTAAACGATAATAATTTTATTCGGGTAACTTCATATTATATATACGAATATTCATAGATCTTCATAACAAAACTCCATTGATTGAAACAGTCGTCGACACAAATGAAAATGGATCATCGGAGTAAATGAAGATTGTGAAAGAAAAGAGCAACAAAGCGAAGTCGCCGGCGTAAACTAATTATTGAAGGAGTGTCCGTAGATTACTGTAAACCCGCCTATCAGCTCAATTAAATGACAAGGAAGAGAAAAATAATCACATTATTATAATTTTTTCGTATTAATCATTCATGTTTGTAATATCACTACATATTATAAAGTCCCACTCTGTATGTCTGTCTGAACGTGATAAACTCAAAAACTCTGAGCGGATTTTTGTACGGTTTTCACTAATGGACAGAGAGTTTATGTGTATAATTAAGGTTTATATAACTGTGGAAGATGTCGGAAAAAAATCATGCTGACTATGGCGTGCTACGCGTAAACCAATACAGTAATATTAAAACAATGTATTACGGAATTATTCCTCTTGAATATGTCTATTAAAATATTAATCACATTTTCTATCTTTAGATTTTTACAAATTATGATTGAATTTCCAATAATTTTATATCATGTAGGATATGTCGTACTATGGTACCTAATGGATACAGTGAAATAACATTCCGTCCTTTATTTTTTGTTACATTTGATTCAAAGATCTATTAAGCAACGCTCCATAAGACCGTATTTTCATATAAATTAAAGTGTATCAAATATCAATACGAAACCTTTTTATTATAGTCTTTATTCATATAAACTATAACTATATATTATACTTATCTTTGTTCAAAAGAAAAATTTCTTTTTATCAGATTTTATTCATTAAATGGATATTTATAGTAAATTTCTTGTTTTTTTATTGTTTTTAAAAATTTTGCTTATTTTTTAATGATAAAATGTGGAAATGAAAGTAGAACTTTGAAAAATACATGGGTCGGCGAATTTAAAGCTTTCCACTGACTCATTGTTATAGGAAAAACGAAAGCTTCGACCTGAGGGATTATCGCAAGACTATTAATCATTCGAGGTATTGACGTTCGCGCTGGGCTCCTAGTAATCCCGGATTATAAACTCGCACCAGAGTAATTATTTCATGGTTTTACAAAATTTAATCTCGTTTTTAGTGTTGATAAATGTATAGAATATTTACAATAATCCATTTTTCATTTTTCATAGTACTTAAAGCTCTGAACAACAAAAAAGCTGCGTAAAACGTTTAATGAGCCGTAAAGTGCTTAAATATTAAAGAGACATTTAACACAAAACAAGAGACTTATCTCTTTAATACTGCCTGGCATAAATTTTAAAATCCTCAGCAATTTAAAAATATATTGTCTCAAAATTAATAAGCAATCTATGACTAACTACAAATTTATTTTATCTGGTTCATAAAATAAACTTTAAAAGATTAATGTTAAGGTATTTTAACCGATTCTAAAAAGGAAGAGAAGTGTTAAAATCTGGTTCAATACTTTTATATTCAAGCAATATCGTAGAGAGTTGTGAATTGATTTTAATCATTCTTGTTAAAATAAATAGGCTATACCTGGAGTGTGGATTAGGGTTGCCAACCGTACCACAATATATAGTATATATTATATTTCGGGTCTATATTTCGGGTCTGCGTACTATATACTGTTGAAGAAATATATAGTACGCAAAAAGACTATATTTTCATCACCGAAATCTAACAAACAAAACCGTCATTTTAAAAAGAAGAAAGAAGCAGAAGTAGTGTCTCATTAATAAAAAACGAGCTTTTGATTTACATTAATTTAAAAATTGAATGTCATAAAGCATATCATGACACTTTTATTTTAGACAAAAAAAATGTAAAGAAATGCAAAAAGTGCAAAAAAATATTGTTTTTATAAAAAAAGAACTGATATATCTTTGTCTATTTTTTGTTTTATTTTTTTTTTCATAAAATACCTACTATATTTTTTTGAAGTGTGCTATATTTTTATAGCAAATTTTGAAAAAAAACTATATTTCGCCGAAGAAATGTTGGCAACCCTAGTGTGGATCCGTATTTAAAATCATAAGGATAAAAGTGTAACCCCGTAGAGAAAAATTATCTTCTTGTCTATACGCGCACATGGCGTGAACAAAGATATATTGATATGTGTTATCATTTTAAAAACCTGCTTTGCTTATTAACAATAATTTCAACAAGATTTTTCGAAAATTTAAAACGGGTTAGTACGATTTAGTAAATCTATAGATTTAGTAATCTATACAGTCACAATAATATTTAGAGAGTGCATTGAATTGTTTATTAAATTCTGTTATATAAGACTTTTTGTTTTCATTAATTATAGACGTGAAAATAAAGAACTTTGCATACCAATAATATTCGCTGTCCGTCCGAGCGTGACATCCTGCGGACAGCAACGCAACGCTGCATTGGGGACACAACTTCCCGACCAAAGTGGCTTCACAAATGTTACAAAACTATACCAAAAAAAAGTTTTTGTGTGTAAGTACCTACTTTGCTTGCTTTCATTTATAACAACACTTTTAATAGAATCTTAAAATGAGTGGTTTCTCGTTGTTCTAAATTCTGCCTTATTAGTAAAATATACTTGTATGTATTATTAAATTATATATTATTTTAAATTATTTTATCGAATTACTTCAGTTACATTTTAATACATTAAATAAAAATCGCGTTTTTTTTTACTAAAAACATATACCTCATAATCAATATTAATACTAATTATCCCAACATGAAGTGTGGAATTATCCTATTTATTAAAAATAATTAATAATAATATATAAAATAATTAATAATTTCGAAATAAATAAAATTGGAGTATCTGTTTGTAATATTAAAATAACCGCTTTTTACTAAATGCATATGTATACCTATACACGGTTCATATACCAAAACAACATTTTTTACAATTTTCGTCTGTCTGTCTGTCTGCTTGTTCCGGCTAATCTCCGAAACGGCTGGACCGATTTTGACGGGACTTTCACTGGCAGATAGCTGATGTTATAAGGAGTAACTTAGGCTACTTTCATTTTAGAAAAAGAATCAGGGTTCCGAGAAAAAAAATTAAAACCCATAAAATTATCAACAAAATCCGTGTACGGCGTACGCAGCGAGGGTAAATCACTATATAATTTAAATAAATATCTTAGGAGTAGCAAGCTACTATTTATGTATAAACACAGCTAACCGTGAAAACGTACCTAGGGACGAACGCGAGAGAAGCGAGCTTGAGTCGCTAGTAATTAATAATAATATATAAATTATATGTATATAAAATAATAGTAATATATAAAAAAAAAATAATTTCGAAAATTATTCACAGTTGACGAAAACATTGAGTAACATACACATTTATCGTTATAAGTCATTCAAAATGAGTAAGTACTGTTTCCAATTTCTATATCATTTGTTTTTAATTGCATAACTTTTTAATAACAAGAAAGTAATTGTCATAAGAAATGGCATAACAAATTTAAAATTATATGGTTTTCGTTCAACTTTACTAGAAGCTCTCTGCGCCCAGCACGTCTACAGTCCTTAGCACAACGATGTCTAGAGCTCTCGGTAACTTCGTCTTAATAAGAACTCATATTTTAATCATTATAATATTTAAGGATTTCGTAGATCAAACAATTACTAAAACACTAAGTGAGACTTTATAGCATTCAATAACAATTACACAGCTTGCCTGTCAGTGATGTTAAAATACGCGAGATAGATTGGATTATGAAACGTATGGTTCCTATATTAGCCATGCAGATATCTATTTATTATGAGTAGTATAAAATATTAACGATTAGAAGGAATTATATCTAGAAGTAAATGGAATCAACTTTCAATTAAGCAACGAGCATCTGTACTAATGTAATAAAGCTAAAATGTATTTTGTTTGTTTGTTTGGACGCGCTAAGCTCTATCATTTTACCCTACAATAAAGAAGGTTATGAACTTATGAGCTATATATAACATCACGCTACGGCTCTTTGTAGTGAAGTTACACACGTATAATCATCTATAAAACAAAATGTTATTAATATCGGTGCGATTTTTTTAGATAATATATTCCTATATTATTGTATATATGTATGTATTCATTCCTTTCTAACGTCCCACTGCTGGGCACGGGCCTCCCTTCATTACGAGGGGGATCAGGCCATAGTTCGCCACGCTGGCCAAATGCAGGTTGGCAGACTTCACACACCTTTGGAAAACTGAAAACTCTCTCATACATACAGATTTTCTCACGATGTTGTCCTTCACCGTAAGACAAGTGGTAATCATGTTGTAAATAATTTGCACATGAGAATATCAGAGGCGCGAGACCCGGAATTTGAACCTGTTTCACTCAGTTTCCTAAGAGAGCGCGTTACCACTGGACTACCACTGCCTATGTTATTAAGAGGTGAATAATAAATTAAATTACGTTTAAAGTTATTAAGCTATAATCTTGATTTAGTAACCAGACGTTATTCAGAACACTCTTCACTGGACCCTGGTTACGAGTAGATTAGAATAATAAATAATTTAGAAATAAGTATATTCATATAGTTGATATCATGTTTTCTTAGTTCGTAATGTATTACTAATACATGTATGTAATTCAAGAACAAAGACGCGTAAACGGGGTCAAAGCCGGTTTATTCCAATTTTTAATTTCAGACAGCAATATATTACTCGTGAATAAATTAATATTTGTATTGATGTTTATTTATGTAGAGCAATGTTTGTTTTTATTTCATTCAGTTTTGAGTATTTGTATATTATAATTATTACAACTTGTTTGTAATAGCTTTCCATGAAAAACATTAATGACGGTTGTTATGTGCTATGATTAACCTTTTAAAACAAATGATTCATCATTTTACATAATTTATTTTTGAGCTATTGTTTTTATTCTTTCAATATATCACGTCCAGTTTGATTAAATAAAAATGGTAGGTAATATAGATATTTTTTTTACATTAATTAAAATATTTAATTGAATCCTATCGATTACATTAAATATCTATAATTAATATGCAAAACTTAACAGGTTATTTGGGAAATCTGTGACTTTTTATGGAGATAACTTATGTATGTATGTCCAGAGGCTTAGATAAGATGATATTCTACAATCGCTTAAGACGAAGAGAAATTTTACAACTAGTGCTAATGAGAAATTTAATTATAAGTATATTACTAATTACTTTTCCTACTGATATAAGCGCGAAAGTTTATTAGTATGGATGAATAAATGAATATTTGTTATTCTTTCACGCAAAAACTACTAAACTGATTTTGATTAAACTTTACATTAATATAGCTTATACGTCAAAGTAATACAAGGGCTAAAATTTTTACAGATATAGAAAATAAATAAAATACATTAGATTAACACATAGGCTATAATTAATCAAGATATAACAACTACAATAATTGTACAGGCGGAGCCACGGGAAACGCTAATCATAATAGAATCACATAGAGAACTGAACGCATCAATTGAGGACATTTCTGTGAAATATTTCCTTGTCATACCTGCGTCAGTCCGAATCCAAAACTAAATAACGAGGTCGACTAAACGAGTCCTTTGTGCCACAGTGACATTCAGCCATCAGAAGAAGACAAAAGCAATTGAACCTCGTGTAAGTCCGAACTAATGATCTTGACACCGATACGCTATTGTCGGGAACAAAAACTGAATATTGTCTAATAAACTTTTATCACATTGTGTACTTTCATGAAATGATAGTTTTTCAATTACATTTAAAAATAGTCCCTTGAAGACATAGTTGTTCTTTTAATAAAAATGTTTTTATTAAGCCTTTTTTCGCCAAATAATATATGTAGTTTCGTAATTATTTTCGAGACGAACCTATAATATATAATTTCATCATTATTTTTGAGCTGAACCTTTTAGAGTTGTAGAGGTTCTACTCGTTTTTCGTATCACTGTAAGGGAGAATGTTATATAGCACAGATAATATATATAGTTAGGAATGCTATTATAAAAGGTAGAATTAAAACATCAAATTAGTATGAGAATTATCTAATATTAATGCATTACATTATAGTAAAGCTGCAAGTTTCACTGTTTATCTATACTAATATTATAAAGAGGAAAGATTTGATTTTTTGTTTGTTTGTTTGTATCGAATAGGCTCCGAAACTACAGAACTGATTTAGATGAAATTTGGTAAAAAGATAGTTTGAGACCCTGGGAAGAACATAGGATAGTTTTTATCTCGGAAATCATCCTTCAAGGGGATGAAAATGGGGGGTGAAAGTTTGTATGGGAAAGCAACCTAGGGACGAACCCGAGCGAAGCGAGGGTGAGTCGCTCGTCAGTAAATAATTTCCCTACTATGCTTCTGAATATCGAATATGATCATTTTATAAAAGAAAAGTATTTATATAAAAGAAAAAATATTTTTGCCTTGTCACATGTTTTCTTCATAATTGCAAGAAAATCTTTCTGAATTTATTAGGTATACTTTATTATTCCACAAGTGTGTGAGTGTGAAATGATTATTGTGATTATTCTTATTACCATGGCGATAGCGCGTAGATAACTTCGCTACTACTATATTTATTTTCTTGGTATTTTTACGACAAAAAATACTCTTAAATTTTTTTTCATGAATTCGTCACGGTGTAATCTATACATATTATAAAATTGTAACTAAGCCGAATCTGTACATTAAATATTTTTTGGAAAATCTTATTGAAATAGACATTATTATCGATGCAGAGGCCGAATCTATAGTTTTTAGAATTTTTGTCTGTCTGTCTGTCTGTCTGTCTGTCTGTCTGTCTGTCTGTCTGTCTGTTACCGCATCACAGAAAAACCACTGGAGGGATTTTGATGAAATTTGGTATGATGATAGCTGGTTATCCGGGTCAACATATAGGATACTTTTTACCGCGAGAAAATATCTCATTTCTGAAAAAAAATACAAAAACTGGTAGGAACAAAACCACGACGATACTATTTGTAAACAGTTTAGCAAGGTAACTTACAAAATATGGTAAAAACTATAAAAATAGCTTATCTTGAAAATCAAATTATCAAAAGCGCTATTTTATCCATTAAAATAGTTATTTTAATTAATATTTATTTATGTGTTATTTAGATATTCGACAATAGATGTCGCCATGTGTTTTTAAAATACATAGTTTTAATCCCAAAAATATTAATGTACAGATATGAACTTTTTTCGATTTTATAAGAATTACTACTAAATCACCCGCGGCTCCGCCCGTGTTTAAATTATCAGTAAAGCAAACTTTTTCGCTTCATAAATTAGTAACTATACATACAATAAAATTGTAACTAAGCCGAACCCGTAAACTCAATATTTTTATTGAAATATTCATTATTAGCGATATAGAGCCCGAATCTATAGTTTTTAGAATTTTTTCTGTCTGTCTGTATGAGACAAACCATTAGAGGGATTTTTATGAAATTTGGTATGGTAATAGCAGGTTATCTGGGTCAACACATAGGATTCTTTTTACCGCAGGAAAATATCTCATTTCTGAAAAAAAATACAAAAACTGGTTAAAGTAAAAGCACGATGATGCTATTAATATTTTAGCAAGGTAACCTACTTATATAATATTATGTTAAAACTATTAAAAAAAACTTATCTTAAAAGAAATATTAACAGCGCTATTTTATTCATTAAAATAGTTATTTTAATGAAAATTTATTTATGTGTTATTTAGCTATTTGACAATAGATGTCGCCATGTGTTTTTAAAATACGTAGTTTTATCCAAAAAAAAAATGTACAGATATAACCTTTCTATGACTTTACTATAATTACTACTAAATTACCCGCGGCCCTGCCCGTGCTTAAATTTTTAATAAAACAGACTTTTTGGCTTTATAAATTAGTAACATATTAGTAATATTTTGCTGGCTGAAACAATTTTCAAATGAGAATATTTGTAAATTTTTATTGTTTAGTAAATAATGTTAATGTTTTTTAATCTTTTAATGTAAAAATTGGGCAAATGTAAATCCAACTCGCGCATTTTAGGTTTCGTATAGCAAAATGCTATGTTGTTTTTCTTACTTACGTATTTTGTTAGGTTAGGTTAACACTAAAATAAATACGAATAATATTTACGTTTCCACAATACCTACTCATTTTTTGCACCGTTATAATAATTTCAATTTATATTATTTTATAACATTTTATGGAAAAAAAGTTTATGGCTGTTAAACTGCCAAAGCGGGTAACTAAAAATATTTCATATCTCAAAAACTATGAAAAAGTATTGTAGGAACTGTTATACCTCAACTGTTTCACTTTTTCTTGATACCTTTTCTTGGAAGGTAAAGGCTTAAAGGACACAATAAAATACTTACGACTTTAATCATATTAGCCGAGCCATATGAAATAAAAAAATGTATTCGCTTAGAATTATTTACTTATTACACTTTCTTTTGAAAATCGTTTTGGAAAATATTACTAACTAGCGCTAATTAAGAAAAGTTATCATTATGTAGTTTAAATAATCAGCTATATATTAAATTAATCTATAGCTGTCTATTACTAAAAATGATTAAAATTAATTCCGTAGTTTGAGAGTTTATCGTGAAAAACTAAAAAAACAAACAACACAGAAGTATAGACATATATAAATGTTATTGCTAAAACAAAAAGTTCAATTTAACGGAGGAACCTTTGTGGCATTGTCAATCTCTGCCATTATTTACCAATCATGCGGTGCGCAATGAAAGTAATGTATAATGTAAGAGTATACTAATGTGTAAAACCTAAGAATTTGGTTTTTGATCATCTGAACGCGGGCGGAGCCGCGGGAAATGCTAGTTTTATATAATAAATAATGTGAAAAAATGTCATCCTCAAGACTGGCCTCCATCAAGGTAACAGATTAAGTGATCATTATTTACATTGACAGTGATCTTGATTAGTTTTTGTGCACATTTTTTTATACTTTATGTGTTTGAACACAAACACTTTTTAAACCCTCGAGTCTTGTTGTTTTTTTTATAATCCATCTAGTAATAATTAAGCTTGTTACAAAACATATTCGATAATTTTACTTTTGATTTATCGATTTTTATCGATTACCAATCGATAAAGCTTTCAATATAATTTATTTTAGATTATGTGAACACATATCACTTAATTTTTTTATTCAATATAGTGGGAAGACAAAGGTCATACATTTTTACGTATACAATCTTCTGATTTGTTAAAAAATAATTTTGTTAACATTTTTTTATAATTGTATTTAATATTATGACTTTATAAATAGCAAAATTTACATATGAAAATCAATTGTAAAGGCATCCATGGTTCGACAGTGTGATTTAATTTTCCATGCACACGACAGCCAGTGACTTGTTTTAAAACAACAGCGTGGGAACGGAACGACCTTGCTTTTGTATCATGTAAGTGGGTGATACCTACGTAGTTTTTGTTTTCCTTATTTTATTACTTAATAGTAGGTCTACACTTTACACTAATAGTCACACGCGACTTTACTAATGACCGAGAGCATGACTGCAGAATTCTTTTTTTTTTTTGTTGCTCAAGTAAATTTATTTAACCTACGCTGTGGCTTACAGCAAAAATAAAATATAGAATAGAATTATGTCTTTATTAATAATAATAATAATGTCCTCCCGATCGATTTTGGCCACGGCAGCCAATCTCATTGAAACTAGACATCTGTGCAGAAGATATTTTAGTGCAAAAGTGTGCGCGCTGACACAAATGCACTTTATATTCCTGTCACTCTCATACTCCGGTGGGACGACTAGTCGACACGACCAGTGAGAGTTATGGCGCAGGACCGACGGCTTAAAGTACTCTCAGAGGCACGAGGATGAAACGCCGCCAACTTCCCAACTCCAGGCTGTTACTGAGGCTTACTAAACAGAAAGATTCAATAACTAAACTTGACCCGACCCGGGACTCAAACCCAGGACTAGCCACTACACCACCGATGCAGTTAAACTTATTAATAGCTTGTAACGGATAATATAAGCCTAACTGTATAAAACCGACATAATATTTGTCTGTCAATTAGTCCTACCTACGGCTGAAAAGCAGAACCAATTTCCATGAAATTTGGAAGCAATAGAAATACCCATATGGAAGATTAATTTTGTAGAGAGATCATATAAGTAAAATATCTACATTCTACAGTGATTTGTTATATTTATTTATTCATTTTAATTATAAGAAAAATAATAATAACTCGTTATTGTATCCCTAAAAAGACAAAAACACACAAACAGTACATAGAGATTGCCCAAAAAATATATTATTAAAACAGGTTTATCGTAATCGTTAAAACAGAGATTTCTTCCTTTCTTCCTCTAGGTTCAAGAAATAGCGAACTATACGACGGAGGTGGTGTGAATATTAAACAGAGTTATTCATACATACACTAAATAAAACTATAATAATACTTAATATACATATAAATACTTAAAATACATGAATAATACAATAAAAACAATAGAGATCAAAATACATTTTAGAATATCTTATTGTATAAGGCAAAATTATTTGAGTCTTTACAAAAATTATAATATAACTAGCATTTCCCGCGGTTCCGCCCGCGTTCAGATGATCAAAAACCAAATTCTTAGGTTTTACACATTAGTATACTCTTACATTATACATTACTTTCATTGCGCACCGCATGATTGGTAAATAATGGCAGTGATTGTCAATGCCACAAAGGTTCCTCCGTTAAATTGATTTTTTTGTTTTAGCAATAACATTTATGTATGTCTATACTTCTGTTTTGTTTGTTTTTTTAGTTTTGGGCGATAAACTCTCAAACTACGGAATTAATTTTAATCATTTTTTACTAATAGACAGCTATAGATTAATTTAATATATAGCTGATTATTTAAATTACATAATGATAACTTTTCTTAATTAGCGCTAGTTAGTAATATTTTCCAAAACGATTTTCAAAAGAAAGTGTAATAAGTAAATAATTCTAAGCGAATACATTTCTTTATTTCATATGGCTCGGCTAATATGATTAAAGTCGTAAGCATTTTATTGTGTCCTTTAAGCCTTTACCTTCCAAGAAAAGGTGTCAAGAAAAAGTGAAAAAGTTGAGGTATAACAGTTCCTAAAATACTTTTTCATAGTTTTTGAGATATGAAATATTTTTAGTTATCCGCTTTGGCAGTTTAACAGCCATAAACTTGTTTTCCATAAAATGTTATAAAATAATATAAATTGAACTTATTTTTACGGTGCAAAAAATGAGTAGGTATTGTGGAAACGTAAATATTTTTCGTATTTATTTTAGTCTTAACCATACAAAACACGTAAGTAAGAAAAACAACATAGCATTTTGCTATACGAAACCTAAAATGCGCGAGTTGGATTTACATTTGCCCAATTTTTACATTAAAAGATTAAAAAACATTAACATTATTTACTAAACAATAAAAATTTACAAATATTCTCATTTGAAAATTGTTTCAGCCAGCAAAATATTACTAATATGTTACTAATTTATAAAGCCAAAAAGTCTGTTTTATTAAAAATTTAAGCACGGGCAGGGCCGCGGGTAATTTAGTAGTAATTATAGTAAAGTCATAGAAAGGTTATATCTGTACATTTTTTTTTTGGATAAAACTACGTATTTTAAAAACACATGGCGACATCTATTGTCAAATAGCTAAATAACACATAAATAAATTTTCATTAAAATAACTATTTTAATGAATAAAATAGCGCTGTTAATATTTCTTTTAAGATAAGTTTTTTTTAATAGTTTTAACATAATATTATATAAGTAGGTTACCTTGCTAAAATATTAATAGCATCATCGTGCTTTTACTTTAACCAGTTTTTGTATTTTTTTTCAGAAATGAGATATTTTCCTGCGGTAAAAAGAATCCTATGTGTTGACCCAGATAACCTGCTATTACCATACCAAATTTCATAAAAATCCCTCTAATGGTTTGTCTCATACAGACAGACAGAAAAAATTCTAAAAACTATAGATTCGGGCTCTATATCGCTAATAATGAATATTTCAATAAAAATATTGAGTTTACGGGTTCGGCTTAGTTACAATTTTATTGTATGTATAGTTACTAATTTATGAAGCGAAAAAGTTTGCTTTACTGATAATTTAAACACGGGCGGAGCCGCGGGTGATTTAGTAGTAATTCTTATAAAATCGAAAAAAGTTCATATCTGTACATTAATATTTTTGGGATTAAAACTATGTATTTTAAAAACACATGGCGACATCTATTGTCGAATATCTAAATAACACATAAATAAATATTAATTAAAATAACTATTTTAATGGATAAAATAGCGCTTTTGATAATTTGATTTTCAAGATAAGCTATTTTTATAGTTTTTACCATATTTTGTAAGTTACCTTGCTAAACTGTTTACAAATAGTATCGTCGTGGTTTTGTTCCTACCAGTTTTTGTATTTTTTTCAGAAATGAGATATTTTCTCGCGGTAAAAAGTATCCTATATGTTGACCCGGATAACCAGCTATCATCATACCAAATTTCATCAAAATCCCTCCAGTGGTTTTTCTGTGATGCGGTAACAGACAGACAGACAGACAGACAGACAGACAGACAGACAGACAGACAGACAAAAATTCTAAAAACTATAGATTCGGCCTCTGCATCGATAATAATGTCTATTTCAATAAGATTTTCCAAAAAATATTTAATGTACAGATTCGGCTTAGTTACAATTTTATAATATGTATAGATAATGCTACATAGTACATACTCATACCGACAACTGTAAATCACATAAAAGGGAACAAAGTATAAGGAAGTGTTATTTTAGAAGTGTGAAGGAAAGAGAGTTTCAAAGAGAATGACCAATATAGAGGTACTTATAAATGAGGTTCTATAAGCAGTGAAGGAAAACATTGTGAGGATACCTGCATGTCTGAAAGAACCTAAGAAAATTTTCGAAACTGTGGTTTTGTGGTGGCGGTTCCTCTCGTATTTCGTAGGCCAGTGCCCAGCAGTGGGACGTTAAAACGGCTTAACACATTAAACTACACTATATAATCGGAAAAATACAAATATCCTCGATATAAGGAAGTCGATAAAAAATATGAAAAGTGAAAACTACGGTATAATTTCTTTAATACTCGTAGGTTATCTTACACATAACTTAATATTTATTATAGGAATCACTATACACGAAAACATCTATTTTCAAATAAAATTGACAAAAGCTGTCTCCCTTTAAGTGATCATAAAGCAATAATTATAAATTTACAAAAATACATTTTAATATGTTATAATAATATGAAATGATAATAAAATAAAATATGAATCTATATAAAATTTTCTTTAGATATATGCACGTATGTAGCTCGCACTTAAAGTTATTGCATTTGGCATCGTTCCGGCAATGTACATGAACTTTCTAAATGGTTCAGAGTAAAATTTCATGAGCGGACATAGCAACATGAGTAATCGTTTAATAATAAATAGTATTGTATATTAAATTTCTTTTTTATATTAACCATGGAAAATAAAAACCGATTTCCAGGCACTGAAAAGTAAAAAATAACTAAACAGGGGCTTTCATTTAGAATAGATACCTAATCAGATATTTTCGAAGTCGGTGCCAGCCAATACAAATCAAAGCACACCGACTTCGAAAATATCTGATTAGGTATCTATTCTAAATGAAAACCCCTGTTTAGTTATTTTTTACTTTTCTGTGCCTGGAGGTCGGTGTTTAATTTTTTTTTTTAAGTTTTTCTTTTTTTTCCATTTTTAGTGTAGACGTAATAAGCAGGTAATTTGTAAGCAGAAAGATTTTTAATAAAAACGTATTCGATTAAGCCATTTATTTAAAAATCGCTTGACCGATTTCGATAAAATTTAAATGGGACCACCTGGGAAGAATAGGTACCCTTTGAAACAAAAAAAGAATTTTCCAAATCGGTTCAGGCGTCTTCGAGTAATCGGTGAACATACATAAATAAAAGGTTCCGACGAATTGAGAACCTCCTCCTTTTTTGAAGTCGGTTAAAAAGGGTCAAAATATGATATATGGCTTTTTTAAAACCTGTAGAACTCAGGGCTTTTCATTATATATTTTTTGAACTATGAGTCAGATCTTGACAATTTTTTTATTTAATAGTTTTATGATCAAATTGGTAGCGTGAAGTACTAACATAATCAGAGTTTAATCTCTTAGTAATATTAAATATGAGTATGGTTCATTTTTCTTTTTTCTTATACTAAGCATACATAAATTAATAAATTATGAAGTAAAATATTATATAGGTACTTAGATTTAATAAAACACTAATAAACGCATAAACATATACAAACCATAATATTATAAGAAAAAAAGGGAAAAATAAGCTCTAAAGCCCGAAGAGGTACATAATCCGATGCCGAAGCTACTAGGATTTTTAGTTTTTACCTTCTATAGATGAAATAGGGATATATATTGAGGTAAACATTTGGGTTTTCTGTCATGGGTCATGCTGGGACCCTATTACCTGCCGGCTCTCATTTACGTGATTCTATTAAAGTAGGTTTAGATATACCTATATGTATTATAAAATATTTCGCTAATATGAATATCAAAGAAATAAACAGTCATAGTTATGCTGTAAATATTGGGAAGAACTTATAGTGATAAGCTTGTAAACACTAAGATATCTTCTCCAATTACTTAAAACACAAGACTTCATCTATAGACCATAGGGGTTCTATCTTGGGTTTATTACTCACAATAGTGATTTTTTGATCACTATTATAAGTTATAAATGAAACAAACTGTTATTATACTGTAAGAAAATGCATTAATCATAAAATCTTGAAAAAAACTCTACACAAAATTTTATATGCAATCATGCCGTTCAATTTGTTTAAATCATTAATAAGCTGCCTGTACCTAAACGTATCTCATGGCGTAATATTGGATCTTCTTACAAAATTACATACTAAAGTGTTAACTTTGACCTCGAAAAGGTAAATTATCGTACGCATTCAAATTAACCTTGCCAAGCTCTACGGAAAAGATAAAAGAGATAAATAAAAAGATACGGGTAAAAGGAAGCAAATATTAAAAATCTTCTTTTTTTAAAATTAAATTAATTATTTTTGTATAAACTTTAAGTTTCGCATACACATCGGTCGATCTATAGGTAACAAGTAGATCAAATAAAATACATCATTAAACTATATTATATAACAAAGCTCAAAGCAGTTTCCTATTAGTCTCACATATCACTAAACTTTTCATCGGCCGCTCATAAAGCGGTTGACACTGAGGCTGAAAACCTATAAAGTATAAAATCCTATAAAATTTATATCCGGGTATGGCGTAAAAGTGATCTTAAAATGTCGACTTCATAAAACTCTGTGTGTCGGTGAATAGTTTCTTCCCAGAATGCAGGCACCTTTTATATTTATGCTGTTTATTATATTACTGTTTGAAAATCAAAAGTGTCAAAACCATTTGACTAAAATCCATTGGGAGAAAATTCCTTGTGTGTTCCTTAAGAAATATAAAGGAATACACTTTGCCAAAAGTAATCGAGTTACTATTGATATTTCAAAAAACTAAATAATATAACATCATGTTATTCTTCATATGAAACTCTATTAAAGATAAAGCAAATACTATACTTCTTTAAAGCTTAATAGAATTGTAATGTATAGTTATAGAAGTACGAATAGCTGAAAGAAATAAATAATGTTATTCGTAATGTGAAACATAACTATTTCAATCACACCTTGGAATCATAAAGCGTAGATATGTATGTATCTTAATACTGATGGATTCACAATTAAATTACCGATTGATTTCCGATTGCATTTACTTTCAAGTTTCAATTCAATAAATACAAACTAAATAATGGTATATATAATAAAATGGTATAAGTATATTGTTTTGTAAATGCATACGTCACTGATGAATAAACAAAATGTCATATTATTATGCGAAAAAACAATATATAAGAAAAACAATAACATGACTAATTATATAAAGTACCTGGCGACCGAGCTTCGCTCAGTGTTCTTTTTTGTTATATCATATTTTTTAGATTAAAAAAAAACTAAAAACTTGGATAAATACAAAAAAAAAAAGTAGAACTTTGTATCCAATATCCAATATGATCCATATAATGTTAATCTTACACCTTGGTCACTTGACCACGATGCTTATGCCTGAGTGTTAGAAATACAAACATAAATATCGAACATATTCTGCGTAGAATAATACAAAAGAAAACCGCATAAAAACTCGAAAACACGCGTTTTCCCAGACATGAGACTAATCTAGATCGATTTTTCGCCCCCGAAAGCCCCCCATACAAAATTTCAGCGAAATCGTTAGAGCCGTTTGCGAAATCGCCTGTCTAAATAAATATATAAAGATATAAATATAGAAGAATTGCTCGTTTAAATATATTAGATTTTAAATAACAAATAAAAACAAATATTATCTAAGTAGAAAATTTATTTAATGTAATTTATATTGCAACTTATATGAAATATATGTATAACAAAATAAAATAGTGTGTATTATGTAAGTAACAGACCACATAGGACTATCAACGTTGCTCAATCTCTGGAGTTTTAGAACAAAAGCGTTCCATTTCCGAATGTGGTTCAGCACGAGGCGTTGCGAGAACCACTTCATTGCGACACGATCGTGACTTGTGGTTACTACACCATGTTGGTTTTTATTTAACTAAGGAGTGTTATAATGTACTAGAGTATTTACATTAGTTTTAGTATATTTTTAGTATTTGTCTACTAACATAATCATTTATTATACACTTAATTATTAAAATTAAGTTATTAAAATACGCTATTAAAATACAGCTTTTATTTTGGATTTTTTATTACAAGAGCATTATTTAGTTTACTTATAATATCTTGTTGTCGTGAAATTATGTCTACGTACGTTTGTATGTATATTATAATTATGTATGTCGAAAGCCGAAATTTCCAATAATTAACCTATAATATCTTTTTTACAATTCTATATACGTTTAAAATATGTGGTCTAAACTAATGACATTCATTCACGCTGGCTTTGTGTCCTTAATGAAGAGATTTGCAATCACCGCTACAAGCGTAATTCCAGACAACATTGCGTCGCATCGCTTTGACCGGTCACCATCCCCGCTACATATCTACTTATTAAAGGTAAATGACAAATTCAAATTAGCATCCCCATCTATATTGTATTGAAATACAATCGACATTTGCCTGCACTATTCAAATGTTTTACACAAACTTTTTACTGTTTATTGACTTTTATATATTAAAAGACATAGTTTAAAGCCTTTTTAAGTACCTTTCTTTTTATAGCTTTTGCAGTGCCGGATTAATACATCTTTAGGTATAGCATACTTCCCCACGTACAGGAACTAATCAGACGCATATAAGACAAAAAAAAAGTTCGTTGATCCCATTCAGACGATAGTAAATAAAGTCTTTAAACGACAACACGATATTTAATTAGTAACTGTCTCGTAGTTCTGTTGATAGTTTACTGGATTAAAAGCATTTTATACTAAGCATAACATATTAAAAAATATATCGCAGATGGTTAGTCTAATCTAATGAAATATGGTCAAGGAGAAGAATATCTTTAACCTTTACCTTTTTTTAATTAAACGTAGCCTTGACCACATTTCATAAGGCAACCCATCTGCGATACATTTTTATGTCGATATTTAATATGTTTAATATAAAATACTTATCAACCGGTGAGCAGATGGGTGAAGGACGGCCTTACTTTAGATCTACTAATAGGACTCGCTACGAAACACCGGACGCTGTTACGCATGTATGTTACGTGAGATGTATTCACTAAAACTGCATTTTACAGAGCTATTTAGCTATTGCAATGTAAAATCCATGTCTAGAAAGGAGACAGAAAGTGAGCAAAAGTAAACCAGCCCATTTCTGTTTGCGGTAATTTAGCAATTCTACGAATCGACGGACGGAACAAATCGCAACGATGCAATATAAACTCATTTCACTGCTGTGATTCAAAGTTGCTGTGCCCCATATATTTGAGTTTTGTTTTGTTATTATGCAGGAGACGAAAAATCTCTTTGTTACGATGGTACTTACGTGAAATTGTAGTTGCTAATATTCCTGATAAAAGCTAATTAGTAAATTTCACTTTTCAAAACACTCTTTATCAGTTTTCAATGTGACCTTATACTGTATTTTCAAGAATATTGCCTCGAACGGGAACGGAACTTGTGTTGAAGGCGATAATGCGAAATTGTGTTCGTCTAAGTTCTAATCATGTGAAAGTATAGTTAATTAAAAAGAAGTCCACACAGTATATTTTGTAAGCTTATTTTTATTACACATATTAATTTTTGCTTGCTTTTTTCTCGTAAAAACAACAAGCGCGTACCAATTTCCGCCGTAAAAATAGAAGTTGGGAACTTGTGCTGCATGTTGAAGTACCTAATTACTTTATTAGCCTCACGTATTCTTAACTTACCATTTTTTTAACGAGATTCTAAAATAAATAGGTCAGTCAATTCAAATCGTTATTGTTAATTCAATATTTTTTTTACTCCACAGGTAACTTTATTACATTTTAAATATTGTGTTCATTATTAAAATAAAGACAATACTATTTTAATAATCCTTCTTTGTGTTACAAATTCAACTCTCTTAAATTATGGCGTTACTTTAGATGTATTATAGAGACGTCATTGGTACCTTTAAACTCTTGCAAAACTTAGCCGATTTTACTGCAGCATAGAAACAATAAAAATACGTTAAATACAGTAGAACTAGCTTATAAAATATTTATTTTTTATTATCAATAACCAACGGAAAAATTATTTCACTACAAATGTCCTTAAGATAGCCATATCGGAAGGACATGGTCGATAGAGCTATCAATGCAATACACGTAACCGATATTTCGAATGCAGGACAAGGTTCTATTGTAAAGTAGATACGCAAGTAATTAAGTACCTAGTGAAGATTTTAAAATATGTATTATGAATAAACATTGACATTATATATATATATATATATATATATATATATATATATATATATACACATAATATGTATATATATATATATATATACATAATATGTATATATATATATATATATATACATATTATGTATATTAATTCATGGTATGTATATTCCTACATTTTTTTTATATTTTATGCTACTATATATTTCACTACTAACAATTGTATTTTGTTATAGAGATATTCTATAAATAAAAAGTTTTATTTTTTAGAGCTGTGATATGAAATAGAATGTTCGTCTTAATAGCTTCATACCTACCTACGTATTAGCTTTCTACAAACTATAAAATATATCTATATTTAATATTATAAAGAGGCAGAGTTTGTTTGTTTGTTTGTTTGTTTGTTTGAACAAACAATTAAATCTCAGGAACTACTAATACGATTTGAAAAATTCTTTTTGCATTAGATAGCCCGTTTATTGAGGAAGGCTATAGGTTATATATCATATAGTATATAGTCTATTAAAACGAATCTAAGGACGAACCCGAGCGAAGCGAGAGTGAGTCGCTAGTTTTCAATAAGCACCTATTAGACACACCTTGCACGTACGAAGCATCTAACTGCTGCTATTAGAGTAAAACAAAAAAACCACCAAAACAGCAGTTATTGCATATTGACACATCACGAAGTAAATGTTTATCTAAACAAAACTTTTGTTACGATTGCTTAGCACGATAAAAACGATAGCCAAACTCATGAATTCCGACTGTTATCTATACGGGCCGGAAAGCAGATAGTGTCAGCCAATATTTTCAAACAACTTTCTATATCGAAAAATATTTTTTGCCTAAACGGATTTTAAAAACAAATAACTCGATACGACAGTATGTGAAATTTTAAAATGGCTGTCACTACATATTTGCAATACATTCTGATAGATGATAAATGAAAAAAAAAAAAAAAAACATTTTATCGGCAATTTACGAAATCGTTTTTGAACCAATTAGCTTATCTCATAACGAGAAATGGTTCTTAAATAATTAATTTGTATGTTGAATAATAATATATATTATATCTCGAAATTTCTCTTTTTCTCTTCATAATATACTATCAAAAAAAACAAAATGTTAACATAAAAATAGTAGAAAAACTGAAATGTACCTTTGAGGAACGCCAGATTGTGATTATATAACTTCACCAAAAATAAAGTTTGTATTACCTGAAACAAAAATAAAAATGGTTAAAATGTGCAATATTATATATAAAAGAGAAGCAGGCTCAGTTATAAAGTTAACGGTACATTTGACACAGTATATTTTGGTTCGGAATCTAGCTTAAACATTGAATGCTTTCTCTAAATAATTCTTTTCAATGGATATTGTTAGATAATTTATTTTGTCTCGTCGCTGCAATACAATACAATAAATTATTATAAAACACCTTATTTTGTAGAAAAACTGCGTTAAATCTATAGATAGGTATAATAAAATTCTAACTGAGTCGAATCTGTACATTCAATATTTTTTGGAAAATTTTATTGAAATAGTCATTATTATCGATACAGAGGCCGAATCTACTGTTTTTAGGAATTTCTCCTGTCTGTCTGTCTGTCTGTCTGTTACCGCATCACGAGAAAACCACTGGACAGATTTTGATGAAATTTGGTATGATGGTAGCTGGTTATCCGGGTCTATATCTCATCTTTGAGCTAAACGTTGTATAATGTGCTGACTTCTCAGTCCGGAGCGCAAGAACTGAGTGTGTATATTCATTGCTCATTAAACTATGCATTTACAACGCTATATTCATTAACAAAAACATAAACAATACAAAGTGTAAACCCAAAAGATATGTTTTGCAAACAACCACAACGCAACAACTATTGTACTTATTATTATTATTATTATGCAAATTGTATGTGACGAATGACCACAATGAAAACCATTTATGCTGCATGATAAAACATACTACAGTTATTCTATTTAATATTATTTTTCGATATCAAGTAGTGGATATAATGGAAATAATAAATAAACCGTATTTTTGAGAGCCGAACATATTGAAAGTTTATAATTTAATACAACTGTTATATGACTTTGTACTTTAGTAAAAATGCGTCCTGATGTCGATCAGGACTTAACTTGTCCTTGTGATTCCTAAAAACTCATGTTTACCAGAATAGAATAAGGGTAATACATTTGCCTATAAAAGAAAGCATTATCAGAATTCAATAGTAGTTCTGAAGATTATCCATTAGCCAAACTTTGAAAATCTACCGCTTTTTTATACAGTTATTTAATTTGTATTTCACTTTTAAATAAAACTATCTTTTCGGATTGATAACAAAATGATTTTGTTATTTGTGGGTAGGCTGTCTGTAACAACTTTATAATACCTTTGATACATCTAACACCTTAGTCTCTCCCGTGACCATGATAGCTGTAAAGCAATCGAAACGTCGGGAACCAAAAATCAAAATAAATCCGCGAAAAAATCCGAAAAGATAGTTTTATTTAAATGTCAAATATTCGCGTAAATCTAAGAAAGTATTGTATTTCACTTCTTAAATAGTTAATAACTTCAATGTAAGAAATTAAGCGTATATTTGTATACAGGTGCTTCATGATAAATAAAACATAATAGACATAATGAATATAAGGGCACTCAATATATTTTACTCCAAATGAGAATCGAATCTGTATCCCTAACTAAAAGCTAACAGATATATACCTACTTTAATGTATGTCATAATTATTGTAACCTTGCCTATCGTTGTAATTATAATTGATAGTGTTTGATTATCCAGCCATGCTTCTCACGTATAAATACATAACGCGTTACGCACTTTAATTGGATAATTTGAATAATTGCTTTTGATTTATATGGAGTCGGCTCTACATCAATGTTTTATTTGATAACATTGTACTTGTGAGGTATAGATTGAAACAACTTAGTTGACTTGTTTCGGAACACATTAAAGTGACTGTGAATATGTTGAATTTTTTCTCTCAATAAATTAGTAGTTTTGTGGACATAAACACAAAATATATTAAATTGATGGCTTTCTCTTTCAATACTGATATTTAAAACAGTTTGCACCGGACGTGTTCCATCAAATGAAATTAAAACAGTCGTTACGGAGACATACCGAAATGAAAGCTGTATATACAAACCGCAAAGCATTCAATAACGATTTAAATAAAAAATATGCTGTATGTCAAATCAAAACATGTACATGGAACAAAAAAGTTTTATACATACACGTTCATAGAAACAATTGGTGTATGTGGATGTGGTTTGAGAAACCGGGTCAAGTGTTCACAGAATAAACGGTACACGGCAATTACGTAAACAGGTTTACACCAAATCACCAAATTTATCATAGGAAGCAAATTTGTATCTACAAATACTATCTATCTATTTAAAGACGACGTGTGATATATTATTATCTTTCTTCCTTTTACACTATTTTATTTCATCTTAAAGCAGTAAAATCTATACCTACATATAATAAAATTGTAACTAATCTGTATATTAAATATTTTTTGGAAAATCTTATTGAAATAGACATTATTATCTATACAGAGGCCGAATCTAGTTTTTAGAATTCTTGTCTGTCTGTCTGTCTGTTACCGCATCACGGAAAAACCACTAGAGGGATTTTGATGAAATTTGGTATGATAGCTGGTTATCCGGGATAACATAAAGGATACTTTTTACTGCGGAAAAACATCTCATCTCTGAGAAATCTATACTAAACATATGTAGGGACGAACCCGAGCGGAGCGAGGGTGAGTGGCTAGTTGTGAATATAAATACATATTTAATATAATTACCTGAGCAGAAACTGACCTGTCAAATTAAGTTAGTATTGAGGTATTACAATAGATTTTTATTTTAATTTTCACAGAAAGTAATGTTTGTAATCAATAATGAAAATTGTAAAAAAATATTATCTAAAGTAGTTCGTATCTCATCCAGAGCTTTGTAACGCGGACTTTTTGTAACAACACCTCACTTAATACTAAGGGCAGTTCAACTAAATATTTAATTTTTAAACTCGTATTATATTATTCTCTTTAAATGAAGTAGATTCAAAAGTGCTTGTAAAAATCTACTTTAATATAAGTTTAGTTCATCTCGATTTTTTTTTTGTTTCCACTGCCACAATGTACATTGTACATATTATGTTCTCTCTTACAAAAATATTATATTATAATATTGTAATTGAACATTGTAAAGTGTACAATTAAATGTAAGACTATTTTAAAGGTAGAAAAAGTTTTTTAATAAAAAAAATTTTATTTTGCGCATTTTAATATTTTTAATAAAAATAACTATTATTTAAACAATTTTTATTTGTTATAATAAACGATGTTTTTATTAACTAATAATTAATTATTAACTAACTAAGATTAAATAATTAATAAACAAACACTTAGTATAATATAAAAAATAAAACTGCTCTCAATTTCCCTCATTATGCCTCAGCTTAGCATATCGCGCTCTAATTATTTCGTCCGGTTTGCAAATTGTCTTAAAATATTTGATTTACACCAAATAAATAATACTTTTAATGTAATAAGCTAAGTCTTAATTTTTTTAAGGTATGAGTGAGATGAGAACGGAAAAAGGATTGTATAAATTACAATTTTCTTTCTTCTGCAAAACAAATATTGTGAAGATGAAAAATATTCACATTCCAAAAATATCTACAGCATTGTGATTTAACTTTTTTATATCAATCAGATAACAATGCCCGATTGAAACACAATATATTTTAAAATAAAAGTGGATATACCTTGAAATCATACAAGAAGATAAATCTTGATGAGATTTGGTCGTAACCAATGCATTTTTGCTCGCTACTTTTCTTCGTCTAATCGAAATTTAGTTACATAATATTTCCGGTAAGTTATAAAATACTTAGCTCAAAAAAATAATGACGTAAAACATTACCGTTAGATGAAAGTAAAAGATCTGTGATAGGATGATTGAATTAATTTTATATTCTTACTTTAGTGTATTTGTATTTAAAATTAAAGACATTAGCGGCACATGAGTCATGTCAAGAGGTCATAGGTTCCGTTTCTACTTATCGTGGATTTTCGTATTGACCATATAAACATTCCTTCCGGTGATTTATTTTCACATTTATTTCTAACGGAATTAATAGAAACGAGTGAAGACCCATTACATTCTCTAAATAAACCTCATAAAGGAGAGCTAACATTAAGATAATAATCTATTATAAATATTTTGACAAACCAACTGAACCCCATTCAAAATTCAACCGATGGTCTAATAAACACACATTGCCACTGTACCAGACGATGGTATTCAAATGAAAAGTATACAATTTATACATCGATTCATTATATATCGGGTAACGAAGTGTGCAGGTTTATTTAGGATCAGGAGTTTTTTTATAGGTAAATTGAATGTTTGGTAAATTGAATTAGATTTCCCTGCGAGATCCCTGCCAGCAGAAGGACCAGGGTCACCGACATAGCCCGCCGAATTTCTAAGTTCAAGTGGCAGTGGGTGGGGCACATGGCTCGCAAAACAGATGGTCATTGACGTGCATGCGGCCACGAACCGGAAGACTAAGCTTGGGCAGGCCTCCCACAAGGTGGACCGACGACTTGGTCAAAGTCGCTGGAGCCTACTGGATGCGGATAGCACAAGACCGGTTGTCGTGGAAATTTTTAGGAGAAGCCTATTCGGAGTCCAGCAGTGGACTTGTTTGGGCCGAGATGACGATGAAATTGAATGTACTCTAAATATGTAAACGCGGATTGAGTATCTACCTTCACGTCGTACTTATCGATTGACGCAGGCCAATAATTATCTCGGCTATTATAGCATAACTACCTTTAAATGAATTGGTTTTACAAATACAGTAGCTTTTAAAATGTTGAATTAAATAAAACGATAATATTTGTATCATTAAGTATATAGCCAACATCTCTCTATTTGAAAATATTTTACTACTGGCGACTCACTCTCGCTTCGTTCGAGTTCGTAACTAGGTACGTTCTAAAGCTATACTTAGAGTATTTATACAGTAGAAACTCGATTGAATGGTGTCCTTAGGCATTCGGATAATCGAATGTATGAAGAAAAGCAGGTTTTTTCCTGAAACAATTGCTAACTAACTAAAACTACTTTTTATCCCGGAAAAATGTACAGTTCCCGTGGGATAGATTTGTTTTTCTTTGTTTAGAGGCGACCCGAGCGAAGCTAGGATGAGCCGCTAGTGCTTTAGTGCTTGCATAAATTCGACTTGTATAGGTATATAATTGGTCGCGGTTGGTAGTCCGGATAATCACGAATCCGTATAACTGAGGGCCGGATAATTGAGTTTCTACTGTACTTTGAAAAAACTTGAAATCATCCCCTACTTTACTTTGATTGGTCATAAACGCCGAAATATTCTTTATTTTGTAACAAAATGATAGGATATAAAAAAAAATTGTCCTTGCCTTGTAAAATTATTTGTTCCCAATACAAATTTTCATTCCCTATTTCACCCTTTCAAGTTTCATTTTTGCGACAAAAAGTATCCTATGTCCTTCTCCAAGGTCTTATCCCTCTTTACCAAACTGCATCAAAATTTATTCAGCAGTTTAAGCGTGAAAACGTAACAGACGTATAATATAATATTAGTATAAATTTAAAAATATGTAAAAAATTAGCTATCTTTCTTAATTTTTTTTTATTTCTAATTCACTTTTCGCAATAAAGTTAAGCTTATAAATATATTAAAAAATCGATAAAAAATGTTAAGTTACTAAATAACTACTGTTTACATCGTAAATGTTCAATAAACACGGCATATTGATAAATAGAAACAAACCGCTCTTCTTAACAAAACTTATTAACAAAGTATTAGTAAGTATACGTATAAAGAGTACGGTGCCATGAACTATCACGTACTTAAGCTTTTACTTTTTCAAATTAAAAAATTGTATAGATTGTAGAAGTCTCGTCTATTGGAATCCGTCGAAAGAGATCAATGAGGCTTAATTTTAGTAAGTACTTTTTTCTATTTTGTAAATAGACGAAACAGTAGGTATAAATATCTATACTATTATTATAAAGAGGTTAAGTTTGTGAGGTTGTAAGGGGTAATCTCTGGATCTACTGAAACGATTTAGATGAAATATGGTAAGAAGATAGTTAGATACCCTGGGAAGGGCATAGGATACTTTTTATCCTGGAAATCATCCCTTAAGGGGGCGAAAATGGGGATGAAAGTTTATATGGGGAATCAACCTAGAGACGAATCCCAGCGAAGTGAGGGTGAGTCGCTAGGTACACTATAAAACGATAAAAATATATGGGTATAAAATTTAGAAATATACACAATTTATGGCGTTTGTCTCAAATACCTAACTAAAAATGCAAACGCCATGAAATTCTTCAGATACTACTCGTAGTTCATTGTTTGAGCTTTATAAAATATTCTGCTCTACAAGGTTTACTCTTGAAACGATGAGTAAACATAGATTATTGAGAGCAATCCATTCTTGTTCACGCTGAATTGCAAATAGGTCTGGTCAAATGATTATTAACACACCAGGAACTATTAATTATCCTTAATAGACATATATAACACGATTTAAAACATTATTTCTTTATTTTCTATTATCCACTATCTACGTTTGTATAACCTTCAATAATATGATAAAAAATGACTCGATATCAAATAAGGATGCAATTTGCGATTTATCTAAATAGTTCTCTTTCTGAATAAAAAAAATCTATGTAATAAAAATCACATTTTATTAAATAAATTTCCCAAAATAACATTTTTTATTGGTAACGTCTTTATATAATATATATATATATATATATATATATATATATATATATATATATATATTGTCTATATAAAAATAGTTGTGCTGCTTTTTATTACCTAAGTACTCATAACTAATTGTAATATGGCATTTAGGAAACAGCTGTAATTAATTAGCTATATTAGAGCTCCCCATACATTTTATGTGAAAAATCTTTACATTGCATATACAATATACATACAAGATTTTTAAGAAATGTTCCAGGAGCTTACAAATGCCGACAATGTGAACAAGTTTTGACTTCAGTTCTAATACTTAATAGACTGTACGTGAAGCGGCAGCAGGCGGCACGTTTCAAAGCATTTAGGTTTTTGGGCCTCTAGGTCTTTCATGTCAAGTAATTATTTTAATGAAGCAACTTGTTCTATTCCTACAATGTAAGATGTATTTTACAAGAATTTGTTTGATTTCTATACATTGGGATCTTGGGACTCCTTCAGAATATTCAGTGAGATGTCACAAAAACAAAGCTTACCTTCTTATTTAACTATAATTGATTTAAAAGTTTAATTTCAAGTCTTCACAACTTAATTTAAATTTTAAAGGTAGATTTAGATTATAGCAACTGTTTAAAATAAGTAACAATAAACATTAATGTATTCAGCCCTTTTTTACGTTGCTGCTGCTGCTGCTGCTGCTGCTGGGCAAGGGCCTCCCTTCAATACGAGGGGGATCAGGCCATCGTCCACCACGCTGGCCAAGTGCGGGTTGGCAGACTTCACAAGTCTTTGAAAACTTGCTAGGTTTTCTCAGACATGCAGGTTTCCTCACGGTGTTTTCATTCACCGCAAGGCAAGTGGTAATCATGTTAGAAATGATTCGCACATGAAAATAACAGAGGTGCGAGACCCGGGATTTGAACCCGCTTCACTCGGTTTCCCAAGCGAGCGCATTACCACTGGGCTACCACTGCCTTAATAAACATTAATAAGCAACAATAACTATTTCATTACTAATAGTGTTTGAAAAAATTTAAATTGAAATATTCGCCTTTTTCTATTATTTCTACACTTGGAAAGCCTTCAAATACATATCTTTTCGAATATCTCGAATATCTATTGTATTGGAACTCATGGAAAATGTTTGTTTAGATTACACAGATGTTTTTCTCGGCCCGAGTGTGAAAGCGAAGTGTAAGATTAACAAACATAAAAGGAGTAGACGTTTCGACTCGTAAGTAATGGAGGGTTGTTAAATAGATTAATTTAACAAAAGATTCGTTTATTTATGGCATTATTTATTATTCATAATAATCTAAATTTAATTAGATAATGCAATTAATAAATATGCAACATAATGTAAATAGAGCTAAAAACGATAGTAGGAAACGGTAGCAAACCGGTATTGCCAATGCTTCTTACGGAAGTAAATCGACCGGTCGATGTAAGTGCATGTAGCCTGGACTAAAACTAAATACGTAAAACATTTAATTTTTAATTATGTATAATAATGTAACTTGTGTAAAATACTGTGAATATTATTTTAATTTTTGTTGGTGATTCATTCGCTAGATATATTTCATTTGTTACTCTCATATTTCTTAAAAAATCGGTGTTATAGCTTTTTATATGTACTTGCTAATGTAAGCTATCATAGCTAACAGCTGATAGTCGTATTTAGTGCGAGTGAAGTAATAAGATTCAATAATACTATTATTCTATTAGCACACGATAGCCTCGTCCTATCGCCCTGACACATATACCAAGTACGGACCAATTTATATTGAACGTAACCACACTATTGCTACATCCATTTGCAGAATTATTGATAGTTTTGTCAATAAAATGTTACTGCATTTACATTTTATATATGCAACTAAGTTTTTATTTTTTTATTTCATTATTTATGCAGGTTAACTAATATTGAACTGTACCGGATAGAAGTTCAAAAGGTGAACGTATAACGAATATTTTGTATAGATATTGGAATTGTAGGTAAAATAAAAAACCTGATTATGGTCAAGGTGACGAAGGCCTATTGCACTTCTTAGTATAAGTGCAATATATGGCTAGTGCCATCTGAGGAGATATTACTGTGCACAATGTGTGTGCGCAGACACAATACTCTCAAAGTGCAGTGGGTCGGCGATTTGATACGACTGGTAAAAGAAGACGCAGCATCTCCATCTTTACGTGTTCTTCGAGGCATGAAGATGTAACACCGTCAACCTCCAAACTCAGGGCTGCTACTTCTTGCCATTAAGCTCCATGAGCCGAAATGCGAACCCATGACCTAATAATCTACAGCCGAACACGCTAGCAAGTAGACCTATGAAGCACACCAAAAACATATACAGATAATATAGTAATTAAGATGTTCATATCCTTAATTAATTCTAGAATTTGCAATATAACTATTAATTAAATAGCTTTTTCGAATCCATTTATTTAAACCAGTCATTTATTTAAAGTTTTTTTATTTAGTTTGCATCTAGCAAAAAAATATGTTAAATATACTTCCGTGGTACCTAAGTGCATATATTTAGGTTAATAATTGTTAACATATAACAGTAAGAAGTCAGTTTTATCCTTGTATAATATTATAATGAAGCAGTATCGCAAAATGATGCTAATAACTAATGAGATTACAAGTACTTAATGTACCTACTATAGGAAAACATTTATAGGATTTCCCGGAGAATTTCAGTTTTTAAACATCAGTATTGAATTGAAATTGCAATTAAAAACCATTAAAAGTCAATCGTAATTTAAATGATGTTTCCATTTTATCGATTAATTTATATAGCGATAGTAAACGTTGCAATATACTTTATTACGATGAAATGAGTTATATGTCATTTTCGATATATACATATACTAGCAACTCACCCTCGCTCTGCTCTTGTTCGTCCCTAGTTGCGTTTTAACATTTAGCTCAGAGATGAGATATTTTCCCACAGTAAAAAGTTTCTTATATATTGATCCGGATAACCAGCTATCATCATACCAAATTTTATCAAAATCTGTCCAGTGGTTTTCCCGTGATGCGGTAAAAGACAGACAGACAGACAAAAATTCTAAAAACTATATATTTGGCTTCTGTATCGATAATAATGTCTATTACAATAAGATTTTCCAAAAAGTATTTAATGTACAGATTCGGCTTAGTTATAATTTTATTATATGTAGGTATAGATGTTTATCTATACGAAAATATACACGAGTATTAACTTATGATATGCATGGGTTATGATAATTATTAGTAAATAGGTTTTCTAAAGGAATCGATATATATATGCAATTTGCATTTGTTTGTTTGTTGTTTCGTCTTTTTTTCGAAGAACAATGAATTAATGAAATTCAGATATTTTGTATAGAGAATAGAATAGAGATGAAGGTAGTTTATTGGCCTCAGAATTACTTAGTATCGCTACACCACTAAGTTTTCCCTGGAATTTTATGATGATATAGTTTATTGAAAGAAAAAGAAGACTTAGAAAATCGAAGCGAGGACGGGTCAGTAGTAATTATACTTTTATATATGTAGTACTAAGATGCTATTACATAAAAAGTACATTTTAGATTTGCTTTTAACACATTTATGTGATTGGTTAGATTTGAACATCTTTTTTGATGCACAGCTTGAACCAAAGAGGTCGTAAAAAGAATAGAAATGTAATATTTTTTTATTTTTTAACTATTTTTATTAAAACTTATAGTTTTAGTGAGTATAAGTAGACCAGATGCAACAGCACTTAACAATTATATGATAGAAGCACCAGCTGTTATAGTACAGGAAGAATAAGGTGCATAACTAAGTGTATTTTTACTACCATATTAAATGACCAGAGTTATAAATTTTCCACGTTACCCAGAACAACTTCAGACTTGTAACTAAGAAACGACGTCACAGTTAATTACTTGTAGTAGTATTAACAGCCTGCAAACTTTTAATATATTCACGTTAAATATTCTCTATTAATAAGTAGTTTGCAAATGGGGATATATTTTTTTGGAAAAGTATTTAGTTATTAATCTATTTTTTAAGGTGCTTGTCGAAATCAAAGCATACAGTCAACTGTTGTGTAGTGACAAAGAATTCAATTACATTATACGTATCCACTTTTTTTTATTCTTCATTTATTCGAGATAAGTATTACCAATAATAGCATATAAAAAGTCCATTTCACATTTTTTAAATGTTTATGTAGGAAAAAATATAAATGGTTCAATATGTTACACATTAATTTACAATAATATTTAAACAAAATACACCATTACATACAGCATTAACCAAATATGATTTTGTGTTAAACTAAAGTTACTTAAATATACGAATAAATGAAAAGAATTTATAAAGTAGCTAAAAATATTATTCAGCATAAACAGATTTAATTTTTCAGGAGAACTTAATAGTACTAAAATGAAATTGTGCAGTATCATCGTGTAATCAGAGGGCATTTGCTCAACTCTCTTGCATAAATAAAAGCGCAAAACAATTAATACTTAGCTTGAAAATATTTAATGAACAAACTCAAGTAGTACAAGAGCACGGCTGTCACTCTGTCTGTTAAATTAGGCAAATTCGAGGGAAGTTGGAAAATTCCTCATTGTTTCACTTCTAATTGTCATATATTCATTATACAAATGGAATAATTCATTCATGTAAAAGTTAATTTGTCACTCAAATTTTGTTATTTATTAAAAAAAAATATTTAACGCCATGAAATGCGTGAAGGTCGTGATTACTATTTTAAGTTATCTCATAGTAGTAAGTAGTCTTATATAAGTTATCTACTATTTATATCTTAACATTTTAGTGAATACAATTTATTAATCAACACCACGTTAAATATTATAAACTACGAGTATATGAACTTATGTTACATCACACAATATATGTAGATTAGATATTATTATTTTTAATATAAAAAATATATTATCTATGTAAGTATTTTATATTCTATTCCAACTATAAATTTGCAATTCCAAGTAAGTATATATTTTCTGGCCTATTTCTCGCTAACAAAATCCTACATTATTAATTTGTCTTGCCTATTTCATGCTAATAGTAAATAAAATATATGATTAATTTGTTTACAAATTATGAAATCATCTATTATTGAAACTTTGACGTTTACATAGAACATATTTATCAAGCGAACATAAAAGCCATTTTTAAATCTACCTAATAATATTATGTTCAAAGGGAACGTCGCCTAGAAATGTTTTACTTTGTCGATAAAGCCATGCGTCCCATAAATTAAAGCAGCAGCAACGTCCCAACTCCCAATATAATTATCTTTTTAGAGTCGTCGACACAACTTTAACTCCACCAAAAATATCCGGTCGTTAGTCACTTCGTTCCCAGATTTAAATTAGTCAACGGTTTTGTTACAATCGTCTTGTAAAGTGACGCCCCTCTAATACTATATTATACAGTTTTGTACTTAAATATAAATAATTTTTATTTATGGAATTCTTTTTTTTTTTAACACTACATCAATAAGTAGTAGTTAGCCACACGAATGACCATCACACACAATTTCGTGAACACGTATAATTACAAAATTTTCATCAGATTCATTTAAAAAATTATGGTAGTGGTAGCCCAGTGGCAACGCGCTCGCTTGGGAAACTGAGTGAAGCGGGTTCAAATCCCGGGTCTCACACCTATGATTTTTTCATGTGCGAATCATTTCTAATATGATTACCATTTGCCTTACGGTGAAGGAAAACATCGTGAGGAAACCTGCATGTCTGAGAGAACCTAGCAAGTTTTCGAAAGAAATGTGAAGTTCGCAAACCCACACTTGGCCAGCGTGGTGTACTATGGCCTGATCCCCCTCGTATTGAAGGGAGGCCCGTGCCCAGCAGTGGGACGATAAAAAGGGCTAAATACATACATTTAAAAAAAGTATCAAAAATTATTTAAACTTTCAATAATTGATGATCTGAAAGGTTAAATTTACATAGCTTTCATTATAAGTAAAACAATTTCTTTGATATTTCGATCGATAAATCGTATCGAACTCCCTGGTTTTTAAAGTGTTTACCTACAGCAAATTATTAAAAAAATATTTTCATTTGAATAACATAAATGGAAATTTAAACTTAAGAAAATCTTTGTTCAATGTATTTCGAAGAATGCTTTTACAGAAAGGAATTTTTATCAATTAAACAACTATTGTCCAGAGCTCTACTGACATTCACAGCGTAATTTATTTTCAGTGAGTATTTTATTTTGTGAGACAAAAAGTAGGCTATACTTAAATCCGGTACGGACTATCTATCTAGATGGCGGCTCTGATTTATTTATGTTGTATAAATGCAATAGGCACCAAAGCCAAGGGCTTAGTATTGTAATAATATAAATCAGTGTAGGTGTTTTTACTCAATTTTTTTCAGTTTACACAGTAAGGGCATCGTTGTTATTACAATTATATTGGTATTTTATTATAAAGTAGTAAATTATATCAAATCAAGAGCAACTGTTGAGTTTTTCTCGGACTCTTCTCAGCAGAACTGCCTTCCAAGCCGGTGGTAGCTCCTCACGGACTTACATATTGACTCTTAATTTATATTTAAACATATGAAATTGACAAATTTATAAGTGCTTGTGAAATAAATGTATGTCTATTTGAATAAAGTATATTTTACACGTATAATTTAAGCAATACCGCTTTTTAATACAAACCTCTAACAATTGCTTTACACAGTCCCTTTACGCTACAGTTTATTACTTCATAAATTAGGAGATTATTTAAAAAAAACCAATACTAAATTAATTAAAAAATATTTATATGAATATAAATTTAGCTTAAAATACTGATCGATATAAGGTGAGTACCTATGCTACAAGAAGAAAAAACCGCAAAAAATTAGTATGAGATTATCTACTAAATATTATTATTAATTAATAGTAAGAACTTATTTTAAATATGCATACATTTTACCCTATTAATGCTGTATTTTAATCATTTTTAACAAAATTTGGTTTAAATAAATGTTTCTGAAAATTTAAGTACATACAACGGAATTTTTCAATTTCATTACAATTCATAAATTACGCTCTAGGGAAGGCGAGGAAAGACATTGTTGCTTTAGTACTCGTATATACTGCTTGTCTTTACGTCAAAATGGAGGCGATATAATATTATAGTTAGCTTTGATTATAGAATGTATTTCTATATATTTATTTCTTGTAGTTTTTCATAAACTAATATCTTACTAAAAATGCTTTATATTTATATAACTAAAATTATATTAAAAATTAAAGAAACCCCCGACACTATTCAACGGCCATCTTGGATTTGAAATTTGTCATAGTGTATAGTATTCTACTAGTCAAGCCCTTTCATTTGAAACCCATTTTGAGGTAGTTGCGAAAAAATATGTAATTCGCCATTTTGTGGCGGCGACCATCTTGGATCGATTTATATCAAACATAGCTAAGAACACTCATGACTAATTCATCTTTCAAACAAAAAAAAACAAAATCTAAATCGGTTTATTCGTTCGGGAGCTACGATGCCAAAGATGGACACACACACAGTCACGTCAAACTTATACTTACCCCGTCGTTTTTGCGTCGGGGGTTAAAAAAGAGCTTGTAATAAACTTGCAACCAGCTAGTAACAATCAGGGGTATTTACCTAAAAAGACAGCGCTGAGTTCTGTTTTACATTATAATTTTCAATGTTTTTCTTAGACTAGTTTAACATTTTTTTATATGTTTGTTTGTTTTTATAACAAAAATATACTATTTATTATGAGAAAGGTTGATTAAAACTTTTTATCAACTAGACCTTTTTATCATTTTAGGGTTCCGTTGCCAAATGGCGAAAAGGGAAAGAGTATGCCACAACTATGTTATCGGAGACTGTTAGTGATGACCCTCTTTATAACGGTATAGTCAAATTACAATTATACATATTATAAGAGTAAGAGTGGCACTCCGTACATGTGCCTGAAATGTACATGTACGGATGAAGAAATTAAGAGAGTGGAGGAACTTTCTGACGATGTTTCTAAGCGTTTTATTAATTTTTAATCCAACAAATTTCTTAAATTTAACCGTAACACAATTTAGTTAGTAGTACAAAACCGCCGGTGCATGTATCTTTTCTGATTTTAATTTTCTTATTTAAGCCGCAATTTTTAATGAAGTTTCCAATTTTTCTTAATTTAAAAGAACCTAACTGTTCATTTCGTCGTTATTATAACGCACGTCAAAATTTCCTTAAAATAAAAAGAAAAATATCATTTTATATCCATACTTATTTTAATAACAGCAGTTACCTGCTAGATGCCGCAGCGAATAAAGGTCCATAAATTCAAGCGAGGAAAAAATTAAGAGAAGCTATGGCACTCTGTGGTGGCATTAAAAAAAGTTTTATGGAATTCCTGATTAAAACGCGCATCATTCCAAAACTGTTCGTGCTGCTAGATTAGTTTCGGACAATGTTATTTTTCCGCTTTTCATTGCGATAATCGAATCTAGTGAGTGAGGTGAGGTAGGGGGCTTTTGTCGCAACGTGTCAGGTTTATCGCTTTGCTATTACACAACTAACTTTGTTGGCTTATATGTAAGTATGTAGATCGCAGATTTTAAATATAGATCAAATAAAATGTATTTATTAGTAAATAAAAATAATATGATGTCTAATTGTACCTATACAAAACACAAAAAATGTAAAGAAATCATATATCACGTGGTCTGAATATTTTATTTCCATAAATTTATGAGTTTTCTATTAGTGATATCGATTGTAGAAAGTTTTAGATGTAAATGTATATATTTTCTTATAATCGAGGGCTTCACTTATACACAATATCCTAGCTTATAATTTTCCACTTTGTATAATGTGGTACATAAATAAATGGAATCATTGAAACTTTATGTTTTTTTTTATATACTAATTTTTATAGATTTAAATTGATTTTAATCGTTTATATAGAGCGAAAAATGCAGTTCAGCTTTCTATTTCGACCATACAAGTAAAGCCGCGGGCTTCAAAAATAACGAGAACTGAGAAGTATATTATGACATATAAAATATTCTTACATTCGATGCATTAACCCTTCACCCTGCGTAATGGACATTAAACTCAAGACTTTAAAAATCACTTAACACTATTTTATTTTATTGAAAAGTTGCAGAACATTATCATTAAGATGTAAACAAGTTCTCATTGCAGATATCAGAAGTTGTTAATGTACTTCTCAGAGGCAATCTTATAAATTCGTTCGTCGAGTTTCTTTAGCTATTCTCTTAATGTTTTTACTTACGCCTATTCTTGTAGAGTCATATTAAGGCTTGTACATACATACATATTGTATTTATTATATCTTTTTTATTAAGACTTTATAGAAAATTACATCACATCAAAAACAAACTGCCCTTTCTTAAAAACAAAGTAGGCACTATGTTTAATAAAAACGTTGTTTGTTTTTCATATTTTGATATTTAAACATTACATGCATAATATATGTAGGTATACTATATAGGTTTACCAAAACATATTAGAATTATGTTTTCATGGAATAATTTCAGAATGGATCTAGGGAAATCTAAATTTGTCAAAGCAATATCCAAGGTAAAAAGGACTTTTTGTCTGTTTTATAGCTGTGGAACTTAATATATAAAAACCAAATGTATTTTGTACCACTGAGTCATTTTAATTGGTTACATTTAATCTAAGATAAGTAGGTACTTACATCTAAATAGATTGAGCACTTCATACTATGTACTACTATAGACTGTCCCCTTTATAAGATAAACCTTTTAAGGTAAATATGTATATAGTAAAAAAAAAATAAAAATAAATAGGAACATGAACACATCCATACTAATATTATAAATGCGAAAATAACTGTTTGTTTGTTTGTTTGTTACCTTTTCACGAATAAACGGCTGAACCGATTTAGATGTAATTGGTATGGAGATAGTTTGAGATCCTGGGAAGGATATATAATTATCCCTTAAAGGAGATGAAAAGGGGGGTGGAAGTATGGGAAATCAATACTTGTCAAGTGAGGGATATAAAACTCATCATACCTATGTACATATAGACTATCTATTTCATACTAACTGTCAAAACGTACCGTCATTATATTAATAAAAAGTTTGTGCCTGTTACGTATTCACGCTGTAAGAGCTTAAAAGATTTGAGTAAAATTTGGAATGGAGATAGATTACATCTTTGATTGCTAGATAGGTAGGTTACCAACTCTATCGAAGTACCGCTTAGTAAAAAAAATATCTACGCAATTAAATTGCTTATATTTTATTAAAGACATACCATAACTAGTAATAAAAGCAACAAGTGTGACTTGACAAAAGTGTGGAGTGATCCTAAAAGACTAGAGTACCTCTGCATTAGTGCACTCCATTAAAACCACATGTGCCGCATCATCTCGCGACTACGCCTCTACGGTCGCTCCCCAAAATACTATTACGATATAAGTGTACTATTTTAGCTACTATTACGATGACAAATTTTAATATATCTTCACGAAATTCTCTATTTTATTGCGATAAATAGAAAATATTTATTACACAACTAAATATATATGATTTTTAAATTATATATTTATAATTTATATCTAATAACGTTCAAGTATGTTAGCGGTTAATGGTAGATAACATCCGATTTAAAGTCATTTATGAACAAGTTCATTGCCTGCAGATCTCATTATATCTAGATATTTAAATAATACATTCAACCAATTTGATAATAATAATAATTAATACCATACGATTGATGATTCACAGATACGTATGTGGGAAAGTAAATCAAACCAGTTTAATTATTTTAACTGGCTCATGTTTGGCTTTACAATAGTATTATTATTAATGGACATATCAATTTGGTATTTAATTAACATTAAATCAGACTTCATTAGACACCTATCAAATTATTTCATTTTCGTCCCTAGGTTGATTCCCCGTACAAACTTTCATCCCCATTTTCACTCCCTTAAGGGATGATTTCTGGGATAAAAACTATCCTATATTCTTCCCGGGGTCTCAAACTATCTTCTTAGCAAATTTTATCTCAATCGGTTCAGTAGTTTCGGAGCCTATTCGGTGCAAGTAAACAAACAAACAATCAAAACTTTCCTCTTTATAATATTAGTATAGATAATTGAATTGTGATTTAAAATGAAATTAGAAATGAAAAGAAATATATACACCTCTAACTGCATAATCTTATCAAAATTTAATTTAACCTTCGATCTGAACTTGTTATAGGTAATCCTAACATTCCTGAATATCGCCTGTATTTATATAATACTTATAAATCTGTGTTCGCATATTTGTCTTTATAGCAGATTAACTTAACATATAAATGTATACTAATCTCAATAATTTCAAAACAAACATGGATTTGAGCAAACAAATCACAAGTTCTAGTCGTCGCTGATAATGTGTTTGCGCCCGCGGCGCTCGGCGCTACGCCCGACATGTTTGTGTGCCATTCCATAATATTTATACTACGGGATCAACTCCACGATTTACAACTCCCTAGTTCAGGAATGTCATTAGGATAAATCACCGTCGCTTTAATACATCTATGCCGTATTTCATACGTAATATTCGAGAAAAAATATATCCATTCTGAGATCTATACATCATGCAGTAGTGTGTAGTATGTACCTACATACATAGGTCTACATACATATATAGTCCTGAAGTATTTATAAGTAAGTTACTTTATTATATTTTTGTATCTTATTTAGTGTGTTGTTATCTTACTATAATATAGGTAATATTTAGATCAGGAGTAGAAATATGAAGTAAATTACTTCGATAGACATCAAAGAAATAAATTCAACATTAGTACGTTAAAAAACGTTTATTAAGTCTTCTTATAATTTATATAGTGGAAAATTACATTTATTATATTCTATGTACAATTTATATCGAATGATTGCGTTATAAATTATGAATTCTTTTAAATATTGTATTATCTTAAAAGTCCATATTATTAATACCTTGCTAAATCAGAATTTTCATATTTTAAGTTTAAGCATCCACTGACCTAAATTTTAGTGAGTACACACTTCATAATAAATACTTTATAAAATCATATCTCTAGATTATACCATCTTTGAGATTTATTTTATACCACAACAGCAATCTGTATCTTTTAATAAAATACTTTAACGTCAACGGCGATACTTCATTACCCACTGTATTATTTCAAAGCCAAGCGCGACGTAAGAAATTTCCTAACACTGTTTATTTTTCTCTCACATCGCTCTCGGACGGAAAGTGCTACTAAAATAGACCGTAAAAGAATATTTAAGATGAAAATAGTAATGGCTTATAAATTATAATATTTCAGGAGAGCATTAAGAATAACAGATTACATTGTCGTAGTTAAATTAATTTTTTAATCATAACACTAAATTAACACTGTAAATAAATATGTCGTGAACTATATTTTTAACCGACTTCCAAAAGGAGGAGGCTACCTATCAATTCGATTGGTATTTTTTTTTTATGTATGTACATCGATTACTCTGAGATTTATGATCCGATTTACGTGATTCTTCTTTTGTTTGATGCGGAATAGTTGCCATGTGGTCCCATAAAAATTTAACATAGTTTGGCCCAGTAGTTTTCATTTTATGAAAAAAAAATTATGAAAATTTTTGTTTACGTGGATGTAATTTTATGTATGTTCGCGGATTGCTTCGTCGTTCATGAACCGATTTTAATGATTCTTTTTTTGTTTGAAAGAAGATATCTCAAGGGTGGTACCATAATAAGGAAACCAGGATCTGATGATGGCATCTTAGAGAAATCGAGGGGAACCTTCGAAAATCGTAGTGGCGACTAGTGCGCTTGTAAATTTTTTTTTCATTAAGTATTTTAAAGCACTACTATTTAATGAAGGTCTGGAGTCGATCTGATGATGGAACCGAAAGACAGTCGAGGAAACTTCTTAACGATTTACAGCAATTACCTGGTGTTTGAGCTTGATTAATTTGTATGGATGAGAACTTTACACCTAGATGGGTTGTGAGTGTCATTAGGGGTCTGAATAAATGGCTTAATCGAATATATTTTTAAAAATCTTTCTTCTTACATATTACTTACTTATTACGTCTACACCAAAAATGGAAAAATAAAAACTTAAAAAAAAAAATAAAAACCGACTTCCAGGCACAGAAAAGTAAAAAATAACCAAACGGGGGTTTTCATTTAGAATAGATACCTAATCAGATATTTTCGAAGTCGGTGTCAACCAATACAAATCAAAGCACACCGACTTCGAAAATATCTGATTAGGTATCTATTCTAAATGAAAACCCCCGTTTGGTTATTTTTTACTTTTCTGTGCCTGGAAGTCGGTTTTTATTTTTTTTAATTATTTATAAGCATATTGTAAAAATGTACCTATGTTAAGTTATGAATAATAAATTATAAATTGAATTTTCTATAATTATAATGACTAGTGATCGCCGCGTGGTTGAAAATCAACCATAATTCATTAAGTTATATATTTATTGGCTTGCATATATTACAATATTAATCTATTCTCAATTTGACCACAGACTTTAACAATAATCAAAAGGTATATATGGATGTGTGTGTCAAATACATGGTAGCGTGTGTAATGTTTTTTTTTATTGATTTAATGTATTTTTTATGCATATTTTTTTAAAATATTAGCATTCTGCGTAACTTCTCTGTATAAACTATAAGTGTGGGAAATTTCATACCCCTCCGTCCGCGCAATTTACGTAAAAAGGGGTACAAAGTTTTTGCTTCACGTATATAGATTACGTCTAGATTAGCCAAGTCTAGAAAGTTGGCTTTCTAAAGTTTTGTACAGATAATTTGAAATAAGAATTAATTATTCAACTTTGCTATTTTTAATACAAAACGTATCAATTCTAAACAAAACAATTATAAAAATCATCAAACAATAGTCGTATTTATCAGGTGTAACTAAAGTATTACACTAGTCCCCACGATCCAGCTGCTAATAAAAATTGTTAGAAAAAACATACATACATACATACATGCATATATTATACACCAGCTGTCAGTGACCTGGAAAATTGCAGGTGTACAATCTGACCTACATATAATTTTTATTAATGTTTGAAGAAATTCGCTTTAACTGTTACTAGTTATTTCTACCACATTATTATCATATTTGACTATTACTAACACATTCTCAATTTTAAAAGAATATAAACTACAGAATTTTTAAATTATTAAATAAAATTGCTCTAAAATAGTTATTATTACGTAAATCTTATTATTATGTTAATCTACGCCATCTTCGTCTATATTATATATGTATATAAAAAAAATTCAATACACTCACAATACTTCATAAAAAAAAGTGCTTAATACTTTTACTTTCACGTTTTATCTCAAAATTTCATCTTTAGTCTTTTATAAAATCATATTCCATTTAAAATTTGTTTGATCGAAGTTTAGAATCAAATTTTCTACTGGGTTTGGTAAAATATAAACGAGACGCTCGTGCCCGCACCGAGCCTAACTGCCGATAAAAGATTTAACGGGTTCACGAGCAAAGACATCAAAAACGGCAAACCGCTATGAGTACCTAAAATTTAGGTTAAGATTACTCCGCTATGAGAGCTCTTACTGAAATAAAATGGTTGCAATTAAATACGAGCGGAGAGGTGATAAGGCAAATTTAACAACGTAATTTTAAATTAATTATTATTCTCATTTAGGGAAATTTCGAAACGACAGTGATTTTGTACTTCGTTAAACAAAGTAAAATGAAAAAAATTGAAGCGTCTATAGGGCCTGCTTAAAAATGCTGCACAAAACGAAGGAGAAGAAAACGCAAAAAGCGCTCGGAGAAAAAATAAGTTCTAATGGCTCCCTTTCTATTGCATAAATCTGAAAGCCTTTAATTGAATATTCTCTTTACGTAATGCCATCCTATTTCACCCTTTTGAAATAAAATATAGGCTGAAAGCGAAACATGTAAATTTTATCGTGTCTGGGAGGGTCGCCCGACGAGACGAGCTCCAACTTTTTTCTCTAGACAAGGTAAAGTCAGAAACTTAGATCGTATTTTTCGCTAAACGTTGAGATGTTGCTCAGATACTTTTGCACTACTTACGAAGCGAGTTATACAAGAATGGCGTATTGTGGGAATGGTCAGAACTAACAAATCATTCCTATCGCTAACTTAGTTTTGGTCGTTTACTTAGAAAGTTAGAACAATCGAATGTAAATCACCAAAGAAAACTTTTGTTAAATGATTTTCTTTTACAATAGTACCAATAAAAAGGACTCAGATCGCCATGTCAGAATTACAGTAAAAGATCTCCCAAATCGATGTTTCTCAGATTTAATTTGAAAATATCTACGTATACACTTTTTTATGTTACGAGTATATCAACACATTTGTAACAGCAGACTTTATAAGTTCATATATTATTGAAGATCATTTGTTATTCTTATAGGTAATGTTTTTAAAAACTGTATTTTAGTATAGTTATCTTTAGGTACTTTCCTCTGCTCGGATCATTTCAAGCACAGTAAAATCTTTGTGTATGGCCTAAAGATATTGCAGGCATATAGTCTTTAAAAGTCGATAAATGATTATGAAAATCTTTACATTTATATATGTTTTGGGATATTTTACAGAATATAGAAAAGTGATTGTTTTACCATTTAGATAACTTGAGCATATATAATTTATTGATACTCGCATTACGTCGCTGGCTTTGACTTTTTTCAACACCATGTTGACATATTTATAAAATTTAAATGGATATCGCCAAATTACCTGTAACAAGATTGTATTATTTTATACACACATATAGTATCGACTAGCGACTGACCCTCGCTCCGCTCGGTTTCATCCCTATATTTTAACAGTGAGTATAGATTTCTCAAAGATGAGATATTATCCCGCAGTAAAAAGTATCCTAAATGTTGACTCGGATAACCCGCTATCATCATACTCTATCCAATAGTTTTCTTGTTATGCGTTCCCAAACAGATAGACAGGCAGACAGACAAAAATTCTGAAAACCATAGATTCGGCTTCTGTATCGATATTAATGACTATTTCAATAAGATTTTCCAAAAAACATTTAATGTTCAGATTCGACACAGTTAAAATTTTATTATATGTATAGAAAAAACACAGTATAGTCGTATTATTAATTCAATGTTATAAATGTACATTGCGCACATAAAGCACTTTTTGCTTATAAATAATAAACTCAAAATTTTAAAAATGATAAATTAATTTTGAAAATCAAGGAAATGAAATAGATTTTATAAATGTTTTTTGGCGAAATAGTAATAAGGATGTACATATATGTATACAAGCGCCAACATTACGATTCGCATCGGCCGATAATCAGATGACTGCTAAATTAGTATGTGTAGATGTAGGCTTCCACGTGCATTTAAAATAATTGTTCAACACAAGCCGACTGTCGGCCGATAGTTTAATCTATTACAAATGTAGATGCGAGTGTTATTACTTCGTAGTCGTAGTCACGGTCGCAGTCGTGGTCGCCTAGTAAAGACGTCATGAGCGAAGTTAGACTTTGAGAGTCCATATTATACACTAGATGACCTTTTATATTCGTGTAATGGCCATGGTCGTGTAGCGAGTGATATTAAATCGAACTGGATATGTTGTATATCGAATTATAAATGCAAATGTTTGTATGTATATGTATGTTTGTCTCCTTTACGCTCAAACGGCTGATGACCTGGAGTAAAACATATGCTACTATAAGGTTGCTAGTATATTATATACTAGCGACTCACCCTCGCGTGGGTTCGTCCCTGGCTAGCTTTCCCATACAAACTTTCATCCATATTTTCACCCCCTTAAGGGATGATTTCAGGAATAAAAAGTATCCTATGTCCTTCCCAGGGTCTCAAGCTATCTTCTAATATCTACCAAATTTCATCTAAATCGGTTCAGTAGATCTAGATATTACCCCCTACAACGTCACAAACTATATCTCTTTATAATACTAGTATATACCTATTACGTAACGTATCATAATTATAGTTGGTTGCTGGTCACTGTGGCCGCGGCAGGCGGAAAACCAAAATCTTTGTTTTTCAACGTAAAGGATACTTTAAAATAATTGCATTCCAAATTTAAGCTTTAAAAAATCCTAATTTAACAATTTTACGCTTTTTTCATTATGTTATGCATGATTGCGTGCTGTTTGGTGCGAACAGTTTTTTAGAGTAATTTTTAAAACATATTTTTTACGATATCTAATTTTATGAAATAATACGATCTCTTTTAGTTATTTTTAACCAATGTTAGTTATTTTACCACTAATAATACATTATATTATCTGTTGTTTTAGCTTGCTATGTATTATGTGCCTATATACAATACTATTGGATTTTAGATTTCATATTCTATCATAAAATAGATTCAAGTAGGACAATATAAATACACATCACACATGAATTAGTTGTAGAAGCCCATATTACAAATCTATATATATATAAAAATGAATCCCTATTTCCCTTGGTCACGCCATCACGCGTGAATGGCTGGCCCGATTTCACTAATTCTTTTTTTGTTGTGTTTGTTATTATCAGGAGAAGGTTCTTACATTAAAAAAAATTAAGAAAATTGCTCAGGAACCTAGAAAATGGGGATGAAAGTTTGTATTGGAAAGCGAGCTAGGGACGAACCCGAGCGAAGCGAGGGTTAGTCGCTAGTCAGATATAATAATGTTAGGTACATGACCTCGTTACTGATTTCGGCCACAGCGGCCAATCTCACTGAGACTAGCCAGATGCGCAGGAGATAATATTATAGTGCACAAATGAACATGCCGACACAATTGTACTCTCTATTCCTTTTACTGGCAACGTCCGTTGGAACGACACAACCGATAATGTTAAGGCGCAGAACCGGCTTTACATGCTCTCTGAGGCACGGGGGTGCTACACCGCCAACTTCCCAACTCCGGGTTACTACTGAGAATATTTCAACAGAAAACTCAGTAATTAAACTTGGCCTGACTCGGGACTCGAAGTCAGGACCTCCGGATCTGCAGCCGCACATGCTAGCCACTAGACCATCGAGGCAGCTTAATCAGATATATAGAAAAATATTTACCCTAATTTACAAGTTAATCAAAAAACTGTGAGTAAATAAAAAATAACATATTATACTTCTTTACATATTATAAAATTCTAACTAAGCCGAATCTGTCATTCTATAATATATATTCTATAATCTAACATTAAATATTTTTTGGAAAATCTTATTGAAATAGACATTATTATCGATGCAGAGGCCGAATCTATATTTTTAGAATTTTTGTCTGTCTGTCTGTCTGTCTGTTACCGCATCACGGGAAAACCACTGGACAGATTTTGATGAAATTTGGTATGATGATAGCTGGTTATCTGGGTCAACTTATAGGATACTTTTTACTCCGGGAAAATATCTCATCTCTGAGCTAAACATCAAAACGTAACTAGGGACGAACCCGAGCGGAGCGAGGGTGAGTTACTAGTATACTATATACTCGTATTATGTACACATATACTACAGTGTAGTACATTTTCGTAGAATTCTTTTGTAAAAAGTACTTTTAAAAGAGAAGTCAGTAATGAAATCCGTGCGGCATAAATATAGATGACGCTGGAGGTATGGAGCTAGGTCGCTAGCTCCGTGGTTGCCTTTCACTATGATAATATTACTAAACCGCTTTATAACCGCCGTACGCTGGATTTGAATTACGTTGTAGATAATTGCTTTATTTTTCAAATATAAAAATATATATATATATTATCTAGGTAGCCGAATTAATTAAAAAATATTTTTCGTATAAATTTTTTAATAACTCTATTTATTCGTTAGAGTTGTCTCGTGATTATTCTAGATTTTTTTCAAGTCAACAGTATAAAAGCTTATCTGCCTGACTTGTGTGAACAGAAGCGTATCGCTAGATAAAATGTAAATAAAAAAATATTTGTGGTTACTGTTTATACAATTTAATAATATATATTGAGAAACTATAAAATTAAGTTAAAGCAATGCAGCCTGAACATACATGCATAATATGTAGAGGTCACTGGTGAAAACATTTTTCATGTGTACAGTATATTTAAGGATTGTAAGAAACTACTAGAGAAACTGCACATGACATTTAAATTTAAATATAGAATACTATTATCCGCGGCTCTGTTTACATAGTAGTTAGGCCGATAAAAGTAACCTATTATATGCTAATTTAAGAGATATATTATAAAGCTGAAGAGTTTGTTTGTTGGTTTGTTTGTTTGTTTGGTTGAACGCACTAATCTCAGGAATTACTAATCCGATTTGAAATTTTTTTTTTTGCATTAGATAGCCCATTAACTGAGGAAGGCTATAGGCTATATATTATCCCGGAACAATGTCCGGTTCCCGTGAGATAGATTTGTTTTTGTCTAGGGACGAACCCGAAGCGAAGCGAGGGTGAGTCGCTAGTTTAAAAGATACGATGTCTTCATCCCGAGTTTCACTCAACAGACAACACTCACAAACTTTCTATTTTACGAATTTATAATACTAGCGCTATATATTTTTTAAATACCCTAAAACAATGGAAGTACTGCCATAGGCAAATAGCGAAAGAGTATTTAAATCTAATATAAAACATCTACACGCACAGCACCATAATGTTAAAAAATAAATTACTTTTAACTTGATTACACGTCCAACACCTAAATTAAAGGTTATTTACTTATAACGTGTAATAAAGTCTGTATTACTAAACATGTTTTTAAAGTTTTCAATTTTGTATTTATTACGCTTGAACAAAAATTAACAATTTTAGCTAAACCTAAATCACTATCCAAATTGCATATCTTACATTGTGACAGTTGAAAACGTTAGTTGTAGAATAATTTGCTATTAGGTTCTATTATATCATTGTAACAAACAGAAGTCAGCTGCTATTATCCTTTGTCAACTACATTATGATCAGTAAAAATAAACAACAAAATGTGAAATATGATTCTAGTATTTGCTCAATCTGGCAATTAACGTAAAAGCTGATCAATATTGTAAGCTCATAACGTGTTATTTAATATGGACCAGTCTGCCAACGTGCTAACAATGAACGCATGGCTTCCGACGATAAAACAGCTGCCGGCTTTGTTACACAAAGCACACCTATACCATGGCTTTACTATAACCAACAGATTCGTTATTCAATGTTGCTAAGCGAATTTGGCATTTCACATACCTATAAAAGTTCAGATATTTAAATAATTTAAAATTAATACATAAGCATTTACAAAGTATTTTGGAAATCAAATATAAAACAGCTCTTATATGAGTAGTTGAAAATTCATTAACTTATATTAATATGTACCTACATGTAATTTAACATTTCGTAAATAACAAAGTAGGTAAACATTTTACTACTGTTCACAAATATGAACACAATTCATTTTTTTTATTGTAAGGTTTTTTTTTTATATCGGTGTAGAATATCATATTTAGTCAACAGTAGAGATTGAAGTAATATTAACTTATAATAAAACCATAACTTAACGAAATCGATGTGCGCGTTACACGAAAAAGTACTGGAACGATTTTAACTAAGTTTTGTGTAGTGATAACTTATTAAGAAAATCTTGCATGCCACGGGAAAACACAATAACTGGTTTTATCTTAGAATAATCTGCAATAGCATAAATCTTTCTCCTAAGATACACTCGCAATAACTATTCATATCTATTCCAAACGCATCTTGGGACGTACCCGAGCGAAACGTGGGTAAGTCACTAGTACTAGAATAAGCGACAACATTCAATAATAATGGTGATGTTTGCCTCCGCGATGAATTGACACTGTGCAGCGGAAGCTGCGTGCAGCTGATTCAATTATTATATGATACGATTGTGTTTGTTATTCTTTTATATCCTCTAACCAGTCGTTTCATGTGAGTTTCCAAAGTAGTGGTAATACTATTGCATTTGTATCTTATTTAGATCAAACTCAAAAAGTTTACTAGCGACTTACCCTGTCTTCACTCGATGGTTTCCCTAGGTGCCTAATAAATTCAATACATATATTGTTTACAGACAGCGCAAAGTTACGGCGGCATTATTATATAATCTATAGGTATATATATCTATAGTATACGGATACGGTATACGGATAGAATATGAGCCTAGGTCATATTCTATCCGTATACCTAATTTTATCCAAATCCGTTCAGCCGTATCAGCGTGAAGGAGATACCAACATATCCTCACACATACAAACTCTTGCATTTTTAATAGTAGTGTGTTAATTGCAATTTGAATACGTAAAACTGTTTTGAAATGATAGTAAAGTAATTGCTTACTATATCAGAATAATCAAACAGGAAAATCGTGTGTTACTTAATGAAAAGAATAAGATTATTATCATCAAGGTGGTAATATGATTTAGTGTTAAAATGGAGGTCGTTTCCAATGTAATAGACACAGTGAATTGTATGTAAAACCACTATCTTATAAGTAATGTGGGTAATTTTACTTTTTAATGGTTAAAGTTGCCTAAATAATACGCTATTATGTTATAGTCTCAGGTATCAACCCAGTAAAATGCAATGTGTTTATAATTTATATCATATAGATATTTGTTCCGAGTCTAATAAAGGCAAAAGGAAAACGTAGAAACCGCCACTAAGTGAAAGACATTTGTTTTCTCAACAAAACATAACATTTAGAATAGAACATGTCAATAGCATGTAACTATTTCATTACATTAAAATATTGAACATAAAATGAAGCCTAAAATATTTCAAACATTGGTGCCACTAAAACAATCTAACTGCAAAGATACAACTACAGAAACTATTAAAGATCCTTTTGCGCCAAAGTTTACGTAAGAACGTAAATAAAGTTACCATGACCAGCTAAAATAGTGCTACAATTTCTAAAAGCCGAAATCTCAGTTCTTTTATTGCGGCTAAAGTGAATCAAAATGCGAGGAACATAAAACGTGTATTCTGCAAGCTTCGGTAGGCACGAAGGAGTAGGCTGTGAAAATTGGATCCCGCGGGGTTTACCGAGACGCCTTACGCAAACGCTCGAATCTAGAGCCCCAGCCGTTTACGTTGACGTGTAAAATATTCAAAGTCCTAGTCGAATATGTACAGAAAGCGTCTGGAATAGTTACATCACAAGAATATTTACTATATAAACTTACTTTTATATTCATTTCAGTTGCGTATTCATTACTTTGCAGTGTAGTGTTACTTCAGTGATAATCAAACGCAAAAAACAATCCTCTGATTATACGTACGTATACGTTATATGCACATTATATGATAATACGAGTATATGCATAACATCGAAATACGTTATTAGAACATTTCAACATACAATTTTGCTTTAACACATTTATATAAAAAGTGAAATCATACTTTTCTTGATACCTTTTCAATTATTTTTTTATTTATTATAATTATGAAATTGGCATAAAAATAACTTTTTATTTATAAAATTAATAATATTTAACAATAAATAACAAATAATAAAAATATGACTTTTAATCAAAGGTTGAACACTAAGAACATGAGATAGATACGAATAGTCTAGTAGCATACCAAACACTTGTGTTAAGCAAAGCTCACATGTAGTTACCGTCTGCAGTCCCCTAGGAAAATCTCGATGAGAATAGCGAGTGCAGAGTAATCAACACGAATGAGCATAAGGTATTAAATTTGATAAGACGGATGCTGGTACGAGTCTGAAGCATTAGGTAGTGCAATTCTATTCAAATTTTATCTATAAGAAAAGGTATCAACATTTTTTTTCTCTTAGAGTATGAAACAGTACTCTTGTTCCATTTGCTTAAATGGGGATTGGAGATAAAGGCTGCAATAAGCATGATATGGAATAATGTATGTTCATCTAAGCGTTTTTGATGATATCAAACCTGCAATATCTGGTATAATAGGCACTGCAAATCCGACGCAAAAATTCGTTACTGATATTCTAATCAAAATTAGAAAGAAATTTCTTTAGAGCCGATAAATTTAATTTGCCATTTTTTGTCGCGTTTCATGAAATGGTTTCTATGGATTATTATTATTGCCAAATATGACTGAAAGTTACGTGGACTGAAGTAACTGCTAAAGCAAGTCAAATGTAAGAAAATTATTCTATATATTTCACAAACTTCAAATCTTCAACATAAAATTTAAATATAAACTATATCTACATATGTACATACTTGATGCCTTCTCGTTATAGTTGTCTTCATACCAGTAAGGTGGAAAATTTCTGTATTCACTTACATAGTTCTCATATTTCATAACACTGTTTTCTCGTGAAGGAACTTTCTCTGTTTATTATACTGGATGTTTAGGTCGACATTGAAGCTCTTTCCTGTGTGTGTGTATTGCGTGTAGACAACGGGATGAATCTCTGAGGTACACGACACGTAATTGAGCCCCAACCCCGTAAGGCACGCATTTGGAATCCCCAACGTACGCCTGATTTTCTTTAATGATCCGCACACGAGTTTTTGTACCTTTCATTTGTATAAGTTGATTAGAGGGAAAACGACCTTTAGTTTTTTTTTTTTTTGAGATAAACTTTATTGAAATTATACGTATTTAATGTATAATATTATTTCTATTGTCATTACATACTACATATTACGTATAAATTAAAGCACCTCTGCCGCACATAGTTTGAGTTTATTTGAGATAATCTCAAAAACTACTGAATGATTTTCATACGAATATAAACTAATAAAAAGAAAAGCTATTTAACTAGCTTTAATTTATAAACATATTACATAAATGGTCCCTTCTGAGAACTTCCGTAATATTGATCAACTAGCGACTCACCCTTGCTCCGCTTGGGTTCGTTTCTAGTTACGTTTTAAGGATTATTATAGATTTCTCAAAGATGAGATATTTACCCGCAATAAAAAGTATTCTATATGTTGACTCGAATAACCAGCTATCATCATACCAAATTTCATCAAAATCTGTCCAGTGGTTTTCTCGTGATGCGGTCCCAGACAAACACAGACAGACAGAGAGATAAAATTTTGGCCTCTGTATCGATAAAAATGATTGTTTCAGTAAGATTTTCCAAAAACCATCTAATGTACATACTCGGTTCAGTTAGAATTTTATTATATGTATAGATGCGAACGGCACCTAGAGACGTTGGTCACTAGTCCTGTAAAAAATATTGTTTAATAAAATAATTCATAATTTTATTAAAACAATAAATCAACATTTCAACGTATTCTGTATTCCATTTCATTCCAGTTAGAAACACCTCAAAACGGCGTTATATTCCGCGAGTGGATTCAAAAAGAATACCAAAGTTGGATTGAGTTGAACCGAAATGTATTTTATTATTTATTATTCACGCGATGAAAACTGGAAAGTGGGATAAACCGTCAACTCGTACGTGACTGCGCTTCTTCGCCGCATCTCATTGTGGAGGCAGCTTTATGCTTTCTTCTTATTGTGATAGCATGAGCTACGTTTCATGTTGCATAAGCCTTGCTTCCACAATCACACTTTACTTAAGCAGCGTAGGATTTTGATAAAATATATGAAACTATTAAAACTAAATTACAACTTTAATCTAATATCTTAAGGCAAGATATCAGTAACAATCTAAAAGTTCAGTTTATTTTAATATTATATGCTAATTTAAGAAACAAACTAAAGAACAACCGACAGTTAAATAAATACGCAAAATTAATTACTACTTACGTATATCAAACATATGCCTTGTACAGCCCAAGGCAAAGCAATAGATTAAAAATCTTTCTATATAATAATATTAAATTGAGAAATAATAACTTAGGAAAATATTAAGTTAGGATACCATTGTGGCGTAGTGCGACAGTTACACTTGGTCTTGGTCTTCCACGGTCGCAAGAACGAATCTCATGGGAGACAATTACTTAACTAGATTCTTTGAAAAAAAGCTAATTATATATTATATCAATAATTTTTCAATATGCACAAACGTACCTACTAAACTATTTCCTACTACTCTATATCTATCAAGAAAACTAGCGCTATTTTTAACCGATGAAAACAGATGAGGTGAAATGATTAAATATAATGTTATGAGATGAAAAGCCTCATATTTTCAAATAATCCTTTTCTAAAATATAAGACTGATGAATTTATACTCGTATGTATGCATTAATATTGGATTAAAATCGAACAAATAACACTTACATCACTTATTTCCTCATTTACGCTGTAAACAATGTTACGATAACTCAGCAACAGCTGTAATAATGTAAATTCATAATAATTATTACGCACACGCCGCACGGATAATTGAAGTGATATGCTAATTGTACGCTCTAACAATATGTAACAAACTTAATAGACGAATTAATTAGGGTATTATTATTTTATATATATTAGTATTATATGTATTAAATATAATATATAATAATATAATATATATGTATATAATAATGTAGAAATTTAGGAATAAAACCGAAATAAATTCAGTTACATGGTTTTATTAAATAACTTTTCCCGCAGCTATGTATAGTTTATTTATGTATACTTAGTAATTGTTCATGGTTCGTTTCCTTATTCAATAAACAGTGAATTTGGGGGCATTTGATATAAGAACGCATTAATTCATTTTCCTGAACTTAGAGTATTTTGTAAAATTAATAAAAGTAAGACCCATACGCAAAGTTGTAAAGCTAGCACATATCTTTTTTGGACTTTATTCTACTTCTTTTATTGATTTTACAGTAACAACTCTCTACTAATATTATAAAGAGATAAAGTTTGTGAGTTTGTGAGGTTGTAGGGGGTAATCTCTGAATCTACTGAACCGATTTAGATGAAATTTGGTAAGATAGTTTGAGATCCTGGGAAGGAGATAGGATACTTTTTATTCCGAAAATCATCCCTTAAGGAGTTGAAAATGGGGATGAAAGTTTGTATTGGAAACCAAGCTAGGGATGAACCCGAGCGAAGCGAGGGTGAGTCGCTAGTCATTTTATATAACGCTATTTATTGACATTTAATTAAACTATTTTTTTCTTTATTCCTAATGAGTTTCCCATGATGATGTTTATGGATCGCAATTTCCAATGTAGTATGTAGGTACATTCATCTCGGAATATGAAGAAGATCCTATGAGATATTTGTGTACTGCAATAAGTGAACAAAGCGTGTTATCACTAGATTTATAAAAATTAAAGTCAACCTTTTGTTTTCAATATAGTACCTACTCGTAATCTAAAAAACCTTTTAGTACTATAACTATAATATGTATTTATATTTATTTTATAGCGTGCCGTGCTATATAATATGTCAAAACATTTTAATCACTCAGCTAACCGATATAAAAATATACCTGTAGTGTTTAAAAATCATGATGGTACCATATGCTATTCACCAATAAATTACTTTTAAATTACTAGGATAAAAACCATAGAGTCGTGAAATAGTTTCCTGAATATTAGGCTATTCAATTTTTATAAAAGCTTTACAAGGCCTTTGAAGGCAACGAAGTCACTACGCCACATTACGATCTCTTAGCGACCTTCGTTGTTGTAGAGAAAATCTATGCCAACAATACTATTGTTAGGTTTTTCAATAGAAACAAAGATTTTTATAATATTGAATCAGGGCTTTCACTCACCATTTATCAAATGAAATAGGTTACCTGCAACAAAATTGAAAAACTAAATTTAGAGTAAAAGTAACTTATGTTTATTTTTTTATACTATACTAATGTTTATTTTTTTTTGATTTTGTTTAAAATAACATAGGCAAAATAAATGTACACGCTTATTAACAATTCAACTATCAAGTATATATGAATACAGACATACTCGTATGAATACGATATATAAGAATAATGGCACATAACTTTTTAATTAAACAGTTTTAATATTACAAAGGGAAAATATGTCTGTATTTTTCCGGAATTCATTTTAACGTTCCACTGCTGGGCCCTCGCCTCTTTTAATGTGAGGGAGATTCGAACATAATTATCTATTACGCTGGCCAAGTGCGTGTTAGCATACTCCACATGTCTCAAACATTCAGATTTCCTAGAGATTTTCGTTACCATAAGACAAGTGGTAAATATATTAAAAACGATAAGCACATGCGAATATCAAATAGAAATATTTAAATGTTACTGATTATCAATCAGAGATCTGATATTACAAAATAATTGCCTACACGGTAAATCGAAAATTAGCGCGCAGCCGAAATGACCTAACCGCACCGCGGAATTATGATCCTGGAAATTCGTGGACGTTTCCTATTAAAATTTCCTTATTACGAATAAATAATACCATATTTTTATACTACCTAGCTTATATATAAATAAGAGCAAACAACGATCACATGTAACAAACAAGTACAAATTACAGCCTGAAGTTCCCAGAGGTATACTTATGCGATTGGAATGATTTCCAAGAAACCGGCAATTTTGGTAAATTTGTGAGAAACACCAACCATTTTGTGAGTTCAACCTTAATGTGATTGAATGCTCTCACTTTTAGTAATGCTTCTGTATTCTTGAGTCGGCATTCTTCGTCGCTTTCTCACGATGAATGTCTCACGCTACGGAACACTTTGAAGTTATTTGCGATGCCGTAACGGACAAGATACTCGATAGCTATTCGAAAATCGGGCGATTGACAGACGCCTGTCTGATATTCTACGTATTCTTCGCAAGAAATAAAAGCGTTTGATACACCTCAACGTAGTACTATCGAGACCTTCGACCTTAAACATTTCATATATCCTATCCGTATATTTGTTATTTTATTAATAATTAATTAAAATATAAAATCTCGTTAAGCACTGACTATTAGTTAAGTTGAAGTGAACTGTAAAAAAGTAACACTACACATTTCGTGTTAAAGTTTAAATGTTAATTTGGAGTCGTTCATTGCGCGCGTAATTACAAATGTAAGTTAAATGAATTAAACGCATAATGATCTCTACTACGAGTATAAATACTGTGTAAAGAGTTCATTGACTGTACAACATCGAATGCGGGCAAGCGGACAGTTTGATGGCTTTGAATACTGTTGCACAATGTTTGCTAACAAGCTTTTAGATATAATTTACAACATGTCTGTGGCCTTTACTATATGAGCTTAGTAAGCGTTTCTAGATTATAACTAAAGTTCGTATGTTTAACCACCTTTAAATTTACAAATTTTACAAATTGTTTAACGCAATTTTAAATTTCATTACTCTACATTCTATTATAAATGTGAAAGTTTATAGGTTTGTGTACAATGTAATTCGTTTACGAAACAGCTGGACAGATTTGTATGAAATTTAATACACACAAGTAAGCTACGACCTGGAGAAACACATAGGTTACAGTTAGTAGGCGTGCATAGCGGGGATAATTCACTAGTATCTAACTAGTAAAAATATCATCCAATAGCAAATTATTCAATTCCATTTTAGTTGTTTCATGCGAATGAATGTGAAATCTATTAAAATACATGCAAAAGTACAACGACAATGCAAAATACGACACGGAATAGTTTGGTAGCGAGTTTCCATTCGGTAACTATCAGACTTGACGGATCGCTGCACAATGGTACCGACCACCATTAAAACTTTTGCTTAAATTGTCTACCATTTCCACTATTACCATCTATCTTTAATTAAGCTTCCCGTTATTTTTATACTTTTTGCAGCATCACGGGATTTAGCTTATAAATATTATGGGACATACAGGTACCAAGTCTATACGTTATCATGCATGCCTAATATAGATTCTCATTTCTCATAATATACCATCATACAACACTAAAACAAATATTCTTGTAAGAAACATATATTATAATTTTAGAATATTTGAAAACCTTAAACGTGAATTTAACTTAAATATGAAATTATTACAACCTAAATTATCATATCGCCGTAGAAATCAGAGTGTCTGTCTCTAGGATGGGGATCGCGGGTTTAAGAATTCGCCGCGTTCTTGAACACGTGTATGAAGTGTTTTTTAGTATGTTACATAGATATCAGATACAGGACAATCTAGTAGGGCTCCTTGGATTCAGCGTATTTAGTATCGTCGATCGTTTTAAATGTATTTATTATTATTTTCTTTTATTAAATTTTGGATTTGCATTTAATTGCATTTTTATCATATATATTTAGCTCAATTTTTTATTCTTAGCAGTAGAAAATAATAGTATAAAATTTTATTACATTAATGAACGAAATGTATGTATGTATATGATGTTTAAAAAGTTTTACATTAAAAGAGATAGCAATGTTTAGTCTACAATCTAATCGACATAATGGAAGCGTTTTTCTACGTACATACATAATAATATATCACAGTTTTCAACGTAGTGTTCCACAGCTAGCCACGCGTAGTCGTTACGCAGAGTAAGCCCCATTTATTCACTATTATTACGAAATATCCTAAAATTAATTCACATAACATATGTGAATTTCTTGTTATATCACAATTATATTATTCAAGTTAAGATAACTGTATAATGTTAACTTATCTTGGAACATTCGCTTGGAAATGAATATTTTTAACATTTTTAACTAAATAATTGTATGTTGCTATTAAAAAGTAATTAATATGGCTGCCGCTACTATAATTATAATTATTCATAACAGTCATTAGCTTTATTACATTGTTATGTCACTTGTAATAAGCAAATCAAATATAATTGCTATGTATAAAAAGGTATCTGTCGAACAAAGGCTAAGCTAAGTTAAGCGAAAGGAAGGACAGAAATCTTGTTACCATCGTTTCCCACGAATCATGTGATGCTTGCTTTATCTGTCTCTCTCTACGTTCATTTACTGTTTAAAAACTTGATATGGAAACATGTTTATTATTTTAAAACGAGTCCTGAGTCCTTATTTTTATTTATAAACTTACAATTAGGTCAACAAAATAATAGAATAATTTATAACTTGTACTTCTCACCAAATATATTTGTTTATGTATGTTATATAAAATGTAGTACTTAGAGTATATTTAATTATTATTATAGAAATAAATATTATGGGGGCAGGTGCATCGGTCCTACGATAGTTTAGTCAGTTTTCTTAAGGATATTTTTACAATTGGCTTAAGAATAGCCTCAATAAGATGCTTACAAAAAATAACCATTATCAGTGTTGGGAATGCGTCATAAATAGCAGGTAGACTACATCTATTCATTGCGCGACGCAATGTCTCATTTTGGAGAGTATTAGAATAACGGGAATAGAATCGGTATTTTAGCATTTTATAGATAAATGTAGATTGCAAAATTATTATTCTTGTTTTGAGCTTATATAGTTAAATGCTATTTTATTAATTAAATAAGTTGGTTTACAAAATAACTAAAACATTACTTAATAGATATTAAATATGTATCATCGTTTTACGTTACATTCTTTTAATAACGACAAATAAATGACCGACCGATACAAAGTTACAATTCATAAAATTTTCAAGAACAGTCTGCAAAGTCATTACTTGCATCGTAAAATAGAACGGATGCAATAGTTTTCAAACTGTTATTAACACAGTAATATAGGTCATACCGCGATCGGGAAACTAATCAAGCAATCTACCCAACTTCGATGAGAAATCCCCTTTTGAATTCGATTATTGTGTTTCAACTTTCGAGGACTCTATAGCAGGTAGAGGCCTTTTTACACCGAATACCTGGACAGAAACGCTTGCACGTGTTTTCAATACAATAAATCAATTCCCCTCATATAATAAATTGCCATGAATACTGTCATATTTGTACCATATTTTACTGAATGTGGATTATTGTTTCGTTTTAGAAGCGATTTAGTACAAATAATATGAATATCGCTTGCAATATATTAGCGGTACTATTAAATAATTAAAATTGGATAGAATTTTGCATATGCTTAAAAAATACACATCAGTTGCAAAGTGAGAGATTACACCAAGGACACGGTGATGTACAATTGTAACAAACAGCAAGACTGTAATACTTACAAAACACCCCACTCTGAGTCATTCTTTGTTAGGCCACTAAAACCTGTTTGTAAAAAAAGATGCGTCGGGTTGACCTGCACAGCCGTAACATCGAATCTCATCGAATGTGTGCGTGAGTATTGTAAATTGTATCTAGATGTGTGTTAAGCGAGTCATAACCTGTTCTTGGTTGAATGAAGAGTGGCAAAGGCAAGCTACTTTCTAGTGCTAGTACGTAGCACTGCCGATGCAGGGAACAGATGCATTAACTTTGTGGTGTTCTGCACGACTTTAATACGTACCCGTTACTCTAAACTACATTTTTGTATTATACTATGACGTTTGTTCTGAATTTTGTTTTTCTTAAAACCTTTTACTAAAAATAGTAGGTGCAATGACTTCAAAATCACTTAAATCTAATTGTTTTAAACTTTTTTTGATGAATATTACTCAAATGAATATTAATTATACTACCTATCTATTGCAAAAAATGCCTAATATATTTAATTTATTTTAACCATAAATATAAACTCTGTCAACTATGTAGGTCTTTTTAAGTAAAAATATAATTTAAACGAAATAGGTACTGTACATTTTATAAGCCAAATATTTCGCGGTGAACGTGAAAAACGTTCAGTCTACAAAAGCAATACTAACAAATTGCTTCTAATAGATCTAAAAGCTTGAAGCGCTCCTGGCAATACAATGGAAACAATACTAGATCCCGCCAAACTTTACGGAACTATCGATTACATTTGAATAGACCCCGATTTATCTGTAAATGTAATAGTTTATATGTACGTTGGTACTAATGGTAAAATATTTTAATTTAACAAAATAAAACTTTAATAAAATAAAGATGTTTGATATATAATATAAACAATATACATACCTACATCCATATACAAAAAAAGTTTATTTATATATTAACGAAAGATTGTCATAAAATTTCAATATGCAAAGCTTGCGGCTTTAACAGGTTAGAATTTGCCAATAGGAATATAAAGAGAATAGTTCTATTTGCTTTGTGAAACTGTGCTGTAACTATTAGAAGTAAGTAGTAGTACAAATTATTTTTGGATAAAACCTTGGTTTAACATGAATGGACCGGCTTATCCTACTACCCTCTCACAGAACATTAACATTAGCAGACCCAAATTTACCTTTTTCCACTTCCATTTCCCCCTTACACTCCATCCCCTATATCTTAGCAATACACGAGTCATGTTCATTTTGTTATATGACGACAGACGTCGGTCTTTTCACCCATTTGTGGTACATATAACAGATAACTAGAAAACATTTTTTTTTTGTCATTTCACATGTTTCTCTTTAAATATCATCGTAATATCAACAATATAATAAAAAAATCTGTATAGCTTAAATATTGGTGCTTTTTAAAAGACACATAATATGTATAATGTATATATACGTAGAGGTTCTTTGTTCTAATTTAATATTTTTTTAAAAGGAGTAAAAGCCATAGACAACAACTAAATTAATATTTCGAGTTGTATTGTAGGAATTAGGAGAGAAGCGATATATTACAATGCTATTTCCGAATTAAACATTCAATTCAAATCATAATATAGAATTCATTTAGGTTCTCATTGAAACTGACTCGTTAATTGAATTTTGAACTTGAATATACATGAACATTTAAAATCCACAAAAATTAATTAATTCCGAGCGCTTGCGGTTTAAGTAGCAATCGATACAGAAATGGTGCGTCCACGGTTTATTACCCACTCGTCACTAATGATGTGGTAATTCATTTCTTTCAATTTCCCTTTTGAAATATTTTCTAAACTCATGGTGTATAGGAAAAAATATTAGTACTACACTTTTTAATGCCAATTATGTTTAAGAGTGTATTTATATACGTACAAACTTTTAATATGATTTTAGTAATATTACACGTATCGTTTTACATAAGACAAGCAGAATACATCTATGAGAAACGATGTTATAGACACTATCAATTTAAAATTATATTTTAATACTGTATATACATTATATCTATACAAAAAAATAAAAGTGTGTCTGTTTGTAACAATGATGTTATACAGGACTAGATAAGCATTGTACGGCGTCGATGCGCGACTAGGTTGAATATGTCCACAGGCATATTAGATCTCAGTTGTCAGTCTGATGTCCAAAGAGCGATTGCTTGGCGATAAAAAAAATCAAAATAGTGAAATGTGTGGTTAAAGTGAGCCAATCACGGTCTGAAAAGATTAATAAAGCTAGTGGTGTTACTTTTCACAAGTAAGTTTGTTCAATTTTCTTCAGATTATCCATAAAAACATTATAAAACGATATAAATTTATCAAACATTGTTTGTGCCATCAATGTTACCAGTAAATACGATTTTGAATTTCCCATATTGTTGGGAGCTTAGTGAATGACGTATGTAACATACATACAGTGTAAGTTTAAATTTATTATTAAAGTCTGTTTTGTTAAACACACTGTAGTATAATACTCACTCACTGAACGAAAAAATAAAACATTCACATTTACTTTACCTTAATATAACATATTTTCTTTTTAAACACCTAAACCACCTAACGAGTAAATTATATTTTATTTATATTTAAATGTAAAATGATTGCTATCGCTTATGATATGTGTGCAATAGTGTTATGCTGTACGAAGAAAAAATCTGTTAATTTTAATTGAAGAACATAAATTACCAATCGATCATTTAATAAAATTGTTAAATTAGGTACAATCAAATAAACTTGTATTTGATTGTAATTTAACAGTTTAAAGTTTTAAATGAATTATTAAAGTACATTTACGAGGATTAGACGGAATGGTGCAGTTTTAAACAGAGTTAGGTATGTATCTCTTAATTTGTTTTCCAGGATACCTAAAGATCGTAAGCGTATGGAAGAGTGGACAAAAATTATAAGACTTTTGCGTAAAGAAACCGACTGGTTACCATCTTCAGCAACTGTCATATGCTCGAAGCATGTTTACTTTAATGAAAAAACAAGAGAGTAAAAGGCAACTTTACAACAAACTCATGTTACACAGTGGTGTTTAATTTTTTTTTAAATTATATTTGTATAAATGATTGTCATTAAACAACCATAGTTATTACTTATTTCACCTTGATTTTACAGTTTTGAAATACATATAATAGACATTTACGCTTTTTTTTCATCCTAATCTTCCTAGTCCTTACCAATTTTTCTAAGTCTTTAATCTTTTGAAAGATCCATCGAACAATATTTTATAGTAATTAATACAAACATGGGCAGTAAGAAAAAAAAATCAAACCTTCACTCATTCTGGGGAAATTATGTTGATCAATGTTAACACCTGACCATTTTGTCGATGACAATGTCTTTTCTCTTTCCAACGTAATTAGTTTGGCGGTAGAAAAAATGAGACAAACATAAATTATTTGGACGTATTGACATATTTATGTATCACTTTCAAAGCTACGTCTTTAAACTTGTAAGTGGTTACGTTTTTTTGCAATGTTTTTATTGGACGATGCTCCTCTAGTCTTTTATACCTCATTGGTTTGTAATGTCAAAATAACAGCTTTTTATTAAATGTATATGAAGGTAAAATAGTTTTTACTAAATATATATGATACTTATAAAAAAAACTGTCTGTTTGTTACGGCTAATCTCCGAAATGGATCAACCGTTATTATCGGGACTTTCACTGGCCAATAGTTGATGTTATATGGAGTAACTTAAGCTATTCTTATTTTAGAAAAAGCATTTGGGTTCCGCGCAAAGAAATTAAAACGTACCTTCTACCTAGGGGAAAACACGAGCGAGGCGAGGGATAAAATTAAAAGGAAAACGTTCCAATAATACAAGTATTGTGAAACATGAAATTGTAAACGAAATCCCCGTACCTAGGGACGCACCCGAGCGAAACCAGGAGAAAGTCGCTAGTTAAACATATAACCTAATATTTGAATAACACCTATTAGTATAGTAGTATGGGTAATAGCCTGTAAGCTTGGGAAGTTTGAATATTATATAAATGTTAAGAGACAATAACAGTAATTTGTATTCCGACCATTGCATTTAGATAATTCTTCCCCCACAGTTATAATAATTATGAACATAAATCAAGCGACACAATACTCTATAGCAGGGCTGTTGTGAATTCGTGTTTAGCTCACAGGCGATATCCAACAATTGAGTTAATTAAATAATCCATTTAACTATAGTATAATACAGTTTATGTATAAATACATATTTAATCATAATATTATCTGTATTAATTTCATATGTATTTGGAAATAAAAATTATAGATTGCCATTTACCTAATAAAATTGTAAGCGATAAAATCGAATAAAGAATTCCGTCATACATTGAATATTTTTTAGTCATATTAAAACGATATTTTCAATTTAAAAGTTCAAACTGCTGGAGGAATGTCAATAAAAACCTTTGTTTTAATATCAATGGTTCGAGAATATTAAAATAAATAATTTGAGTTACACGTTCTGTGTATTTCTATACATAACATTATATAAAATGTTAGATGACACCACAGATCATATAATACTATACTAGATGATACCATATTATGTAGATACTAGCGACTCACCCTCGCTTCGCTCGGGTTCGTCTCTAGGTACGTTTTACTGCTAAACCGAGCTGAACGTTGATAAGTCAATCAGTGACTCGCGAGTAGTGAATAAAAATAGTAATTGCGAATGTACCTTAGGTGATAGACAAATAATATTGCGAACTTGCCTGTATAACTTTTTAAGACCTACAATTTTCTAGTACATTGTTTTGATGTACCTCTTAAGGTTCAGCCAGCGTTAGCCATATAAATTTCTAAGGACGACTCGATAGAACCAGTCATTGCGTTTTCTCGCGGGAACGAAAAATGTATCTGTAGTAAAAGTTATCCCAAATTTTGAACCGAGTGATAAGCTATCATTATACAAAATTTAGTTAAATTCGGTTCAGTACTTTTTGCGTGAAACGCGCACATCGATTTGACTAAGTCAGCTTTATTATAGGTATAGATAAGAATAGGTATTGCGAGTGTACCTTAAGAGATAGACATATATTGTTGCAGATTTTTCTGTTGACCTATTCAAGACCTACAATTTTTTAGTACATTGTTTCGATGTATGTCTTAAGGTTTAGCCAGCGGAAGGTTTATAAGGAGGACTCGATAAAACCAATTATTGCGATCTCCCGTGGGAAAGAAAGATTTTTCTGAAATAAAAAGTATCCTAAATGTTGACCCGGATAATAAGTTATCACTTCACCAAATTTCGTTGTAATCGGTTCATTACTTTTGGCGTTAAACGCGCACACACAAACAGACATACAGACAAACAGACAAACAGACAAACAGACAAACAGACAAAAATTTTAATAACTATTGTTTTGGGGTCTATATTGTATACATAATACGTTACATTCATTGTTTTTAAAAAATATTTAATGTACAGATTTCGCTAAGTTACTGCTTTATTATAGTATAGATAACGTATAACAAAACAGTAATATTATTTAATAAAAATAGTTATAGCGAGTGTACTTTAGGAGATAAACATATATTGTTGAAAACTTTTCTGTAGAACTTTTTAAGACCTACAATTTTCTAGTACATTGTTTTGATGTACCTCTTAAGGTTCAGCCAGCGTTAGCCATATAAATTTCTAAGGACGACTCGATAGAACCAGTCATTGCGTTTTCTCGCGGGAACGAAAAATGTATCTGTAGTAAAAGTTATCCCAAATTTTGAACCGAGTGATAAGCTATCATTATACAAAATTTAGTTAAATTCGGTTCAGTACTTTTTGCGTGAAACGCGCACATCGATTTGACTAAGTCAGCTTTATTATAGGTATAGATAAGAATAGGTATTGCGAGTGTACCTTAAGAGATAGACATATATTGTTGCAGATTTTTCTGTTGACCTATTCAAGACCTACAATTTTTTAGTACATTGTTTCGATGTATGTCTTAAGGTTTAGCCAGCGGAAGGTTTATAAGGAGGACTCGATAAAACCAATTATTGCGATCTCCCGTGGGAAAGAAAGATTTTTCTGAAATAAAAAGTATCCTAAATGTTGACCCGGATAATAAGTTATCACTTCACCAAATTTCGTTGTAATCGGTTCATTACTTTTGGCGTTAAACGCGCACACACAAACAGACATACAGACAAACAGACAAACAGACAAACAGACAAACAGACAAAAATTTTAATAACTATTGTTTTGGGGTCTATATTGTATACATAATACGTTACATTCATTGTTTTTAAAAAATATTTAATGTACAGATTTCGCTAAGTTACTGCTTTATTATAGTAGAGATAACGTATAACAAAACAGTAATATTATTTAATAAAAATAGTTATAGCGAGTGTACTTTAGGAGATAAACATATATTGTTGAAAACTTTTCTGTAGAACTTTTTAAGACCTACAATTTTCTAGTACATTGTTTTGATGTACCTCTTAAGGTTCAGCCAGCGTTAGCCATATAAATTTCTAAGGACGACTCGATAGAACCAGTCATTGCGTTTTCTCGCGGGAACGAAAAATGTATCTGTAGTAAAAGTTATCCCAAATTTTGAACCGAGTGATAAGCTATCATTATACAAAATTTAGTTAAATTCGGTTCAGTACTTTTTGCGTGAAACGCGCACATCGATTTGACTAAGTCAGCTTTATTATAGGTATAGATAAGAATAGGTATTGCGAGTGTACCTTAAGAGATAGACATATATTGTTGCAGATTTTTCTGTTGACCTATTCAAGACCTACAATTTTTTAGTACATTGTTTCGATGTATGTCTTAAGGTTTAGCCAGCGGAAGGTTTATAAGGAGGACTCGATAAAACCAATTATTGCGATCTCCCGTGGGAAAGAAAGATTTTTCTGAAATAAAAAGTATCCTAAATGTTGACCCGGATAATAAGTTATCACTTCACCAAATTTCGTTGTAATCGGTTCATTACTTTTGGCGTTAAACGCGCACACACAAACAGACATACAGACAAACAGACAAACAGACAAACAGACAAACAGACAAAAATTTTAATAACTATTGTTTTGGGGTCTATATTGTATACATAATACGTTACATTCATTGTTTTTAAAAAATATTTAATGTACAGATTTCGCTAAGTTACTGCTTTATTATAGTATAGATAACGTATAACAAAACAGTAATATTATTTAATAAAAATAGTTATAGCGAGTGTACTTTAGGAGATAAACATATATTGTTGAAAACTTTTCTGTAGAACTTTTTAAGACCTACAATTTTCTAGTACATTGTTTTGATGTACCTCTTAAGGTTCAGCCAGCGTTAGCCATATAAATTTCTAAGGACGACTCGATAGAACCAGTCATTGCGTTTTCTCGCGGGAACGAAAAATGTATCTGTAGTAAAAGTTATCCCAAATTTTGAACCGAGTGATAAGCTATCATTATACAAAATTTAGTTAAATTCGGTTCAGTACTTTTTGCGTGAAACGCGCACATCGATTTGACTAAGTCAGCTTTATTATAGGTATAGATAAGAATAGGTATTGCGAGTGTACCTTAAGAGATAGACATATACTGTTGCAGATTTTTCTGTTGACCTATTCAAGACCTACAATTTTTTAGTACATTGTTTCGATGTATGTCTTAAGGTTTAGCCAGCGGAAGGTTTATAAGGAGGACTCGATAAAACCAATTATTGCGATCTCCCGTGGGAAAGAAAGATTTTTCTGAAATAAAAAGTATCCTAAATGTTGACCCGGATAATAAGTTATCACTTCACCAAATTTCGTTGTAATCGGTTCATTACTTTTGGCGTTAAACGCGCACACACAAACAGACATACAGACAAACAGACAAACAGACAAACAGACAAACAGACAAAAATTTTAATAACTATTGTTTTGGGGTCTATATTGTATACATAATACGTTACATTCATTGTTTTTAAAAAATATTTAATGTACAGATTTCGCTAAGTTACTGCTTTATTATAGTATAGATAACGTATAACAAAACAGTAATATTATTTAATAAAAATAGTTATAGCGAGTGTACTTTAGGAGATAAACATATATTGTTGAAAACTTTTCTGTAGAACTTTTTAAGACCTACAATTTTCTAGTACATTGTTTTGATGTACCTCTTAAGGTTCAGCCAGCGTTAGCCATATAAATTTCTAAGGACGACTCGATAGAACCAGTCATTGCGTTTTCTCGCGGGAACGAAAAATGTATCTGTAGTAAAAGTTATCCCAAATTTTGAACCGAGTGATAAGCTATCATTATACAAAATTTAGTTAAATTCGGTTCAGTACTTTTTGCGTGAAACGCGCACATCGATTTGACTAAGTCAGCTTTATTATAGGTATAGATAAGAATAGGTATTGCGAGTGTACCTTAAGAGATAGACATATATTGTTGCAGATTTTTCTGTTGACCTATTCAAGACCTACAATTTTTTAGTACATTGTTTCGATGTATGTCTTAAGGTTTAGCCAGCGGAAGGTTTATAAGGAGGACTCGATAAAACCAATTATTGCGATCTCCCGTGGGAAAGAAAGATTTTTCTGAAATAAAAAGTATCCTAAATGTTGACCCGGATAATAAGTTATCACTTCACCAAATTTCGTTGTAATCGGTTCATTACTTTTGGCGTTAAACGCGCACACACAAACAGACATACAGACAAACAGACAAACAGACAAACAGACAAACAGACAAACAGACAAAAATTTTAATAACTATTGTTTTGGGGTCTATATTGTATACATAATACGTTACATTCATTGTTTTTAAAAAATATTTAATGTACAGATTTCGCTAAGTTACTGCTTTATTATAGTATAGATAACGTATAACAAAACAGTAATATTATTTAATAAAAATAGTTATAGCGAGTGTACTTTAGGAGATAAACATATATTGTTGAAAACTTTTCTGTAGAACTTTTTAAGACCTACAATTTTCTAGTACATTGTTTTGATGTACCTCTTAAGGTTCAGCCAGCGTTAGCCATATAAATTTCTAAGGACGACTCGATAGAACCAGTCATTGCGTTTTCTCGCGGGAACGAAAAATGTATCTGTAGTAAAAGTTATCCCAAATTTTGAACCGAGTGATAAGCTATCATTATACAAAATTTAGTTAAATTCGGTTCAGTACTTTTTGCGTGAAACGCGCACATCGATTTGACTAAGTCAGCTTTATTATAGGTATAGATAAGAATAGGTATTGCGAGTGTACCTTAAGAGATAGACATATATTGTTGCAGATTTTTCTGTTGACCTATTCAAGACCTACAATTTTTTAGTACATTGTTTCGATGTATGTCTTAAGGTTTAGCCAGCGGAAGGTTTATAAGGAGGACTCGATAAAACCAATTATTGCGATCTCCCGTGGGAAAGAAAGATTTTTCTGAAATAAAAAGTATCCTAAATGTTGACCCGGATAATAAGTTATCACTTCACCAAATTTCGTTGTAATCGGTTCATTACTTTTGGCGTTAAACGCGCACACACAAACAGACATACAGACAAACAGACAAACAGACAAACAGACAAACAGACAAAAATTTTAATAACTATTGTTTTGGGGTCTATATTGTATACATAATACGTTACATTCATTGTTTTTAAAAAATATTTAATGTACAGATTTCGCTAAGTTACTGCTTTATTATAGTATAGATAACGTATAACAAAACAGTAATATTATTTAATAAAAATAGTTATAGCGAGTGTACTTTAGGAGATAAACATATATTGTTGAAAACTTTTCTGTAGAACTTTTTAAGACCTACAATTTTCTAGTACATTGTTTTGATGTACCTCTTAAGGTTCAGCCAGCGTTAGCCATATAAATTTCTAAGGACGACTCGATAGAACCAGTCATTGCGTTTTCTCGCGGGAACGAAAAATGTATCTGTAGTAAAAGTTATCCCAAATTTTGAACCGAGTGATAAGCTATCATTATACAAAATTTAGTTAAATTCGGTTCAGTACTTTTTGCGTGAAACGCGCACATCGATTTGACTAAGTCAGCTTTATTATAGGTATAGATAAGAATAGGTATTGCGAGTGTACCTTAAGAGATAGACATATACTGTTGCAAATTTTTCTGTTGACCTATTCAAGACCTACAATTTTTTAGTACATTGTTTCGATGTATGTCTTAAGGTTTAGCCAGCGGAAGGTTTATAAGGAGGACTCGATAAAACCAATTATTGCGATCTCCCGTGGGAAAGAAAGATTTTTCTGAAATAAAAAGTATCCTAAATGTTGACCCGGATAATAAGTTATCACTTCACCAAATTTCGTTGTAATCGGTTCATTACTTTTGGCGTTAAACGCGCACACACAAACAGACATACAGACAAACAGACAAACAGACAAACAGACAAACAGACAAAAATTTTAATAACTATTGTTTTGGGGTCTATATTGTATACATAATACGTTACATTCATTGTTTTTAAAAAATATTTAATGTACAGATTTCGCTAAGTTACTGCTTTATTATAGTATAGATTAATTGTTATATTTTCATATTATACTTATACAAATATTTTCTTATAATAAGCTGCTAACCATGCAAGCAGGCTAGTTAACAGTGTTTCTAAGTGTTCTTCTTCAGAGTGCAGGTATAGCGTAGTGAATGTTGAAGCATTTTGTACAATAACTTTAAACTAAAAGCCGCATCTGAGGGGCAAATCCCATTATTACCGACCATCGCATCCAGACAAACAATCATGTCAATGCGCTTTGTTATCGTACTCTCTAACCAAACCATTGGGGTTCAGTTTCGAATATTCTCGTGGAATTTATTGTTGAAGTGATTTAGTACGCTCAATATGAGGAAACTGGAGAGATAGTGTCAGAGGCACTATAACTTTATTACAACAGAATGTTAACTTGTTAATTAAATGTTTGTTAGAATAATTCTATCTATTCTAACAAAAATCTCTGTTTTTGCCATACCGTACCTAAAAAATACAGATTCGATACCCAAAGGTCAAAACAAGAAATGTTTGTACAAGGTTTTTGTGCTCTAATTTTAGACTTCAACTATCTCTAACACACACTAACAAAGGTCAATGAAAACAATGATAAGAGAAGATATAAATTAATGTTACTTCTCCTTGACTTCCTGATTCATTTTGATTTAAAGCCCTAAAGATACTGCGTTCATCCACTGTAAGTAATCCGTCATGATCCACAATAGTTATCCGTTAGCTAAAATTATTGCTATGTCTCCTAATTTCAAGATTAATACTGACTGGCATGTCTGCGGTTCTGAACCTACACGTGTATATTTCTATTTAATCTTCAGACACTAATTATGGCCTCTACTCACAAAGATTAACTAAAATCCACTCACCGAATGAAATTAAACGAAATTATTCAAAATTTAATTCAAAAATAGCTATTAAGATTCTTTTAGTCGTTTCTAAATAATACTTGTATTTTAAAACCTTTGACTTATTCTATAGTTAAGACACATAAGTTGTGTTTTTCCTGTCAACCATAACGAAAAGGAAAATAATGATTCCAAGGCAAATGCACTACTATTAAGTAAAGCGACAGTTATAAGAAAAATAAACTAAGATACTGTTTGTAAAAAACTCATACAAAGTGAACTGATTTCTTGTTCTATTTAAGCCGCGTGTCGAGTCGATACAGAGTAATCTCCTTTGAACTCGTGTATGTATGAAGCACGAACGTCTACCGTTTACGATTTATTTGCAACGACTCAATAGCGATGCTTTGTACACAAATATGTCTATACTAGAGCTTACTCTCGATTGAATGTTGTATTACATTACATAAGTAACTTAGTTCTTCTTTTAATTTTAAATATTCTTATTATTAAATACTTTTTAAATTGTAGATATTTAATAAGAAGTTAAAAATTTCGTAATGAAAATTATTCTTTCTTATTCTATTATAACGTAATTTACGAAAACTTTATATAAATATAATCATATTCTTGTTTAAAGGATGCCATGAATACATAAGTTCGAAACCAAGTCGCAGCCTTGTTTCATTATAACACGCATAAACATACACTTTACTATGTAAAGTAAACCTTGAACAGGTGTATATCTGATATAAAGACAATAATTGTAATAGCTATTTCTTATATTAGCTACTAATAGTCTCTTATATATGTCTACACATTCGTTGATTAGAATTGCAAGTGCAAAAACGAAATATGCATTTCATAATAGGTACAAATTGCACGCGTCAAAATGTAATCGGTACGAGGTGGAGCGCATATGGCCGTATTGGGCTTCGACATATAGTATTATGAGCTTTATGGTGGTTAACTATAAGTAACAAAGTACTTTGAATACAAACTTAAATGCAAAGTGCGCGCTCGGATAGTCACAACGAGGTCACAAATCTAAATATCAAGCAGCCGGATTCTTTCTAGCAGGTATAGCTCTGAATGTTGTCAACTAAAGAAAAATTGCACAAAGATACAAAAGAGTCGTTCCTTTTTCACATTATTTTTTATGTCGCTCTGCAAATTTTGAAATTATGCAATAGTTATACGTTGCAATATAAAATTGTAAAAATTAGAATAATCATACCTACAAAATATAGCGATCACACTGCATTAAATACCTATTTTTGGCACACTTGTTTTTAAATGTGCTATTTTAGAAGATATAATAGACAAAATCAAACACTTAAGTTTTCTGTATCTTTTGGTATAATTTAATGAAAACTCAAGTCATTCAAACTATAAAAGATAGCTAAGATCCGTTTGAATAAATTGAGTACATCCAAAAAGCTTGAGCTCCTTATTTTATGTCCTTCTATACAAAACAGGGGTCATGTATAGTGGTTGTGAACGACATACATATGTAAATCAAAACCCACACTATTTTCAAATACGTACTGCAGCAAATCACTAATTACCATACGATTGACCTATCGAGAGGCTGTAAAATTTGCTAGATTTTTATATTACTCCATGCAATGACCTAATCAACGATTTCAAATAATAAGCTTTATTATAAAACTAGCGACTCACCCTCGCTTCGCTCGGGTTCGTCCCTACGTTGATTCCCCATACATTTCATCCCTATTTTCACCCACTTAGGGGATGATTTCCGGGTTAAAAAGTATCCTATAGCCTTCCCAGGGTTTCAAATTATCTTCTTACCAAATTTCATCTAAATTGGTCCGGTAGATCCAGAGACTACCCCTTACAACCTCACAAACTCAGCCTCAAGCCTTATTAAAACCTACAATTCTTTATCACATTGCTTTGATGTATCTCTTAGCCAGCGTTAGACATGTAAATTTCTAAGAACGACTCGATAGAACCAGTTATTGTGTTTTCCCGTGGGAATTAAAGACTTTCCTGTAGTAAAAGGTATCCTAAATGTTGACCCGAGTAATAAATTATTACTACACAAAATTTAGTTAAAATCGATGTAGTACTTTTTGCGTGATAGCGCACATCGATGTCGCTAAGTTACTGTTTTATTATATGTATTAGATGTTCTATATCTATAACAATCTTTCGAACTTTTAGTTCAAAAATGTGTTTATAATATCATACAATTAGGTAGGTATATTATATGCATATTGTAAATAATAATAATTAAAGATAAAGTTATTATAATTAATTTAACCAATACCTACTAAATAAAAAGAAAATAATTTTTTTTTAAGATAATAAATTAACACAAGTAATTTATTATTTTAAGATACTAAATATAGTAATTCTCACCACAGACTATTACAATGTTTTTTATACTAATGGATTTATCAATTTTATTAATAGCACGAAAACGAAGGGACATTACTTTGTGTTTATTTCGTAATATTCTCTTAATGTCCCACTTTAAAGTGCACATTAGTAATCCGGTCGAAATCCATTTCGAGTTCGTAAGGTTTTGTTAAAGAACCTACTTAGATAACAAACGAAAGTGTTAAAGGTAATTGTGTAAGAAGTATTTGTTGACTGAATAATACCAAAACTATTGTGTATTACACAACACACATGTACTATTCACTCGTCAGAAGTTATGCAATGGATATATTGTTTTGTTCGTTGTACGGTTACAATACTTTTAAAATGCGATGTAGAACCATTTTTAATTATTATCTTACTAATAAATGTCTGCCTCAGAATAGAAAGGCTAATAGCTAAAACGTGAATAACGGTTAATCTGCAGTTAGCAACAATGTCATAACAATGTAATTTTACAGTTAATTGTTATATAGAATTGTAAAATGATTGTCATCTGTTGTAAAAAATTTTTTTCAAATCTTTATTATAAAATAAGCTTTATTATATAAAAGTTTTTTTTTTTAATAATTTAAACACGCTTTTACAAATGTACTAAAAAATATATGTGTTAAAAAATTAAATTCTTACTTATAAGCCTTACAACTAACCTATAATACGTATAATGAAAGTTTAAAGACAAACTATCCCTTTTGTTTTCATGTAATGTCCATATTGCATGTTCAGGACAACGACACGGAGACATTTTTACAAGCGACGCAATAAACATTTTCTTGGCGTGTCTCACACTATTATCACAAGGAATATTTAATAAGAAATGCTCACTTAAATATAATGTTTCGAAGCGCAAAAGGCATTAAGCTAGGTTTACACTTCAGCACTTTGTCCTGATGCCCCTTGTGAATTATTAGTTAAGTATTTTATTTTCAGTGTAACTGAATGAATAAAGATAGAAAACACTTTCTATATAAATATTTGATAAAATCATTCAACTTTAAGTTCACTTTTGATAGATATAGTAAAATCAACGAGCAGTCGGCTTTCTTACAATACTTTTACATGAACAAGTTTATCACGTTTCTATGTATACGATGTGTCAATACAAATTAATCATTTTATGCAAATAATTATTAAATTGTATAAATTCTAGAACTTAAGGAATAAAAATATATAGTTTAAAAGAAATAATAGTTATGGTAAGAGACTGGACTCATAGTAGTTGATCACACAATTGTAGAGTTGACACTAAAAGTAAAATTAATCAAGACTGTACTTACGTCTGGCGGAAGTAGTCATTTTTAATTTCTACAAAATAGGATTTACTGTTAACTTCAATCGTGGTAACTTTGGCCCGGTCAGGAAAGATTTTGTAAATTTTTTTTCTTGCAGACAACTCTCCAAGTGAGATAATACGTATGGGATTAAACCATAACGTTTTGAATTTTCAACCGATTCGATTGTAATTAAATACAGTAAAGAAAAATTTTGCGAATTTCGGCTGGACTAAAGTTTTGCGGGGGTAACTTTCTACCACCTATGTCTGGTCCTGGATTACATTACGTATTTTTTAATTTCACGATTATGGGTAACTTTAACCTCCTAATTCAGAGCTTTGAAGAAGTGAACTTACGCCTTAGATAATAAAAATATAAGTAAAAGGTTAGGGTTGTCTTAAAAAAACTTGCATAGTGTGTCTTTTTATTGATCCTTTTAGAACAATATTTTTTATATTTAACAATTAAAATTATGCTTAGATCTGCCTGAATCTAAAATAAGAAATACTCTTTCTAAATGAAACGAGATCAAATACGTAAACTAACAGAAAAAAAATAATAAAAAAAAATCAATTGTAAAAAATGAAGAAGTAAGTGTTAATCTCCCCACTCCATATATAGAAAGTCATCACGTATTTTGTAGTATCCGCTTTTTAGAACTATTTGCTTATGATCTAAATACTTCACAATATCTTTAGCGTTAAAATTCACGAAATCAGATTTAGATGACCATTTTCACCCAACAGAAACTTTTTGCATAACGGAAATCTTCAATCCTTGAAGTTTTTTATCTTATTCTTAGAGATCGTTTACAAAGATAGCTAAATAATATATTTTTTTTAAATTTGAAATACATTATCTATGTGCTGTAGCACTAAATTAATTAAAATTGGTAGTGTGTACGTGTGGGCCAATGTTATACGGAAGAACAAAGTTACCCAGATTGACTGTAATTTGTAAAAATTAGTATAAACTGTCAATTAACGTAATGATTATTCATTTGAGGCTCTTAAAGGGAGAATATCGGAAGTACTTATATTCTAATACAAGCTATTAGGCCAAGCATTCCGAAGTAGTTTTAAAGAGTCGCTGCTTGTGCCGTGGACAGTCAGACAATAGTCGTAAATTGGATTGTCAGTGCCCCGAGGATCAGTGCAGTTGTACCTAATTGGCTTCGAATTACGCGTCTGGCGCCATCTTGTTCTATCCCACCACGATACGAGAAATGGGCGGACTTATTATATTGTAAAATTACACTTACTATTCTATATTCTATAAAATATAAAATTGACAATTTTAATGATTTAAGAGTATTATGTGGTTAAAATATGATAGTATAAGCAATTAAGCAATTTTACTACGATGACTTTAACACTTTAGTGAAATTCTTGTTTAATATTAATAACAATATAAGTACTCTTTATTTCTCCCTTAGAAAATTATAAAACTTGATTCGTTAGCAAAGATCGGAAATTGGTATATTATTTTACCGTAAACTAAATTAAGCAATTATCATTAAATTAATTAACAAAAACACATTCAATATGTTCACTACAGATACAAGTTAAGTTTCTGATATAGAAGATTTTCTGGTGGCTTTGGCGCTAGTGCCGGCCATTAGGATGTTGGCAGAGAGCCAACAGCGAGGTGCGAGTATATTTGTACGTTTAACATTCAAGGAAGTGTGGAGTCTTGGAATAGAAGCACATGGAATGACGATCTCGATAAATAAACTAGGGATTTGCGCTCCAAAAAGACGAAATCAAATTTAATGGGCTATTTCGGAGATAAAATAAATTTGTACGCACGTTAACAAAATAACAAGTTGCCTAGTTAAGGAAAGTATTATTACCACATCCGGTTTGTATAATGAGAACTTGGTAAAAGTTTTGTTACCTAATTTGCTTGTATTCTTCCGTTTCTTATAGGTGATAAATAATTATTTACTATATTTTTACTGGCAATAACATGTGAAACTAAAATTATTTTATATTTCCGCATTTTAAAGTATCGCGTAAACTTCACAAACATCTACTTAATTTTAAAATATGCAATCCAAATTTCGCAAAACAACGTTATTGACCGACAGAGCGCTTCTAGGTTGTAAATGTTTACTGCGCTGGTTAGCGTTTCTTGCGACACCTTATAGACTTTATTATATGTATGGAGCTCACGTATTGTTTGTAATATTTCAAAATCCACGGTATGATGTCAAATAATAACCATATTATCACTATTACAAATGCGTATCTAATTAACGTATGCGATAAGATGGTGCAGTTGTTTGTTCATAATGAAGTTTATAATTAACGCCTTAATTAGTTACTATAGTTACGATATACGCTTTTATAGAAATATTTTCATTATAATCTGTTTGTTTATCTCATTTTAATTTTAATATACACAATAAGCGAAAAATACTAAATTCCTTTAATGAATTTTGACTTAACCTTGTTACGGAATATATAATATATACATATGTATGTATATTTCTCGTTTTTATTAATATCATCCTTGAAGTAAGCATTTGTAATATGAAACTAGCACAATAGGATAAACAGAAATAACAACGTCGACAATATTATTTTATAAAAATGTAGAGTTAACATGAATTTTTGGGACAACAAACGCAACACTTTTGAAAAATAAACTTTTTAACTGATGTATGTTACGTGAATCCAAAATCACAACTGAGCTCTACAGTTTTAGCGGCCTCGTGTAAAAGGATTATTTTATTATGACATTTTAACCAAGAAAAAAGTGTAAGAAAAGTCTATCAAATTATTTCTATATTATTATACCTACTATTATAACTAACTATTGATTTTTATGCGTTTACTTTTTTTTGATGGACACATTCTTGAAGAGTACGCACTATGCGTTTGCCATATATTCACATGTTCATGCGATATCTGTGTCACAAGACCGACCTACACGGACATCATCAATTGTGGGACATGGAAGAAGCACAGTGTTTTCTAGCTAAACAATCAAATTCTATATATTTTTAGGTAGCCATTCTCTACTATACATGAAATAAGAAAGTTTACGTTAAATAAGAAGAATTATTATAACCTAACATTACCTATTATATAAAAAGGTAAAATTGTTTTCGAAGAAAAATAAATATTAGTTTTTCTAAACTACGAAACCAATTTTAAACATTATTACATTAATACTTTATAATAGTATCGCTGAGAGGGGTAGACTATTTCTAAGTTAGACTATGTCTTATGCATGTACCACGCAGTTAAATTCAAATAACATAACCGTAAACATTCTCAGCCAAAAGTTTCAAGTATATTTGTAGTAAAATATTTAAGAGATGAGCCTTTAACTTTGTAAAATAAAGTTCGTTCGAAGCCTGACATATGTTAAAGTAAGTCGAGGAAAAAGGTCGCGCTACTTTCCACGTCTACTCGAGGCTCAATAAAGCTGAGAGTAAAAACTTGCACAAGCGTCATGTCGCACGTTCACACGCACTTATTTAGATCAATATATTAAAACTTTTCATCTTAAACCGTGCTTAATTTAAAAATTGATTAAGTTTACTTTTGTGCTATATGATAAATATATATAAATGTGAAAGTTTCTGAGTATGTATGGATGTTTGTTACTCTTTCACGCCAGAACGACTGGACGGATCTGGATTAATTTTTTTCCAGATATAGATTATATTCTGGAATAACACATAGGCTACTTTTTATCCCGTTCCCGAGGAATAGATTTGACTTTGTTTTCTAGTTGTTTGTTTGTTGTCTAGTTAGTTTGAAATAAATTAATTATAATTAGTGTATTATGTTATTTATTATTTTTTAAATAATAATAATAATAATAATTTGCCTTTGCATTTTATATATTTTCTGATATGCTATAATTGTGATTATAGCATATCAGAAAATATATAATATCGATCAAAAATACCTGATAAAACCCTTATGCACTTTGCGTTATAAACAGCCGCTTTCCACCATGTGGTCTGAAACCAGTTCCGACCACAACCGTTCACTTTATTATCACCGCACTAAACTTGTTTCATTATGTACATTATATTTATATAATTTATTAGTTATATTAGCTTTTTATCAGTAAAGATTATCCTGAAATGTTTCCGTCGAACGACTTTTTAAAACTTTCACTATAAGCAAACTTATTTATATATGTACCTAAATATTTAATTTAAAATGTAAGTGGGTCTTAAAGTCACTTTTTGACGTAGTTTATAGGTACTTTGGTTAATATATTTTTTTTTATTTTAAGAAGTCATGTACGAATATGGGTTTTATTAATTTATAATTAATAATTATATTACTCTATTTGCATACAAAAGTAGAGCACACAATAATATTATGCATAAAATACTAATGTTTATCATTACATAATGAATACGACTTGCATTTTAAAATGTAGTTAGATGATTTCCAAAGAAGTATATGGCAGATGACCTTGTTTTGTAAATATATTGAACAATAATACATGGCAAGGCCGACTTTATTAATGGTACGTAGGACCGTCAGCCGTAACAATTAATAATAATAAATAATATAAGAACATAAAAATTAATTGACTGTTAGAAGAAATACAACTTTTACCGCTTACTCTAAAAAAAATAAAAAATCAATCACATCATTTAGGTTAAGAGTATTTAATAATTATTAGATGTTTTGAATCTATTTAGTTATATTTTATTTTAGTCTTTGTGGCAACTCAAAGGGATTACAGGGAATAGTCGTTTGCATACATTTCACAAATTACGTCGGACACATTTTGAATGGAAAAGTATTTGGCAGCTTTCATACCCAAGGTCGGTGCGGATTTTGCTCCCGTTTTCACCGTGACTTTCTGTTTGCTACTTGAATTCATAATGTGACCAAGTTCGTTAGTATAAACATTTTGTTTCCGAATATAATATCCCGCAATGTAATGACTTATGCATAATTTATGTTATAATATTACAAAATTATATTTTGTGAAGTATTTTTGCACCTATAAAGTTTTAAAAACAAATTTACATATTTAAAAGCAAAAGATTTCAACGAGCTATTCCAGATAATGCATAAGTTCAGATTAGATGCTATTGATATTAAGCGTTTATGCTACATAAAAATATATTGTAAGTAGCATGTACTGATGCTTTTGATGCACTTCCTTTTTATGCAAACGTTACACAAACATATAGATACAATATGTTCAATAGCGACTCGCCTTTCTCCGAATCCGTATGTGTTAACATGACCGACTAAACAAACTAAAGAAACGTTTCTATTTACTGTCAATCGCTCCATAAATGGCAAAACATTTATGTACCATTGTTATTGTACCTTAAGCCATCTTTTGTTTAATGTGAGTGTCACTTAGGAAAAGATAGAGACAATCTTGTAGAGACGATAATGACTCAACTTTCTTTAAAGAAATATTTGTCTTAATTGTAAAAAAACAGTTATATTGTAAACTAACCTGAGAGGAATAGGTTGAAAGGGGAAGCGATGTGCTGGGGGATGTGGGGCGACGATAGGTGCTGGTGGGGGTGGAACAGCCACCGGCACCGGTACAGGCACCGGCACAGGCACCTGGTGTATGGGCGGCAGCGTGCTGTAGGGCGGCGGGGGCACGCTCTCGAGCGCCTCGGGCACTCTCGGCGCACGCGCACGCCTGGCCCGCCGCCGCCGGGGCTCCTCCGTCTGGCACTCCGCGGTCGCTACAGAGAGAGCGGGCTCTCTCTCCGGCACCACACTGTCTTGCTCGGGCGCATCTCGCACCTGCACTATGTTCACATTGCACTCCGATCGGCTCGGCTCTCCGGGAACGCGCACTGAGACCGAGTCCGACTTACGCAGCGGGGCGGGCGCCGGTACTGGCAACCGCATCTCGTGGCGGGGAGGGATCGCGCGATACGACGCGCGCGCATGACGACCGCCGCTCGGCGACTGGGCCGCAACTCCCGCGAGGCACACGCTCGCGAGGGCGCCATCGGTGCGCGAGCGCGGCAGCGGCGGCGAGCGGCAGTCGTAGGGCTGCCACAGCAGAGAGGAGAGCGCCTCGGCCGCGGACGGCGGCGCGCTCATCTCGCTGCCGCCCGCCACCCACCGCCGCCTTTACCTGCAAATAACAATAACTATAAAACAATATTCTTCGGCTGAAATCTCAACTGTTATCGTTTTTTTATAAAGTATTTTTTCAGACCTTGACGACAAAATAGTTCATCGGTTTTGGGTGAAATTAAGTAGACAGATAGACAATGACCAGGTATAACACATAAGCTACTGCCAGTAATAAAATTTGACTGTTAGTAATTAACACTAGATTTGTAAGGCACTAGTATTTAATAATTACGAAGGTAGAGCAATAGAAAATCTTTAATCCTAATAATCATCAAAGAAATCATTCTTTTACCTTTACAGAATAAGTATACGTATGTTTTTAAAGTACCACTTAGGAAGTTAGGACAGTGACACTTTACGAGTATATTTCATAATGAATTTAAATTAGTTAATTCATTCAGTTCATTAAAATCTATATAAACTTCTACAAATATGTATTAGCAAAACAAACATTTTTTTCGTAATTTATTCGTTATGTATTCGTCATTTTATTTCCTGAAAACTACATCTAACAAAGTACTTTGTTATACTGTTTGTTGAAACTTTGAAGACAGATTACTCAACTAATATAATTACTAGCAGTTAACTGACAGGAAAAGTTAGAATACATCAGCGTCTGGTGTATACAAAGTTTCTGTAAACCATTACCAATACATTATATTGTATTGTTATTTACATATTTATTTCAATTCATATAGGTGGCATATCGATTTATACTTTCTGATAGAACTTGCTTGAGCACCCATATACTCGTAAATACTTTTAATGCCTTATTTATAGTAAAGCCTTTTTTAAATATTATAAAATTATTTTGAAATTCCAAACAAGATTTTAAAAACGCAATTTTAAGATTGAGCAATTTTTGTTATCAATTTTAAGCACGAAATGAAGTAAATGCTACTTTAGTAATTAATTTATTTTTACCTAAAAAGTTTAAAAAAATTCGTTCTTCTAAATCTATATAGGTAGGTACATACATATGTACTTCAAAAATTACTGAAACGCTGTAATGGTCCATAGGGCTAACAGCAAATACATCAATTTGATAAAAGTAAAAGTAATTACTTTTCAAATTTACATTATAATTATTACCGTTCCAATGGGGAATACACACAGATAATAAAATAGGTCACGAGCTTGAGACTAAAATATAAAAAATAATATTTGAGCAGAAAAAAATTGTACTTTTAAAATTATAATACAAATTGTAACATTACATGTTGATAGAAAGAGAAATAAAAATTTTACAGTTAGACTTTTCAATATTTATTCACATAATTACATTAATTTAATAAATGATTTAATTAACTGTTGAATAATTATAAATACAACAGGGCATTTATTCATTTTGCTCTACCAACTATACGGAAGTATTAGGGTGAGATTTCCTTACTAATCTGATGAAGACAAAACTTGCAGATAGTACTCACAATAAAATAAAATGAAAAACGTACCTTACAAACTTGAAATACTTGACTGATACCTATTTAATTTACTATTATTATAAGTAAGGAAATTGTTGAAATTTCGTCGTATATACATAGATACAGTGGCATACTAATAAAATGTCTACGATACAGATAACACAAAAAGCTTATTATCATAGCATGTTAATGCACATATGGTATATTAAGAAACATTAAGATGATTTTATAATACTTTATTAAAACGTAACTCTCTACATAATATTACTTGTTAAACAAAAACCTTCTTACGTGTTACTTTGTATCATGATTCGGTTGAGTACTTTCTTTCATTATGTAACTCTCGAATTCGCTCGACTTAACTCTCATACTGCGCCCGTCTAATCTTTTGTTAGCCACTTGCCTTTAAGATTTCTTTTAAGGCATTTTATTTGCATCATAAGAACATGGTTATTTTACGATCCTCTTACTTATCCGTCTATATAAAGCTATAAACCTGGTTACATAATAACGTTTAAACTGATTTCTCTTGATTTTGCCTGTTAAAGCTATATTAAAACAATTTTATGTTTAATAATTCAACTGTTAATATAAACTTTAGCGTTTATGATAAAATTTACATATATTTCGACACTAAAAGTGGATTAACACGTTCGCTGCGTTAAGAATTTTAGATGACTTTCAGCTATATAAGGTGCCTAAGACCTGAGGTATGATGATCTTGGTGTGCGTTATCGGGTCGAAAATATCTGTTCGGTATGCATGTATTCAGAAGTGGATTTTGATGCAATTATAAGGATTTTTGCAATTTTTTTTTTTACAAAACATATTTTTTAATAATCATTTCATATATTTATACATTCATAACAAAATCCGGCTATTGTAAGTTATGTTAACAATTAGTTAAAATTTTCGGGTCATTTTCACCCGATAACCGCACTGATTGTAAATTGTATCGATAAAGATTAGTGTTGTACAAGTAAAACATCGATGAGATGAATAGTAAGTTTTTATTCAAGTAAAAGGTACTTATCGACAATTAAAAAAGATTAGAAATATGGTTTTTATTATAACATGGGCGACATAAGGTTTTTTTGCATACTTCGCAAAAAGATTTAACCTTTTTCAATATGCGTGTGACTAGTAAATATTCCATGACTTACAGTTTCATTCCGGGTTATATTATTCTTTTCAACATCACCTTCACACGTCAAAAGCATTTTTCTGCATCTCGACCTCTTCATTTTATCAAAACTCATTACCACTTGTAACAATTACGTTACGTCGAGAACGATGTAGACGTTACTAACTATATAAGTTAGCAACACTAGTGTGACGAACACGTAATCTGGTGCTGCTATCGGATCATCGAGTAATTAGGTCTGAAAGACCCGATACATATGGCTATAGATCGTATATACAAAAATATAATATATATATATATATATATATATATATATATATATATACGTATATATACATATTTTTTTTATATTTAAGTCAAATATTTAAAGAGGTGAGAATAAAACAATATTTGTCAATTTTTTATTTCATAAAATGCAAGAGATATCAATCCCGCACCAACGGTAAGACACAGATTTTTCGTGCCGCACCACGGGTAAGTCTCGTATCGGGTGGATTCGACCTATTGCCGCAGCGCAAAAAGTTAATTAGTTTTAAAAGCGATTTTATATTAAAAAAAAATTATTACGATTTTATTGAAATTACAATTTCAAAGGGAGTTTTTTTTAAGAAACTTGCATTAGCCCAATTTTTACATTAAAAGATTTACAAACATTAACATCATTTACTAAACAATAAAAACTTACAAATATTTTCATTTGAAAATTGTTTTGGCCAACAAAATATTACTAACAGGTTACTAATTTATAAAGCCAAAAAGTTTGTTTTATTGATACATAATTTGAACACGGGCGGGTAATTTGATGAAATCTTAGAAAGTTCATATCTGTATATTATTTTTTTTGGAATTAAAACTACAAATTAAAACTATTTTTATATTTATTTTAATGAATAAAATAACGCTATTGATATTTTTTTTCAATATAAGCAATTTTTAATACTTCTTGCCATATTTTGTAAGTTACCTTGCTAAAATGTTAATAATATCATTGTGCTTTTATTTTAACCTGTTTTTGTATTTTTTCCCAAAAATTATTTTAATTAAACCCAATATTATTCACTAAATCATACTTTTGCATAGACTTCTTTGCTAGTTGAGCCCCATAAAAATGAAAATTCGCTTGGACATGCGCTATGTGTCATGGAAAATAACTCCATGGTCATTTTTAAAAATATGATGTATGTATATCTTTTCATTTTCACAAACCTTTACACTAACATTGTAAAATGAATGGATGTGCTCAGTAGTATTCTTTGGAATTAATCCCTGAGTTAGAAAGTGCTGAGCAAGGCCCATCAATACACAATATCTTCGTCATCTTACTGCGTCATGTGTATAATAAACCTATCTATAATAAAATTGTAACGAGGTCAAATTTGTAACCTGTACATTGAACTTTTACTTGTACTTTTTGAATTTATGTTTGAAATATATTTTACGTACAATAAAAGCTAATTACAATTTTAGAGTTTTGTCAGTTTGTTTAGTCGTGCTCGAGTACAACTAGAATTGAGGAGATTTGTATCGCACGTGAAAAATTTAATAGATGTAAAAAATATACGAATATCGGAAAAGGTAGACTATAGGATAAAAGAAGGATGACGACAGTAGGTGAAACGCGAGATATTGAATATACTTTCTCCAAGGCCGTGCGGCGCCGGTGCCTCCCACTAGTTTACAAACACGGATAAGTATTGTTACATCACGCATTGTGGTAGGTTCCGCTAGTAAATAACTTTCATTTTAATTCACAATTGATCAAAAATATACAGGGTGGATTTTTGAGACGGAACACTGAGGGCAGGTACCTTAACTGTTATAGTTACAGAAAAATGTTCCTAGGAGACCATCCACAACTTTTTGAGATATTTTGAACTGCATTCACAGATTTTGGAAAAAATGTACAGTTAGCGAAAAAATGCTAAAATACCAAAAAAAAAATTTTTATGTCAATCGATCCTATTTCATGTAGGGATTAAAAGGCTCTATAGGACCATTTAAGGTATGAGTACTAGAAATGACAAAAATCACCAAAAACTTTTCCCATACATTTTGTTTGGAAAAACGAATAATTAACTAGAATATTCTTTGTTACCAAACGGTCTTATTTCTTAGACTCTTTGAGGCCAAATGGTGTTTGAGTACAGAAACTACGGTAAGTCACAAAACCAGGTTTACACGCAGGCATTTTATGTAGCGTGTATAAGATGAAATTTTTCAGTTTTTGTTAAGCCGGTCTCATGGCATACTGTATCTAGAAGCATGAGTACCTACCTAAGTATGTATATATATATATATGTATATTGTTATTATAACTTACAAATAATCTTGTTAGTTCAACAAATAAAGATTTTTGAATTCAAAACATCAAAATCATGTATATCTGAATAAGGTAAAAAATATACTACTAATAAATTGGTAATTATATGAAACAAGTGTTTAAAATGTTAAAATAAGATTAGTATATAAAACTCAATAGTAAGAATTTGGAATGGTTTTCTTATTACATCAAATCGAATCCTAACTGTTTTGGACGGTGGCATTTATACAATTTGTTGACGCCATAGTTCATTTTAAGTCAGTCGAACTTCACACTTTCTCCGAAGGTCGCCCGCTATGACCGAGAATCGATGGTGTAAATGACAGCCTGTTCATTTTCTTTTAAAATCTTTTATACTGTATCAATAATAATCGTAATAAATATCAGATACTAATTAAAAAACTTATGAATTAACTGACCGCATATGTATAATAAAAAAGAAATAATCTAAACATATAATAAAATTCTAACTGGGTATCGAGTATAGGAAATATCGAATATAGGAATCGGAAATAGTCATTATTATCGATGCAAAGGCCAAATCTATAGCTTTTAGAATTTCTATCTGTCTGTCTGACTGGCTAGGAACGCATCAAGAGAAAACCACTGGACAGATTTTGATGAAAAGTGGTATGTTCATAGCTGGTTATTCGGGTCAACATATAAGACACTTTTTACTGCGGGGAAATATCTCATCTCTGAGAAATCTATACTAAACTTTAAATAAATAAATATTAAAAAAATCTAAGCATAGTGCATTATTTTAAAACAATTTTATACCTACATAGTTTGAAACGAAACGAAATGTTCGTTTCGTTATTTGTTGGTGTCACCGACATAATATAAAATTCACCTTGTATAATGTTATAAAATTTTAAATCTTCAAAGTTTAGTTTGTTTATTTTCGTATTTTGGTTCAACAATATTTTAAAATAAACTTCAAAGGAAGCTTTTATAAAAGCTTGACTTAAATAGTAAAATTTGAAACATTCATTCTTCTATAATAGTTAATATGCAAAATATTGATTTACGTATGATTTTATAAAGTTCTGTTTTCTTAATATTATTTGTTCTTTAGCTCTTATTTATATAAATTTTGATTATTAGAATGTAACGTCAGTAGTATTTGAGAAATTGTTAAATTCTTTAACAATGACGAGCGTCGGAAGTAGGAAAAAATGAAAGTGGAATCGCTTGTTATTTTAAAAACTTGATTATCTTGTTTCTTTCCGTTATGTACTCATTAGCATACGCTATCGGTACGTGCGTTCTGCCCTTAGAAAACAAAGGCTATACAAAAGATCATCTTAATTTGGGTACGCACATGTTGCTTCCGATAGAATAATATGATTCTTAAGAAGTGAAACAAGTGTTTTTACAATTTATAAACTTTTCTTATATGTCTCATACTTTAAAATCATAGAAATTTAGTAGAGTTCTAAGACAAGGTGTTTGTGATATGATAATTGACACTAATAATTTCGTTCGTTGACTTAACCTAATCCTTTGCGTACATAGTTTAATATGTATAGCCTGTTTGGTATTATTAGAGCAATAAAAAATATATTTTATAGTCAATCCTTAAACAATCAGAAATATTACTACGTTAAAAATATAAATAATGAATAGATAGTAAAGTATGTTTTATTAATAAAATTAATTATTACAGTTCTTTATTAGAAAAACAAATTGTTCTGATATTATGTTGACAGTATAATATCAGCACAGTAGGTACATAGGTTAAACGAGCCAGAATTTCTAATTGTTATCTGCACGTGTAATACACAAGACATTTGTTTATATAAAATACATAGCATTACATTTTAATAAACGCTTAAAAAACTAGAATTAAATAGTAAATTCATAAGCAGGAAATATAAAATATTGTAACTTTTTTCATTAATGTTCTAGTCAAATGCTTTAACAATTTCGCCTAAAGCAACTCATACATGAAAATAGATCCTCTCCTAGCCTGTAAAACTTTTTAATATATTCATCATATGCTTCTAGAATAACTGCTTGTGAATATTTAAGCTCTAGATTATTTTGTATCTTTTGAGCGACTTAAATATTTGTTTAACGGCGCCTTAAACAGTTTTAGTGCTTACTCTATAAATGTTTAAGGAATATTTGCATTATAACAGTATCTATTTCATAAAATTAAAATTTGGCTTCATTGCCCTGTGGCTTAGTTGTCATGTTCATGTACGTACGTAATCCACAACCACTAAATATGAACTCTACTTTACCTATAAGTGATTTTAATCTATACAAATGGTTGAAGGAGAGCTCAGCTACGTTCTTAATATATGATAAGGTTATAGTTTTTAGGTTTTTCAGCAGTTAGCAAATGAAAAATCTAAGGTGATGTGTCACATTAAACTAACTCCAGTCTTTTATGGGTCCCTCTACATATTTGATATGTGTTCGTGTTGAATACGGAATTTCTCTGAAGGCGAGGGAAATAAGGGATAGTTCACCAAGCTAGCCATATACAGTTTAACAGACTTCACATACATATGTATGTATTTCAAAATCTAGTAAAATACTTTTACACATTTCCCCGTGATATTTTCTTTCAACGCATAGGCTTTGTTGAACGTGGCTTAAACCCTTATTCTGTTTTCCAAGCACGTAAAGATCAAATCAAGTAAAAGATTCCAATTAAAAGCTATATTTAGAATATCATGTTACATATATTATTAAACTTGTGCCATATAAGCAACGACCTACTTTTTTCTCTGAGTATATATCAATATTAATCAAGAAGGCACGTGGTTGACGCATGACGCGGTTACGAATCACAGAATATTTTTTTCTAAAGAAAAAAAATGAAAGCTTTATTGTATTTGTCAGAATAAGTCTATTTAAGTTTACCTACTTAAGGGTATTTACTACATTTTTAATATTCATTTATTCTGCTTTTCTCTAGGAGGTATCAAATTACTTACTATTTTTTTAAAGTAGTAACATACGTTCCTAGTAGTTTGCAACAAAGTTATATACCACGCAAGCCGCTTAATGAACTAGATAATAATATTAGACAAGTGCGAGTCTGATTCGCACACCGAGAATTCCTAAAAATTTTCACCTCTCAGTTACATATTTAGTGCCAACTCTAGATTTTTTTATTTCTAGTTATTTGACTCCGGAATTTTTAACAATATTCAACAATGTTCAAATAAAATAACTGTAACATACGAACAGACAGACATGACAAAATTATAAGGGTTCTGTTTTAGCCTTTTGGCTATGGAAAGCCTAAGAAATAACAAATACACACTCGCGTTTATATGACTGTACCAATTATTCTTAATTGAAAAGTAAACACTACACAAGTACTATTCAAGTTTACTTTTTACTACTACAAAGGTATTTGTACGTAGGTTATAATTTCTACTTACGTGTACAATTCAAAAAAGGTTTTTATTATATTGTTATACCTAACTTTAATTTAATTTTAACCAGGATTATAGGCAAAAAGCAGTCTAGAATATAAAGAGAATAAAAAAGTGAACTTTATAAACTACATAGTTTAGGCAAAGCGCTGAAACATTCTCGTTAAATAGTTACTTTGCTAAATCAACTAAAAATCAACAGTTTCAAAACTTGTGCCCGTATAATTGTCCATTCGAACAGCGGTCGATGTTTTATTGTAGGTTACATAAATAATTAATCATATTCTCGATATAATCAAGAAAAAATATAATGAAATTAAAAATATACTTAATTACATACAAAACAAATGTATGTGTATATATATATATATATATATATATATATATATATATATATATATATATATATATATATATATATATATATATTTCTATCATCATCATCAAGGGAGATTCATGTGTAGTGAAAGTGATTTTATAAAAAAAAACACTAGTATAATCAATGCCCAGAATAAACCACTGCATAGATACTAATTTTAAAGGGAAATTTTTAAACTATACCGTTTGAAGGTTAAATATGTATCTGAATTTATATGAAAGATAATGTTTTTTTTTTTTTTTTGTAAAAATTTATTTAAAGCTTGGTATTTTAATATGTATCGTAATACAAATATATATCAACGTAAAATTAATCCCGTTAGCGTTAGAAATTATGGTTAAAGGTTCGTATGAGGAACGATATGTTTCCAAATTATTTGGAATACAATTATATGAGAAACAATTGATAATGGAACCGAAACAAGACACTAACTAATAGCACTAGTTTTATATTTTAAAAGTCCAATGTGATAGCTACTTTAGCTCAACGGTTGCATGGGGCGAGTTCTAACTATGATGCTGTCTGTCTACTTAGTTAAAAAAACATAATATTAGGAACCACAACTCAAAGTGAACTATGATACGATATAGAGTTAGGATTTCTTCGTTCATACTCTCCTCTCTTCGAAACGTTATTATTATTCAAGAGAAGTGATATAAAGACATATAAAATGTATCCGTATTAAGATTTCAAGACCCTGGTTGCAGTAAAATATCCTAAGAAAACCATACGTCTTGGAAAAACTACGACATAATATATTCAGAATATAAACCGAAGTGGTGAACCGTAGGAAGGTTTTACAGCAAGCTTTTTCAGAACTTCACAGTATAATCTTAAAGAATCTCGTAGCTTTATAAAAGTCTTACTTCAGAAAGATATTACAATTTTTTTAAAAGTGACATGGATACAGTTTATGAAAAATTGTCGAGATTCTCTTTTATATAATCTCATATTTTTCAAAGCATTGCAAACGATAGAAAAAATCTAACTTCTATTTTGCCCGAGTTTGATAGAGGCAAATTATAAAATCATAGAGGTTTAATCTTGCACACAAAAGAAGTCATATATTTCAATTTAATAGCCCTGTAAATATGCTACGAAAAAAAAATCTCAACAAAAATAAACAGAAAAACATATAGATCCATTGTTAGAATTTTTCCTTGTTACATACGCGTAACGTAAAATGGCTGAATTAAATGGTGTACTATTTTTCAACCACGCCAAAAGAAACATATTTATTGTGTATGATAATATACGAATTCCGACATCGTGTTAATATGGAAACCACTACCTTCATTCATCCTTACTGAGTGTAATGTTTCAAATATTTTTGGATCAGCTTGCTACTTAAAAGATATAGTCGCTATAAATTCTGTTAATGCAAATATTGCATCAGTCATATATCGTCACGAGACGCATAATGTGCGATCAATATCCATAGGTCGAGGCAACACTGCAGACGGACAATCAAATTACACCGAACATTATTTCATTAAGACGTCCCTACCGACTAAACGGGATCTGGGATGATGCATCCGCCTGACCAGATTCAATTACTTCGAAATTGATTACCATCTGTCTAAGCTGTGGCTTCTATCTTCACGTACTTCTAATATTAATTAATTTTATAATAACTTTGTTTCACAATTTTGGGACTATAGCAAATACTCTGTATTAAAAATAAAACTTTATATAATGTCTTTTTTCTGTTTAATGTTTATTTTATTAGCTTTGGTAATGGGCATTTTTATTATGATACTCTACGTTCTCTAGACATGACCTCAGTTTTATGTGAGAGCACAAAAACGTGGAGCTCAAACTGTATTTGAATCTACCCGACCGATTAAAATGAAGGTGAGTTTGACTTGTATATTATAAAAAAATTCAACCATGTAACCCAATATCATCTTCAAGTAATACGCTATTAAACAGACGAATGGGCAAACGTTCTAAAAATAACTAATTTAGTTTCTATTTCACCCTAAATACAATTTTTTGTCAAATCTAAAACTTGACCCAATTATAATTACATTAAGCACGATATAATGTTTTTCTTTTTATTTCGCTTTATGAAAATAATTATTCTGTTGTTAAAAAATGGTATATTTTATTATAAAATCCCATTTCGACCCATAAATACTCAGCAATGTGTTTCAAAGCCACATTTCCCTTACTTAAAACCAGATCCCGTAATAATTAATGCTAAGTTAATCCTTGAATGTGGGCGGTCACTCAGTCGGTTACATACACACCCTTCAGCGTTGGGAAAACGTACATGATTTATTCGCGGTTTTTATTTATGAAAACTTTGTACTCACCTGTCAACCCGAAACTCTAGGGTTCAATAAAAGTCAAGCCTCCCTGACAAGTGAAGCCATCAACCGCAGGGCGGGGCGCATAAATAATTTAGCCGGGCAATCCGCCGCTTGTTTGCATGCGGATTATCATATTAAAAGGATATCAGGGCCGACGACCGTCTGTCCGATACGAATACAAACAATATCATGCAACATTTATAAGGGCAAACGTTGTTCACAATCGCTGAAAGGTAGCCGCCTAGCCAGTCGATTTTTGATAGACTTGACTCGCGCCGACCACTTGTAACACTACAAAATTTTAAAAAGCTGCCTAAGTTTGGTGAATAATATCGTAATAAGGTGTCCCTAGTGATTAATTACAATATGGTAATATCGAGTGGGTATATCAATACCCACTCGATATTACCATATTGTAATTAAACTGAAATAGTTTATAATAGTGTACTTTTTATTTTGGTACATCAGTACCAAAATAAAAAGTACACTATTATAAACTATTTCAGTCTCTATCTCTAGGTTTACTGCGTTAATGTAGGAAAACCAACGTGTCTCCTTAACAAACCTTTGTACATGCAAAAATTCATGGTCTATCATTCCTACTACGAAGTAAGGATAGTATTTGCATCTAAATACATTAAGTATAAATGGAAACGTTCCAATAGTACAAGTAAATAAGTTCTTACATCAAAAACTTACACTACAAACATTGCAAGCTTATATTGATTGTATTTTGCGTTTACGAGTACAACTGTAGTTGAACACATTATTTGAAAGCATTGTCCTTTGTAAATTGTATTCCGTTTCCATTTCCTAAGTAGACAGCAATGCGCAAAGGTCATTATGGATTACCACAAGTAATTTTGGGTTTCCCAACAGCGTTGACAGAATGAGTAGGTGCATCTCTTAAGTAATGGACATAAACACACTTAGGATTTATTTATGCGTATCGTCGAAATAAGCACATTACAAAAAAACTAACTTAAAATAAAATAAACATTTAAATGGAATATATGTATGTTTTCTAAAGATTTCAATTATTTCAATTGCTACCCCATAATACAATAGCTATTATAATCGCAAAGTTTTTAAATAACTGCTTAGAATTTTTTGGTTAAAATAGGACTTTCAGTGGCGATCCGGATGAGGATAACACAGCTATTTTTATCAAAGTTAATGATAAATACCTAAAAATATTCTGTTTATTTGTCACTTAGGATAATATCTTTTTTATCATATAATTTTATCATAAAAATATTAATATCGTATCCACATGTGGTGTCTTCAACTAATCTCAGCACACTTTACTCCTTGATTATGAAAGTTTTTGCTCCACTGGAGATATCTATTTAGAACGAATTTGCGCATATAAATGCTAATGTAAAAGGATATTTTTTATGGAAAACATCAAAATATCTTACCTAAGAAGACTCTTTGCTACAGCTCACTATCAAAATTGAAGATATTACCACTATAATATTGTTGTTCTTATTCTACTGACTCAACCAAGTGATCATCAAAAATGCAACGATTTTTTTATAAAATTTTCTTATTTTATTCTAAGCTAAATAATTAGTTGAAGGAGCGTACGTCATAAATTCTTTTAAGAAATCCTAATCATTACTTAAATCATACGTCGCAACGAAATATTGCTTTACATATTCATTCAGGCGCTATAATTTTAAACTTAACATTCAACAAAAATCTACATTTAAAAATATTAATTGGCAAGTCATTTTATTGCTCACAAATTAAACAATGTAATCCTTAATTATAACCTGCGTTAATTAAGGGTTGTTCAACGTCTAAATCAAGAGTCTAACTTGTTCGAAATACGCCAAGAAAAGTTTCTCAGATTGAATTTAGCAGAATCACTGTCTAGTACGCTCCAACCCAGTAGGTACAATTTTTGTACCTGACAAGACTTACAAACTTTATTGGCGTTTACAACAGAACAAAACTTTCATAGACAGTCTTTGAATTAATGATTGATGTTAGGAAAAAATATATGAACTTTTTTCTTCTAGTAACTTTAGTGCTAAATTATTCTATGAAAATAAAACTAAATTATATATTTTTCTAAATAGAATAGAAATGGCGGAGTTAACTGCCATAGACATTTTTTTTCACTAATCACCTGGGAGAGAGAGGGTTATTTTTAAAACTACCTAAAACTACAAGAAAACATCAGGTGTGACAGGTGTGAAGATATGAAGCTTTTATATAAAAATATATTTAGCTTACTAAAAAGGTAAACCAAAAATTTTCTTTAAACAGGTTATAGAAAGTTGAAATTGAAAGTAACGAGTCTGGGATGAGTAGACTTTTGAAACTCTACAGAGAGACCAACACACGAGGTTAGAGGACGCCCACCAAAAAGATAAGTGGATGAAATCGGACGACTGACAGAATTTAATTGGATGAGAGTTGCGAAAGACAATAGAGAGAGTTTTAATAACTACATCGTTATTTCACAAAAACTGTAATTAAGTATCAGAAAATAATGAATTTTATGTCATATTCCACATGACAACAATGTAATAATACAAACGTCATGTTTTTAAATAACAAACGATATGTCCTATCACTATGTTCTCTTTATTTATTGAAATCCTAAGCTGATACGTAAAAAGAAAATTTACATTTATTATTCTAAGAATATTCTTATAATATTCAAAGAACGATAGGTACTCAATCTTTTCTACTCATCCCTTGAGGAACATAAAGTGAATATCTGAATACATTTCAAGGAAAATCATAATAGTATACTAATTCTATATTTGACTTAAGTTTTTAGTAAAAATTTTATCTATATATTATAAATTAAATTTTCATAATCTTTGAAACTATTTCAAAACATTACATTTTGTCTAAAATGTAAAATTATTCTAGCTACGTTTGCTGTTTTTCCGTACAGTCTCAGAATTGGAAGTTCCAACACTAATGATCTCTCAATATGCAATTTTCTATGTCACCACACCCACATAGTTTGACATTAGATACATGCGACTAAGCTGCAAATTCTATTCTATTCGGGGATTAATGAAGCAACTTATCAACTTATGCAGTCGGCGTACCTATAAGTTTATAAACCACATTATACGGTTATCTTGTCTCTTGAAAATGTTTCATTATATTTAAAACATCATTATTTAAAAATTTATTTCTAGCAACATAAGAATAGAAGGTATCTTAAAAATTTGTAGGTAATAAATGAAAAAAAACCTAAAGGGACTGGAATAAAAAAAACTTAATGATGACCCTATACAATGCAAAGGGTATTAACGTCTCGACGGGTAAATGCGAAAGGCAGTCGCCCTATATACAAACCCTTCAATCCAACTTTAACTGAGTTACTGACCTGGACAAGCTTTTTATAGTTCAGCACTTAAACATGTCGCACCCAATTGCGTTGCTCTGCGAATACGAGTTGAAATACATAATGCCTGCCATTTTGAACTATCGTTAAAGTAAAACCTTTTCCATCTCCCTAATATTTTTTCTCTATTTTTGTCATATAAATGGCTAGAACTTTTAATAATATATGTAATAAAATTATACAATCTGTGACATTAAAATTAGAAGTAAAAGTTTTGTATATTTCATTTTTCTATTTTTATTATATATTCTTCCCAATTTCGCTTTCTTTGACTCAAAACACTCCCAGCATGTACTCGAGTAGCTTTTTTTAAAATACTTATGTTTTCCGCTTTATGTACCAGGAAAAGAAGGAAATGACACTCTCTAATCTTTATTTTAGATTACATTATTTCTACAAATCCACTTTCGTAATTATTAGACATAATATTAACAAGAAAAAGAAGGTTTTGTAAATTAACATTGCAAATAAAAAATAAATAATAAGAGCTGTCATTCATAAAATATATATGTATGTTACAAACTATTAGTTAACGGTGTAATTCACTTAATTTATTTTTATGTGCTCAGAGACAGAAAAAGTTTCCCTCGTTAAGTCAAGAGACAACTGTACTAAATCACGAGAACTCGACTCCCATCTACGACGATTACTATCTCCAAATTACAGAGAAGGGTAGCATGCCAAATTATATTACATCGTTACATTTGCCCTTATTTATCTAATTTTTAAAAAAAAAGATAATCAGTACACTTTCAATTAAGGTGCGTGCATAACATACGCGTATGTACCTACATAAAATATTAATTTTGATAAGTAGCACAGATCGTGACTCAAGTCTCATATAGAGAACCGAATAAGTTGAATTCTCGAGAAGAAATTCCGTCTTTCATTATAAATATAATAAAAGACAGGAATTGAGATAATGAGAAATTATTATAAACAGGCAGAGTGAACAGAGTAATTTGTTTTTAAATAGCATTTTTATACAAAATGCTTAAAAAGGTTTAAACGGTGTAGATTCACTCGTCAAACAAATAGCTACAATCTTTATTTACGTTAGTACAACGTTGTTCAAATGTAAGAAAATAAAACATTTGTTCCAGTTAGAACAGGGAAGACAAATAGAGGTTTTACAAAGAACCGCAGCAACGAACTCGGATCGAAGGACAAAAGATAGCGAGGACGGTCACTGATTAATTCCACAACGCGGACTGACACTAAGCTTCCAAGCCTTCATTTGGCCGCGACGATGTTAAGCAATTTTCGTATGTTACCGACAAAATATATTTGGCTAATTTTCTAAAAAAAAAAATATAATGATGACTGCCTGAAAAAATATGGATAAACCATTATATATTTTAATTTGATTTTACCTATTCCAGTAAACCCAGCTTCGGGAACCGCTGTAAATATAAAAACGGCTACTGTTGTAGAAGTTATCATTGGTATTGACATATAGTTTATCAACATAACAAAGATTAATTTTAACAAAGATTTTTTACTTGAGACTTGCGTCAAATAAGAAGTCAGCTGTGAAATATTTACATTCTATAAACATTCTAACTTCACTTCACTTCACTTCACTTCCACTCTTCACATTTAGTGTCTTTTTACAGAGGAAATAGGCTAAATATATGCCTATTTTAAAATAATAAGTACCGACGTTAATCGACTGTAAGAATTCAAGCAAACAATATGTGTAGTTCGTATGTTTGATTTTTTGTAAGTTAATTTCACAGTGAATACTCAATAAGTCTTTAAACATATTTTTTAAATCAATTAATCATTACATAGTATAAAACAAAGTCGCTTCCCGCTGTCTATCTGTCCCTATGTATGCTTAGATTTTTAAAACTACGCAACGAATTTGATGCGGTTTTTTTAATAGATAGAGTGCTTCAAGAGGAAGATTTATATATATATATATATATATATATATATATATATATATATATATATATAATACACGTATATTATAGTACAGAAAAGCCGAGAAATTCAAAGATTTGTATTTCATACTAACCATTAAAACGTACCTAGGGACGAACCCGAGCGAAGCGAGCGTAAGTCGCTAGTTCAGAATATAACTAATTTCTTACAAACAACCAAAGGGGTACTTGTATATATAACAAAAATATTGTACCTTAACTTGAACAAGATAATTAATAATTTTCGCAGCCTTTATGAAAGTTAAAAAAGTTGCAGCGCTTTAAACTGGCTGCATTAATAAAGAATATTTTAGAAGCTTCTTTTTCATGATAATTTTTGCCCAAGTTCTCTTTTTATTTTTTCAGTTTAATAACATGCAAAATGAAGGTCGGGCACGTCTCGTTTAATGGTTGGTCGGCTCATTGCATCGTGGTAAATCCAGTTCCATTGTGGGGAGGCGGGCTGTCACCCCCTCGCCAGAACCATTCAAGCAGTGCCGCGACTTTTATAGCTTTAGGTATTGGATATTTTATTAATTTTAATATATTATATACCAAAATAAGTAACACTAACCAACTACTACATATATGTATGTTCTCTTTAATGAAAATTGCAAACCGAAATCTATTTTCGAATCGAGAAGATACAGTTATAGAGCTTGTATGCTAAAAAATATATGACTGAGCATTAAAATGTTTTAAATTTGAAACAAAAATATAAAGGACTAGTTTAAATTTAGTTTTTAAACGAAAATAAACATACGTAAAATTTATTACTCATGAAAATTTTGCAGCTTGATTAAGTTATAAGAATAATATGTAGGAAACCGTCACACTATCATCTCTTTCAATGTAATATACATATGTATATATAATATGTTATGTTATAAAATGCATTGATGTTTGCTATATGAACAATCTACGGTACTATAATGAACAAAGGCAACTTGTTATCTAGATAGAGCAAGTAGTTCTCATGGTGGATTATTTAGTTTCCATTCAAATTCTTCATAAGTGAAAAGAACTAGCGAAATTACTAAATTTACTTTATGTTTACAATGAAGACAATTGTAATTGTATATGCAAACTTTATAATTTATACAAACTGCATTTCTATACTGTTTTGTTATAAAATTCTTGTGTATAATATTACCTTTATTTATGTGAGTATACTAGTTTTCGCCCAGTGATTGAAAATTTAAGAAAATCATGTATGGATAATATTTAATTATCTGTGTAAAAAAATATTTCCAATTTTTTTTATTGATAACACTAAGACTCGTCAATAGCTATTAAAAATAAAAGAGTGTGTATTTTTATTAAATCATCTTTCACTAAACATGGCGCTCCCTTGATGATGATGATAGAAAAATGTATAGCGTGTAGAGCCATTCGATACATTAATTCATATATATATGTATGTATTTATATAACATAATATATACATACATATGTATGTATTTCAAACACAACTTGGTATTGATGAAAGATATGAGTCTCAATTAGTAAAGCTTAAAGGTAAAGAGATAACAATAGATCCTAAATTAGAGTTCGACTAAGTTTGATCAGCACCAGCAAATCCTCGCGCAATGTGGTTTTATTTCGTTTTCTCAGAATCAGAGCAATTAAAGAGCAGGAAAAAATAGAAAAGAACAAATTGACCAAGTGCTGAGGACTGGATCTCTATTTTGTTTTGTAAAAGTATTTTAATTATCATTTCTGGCCTTTACAGTGTTTTATATTCTTTACAATTTTTTTAAGCATTTTTACCCATTTAAATGTGTGTAATGTGTACATCAAGCAAAGTATGTGAGTTTTATATGAATGATACTTTATCATCTTTATGATAAAAATCCTAACGAAGTCATCAACTAAAAATAATTTGACCACAGTTTCAGCAGTAATGAACGGTGAAAATCTTTTTGATTTGCGGAGTAATTGAAGCGTCAGCAGAATTTTAATTATTTTACATACCATAAATGTTTGCCTGGCTATATCTATACTAATATTATAAAGAGGTAATGTTTGTGAGTGTGTGAATTTGTGAGTTTGTGAGGTTGTAGGAGGTAATCTCTGGATCTACTGAACCGATTTAAATAAAATTTGGTAAGAAGATAGTTTGAAACCCTGGGAAGGACATAGGATACTTTTTATCTCGTAAATCATCCCTTAATGGGGTGAAAACGGGGATGAAAATTTGTACGGGGAATCAACCTAGGGAAGAACCCGAGCGAAGCGAGGGTGAGTCGCTAGTATTCAATAAATTGTCTTAATAAAATATTTGACGTTTCATATTTTCTCAAAATTAATTACGACTTCCATTTCTATATTAACAGAGTGACTTCATTGAAACCCTAACTTATGAAAATAAACTCAGTTTATTGAAAATTGCCATTTACTCTAAAATAAATAGCCTTTCCTGAGGCAGATTTATCGTATTTCGAATTGCTATCTCTTTGACGAGAATTTATTTAAAAGCATCGCTTTGCTTCGGATTCACTTCGATATGAACTGTAATTGACGCAGATATACAAAGATTTTACTCAACAACTATATTATTAAGTAAAACTACAAAATATGCTAATTTAAAACTCAACATATTTTTTCTGATATTGGAGTAAATGCCAAAATAAATGTGAGGAGTTTAGTCTTATACTCAAGACATTTTTGTTATCATTAAAGTATATTAAAGTATATAAAAATAAGTTGAAGTGAAATGAGTTTCTTAAAAGCACAATATATTATACTACCTTATGTGGGTATAATATTTATTGTATAGAGGTTACAAATTTAAAATATTTATTCAGATCTTAGTACATAAATCAAAAACAGATAAAAACAATAGTAATTGCAGGTGCTAATAAACTATTGAGACTGTAAATTACAGATAGAAAATATATTTTAACTACTTGTAAAGGTCTTATTTAACGATACATGTTGGTTTACCAGACAAACTTTCTTTACTTAAAATATCCATTAGAGAAATAAATCCGCAACCTTTTTCTCAGGAATCGTTCATTTTAACTTATAGCTTGTTGGGTTATCGCAATAAATATAAGATATACCTACAACATACAACAAACATTCGTACAAGTATCTAATCAAAATAACGTATGAAAAAGAAACGGATATTCTTAAGAACACTCTATATAAGTATATTTTGAGTACCTAATATTTTTCAGTACACAACACAAATAACATATATGCTTATAATATTTATGGTATGGTAGTGATCGTGGTCGTCTCCAGTTAAAAGGTTATTTGTACCTAGCAAAGGTTAAATTTTAAAATTAATAACGAAACTAATAGGTTTGATAAAAGTCATGTTATATTCGTGTTATTGAGGCATAGAACGAGCAGCGGAGCGCAAAGCGAAGTTTTCAAATAAAACTTGTCGCTCGAGTTGGCTCTGCTTGATGCGGTTTACAGTGTTTTGCCTAGTTTAAGCTCCGGCGACGGTCTCAAACTATGCAAGTTTAATGCTCCCAAGACGTCCAGACTAAGATATGTGTTACTACACAGTGGGTCATTCATAAATCCCGTCAATGGCTAGAATTACCTACTAGAAACAACATTTGAAGATAATACAACAATTCTTCGTTATATTATAAGAAATCCATCCCTGAAAAGAGGTAGAAAAAAAAACAAAATACTTTGCTTTTTCGTAAATTGAGGAAAACACCGACGACATTTCAACCTCGCTCGCTTCTACAATTGAAGTTGTAATTCCGAACTGGGCTTAAACGTGCACATTGTACCAAAATTACGTGAAAATCGTTTTCAGGTTGTGCACAATGTGAAAGCTTTACATTGTAATTGACTACAATTTATTGTACTAAAAAGAAAAATACTAGCGCAACTCGAAATATTCTTTCTATTTTTATGATCATATTTCCTGTTAAGCCTCTTTATCATACAGTCCGTTTAACAGCTGTAGTTACTATCTAGTAGAAAGTAATATCCATGAATACTGTAACAATGTCGTATGCTTCTTTCGAAGTGGTCGTGACAAGCTAGCGTAGGACAATGGATCCGAGCACGAGTGACAATAGTCTTCACGTCTTCAATTATCAGAACCTCTAATAGCCGATAAATTAGAATACGCGAAATAAAAAAGCACACACTTCGTTTCAGTGTTTTAGTCCTAATTTTTCAATATCTTAAAAAAATAACAACATAATAGTGTAAAGAGTAAGCAACATAAATCCTTAAATATCATATAGAAACTCCAACTTATAATGGGTAATTTAGTACTTAAATATTTATATGTACCAAAAATTGACTTCGTCTTATTTACTTGGTTCAAATATAATATCATATCATACAAGGTCAACTAAAACATACAAATAATAATGTAACTAATAATATCATCATATTATATAAGTACGAGTATGGATGAAATTTTGGTGCGCAGATAGATTAAAACCTTTAGTAACACTTAGGGACGCACCCGAGAGAAGTGAGGGTAAATCGCTAGCTAGATATAAAAAACCAAATAACATTTTTTAATAAGGAAGTACTCCCTTTTTACACATTATAATTTAATATACTTTAATGATCTTATTTTACCGACCAATCTCCTTCGTGTCTTTTCCATTCTACGTGACATTGGCCAAGTAATCTGTGTTCAATTGGCACGCGTAGAAGCTATTAACAAGTAACATATCCAGTGGAGTACATTGAGTAGACGGATTTTTTTTTTACGTACTGACGTATTAAAACTAATATTTATGAATAATGAGTATTATTTAAATATGATATTGATGTTTTTCTTTTAATAATATTTTTCAGTGAATTTTTCAGAACGTGACTCGCATGAAGCGAACATAGATTACGTCGACGCGTCGCTACCACATCGCTTTCAAGAAATTAATCACCTCAAGAACAAATTAAATTGAGCCCGCTCTTTGTTACAAACTTCCTTTATTAATTATTGCTCGTGACGCCGTATAATAGAATGTAATAAATAAACGTCCACATGCAATACAAAGAAGCAAAAGCTTATTGAACTCGAGCACCTTTGTTAGTATGATAAATAATATGTTTTCTCATAGTATCTTTAGGGTGCTATCAATTAAGCTTCTATCAAAACTGTCATTTAGTTAAAGCATGACAAAAAACAGCGTATAGCAGAAGTAAAAGAACGTTAAAACGAATATAACATTATATAATAATCTATACAATCCATCTATATATACATAAATGTATTTATTAATGAAAATAAAAAGTAAATACTAAATGAAACAGATATTCAGGTATTAAAATCATAACATATGCAGGTACGTGAAATACTTCTACTCTGATTTTGGATAGTTAAATCAATGATCAACATATTGATTCCCGTAGCTACCATTACCGGTGTTAATTACCATTATCGATAATTATATCATAAAAAAGACATTAATAAGTACTTTAATAAATAGATATTACGGACTATATTTCGTAAGTGTGTACTTCTATCGAGTTTTAACATTTTTTTAATGTGGCGAACTTTGGCTTCTGTTTAATCTGTAAAGCTTTGTAATGAGTCTTATCTCTACGTCTATGTACCTATCCGTAAAGTGCTCAGATAAATTTTACTTAATCATAACTTTGTTCGTGAATTTTCCTATTTTGTAATACCATATTTTTTATGTATTGTAAATATATAATGTCGCAAAACAGTTATTTGACTAATAGACACAATTAATTCATTATAATCAACCGTTATCAAACTAACTATAATTATTTTTGCTTGTTTTTATAAATATTAGTAATCTGTACTCAACTGGCACGCTTTAAAGCCATTAACAAGAAAATTGAATTGAATAAAACGATTTTATTTGTATACTATTGACTCACCCTCGCTTCGCTCGGGTTCGTCCCTAGTTTGATTCCCCTTACAAACTTTCATTCCCATTTTTACCCCCTTAAGGCATGATTTCCGGGATAGAAATCCTATATCCTTCCCAGGATCTTAAACTATCTTCTTACCAAATTCCATCTAAATCGGTTCTGTAGATCCAGAAATTACCCCCTGCAACCTCACAAACTCACAAACTTTACCTCTTTATTATATTAGTATAGACTAGCGGCTCACTCTCGCTTCGCTCGGGTTCGCCTCTAGGAAAAAAACCAAACCTATCCCACGGGAACCGTACATTTTTTCGAGATAAAAAGTAGCCTACGTGTTGTTCCAGACTATAATCTACCTCTGTGCCAAATTTCATCCAGATCCGTTCAGCCATTCGGGCGTGAAAGAGTAACAAACATCTATACCCACAAACTGTCACATTTATACAGATATATTTATACAGGTATTTCATTTTGTTATCTATAGTTTTTAGAATTTTTGTCTGTCTGTCTGGCTAGGAACGCATTACGAGAGAACCACTGGATAGATTTTGATAAAATTTGGTATGACGATAGCTGATTATCCGGGTCATAATATAGGATACTTTTTACTGCGGGAAAATATCTTATCTTTGAGAAAACTATGCTAAGCAATAAAACGTATATAAATAGTAAATCGGAAACTAACATTTTCACATTAAACAAATACTCACTCAATTTAATAATTTATACCAACTAGAATTATTTATAAAATAACTGTAGCAAAGTGTAAGTAGGTATCTATTTATTACACTAACCGGCAGTCAGACATTATTTCGGCATAACTTTAGTTACTGGCAGAAAAAAGTAAGAAATATTTTTCATACCTCTTGCTAAAATACTGCTTCAAATATATGTCAATTTTTTCATATTTTTCTTCTTATACGAAGACTTTTATGAAATATGACATTTTTATAAATGAAAGCTATATTAAAATACTCATAAAGAATATCTCAAGTCAAGTTAATTTAATAAAAGCTTCAAAATATTCGTATGTTTAATAAACAGAAAATTTGCGTGCCAAAATTGCGTAGCATGTTGCTTGTAACATAAACATGCGTATATGAATTATACAACACACTAACCTTATCACTGAAAACATACTCTGTATGATTTAGGAAACATAAGGAAAAAGAATAAGAACATTTTTCTTTGTTCAGATTCATTCGTCTGCTTTTTGAATTTTCGACGTCCAATATCCCTTGATCCTTAACTTTGCTTCTTAGTATTTTGACAACGACCATTTGTACTACCTTGAAACATGTACATGCTTCAATCCTGTATATTTGTGCCAAGTAGTGGGATGTTTAAAACGGCTTAATATATATGTATAAAGCCGTTTTAAACGTCCCACTGCTGGGCACGGGCCTCCTTTCAATACAAGGATATAGAAGTGGGAATAGTCTATCGAAAACTTTCTAGTTTTTCTCAGACATAACATTTCATCACGATATTTTCCTTCGCCATATAAGGTATATATGTTGTAAATAAACCGCTATAATATATTAAATGTATATATACCGCTATTATATATACATTTTTTTACTCCATCTTTCCAAAGTTAGGAAGATAGTACAATGATAGAACTCGCATACAATGTTTACAAAATTAGAAAACTTATAATTCCCTATCCAAACCCTTTCCTTTTCAAGTAATTAGGAAGTAGCTAATGTGCCTTATAGCCAAATTCGCTTTTCATTAGTAAGTCTCCATTGAGCCATTATTTTTCCGTTTTAATAAAAAATGTAAGCTTTGAAAAAATTGGTCTAGACTGTCTGCAGATTAGAACCAACAGCTAGAAAAAAAGCAGTCATAAGGACTTCCGACAGAAGTGAAAACTTAAAACTAAAAACAAACAGTTGTTATTTAATTTCATGGATAATCAAATAAATTGTTTGATCTTAAATTAATATTTGTAAATTAAAACTGTTTACATTTATCTGGTTTTGACATCTATCGGCACTCTGAGTGTTTTCGTTAACACGTCACCTGACCATGTCGATGACGACTTACATGAATTTACTCCCCATCCAAACTTGTCTATAGAACTTTTCACTTCAAAAATATACTTAACTTTCTTTTCTTTTTTTTTTTAATTATCCATACAAAGAATTTAACATAATCTATCTTATGATAGGTTATCGTTTTATCAAAGCTAACTTAGCATGGGTCCATATAATGAATGCGTCGGCGACCAGTCTAAACGCTTTCAAATTACCAAGTGCCCTAATGGCCGAACTTAATATTCACGAAGGGATCAGAACCCTCGATGACTGCGAGTTACGTTAGCTACAGTCGGAAGGTCGAAAAAAAACCAAAAACTAATTTAAACTAATTTATTTTATTATAATTACAAATTAAACTTATTATCTAAAATTGATGTCTAACCTACTCGATGTAAGTTAATGGAATGAATTATAAAATATATAAAATTAAAACATTTGAAAACTGAAACTCTACATTCCTTTCCCAGTGACGATATTCTATTTATTATAAAACTGTGGGAATTAATGTATCAGCAGTCCTTTAGGGGCACGTATATGTAACTCCTCCACCCTCAGATCAGCAACTATTTTAGCACATTGAGATAAAATGTGGCTGGCATCTTCCTGCGTGGCTCCGATGTCCCTGTTCCATCCAATTCTTCGTTATCACTTGGAGTAGAAGTTGTAGCTTTGTTACAGTTTTTGCTTTTTCGTAGTTTGTAGCGATGGCCTGCGATGACTATAATAAGTGCACCTGCACTTAACATGAATATGTATAATGGTATCGTAGTATGATACAATGTATCTGAATGTCGCTTTTCCAGTTGTAGTGGTGTTTCTTGAACGATTTTATCTTGAACACTGTGGAGTTCTTGCAAATTTATTGAGTTTAAATTGAGATGAGTGGAAATATCATCTTGACTTCCTGCACTGAATGGTATTTGCATCAATTTTAGCGGCTGACCTTTTACTTCGTCGCTGTCGTTTATAATGGTGAATTCTGCTGTTTTTATATAGCATTTTACAGGTATAGTGAACAAATAGCTGCCCTGGAGCGATGTGAATTCTTCTCCGTTGCAAACTAATTGTATCTTAGTGACATGGGGAAAGGAGAATACATAATGTTGATCATCTAGCTTTTCCATTGCTTCCTTTGCCAGAGTTACTGCTGTGTACTGGCAGTATTCCTTTAGGACTTGATGAACAATAAGTTGTTGCACGCAGTCAGGTTCTGTACGAATGCGTTGATTCACTTCCTTTTCACAGAGGTACCAGTATTTGAGCTTCGGACATTCTGTCTCCATGTACAAGAACGATTTCTCATTAATTGCTATGAAAGGATATGGAGGTATAAGGGCGTATTGGACTTTATTAGGTACAATGGAAAGTTTATAGAGATCGTAGACATCCGCAGAAACTATTGGAAATTTAAAAATTATTACTATCTGCTTTTCTGTAAAATAACATCCCGGTTTTATAATATCGTAATATTCTCTATACTCTAAATCTAAAATTTGATCCTTACTATATATATTTCTTAATTTATTTATCATTAATTCTAAAATACTTATATCTATCATAGAATGATGTGTACTTGAGACACGAATAAAAGCTAATATGTTTTCTATCCTAATCAATTCGGCCATCAGGTCCTCTATATTTTCACCAATAATTACTAAAAGTTGAGCGAATTTAGCGTATTTAAGTAAACTATTTTCCTTATAAGCATATGATTTTAAAATAAGCTGTAAAGTATTGTTAATTTTAATTTGATTTTCAACTAATTGAGTAAGTACTTCATTGTGTTTCGACATCCATTCCTTACTTATACTAACATGGTTATTAAATTCGGTCACTACCTTATCTTGATTATTTTCTAATAATTTTATTGCATTATTATACTTTAACGCATCTTGATAATCTAAATTTCCTGTTATACTCTTGATAATAGAACCCAAGCCATCTACAAGACCTCTTTTGGCACGATTTGGTTCTAAAGACCTTAGCTGATCAGAGACTTTAAGAAGCTTTTCAGTAAGATAATTTATTTGGAGTTCATATAATAGGTAAGTTTCATTACTAAGGAGATTCTGAAGGCTATTCAATTGAGTTGTTAAAAGTTCTATTCTATTTTCTATATAATCTAATTTAATATATTGAAGGAAGGTATGGTGGTGAGTGGTAAGTCTAATTGGTCCAAGTTTGTACGGTAATAGTCCAGGTCCATCGTCCAAACTCTCAAGTCTTATCTCGAGGGGGTTGAAAATTTTGAGATCGTGGGGGTAAGAATTGTACGGGGTGTACTTTAGGGATTGTCTGTTGCTTTAGTCCGTCCGTACGTTGTTGTAAATATGTAACATTTAATTCCTCTTGAACGTATTCAAGGGCTTTTTCTATAGTTTCGGGGCGCATGCATCGAATTCGCGAACCTAACGGCTCCTTTAAGCCGCGTACAAATGCCTGCATAGTAACTTTTCTATAAAGATCACGTTTAGCTTCAATTGTGGTCGTTAAGGTCTCATGTAATGTGACGTAAGTCATTATCGTACTGAATAGCGTTTGACAATGGCTATAAAATTCCTGGGGTGTCTTATTCCCTTGTACGGCTAGTGAGAGGTCATTGTATAAAGCTGTTTCGTCCCGTTGGTCCGAAAAATTATTAATTAAAGAAGTTCTTATACCTAACCAATTGTCCGGTATACCATTAGAGTTAAGGGTGGCGGCGGCAGTTCCTGTGATTTTATTTAATATCCCGTTCAGTAAACATAAATTGGTTAATTCACTACCGGGTGTATTATTTAAGTATTGCGTTACAATTTGATCACAAATGTTAATAAATCTAGTAAGTACGTTGGGATTTCCATCAAATTCGGGCACAATCCTAAGGATTTTATAAATAGTGTCCGGATCCTGAGCCATATTTAAAATATTATTTAAAATTGTTGACTTACAATTAATTTCTAAATTTAAATTTCTATTACTATCTAAATTACGACGACGGGCCTGCTGCGATGCAGATTCCCGATTTCTATAAACTCTAGGATAATAAATTTTGGAGTGGAAATATAACTAGGATAAGAGCAACATGAGAATAGTTCAAATGTACTCACATATAATTCATTTCTGGTTTCTCCTCGTGAATCGAAGTTTGGATTCTCCTTCCCGCTCTGCAGCTGGTCCGTAGGTTCAGGATACTAGCGAAGACCTAACTGTCCCTATTCTAGTATCCTACCGACTGCGCCAGTTACGTTAGCTACAGTCGGAAGGTCGAAAAAAAACCAAAAACTAATTTAAACTAATTTATTTTATTATAATTACAAATTAAACTTATTATCTAAAATTGATGTCTAACCTACTCGATGTAAGTTAATGGAATGAATTATAAAATATATAAAATTAAAACATTTGAAAACTGAAACTCTACATTCCTTTCCCAGTGACGATATTCTATTTATTATAAAACTGTGGGAATTAATGTATCAGCAGTCCTTTAGGGGCACGTATATGTAACTTGCGCCTTTACTCGCATTTTATCTTTCACCACAAATTGTTTATATCGCTCAGGGTTTTCGCGCAATATGTTCTTATCTACCATGAAATAATTATTCTTGGCTTATTTAAATATCTGCAATTTAAAAATTGAAACTATGTTATAGCGGATAAAAAGTAATAATTATTATAATTGAATAAAATATACAGAATTTTCCGAAACGACAAATGTTTATTAATTTACTTGTTAATGTAAATTGTTTAAGATAAAATGTTTCAGATAAGTATTATGTTGTTTTATTAAACAACTAGCGACTCACCCTCGCTTCGCTCGGGTTCGTCTCTAGGTTCGTTTTAACGGTTAGTATGAAAAACAAATCTTTGAATTTCTCGTCTTTTCTATACCATAATATACATGTATTATATAAATATAAACCTTCCTCTTGAATCACTCTATCTATTAAAAAACCCGCATCAAAATCCATTGCGTAGTTTTAAAGATCTAAGCATGCATAGGGACAGACAGACAGCGGGAAGCGACTTTGTTTTATGCTATGTAGTGAAGGCAATGTTTCATCGTGTTCGAATTAATAAAATTGAATCTGTTAGTTAATTGCAAAATGATAATAGTAGATCTGTAATTATTATTATTGCTCTCCAGTGGGATTTATGTCTGGTTATTAGCTCTGCTCCCTAAAGCTTTCGTCTTGTTAGAATTCGTCTTACATAAATCACGAATGAATGATTTGCCTTCAAGATATTATTTATTTCCAATAATAACATTATCCAACCTTTTTGAAAGGGTTTTATTCGTTTTTCAATCTAACTACGAATCCACATACTCTATTTAGGTTTTAGTACATATTGTTTATCAAGTCAAATAGCCAGGCCAATCTACAAAGTAAAATAAAATGCAGATTTTTAATGCAATACGTGAGCTTTTCATGGGCATGAAGTATGTGCATAGTAAATTACGATAAGCAATGAGAACTGCACGTATGTATATTCTACAATGTCCATGTAAATGAACAGAACTAAACATAACGTTGTAGGTTTTACATAATTTCAAAAAAGAATTGTTTAATTTTTCGTATCTCTACGTTATTCGTATTATATAGTGAATGTGGCATATATCTGTATTTATTGAATGTGAGTTTTAGTGAAAAGCGTAAAATAAACACAAACAGATAAATATCAAATATTCTTTCGTTTTATTTAATTTTGATTTTATTTCATTCTCAAGTTTACTTCTCTATAATGCACTTCGGTCTTAATTTAAAACATGACGAAGTTCATAAAAAATGTATTAAAAATATATAAAGTATAATATAAAACTCAATTTATTAAAATGCAATCATTTGCCGAAGGAAATATATATTAAAAGGTGTTTGCCATATCGGTACACCTTATTTTATTTGGCATAATCATATGCATGAGCGTAGCATGTAAACTTTTGCACTGCCCGTGTATCGATCTTCTTTCGTATAAATATCACAAGTACCTACCATATATTTTAACAAGTATCAAGTGAATGACCTAGATGTTTTGAAAGTAGGTGTAAAATACACCTTCTCTTTGTCTTTAGACAAACAAAAACAAATCTATCCCACGGGAGCCATACATTTTTCCGGGATAAAAAAGTAGCCTAATTGTTATTCTGGTGTATATACTATATTATTGTAGTTTTATTAAAATCCAATCAGTAGTTTTTGTGTACTTAGCTGTATAAGTTACTATTGTTTTTTAACTATTTCCGAGATGAAAAGTATCTAAAATGTTGACCAGGAATATAAGGTACCATGATGCAAAATTTCATTTAAATCGGTCTAACAGTTTCAGAGATTAACCCGTACAAACAGCCAAACAGACAGACAGAGAAACAAATAAATCGAAAAAAAAAACTGGATTTGTTCTATTTCTTTTCTTACACACCGCTGACTCGGTTTTTAGCATTGTTTTTTCTATGTACAGACATTCGACCTCTAAAGTTCTATTATATGTACAGATATCGTACTTTAACTACATTTTACTCTATTTGTTAAACAGGCTTTTAAAATATTATATTTATATATTCTATCTTCCAATATAAATTATTTAATGCCCAGACCACTGTGTGTAAAGTGTTCAGATTTTAACAATCGAAATAAAATATAATTCTAAGCAAAATTAATCACATACGTATGTAACCGTTATGAAAGGTTATCTTGATATTATTTTATACCCCTATATTATCCCTTCCTGACAACTAAAACTTAATATAAATATCAAGATGTACTTGACTGACTAATGACTTTCCAGAAAGTGTCAAATTAAAATAATTAGCTGGGTGAAATATGTTAAAACTTAATGATTTTGTTTTACTTATCTTACGCACAGATTGTAAAAATGTTTTATTATCTGTGTGTTTTTTTTTTTATTTATTCACCACTAAATGAAACAAATGTTTGTGAATTTGACCACCAATTAAGTTAGTCGAGTCAAGAATAATTTATTTTAACTCTCAAATTCAAAATCTTAAATTTATATGAAAAAAGAGGACAAAAAATTAATGAAGATATTGTCTCATTATTATCAAACAAACCAATTTAATGTTTATATTTAAACACATATAATTTCCCCAAATCATTCATTTTCAAATATAAGTTAAATACATATATAAGACGGACAAGAACTATAAATAAAAGCCTTTGGCAATCAAAATAAAGCTACTGTGATCCAGATGATCGCTACGACTAGACTGCGCTATAGTCCACGGCCGTCAAACGATATCCCATAGCTTTCCTTTTGTTCCACTATGAGAACCATTCTCTGTTCCAATCCGCATTTCGTATTATTTTCTTTTTACAGCCTAACGAATCGCTGTTTTACGTTCATGTTTCAACGTCGATATTGATGGAGAATGCCGTAGAAAGCAATAGCTTTGACTCATACATAAGAGGTGCTTCTGTTCGCATTCAAATGAATGAAATATTTTATATTTATACGGGTACGAAGTGAGTGTCGACTGTCGGTTTTCATCGTTTTAGTTCTCTTTTTACTAGTTAGGTAGTATAAACGTATAAACGAATTTTTCCAATTGCAATACAATATTTATATCCTATACATAGATTTTTTAAATTATTTTATTTTTTCAAATTATACATTACGTTTTTCTATCGACATCAAAATTTGATGTCATAATAGAAGTACCTATAAATTTGGGTGTGATTCTTTTATAATAAATAGGTTGTACTTCCATGATTGTCTCAAATTAATTACAAGAAAAATTTTCAAACGCAAGGTGGGTTAATAACTTTTAAAGTAATTTTAGAGACGTTTTATCTTTTTGCTAAAACAATGAATGCACAGTAAAGAATAAGTAGGTATGTTGAATAAAAATAAACATTTAGATAATTCCAAAAGCTCTAACTGAAGCTCTTAATAGTAGGAAATATTATACGAGTTAGATATAAACGGTTCACATGCTACGGACTCGTTGCAAAGCTAAGTAATTATCTCGAACTATTGGCATTCAGGATGGGAGAGAGATTGCCAAATGCCCACTATCTAACTTAAAGTGTCTCTAGTGTGCCTCTAGCGCTATTTTACCAACATAGTTTAAATATTAAAATTTTTAAGGGGAAGTTTATATTGAACTAACAGCTCACTTTCGCTTCGCTAGGGTTCGGCCCTAGTGAAAAACAAAAATAAATCTATTCCACGGGATCCATATATTTTTCGGGATAAAAACGCCTATGCGCTATTCCAAATTATAATCTATCACTGTGCCAAATTTCATTCAGATCCGTTCAGCCGTTCCAGCGTGATTGAGTGACAAACATCCATCCATCCAAGCTTTCACATTTATATAGTAATATAAGATCATTATTCACAACGTACGATATATTTAAGGCAGTGGTAGCCCAGTGGTAAGGCGCTCGCTTGGGGAACCGAGTGAAGCGGGTTCAAATCCCGGGCCTCGCACCTCTGATATTTTCATGTGCGAATCATTTTCTAACATGATTACCACTTGCCTTACGGTGAAGGAAAACATCGTGAGGAAACCTGCATGTCTGAGAGAACCTAGCAAGTTTTCGAAAGACATGTGAAGTCCGTCAATCCACGCTTGGCCAGCGTGGTGGACTATGGCCTGATCTCCCTCGTGTTAAAAGTAGGTCTGTGCCCAGCAGTGAGACGTTAAAAAGGGCTGAATACATACGATATATTTGTATGTATTAATATTAAATGCTCAGGTTTTATATCTTGTAGCCGTAAAGAATAGGTTTTATTAGGCTAGTATCAAATGCGTACCTATCCTTTTTTATTAACTAATTGACCCATATCAAAATATAGTGTAATGCAAACGTCACAAGTACCTTGATAGAGACAAGTATTTGAGTGCAGCTACTGCAGTTAGAGTAAATATAAAAAATAAAATTAACAATTATAGCACAGCTGAAATTTTAGGTATCCAGATAAGTACCCGACCGAATTTATCTTAAATTTCATCAGATTGAGCGAAATTTTGAATTAAAATGTAAATGTTGATAGAATGGGGCTCTCTCTAATTGCGTATTGCGTCCGTCCGTTGTCAAAGTTGTCCCATTCAAAACCTTGGCCACACGTCTTCTCTGGATATCTTATAAAGTGATGATTTAGACTCCTAGAGATTTATTATAAAACGATTTGCTTATGCCGATCTTAGTTTAATAAAATAAATAAATATGTTGGGACATTAACATACAGCATCTAGTTCCATGGTAAGCTACGAGGCTTGTGTTATGGATAACAGATAGTTGATACACTACATATATAACGTATAACTTAAAATACATACATATTATAAATATAAAAACCCATGACTGGAGTACAAATATTCGTGCTCATCACACAAATGAATGCCCCCAGCGGGACTTGAACCCGCGACCGCTGGCACAAGTAGGATCACTACGAACTGAACCAAACGTGTCGTCAAATATAATAAATATATTTTGCTACTGTTAATCTTACATATCTGTATCAGAAAAGTAATTAAAGAATTGAAATATAAGTAGTAAGGTTATATATTTTACTAAAAATATTCAATATTTTTTATAATTTTTATCACATAGTTATTCAAAAATATTTCCTAAAACTATAACTAATATATTTCAGACTGAATGCTCAATATTTATTTTATTCTTTCATGTCTACCGAAAGTTTAACTAAATATTGATCTATCTCCGTAATTGCTGTCAAATGTAAACGTCTTCCAATATCCAAACAAATTATAAATTCCCCTGCTTTATTTAAATAAAATCGTATCTCCATAGTCATCTACCCTTCGAAACTCTTATCTGCGTAGCTCGAACAATTTCGAATCCAGATTTGCTAATTGCGTACGGTCGGACACACAAGTGAATACAAAATCACTATATCTAGTTCTTATGTAAACGTGATAAAAGATAAGGGTTGGATACCTTTATTACAGGCCCTAGAGATTTTTGCATACCCTCAACCCATCAACGAATTAGGGCGATATGACTAGCAAGAAGTTTAAATCGGGGGTTGCAGACAGCGATAGGCTAAATCTGATTCTTTACATTTAAATAAATGTTATGCAAATTGTATTTTGCACGTTGCTTGAATTTATATTGCATTTTAGCGAAGGTCTACGTAATTATTCCTGTACAATTTGATCTATGTTTGTTATAAAACATAATTATTAAAATATGTCCTTCTATTATTATTATTTTTTACAGTATGTTCTCTAACTTTTCAATTTATTTTAAGCGTTAATCAAGAATACTGTTTTTAAGTTGCTTCTTATGGTACCGTGCTATTTTAAACGGTAAATAAAGTCAAACAAATATTTCTAGAAATAATAAATAAATCTAGATAGACAAAAACTTGATTCAATGAATTTTTTGACTTGATTCTTGATGTATACGAAATAAGAAAGAATATAATAAATAGTTTTTTTGTTCGTACGTGTGGGGATGCTAATTGCCACCATAGTTGGGCTATCATCGGAGTTTCAATGGAAAGGATAAAGTTTCATACACGTTCTGTTAATAAAGTCTAGTTAAGCGAAATCTATGAATTCGTACGTTATGAAATGTTAGATAGATAACTGATAAACGTCTAATAATATGTCGGCATACTCTTTTTATACAGGAATTAATCACAATCACCAAAGAATTCGCAGATAGATGCCATCTAAAAATATAATTTGATCAGTTTCCATCCAAGAGTAGTGTAAGGATTTTTATAAAAGCTAATACAATTAACAGTCTCGCATTTTTTAATCTTAAAGAATTTCTTATTGGTACAGAGTATATAATTTGAATGAAAATTTCCTTAATTCCTGCTTAATGAAGAGTCCGCAGGAAAAAAAGATATCTACAAATAATATATAAATTATATAATTTGTGAAATCCTATATTCCAATGCGTTTATATAGAGAAAGAGTTAAAATTAATGTACGCCCACGCAAAGCCGCGTGCACAATCTAGTATTCTATAACAGTACTTACCTTGCAAATTCTGATAAACTTAGCATGATTGTATATTTGAATTTGCAGACTAAATGTGCTAGGATAGCTACAATTAATTCTAACAAACGTAAAATTGTGTGTTTCTATGGTAAAAATATAATATAATTTTTATAAAATGATATATAATATAATACGATTTACAACATCTACCGTATCGTAACCATCATTTACAGATATCAAGTACATAGAAATTATAATAACTTTATTGTACATATTTAATTTACATATGTAGTTGTAGTTACATTTTTGTCCATCTATAGTTAATGTAAACTAAATATTCACATATTAATTTTAATATGGCTGGAGTTAAATCGAAACAGTATATTGTTAACTAAAATAAAACTCACAGCAAAGGGAGTGCAGCACTTAATTGCAACACGAACTCCAAAGAATTTCGAAATTGAGACTAAAATTTTTAATCAAATATTTATCTTGTCTGCCCGGATCAATTAGCCGAGTGCACTTCTGTTTGTGTTGCTTGAATTAAGTATCTGGATTTTAATTCTTTTTAACGTTTAAGCTTTCGTGTACATTGCAAAATACCCTATACTCTATCAGTGAATATCCTAGAGCATTTCATTTTATAACATATATAAAATTTTTCTATTAGATAAAAATGTGTTAAAAAAAGATCATCTATTTTAAATAAGTTTTTACTACATAACTTAAAAAAACAGAAGTCAAGCCCTAAAAAAAGTGGGATAACTCCTGCTGGTAAAGAAAATTAATCAAGTATAGAAACTTTAAATGCTCCTAAGTTGAAAACGTATCTAATAAATATTTTATACAAGCCAAAAAAACGTATATCCATTTGTATAATACTCACTTATGTCAGTCATTCCAAAAATCAGTAAATCATAATAATCCATTAACTTCAACGTTTACAAACTCACACTATATTTCGGCGGCTTATAACATGTCACGTGTGATGAAGATCAAAAATAAATTCGCACCCTTGTTATTGTTCATCGGAGTATAAAAACGGAGTAGACTCGTAATTACTAGAACATTCGACAACACCCCTACGGCACGTTTGAACGCGCCACCGAGCGCGCCCGAACTGACGGCTTTTCCGGTGAGCACATGATTTTCTAAAACAACCATCAACCCTTGCCATAACTCGGTCGAGAGTGCAAAACCTTCACACAGTGACACGAGGGAGCAACATAATAGCAGTTCGTTAGCATAACTACGCGCTGAGCCACTCGACCTTGCTTTAATGAAATATTTGCTTATTAATGCCGAACGTCTGATATTTTCAGAGCAAAAAGCGTGAAAATATTAGTAAATATATAACTTGGAAACCGTCGCTTTTTTTGTATCTTTTTTTATCGTATGGTTGAAAAAGTAAGAGTTGTTACTTCTTAGTGCTACTATAAAATATATTTTATTTATAATATTAATAGAAATGTAATTAGGTTTTTTAAGTTACGTTTAAATAGAAGAATCATTGAGAAAGATAAATCCATAGTTTTAATCGAAGCCTTCAAGTCATAAGGCTTCAAACTGTTTTTCCTATGCCTATTTATATTTATAATATATAGATTTTAATACTATTTGTTGTGTCGAAGTTTATCAAAATATATATAATATATTACTTTTAGATTGGGATACGTAATACTATGTATCGCAATCTAAAAGTAAGTAGGCTGCGGCTAAATAAACTGTATACGTGCTTGGAGTTGAACCGAATAGGCCGAAAATGATGTATGCAAGACTTTAGAAATACATAATAAAGCTTGATTTAATGCTCCAAATACTTAATAGCAAGTTTGGTTCGAAAAAAGTACCTAAAAGTGTAATGCAATTTGTTTTAGTATAAAATATTATGTTCAAATGTATATCTATATAGATGAAGATGCGATTGGTTTTGTTGTTATTATTATGAAATTTTGAAAATTATTGAAAACATCTGGCCTAAGATCTTGTGAGTATACTCACAAGTAGTCTTTTTTACTCAATTTACGTTTGGGACATGGTTTGACTCCCCTGGGTGGACCCAATGTGTCGGACCTTTCCGATTATCATATAAGATCCACTTTTTAGCACAAATTACAATATAATTCAGAATTCCGTGATTTATGTACCTATTTCAACAATTTTAATCAAAGTTCGATGCAATTTTATTTTTAACTTTCATTGAATTCTACGGTACTCTTTTTTTTATATTTCCAATTTAACTAACATAATTTAATCGATAAAATCATTGAAAGCTGTTATTAATTCTAACGTGGTATAAAATGAATGTGTTTTCACTATAACTTTTAATTCATTGTAATCGATTCCAGTCGGCCACAGGGTTTATTATTGAAATCAAAGTTTTCAGCATGAAAGCGATAAAACACAAGGAAGAAAAGTCGAAAGGTAAAAAATAATCAGTGATTTTTTAAAAGAAAGTCTATACCTATTATTTAATTAATTTTAATTTAAGATGATTTTAAAATGTAAGATATTAAGCTTCACTGAACTTGACTGAGCTTCACTGACTACACTGAAGCATTGGTGTTACCAAATCATATTGGTGGGTTGTTTTGTCTCTCAGTTATATGTATGTATTGAGTGCATCCCTTGTCTTTTTCTTCGTAATTTGACAGCAACATTGACCAAACGTTCTCTGGTATGTCATACTCACCTTTCAAATAGCTCTATAAACCTACTCGTAATAGTATCCGAGTAAAATGGCTAAGACATACGAATAGGCAAAGGGACAAAAATATAACAGATAGACATGGTGAAACTATATGGATTCCATTCATGCCTTTTGGCTATAGAACTCTAAAAATCAGTCAATAGGTAGGGAACTAATCACATTAAAAATCATTAAAGTCCTATTTAACTAAAGACAAAACAGTTAACAGTCAAAAATATCTTAAAATTTTTAAACAATTAAAAAACAAGCAAAAATAGACAAGCTTGTACTTTTAGCTACACTGAATAATTATAAGATATCATTAACCTCACTTCAGCTTAAAATTCACAGATCAAAGGGTGAAAATACGATATTCCGGTTCAGTCTTTCAAATTTATCGTTAATTTTATTGGTTACGTTAATTTCATCGGTAAAAAGTAATATACACGTTACAATAAAATCAATAAAGTTATTTTTTTACTTTCTTTCACGTCACATATTTCAAAACATGTTCAATTTCAAATAATGTATGGCAAAGATACAAAGGAAGAATGGAGATACAATGTTAAATAATTAACAAACCTCAAAACTTAATCATATATAGAAATATATTACTCTAGCATAAACTCGGCAACTAAACGAATAGCACAAAGTGAAAACTTTGCCTTTAAGAAAACTTCTCGCTAGGATTGTTTATGCGACTTCTAGTTTCGTGTTTCTCGAACAAGCTTGAGGAAGTAGGTACACTTGTTAATACCGACTCTCATAAATATAATAACGAATATTAATTCTCTCTTTATAAAATCTCTCAATCCCTGTAAGTGTACAAGAAAAATGTATTTTTTTTTTTTTCACTAAAACCACTTTCAATGAAAATATATATTTTAATATAATTAAAAAACGTTTTAATAATTCTGACCGAGTGGTCAAAATTATTAAAACAACATGAAAAAAAGGGTATAGAAAATGTTTAAGGGCATAGAGATTGCCGACATCCTCTTGCACTATAATATCCCTCCGGCTTAGTTATCTTGTCCTAGGAAGATTGGCTAACGTAACAGGTATCAGTCAGTGTGATATTAAGATTTTAACATTATATACTGTTAAAAATGAAACACATGACTTAGTAAAAGTTTCAAATTCCTTTATTAAGTTAAAGAGAATAATAAAACATAATAATGTTTGTAATAGAAGAAGGGAAATAAATTTTTTCGTTGGATGCCCCATTTTATTCCGAAAGCGCGAAGCGTCGACCAAGACGTTTTCTCTTTATTGCGAGACGTTTCATCAAGATTATTTTCTTTTCAAGATGTGCTCGACGCCACCGTCTCAATGGACGCTATCGATTCCAAGGACATGTCATTCTTAGACAAGGACTTGCAAAAAATCATTTAATAAAAATTTATATATACCTACAATCTATAGGTACATAGGTATAATAAAATTCTGACAATGAGTCGAATCTGTACATTAAATATTTTTTGGAAAATTTTATTGAAATAGTCATTATTATTGACACACAGGCCGAATCGATAGTTTTTAGAATTTTTGTCTGTCTATCTGTGACCGCATAACGAGAAAACCACTGGACAGATTTTGATGAAATTACTGCGGGAACATACCTTTGAGAAATCTATACTTATTATTAAAACATAACTAGGGACAAAATTTAAAATTTAAGGTTACTTTTGAGATTCAGGCAAATTGGAAAGATGATGACCACACAAAACATTAAAAAAATACTAATTAAACGGGTACTGGACTCCCTCGGAGTTATGCTGTTAAAGTTGAGTAGGGCTTATTGCCACTTTCCGACTAAGCCAGACCAGCTCTAGTACACGGTACAACATAATATTGTCTATTGGATTGTCATGGAACTTAATTGTTATGCCAATTGCAGCTCCATCCACACGAGACAAATTTAAAATTCAGTTGCAAGATTTAACCTAGGCGTACGAAATTATGAGTTCAAGCGAGTTTGCTTGTAAAGAATAATTATAATCCTAAGTTTTAGAATGCAATATAAAATAATTTCATAAAAAAATAAGATTTCGAATGAATTATGAAACAAGTTCCTCATTTCGATATACTATATTATATTTGACTTCTTTTACTACGATTTTTTTTATTTTCATGTCTAAAATATTTTGGTATGTAATAGATAATACTTGCGGATGCGCCTTTGTATACCTATCAATTTAGTCGACTCAACTATACCTGACCCCCGTTCCGTACAGCATCAAGCAGAACAGAATAGTCAATCTGAACATTTACATCTTATCTGGTTGTTTTAACTATTTTGAATTTGTATTTGTATTACTTGTACAACCTATATAAGCTATCCGCATTTATTTAAGTGATTAGCTGTTAAAGAGAAGTTAATAGTTCTAAAACGTGTAAGTTTGGCTTTTATTATATTTTAGTCTTTAACTAAACATTTTTTTCAAGAAACCATCACGTTACAATATTACAATGCTCTTACCTAACTGCGGCGAAACTCAAAGAAGGGTCATGTGTTTGACCTGTATGTGTATATACATATGTCCGAACCTATATTCCCTCGTAATTACTAAGCAACTTATCTGATTTTTATCATTCGAATGTCTTTAGACTTTACTTGATAACGCAAATGGACTGGATATAGTATTATTAAAAACCAAAATGGCGGGTTCCAGGCATCAATTTGTCTCTTGAAAAGTACTGTTATTATATATTTATCGAGTGGGGTATCAATATGAAGGTTTTTGAGAGGTGTTTACAAAAACATATATGTTTAAGAGTAATTTGAGATAAAAAAAAGTCTTAAATAAAATTCCAAATGTCTAACTGGCAATAAGTAAAAAGCTGTAGTTACAAAAAAAATATAAAAAGAAAAAAACCAACTACGTAAAAAGCAAACTAACAGGATGGCAACAACTTAACGAAGGAAAATAGTATTATGCAGTCAGAGACTACATGTTTTATCCTTGCTACGAGTGTTGCTACGGTATAGGTTTTTTTTTTATTTTTAAACCCCGATGCCAAAAGAAGGGAGTTATAATTATAATTTGATTTTTAGATACTTATCGTAATATAGATAAATAAAAGAAAAAGAAAAAAAGAAATTTCAATTGCGTGAATTCGTGGAAAAATAGCAATTAATAATTATTATATATAAGTATGTAATACATATATGTACAATATACATACTTTAAAAAAAATGGAATATGTGCGATTCTGACTCGCACACTGAGGGCTCCTTAGCATGAAAAATCAATTTATATTTCGTTTTAACATACTAATTTATTACGTTAAAAGTAAAGTAAAACATTTACTCATCTACGATATTCATTTTATTGATGACTAGCAGAACCCGCGGCTTCGCCCGCGATCAAACTACGACAAAAATAAACTTTTTCGCAATACATATTTTATTACTTTGAAAAATAAGTTCGTGTAAGTTTTATCACACACAGTCACACTCACAGTCTAATCCCGTTACATAGCTTAGGTGACTTTTTCATTACTGTTGTGCTAACCTTCAGAAGGAGGATATAGACAGCTGGATACTCTCTAGCTAAGTTCTGTCTCTCGCGCTCTAGGTCGATTATAGTTGTCGCTGCTGTGGCCAGCCGAGAAGTTATACATAAACCTCTAGATTCGGAATAATTTCCCTTCTCTACTTTATATCCCACACAGTAAGTGTGCACTTACGGAGAACTTGAGGCATGTTACTCTGTTTAGATATATTCAACAACTCAAACTACACCGTCCAGTTTTACCCACTTAAGGGTTGAATTTTAAAAAAAAATCTAAAATACATGTTTATTTAATTGTATTGAAGAGCATTAATACCAAGTTTGAAGTAATTTTTTTTACTCATATAAATTGCATAACCCCCTTTTACCCTTTTAAGGGATGAATTTCGTAAAAAAATGATATTTGTATTGTTTTAGTTTTCATTTTAAAGGTAAATAAGACTTTACGTGCATTAACTATAGAGTTTCATACAAACTTTCACTCCCCATTTTACCCCCTTAAGGGATGAATTTAAAAAAATGCTATAATACGTATTTATTTAATTATATTGAAGAGCATTAACACCAAGTTTCAAGTAATTCTGATCATAAATAATTCTTTGCCCATATAAACTTTATCATCCCTTTTTATCCTTTCAAGGGATGAATTTCGAAAAAAATTAATACATATATTTCTTATTTTTTATCTTAAAGCTAAATACCACTTTCCGTGCATTTCGCATTAAGAATGACAAAGTTTCATACAATCTTTTATCCCCTATTTTACCCCCTTAGGGAATGAATTTTGAAAAATCCTTTCTTAGCGGATGCCTACATTGTATAAGGAATATGTCCTCCAAATTTCAGGTTTCTACGACTAGCGGTTTAGGCTGTGCGTTGATCGATCAGTCAGTCAGTCAGGACAAAGCATTTTATGTATATATAGATATAAATACTTTTTTTTCATACCACTACTATGAACAAAAAAACAAAGTTAATTTTACGGTCGGACACATGTAACGGAAAATATCTCACATCTCAACTAATCTTCTTCATTGCTTCGTTGTTATTCAAAAATTTCCGACCTGCGCCGAATTTGTACAAAACCTGGAAACGTAGAGAGGGTAGGCCTTTTCCCAGCAGCGGAATGGTAAGTGTCTAACTGTAACTATAACTTTAAAATTATTAGCGTATACAAAAAGTTACTGAGAAACATCTACGAGTATCTGAAATTTAAAGACCTGTCGAAATATACCCCACACGCTCATGTAGACTAAAGAACATTTTTGCTCCTCAATTGTATGCCACCTCTATTTTTTTATAATTTAACTACAGAATTGCTTAGCGATTCACATGAGACACCTACCTACTAAATTTCAGCAATGTAGCTTTAATAATCTTCGAGTAAAATGGCTGTGACATACGGACAGACAGACGGACATGGCGAAATTATAAGGATGCGATTTTAACGATTTGTCTATGAAACCCTAAAAACGATATGTAATATATTGTCTGTATATTTAAGAAAACCTTACAATTTTCTGTATACAGATAGTTGTTCATAAGAGATCTATCATATCTCGAAATCAATATTAATAATAATATACAATTATTTCCTAAATTCAACTTATTAATGTATTATGACTTATACTAATTATAAAGTACTCTTAATTGAGGTTTTCGGATAAGGCAAACATCTGTGGATGAGTTATAAACAATGGAAACTTTATAAGTTTGAATGTATTGCGGGTGCGATTTTGTCAACAGGAAAATGGCGGACCCCGCTGTCGCTTTCGGATATTTATGACCACGAGTCGACAAATTTTCGCATCCTTTTATTTTCAACGCTGAACCAACTGAGCATAAAGGTACATAAATTTGAAGAATAAACAAACGGTGCCACTAAATAAACAAGAAAGATTACCTGAAATTGAAAGTTTATTGAATTACTTTAATTGAGAATCACAATTTCTTAATTTAAGAAATATATTAGGTACTAGCGAGCTTCTGCGATTCTATATTTAAGTATTATTATTTTGTCATGAAATAAAATTTTTAATTTACATATATTTTAAATTTAATTTATTCAACAAAATTGCACTGAAATCTTCTTAACCATTCTCAAATGATGCACCAGTAAATAAACTAATAAAATTGTAAAATAGTCTTTATTCTGCTTGAACTGCTGGAACATAGTTCCATATATTCGCAGCACGTTTTTTAAAATATTCAGAGTACCTACAGCTTTGACCATTACAATTTTACTAGTGAATAGATATGAATCTATAGACGACATAACTACTCTTTTTTATTGTATGTATGTCAAAAATCTAAGTTAAATAGCTGTTTTTCGTCTTTACATTTCTAAGTCAATTTACTAGTTCAGTCAAAAAATAAGTATTATCTATTATTTTGAATGAACTTAGTTAAAAATTAGGTATGCTTAAAGGTAAAAACATCTTTATACATACATCTGTAAGACCAGAAATACATTTAATAGAGCTAAACTTATTTCCAACGAAATATCGGTGAAATTTTTGCTAAGTCTGCAATCCGGGCCGTGTTCACTGACGCAGAGGTGTGTCGCAGGTCTCGGGGCGCACCATTAGGCGACGAATTGCCAGCGACTTTCATACCCGCTTTATGTCCCCGCCTGTCATCAAGCATAATATTTTATGTGTAAAATGTGTTAGGATATTCACGTCATGTTTATTACTAAGCAGCATTTTAAATAACGAAATAGACGACAGTTTTCTTTGCACACTTAATGCAAATTCATTAATGTTTTTCACGTAAAGCAAAGATCTTTTACAAACAACTAGTGCAATATTTCCTAGGGACTTTTCACAAATAATTAAATATAAGTTAGGAACTCGAAATACGACAGAAGAAAAGTTCTCAACAAAATTCTTTAGTAGGTACCCAGTTACTTTCACCAAAAATATACATGTACTATATTTGTATTTTATGTATATTTAGAAAAATGTCTCTTAGAAGTTTAATTGCAAATCTAAAGACTTTATCCACATAGATAGTTATATATGTATATGTTTTATATGTATTAACTAGCATTTCCCGCGGCTCCGCCCGCGTTCATATGACCAAAGCCAAATTCTTAGGTTGTACATATTAGTATACTCTTACATATAATACCACTTTCATTGCGCACCGCATGATTGGTAAATAATGGCAGTGATTGACAATGCCACAAAGGTTCCTCCGTTAATCTCATATTTGATTTAGTAATATTGCACTTTTTGTTTTCTATAATTTTGTTCTGTTTGTTTGTTTAGTTTAGGGCGATAATCTCTCAAACTACGGAATTAATTTTATTCATGTTTTACTAATACACAGCTATTGATTAATTTAATATTCTAAATACTTTTTATTATTTTATATGGCACGGTTAATATGATTAAAGTCGTAAGTATTTTACTGTGTCCTTTAAACCTTTACCTTCCAAGAAATGGTGTCAAAAAAAAACTAAAAAAGTTGAGGTATAACAGTTCCTAAAATACTTTTTCATAGTTTTTGAGATATGGAATATTTTTAGTTGCCCGCTTTGTCAGTTTAACAGCCATAAACTTGTTTTCCATAAAATGTTATAAAATAATTTATGAATCGAACTTGTTGATAAAATGAGTCGATATTGTGGAAACGTAAATATTATTCGTATTTATTTTAGTGTTAACAACAAAAAACAACACAGTATTTTGGTATACTAAACCTATAATATGCGAGTTAGATTTGCATTTGCCCAATTTTTACATTAAAAGATTAAAAAAATTAACATTATTTACTAAACAATAAAAATTTACAAATACTTTCATTCGAAAATTGTTTCGGCCAACAAAATATTACTAATTTATAAAGCCAAACGTTTGTTTTATTGAAAATTTGAACACAGGCAGGGCCGCGGATAATTTAATAATAATTCTAATAAAGTCATAGAAAGGTACATTTTTTTTTGGATTAAAACTACGTATTTTAAAAACACATGGCGACATCTATTGTCAAATATCTAAATAACACATAAATAAATTTTCATTAAAATAACTATTTTAATGAATAAAATACGCTATTGATATTTCTTTTACGATAAGCTTTTTTAATAGTTTTAACATATATAAGTAAGTTTCTTTGCTAAAATTCCTGCGGTAAAAAGTATCCTTTATGTTGAGTCGGATAACCTGCTATCACCGTACCAAATTTCATTATCTATCGCTCTATATCGCTAATAATGAATATTTCAATAAGATTTTAAGTAAAATATTAAATTTACGGAATCGTCTTAGTGACAATTTTATTATATGTATAGTTACTAATTTATAAAGCCAAAAAGTTTGCTTTCCGGATCTCCGGATAATGTAGTAGTAATTCTAATAAAATTGTAGAAAGGTCATATCTGTACATTCATTTTTTGGGAATTAAAACTACGTATTTTAAAAACTCATAGCGACATCTATTGTCGAGTATCTAAATAACACATAAGTACATATCAATTAAAATAACTATTTTAATGGATAAAATAGCACTATTGATAATTTGATTTTCAAGATAAGCTATTTTTAATAGTTTTTACCATATTTAGTAAGTTACCTTGCTAAACTATTTACAGATAGTATCATTATGGTTTTGTTCCAACCAGTTTTTGTATTTTTTCTCAGAAATGAGATATTTTCCCGCGGTAAAAAGTATCCTATATGTTGACCCGGATAACCAGCTATCATCATACCAAATTTCATCAAAATCCCTCCAGTGGTTTTTCTGTGATGCGGTAACAGACAGACAGACAGACAGACAGACAGACAGACAGACAGACAAAAATTCTAAAAATTATAGATTTGGCCTCTGTATCGATAATAATGTCTATTTCAATAAGATTTTCCAAAAAATATTTAATGTACAGATTCGGCTTAGTTAGAATTTTATAATATGTATAGATAAAGATGTATTCGATTCTTTTTTTTTTTATTGGCTTTTAGATGTCAAGTATAATCGACATTATTTTCTGCTTCTGGCAGGATTTTACATTTTATACTAGGAGCGTACAATTTAAATGCAACAGATGAACGCGATATAAGAGCTAATGCCAGACGCATAATTATAACCGTCAAGTGCATATCGAAATAACAACGATAAGAGTACTGCGTCATTCAGCCCATTTATAAAACAATATGAAAAAGAGAAAATAAGTTGTGCAGTATATAAAATTATCAATTTCAAGTATTGTTTATTCAAAATTTGTTTTCATATGTATCTATGAGGTTTACTTACATGTGTCGATTCTATTTGCTTTACTATTATTGGATTTTGCTGTTAACACGATATAATTAATTCAAGAACGTCACGCAAATCAATAGGTTAGGTTAGGTTAGGTTAGGTTAGGTTTCGCTGCGTAATTCGTCCCTACTTAGATAATTGTAATTATATAAATTACCTTCATAAAGATTACTGTGATCAAAATTATTCGTTTTCAATATATAAGATGGCAATGGTACAATTCTAATAATTTTTCATTTCGCTTGTGATACCTAAAACCCAAGTGGCAATACATAAGTTGTAGGTATTTAACAAATTTTACAATATAAAGAAGAATAACTTTCCTCTTTTAACGTATACTATTTCAAAATTTTATTTATCTTCGCTTGCTATTATTGATTTCAAAATTTCCTGTAATAAAACACATTAGTTATAACTTAACATTACATGATCATCTATAATAGTTGCCGTGTGTAGAAGAACGGTTACTTAACAAAACATTTACTACGGACAAAATATGTTATACTTACAATTTCAATAGCAATAAACATACTTTACTAGTAAATTAAATTCAAAACTTATGGTAATACAATTACCTACATAAAATATTTTAAATTTGTTACAACATACATCAATTCAAGAATAAAGAAGAACAAGAGATTCAAATTGTGCATTCCAAATAGTGCATACATACATAATATATAGTCCAGAAAAAAATATGTTATAAATAAATTATATTATTGTTTTTTTTTTCGTAGATCTTTATGTACAATTTTTAAAGGTATTTTTTTAAATAAAAAAAATAAAATACCTCTATAAGACCTAAATAAAAAAATAAATTAACTGTCTATCTACTACTCTCAACAGATAGAGAACTACTAAACAAAAGAGATAACTAGAAAAAGGAGGATAAAGGATAGATAACTGCTAAACAAAGGAAATGGGTGAAAATTCTTAATTTCAATGGACTTTTTTTAATAAAAAAAATGTCTAATAGCTTTCTAAGTTAAACTTCTTAAAAAGTTGTCTAATAGCTTTTTTGAATACACATGTTTATTTTTACAAGGTATGAAATCGATACGTGCATGGGGACCACCTGTTACATATAAAAGTGACTTAGAAGTACAAAAAAGTATACCCTATAAGTAGGATGTTAATTAGAGACTAGGGCGAGGGCTCAAAACTCTTTTGAAGGCCACATATACATACATATATAATATATATCTATTATACTTAAAGAAGGTCAGAAAACATAACGCATAAGTGCATTTCTTTTACTCTCATATTCCGGTAAAAATTACTTAACACGACCGGTGAGAGGTAGGATGGAAAACCCACAGCAGGCCACACACCTCCTACAGAATATTTAAAAAAAAATCCAACTATTTTGGCCCAACTCAAACTTAGTGCATTACAATCTGCAGCCGTACATGTTAGCCACTAGACCCACGAGGCAGTTAGAAAAATATACAGTAAGTCTCCAAAAATGATTGTTTAAACATATAACACTTAGTTAAACGCTAAAGCTATTTCGTGCAGACTGTCGTTCCTGACTACCTAATCTAATCACCTCAGCAACGTATGTTTTGTAGATGGACCAATTATGCAGATTTCACTTGGCGGCAGATTTACTCCGGTTACGATACGAGAACTAATGGCTTGTAACTGGAACTCGACGTTTCGATCGCGACATTGATTCTTAATTAAATATTTACCTACATGAAATTTTGGACCATTTCGTTTTATTGCCACGGAACAGTTCCAAAAGGGACGATTTATAAAGTTTTGCGATTCGATGCCTCATAGTAGTTAGTAGTTACTCTAGAAAACTGAGAAGAAGAATAAATAAATGTACGTTGTAGATTTTATGTTTCACCTGACTCTAGCTTGTGTACTCACTAGAATGTGTGCACATGATAAAACTATGCATATAATAGGAATAACAAATATAAGAAGCGGAGGTTCTTTTTCATATTTTATGGGTAACTTTTTTTATAAGTATTGATAACTGTTAGAAGTTCACTGTTTACATCTATTATATTACTTTCGTGAGAAAAGATTTCTCAAACAAATGTATAATATGACTTATTCATATCTTACATGTTCGAATGCAAAAATATTGTCTTAACACACATATAAAGTATTCTTTTTTAGTTTCTAACTGCCCATAAACTATTAACATAACGTTTTTATATTTTAAGCTTATTTGGGTCGCATTTTACGGTTCGCTGTACAATTAAATTTGATATATGGTGTAATTTATTTTATACGAATAGTCCTGGGAGGTTTCATTTTGTCTATTCATTTTTTATTTTTGTTATGATGAGACCCTTTAACTCGCTCGTTGTTCTGAATGGAGAATTTTTTTTTTAGTTTAAAATTATAATATTTTATCAAACTATAAAATTATATTATTTGATCCCAGATTATTAATTATTACTTGTGATATTGTCCAAAACAAAGGTGGCTATGTTTAGTAATAATCAAAGTCAAAGAGGAAACTGATAATAAAATAGTGCCTTTTATTTTCTACATTTAAGTAAAATGGATGACACATTCTTAAACTAGTTATTCCTCTACTAAATTTAGTTAAAAATTATAACAAATTCTCAATTCAGAAAGTTTGACATAAACAACCGATCGACCGAAAAGCTAAGTTTAGAAGATTAATTTCTACTATCCAGTCTGCAAAACGAACGTGTGAACATGAAAGTTTCAGAACCACGTCGAGGAAACAATAAAATTCACGGTTCGACGCGGTATTGATAAAGAGTTTCTCGCAGTTTCTTTTATTGCTTTATATTCATATAACACACACACGCACACGCACACGCACACGCACACGCACACGCACACGCACACGCACACGCACACGCACACGCACACGCACACGCACACGCACACGCACACACACACACACACACACACACACACACACACACACACACACAATTTTTTTTTGTTTTATTGGGTTAAGTAGTACTAAATTCTGATTATGATAAATATGGCTTAATTAACTGTAAACAGATGCGAAAAAAGGTTATATATCGAAAAAAGTAATAAATACGGAATGATCTTAAAATATTGAATAAGGTAAGGAAATGTTTATTTTATTACAATTCTATAGTTACTGCGAAGTAGCCTAAAAAATAATAATCTTTTTACTTCGAAATCATACATGAAATTAATAAAAAAGAAAAAATAATTATAAATAAATGCAAAAGCAAAATTTAACAAGGTTGAAACCTTCTTTACCTATAAGAACATTCATGTTTATCTGATCGCACCCTAAAGACGTAACCGCTCGAAACTCACCAAAGCAAACGTCTATAAATCTGATAACAAACCAACCCATCCGCGAGACTCCGAAATTGTTCAAGTTTGAATATTACCGCACTCACCTTTAACGCATCAAAGACCTTATATGTTCTACTTCGTCATATGGAAAATACGTATGTTCCATATCTACGAGTATATTCTTATATCTCCCAGAACCTAATGTGGCATGTATCAGACAAGTTATTGTACTGGAAGGAACAATTTCTATTCAATACAATATGTGTAGTAACCACAGAGTGTTTTTCAACTACACGGCCCATAACCGATACCCGTGACCATACTAACACAGTAGTCGGAGCTATTTTTCTTTATGTTATAAGAATGACAACACTAAATATAGATTACTAATTAATGAAGTTCTGTAAAAAATTCTAAAAAATAGTAATAATTATAATAATAACAGCTAAAATTAAATAAATAATTTTACATATTCAATTATAAAACTAATTAAAGTTATAAAAATGATTAAAATTAACACAATTTTTTTTTAATTCATTTTGTTATTTTGTGGGTAGGCTATCTGTAACAACTATATAATGCCTTTGAGACATCTAACACCTTAGTCTCTCCCGTAACCATGATTGCTGTAAAGCATTGAAAACGTCAGGAAAAAACATCAAAATTAATTCTCGAAAAAATCCGAAAAGATAGTTTTATTTAAAATGTCAAATATTCGCGTAAATCTAAGAAAGTAATAAACGTTATATTTTAAATGCGAAACTTTGTGATTGTGTGTGTTAATGCATTTTAGTATAATTCTAAATAGTGCTCTATTATATTCTGAATTGACACATAGGCCTTTATAGACGCACCTTCCATATGAGCTGAACCTCGATCAGAAACTTGTGAAAATATATGACGCGGTCGCCGGTCAGCACTCAGCATACATATTTCCACATTGATGGAAAGATACAAAGCGAAGGGTTAACCCTGCAATGAAAATAGCTTGATAAATATTTGTATATATATATATATATATATATATATATATATATATATATATATATATGTACGTATATGTACATTACGAAGGAATTTAGAAGAATAAAATATCGGTCAGTCAATTATTTTTTTAATAAATTATTGGTTAAGATTTATTTCTTGTCAAAACAATAGCAGTTTCGACTATTTCCATAGTTTGATAATAATTCACCGCCTCGAAGCTTGAACTGAAGTCCAAATCACATTTAGGTACAATATGTTTCTATTTATATTGCGCAGCGCGCATTTCCCTTGGTATTTGAATTCCCATTTTATGTTCCAAAAACCAAATTTCCCGCCACACTCCATTTGCCTGATGCAATACGACGGTTTAATACTTGATTGCACTCGTCCTACATAGATTTATAACGGGTATATTAATGTCTCTAAAAATCGTTTTTATGATGAAGAAATGTCTTATTTTTACTGTAAAAATTATAGCCGACCGAAAGAACTATGCATTTAAATGATAAAAGCATGATTAATGGATTAGCCTCTGCGTTTAAACTTGCAAATCACCCTGTTTTTTATATCATCACCATCTTGTATCACAACTTATAGTTATATAAAATATTTAATATCTATCTATACAACAGTTGTAATACCGACTACATGGCTGTTGGTCGGAACTTGATTTTAAAATAGTACAAGACTCTTTGTTATAAACCTTTAAACAAGTAGCGTAAGTTCTTTGTGAAGTAGAAACATAATCGCAACTTTCTCTTTTCACAATAGATAAAAGACTCTGTTCAAAAACCAAAGTACTAATGTTGACAACCTTTTTGGACCATGAAATTGTATTATAAGCCTATGAGTAGGTAGTGTTTTATATTTTTAACAAAATTTGTTTTGTATTTTCAATTTATTTTTCTCGTTAATGGTTCAAATCGTACCAGTACAGATTTTGTATTTTATATAAATAAACTAGCAACTCACCCTCGCTCCGCTAGGGTTCGTTCCTAGTTACGTTTTAACATTTAGCTCAGAGATGAGATATTTTCCCGCAATAAAAAGTATCCTACATGTTGACACGGATAACCAACTATCATCATACCAAATTTCATCAAAATCTGATCAGTGGTTTTCCCGTGATGCGGTAACAGACAGACAGACAGACAGACAAAAATTCTAAAACTAGATTTGGCTTCTATATTGATAATAAAGTCTATTTCAATAAGATTTTCCAAAAAATACTTAATGTACAGATTCGGCTTAGTTACAATTTTATTATATGTATGGGTGATTCCACAAAAATAGGGCAACTCTATGTCCGCAGCATATTTCATTTGATATAATTAATAATTATTAATTCCAAATTTGCTAAGTAACAGTTCACAATGTGTATTATTCATGACCCAATTTTTATTTTTAATAATAATATAATATACTTCAGAAATTCTTTTTATTGACCCCTAACATCAGTCCCTAGGCATGTCCGCCCTCCGAAATTTTGTGTTTGGGCATCCATATTTCTAAAAAACATTAAGTTTATATTTACATTGATTAACATTTTTTTAATGATAAAAGTACTTACTCCTAATTCTATCAATCTTTTGCAGTTTGAACAAACAGTCAATGTGTTTCCTAAAGCGAAATTAGTGTCCACAACTTTAATCATCAGGCCCTAGCTTTATTTCAATTAACGGATTTTAAATTTTGCGGCATAATTTGAATGTACAGTGAATGCTAACTAGTTCATTTTAAAGTAAGACATGAAGTTATCCATACACTGCACTCGCTTTGCAGCGGCCATTTTGTAAATCAGTGCAAACGCGGCAGTTGTTGCAGAAATACGTGTTGATCCAGTCACTTTGTCAGTCCCTAGATAAGGAATTTTATTGTTTAATAATAGGAAATTGTTATTAAATAATTAACATTTATAAGTGATTTGTCAGCCTCGTTCTGTACATCGTATTAAATAACTTAGTATGTAGTCAAACAACATTTTGTGTTTAATTTTACTCGGAATCGTCAGTCCCTGAACCATCAGGCCCTAGGTTTTAATGGGTCTAGGGACTAACGGGATAGTTTGGGACTGACGTTTATTATATTGTAGTATTAATAAGACCACTAAATATATTGACTAATTCTTAAATATGATGATAATTATTATTTTATTTTATTAAATTATGTTATGGAATAAACTAAATATTAAAGTGACTGGCCCTTTTAGATAGTATACAATCAATTAAAAACCTATCGTATACACTAATTGAAAATCTAACAGCATCTTAAATATGATTAAGACAAATTACTTCCAAAAGTTGCCCGATTTTTGTGGAACCACCCGTATAGATATAAAACTTTATTTATCTTAAAAATCTAAAATAGGTTTCAGAGTGGGACATTTATTTTCAATTGGAACATACGACGACGCTTCATTGATACTACAATAGTTGAGTTGTAAATGGAGGAATATAAATCGGCCATAGGCGCGTTATTGAATTGATCAGAGCTACAAAGGACCAATTACGAGGGATGGCACGGACTACAAGGTCAATTGACAGTCCAACCGCCCGAATGAGTCATCCAGGATTTGGCATATAAAATAAAATTAGGGGAGGGCCTCGTAATAAAATTGCCGAATAAAATATTGTACGTCCACGTGGATTTCTAATGTTTCCCGCAAGACATATTTCGCTAAGTTACAATGTAATTAATGATCATCTTCATTTTTATATATTACATCTTAAATAGAATACTCTTAAGACTAAAGAAAACAACATAATTAAGTAGCATGCTAAAAATAAATAGTATTATTATATTCACTATCTTTCAATTATTCTAAATGTGTAGTGGAATATCAATAACATAAATTACATAGATACATATATGTACCTACTACTATGCAATATTTTTTTCAATTTAGATAAGAAATAAGCATAAGCAAAGTTGTTGTTAATAATTTCTTTACATATCTGTAATTTAATTATCAAAAGATTATTTATAATAACCAAATCGTTGTTCTAACACAATGGGTTCGTTCGATGAGCATCATTGGTTACAAGCATGCCCCATTGTCCATTGTGCGCTAAAGAATTCATTCAATTCCGCAAAGTCCGCTGCGGACATCAACCATTGTTTATAATGCTTCACGTTCATGAACAAATATTACTTCTTTTTCCCAAATGGACGATAGAAAAGATTTTATCAAATAGAGTCAGCTACTTGTAGATATTAAAGGCTACACTCTAAAGACAAATATACATGAAATTTTCAATTCAAATATTTTTTATGATAAATATAATAAACAAAATGAACAAACAAATAGACCATTTTTTTTCTATTAGGGACTAATGTTTTACTTCGCTCACACTTTGGCCATAAAGACTTCATGATTTACTTTAACTACTTCTTCGGCAAATTAGCTGATATTATAATCCAAGAACTTATGTCGTTACTTCATTGTTTTGTCAAAAATGAAAAACCAACAATCAGATTTCTAGATTATTTCACACACATGTGCATTATGTATTTTTAAAATATATATTTTTTTAATTTCCTTTTTTCTTACATTAATCACTGAAAGTATATGTCAAATAATATAATTGTTCAATGACTATGTAGCTTAATCCTGTATTATAACTAGCAACGTATTCTAGGTACGCTAGATACGTTTTATATATGTAGATAAAAATAGTTATTGTGAGCATACCTTGGGAGGTAGACACCTATGGCGGACTTTTCTGTAGGCCTTTTGAAGACCTACAATCTAGTACATTGTTTTGATATATATAACTATCTCTAAAGGTTTAGCCAGCGTTAGCGTTTAGCGTTTCGCTGCGAGTGATTAATAATTTTAAATCTGTGATATCTTCTAAGATATTAATTTCAATGATATACTGTAAAGAACAATTTTGATCTACATTAAATGCACAACATATCTATACATATTATAAAATTCTAACTAAGCCGAATCTGTACATTAAATATTTTTTGGAAAATCTTATTGAAATAGACATTATTATCGATGCAGAGGCCGAATCTATAGTTTTTAGAATTTTTGTCTGTCTGTCTGTCTGTCTGTCTGTCTGTCTGTCTGTCTGTCTGTTACCGCATCACAGAAAAACCACTGGAAGGATTTTGATGAAATTTGGTATGATGATAGCTGGTTATCCGGGTCAACATATAAGATACTTTTTACCGCGAGAAAATATCTCATTTCAGAAAAAAAAAATACAAAAACTGGTAGGAACAAAACCACGACGATACTATTTGTAAACAGTTTAGCAAGGTAACTTACAAAATATGATAAAAACTATAAAAATAGCTTATCTTGAAAATCAAATTATCAAAAGCGCTATTTTATCCATTAAAATAGTTATTTTAATTAATATTTATTTATGTGTTATTTAGATATTCGACAATAGATGTCGCCATGTGTTTTTAAAATACATAGTTTTAATCCCAAAAAAATTAATGTACAGATATAACCTTTTTTCGATTTTATTAGAATTACTACTAAATCACCCGCGGCTCCGCCCGTGTTTAAATTATCAGTAAAGCAAACTTTTTCGCTTCATAAATTAGTAACTATACATACAATAAAATTGTAACTAAGCCGAACCCCTAAATTTAATATTTTTTCGAAAAATCTTATTGAAATATTCATTATTAGCGATATAGAGCCCGAATCTATAGTTTTTAGACTTTTTTCTGTCTTTCTGAATGTGACCGCATCACAGAAAAACCACTTGAGGGATTTTTATGAAATTTGGTATGGTAATAGCAGGTTATCCGGGTCAACACATAGGATTCTTTTTACCGCAGGAAAATATCTCATTTCTGAGAAAAAATACAAAAACTGGTTAAAGTAAAAGCACGATGATGCTATTAATAATTTAGCAAGGTGACTTACCTATATATTATGTTAAAACTATTAAAAAAACTTATCTTAAAAGAAATATTAACAGCGCTATTTTATTCATTAAAATAGTTATTTTAATGAAAATTTATTTATGTGTTATTTAGCTATTTGACAATAGATGTCGCCATGTGTTTTTAAAATACGTAGTTTTATCCAAAAAAAAAAATGTACAGATATAACCTTTCTATGACTTTACTATAATTACTACTAAATTACCCGCGGCCCTGCCCGTGCTTAAATTTTTAATAAAACAAACTTTTTGGCTTTATAAATTAGTAACATATTAGTAATATTTTGTTGGCCGAAACAATTTTCAAATGAGAATATTTGTAAATTTTTATTGTTTAGTAAATAATGTTAATGTTTTTTAATCTTTTAATGTAAAAATTGGGCAAATGTTAATCCAACTCGCGCATTTTAGGTTTCGTATAGCAAAATGCTATGTTGTTTTTCTTACTTACGTGTTTTGTATGGTTAAGACTAAAATAAATACGAAAAATATTTACGTTTCCACAATACCTACTCATTTTTTGCACCGTAAAAATAAGTTCAATTTATATTATTTTATAACATTTTATGGAAAACAAGTTTATGGCTGTTAAACTGCCAAAGCGGATAACTAAAAATATTTCATATCTCAAAAACTATGAAAAAGTATTTTAGGAACTGTTATACCTCAACTTTTTCACTTTTTCTTGACACCTTTTCTTGGAAGGTAAAGGCTTAAAGGACACAATAAAATGCTTACGACTTTAATCATATTAGCCGAGCCATATGAAATAAAGAAATGTATTCGCTTAGAATTATTTACTTATTACACTTTCTTTTGAAAATCGTTTTGGAAAATATTACTAACTAGCGCTAATTAAGAAAAGTTATCATTATGTAATTTAAATAATCAGCTATATATTAAATTAATCTATAGCTGTCTATTAGTAAAAAATGATTAAAATTAATTCCGTAGTTTGAGAGTTTATCGCCCAAAACTAAAAAAACAAACAAAACAGAAGTATAGACATACATAAATGTTATTGCTAAAACAAAAAAATCAATTTAACGGAGGAACCTTTGTGGCATTGACAATCACTGCCATTATTTACCAATCATGCGGTGCGCAATGAAAGTAATGTATAATGTAAGAGTATACTAATGTGCAGGGTCGGACTGGGCCGGAAGGGCCCGGGTGGCTCCCCAAGCCCGGGGCCCGAGACTAGATAATAGATTTAATCATAATTCATTTTTAACTTCTCGCTATGAAAATTGAAAACTTTGACATTCGCATTTTTTTAAAAGATATGTACCGAATCGATAGTTTTTAAGAACATCTAAAAATTAAATTTCATTTTACCTCTGAAACAACGTCAAATGTTAAAATAGACCAATCGGAATCCATTTATTTTTAAGAGAACAAAACATTGAAACCTGAAGTTTTATATTCTGAAAGCGTTAGCAGGTATGTAAGGTACAAAAATCTGTAAAATGCTCCCGATGTCCAGCTACCCTCGAGAAATGGAGGGATGAAAAGCGTTGAAAAATTGATTTTTTCAATTTTCGGCTTACTGTGACATCCTATCGAAAAATGTTCTTTAGAAAAGTTGTAAGTCTAGTAAAAATCTACAACTTTTATAAATGACACTTTTTACAATACCCTAAAAGTCTTTAATTTTTTTTGTCTTTATATTTAATTACTGCAATAATATTTTGATTTTCATGACACTAGTTACTAGGGGAATGTAATTTTCGAAATATGTATACAAAATTTTTTCAATATTTAGCCGTTTCCGAGAAATTAATGTTTTATGGTCTCAGGAGACTGAAAATCGTCCCCAACTTCAAGAGGATACTTATATTTAAAAAAAAAATCGTTCGATTTTAAGATAGAGTTAATTTTTTGACTTGAACTTTACATTCCGAAGAAATAAAAACATTGTATGGTCATCCTGTAGAACACCTTTATAAATTGAAAAAAAAAAGGAGAAATCGATAATTTTTACTTTGTAAACTATATTATTTTTAATAAACATTGAAAAAGTGTACTATAATGACCAAATTTTTATAAGCTGATTACACCAATGCATTTTGGGGGAAAATAAAAAAAAAAGTGGGGGCCACGTAAAGTACTTTACTTTTATACTTCTTTTCTATTTTTCCCTTAGAATCTATTTATGTTATTAACTTATTATTTTTTCGAAATCATCGATATTTTATTAATTTTTGATCGATTTTGGAGTTAAATTAATTGTTTTTTCTTTCTGAAAATTTAGATTTTAAGTTAATAACAGAAAAAATGGAATTCATTCATAGTCTAATTTTGCTTGTTAATTATTCAAAAATATAACATAAAAAAACAAGTTGATATTTACAAAATGTAGTCGCAGTTTTGTTAAAAATCATTAAAAAATGTCATAAATGAATGCTAAGATATCGATGATTAAAAAGAAAAGGATCCTTTTTCATTGAAAGTCGACTATGTCGGAAAAAAAATCAACGTAAAGATATGACGGATAGATCAAATTAAAGCTGAATAATCATGTTATCCAATTCATGTATTGGTTTAACTTAAAAAAGAAATTAAGTCCGGGTAATCAAAGAAAAAAACCAAAGTTTTCAAAAAAATTTTTACGACCTTTTTTTATGATTACGCAATAACCATACATTGAAAAAATATATACATATCTAAATACCTTAAAACTAGAAACTTGAAGCAATAAAATACTTTTTTTTCATCTCGATACGGTTATTTTCCACTGAGATACAGCCATTCAAAAATCTTTAAAAAATTTAGGATTTTTTTCAATCCTTTGATTTTTATAGTAGTGTATCAAGAAAATGCAGATTTATGCGGAAAAACTTGAAAAATATAAAAATTAAAAACTAATCGATAACGCTAAAGCCTTTCACCTTAATCAATTATTTACGATGTTTATCAGTATATATTGTCAATTATGTCATACTTTTTTTATTGTTAAAGATTTAAAATATAAATTTAACTCCAAACTCAATCAAAAACTAATAAAAATATCGATAAACTCGAAAAAATAACAAAAATAGATTTTAATGGCAAAATATATATAGGTACGCTTTCCAATTTTTTTATTTTTTCACGGCTCATCAAATGCAAAGTTGGAATGTGTACGGCGACATTGTATAAATAATAGCGTCAAATTAAAAACTTAAACACCACGTTTTTTTCGTTTTTTCCCGCAAAATTCATTGGTGTAATCAGTTTATAAAATGGTCAATTTGCGTCACATTAAGCCGAAAATTAAAATATATTTTTTTAATTTAACGATTTTCATCCCTCCATTTCTCGGGGGTTGCTGGGACTTCGGAGGCATTTTACGGATTTTTGTTCCTTACATACCTACTAACGTTTTAAAAACATAAAAGTTCAGGTTTTCGTTTTTTGTTCCCAAACCGGATTCCGATCGGACTATAATGATACACGTCTAAATAAGTTGATTCGATCAAAAGTTATCGCCGTTCAGAAATTTTCAAAACTAGTTTCAGGGAACAGGAATGGCCTGTTCAGGTTCAACCATTTTCGAATTTTTCTATTTCATTTCTCTTCTTCATTCTTCTCTAATTGTATGAACGAACTATCTGATCTAGTTTATATGTAGGTCGCAAGAGCTGGGCCCCCTATCCTACCTACCACCTGGCTTATGGGGTTTATCGCTTGCCCGTGGGGGGCCCGCGCAGGCTGGGGCCCGGCTGGCAAATGCCAAATCGACTGTATGGCCAGTCCGACCCTGCTAATGTGTAAAACCTAAGAATTTGGTTTTTGATCATCTGAACGCGGGCGGAGCCGCGGGAAATGCTAGTTTAACAATAAAATCATTAATACAGTACTGTTTAAAATAGCTTAGTAAAAACTAAAAACCCATTATTTTTTAGTAATATTTAAAAGGTATAAATGGTTACTGTAGGTCATCCTTAGAATATAGACATATACCATCAAGGATTTTTCTGTAGACCTTTTTAAGATAGACAATTTCGTAGTACATTATTTTGATATATCTCGTAAGGTTTAGCCAGCATTAACAATGTAAGCGCCCAAAAATATGTTTTATACGACATCATTACAAATCTTTGAAATTCTCGGCTTTTCTCTACTATAATAAGAAAGTATTATATATATAAACCTTTCGGAAGAATATCTCTACAACCGAATCAAAATCTGTTGCATGGTTAAGAAGTTATCGGAGACACAGGCAGACGAAAATAGCGACTTTGCTTATACTATATATAGAGATAGATAAAAATTATTCTTATAAAAACACAGCAACGGTATATTGAGAAGTATAACTTCGTATTAATGTGTATTTTACTATTTATTATTACTTTTATTGTTGAGGTTGATGTAACGTTTATTTATGGTAAAGCCACTGCGTTTCCAATAATAGGATTAATCACGTAGCTGGCTGAATTATTAAAACGCGTTGTAATTGGTCAAGCGCTATTAATGTTTTGTTGTTGATGGACTTGCCTTAGATAAAATTTGATAATTAACGTTACATTTATTTATTTCATTTATTCATGAACATAATGCTTCAAACATAAATAGTATACACTACCATCAAGTATTTAAAAAATGAGTTTTAGATCGAGGCCCATTTCGCATAGTAGATAGGTCAATACAAAATCTGATATCCAGGTTATAACTTCTCACAAATTTTCTATTTATAATAATACTAGCGACTCACGCTCGCTTCGTTCGCATATGTCCCTAGGTACGTTTTCACGGTTAGTATAGAATAAACTATATATATATATATATATATATATATATATATATATATATATCCCCATAAAAACTTTCATCGCCCTTTTCATCCCCTTAAGGGATGATTTCCGGGATAAAAACTATCCTATGTCCTTCCCAGAATCTCAAACTATCTCTCTGCGAAAAGGTAACTGACAGACACAGTTACCTTCACAATTAAGTATATGTTAGTACGGATTTTGATTCAAGACAAATGTGTGCATACTAAATAGGTATAGTTAAAACTGCATCCACGTTATGCCTTTTGCCATAAACTTAGTCGAACTCTATTCAACCGAAATAACAGGTTCTATTTACAGCAAAAGTTATAAAATTATATGCCTCACTCAGTATGAATATACAAAATAGAAACTAAATTGCATCGAGGGGCAATTTTTATATATAAATAAAATAAATATAAATGTTGGGCATTTTATGTATACCTATAGGATAATTTAAGACTAAATAACATATTTAAGATTAATGCAGGTATATAGATGTATGTATGTATACGGATGTCTGTAGGTACGCATGCACAATGTACATATTGTAAATGTATATCAGTGTCACTTTAGACGTAAGAGGCCGATAGCTTTCTTTTATAATAATTACACAAATATTTTATAGCTAGATTATATATATATATATATATATATATATATATATATATATATACTTCATATTATAATTCCTTTGTATAAGATCAAACTCTACATTATTGTTGCATTTTCCAATGTAAGACACACATACATAAGAAAAACTGCTAAAGCAATTAATTTTAGAACAATAATCTTAAAAAGCGAGAGATATTATTTAATTAATTACTATTAATGAAAAGATAACAGCTTATCATATTTTTTATGCAATGATAGGAAACTTGTGAACTAACTGTCAATACAAATATGAGTGACCTTAAGTCAAGTAGCAATTAACGGCACCACTCGATCCTAAGACCGTCTAATGACCAATTATACTAGTTAACTCTTGACCACAATTAAACGATATTCTGTACTTTAATTAACCCCATTAAAATACTAATTTTTGCGTTTCAATTGATTTAGTCTATAACTGAAGGCCCGCCATGAAATTATAAATGAAAGTGTATTTATTAATTTAGTCTTTTATAATTTAGGGAGAAACGGGTTTGTGGATTTTTTACATAGAGATAATATATGGATTGGAGATACTAACTATTTACATATTTATCCTGGTAAAATAAATGATCCCGAGGATTACATGAAAAAAGAAAAGTAGGTCATTAGTATAAAATAAATCCATCTTCTTAAAAAAGCTTAAAAAGAAAATATTTAACGCATAACATTAATTAAAAACAATAGTTAAATGATAATTAAAACCATATTTCTTGAATTTGGTATAACATTACACAACCATTAGTAAACTTACAAAAAACCGTCCGAATATAGCACAATAGAGATATCATAATATAGGTTCAGGAACTCTATGCTGTCCCAAATACGGTAATGCTTTGAGTTCCCGGATCTAGTACATTGGAAACAAGAACACGTCAATAGAAAAGTAGCTGCATAATCATCAGTCACAACTCACAATATGAGTGGAAGAACTCAAATGAACCAAACCAGTCTTAGTAGGTACATACTCTACCCATAGCTTGAACCTACAATCGTTATTCGTTATTTTACTTCCAGTCACGCGCTAGTCTCCGATAAAACGGCCGTGGGGCACCGGACGGCGCGCGCGCATTTACCTTTCGAAACCACATATTTTCTAAAGCGCTATAAGTGTCGTGACTTTGTGTTACACCAATATTGTTTGTAAATATCAATTTGTGTCAGTCTCAGTGAAAATATGTGAATTGTTTATGTGGTACACCTAATAGATTTTCTTTGGATTGCGATTTCATTTTTACAGTAAGTTTAAATTGGTCTCATGAATATTACAAAATAACTTTAGAATACGATAAGAACGTACGTATTGAAATATCCTCATAAATGTAATTTAAGTAATTGTTTTAACATTTATATATTTCCTCATGCTTCTATAATGAATGTGTAAGAATAATATTTATGTTGATTAGAAATTATGAAATACTACAGCTTCTAATTGTGTTAATCATCCATTCATGCAACGTAAACGTAATATTAATTCCTACACTACATAACATAGCTGAACATTCCTACACTTAGTTATTACAAAATACAAAATAACGAAAATGACTTCTATTGTTCAAATATTTCCTAACTATTTATGTAGTTTTATTACATCAATAATAAAATTATGTTCTAGTATTAATATAATGTAACTAAGTAATTTTATTTGTTGACGAAAAATAGTGAATAGAATACTCAATAATATATAATTATTTTCTACATTTAAATTTACATAAATTATGTTTCAACATTTTATATTTACATTAGGCATATATGTACATACATATTTCATGAAGCAAGGACACATATGTTGATAGGCAAACCTTATACGTCATCATATCATGGCCTCATCGATTTTCCAATAAAAATATATGAAGTTTTCATTATTAAACAATAGTAAATCATTTAACTAATAATCAAGATGAGAAGCTATTCAAAATCAACTTATGAATATACTAAATTAAGAAAGAGCTTTGGCAGGCAACCACTATTTCAAATAGTTCCTGCTCATATAATAGATACTATAAATCCAGACTATGCGCTGCAAAAGGAATATATGCTTCGCAATCCTGTCCACCGAGGGACTCAAGCCACGTTGCCGGTATCGGAAAATGATAGCAACACAAAGCAAATTATAATGAATGAACAAGGTATAAATCACACAGAAGGTGGTTGGCCCCGTGATGTTCATCTCTATAACGAAGAACACTTAGCACGCCATCGACGCCGAGTCCAACACGAGGAAAATTATGTACAATCAGTATTAAGCTTAAGACCTCCTATGGAGCACTTTATTGATCAAAACAATGCAATCGATATGTATCAAACATATTTCAAAGATATGCAACCTCAGGCACCAGTCGAAAAGTATAAAGTCCAAATAACTAACATATTTAGAGATCCATCGCATCGGCCCATATCGTGCATTACATGGACAAACGAAAAGAAACCAAAATTAATCGCATCTTACTGTCACAAAAAGTATCCTATATATGTAGACACAAAACAAGAAAACGTATGCTACGTATGGGATTTAAATAAACAAACTACTCCCATATTAAGCTTTTTACCCCAATATGGTTGTTGGCAAGTTGTAAGTTCTCCAGTAGAATCTGATATCATAATAACAGGACTTGACAACGGTACGGTTAACGTTTTTGATTTTCGTGTAGGGCCGAATGCAGTGGGCAGTAGTTCTATATATAACTCTCATTTTGGTCCAGTTACAGCATTACTTTACACACATTCACGAACAAATACTGAATTTTTTACTGGTTCTTCAGATGGGCAATGCCTTTGGTGGGATAGTAGAAATCTTTCTCAACCTATTGATCATTTGCCAATGTCAGTTAAACAAGGAGCTAATGAAAAACCAAGTTTGAATAATTCAGAAGGAGTTAGTACCTTACAATTTGATCGGGGCTTACCAACAAAATTTTTATGCGGTACAGAATCAGGACTTGTTATAAATGCTAATCGCATGGGAAGAAGTCATTCTGAAATATTAACTTCTTACTGGGAATCACACGCGGGACCCGTAAGAGCTGTACATCGAAGTCCATGTACTTTACGGATGTTTATCACATGCGGAGATTGGAATGTTCGCATATGGAGTGAGGAAGTTCGCACAGCTCCTATAATAGTATCTAAGCCGTATCGTTACCAAGTTACTGATGTTGCTTGGGCACCTTTAAGATATTCTAGCTATATGGTCGTATCTGAAGATGGCGTATTTTATTACTGGGATCTCCTTCGAAAATATAAACAGCCTGTGGCGACTTTACATATATCGAAATATGGCCTAACAAAAGTAGTCCCTCACACTGAAGGTAAGTTTATAGCTGCCGGCGACAACAACGGATCGTTATTTTTACTACACTTATCCGAAAATATGACAATATCTGGTCCTAATGATAAACAATTAATGCATCAAACGTATGATAGAGAAACTAGACGTGAACATATTTTGGACGCCAGAGTTAAAGAACTGCGATTAAAAGCTCGCACAGGAGCAGAGGCTACAAGTGAAACTATCGTCGAAGAATCTACCGATGATCTTGAAGAGGAAACTGAAAATTATTTTAGATCTATTAGAGAAGAAATGAAAAACCTCAGTGGTTCATTAAGTATTAGCAATTTATCTATTTAATGTCATGATTATAATATAGTTTTTTAATTGTTTAATAATATATTTTAAAAATGTTTTCCCTACTAAAGTGGAATGTAGTGTATTAGTAGTAAACTTCCATAGTTTGATTTTTTTCGTACTTCGCGATTATTCAATATAATATATGTATTTTATATAATAATTGTATATTTCTTACAATATTCACTTAATTTTTTTATTCTTTTATTTTTAACCGACTTCCAAAAAGGAGGAGGTTCTCAATTCGTCGGAATCTTTTTTTTTTTATGTATGTTCACGGATTTCTCGAAGACGGCTGAACCGATTTGGAAAATTTTTTTTTTGTTTCAAAGAGTATTCTTCCCCGGTGGTCTCATATAAATTTTATCGAAATCGGTTAAGCGGTTTTTAAATAAATGGCTTAATCGAATATTATGTTTTTATTAAAAATCTTTCTTCTTACAAATTACTTGCTTATTACGTCTACACTAAAAATGGAAAAATAAAAACTTTTAAAAAAAAAAATAAAAACCGACTTCCTGGCACTGAAAAGTAAAAAATAACTAAACAGAGGTTTTCATTTAAAATAGATACCTAATCAGATATTTTCGAAGTCGGTGCCAGCCAATACAAATCAAAGCTCACCGACTTCGAAAATATCTGATTAGGTATCTATTTTAAATGAAAACCTCTGTTTAGTTATTTTTTACTTTTCAGTGCCAGGAAGTCGGTTTTTATTTTTTTTTTTAAAAGTTTTTTTAGACAGCAACTTTCAATTAACTAAACAATATTTTTAGATAAATAATTACTTAACGAAAATATTACTTAAAGAAACATCAGTTTTGGTATTATACTTTTAATTTACTAAAACTTTATAGCTTCAAAATATAATTATGGTATGTTTGATAATAAGTTACATGGCAATAAATTAAAAATCCTATAAATCTGGCAGCCCGCATGTGTTCCAACAACACATCCGGCCTATTGACGGAGGGTCTTCATCGTCTCATCTTAAAATAATACCATGTTGGGTAGTCCATTAAACTTCACAAAGTATAGAAAGCGTATTCAAAACATATAGTATTTATTCTACTCTGTTAAGCTAGACTAAATAAAGTTTCTTTTAATATTTATTCTTGATAAACATAGTAGAATTATTCTAAAACAACTTTCATAAAAGTAAACTACCAAAACTAAGTATCATCCTTATGAGAAATCTTAATTTACATATATTTACTCAATCATATTAAAAAAATACAACTTCCTTTTGAATTTGCATTTCAATTGCGTTACAAAATATTTTGTTTATATTAGCAGCTAGAGTACTAGTCTGAGCACAAAATGCGTCACAGCAACTTTCACCGGAGCCGCTGAACTTGCAACGCAGCGTGCGCCGTTCTGACTGGTCTTACATTATACTCTATTTGTATATAAAGTGTTGATATTTTTTGTCATTATTTTAATAATTATCTAACATGTAGAATTCATCAATTTTAAATTGATTCGACGTTGAATAATATTAATATTTACATGTAGTAGATATTTTTTTAATTTACAACTAATCTTCGTCTAACTCGAAAAAATATACATTGATACTGTTATATTAATACTATACTATACTGCTATACTATAGATAAAAAGGTGTTCTACCTTACTAAGCAAAGCTTTCAAACCTTCATTTCTAAAATACCAAGAACTTTAGAAAACCAAATTAAACGAAATAGAAAAACAAATATTTTATTATAGCATTGAAAGTTAATTAGAAATTGTGAATTACTAGTAATTTTATACCGCATGGATAAAACAATTGTCACTAGAGAGATCGTACGTAACCAGATACATAAGTTCTATTACTTGAAATCAGTATAACCACTGTCATATTTTTATTTGAAGAATAAAAATAATTTTATTATTTAACTTAGTTGTTTATATTTACTAATGTATATCTAGTAGAGTATTGTATATTTATTAGTATATTCATCGAGTTTAACTCAAACCCTCACACTGTATCTTTTCAAATGAAACTTATGTAGGTATGTATCAGATACATAAGCACTTGTAAGTTGTACAAAATACTTGAATTCCTAGTATGGTGATTTAAACTAACAGATATACAAAAATTGTAGATACCGTATATTTGACTTACATCACGTCCAAAGCATTGAACCAACACTTTAAAAAATTCACTAACAGAATTCCCAATAATTCTAATTTGAACTAACCTAACATATACGTATGTATATTGTATGTGAATAATTTCTTTAAATATAATTATGAATACTAAACTAATATTATGAATAATATTATGAATACTAAACTAATATTATAAATACATATTAGATTTTTCATACGTAATGAATCCTGCTAAATGCAATTAGCGTGGAATGTAACGTCCGCCGCTTGCCTGCTGCAATGTAGGTTAATATTTTATACAAACATAAAAGGAGTCTAGATTTTCTAGGATATCTTAACATTATGTAAAATCTTATCTTTACTTTGCTAATTGTATAAGTTCTTGTAACAAAATATGAGGAACAAAGATCTGTTTATGCAAAAACGAAATCATACTCACTCCCTGACTCCGTGATTAATCACGAAATCTCAATAACTACAATATCTACTTAGTTAATCATGAATATTGTGAAATTTAAATTTTATGGTGGAAAAGAGACGAGGTGAGTCTTAAATTTTAATTTAAATTTTTCCTTTATAATTTGCAAATGTCAATTAAGAAAATGTCGTGGGAATATCTAAAGGAACATAATGTAGAGTCAAATTTATTAAGTTTTATTTAAACATCTTCCTTACTCTCAGCACTTTCCAAACAGACAGAAATTCTTGCGGTTGATGACTTACATAGTTAAACGTCAAAATAAAATCACGTAATAAAGTGTGTAACATGACTGATGGATCAAAGCTAGCAGAGGGCTAGGATCTCGGTACCTATTGATTTACAAGTACTGTCAGACGTCTTACCCTATACTACTTATTCGACTTACATCCAAATTAATATTGTAATTAAATGTATTTCTTACCGACATTGACATGGATATAAGTTCATTACTTTAGAAACATATTCATTGCAGCACTGATCAAGCTGACTCTAACACTGCCTGATCAAAAGTGTCCTAGCCTTGACTCATATCCCTCACTCATATACCCTTTTAAACTAAAACTACTCTCAGTAACATACGTCTACCATCCATAAATTATCCTCTCCTTACGTAAATTTTCTGTAAATAACTTATAATCAATCAAATGAAAAATAAATATAATAACGAAATGTTATTATTTTTATAGAAACAACTCATTAAAACAGTTGGAAGTTACCATAGATTTAATATATATATTATATCTATGGAAGTTACTTAGCATTTTAAAATCAAATGAATCGAGTGTGCAGTTAAAAATAAGTTCTTACTAAAGCACTTAGTAGGAGCATTAAAACCTCTTATGCTCGAAGTCTAAACTCGTGTGGGAACATTGTTTGTTCGCTTAATAACTACACGATGACTCACTCCATGAATGACTATAAAAATCAACTAAAATAACTTACTTTTATTCTACCTGGACAATAAACTTTATCTTTTTATTAGCAGATTTAACAACATACAGAAAATATTATATTATAATTTAACAAATATAAATGAAATAAATATAAATCTTCTTATAAAATTATTTATTATCCTTTATTTATGATAAGGATAAAATTATGACCTAATTAAAAAATGACTAAATCGAATTTTAAAATCACTGAAGTGAAAATAACTGTAAATATATTGTAATTTATACTACATAAATCAAAACACATTTTTAACCGACTTCCAAAAAGAGGAGGTAATATGTTCGCCTGTATGTATCTTTTTTTTCTAAGTAGTTTATATACCATGTAATTTACGAGTCTAGCCTTATATCTTTTGTAGACAACTGTCTTTAAAAGGATACCTTTTATTTTAGCTCTAACTCATAAAATGTTTTGCCACATATACTGTACTTTTATCGCGCAATCTAGTTTCTACGGCTGTTAGCTTTGCAAGGAAGTTGTCACGTTACTAGCCTACAAGCCATTAAACCGAAGGCGGATTTAGTTGCAATTTAATACTAAACGATTACCAGAAAATTACGTTTTCAATATAATACTAAATATTATGAGAAAAAACGTATTTATTTATTAATATAATATAAATAGGATTTAATAATTATTTGTATTATAACAAACCAAGTCACTCCACCACACCAAGTATACGCCAATACACCAAGTATTGAAATATTATAAATGTTATAATCACTAGAATTCCAAAAAAAAAATTAGGCTTACATTTGATTGCCATCATCTCCATGATTTGTTTTTGCACATCACTTACAAATATAATTTTAGCGGAACTTTCACTGCGCAATTTGATTCAAAATATAGAGTTACTAGCGACTTAACCTCGCTCCGCTCGGGTTTGCCCCTAGGTACGTTTTAACGGTTAGTATAGATTTCTCAAAGATGCTATATGTTGACCCGGATAACATGCCAAATTTCATCAAAATCTGTCCAGTGGTTTTTTCGTGATGCGTTCCCAGATATATAGACAAAAATTTAAAAATATAGATACAGCATCTGTATCGACGACAATAACTATTTCAATAAGATTTTCCAAAAAATATTTAATGTGCAGATTTGACTCAGAATTTTATTATATGTATAGATTTTCATAGGTTCTTTTCAATCAGTTAAACCGACTCTAAATTACATGTTTACCTACATCTAAGATAAGTACATATACTATTATATAACTAAAATATTATTTTTTTAAATTAACATATTTACCGACGATACATATACTATAACTAAAACCTTTTTCCCTTTTATTATTAATATAGCCTTGAAGTATATCAATAAGTATAAAAATATAAAGCGTGTCAGCACAACTTGAATAACTTGTTCTGTAGTTAGAGGCAATATCTCATAACGTTTTCAAAGCACAATCGATTTGATGTTGCTTGTAGCCTCATGCTGTTAACGGAGTAGAGCAACCGTATGACGAAACTTACCGACAATAAGTAAAGTAATACGCATATATGCTAATTATGGTGTACTAACACATCGTCGTCATTATTTACTTTGATATAACAATGGCGAAAATGTGTGGGTATGAAAAGCTCGTCGCCGGCATGCGTCGAATGCCAATGTCAACTAATTTGCAAACCGGTATTACGGTTATGTTATGCCGAAACGGTTTGACCCACATCACGTTCATATTATAATCATTATTAAGTCACGGAGTCCTTTTAAACAAATATGACGTGTCCACAAATTAGCTCGACAGGCATGGTGACTAGACGTAACGATGTTGTCACTTAAAAGTTTGAATAACCCAAGCTTGATTGTAAAAATTTATTTATCTCTTACCTATAATATATAGTATATTTATATACTAGTGACAAGTTTTATAATTTACAAGTGCTTCTAACATAACTTTTAAATTAAATACAACACTGAAAATTCCGACAAGATTATTAAAGACAAAGACTCTATATAAGTACAGTGTGTGGTAGAGTTTTATACAAAAATAATTGAAAGGATTCAGTCAAAAAGCATTTAGACTCACTGACCTACTTGCCTACGTTAAAATTCTTAGCTGCTAGTAATCAATAAAGATTTACTCTTCTCTTTCGCAGTAACAAAATGAGTCGCGCAATGCGATGAACCAGGTGTTGGTGGCGCTGGTCCTGCTCGTGACGGTCGCGCGCGCGCAACTCCGCCCGGCCGACGCGCCGCCTGCCATCAACGATACACGTGAGTGAGTCCTACAATCTGTAGTGTATAGATGATACAATTTTCTTATGTATGATATCAAAATTAGAAAAAATCCTCGCAAAATTACAAGTCTACATAATATACGTACATTCATCTAATTATTTTGTTAGTTTGCAAAACATAATAATCTATTAAAACCCCCATTATAGTAAACAAAACAGGGTCATTTAACATCATATAACTATTTAAAATTCATACAAATTCAGTAAAAAAAAAACTCTTCCTTTTAAAGGGATTACATATGAATAAAATAGCTACTCATTATCTTTTTGCGCTATATCCACTCTCTACGCATATTTTTTTTTATTTGTACCTACTAACTACGGCTTTTCTATAAATTAAATTGAACCATCTGCGATACCTAAATAACTGCACTGTGTTAAATCAAAAAGCTATATAAAACCGTCAGGCTATACTGACGGCCTATTTGTTAAAACCTTCAGAATAACTAATCCTACTTTAAACGGATGTTAGTAGCGACAAGACAAGCTATTAAAGTTAATTTGAAGTAGTAAAGCATAGCCAGTTTAAAACTGTAAATCTTGATGAGAAAAGGCCGACGCGATTCGGAAAATATTACGCCATCACAAAATATCGACTTAAACTAGTAATTCTCAAGTTGGCCTAAAAATGTCATCCCGCTCTCCTTTCCTTAGTTAACAGTCTATAAAAAACTCCTACAATATGAATTTTTATAACACTGAGCGTGATTAGTATTGTCTATCTGCTCGTATTATATTTATAATGCCTATTATAATAAAATATAATATCTGTTGGTTAAGAGAGTAATATAGAACTAATGATAGTAGCAGAAACCTACGTAGATTTAGGTATTATATCGAAAATGTATGAATAAACTTAACAAAGTTGTGTTAAACCAGTAATATTCCATTTCTTTAATGATACTACCTATTTTATCTTATATATCACTAGCATTTCCCGCGGCTCCGCCCGCGTTCAGATGATCAAAAACCAAATTCTTAGGTTTTACACATTAGTATACTCTTACATTATACATTACTTTCATTGCGCACCGCATGATTGGTAAATAATGGCAGAGATTGACAATGCTACAAAGGTTCCTCCGTTAAATTGAACTTTTTGTTTTAGCAATAACATTTATGTATGTCTATATTTCTGTTTTGTTTGTTTTTTTTAGTTTTTCACGATAAACTCTCAAACTACGGAATTAATTTTAATCATTTTTTACTAATATTTAATATATAGCTGATTATTTAAATTACATAATGATAACTTTTCTTAATTAGCGCTAGTTAGTAATGTTTTCCAAAACGATTTTCAAAAGAAAGTGTAATAAGTAAATAATTCTAAGCGAATACATTTTTTTATTTCATATGGCTCTGCTAATATGATTAAAGTCGTAAGCATTTTATTGTGTCCTTTAAGCCTTTACCTTCCAAGAAAAGGTGTCAAGAAAAAGTGAAAAAGTTGAGGTATAACAATTCCTAAAATACTTTTTCATAGTTTTTGAGATATGAAATATTTTTAGTTACCCGCTTTGGCAGTTTAACAGCCATAGACTTGTTTTCCATAAAATGTTATAAAATAATATAAATTGAACTTATTTTTACGGTACAAAAAATGAGTAGGTATTGTGGAAACGTAAATATTATTCGTATTTATTTTAGTGTTAACCATACAAAACACGTAAGTAAGAAAAACAACATAGCATTTTGCTATACGAAACCTAAAATGCGCGAGTTGGATTTACATTTGCCCAATTTTTACATTAAAAGATTAAAAAACATTAACATTATTTACTAAACAATAAAAATTTACAAATATTCTCATTTGAAAATTGTTTCGGCCAACAAAATATTACTAATATGTTACCTACTAATTTATAAAGCCAAAAAGTTTGTTTTATTAGAAATTTAACCACGGGCAGGGCCGCGGGTAATTTAGTAGTAATTATAGTAAAGTCATAGAAAGGTTATATCTGTACATTTTTTTTTGGATAAAACTACGTATTTTAAAAACACATGGCGACATCTATTGTCAAATAGCTAAATAACACATAAATAAATTTTCATTAAAATAACTATTTTAATGAATAAAATAGCGCTGTTAATATTTCTTTTAAAGATAAGTTTTTTTTTAATAGTTTTAACATAATATATAAGTAAGTTACCCTGCTAAAATATTAATAGCATCATCGTGCTTTTACTTCAACCAGTTTTTGTATTTTTTCTCAGAAATGAGATATTTTCCTGCGGTAAAAAGAATCCTATGTGTTGAGCCGGATAACCTGCTATTACCATACCAAATTTCATAAAAATCCCTCAAGTGGTTTTTCTGTGATGCGGTCACATACAGACAGACAGAAAAAATTCTAAAAACTATAGATTCGGGCTCTATATCGCTAATAATGAATATTTCAATAAGATTTTCCGAAAAAATATTGAATTTAGGGGTTCGGCTTAGTTACAATTTTATTGTATGTATAGTTACTAATTTACGAAGCGAAAAAGTTTGCTTTACTGATAATTTAAACACGGGCGGAGCCGCGGGTGATTTAGTAGTAATTCTAATAAAATCGAAAAAAGGTCATATCTGTACACTAATTTTTTTGGGATTAAAACTATGTATTTTAAAAACACATGGCGACATCTATTGTCGAATATCTAAATAACACATAAATAAATATTAATTAAAATAACTATTTTAATGGATAAAATAGCACTTTTGATAATTTGATTTTCAAGATAAGCTATTTTTATAGTTTTTTATCATATTTTGTAAGTTACCCTGCTAAACTGTTTACAAATAGTATCGTCGTGGTTTTGTTCCTACCAGTTTTTGTATTTTTTTTTCAGAAATGAGATATTTTCTCGCGGTAAAAAGTATCCTATATGTTGACCCGGATAACCAGCTGTCATCATACCGAATTTCATCAAAATCCCTCCAGTGGTTTTTCCGTGATGCGGTAACAGACAGACAGACAGACAGACAGACAGACAGACAGACAGACAAAAATTCTAAAAACTATAGATTCGGCCTCTGCATCGATAATAATGTCTATTTCAATAAGATTTTCCAAAAAATATTTAATGTACAGATTCGGCTTAGTTAGAATTTTATAATATGTATAGATAAATAATTTGAAATAACATGATCCATTGACACAATAAAATCAAATTTTAACCCCTTCTGCTTCTATATTTTGGGCGAAGTTGCTAACACATGTTGACAAATAGATTATTACCAATTCGAAATTTAACATTTACAGTGTTTATTCTACAACGCCTACTTGCCTCACTTAACAAGGCTTAACTTTGCATACACTTTTATTGCTAGTTTCGTTTTAAACTTTCCATATTATTATCCATTATACAAAAAGCCTGGTGAAATAGAATGCACCAGTTAAGATGAAATTTATATGTTCAATTTTTTTGTGCCGTAAATAGGTGCCTGCCTAATACTCGACAGCGAATAAAATTTCGTCTCGGTCTGGTTATTAGTCTCATCAAAATAGATATGAAAATCCTTGAAACTTCGGTCTGATTACACTTAAACATATTCATTTAAACTTAGATTTTACGTAATTGTTTGTAATTTAAACATTCTTCGTGATCAATTGTTTGTCGTATTACTAACGTCACCCTTTCATTTATTAATGACGGTTACGAAATAGAAAATGAGCAACTTTTATTGCGCACTCGTTTTAGTCGATAACTAAATGTCAATAAACTTCAGTATGTGAATACGTTTTAAAAAAGGCATTTTCACCGAACAATTCAATGGAAGCGAGTTCAAACATTGACACAATGATGCATAGCGTAATGTTAATAAAATACAGTGGCTGACTGTTCGATCGGTCAGTCCCGTTAATTGAACGGCACACTAATCGCATATTGCGCGCGCTTTCCCTTTAGAAAGTGTTGAAATTGAACATTAGTTGCACAATGACAATTTTAGGTACTACAAATTACTTCGAATTTCCAACATCATAATTATAAGTCCTACTCTACAATGTAGAGTACATCAACACAAGTAATCAATGTAATAAATAATAATAATTAACAGATAACTAATATGTGACTTTAATACTAATTTCAATATACCTCGTTCGTTTTATGAATATTATGCACGTACAACTCGTATGGTCACAAATCATAAAATATTTATTTCATACGTACACGATCCTTGAAAACATTTCATAATAATATTTGAGTATGCTGTAGACTGGTAGTACAAAGCACGCAGGTACTTTACATAGCCATTTCATGAAAACCAAGCTCATTAAGGTACTTGAATCCTCAGGATGCGGTGCAGAGTGCGTGCGATGCGCCGCCGACGGGTGTGTCAAGTGTGCTCGCCTGCTCGTCTGGCCGGGGGGCTCCTGCGCGCACGACTGCCCTGCCGGCACCCGTGAGGCCTGGGCGCACGATGACCACCTCATGGGCCGCGTGTGCTACCCCGTCCACACTTATAACGAAGTCAGTTACTTCCTATTCGCTTTTTTATATTGACTTGTAATACTAACTACTACTTTTTGTAATTAAATACAGCTTACATAACAAATCTAAAAATGTGAAATTTAAATATATTTATACTTATAATATATTTAAGACAAAAAAAATGATGTCCAACCCTAGTAATTTTGTACAAAAGTAGAATTATAGCATCACTAGCAAGTAGCGACTCACTTCACACTTCACACACTCACGAGGGAAGCCCTCGTGTTCGTCCTTAGGTACGTTTTAACAGTTAGTATGGAATAAATAAACGGGCTATTTAATTCAAAAAGAATTTTTTAAATCGGATTAATAGTTCCTGATATTACCGTGTTCAAACAAACAAACTCTGCCTCTTTATAATATAAGTATATATTTAAAACAAAAAAAATGATGTCCGACCCTAGTAATTTCGTAGAAAAGTAAAATTATAACATTACTAGTTTATTCAATTCACAAGCGTATACATCGTATGAGATAATTTGAAATGCAGATGCCGCTAGAGAATAAAAACAACATATAAAACAGACGGATGAGCTCAAAAATAGGTCACAAGTTTGATGTGCAAACAAAAGTCACGTAAACATTTGGAAGCCTTGCTCTGATGCGCCACAAATGAAGCAATATTCAATGAATCTAGTGAGTGAAGAAATCGTAATGAAAAACCGTCTTAACTTACTCACGTTTACATAATCAGATAGTAGATTACTTTAAATATGCTTACAAAATGATACGCAGAGAACAAGTTTTAACATTTGGATAGATATCGAGAAGTTATTACGAAACAACAATAATTAATTACATAAAATGGTTTTTAAATATCGATATGGAATTGTTACAAAACTACTTCAAGTTATTCATCTGTACAGATAAATAAAACTGAAGTGTCTATTTGTAATGTCATAATAATAGCTTTTTACTAAATACATATGAAATTATATACGGTACTTATAAGAAAACACAATTTTGAAAATTTTAGTCTACCTGTTTGTCCGGCTAATCTCCGAAACGGCTGGATTGATTTTGACGGAACTTTCACTGGCACATAGCTGATGATATAAAAAGAAACTTAGGCTATTTTTATTTTAGAAAAAGAATTAGGGTTCCGCTCAAAAAAATTAAGACGCACCTAGTGACGCACCCGAGCGAAGTGACGGTTCGTTGCTAGTTAGTAATGAGTATGGTAAAAAACTTAGTAGGACAATAGGTATATTATTAGAATCCCCTATGTATCTATGACTTTCTTCTCAAACAATACATCATACATTTTCGCACGATTTTTCTTTCGTAACAACAAAGTCGATGATAATTATAGTGTCTTTGATTTAAAAGCGGAAATCTGTCGTCTATATAGACCAATTGATAGCAACCAATTATTTCAGCTTTCAAATATTGTGACTACACCAACTTTCAATGAAAGTATCACGAATGTACTATAAGCCTATGAGTACTATTTACCTATTCCTAATTGAAATACATAATTACATTAATAAGTATCAATTTGCACAAAATTTAAACATTTTTTTAAATTCACTTCCTTTCAATGCCTTAAATTATGTAGAAATGAAGGAAAGTGATATATATCAAAATCAAATCAAAATCAAACCAAATAATCACAAACACCTAATCATAAATAACATACGGTATCATAAATATGTAGTTTAATTTGCAATCATAATATTATCTTTCTGTCTTATAGGTATTGGTAGGCGGTGCCTGCGGAGCTGTAATTTGTATTGCCTTAGTGGCTGCCATCGCCGCGTACGCGCGATGCCGCAGTGGTGCGCGGGCGCAATCACAACCTGTGCCTCAACCACACCAGGATGACGACGCCCAACTACGCGAGTTTCACAAGCAACTCGATTGCTTAAGAGTAAGTAAATAAAAAAATTGACACAAATGGATTTTAATAAACTAACAACTTACCCTCGCTTCGCTCGGCTGCGTCCTTGGGTACGTCTTGATTTTCTGAGCGCAACCCTAAGTCTTTTTCTAAAATAAAAGTAGTCTAAATTATTTCTTATAACAACAGCTATCTGCCAGTGAAAGTCCCGTCAAAAACAGTTCAGCCGTTTCGAAAATTACAGACCGGAACAAACAGACAGACAAATTTTTAAAAATTATGTTTTTCTTATAAATACCGTACATAATTGCATATGTATTTAGTGAAAAGCTGTTATTTTGACATTACAAACAGACACTTCAGTTTTCGAGTCGAATGTACAGACCCAGTAAAACGACAGCCGCCTAAAACTTCATTACTTAGCTATTATATATGCAAATACTATCCACAAACTTACGAGTTAGTACAAGCCTGATTAAGATGACCTACTTAAAACAATTTACCTTAAAGAATATTATAATAGTTAATATAAAATTCAAAATTAACCTACATTCTATTTTTCAAGTAATTAACGTACGTTCTAAGCGTAACTCTGCCATAGCCGTGCCGCCTCGGTGAAGCGTGAACGGACCCTAACGTAGCGTGAAAACAACATGCTTGTATTCACGAAGAACGATTGTGATATGATACCCTGTTTCACTTTCGAAAGTTATAAAAGGAGATCTTACCTCATACCACTCTCACTGTCGTTTGAACCAGTCGTGTTTGCAAATCACATAGATGTTCAGCCGCACATATATTAATGTATCCAGAGTGATTGCTATCACGTTAAATTTGATGAAACGTGAACTCAGTTAAATTATTATCAATTTCACGATTTATTCACGATTTGATCCTGACATTTATGTATTACCATAACTTTCTCCAAGAACAATACGACATTATTCAATTGATGATTGTACTTCATTAAAATTGTATGATGTTATAAAAACTAAAATTTGGTTCTTACTTGTATTTACTAGTTATTAGGAACTAACATAAGAAAAATCTCGCACTACTAAATTTTTTTTAGGATGAGACCGTTATTATAAATTAAAATCTGACGGTTATTTCAAAAATTAATCTTCTATTAAGCTCAAGTAACAATTAAAAAATTAAAAAAATGAACAACATATACACCCGGTAATCTCTGGAATTTCATTGGTGAACAAGGCCTATTTTTACCCAACGAAGGAAAAAGTGTAGAGAAAATTGTGCTAATTTTAACAAATATTCACTTACGAATTAAGACGACTTTAAGTAACAATAATTAATTATTATCATCGTACTACACCCGCACACACTATGTACATTACTCGTACGCCATATGGTATTTGAATCATTCAAAAAACTTAACGGGTTTATTTTATATCTTAAACAGTACCTGGGCGACCGAGCTTCACTCGGAGATTTTGGCTAAAAGTACAATTTTCTCTTTAATTTAGCACCGGAGACCTGTGACTGTAAATCTTGCGTCTTGGCCGCTTGATCCCGATGCTTATGGCTGAGCATGTGAAATTAGCAACCATATTTTGCGTGGAGTAATGCGAAAGAAAACCCATGAAAACTCGAAAACACGCGTTTTCCCAGACTTAAGACTAATCTAGATCGATTTTTTGCCCCCCGAAAAACCCTACATACCAAATTTCAGCGAAATCGTTCGAGCCGTTTCCGAGATCACCTGTATAAATAAATAAATAAATATACAAGAATTGCTCGTTTAATGGTATTAGATAGATTACGTGATTTTTATAATTATACTTTTATATATTTTCACACCCGAGCAAATCAAGGGTAGGTAAGTGGTATGGCAAACATTAGCCTATGTATACTAAATTTCATTCAAATCCGCCTTGTAGTTTCAGCGTTAAGAATTTACAAACACATACACACAAACACAAACTTTAGCCATTATTATATTAGTCAAATATATTACACAACGTAAATAAAGTTAATAATAATTATTTTTTTTAATTATTCTGTAATAGAAATACAATTCCAAAGTCGATTCACGATCTTCTCCTTGATCCGAAGCTTCTCTTACAATAATTAATATCATACCATAACGTTTTTATTTTAGTCTATCTGTAAACCTCAACTTCTCCGAAAACGCTTTCAAAACAAGGGATTCATTCCATACGCAAATATTAAAGGAGCATAATATATCAATTTCAATCGCTGTGATTTACCGTTTGATGACTATTAATTCACATCCTCGATTAATTCCTAGAATCATTTCTGTTCCATATAACTTTCTCTATGATAATATACTGATTACGAACGAATATTGCAACTATGTAAATGAAGCTATGTAAAATAATATTAAATAACAGTCAAGAATCTAATAAAAATTGTTACCAACATTAATGTATTACATATCTATCTCGTGAATAAATTTTTAATTTTTAGGTTATTTTAACTTATAATTAAAATTCATTTTTTTGTGACTGTCATGAAAACAAACGCAAAACAAGTTATAATACTGCTCTAAATTAAAAAAAGATGTTTTATCATTCGCCGAATCTAAACATTAAATATTTTTTTGGAAAATACTATTGAAATAGACATTATTATCGATACATAGGCCAAATCTAGTTTTTAGAATTTTTGTCTGTCTGTCTGTCTGTGACCGCATCACAAGAAAACCACTGGACAGATTCTGATGGGTATGATGATAGCTGGTTATCCGAATCAACATATAGGATACTTTTTACTGCGGGAAAATATCTCCTTTCTGAGAAATCTATACTAAACTCTAAAACGTGACCAGGGACAAACCCGAGCGGAGCGAGGGTGAGTCGCTAGTCCTCAATAATTTTCATTATAGAATCTATACAGAACTAATATAAAAACTATTCTACAGAATACGAACCTAAGTTAAATTAGTTTTCATTACTTAAGTGTTAGTTATTAATTAAGTGTAATACAATTTAAAATTCTTTTGTTTGACTTCAGCCCCATGCATACACTCTACTGGCAATATTAAATCATACGAGGCATCAAGTACGAGAACTCTATCAGCTTGGTAATAACGACGCTGCAATGGCTTACAGGTATTTGGTTATTCTTACTAAATAAATTATTTTACTAACGTATTGTAAACAATAAATTGAGCCCTTGTAATTATTACTTTAAATATAATCAAGTAACTAAACAATCGAAAAATCTAAATTAATATATTTATATATATGAAAAACAAGAAGAAATCTATCCCTCGGGAACCGTATATTTTTCCGGAATAAGATACTTCTAGAGGAATAAAACATAGCTACTGCCTATGTATTATTCCAGACTATAATCTATCTCTATGCCAAACATCCAGATCCGTTCAGCTGTTCTGGCGTGAAAGAGTAACAAACATCCATACTTACAAACTTTCACATTTATAATAATTATACAGATATACTTATAAAAAAAATTATAATATCATGTCTCAATTTTCACAAAAAAGGAAATGAATTTTGGGCTCTTAATATTTGTTTTCAACCAAATCTTTTATTTCATTCCAATGTAGAGCGAGTGCAGAGATATTTTAAATTATTTACCTTATGTAATTCCTACACTTAATGTAGGTTTCACGGTAATGAGTTTGCTTTCATGCAAACGTTGCCTAAAAATTGGGGGCTTACATGCAGCAATTAACCTCAATTTTGAATTTTTAATATGATGCTAAAATGTTTATTATATTAAATATTTTAATGTATTATGCAGTTGCGTGTTAAGTGACCTGGCAAAGCTGCTTATTCTATTGAACAAACAGCAAGTACCGGTGGTGCCGGATGAGTGGCCGAGACTCGCGAGTTGGGCAGAAAGGTATTTAATTAATTTTATTGATAGATAGTTTTTTTTTAAAAATACATTCAATTAAAGTGGAAATATTTATAATTAATATTCTCTATTTACATGCAATTGAATCTGTCTGGATTTGATTTATAATCACACACTACAATTGTGTTACACTTTTATAAATATTAAAGTATATTTAATTTATCTGATAATACAATACATGCTACAGCCTATTTGTCACTACTATTATTTAACGTTAGAAATTTTAAAATTATTTTAAGTAGGAACAAAAAATAAACTTTAGACTTTTTATTTACAGAATATTGAAAAGATACAGTCGCATAAATGTAGAGCAACCTCAAGGGCAGTTGGTGAACTTCCTGCCGTCCCCACCGAGTCAGGGATCTGATTCCGAAACAACGCAGCAATCATTCACCACGTTCAAACCACCGTCTTACTCTACCACATATGAAAGTCACATATTAGACAAGGATATAGAAAACCAGTGCGAATGGAGTGAAACTGGTAGACCACCGAGCTATTCCCAAATAGAAAATGAAATCATCACTCTATCAGACCCATGGGAACGCCGACCCATAGTCAGGCGTGAAAGTGTATGGCTAGAGGATGAGCTTTTCGAAATGACAAGGCGGCCTCAAGATGAACTTACAACCGAATTATAAATAATAAAATTTGAGCCACATACAAATCTGATAAGTACAAATCTCATAAAATAGCTCTATTTAACGTTGTTAAGTCAAAAATACTATAACTAACTACTTTTATTCAGAGTAATTCAATTATTTTAATACCGTCATCGGTATAATTTCAATAAAAAATCACAATTCCAACACTTTCAGATCCTAAAGACCAGTACTTATGCAACCAATACGGAATAACTTCGTTGAATCATAAAACGGTGCTTTCGTAATTTTTGTTTGCTTAAAAACCATGTAAATTAAATAGAAGAACTATATCGATTTGTTGTTTTAAAAATTTTACTTGTATAAAAAAGCAATTTTTAAGTTATCAGAGCGATAATATGCAAATAAATTAATTTTAAATTAATGCACAACCAAAGTAAATAGAAATAAAAAATGAGTCTAGTCTGTTCCGAAATCTCTTGCTTATTTCGCTTTTTTAAATAATTACAAAATTGATTATCTTTTAAGTTATTCTTTCTTTTGTTTATAAATCCATTTCATAAAATGCAATATACTTACTTATTAAATGCAATTCAAAAATTAAATTAAACCTACAATAGATATAAATATAAATTCTAAATTATGTTTGTAATACCTAATGCCTGCATGATTATTTTTCAAAAAATATATTTAATATTAACATGTACATATTATAATTTAAAATATAATTAGTTATTAAATTGTTGTATTATATTCTTACCTAAACAAAGTAGTTAAAAGAATTACCTTCGTAACTACAACGAATTAGACTTATGTATAGTATGCAATAAATATTTTTAATGTTGACACGTTTGTAAAGTTTCATATTTGTTAATAAAAATGAATATGTTTTTTAATTATTTTTGTATCACTACACCCACGCTATAAAACCCAGCCGTATGTTTTAATTCAAATAATCCTGTTTAACATTATTTATGTTATTATAATAAAACTAGCTGACCCGGCAAACGTTGTTTTGCCATATAAATAATTCTAAAAAATAAAAAATAAAAATTAGGGGTGGACTACCCCTAACATTTAGGGGGATGAAAAATAGATGTTGGCCGATTCTCATAGATACCGGATAAGCACAAAAAATTTCATCAAAATCGGTCAAGCCGTTTCGGAGGAGTATGGCAACGAAAACTGTGACACGAGAATTTTATATATTAGATATAATCTTTTTTTTACTAACCTAACCATAATTATATGTACATACATATTAATAAATTTATTATTTGTCTGAATGTTTTAAACCTACCTTCATGTTTTTTTTGTCAATGTTAAGATGTTGGTTATATAACCTTCAAGTTAAAGTACTAACCCATGGGAACTTTTTACCAGGATTAAAAAGTTGCTATATGTTATTTCACGTCTATTGGTGTATCCAAATATCTATATTTTCGAAATCCATTCAACAATTAACGCACGTTTCATCCAAAACGTACTTTTTTATAATAATATCTATACAGATAAATAAAATTGGAGTGTCTGTTTGTAATATTAAAATAACCGCTTTTTACTAAATGCATATGGATGTACACACGGTACACATACCAAAACAACATTTTTTACAATTTTTGTCTGTCTGTCTGTCTGTATGTCTGTTTGTTCCGGGTAATCTCCGAAACGACTGAACCGATTTTGACGGGACTTTCACTGGCAGATAGCTGATGTTATAAGGAGTAACTTAGGCTACTTTTATTTTAGAAAAAGAATCAGGGTTCCGCAAAAAAAATTAAAACCCATGACATTGCGAACAAAATCCGCGTACGGCGTACGCACCCGAGCGAAGTGAGGGTAAATCGCTATATAATTTAAATAAATATATCTTAGGAGTAGCGAGCTACTATTTATGTATAAATATAGCTAACCGTGAAAACGTACCTTATGTAGGGACGAACGCGAGCGAAGCGACTAGCGAGCGTGAGTCGCTAGTTAGGTATATAAAATATGCTTTCACATTTGCAATATTAATATGACTACGTATTACAATGGGACTAGATATTCAGCTAATTTATACTTTACAAATGTTCAATGTTAATGGAGATTATTTCTTGTACTCTTATTCAGGTGACATGAAACCAATAGGTCACATCATGAAGATTTTTTCTTAAATAAATAATTGAAATAAAAATTCATTAATGGCGTTAAAATAAGCAATACATTTTCTATACTAGATATTTTGTAAATAAAATAATAGGAATACTTTAATTTTTTAAAATACTCAGTAACTGAATACTAAGTGCTCATTCACACGAGGACGATTCGTGACTCGTATTTTTTGACGAATCATCTTTTATCATTTTTTGACGGCAGCAATGCTTTTTAATAAAAAAAAATATATTTTTTAAATGCCCGCCTTCACACGCATTACGAATCGTGAAAAATAACGGAGACGTCTTAAATCACGTATCGTCTTTTAAAAATCACGTTCATCAAAAAAACACGAATTGTGAAATTATGAAATCGGGATCATTAAGACAGGGCTGCGCAAATGCTGATTTGCTTAAAAATTCTAATTAAACCAGATAATAAATCAATGCGATAACTGAAATATATAATTTTTCAAACCATTTTCTATCCGTTATGAAGACAAACGCAATTGAATGAAATTTTCTCGATAGTTTTATTTTTCAAAAAATGTACCTTTTTTAGAGATTTTTCATGAAAACTACTTCAGTTACATATGCAAAATAAATACTCACAGAAGGAAAATATTGTTTATAATCCGCCGTTAAAACAAAATTTACCTTTACTAATTATTATACTCATAATAACATTATACTATATCTCATCATTATCATCATATAGCCTGCTTTCGTCCACTGCTGGACATAGGCCTCTCCTATGGTACGCCACTGAGCTCGACCTTCAGCTCTTCGCATCCAACTGCCAGCCAGTTTACGTATATCGTCGCTCCACCTAGCTGGAGGGCATCCTACACTTATGTTTGCCAAGCCGTGGTCTCCACTCTAGAACCCGTCTACTCCATTGGTTATCTGTTCTGCGACAAATGTGACCAACCCATTGCCACTTTAGCTTGCTAAAGATGAAATGAAAATTCTTTGTATCTATATTATATCTAACAATAATTAAATTAAAATATTGTTTTAGGCTTAGTCCTGTATAAGAGTATGATTGAAAGGATATTGAGTATTCAACCTTATTCGCTAGTTACAGTGAGACGCATGGGCGGAGCTAGCGTGGGAATTTTATTATACTACTTAGTCTTAAAGTATAGAAAGCTCAAAAAAATTGTCTTTGCGTTAAAATTGGATGTACCCAGTGTATTCTTTTTTTTAGTTTCTTTTAAAATCGACGATAATACCAATACAAGATTAAAGTATTCACATCCATCGTGTACAGTAGTTCATCTAAGACTGAACTTATTTGTCATCCATGAACGCGTGAACTCTGAATCACGAAACGAACATCAATTGATATTTTGACAAGTCGGTAAAAAACACGATTCCATTTGCAATACGAAAGTTCACCTGTCATGAATGAATCCTAATTGAAAGAAACCATTACGTAATAAGTTTGTACTCGTATTCCTAGATGGCGCTATTTGCACCTTTTTTGAGTTTTTTCCATGATTGTAAAAGGATAAAGTCACTGAAATTAGTTTAATTAATACAGACATATACACAAATATTTTATATTTACACACACACAAATACATATCTTTATTTAATAAAGAAGATTGGCAAAATATAGTTCATAGGCAAAAAAGTCTATTTTTTTATAATCTGTAGATGTCAAATCTGAATGTCAAATATGTGATTTATGTCATTTTTTAATCAGTCTTTGTCAAATTTTGAAAGGGGAATGTGTATTTTTACAGTAACTATCTTTAAAATTATAATCGTGAAAAAAAAAATATTTCAAAATATATAACCATTACGGGAACCATTAGTATTTTACAAAAGTCAATATGATTTTTTTTGTTGAAAAAAATAAAATTTAGCTGAGTTAGAAGCTGTAAATAATATTTAAAGTGGTAAGTAGCGCAGCTATTCATAGCCGCACTTGTATCAAAAATACAAAACATCAAGGGATAAAACATTCAATCTTTCTTTTTATTTTAGTGGCTAATGTTTTGTTCTGTACGATATAGTTTCTATTATCCCAGTTTTCAACAACACAAACTATAATTGACAATTTATATAACAAAACAAAATAGCTTTGTTCATTAATCAGACATAGTTATCATTGCTAAATACTTTGTTTAAATATTTTTACAACAAAACATTTTTTATTTCAGACAAAATCTTTGGACAATATTAAAATTTTAACAACAAATATTTATATTTGGTTTCAAGATGAAGCATCTAGCTGCCTGGTAAGTGTGGTTTAATTGTAATAAATTAAATTCTAAATTCAGGTAAAGTTTCAGAATTTATTTTTAAATAATAATACATAATTACTTAAACAATTATAGTCTACCTTTTGCATAGTTAATTATTTACATATTATTTTAAATACTATTTTTGTGTCAGAAATATTTTTATTTCAATATAATATATTAAAATGTTTTCTTTTACGTAAGTAGGTATTACTTGATGTACTGTTTCCCAATAAATTTGTTTAGGGTAAAAAAATATAATATATTTAGTTTGTCTTTTTTCTATACTCTCATATACAAAGCTATTACTTATACCACTTAATGAAATAAATATTACCTGTAGGTATCAAAAGAAAATAAGCTCTTATGATAAAGAAGAATGGGAAACTATGGTTGAACAGTTACTCATGCGAGGCACTTATCGCCGTCGAATTGTTGATTTTTCCTCACATCCTAGATCATATCTAATTGATGTTGATTTAGTCAGAGGTAAGAGATATTTTTTATACATAACTTACTCCAATAAACTTACTCCTTTAATCATATTATAATATAATAAGTCATATTAGACCATAAGTCATCCAGCCATAATAAAAAAATAGTTTTAATTTTGCTGATAGTTATTTATAAATAATAATGTAATTAACTAATAACATAACATATTGAAAGCAACTTATTATTTCATTTATCAAGATTAATATTAATATAAGGAAGTGACTATAATCCAGTTACTGTACAACTAATGTATAATTATTTTCCCAGCTTCTTTATTATTACTATTATTTTGAATTTAGAGCGTCTGGATAAAAGATTATTTATTTGTAAGTTTTAATTCTTGATTATGTGACAGGCCTAACTTGAATAACATAGCTTCCTTAGCCTTAAAATAAATGTTTTGTTTAGGATCATCATTCCCCAAAGCAAAACCTACGCTTGGAATGCGTCGGGTAGTTTGGTATGCCCTAGTACGTCTAGTATTTCTACCAGCGCTATACCAATGGTGGGCTCAACAAACATCAGCAACTTGTGCAAATTTCCTACTTGCTTTATGGATTTTACAAGTCATTAATATTTCCATTAATTTTATCGCTCCTACATCTATTGAGATCGACGTAAGTCCCTGTTGTATATAATTTTGAAATACTTTTAAGTAAAAGCATCTTAATCTCATGGTCCTTCAAGCCAGGTAAGTTAATAAATCAGATTGTTAGCGTCAATAACTCCTTTGTTATTATTGTTAAAATAATTATTATCCATAAATATCAATATATTATTATTTATAAGTTTCTTAAATTAAATAAATATGTAGTTAAATGGTTTTAGTCCAACTGTTGGATTGTGCCGCTAGGACTAATGCTTGTACTGAGTGTAGTGCACTCACAAATAGTCAGCACCACTGAAATGGAACTTGGTAGAGTCCGCCCTAGGTCCACGTACCGACGGAAGTTACCTCGTTATTTTAGGTATTTATTCTATTATAATATATGAATTATATATATAATGTTTTCCTTTGTTTTTATAATATTTTTATATTATAAATATTAAAGCAATCAAATAAAAGATGAAACCGGATTTCGATATAATTGTTGTTACGTTGAGAAAATAATATTAAAAGTTTGTATCCACTAACCATACAAGTATTTGCCACAGTTATAATTTTTTTACTTATATACATATATCTGTGTGTGCTTGTGTGTCTGTGTTTTTGTGTGTTTAATGGATGTAGGGGAAGTTTTGTTTATATATATTTATTTAAATATTTATTACAGAAAGGGGCGGTCAGACTGTGAGGGGGGAAGTGGGGGAGGTTCAGCTGAAAGTGGCGCCACATCTAGTCAGAGCAAAACGCCATTGACAAAACCTTCTAAATTTAGACGGCGACTCTCCCGTTCTGATTCCACTGATGCGGGACTTAGGTAATTAATTAAGCTATAAGTTAAAATATTAATTAATTTTAAAATTCTGTATCTAAAGTGAGACACGTTAATACTAAGCTTATTGTATCTGTTTGTCCGTCTTTCCTAACTTTAACTATTTAAATAACAATTTATAAAAACTAGATAAATGTCAGTCAGACTTGTGCTTACTTAAAATAAAGTTATTTTATTAGCAAAACTTATCTAATATATGACGTGTAATTGTATGTAAACCTCAGTATGAGTTGAGTATGGTGTCAACACGCGTTTGTCTACGATAGTCAGACATGTTTACATGGTTTCAAAGGCACAAAAGTACATCATCGCCAACTTCCCAAATTCGAATTGTAACTGAGATTTTTTTGACAGAAATATTCAATAACCATTTTAACCTATCCGGAAAATGAACCTAAGAACTGTTAATTAATCTGTAGCTAACCACTTTGCGTCGACAATCGTCATGAATCAAAAATTAACAAGTTAATTATTAGTTTGGCTACTAATTAGTGAAACTATCAATATTACATTATATCTTAATGTACCTAGTTTATAAATTATCTTATTATTATGTAATAAAGACCCATACAGTGATTACTATATACATTTATATAAAATTTAATATACAATCACACTTGCCCGTTTTCGACTTTTGCTCCTTTGATTTTAATGTTATATAAAATACAATAGTAACTCTAAATAAATAATAATTAAAAAACATCTAAATGTGATTTAGTAAAATAAACTATAGTTTGTAACAACAGCTGTTTCTTATCTGCTATTTTTAGCAATAAATTTAATCTCAGTTGATATTAGCGTTTACAGCTACTTTATGGTATTTTATTTGCCGATACTATTTTGCGTCCACATATTATATTGCTGCCGTAAATAATGTTAACCGATGCCATATCGTAGAACTGGCTAGATTATAATATTTTCGGAAATACCAACATTTCATAAAATACAAGCGACTCTGCATCGCTTAGACCAAATATGGCCCATGCACCGAGAAAAAAAAATTGAATATGTTTCATTGAGTGAAAATTTACTTTGAAGAATTAAAAAATTAGGTGAAAATTCCACCATGACGACAAACAAATACAGCAGTTAGATTTCTATGAAACCTAGTAGCGTAATTACGAATATAATTGCATTGTAGTAGAAAAAATATATTAAATTAGAAATAGGTGAAGTTGCCCCGAGAATTGCATTACTTAGGTCCTGTCGTCACAGGTAATTTAGGCCCTGTCTAAATTACGTGCGACGTTCAGTGGAATTTATCGTGTATTATATATCGTGTTAAAAGTAGCCTATTTTAACTAAAAATTTGGACTACTTTCTACAAGCGAAATAATTATAAGAATAGTCTTACTGCTGCCGGAGTTCAATTATGTTCCCGATGTAAAAAAAAAAAAGATTAATAAAAATAAAGTAAAATAGGGTTTATTGTAGCTAATTTAAACTAAGCTTCGTAAAATTGTCACACTTTCTTCCGTTTGGAACGCTGACAATTTGAATTTAATTCGAGTGTTCTACTAAAAAGTTAGTTCTTTTTGGGATGCTAAACAACTGATTATATATTTTGTGTTATAATTGAGGTATTTCTATATAAAGTTATTCGGTATTTTATTTAAATTTGTTTTTCGGCGATAAAAATCGAGGTGAGAAATCGTGTCAGCTATCTAATGAAAAAATAATGCAAAAGATAAAAATGTAGTCTATGTCACTAGTGACTACCGGCCAGTGAAGTTGCTTAATGTTCTGTTTGACCGGGCGATGCTTCATCGCCCGGTCAAACAGATAGACAAGAAAAATTGCTCTGTAGGCTTCAATATTATTCTAATAACCATATGAGCTCAACATAGAACACTTATTTTGAATTTACAGATAGTTACTGCGTTTTTATTTATGAAGACCATGGCTGTTTTCGGAACTTACATTTATGGGTACTAGTTATTTTGTCATCTGTGGATAATTTGATATATGTTTTTATAAACAATATTTAATCTATCTCAAATAATATACATTGAATTAAATTAAAAATTACCCACAGACTAAATATGATGAGTATATTTTATGAACATCAATGAATAAACATATTAGCAAATTTATATAATTTTTCAGAAAACGCAAAAAAGAACCTGTTAAAGATACAGGGCCACAAATTGAACCTCACATTAAAGATAAGTCTATGTTAAAAGCCAAAGTGAAGGATTCAGATGACGAAGACTATATGTCTTGGAAAAAACCTGATGACACCGCGCCTATAGTGACTTTTACTCCGCCTCCAGAAGATTCGACACCGCGAACCAAATTTCGCTATAAACCTAATATTTTAACCAAAAAATATCTAGAAATATTCAATGTACGCCAAAATTTGAATAGACCGCTGTTTGCGGATGGGGATGACGGTTTTGAAAGCCTTAACGGTTACAACTCAAATGGTAGTGATGGTGAAAATCGAAATAAAGAATCGGCAAATAAGAATAAAGATGTAGTAAAAGATAAAGATACAGAAGAAGTACAATCCACTTCGAAGCAACCCGTTGAAAAAGAATATGAAAGAAACGTTCAATTCGAGGGAATTAACTCAACTACTAAGGATAGTAAGGACGATGAAGACAAATCAATAGATCCTGATTCTGACAGCGCTACAACTAACCCTAATATTTTGAAAAGACCTGGAGTTAGGTTTAGAAAATCGTGGGCTAAAGAGACCGTTCATCAAGAAACCAGCGATGATGATTTTACCATCAAAGGAAAACCGAAGGTAATATTAGTTTGTCATATACCTATAAATATATACAAATGAAATTATATGTCGTATTTATTTGTCAAAACATCCTTTTTGAGATAATATTTAACATACGATTTCAACACTAGGTAAATGCAAGATCCTTACAACACGGTAAAACAGGTAGCTACTGATACAATTCTGACTGCATGTTGCGTGTTTCATGTGAGATTAGTTTCATAATTAAGATTTGCATCGAGATGTTTTAATAATGCAAGCCCAACTGTTGTTTAAAGAAATCGATTTAAAAGTATTATTAACTTTTGAGGCAACGTAAAATCATTATTTAGAACTTAGTTTTTTTATAAATTGTATAAGACCTTTACACGTTCACGCTTTCCGAATAAAGATTACGATCAAAAGGTTTTTTGTAACCATACTCTACATGCATAATCTATGCTAAATGTTAAAAACTTTAAATACACCACTCCGCAACTGCGAGGTGTGCATAGATTGGGAAAGATAATTTGTACCCCTTTTTTACTAAAACATCTCATCTTCGTTTGTGTGTGGGTTTTAATGTCATCATTCATTATTAATTTGCAATAATTTGTTTAGAAATTAGACAATTACCAGACTTCGTCATCTGATGGGGAATGTTCAGCCTCCGCGCCTTCCATCGCATTGCCATCGCACCATACCATGTCAGACTGGGTTGGGCAAATCACTAACAGTAAGATGCCGTGTCCATGTTCTTGTTAAACATTAAATATATTATTGTATAACCGTATTTTAAACTATAACTTTTTTTTTATTAGGCGAGGAAAGTAGTTATGGATCGCAATCCGAGGCTGGGCACTCTGACGTGGGTTTTCATTACACTGCAGACAGCTCTTGGGATCCTTTTGCTATACTAGACCCTTCGAGTGATACAGGTATTTGCCCATGAATACATATTTTTAAAATAACTCAGTAAATGTTAAAATGTGTGTCTGTAGGTATGTATTATTTTGTTATACATAGTATATATTTTATTTCTGTTCTGTCTGTTTAACTTTCTAGCGTACTTAAAAAGGTTCAGCGATTGCCTGGAGATATCCAAATATTAAAATCTTGCGTTATGGAAACAAAAACAGGGGACAATTAAATCACAATAAACTTTATTCAAATAGACTTTTACAAATACATACTTTTAAATCGTCAATTTAATTAGATGTCCGTTTTGTAAGTGTATGAGTAAGCTACCACCGGTATTGTATACCGTAATTATTTATATATTTACGATAATCTTATTGGCTTGCACATAAAGTAATGAATTTACATAATATGTATGTATAAGTAAATATTGATAAAATTATATTTTGATACAACAATTGACATTTAAGATTTCTCACCGGAGGTAAGTACTTAACGGTTATGTAAATACATATAGTTAGAGCATTTTCAGTTGGACGTAGTTACGTAATTTGACGAGTATTATAATAACAAGTTCTTTGTATTGAATATGGCTTGAGCAAAGTGAATTGATAGTCATATAAGATAGGTATCTAATTATATATCTAATAAAAGAGTAACATTATTTTTCGGAAATCCTGCTAAATGAAAGAATGCTCAATACTTATCTACCCTAATTATTATAAAGAGACAGTGTTTGTTTGAACGCGCTAATCTCAAGAACTATTAATTTGATTTGAAAAATTCTTTTTGCATTAGATAGTCCGTCTATTGAGGAAGGTTATAGGCCATCCATACCTTGTGCTACTACCCAACGGAGCAGAGCAGTAATATAATATATACGTTAAAACGTACCTAGGGACTAACCTGAGCGAAGCAAGGGTGAGCCGCTAGTTCAATACTAATTTCATTATGAACGATTCGAAGTGCCCGTTAACCCTTAATGGTAGGTATATAAAAGGGCGTAAGGCAGTCGGGAGTGCCTCACTTTAGTCTCCCTCCAGACCATCTGTCCTGGACCTGTCTAGATGCCTTCATTAGACAAATGTATAGATTGCTAGACTTTGGACATAATATGCGTACTACATGCGTATCGGACTACATAATACTTTCTTAGATTTACGCGAATATTTGACATTTGAAATAAAATTATCTTTTCAGATTATTTCGAAGATTTATTTTGATTTTAGGTTCCCGACGTTTCGAATGCTTTACAGCAACCATGGTCACGGGAGAGACTAAGGTTTTAGATGCCTCACAATCAAAGGCGTTATATACTTTTTACAGACAGTGCCTACCCACTATTTTACAATGATGATTTCATTTTTTTTTTTTTGAGTTTTTGAAATCATTTGAAATAAAAATCAAAATAAATCCGCGAAATAATCCAAAAAGATAGTTTTATTTAAAATATCGAACTACAATTATAGGTAGGTATATGCGGAAGCTTGTATATATATGTGTTTGTTTGTTACTCCTTCACGCTGGAACAGATTGACGGATTTGGTTGAAATTTAGTACACAAATAAACTATTAACTTTCAGTAACACATATTCTACTGTTAAGCGTTAAGGACGCTTGGGTCCGTCGCGAAGCGAGGGTAAGGCGGTAATACACAATAGTTCCTGTTTGCCTGCACAGTGAAATGTACGATGTGGGAGCGCGGGTCGACGCTGCGCGCGGAGCTGTCCGCGGTGGACATCAGCTGGTACGTGGTGGCGCGAGCGGAGCGCGCCATGGCCGCGCACGGCGCCGCCTGGGCCGGCATCGTCATGGCCGCGCTTGTTGCCATTGTCGCGCCTTTTTCTAGGCTCGTTCAGGTATACACATACCCACACAGACACAAACATACACACATATGCACACATACCTGCAAATGCATGTGTACTCAACACGCACGCACATACAGGTTTATAACTTGATTGTGTTGAGGCGTTGAAAAAACTGATAGAAATGAAATGTAGCAATGGTTTTTAATAAATTAAGAAACTAACGATTTAATTGCAAATCATCCAGCTAATTTTGCTTGACTTGTGATTTAAGACAAAAATTAACTACTTCATTTAAGTAATTCACTAAATTCTAAAATAAAATTTTCGTACAAGAATGATTTCTTTTATGAATAAAATCAATGTAAAATGTTATTTATTCACAAATACATTTTTATAGGTAGCTATTGAGCAGGACACTCGCAGTGAAGAGGAGTTGCAGACGGTGTCACTGATCAGCTACATCCCTTCGCTAGTGGTTAACTACACACAGGGCTCAGTATACTGCGTGTTCAATGGCGCGTTTGGAGACAATATATGGTAATTTAGTAAACTTTAATAAACAAACTTATTAAAAAATATCAGAAAATATCAGAGGTGCGAGACCTGGGATTTGAACGCGCTTCGCTCGGTTTCCCAAGCGAGCGTGTTACCACTGGGCTATAACTGCCTAGGCAAATAATTACAAATATATATAATATTATAGATATGCATACACTAAATATATGTATATATATGACATACTAATAGAACTCGCGGCTTCGCTCGCGATCAAACTACGAAAAATACGAAATTTCATGCAAATATGTCCAAGGAATAAAAAGTTTCATACAAACTTTTATTCCCTATTTCACCCCCTTGGGGATTGAATTTTGAAAAATGCTTCCTTAGTGGATGCCTACGTCATAAGAGGAATACGTGTGCGAAATTTTAAGTTTCTAGCTCCAAAGGTTAGGCCTGTGCGTTTATTTAAAACTTTCATCCCCTATTTCACCCTCTTAGGGGTTAAGTTTTAGAAAATGGTGAAATACGTAACTCATTATTTTTGCCGTACTCAATTTATACGAAATTTCATGCAAATATTTCCAAGGAATAAAACTTTTTATACAAACTTTTATCCCCTATTTCACCCCTTGGGGGTTGAATTTTGAAAAATCCTTCCTTGGATGCCTTCTATGAGGAATACGTGTGCGAAATTTCAATTTTCTAGCCTTAAGGATTTGGCCTGTGCGTTGATACATCAGTCAATCACTTTTGCCTTTTATATATATAGATAGATAATATGTTTATCAAATCCCCAGGGAAGTGACATCGAGTATTCTCTCGAGCATTCTTCGGTTCGCTCTCAGCGGTCTAGTATTCTTCTTGCTGGCGGTGGCCGAGCGCGCCTACAAACAGAGGTTCCTTTACGCCAAACTATTCTCACATCTAACCTCGGCTAGACGCGCTAGGAAATCTGAATTGCCACACTTTAGACTGAACACAGTCAGAAATATCAAGACTTGGTTGTCTACTAGATCGTATTTACGGGTAAGTTGTAGAAAAAAATATAATTTTAAAGTTTTTTTTGTTCATATCAGATATAATCTAAGTCTTATAAGTTCACTGAAATCATCTGAACTATAAAATAAAGGAAGGAAGAGAGCCTAAGCAGAATAAATGGAAACTATCTTTACGGATTTTGTCCGGTTATATTTTATATTTTTGTTTCCGCATTTTCAAATATTTAACAGCGAACATAATCACAGGAGATACGAAGGTTTTAGACATCTCAAAAGTTATTACAGAAGCCATCTACCCACAAAATCTGTATAAATATTATTAATGTGAAAGTTTGTGAGTATGGATGTTTGTTACTCTTTCACGCCAGAATGGCTGCATGGATCTGAATTAAATTTTGGCACAGAGATAGATTATAGTCTGGAATAACACATAGGCTACTTTTTATCCCGGAAAAATGTACGGTTCATGTGGGGTAGGTTTGTTTTTGTTTTTCTAGAGGCGAACCCGAGCGAAGCGAAGGTGAACCGTTTGTTATGCAATAATTTGGAAGAAATAGACAAATGGCTCCGAAGTACCTTACAATATTTTCTAATTTTAATTTTTAACATTTTAATAATTTTAATACGTTATATAATTGGATATTACATATTATAAGGTAACAAATAACACGTACTTTTTCATATATTTTGTTCTTGAATTTAATGTAAAGTAAAATTTATAGAATGAATAGACTATTTCACACAATAAGGTGATACATTGTTTATTAACATTCACTTAAGCGAGAACCACATTGTACCATATTTGTTTGTATTTGAATCAATAACAATAATGAATTAGTTACCTACCTATGCATTTCCTGGAATTATACGTACAGTTTATGTTAGGTGCATTCATAGATATATGATAAAGTCAATACGGTCAAAGGTTTGAAAACTTTGTCACAAAATGGATTCGGTGATACTTTATAAGGTTCTTTTATATTCAACTCAAATAATAATTTACAATAATATCTACAATTTCTAATTAATTATCGCTTGCAGCTTCGCTTGGTAAACGGTATATAGCTAATATGATAAAAAAAAAACTTTAATGCTCGGAGATGTTTCAGCTTTTATTGAAAGAAAAGAAATATGTTTTTTTATTTGTCAATCATTATCTCATTATTACCCGGGCAGATATTGAATGGAATTTACACGTTATAGCTTATTGAGCCTGAGAGAGTAAATATTATAAAAAAACATTTCGCTTATAACAAACCCTTACTTCGTTCAGATACCTAGAACATTACTGTTAGAAGTTATGCTACGTTTAGATGTTATTTGAGAACATCATTTTTTTATTACCCTCGGTCATAAATTGAAACCCAGTATGTATAAAAAAACTTATAATCATTAATTTTTACTTTCGATGGTTATGGCGCGAGAAACCTAAAGTAGAATGTATTGGCAAAATCTTGCAAAATACCACGCAAGTGAATTGATGTGTGTGAATGATTGAGTGATTTCATTCAATCATTCATTCATTTATAATATTTTAGAGGAGGGGTCCCCAGCGGTCCGTGGACGTGATAGTGTCCGCGGCGTTCATGCTCACTCTCACGCTGCTGGCTTGCGTCAGTGCGCAGCTGTTGAGGGTATGTAACGAACTTCGAAGTTTTTCGCAATGAAAATTGGTATTTTTGACAACCCTTGCATTGAACAGCGATCCCGTTAAGATCAATAGTCGATCCTTTACTGTATGGATTATTATACTGTGCTTATATCACAACTAGTACTTTCGTCGGCTCCAGAAAATTTTATACAACTTTTACTTCTAAGTTATAACCATCAGAAATCTGACTATCAATTTTACGTTTGCAACTGAAAAAATGGCATAATTGAATTATCTATTTGTGCTTGTAATGTGTTTTTATGGTGGAGGGGGATGATTTTCAAAAATCCATAGATAGCCGCCATGGCTTCCATACTTTCTTTTATATAATAGGGAATATGCGTGATTTTTTTTATACAATAACTGAGCATCGTTATATAATTGTAAAAAAAAAATATCCAGTTCCAAAAACTCTAAAATTTACTATTAAAAAATATATTAAAAGATAAGGATACTTTAAACGTCCGCCATTTCGCGCGCTAGGCGTGACGTCACAGTATATGATAAACAGAAGAAAGACGACGCAATTTGTAGAGAATAAAATCGGTAATCGCTCTGTTTTGATATACCTTGAATTTCCCACCTATATTTGCACTTTTTAATAATTATTTTCTTAATGAAAAAGAAATTATATTAAAATAATATATTAATATAGGCTTAATTAAAAAGCAATAAAGATTATAAAAAAAAATATTTCACCTTTATTTAAATCAAACGCATATTCCCTATTGCTCCATCCCTAGAGCTCATACCTCGTGACATATAAGTGCAAAAATAAATCTTTTCAAATATACAAAAAATCTCTGCACCCTTATAAATTTACTAATTATGATACATCACGATTGTGAACAATTCAGGATTCAGTAACACTAGAAAGGGGATGGTTGCTGGAAGCGATGGTGTGGAGTTGCTGCCTGGGCATATACCTGCTGCGGCTGCTCACGCTGGGCAGCAACGTCAACAGAAAGTACCGCGGGTGTCTCTCCGCCATCATCACGGAGCAAATAAACTTACACCTCGCAATAGAACAGCGGCCCGAGAGAAAGGAACAGCTCACTGTGGCCAATAATGTACTCAAACTTGCTGCTGATTTGCTAAAGGTATAGTATAATCAAAGATTATATCATCTGACTAAGGAATAATATAGATAGTGTGATAGAACATGAAGCCTATAATCATGATAATTGTGTATGCTAAGTGATAAGTAATTAAATGTTAGCAAATAAAAATAGCTAACGTATGTTATTTTAAAAAAGAAAAAATATTAAATAAACTAATAATATGCAATATCTCTTTCAAGGGTAAGAGAACTAATGCTTAAAAACAATTCAATAGAATATGGTATTATTTTTATTATTCATATTTTATTTCCAAAATTTGTATATTAATTAAACTTATACATAATCTATACAGATAAATAAAATTGAAGTGTCTGTTTGTAATGTCAAAATAACAGCTTTTTACTAAATGCATATGAAATTATATATAGTAAAACACAATTTTGAATTTTTTTGTCCGTCTGTCTGTTTGTTCCGGGTAATCTCCGAAACAGCTGGACTGATTTTAACGGGACTTTCACTGACAGATAGCTGATGTTATAAGGAGTAACTTAGGCTACTTTAGAAAAAGAATTAGGATTCTGCTCAAAAAAATTAAAACGTGTCTAAGGACGCACCCGAGCGAAGTGTAAGTCGCTAGTAATATATGAAATTTCCCTTATTCTTTAAAAAACCTTAAAAGATCTGTACGGTATACTCGAGAATAGTAACATAAAAAGCAAAAAACGCTACTATTTTTGACTTTGACATTTATTTTGGTGGACTCCGTTTATATAATTCCTTAGTCTGAGATTACCGCGATTAATTCTATAATTTATAATAAATTTATTCATTTCTTTTTCAGGAGCTGGATTCGCCATTTAAAATATCCGGCATATGTGCCAACCATTATCTCTACACTATTACTAAAGTAGTGATCCTCTCTGCGCTCTCCGGTGTGCTGTCGGAAATGTTAGGGTTCAAACTGAAACTACATAAAATTAAAATTAAATAACTTGCAAATCATGATAAATTCAGGATTAAAAGTATTCAAATTATTATATTAAATATAATTTTGTATTAGATAATATGAAATATTACTGTTTATAAATGCGACGTACGATGTTGCCAGAGTAGTGTATTTGTCAAAATTTTATTAGAAAATTGCCATTATCTAAGTCCATCTACTAATACGTCCCTAAGAATTCCCTGGGAATCCCCCGTAGTGTGTAAGTGTCAGAAAAGACAATAGACTGTAGACTAAGTAATAATTCTCTATAAAATATGTTCAAGCGGCTAATAATTCCAAATAGGTAAAGGACAACCTGAATTCAAATTTTATGAATGAAGTTTTTCAAAGTAATTTAAATTATATTAAATCTTCAATGTTTTTTTAGTAAAGAAATGAGAGACTTATGAATGGTGAGTGCCTTAACAGTGTAAGTTGTACCGCTTTGATGAGTCGCTTCAATAGATAATGTAGGCATAGACAATTTTTAATATAAGATCTCAATATCTAGTTAATTATTGTAAAATATCCGGTATTTATAAGAAATATAATAATATTATTTATATATTATAGTGATAGACGCGGATTGTGAGAGCTAAACTGTATTTTGAGTTTTTATTTGACTAAAGCCAGGCGAAATCCAATGGTTCCCAAACTTTTTTACTGCATATAATTTAAACATTTATATAATTATTTCTTCACGTACAAAAACAACACTGAAAAAATAACCAATTGATGAATCTAAAACGTTACATAACAAGAATTAAGAAAATAACTGCGAGGATAATCAGCTTGTGAGTTGGGTCCAACGAATTGATTAAGAAAACGTTAAAAAAATCCAATATACATGTAAATGGTGTAATAACAAAAATCTACAATGCAGTTAATGTGCAATTTCTGTATACTATAAATTGACAGTAAAATGTGTTGTTACTTTTGCGGTGTCATGCGGTATTCACTGCTTTATTAGATACTTGCGACTCACCCTCGCTTCGCTCGGGTTCGTCCCTAGCTTGCTTCCCCATACAAACTTTCATCCCCATTCTCATCCTCTTAAGGGATGATTTCCGGGATAAAAACTATTTCACTCACTCAATTTTAATATCATGAAATTTAAAAAAAAAAACATTTTTTTGTATTTTTTTTTTCTTTTAATTTTTTTCTATGCAAAACTTGTACTGACAATAAGAAACACAAAAAAAAAAAAGAATTATCCAATTTGGTGCAGTCGATCGGAACTTGTGCTTGTACGTACATTTCGGTGATTCATTTTTGTTTATATAGATTTTTAATAAAATCAAATTTAATCTATATCTTACTTCATTCATGTTTAAGCGTTAAAAATTAGAATAATGTTAACTGAATACTTATTCACATTTTTACTTTTTTAAATTGTACTTTATGTATCTCTACTTAAGGTCTACATTGCTTACTCATACCTATAAACTAACTTTCATGACTAAATCTCTAGTAGTCAATAGGAACTTACTCATAGGTCTTAAGCATTAAGAAACGAATACTTTAAAAATGAACTACCCGTAGGCGGATTAAAATTTTAGAAAGAGACAAATACTGGCAGAATCCTCGCTTTTTTACGCTCACACTTATAGGTTAGTAATACAGTTGGATAGTTCGCTCAGTCCGTACAATCTGTACAGGTTTCTTTTAAGAATACAGCCATTATTAAAAAATATTGCCGATTTGGATAAGGATTTTGGATGTTTGCTCTTTATTATAACGTCTACAATACTTTAGTTTCATTACATATGCATATGCTCTCAGGATCTGTGTCTATGTTTGTATTTGGAGTTTTGAACTGTTGTTTTATACTCTCATTACATAAGGCTATATTTTTTTAAGTTTCTGGCCTTTAATATTCTATGGATCGTAGATAAAACAACATTCAGGTATATTATCTATATTACTTTATTGGTTATGGACAGTAATTGAATTTATCTATGTAGGTACACTTTACTTCTCAATGTTTGTAATCAAATGGAAATATTTTTTTTATTTTGCTTTCTTAACAAAGTGTCCAGAAACACTTATAATCATTAGAAATAAATTATAATAATTTAGAATTTTTCACTTACTCTACTTATACGGTTAAACAAAGTTTAAAATACCGCGTTCGAATCTAAATACAAATAATTTTATACTCTAAGTTGGCATACAAACTATTAAGTTTAGTTCAAAAGAAGTAAATATCTATTAATACTTATATTGTATCAATATTAGTTCATTAAAAACCTTCCTTAAACAATATATAAACGTAGTGGTGGTTCTTCAATCCTTTATTTAGAAAAAAAAATGTAGTTCCTTGCCATTGATAACTATTTTAAATATAATTTTTACTCCGTAATTATTTTCAGGTATAGGTACGATACTTTCTGACGAAATTATTATTATATAATGTTGGATAAATATCTTGAAAAATCTTGAGTGAACTTTACGTAAAAGAAATTTCTTCACTAAGCACCTTTTTGTCCGCCGTTCTGTATGCCGGACCTTCAAAACTATGACCGTAACCGTCTTCGAAACTTTTTTAACATTTCCTTAGTTTTCTAAGTCAATATATTTTAAATGTTTCGATTTAGGATATGTGAAGATGTAAAAAAAAGTGTATGTGTGTACTCATGTACGCACGTAAGAAGTTATACTTCTTTGACGTAACAGAAAAAAAATAACTAAAGATTTCATCTCGTATGTCACAACTCTCTGTTTGTAAAGGGAATGCAGTTAATTCATCATGTCGCTTTCAGCTAACTTCATTATGTCGCTTGAAAAATGAAATCGGTCAAAGAGAAACTCCTCTAAAACTAAAGCTATAGTAATTTATGTATGAACTAGCGACTCACTCTCGCTCCGGTCCGGTTCGTCCCTACTTACATTTTAAAGTATAGTTTTCTCATAGATGAAATATTTTCCCGCAGTAAAAAATATCCTATATGTTAACTCGGATAACCAGCTTTCATCATACTAAATTTCACCAAAATCCCTCCAGTGATTTTTCTGTAATACGGTAACAGACAGACAGACAAAAATTCTAAAAACTATAGATTCGGCCTCTGTATCGTTAATAGTCTATTTCAATAAGATTTTCCAAAAAATATTTAATGTACAGATTCGGCTTAGTTACGATTTTATTATATGTATAGATATGCATCGAGTCATATCAACGCCTAGAATCACTTTGTATTTTTGGCCAGTACTAATTTTATTAACACTTATTTTGATCTCAAGTAATGTAATAAATAGTTAAATATTCTGATAACAAGATTTTTAATTTAATATTATATGTAAAGATACCATCTAAATAATATTATTAACTTTTAAAAATGAGACGCTATAAATTAGTTATATGTGATATGTTATTTACTTTAAATTCAATAAAATCACGTTTAATAAATTGTAGAAATTATGAAAATGTTCCTAAAACAAAATGTAATGTATTCTCACACGTTAAGCTATGTGTTATGTACATTAAATTTGTATATAATCATATCCATTTAATTGAGGTTTTATTATTTACTATATCTATTATTTTACTATCGACATAAAAAATAAAGATTTTAGTACTTTTAGCTAAAGAAAATATTAAGACATAATAAATCAATAATCAATTTAGGACTAATTATAATATAGGAATGAATCATTCAACCATACCTACCATAAATAAAACCTAAAAGTAATAAAATTTTTATTTGATTCCTAATCACTAGACCACATACTGTATTGGTGCTTATTTTATTTTTAAACTATAAAATCTACGACTTCAGTAGATTGTTTTGCAATTTTGCATAGCAACAGCATGTAATGTGACTTTAAATAAAGAATTTTTAGAATTTTAATTTTTTTTTAAATTTATAACCTTATCTCAGTTCCTTTATACTACTAGTCGAGTGCAATTATTAGTTTTATAACTCGAAACCCAACTATAATTAATGGATTTGGCTGATTTTGGTTTTTTTGAATTTCTTATACTAAATACTGAAAAGTTTACCTTTTGAAATTTAAATGGGTCGTCCCATAAATATGATACTACTTCTAGTATAGTACATTCCTTTTACAGCTTTAATTGGTTTTTCTTTCGAGAATAACTCGGTTTCCATATAAAATATTATATAGACTTACCGTCGCTTTGCTCGGGTACGTCCCTAGGTACCTTATAGATATAAATAGTTATTGCGAGTGTATCTTAGAAGAAAGACTTTTCTGTAGGCCTTATTAAAACCTTATTATTATTAATTTTTTTTCTCACGCTCGAGGGTTTCTGGTAGAGATCTCTTAAAGAGATAAGTCATCCTTTGTACACATGGTTACTGTACTGTAATTTTATCTGTATTTTTTTTTTGGTACATAAATAAATAAATAAATAAAACCTATAATTTTCTAATAAATAGTTTTGATGTATCTCTTAACCCCTTGCGGAACGCGTGCGCGCCGGCGTATCAGTTAAAAATTGATTTCTTAAAAATTATCCATAATTTCTAGCCAGCGTTACACATGTAAATTTCTAAAAATGACACAATAGAACCAGTTATTGTTTTCCCCTGGAAATAAAAAAAAAACCTGTAGTAAAAGGTATCCCAAATGTTAACTCTAGTAATAAGTTATCACTACACAAAATTTAATTTTTAGTTCACTTTTTGCGTGAAACGCGTACATCGATTTCGCTAAGTTACTGTTTTATTATATGTATATCACGGAGGAGGATTTAGTTACCTTTTTTTGCTATGAAACATTATTGTTTAACGTCACTATGTAATTTAGTTTAATTATACCGCTTTTAAAATGATTTATGATGAATTTACGGATTTTCAAAACAGCGGTAATTTTTAATGAGTAAACTTTTTAGTTTATGGTATAAAAACCCAAAGAAAAAATCATTCATATCCATTAATTATAACTGGGTTCCGTCATTTTTCATTTATAATAACTAATTGCACTCGACTACACATATTTGTTGTATTTTGCTAAAATAGCTTGATACCCTATAGGTACCAACTTATATTTAAAACACCATTACATATTATGTATATTAAAAAAACTGCCTCGGTGGTGTAGTGGCTAGCATGTACGGCTGCACATCCTGAGGTCCTGGGTTCGAGTCCCGGGTCGGGCCAAGTTTAGTTATTGAGTCTTTCTGTATAGTAAGCCTCAGTAACAGCCCGGAGTTGGTGTTTCACCCCCGTGCCTCGGAGAGCACGTAAAGCCGTCGGTCCTGCGCCTTAACTCTCACCGGTCGTGTCGAGTAGTCGTCCCACCGGAGTATGAGAGTGACAGGAATAGAGAGTGCACTTGTGTCTGCGCGTACACTTGTGCACTATAATATCTCCTGCGCAGTTGGCTAGTCTCAATGAGATTGGCCGCCGTGGCCGGAATCGGTCAGGAGGACATTATTATAAAAAAAACATTTGTTTTTCTTCGGTTATACAAAATAAAACACTTTTTTCTTATATTACTTTTTATTTTTAACAAAAGAATAGCCTAAAAGAAATTCCTGTAAAACTTTTAGATTCAAAGAAACACTGGCATATTAAATTAATGACAGTTAATTATCCAAAAAAATATCTAATTTTGACAACCTATGTAATAAAGTAGTCTCGTTTAATACATGTCTTTACACACATATTAAAAAAGAATATTCAATACTACCTTAATACATTCAACACAACATAAATAATAATAATTAATTACATTTCATTTCAGTGGATAACAAAAGAAAAATAAAATGACTATCTATAAATTAGATAAAAGTTTAATGTTGTAACTGCATTCCTTATTTTAAAAGGCTGTCATGTTAAAACATACTATTTAGTATGCGAATCATATCTATGTCGCTCTGAAATAAGACACAAAATACAAAAAAATGTACTACTGAAAGCGGTTTGAAAATCACTCGGTTAGTGAATGTTTCTCAATTCCAGAGCGACATAGCTAGGATATGCCTACTATATTTCTTAAAGGTCTCACATTATAAATGGAACCATTATTATAGATTGAATATGACAGAAGAATAAGACATTTTACAAGGTCCAGAAGAGATAATTAAACAAGAAAAATTATTAAAAAAAAATTAATTAAGTGTGATGAAGGCCGTGAAAAAAGGCAGAGTTTACTGAATAATGTGAGTGTGAACATTATTGTAACAGAAGAAAGATTTAAAAAATCACACAAATGTCACAGTCCATTACCTTCTTTTTTAATTAATCAGCCATTGCATAATATTAATAGTGTAAACAATCAAATTCATAAATCATTATACATCAACCAATCACCCCCCAACTACATTTTCGTTATATTAATTTTACAATCTGTCATATTTTTGATTAATCAATACGGTACGACGCTTTTCGTCTACATTTGTGCGTAAAATGAAATATTAAATGAACGTCATAGTCCCTTTATGCGCACAAATACTGAGAGTGTAGGTCAAATTACAACAAACTATTGATTTTATATCGCGTTTAACAAATTTATGTGGATACTATGATTTCTCTATATGCCATGCATGAATTTTTCTACATTTCTCCTCTAAAAAATTGCCTATGCAGTTTTCTTAAACTAATGAACTTATAATCACAATCATCCTATGCTATACATTTTTTTTTTTTAAATTCCATGTGAATAATAAATCTATTAGTAAGAATCCCTTATTAATATATAAGAACTATTGTCACCCTCCAGATTATAACATGAAAAAGCATTTATCAAGTTTCGTTTATTTCTATCAGGTTTTATATTTATTTTGATTGAATATATAGGAACAAACTTGTTTGACCGACAAGACCTTCACTTTCCATCTCAATATATATAATATACGTATCATCTTGTTATAATCAATGTTGCTACATTATACAAAACTATTTGCCAAATTACCGAAGTTATTCCAACAATTGGATGTTTAAAATCGTCAAATTACAGCTAATTTAGAATTGAACACTCTGGCCAGGTCCGAGGTTTCATTGTACTAATTATATTACTTATGATGTTACAGGTCTAGTGTGGAATAGTCCCTGGCTGGTAATTCTTAGTATATTGTAATGTAGTTATTGGTTAGTCGCGCCGGCGCTCGCGCGAGGACGAGCGGTAGGAGCGACTGCGACGCGCGTCCCTCTCGCGGCCGCGCGACTTCTCCCGCGACGTGTCGCGCTTGCTTCTGCTACGGGACCGACTCCGTCTGTAACGTATCAATAGATTGTAAAACAGTGAAACACTTCCTGTTTTAAGCGTTATATTGTTAGTAATGAATAAAATTTATAAACACAACAGAAAATCATACGTCCCGCCCAAACGTCAAAAATATATTCGTCGTCATACTTTTCCTGCCTGCCTGGCACCTGCGTAGACGAACACCACAGAGGTTGTAAGAAGGCGCTTAATGTCTTCGACTGAACTAGCGGCGCGTAACAAGATATTTTATTGTATGTATAAAAATTTAGACTATTATAACTCACGATATTTTTTATCATATTTACTGTGGTAACCCTGGTGTGGATAGTCTCATGTCTTTGTATCAACCTTTCGACATTTTTTAACATCAAGAGTAACATATATGATACTCCAGGTCATAGTCATCCAAATCCGTCCAACTGTTTCAGCACAAAGGTGCAACACAACAACACACAAAGCTTTCATACTTATAATGTAGTGTAACTGAGTATAATAATATTGTTAATCAATTATGTTTAAAGATAACAAAACAACAAGCAACGAGAATATTTAGAATAGACATCTAGTTTAAAATATTGGTAACAAATTATATCAATATTTAAAACTTTAAATCAACATCTAATTGTTAAATTATTACATATGATTTAAACTTAATTAACTTAATAAGGTCATAAAAAGATTTGTAATTGAGTAGAATTGTTATTTTTAACAAGTGATATTGGTGGATACACTAGTTGAGTCGTTAAACAAGTTTTGTGTAGTGTCATTCTCTTTCCGATTTCCGAATGGTAAAGGTTATTTGGCCACATCTATGTCCCCTATATACCTCCTGTCGCGGTCACGCTCGCGTTCCTTTGCCCGGTCGCGGTGGTCGGGCCGCTCTGCGCGCTCGGGACGCTCGGCGCGCTCGGGGCGTTCAGGGCGCTCAGGTCGCTCGGGGCGCTCGGGACGCTCGGGGCGTTCGGCGCGGTCGGGGCGGTCGCGCGCGGTCTCGCGGTGGCGGCGCGCGCGGCGGTCCAGCTCGCGCCCGCCCACGTACTGGCGCCGCCCGCCACTGCGTTCGCGCTCACTCGCACCACGCTCCTCGCGACGCTTCTCTACATTTTTCTGTCGAATTACATAAAATTAAATTTATTAAAAATAAATATAAATTCTACACATGTATTTTACGGTAAAAAAAAATGATATATGTAAAATATTTTATATTATGTACATTTTATTTCTTAATCTTTTAGATTATGGTGTAGTATAGTTTGTTGAATAATTGCCTAATTAGAGAGCAATCGACAGTTATAATTTATGGTGAGGCTTGGAAATGTTTGATTGCTTGAATTTTCATTGTGAAGTGTACCTTTTAAGTATTACCTACTTAAAAAATAAAGATTACAAGAGACTTACATCCTTAGGTGCCTTAGTCATAGGGTAGACTGTATACTAAATTTCATCCATATCCGTCCAACTGTTACAAAGAGCAACAAACACATAAATTTTCGCATAGTGTCCTGAATACATATGTATGTAGATCACAGTACCTGGGTGAACGCGCTTCACTCGGCATTTTTTAGAAAAGATATAATAAATACGTTTTTACAGAAAGCACACCTGTGTAGATAAACTTAAAAAGCAAAACCTTATCTAAATGCAAAATTTGATCCAAATAGTTAGAGCCGTTTCCGAGATAAACGAATTCCTACTCACTTTCAACTCAGCCAGCTTTTCTCGTATAGTTATAAAACCCAGATGCAGTTTCCCTCCGAAGTGGTCCGCGAGACGTCTATCGTTGTCGTGTATGCCGAGGTAGGCGGAGCACACCTCGCACACGCGCAACTTCTGCTGTTGGTAGGACGACGCCGGCATCGAGTTGCGGTAGTCTTGTTCTGCTACTGCTTTTTTCTTGCGTAGCTCGTCTATCTGTAAGTGTTTATTTTATATGTTATGATTTGTATATCGTTTTATTACCAACATGTCGACGGGTGCAAAGTAAAAAAAGTTAACTGCAATTTTACGATTTTCTGATTATTGCAGTAACTTACTAAAAATATCGTGTTCTATAACATGGCAAAGAAAAAAACTAAAATATCGCTTTATTTTTTGTACTTTTTTCGCGTAAAGGGAGACAACTACGATTGTTGTTTAAAATTGCACGATGTAACTACGTTTAAGTGCCGCTAGCCGTAATAACGCGGGGCGCGGAAAGGGTTATAATGAACTAAATGTTATAATGAACCAATCATGATTACAAGTGCCAAGTACAAAGACTTATTAAGTCTCTGCCAGCAAAATCTAATACCTCCTAGGTACCATAGTTTTTATAAAAATTTGAAACATAGTTCGTATACTAACGATAATGAGACTGGATAATTATTAGAAAAGATTTATTTTGTTTCATATTTCTTTGAGTATAGTTCCAAAAGATTTATTTTTATCATTAAAGATATACCTATTTTTTCATAAAATATAGATTTTTTGTTAAAATATTATTATTTTGACTATGACTAGGTCATTGAAATGACTTTAATACTGATGTTTGTGATGATTATTAGACTAAAGTTAATTATGTGATGATTATTAGACTGATGTTAATTATTTTTAAGTATTAATACTTTAGCTCTTTTTTAGATTTAATTTTAATTGATTTGTTATAAGAAGATAGAATTAGAAAAGTATGTGAAGAGATTAATTATTTCTATAACAAATCAATAAAACCTTAGTAAATATTTCATATTTTAACCTCCTTCTAAATCTTGTACTAGCACAAACTTTAAGACGTAGAAAGATACATCTGCATAATTATGTTCTGAACTTGATGCATTCTGGATTTATTATAATCAAGAACTAATTTTAATAAACGTAAATGTTGCACTTTTGGTATTTTCTGAAATATATGAAACATACTTCAATAAATCCAGATTTTTGAATTGCCATGTAGAAACGACCAAGTGGTAGTTAACACAGTTGTCATATTTTAAAGTACAATGTAGATGCAGACAACTGCAATATCTCGTAAAGTAAACATAATTATATAAAATTAAATATACTCGTGGGTGCCTTATGAAATAATAAAGTCTTGATGAAAATTTCAACAAATTTGGTTGAAAATTAATAAAATGGGAGCACTTTATCCTATTATGCGCTCTCCTGAAAAGTAGCTATTTTTCATATAACTCTTTTTACTTTGCACCCGTCGATGTATAAACTAGCAGTTTGCTCTGGATTTGAAGGGCTGTTTTAACTGATATTTAAAAAAAGCTATTTTCAAAAAATTGTTTAATTTGGCGAGTTGTGTGCCCACTTTTTTTTGTCTTAGCAGAAATACAGCGTTATAGACCGGGAGAGAATATATTCAAAATTAGTTCATATTATTTTAAAAAAAACGTATATAAATATTGCGATTACAATAAATGTAATAGTAACACAATCTCAATATTGGTAATATTCGATATAAAAAAAATGTATTAATATATTTAGTAATGTAACTCACCATTGCGTAACATTTTATTTATACATCGAGAATACCTAATCATGTTAAAAAAATCAGAAATCTTTATAGACTTAACAAATTTGCATAAAATATATTAGTAATCTATATAAAATAAATACAGAAATCTCATACCTCTCCCATAAGCTTAACACTCTCTTCAACCATACCCTCTTCCCCAAGAGCCTCGGCTCGAGCCAATTTCTGACCAATCTGTTCTGCCCATTCATGTACTGCATTAGCCTTCTCTGTCACTTCAGCAGATAGTTCTTCTTGTGTTTCTGCCAGACGCTGCTTAGCTGCTGCTGTACGACGGTCGCAGTCAGCTATGAAAGCCTCCAAGTGTTCTGTGGCCTGATTTAAACATGTATGTCAATCAAATCAAATTAACTAAAAATATAACAAAAGTCTAACACAAATTGACTATGAAAAGAAAGAAATAATATTAGTTAAAAGATTGTAAAAATAAAATGTTAATATATATCATGTTAAATTATAATTTGAATAAAAATACACAGAGAAAATACTTACATCTATGTCATAGAAATAATCTTTGGTTTTTGATGCTAATTCATAGTCCGCACGCAGAGCCAGATCATGTATTTTAGGACACTCACCTAAGTCCATTCGCTGCAATCAAAACCATATAACATGAAAAGCAATTACCTACTTTACATCTCCAGTATAAGAAGAAGAGGGCAAAAATATAATATTTTAGTTTTTCTTGAAATGCACAGATGTAAGCTTAACAAAATTTAGAAAATTAGTCAAAAATACTTTAAAAAATCTGTGAAAAATGTAACTAAATAAGACAATGTCTTTTCTTTAAATAAAATTTAGATGATAAATAATTAATTTGAATAATCGTCTTTTAATCATTGTTAATATTTAATATAAAGTAATTCGATTAATTTAGTTATAAAATATTATTATTCCATCAATATTATGCCCTTACTTTTAACTTGTACAAAAGAATTCATGTGAAACATAGAATAAAATAAATCTTTTACATTTAAACATCAACTGTTTCATTTAAAACGAAATATGCCAATACATGTTAATATGCATTATAATAGATGCTATTTAAAATATCCTGACATATTACATAAATAAATATATTATGTGAGCTGCATTAAGGAGTCTAGTATTATAAATTGCTTCTATTATAATGTGATCAGTTGAACAAATAAATAGACATTTACAATAAACCCCAAAATAATTCAATTAAATTGTTTCAAGGAAATACATACAATATCACCGACACAGCTCATCCTGAATCACCAACCTATATTTTTACCATACTTAGATATGTACTTACAAATCAGTGGCAACACCCTCTCCATAACCCTAACCAGCTCAAAAACAAAAGTTTATTGACATAAAACTAAAAAGTTTAAACATTCTCTTAACACCAATTTTGTGGAGAAATAGAAGAAATATTTTATATTTTCCAACAAGTGTTGTTATAAATAGTAAGATCATAATAGTCATACATCATCTTGTAAATGTTAAATAAAGTTTCTTACACTAAATTTTAAACATATTGTTGTTTTAATATTAATTCTGATCATCTTTTTCTATTTTTCTAGCTCTAGTTCTTTCTATTTTCTATATGTTAATTAATGTATAATTCCAAATAAATTTAAAAGAAAAAAATATATAAACATATTTATCACTATGTGAATGAAATATATATTTTTTAATCTATAATTAGTGCAAATCAACCTATCATACAAACATAAAGCTTTTTAATAATAATTGTAAATAATAATAAGGACAAATTATTACTTGTGCTAATAATATCATTCAATATCATAAAAAATGGGCAGTATCTTGTTTGTTGACCCTCAAATATACATCCCTTTTTGTCAATTTGGAATACATTTCAGAATTATTTCTTACACATGCATCACTTCTATTTGACCTTCATAATCTAGCCACGTAAACAGCATAGTACGTACCCAATGAAGTAACAATCAATCAGCAAATTGATCTCCCCAGCTCAAATTTTTTGAATAATTTTTACATGTACTCACCACAGCAGCAATAGAAACCGAAGAACAAATAATTTTTTTAAAGCCTTAGAGAGTTTGATTAAATTAATTCCTGCATAGCAGTAAGAATACAGTCAGCTAACTAGAAATGTTTTATACGTACATCTTGGTACTTACAGAACAGCCTAACTCATACAATCTATCCCTCATCTGTTAAGTATTGTGATGAGCAATAAAGACTAGTGTTGGGCATTTTCTGAAAAGCATATTTCACCACAGTTAATGCCACTCTGATGTAATGTCGTCCTAGGACTATATAATAAAAAGCTAGATAGGTATGACAGAATGAGAATATATCACATATATTAGGATAAAAATATATTTCCATAATACAAGTCAGCAATAACTGAAGAGTTTGAATACAATATCCCAACATATATGATTTTGGAAAAAGAACAGACCCCAAAAGAATCTCTGAGATAGGTTTAAAAATTATTTAACCAATTATTTTGATCATACATAATTCTGACCTCTTAATACGTTAAAATTTAACAAAATTACCAAGTATAATCTCAGATATTCAGAACACCCATAACCCAACACTTAATTAAAACGATATATTACTTACAGTCGATGATAAAATTTCATGTGGACAGCACTGCAGTAAAAACGATTTGCAAACAGTGTCATCGTAAAATTTAACTCCATGTCTATCAGATTCACCTGTGAAATAAAAAAGCTGTTAAATTTGCTTCAAAATACATAAATTGATAAAGCGAAATAATAAATACATACCATTACGAGCCGTTCCCATTAATTGATCTAACATTGCCCTCATTTGCTCGTGAGCAGACATAGTGTATTCACTTGTTTATAACACTCCAAAAAGTATTTAATAAATTTAAAACATTATTTAAGATGATCTGATGTATTTAATTTAATGCAGAGTGTAAAATTTACAACGTCGACAAATTAAATTAAGCTGCAATGCCTAAGCGACTATCGTAAGCTAAATTTATGGCTTAGAAAATGGCGACATGCGATTGGCTAACTGAAAAATAGAAAATGGAATACAGATAACAAAATTTAAAGAGTGAAATGTTAGAATCAAATATTAGTATTTTAAAGTACGGATCTAAAACCTTTTTTCCTATAATCCACATAACAAATATTATCGTCGAAATCGAAATAAAACCCTATACAGTATACTACTGTTCATGGTCATTGATTTTTTTTTTTTTTTTAATTTATTGAGAGCTGGATACAAGTCCTTCGCTCTAAACTGTACAAATCTTTACAACTTAAAGTCTTAAACTAAAACATTAATATTATATAATTATACACAAAATCTTCTACATTTCCAATTTTTCCTTTGTTATATCTTCTCTATTGACGAACGTATAAACTTGAATAATGGTTTAAAAAATCTTGGATTAGCTAGTATATCTTCTGGGCGGCGGGGAATATTTATTTTATTTTCTGCGCAGATGTTATTTATGTCCGAAGCCAGGATTAATCTATGTATCTTCAATGACTCGCATTTAAAAATAATATGGTTTAAGTCAGCGTATGGCTCATTGCATTTAGTGCACTTAGGGTCTTGAATTATTTTTAATTTGAAAAGATGAGATGGAGTAAGACAATGTCCAAATCTCATTCTAGTAATTATGGAGATAAATTTTCTTGAATCATAGCTGATGTTATTATACCAGGGCTTAGTATTGAAGACTTTTTGAATTTTAGCGTACCATTGTCCTTTATTCTGATTTGTTAGAGTCCAATAATCTTTCCAAAGTCTATTAATCCCGTCTTTGATGTTTGGGAAGTAATCAGAGAAAGGAGTTTTAACAACATCTCTGTGGTCCTCATCATATCCATCTCTTGCAGCTTGATCAGCTATTTCGTTACCTGCAATTCCTCTGTGGGAGGGTACCCAGACTAGCTCAACGTTAACATTTCTCGCATTTAAATTGTACAGTAAATTTCTTATCTTAAATACTAAATAATTTGTTTTAAAGGTTAATTTACAACTGTTTATAGATAATAAAGCGCTTTTACTATCGCTAATAATAATAACATTTCTAATATTGCTACTGGAATTTACATATAATAATGCCATATAAATTGCGTAACATTCCGCAGTAAAAATTGAACAATTATTGTTTAACAAAACACATTTTGTACAGTCTAAATTACTGTCGAAAAATGCTGCTTTAACTTCTTGGGTGTTTTTCGATCCGTCAGTATAAATTTTACAAAAATCATTTTTGAGATCTAATAATCTAAGCAATTCCGATTTACTATTAATATCTAAAATAATTGTAAAATTTCTTTCCAAAGTACTTTCAAATTTATATTCATAAACAGGCCATAGAGAGCTAGAATAAATAGACTTTGATATATTTATCGTTAAATGTAAAATAGCTGACATTTGCGGAAGCATTGCAGAATTTATTGATTGAGCGTTAATAATATTAGAAGACACTATAGCACTCGATAATTCTTCTGCTAACATTAACTTCCTAACAGGTAAAGAAGAGTTTATTGCCAGCATTTTTAGAAAAAACTTCTGGGCTAACATCAATCGTCTTAATATTAAAGGAGGAATACCTGTTTCAATTTCCATTGAGTTAATTGGTGTAGATTTCATAGCTCCAGTAATTATTCTTAATGCCCTATTCTGTATAATGTCTAGTTTCTTTAGCAGAGATGGACTAGCATTTATATAGGCAATACAACTATAATCAAAGTGGCTTCTTACAATGCTTTTATATAAAATACTAAGAATCTTTGCATCAGCACCCCAAAAAACTCCTGCTAAATATCTTAATATATTGATTCTTTTATAAGCTCTTTTACATATACAATCAATATGGCTATTAAAATTAAGTTTCTTATCTATAATTACACCAAGGAATTTTTTTTCCTTTACAATAGGGATGTTTTCGCAGTTATATTTAACTTGAACATTACAATTTGATTTTCCGAATAACATAACAGAACTTTTGGAAGAATTGATATTTAATTTAAGTTTATTATGATAAAAATTTTGCAATTGACTAAGACCTTGGTTTATACTACATTTAGCTATATTTATATTTTGATTAATAGAATACATAACCAAATCATCTGCATATTGTATGATATTTATATTATTTTCTTTTATATAATTTTGGATCTGAGAAGTGTAAAGATTGTATAAAATTGGTGATAAGATAGCACCTTGCATTAATCCTTTATGTGCATACTTAGGCCCATGTATAATATTATTAAATTTTACATATACAGTACGATTATACAAATAATTAAATATCCATCTTAACAGCTTACCAGGTATTTTTAATTCACTTAAAACTCTGATCAATTGAAACAGGTTCACATTATCATATGCACCCTCAACATCCAGAAATACACAGATTGCATTAGAGTGTGCCAGGATAGACTTTTTAATGTCGGCAATGACTGAAACGAAGCCTTCAACTGCACTTTTACCTCTTCTAAAACCTAGTTGATAATCAGGTAATAAAGAATTTATTTCTACAAAATAATCCAACCTTACTTTAATCATGTGTTCAAATATTTTCCCTACACAAGAAGTGAGAGAGATAGGTCGATAAGAGTTATGATCTTGAATTGGTTTGTTATTTTTTAAAATTGGAAGAATACATTGTGTTTTCCACGATTCAGGAACAACTTGAAATGACCATAAAAGATTGTATATATTTAGAAGGACTAATTGTGCTACTTTTTGTAACTTTTTAATCATTAAATACGGAAAGTCATCTAAACCAGGTGTCGAATCTTTTCTTGACAGTAAAGCACTATTAAATTCATCCCAACTAAATTGTTTTAGAAGAAATTCATTATTTTTATCTTCTTTTGTTTTAGCAAATAAATTTTCTAAACAAGTAACATTTTCAACTTCGGTCTTTGTAAATTTATCAAAAAATTCTGGTATAAAACTATCATTTTTACTGTTAGAACCTATTTTTAAGCGATTAAATCTTTTTATAAAATTCATTATTCTGCTAATGGGAGTGTATCTATTAAACGTAGTGCATAAATTTTTCCAACTTTTCCTTTTTTCCTCTTTGATAATCCTCTTTTTTTTAGCTTCCATTTTTTTATAGTTAAGATAATTTTCCATATTTAAATTCCGGCGGTAAATACCTAAAGCTAATTTACAATCCTTTACCGCCTTTGCACAAATGTCATTCCACCATGGAGCAGGGGCTTTATTATCTTTCTTTTTTGTACCATATCTCAATTTGGGAACACATTCATCTTTTAGATTATTTAGAATACTACAAAATTTGTTGTAAGATCCTACAGGATCTTCATTGGATATCTTAAAATTATTGAAATGACTTTCTGAGAGAAAATAGTATTTTTCCCAGTTAGCTTTATTATACATATATTTATTTAAATTTTTATTAATCTCATAGGTATTTGGAGATGCAATTATATTAGTAAATGTTGGGTAATGATAGCTACCTAATGGATCCTCACCAACATACCAATCGCATAAGGGTACTAACTCTGGACTAACTAAAGTGACATCAATGGCCGATATATTGTCATTTGGCCTACGTACAGTAGTGGCACTACCGGTATTAAGAATACATAAATTTAAGTCATCTATCAAATCATATAGATTTTTACCCCTTGTTTTAGTTAAAGTGCATCCAAATGCTACATGATGTGCATTAAAATCACCTGATATTATATATGGTTTAGGGAGACTGGTTATAATATTTTTTAATTTTGACATATTAATTTTATTTTTAGGTGGACAATATACACACAGAATAGTTAGAGGACCTACTTTTGTATCAACAGAAATGGCAATTGTTTGAACATCTTGGAAATTTGGAGTAGAAAGTTGGACATATTTTATTGAACTTTTAATTAAAAAGGCTACACCACCATGTTCATTTTCAGCATTTTTAAAAATAAAATCATAGCCAGACATGTAAAAGTGTGATTGGGAACTTTTTAACCATGTTTCATTTAATAAACATATATCTATTTCATTTTCAAATAAAAGTGTTTGTAACAAAGGTTTTTTATTATTAATACTTTGTATATTATGTTGTACTAATTTTAAAATATCCATTATTCAGCTAAATTTTTAATTAAAATTTCCTTAATATGAGATGTGGTCTTAATAGATTCAGAATTTCCTAATGCTACTAAAGTTTTTATTATCGAATTCATGAATTTTGTATTATTTATAATATCTGAAATATTAAAGTTATTTGATTTTGATGGAACATACTCTAATTCTTTATTTTTATTATTGTCAAATTTTCCTGTGTATTTCTGAATGTTAGTTTTAGGAAGAGCTGGAAAGTTAATAAAATCTCTATTTAAAGTAGCCATTGCATAAGATTGTCTATTTTTTAATATTCTAGCTGCTTTTATTGGACAATCTTTTGAAATAGCTAGATGATTTCCAGAACAATTTGTACATTTTAATGTTTCAGAACTCCAATCTTTGTATGAATGATTTTCCGAGCATTTAGAACAAACCTGTTCACTACGGCATACTTTAGCTGAGTGATTGAATTTTAAGCATTTAAAACATTGTAACACCGGAGGAATATAAGTGTGTACTTTATATCTCCATCCGTCTAATAAAATATATTCAGGTAGAGAAGTACCCGAAAATGTTATGGATACGGTTGTTAATGGGTTTAAATAGTCTTTTTCTCGTTTCATAAATCTTCGAACACCAATGACATCTCTGTCACAACAAATTTTTTCAAACAGTTCTATGTTTCCTATTTCTTTAGGAATGTACCTAATAACGCCTACCCTTTCCACAGAGGATGCAGGAATATATGCTCTTAAGTTATGATCTAATAAACATCGGGATTTCAGGAAATCATTGGCTAAAGCTGCTTGTTTGAAAGATATTTTAATTTTATTTGCATTAATTCTTGCTCGTTCATGCACCCCCTTGATATTTTTAAAATATTTAGAGAGGTTCAAGGGATTCATATTACCAAGTTTTATTTCCATATCTTTATGTTCTACATAAACTATAAATTCCCCATTAGAGCTATTATCGGGATATTGTCTTGTGTATGCATTTTTAATATATGGCTTATACTTATCGATGGTTACTGGTGTCCTAATTTTTCGTTTTTTGCTGGATGTTGACTTCACAGATCTTTCCTCCTCATCTCCATCGCTTTCTATTTGCATTTTTATTATTTAACTATTAAGTTTAATTAAAAATACTATAAAATTCAATTTTATTTCTGGGACGATTTAAAAAAAGGCGCGTTTCTCTTCCCGCCAAAAGAGAATCCGGTCATTGATTTTATAAGTTCAATGTTGCTCTCATTTATTTCTATGTATCCGACTGTCCTACCCAATTTCCAAAAAAAGTTTTTATTTTATTATAAACCATATTTTTCCGAGAAAGAAGGGGAGTAGATATCTTTTAGTTACTGATTACAATTTATTATTTTTTTTCATTTGGTACATGATCGATATTGTCATATATTTTTCAGATTCATTGTATATTTATAACTTTTCTCTTGAAAAATTATTTGGATCTTTCTTTGAAAGTATAGATATTATTCCTTGAGTGTAGGACAATACTAATACACTCCGCGACAAAAGTATAACCCACCCCCATAATTTTGTTATATCCAATTTAACACTATATTTACCTTGACATATTATTATTGCATTATTTTTATATTATTTTTTGTATTATTATAATACGTGTACAATTACATTCTAAGTAGTTTTCTCATGTCACGGCGTGATTGTTAGTATGATAGTGCGACAAAAGTATAACCCATCACTTTGGCTTGAGGGGCTTCATGAGCTAGACGTGTCAGTTCCTGGTGATACATGTTGTGTTCCTCGTAAATTATTATGTATTATAAAAAATGTGTGTGTACTTATGTACGCACGAAAGAAGTTATACTTCTTTGGCGTAACAGAACAAAAATAGCTAAAGATTTCATCCCGTATGTCTACTCCGTAATTTGTAAAAGGAGTGAAATTAATTTAGTTAGGAAATTGTATTCTAAAAATTGGTCTAAAGCCAGAATTGCAGAATTTTTAAAGAGAAGTCATCGTGTTGTGCGAAATTTTCTAAAAGATCCTGAAAATTATGGTAAAAGAAAGAGTACTGGTAGACCAAGGGCAACGACACCACGTCAAAGAAGGTCAATTCTGAGAGTCGCATCTAATTCTGCTCTTACAGCAGGACAAGTTGCAGTGGAGGCTGGTGTTACCACTAATTTAAGAAATGTTCAACGTATTATACATGGGTGTCGATATCTAAAACGTAAGAAATTACAAAGAAAACGGCAGTTATCCGATAAACATAAATTAGATAGATTTAAATTTGCAAAAGATCTTATTCAATGGAAGAAGAATTGAAAAAAAGTTATTTTCACTGACGAAAAGAAGTTTAATTTAGATGGACCTGATGGTTTTAATTACTATTTTCACGATTTAAGAAAAGAAAAATGTAAATTAAATCGACGACAAGCCGGGGGTGGTAGTGTAATGATATAGCGTGGAATTGGATACTTAGGAAATATAAATATCCAGTTCTGTACTGGAAAAATGAACAGTAAACGGCACATAGACGTAATAAATGAACAGATTACTTCTCATGCAATGCGAATTGCTGGTCCTAATTTTATATTTCAGCACGATAATGCCAATATTCACAGTGCACAAAAAGTTAAAAACTATTTTACTGAAAAAAATATTCAAGTTCTTGAATGGCCAGGTTATTCTCTTGACTTGAATATAATTGAAAATTGTTTGGGAAACTTATCACGAGCTGTCTATCGAGATACTTTTTTACTACTTAATTACAGAGTTTCGTACAAACTTTAATTCCCTATTTTATCCCTTTATGGGATTGAATTTCAAAAAATGCTCAAATACGTATTTATTTAATTGTATTGAAGAGCATTAATATCAAGCTTCAAGTTGTTCTAATCATCTATATTCTATACTATAATAAAACTGTAGTGGTCGAATGTCTGTACTAAAACGTAGTGGTGACATTCTCTTTGGTCTGTACATTGAAAAAAAATGCTAAAAACCGATTCAGGGGGAAGTAAGAAGAGCAATAGAACAAATCCAGATTTTTTTCAAATTTTTCTTTCTCTATCTGTTTGTCTGCTTGTCTGTTTGTACGGGCTAATCTCCGAAGCTGCTAGTAAATAATAATTTGCCTATATAAATAATAATTTGCCTATATAAACTTTATTACGCCCTTGTATTTTATATTCTGTAGATTGTAATCTGTCAAAGTGTCAAGTTTGAAGTTTCATCAGTCTAAAATTTATTTTGAAACATATTAAACAAATTTATTTGTCGTCCATGAAACAAATAATGAATAGCCAATGATTTTTAAAAATCTTACCCATAAAAATCTAAAATTTAACGTTAAGTTATTTTTAGCTGTAAACTAGTATCATATACATAATACTTGAAAAGTTATTTATATTTTACTAATATATGAAAAATTCTTTTGGAAATGCTAAATATATTATGTAAGCAAAATGAATGTCCCCCTTATTAAAATATTGCTGCCGATTTTACCGGTGAATAGGAAGAAAGTTTTTATTAAAGGATATGTACGTTCATTAGAGGAGAACTGTTTAACAATATTTATTACGAATTTCTCAGAGAGTAAAGACATTTTAAAAATAAAAGACTTAAATGATGATATCATTCATGGATATTATGGCAGTATTTCATCTGCAAGAAAATTTGACAATTTCAGTAGCATTATTATTGATCAAAATGGTTATCCACATAGTATAATAATTAATGGTTTAGAAAGAATACAAACTGTTAACAGCATTATAATTCTATATGATTTCAAAAAAATACAGAATTCTGAGACTATTGATGCAAATAATGGATGTTTTTCCATATTGCAAGATTTAATCCTTAAATGTAATAAAGGCACTTGTGATATAAACAAGCATGACCCAGTATTTCAAAGTCCTAGTTTGCTGGCATCTACTATGTTTGGCCAACATATTTATTATTATGTTCAATTATTAAAATGGCTTTTTTATACAATAAAAAGTAAGGAAAAGGTGAGTTTGAGGTTTTTATGAATTCAAACAATTCATGTTTGTAATTTAAAAAATTAAACATACCACCTGTTTTTTAGCCCAATGTGTATATTTTTATATTATGAGAGAAGAAAATCTTTATTTCATGAATTAAAGTCCAGAAAACAAAATTACTTTAGCTAATTGTAACTTAAATACTGAATTTATTTTGTGCAATTAAGAATAACATGTAATAATTGAAGTATTTTCATTTCTTTTATTAAACAGTATATACTGTGTATGAAGTCATATTTTATTGGCATTTACAAGCCATTACAGAAATAAGAAAGAAGATTACTTAGCTGCAAAATAAGCTATACCTACATAAAAAAAAAACATCACATAATTTTTAACATAAATTCAACTATTTCAGGTATCAATAAAACAAGGAAATTTAGTTTTGGCTATTTTTATAGATGTAATACTTGGATATATATTTTTGCAACTGTTTTTATTGGGCAAAAATGATGTTGGTGTGGTATTGATGAGTATATTAGAGGTATCAGTTTAATTTACAACAATTATAATTCAAATGTTTTTTTTTTTATATATATAATGAATATATTATTAATATATTTTGTTTTCAGAAACTAGTTAACTTAATGTACTCATTACTGAAATGGCTTATGGGTGCACCAGCTGGGCTTAAGTTAAATAATGCCTTTAATAATATGTTAGGAAAATATTTTTTATATCATGTCGAATTGTGGTGGCTCTTTCTTGGTTAGTCTGAAGTTTGAATTAAAAGATATTACTGTTGTGTACTACATAATGTTTGCTAATTGATTATTATATAAAAAATTACAGACATAACAGGGGAAAAGTTGGACATAATTTTGAAGATTTATCAATACTTGGGCTATTTAGGGTTAACTTTTCAAGCTGCTATTATATCTGATTTGATTTGTATTGCTACATTTCATTCTTACTGCATATATGTGTATGCAGCACGGTAAGAATATTTCTAAATGTTAAATATGATCATCAAGCATCAACAATCAGGCCATGTATTTTAATGAAGTTTTGTGATTGTTTTAGATTATTTAATATACAAATATCAGGATTGAAGGCATTGTTCAGACTATTTGTAGGAAGAAAATATAATCCACTTAGAGGTGGCATAGATTCCTGTGAATATACAAATCAAGAATTATTTGTAGGAACAGTAGCCTTCACAATATTGCTTTTATTATTACCAACAACTGTTATGTATTATATTGTATTCACTATGGTAAGAGATTATTTTATTAATAAAAAGAATATATTTCTCTTCCTTAAAGATGTGTTATCAATGTTTGTACAAAGTTAAAAAAAAGTTTAAGTTGTTTCTGAAAAATATTATTTTATAAAACAAAAAAATGAAATATACTTTCAAGAAAAATAATTTTATTGAACATAACTTTGAAGTGGGCATACCTATTTGTTATTTTCAGTTCAGAGTGTTATCTCTACTGGTGCAGTACATCTTAACTAAAGTAATATATGTTATACAAACCCTTCCACTCTATGTAGCTGTGCTGTGGTTGTCACAATCTCCCAAAATAGCAGGTAATATTATTTTATCACAAAATAAAAGTGTCAATTTTATTTTCAAAAATAATAATTTTAGTGACCAATCTCTTTTCTATTCTCCATTCTATGTGACATTGGCAAAGTAATCTGTGCTCAAGTGGCACAATTTGAAGACATTGACACCTCCTGGATAATCTCTAAAAAATTATGGATAATTTTTAAGAAAGTAATATTTTTAACTGACACGCCCGGGGTGCCCGCGATTCTCAACGGGTTAACAAGAAAATTGAATTGAATTAGTGAAAATATTATACTTATTTAAAATATATTAATTGTAGTCAATAGACTTATTTTAAAATATGTTTGGAAATTATTTTGTCTTAATCAATATAGATTACATGGCGTAAGGCTTTCTATTTAAAAGTACAATTGCAGTTAGTAAAAGTATGAATTATAGCAAAGAAGACAAATAATGTTTTAAATAAACCTTTAAAAATTTTAAGGTTGTGAAAAATTTACAATGAAAAATTATATATCTTAATTATAAGAAAACCTTAAACATGAATTTAAAAAAGGCTCTATAAAAGTTGCAATAATTTAAAATTTTACTAAAAATGACTGAATAAATTTGCTCTACTTTATACTGCCTACCCATAGATGGTGTTATTTATATTTTTTTAGGTTTCTTTGTGTTGTTGTTAACTTTAATAGTTGCGGATATCTTTCACAAATTTAAAAATAATGAAATATTCAAGTCCATTTGGTCAATTGGGCATCTAGCTCTTACTCAAGCGAAATAAGATGTCCTTGACACAGAATAGTTTGGATTATGGCCCTTTTTCTTGGTATAGAATGGATGTCTGTAGTAAGTCAATGATTTAAACCTAAAGGCGATTCCTTTATTTGCCTTATAGTCGTATAATGTAATGGTGTCTACTCATTTAATTTGTATGTGGCTTATCATGTTATTTTCATTGGCCATAAAAATGTGTAATTATTGTATACATTGCAATTATAAGAACATGTTATTATAAAAACCTTTCAATTCGCTAGTATATAATGAATTATTAAAAAAACTACTAGAGGTACTGAAGCAGTTTTTATCGCCTGTTAGTAGTGAATTTGTTAAATAAACCTCACTAGCGTGTATCATACATTGCTGTCTATGAAGGACTGACACCACATAGTGAACTCACATATATTAACTTGGACACTAGCACATTCTAAATATGGAGATTTCAAATCTAGCTATACATATATCATTAGAGAATAAAATATTCTGTGTAGTACAAAACGTACAGCAAAAATGATATTAAAAATAAATTATTGTTTTAGGAAACATCTTAATAGAAGAGGTAGACAGCAACGCATCAACACTCATTCTCGAAATGAAGTTATTCAACAAAACATTTCACAATCTTATGAAGAGCCATAAGCCACCAGTCAAAGTGCCCAAACATGTGATATGGAGTAAAGTTGTGTCAAATGTTATAACAGGAAATCAAATAATATAATAATAAAAAAACACACTTTGCCTCGACTTATTTATTATTGCGCACAAAAATAAAAATTGTCTGGTCACCACACATGTGAACATATAAATGCTTAGTTAATTAGACTATTTGCAGCAGACTGGGCGATTTAATTAGAATTTACTTACTAATAATGTACAGTAATTGTATGATGGCCGAGTCAACCCACTCAAACAATTTTCGACATATACGGCTTTACATGGCCACCGCTCATGTACGTCACCATTGCTACGACACACATCTGCACAAACCGATTATTGTATCGCAAATCCATATTATTATACATAGGTATATATTAGATATTCCATAATAATGTAGATTAACTTTAATAGCATACAGATCTAGTTACTATTCTGAGTCTATAATATCTTCACGTCTACTTCAAACGTATCGACATTTTCTGATAGAAAAATTATACTTTTACACACAAGTACAATTCTAGTTAGAAGAAATTTTAAGTCGCTATGAATCTAGTTTTAAGAGGCATATTACACAATTTACGAACATCGAAAAGTACAAAAATATTACTACAGATGATTTGTACAATATTCAAGATATCGTTAAAAATATTTTAGGCAAGAATCGGTATTTTTATTTACATTTGTTCCACCATTTCGTGTTCCTTTCGACCTTTTAGTTTCAATAAAAGACACACGAAAGAGTCTTCAAATGTAAACGTTCAATTTAACGTTACTTTGATGAAATATGAATATATCAGGAATGTAGATATGAAACCCATCTTACATTAAATAAGGCCAATTCTATTTAGGACAATACAACAAACTCAAAACATATTCTTGCAAAAAACATTCCATTGCATTCTAATCTACTAATAAAGATAGAATATTATTAGCTTATAATGTTAGTCACACAGAGTTGCACATGTAGACTACTTTAGAATTTTAATTCTTATTTACGTTATATCTCGAACTGTCGAGAGACTGACATCTGTTGAGTATTATAGAAAAAAAAGACCGATACAAAACACATTAATATAAACGTTGTTAGCAATATATATAAATAGGAGCAAATGCTATATAGAATGCTACAAATGTTAAAAAGTTCATAAAATTTTGTAATATTAACGATTCCATATGTAACACTATAATATTTACAAAAATAATATCATTCAAAAATATATATATTTACTGTGTTAATTAATTATGATGATAGATAGATTTTAAACATTCTATGCAATTCGCCTAGGTACATCGAAAATTGTTTGCCCGTTCAGACTGTTTTTGATATTAGGTTTTTGCTATTCTCAGGCATAGTGTTAAACCTATCAAGAGGCATAAATGACGTCACAAATGAGCACGTTACCATTTATTATTCCGGTTATTTTAGGAAAACCATACTATGTTTCATAATTTGTAATTCATATTGTCTTTAGAGAAAGAACTTTTCATTTTTTAATTTATTAAAATTGAATAATTTTATACAACACAACATTTTTACATTTTTGAATAAATCTATATGCAAATTTTCTTTTATAACCGGAGTATATAATTTAATAACGTAGTCTTAACAGATGAATATTATCATAATTCGAGAAGTAATCTACAAGAGATGCAGTGCAAGATGCAAGACATGATACGCGCCGTGTCGCTACCGTCTCGTCCCCGGTGGGTAGGCCAAATAATTCACCTTTACATAAATTTCTTAACTATTTTGTTATCATCACAGATATTAGTAATATTAGGAAAGTGTGAGTTCGATCACAGTACATAGATGGAATAACAATAACCAAGTGGGAGTATATGAACGTGAAGCGATGTTGTAATATCGTTTATAACGTAGTAGTACGACTACGAGCTAGCGCTAAGACGTTGCAGGTCTTAGTTCTTGAGTACACACCTGTAGTCCTTATTCACATCTGCGCTTGGGTTCGGCGAATGCTCTTTAGGTCTAACTGTACCGCGACACGCTAACTTTGATTCCAAAGCCTACAATGAAGAAAATTGAACATGAATGATGTTAATATTAGTAGGTGATAAATATATACATATATGTGCGTGAAGTAACCTCCACCAGACATACCGTACGAAAACACCCACGCTCAATATCTACATAGTAAACAATATAGTATAATGCTATATTAAATTTATTATATGAATTCTAATCTAGATTAATATTTACATAGCTTATATATTTTCTAATTTGTACTAATCTTTATCATTAAATACAAACATTCTAGAAAATATGTTCTACTAAAGTTAAGGGTACATTACATAACAGTGTAATAACTAATGATACTACATTTAAAAATAATAAATTTTATAGGGATTGCTTCACATAACATTCTGGATATGAAAATTTCTAGAATTTAGTTCTCACTTATGCATTTTAAATCAATCAATATTTAATTATTAAATTGACAATAGATGAAAAAGAAAACAAATAAAAATCATTTTTTGTACAATGAGTGCATGCTCAGTGCATGTTCACAAACAACCACCCGGCTATAACTTAATGCATGCTAATATCTTGAAAAACTCTACACCATTAAAGTAAAAAATACTTACTGGTGACGCCAAAGACGTCTGTATCCATAGCAAAAACAAAAATGATTATATTACCATTAATATAGTGTCAATTCAGAACTCTATATAAATCTAATAATGCACAAAAATTGTGGAGCAATCCCTAATAAAAATAAAGCAAGTCATACAAAAAGAACAATTTGAGAAAAAAATCAAAGAATTTAAAATTGCTGTCGTAACATTTCTTTCCCTTTCCCTTGTTCCTGTCCTTTCCTAGTGGAAGTGAAGTTAAGGAAGTTTTCGAGTCCCTCCCTCGATCTCACTATAAATGACCTTCTCAGTTTGCCATTTTCATTTGAGAAAGACCTTTGAAAGGGTTGGTCAGACGTTTGGACGGGAAGGGATAAGGGCTTTGGTGTATAACTATTTGATTGGTCAGATCTTGAATATTGACGGCTATACTCTGCCGGTTTGCGATATTCTACAGAATGGCTAATATCGTTATCTTTGCTATCCTTATCGCTTTTTTCGCTATTTACATCCAACGTCGGGTGGCTGAGATCTCGCTGGCTGTCGTTGTTTTGGCCACACGAACATTTGACCTTACCACATTCACGGCAAAGAAATCTTTCAAGCTGTAAGCAATAAACAACGTGCATACTACTAAATATATGCAAATCATGCAAAACAAAATATTCATGCACCTACAACACAGCATTACTTGGCAAACACTCTACTAAACTTTACAGTGAAAATAAAATTGAGTATGTGAAAGTATGTAGCATTTGCATAATATATTATTTTTCTACAGTAACTAAGACTTTACATAACATATTATAATTTTAAACTACTTTTACAAAAAAAAAATATACTAAAAGTTTCTAATTACCCATAGATTTCTATATGATTTAAATGTTAACTGCTACTACTTAAGTTGTCTATACTCAGTAGCACATCATCAGAAACTATTTACAAGCATGTTTGGAAACATATAGCTCATATTTGTAGTAAAATAAATAGGCATATCAACATACTATTCTATAGTTATTAGCAGTGTTTTGTGTTAACTTAAAATAAATAAATAGTATAATACATATTATATGAATATTAAAATATTTTATTTAATAATATTTTAAGAATTAAAGGATGCTACTAAAATGTATTTATTTAAGATATATATATATATACAATACATGAACAATAAATAACAATAACATACATCAAAATAAAGTTACTGACTCACCTTTGGTTTGCCTAATAAGCTAATTTCTATATGTATTATTTAAAAATAAAATACTATTGCTCTTTACAATTAACAAAAATAACTTTATTAATTAATTATTACATTAACTTTAAATAATTCATTGTTACACAGACTAAACACAATAGATAATAATTGAGTCCATCTGTTTAAATTAACTAAAACAGATTAGATTTTCATTTTATAAATGACAAGTCAATGTAAAAAATTAACATAATAAAGTTCATTAATGTATAAGATACTCTTTGATAAGTTTAAATATATTTAATAATAGCAACATCATAATTACTATAAAATATGTACACTATTTATGACAACAATATAATTATATATTAATAATATATTTTTTTAATTTTAATCTTAGATAAAGTGCAAAGGCTGTGTACAAGTTGTTCCTATGGTAACTACTGCTATAAATACTACACCAATAAACATAATTTTAATACAACTTACCCCTACTCTCCGAAGGAGATCTCCTACTATATTTATAGCAGTCACCCGAGATGAAGGAGTCATTGCATTGCCATTAATTTCTCCTAGAGATAAAAAAATTATACATACACACAGACTTTTTAAATAGTTGAAATAGGAATTTTTGTTCTCTTGCAAAGCTTTATTATTTATTATTAATTTATCATAATATATAATGCTAAGTATTATACTGTACTTACGTCTTGCGGGGGATGATAAAGAGGTTTGTGTTTCTATTTCCACTTGTGTTCGTGTTGAATGACCATTACATAAACTTTCATTTGTACTGCCATCTTCCTTTTTCATAATAGGAATCTTTTCTATCACCTTTAATTCTTGTTTCAGATCTATAACAAGCATGCCATAATTAAGAAACTTCTAAAGTTATGGTAAAGTTTACTTTTTGGTAGTGTTATTTACTTTTTTGAGATATATTTTAATAATTTCAATAAACATACCTCTAGCTTCATCAGTTGCTCTTTGCAACTTTATCCTTAAATTTTCCATTTCATCCACCTCACTTTCTAAAACTGCATTGCGTTCGTATGCTTGATTTAATAAGGTCTCTATGCAAGATACTGACTCTGATATGATTCTAAAAAAGTTTATCTTATTTAAGATATTTCTATTATATTGTATATTACAAAAAAATAGTAAAAATAGTACCTCTGTCCTCTTTCTAAGTCATCATTTTTTTGCTCTAATTCTCTAACATATACGGCCTGTTTTTCTTTTTCTATTTTGAGTGCCTGTAACTCATTTTCTAGGGCATTTGTTTCATGTTGACTTCTATCGAGTTTTGTCTGCAATTTTTTTATGGAAGTACTATATATTTGTTCTCTAACATGTGAAACAACTATTTTTTAAAAAACTGAAACTTACAACTATATAAATCAAATGACATCATTAACGATTCTGTGTTATGACAAATAAAATCGAGTAATACCTTGAGTGTTTCAATGTCGTTCTTCAGACGCTGATTCTGATGTTCTAGATCTCTATTTTGTTTTTCAACTTGCTCTAAAGATGCTTCTAATTCCTTTTCTAGTTGAGCTGAATTTTCCGTGTATTCGTCTAATTCTTGTTGTATATCTCTTGCCCTATGAACACAAAATCGATAGTTACAATTAAAAGATAGATGCATTTTTATTAAAAAAAATTAATATCGTTGTATTAATTAAATATACTTCTGCTCGTAGTGTTTTGCTTGATCTTTCCAATACTCCAAAGAGTCCGTTTCTAACTGTTTTGAAGAATCCATATTTTGTAGCTATATCTTGAGAATTTATCTGTCACACTTTTTTATGGGTTAACGTATTACGTTTAATATTGGACATGTGGTATTCGATAACGTGATTTGAATTTAATAATAATTAGTTTCTTTTGTTATATTTTTACAAATCAGCCATTATATATTGAAACGCAAATTATGACACAACTTCCTTAGGACAGTCCTTCAAAACAAGGCAAATAGACAAACAATACAGATAAAATATAACTTTGTCATATCAGAAAGAGAACACAGATTATGTATTCCTTAACTTGGCTCGTCAATCTTTGTCATCACTATTTAGTTTGTTAGTCGATTGTTTGGTTAGGGTTTGCTTGGTTAAAATATTTGGTACAAAATAAATTTTTATTCATTCATTATTAAAAGTTAGAATTGATAAATATTCATTATTGATCGAGCAGCGTGTTAATAACTCAACATATGGACGTATTATTCCATAGGATAATAAGCATACCTGTAAAGTACTTTATTATTTAATACTTTAATTTAAAAACATGTGGCGTGTTGTCTCCTCTCTTATTTTCAGTTTTTATTAATACTATTTGTCATCAAATTTCTTCTCCCTACCACCTATATGCAGATGATTTGCAAATTTATGCCGTGACATCTGTGGCTGATTTACCACGAACAATAGAAAATATTAACAAAGACCTCTCCTCTATAGCCACATGGGGTAAATCATACGGCCTTAACTTAAACGCTGCGAAATCGCAGGCAATAATTATTGGCAGTCAAAGGATGATATCCAAAACTAAGACTATACAATTACCAACAATATCATTAGAAGGTGCTACGATTCCTTTTCAAGAAGAAGTAAAAAATCTTGGCTTACTAATTGATCAACACTTATCATGGGATCTGCAAGTGAGTGAACTGAGCCGGAAAATGTTTGGAGCGATTGCTTCTCTTCGCAGATTGCGAAATTTTCTTCCGATTCCTACCAAAATTGCGCTAGCAAATTCACTCCTACTACCGATTCTTGATTATGCTGACGTTTGTTATCTCGACATCAAAGAGGAGCACTTAAATAAACTTGAGCGACTCCAAAATCTTTGTATACGGTTTATTTTTGGCCTTAGAAAATATGACCATGTTTCTCAATTTCGTAAAAAACTCAAGTGGCTCCCAATCCGATTCCGCAGGAATACTCATAATCTTCATCTTCTCTACTGCGTGCTGTTTAATCCTTCAACTCCTCTCTATCTGAAAGAGCGTTTTGAGTTTCTGGGTGATTCCCATGCTCGTTCACTTCGCTCTGCTCAGAACTTCCTTCTTAAAATTCCTACTCACTCTTCCTGTTTCTTCACAAATTCTTTTGCAGTAAAAGCCGCTCGACTGTGGAATTCAATTCCTTTAAGTATTAGATGTGCTAAAAGCTTAGATAAATTTAAAAGCTTATTAAAAAAATATTATCTGTCTCTTTAACCCTTTCTCTTAGTCCTTTCCCCCTTTCTCTCTTTAGTCCTTTCCCCTAATATCATCTAATTCTATACATTATTTGGTTGATTTTTTTTCTTTTTCATGTATGTATGTATGAATGTATGTATGTATGTATGTATGTATGTATGTATGTATGTATGTATGTATGTATATATATGTAGGTATGTATGTATCTATATATGGATTTGTATATGTATCTATTTATCTATAAGTATTTATATATATATAAACGTGTAAAGCAAGTACACCGCCTACCGTTTTTATGAAACTTACTCCTCCACCTGAAGGTTGCCTGGAAGAGATCGCTTCCAGCGATAAGGCCGCCTGCTGTGCATCTTTTCTGTGTTCTTTTTTTTATGTTTTTTTTTGTTTCTTTTTGATGTACAATAAAGGATATTATTATTATTATTATTATTTATAGTTTTGAATTTATCAATAAATGTCATGACTGAGATCTTTGAAAGAAATGAAAATAAATACTTTTCACAATAGGTGAATCTCTGGGAAGCAATTGATAAGAAATAATTTATCACAAATATCAATAACGTTTTCAAAAATTCATAAAATAGGTACAATGTACATATTAACATTACTTGAACAAAACCATTAATCATCCAAGCAACATAATATAATATTTATTTTACTTTACAGGTCAACATTTTGGCATATTTCAGTTTTTCATTAATAATAGGATATCAGTGGTATTAAAATTGTAACATTAAAAAAGCTCAAAACTAGTAAGGACGTCAGCAAATAAAAGGCACTCTAATTCGTTAATTTTGATACATGGAGCTTTATTCGGATATCTTAGTATTAATAATTGCTATTATCTTAAAATTAATGATAAAATCTAATGATAATAAAAAATGATAATAAAAAAATTAATGTAATAAAGAGCTAGGACCTGGAATACAAAATAAAGACATTTAACAGTACCAATAAGTTTAAAAAAAATTAAAGGTTCCTATAATAGTTTAATTACAATATGCAGTGAAGAAAGGTTATAAAGAATGAATGAATGAATGAAATAAACTTTATTCAATTATTAGACTTATTACAAGTGCTTTTGAATCGTCAATTTAATGTAAGCGTCAGTGTAGTCTGTCCGTAAGGAAGCTACCACCGGCTCGGAAAGCAGTTCTGCTGAGAAGAGCCGGCAAGAAACTCAACAGTTGCTCTTTTAAATATCGATATTACATTTATTTTATTAACATAAGAATATAGATAGCCCGCATATGACTCAATAATACTCAATTCCACACATTTTCATCAACAAGAAATTCTTGAACAGTGTAATACGCTTTACTCAATAAAACATTTTTAATTTTGTCTTTAAATTTTTGAAGTGTTAAATCTAGGACAATTTGTGGAATCTTATTATATATGCGTATACTCAGGCCCATGAAGGATTTATTCACCTTTTGGAGTCGAAATCTAGGCGTAACAAGCTTATTTTTATTCCTAGTATTCAATGTTTGTCTATCACTGTTTTTTTTCATAATTATTTAGATTTTTACGAACAAATAATACATTACACAGTATATATTGTGACGCAACCGTAAGAATACCAATTTTTTTGAAAACATCAAAAGATCCCTTTAACTTTTGTTCCGTGTGTACAACGTCGCTACTCTACAATAATACCGCATCCACCCATTTATTCCGAAAATTGTCAAAGTCATATGATAACAAATAACAATGACATTGTCATTTGTCATTTTTCATGTTGATTTGATGAGTTTTCAGTTATCTATAAACTAAAAAAGCTATAAAAATAATAAACGTATAATGTTTTAGAATCTTATTATTATGAAGTTGAGTTTTAGTTATGTTTTAGGTGGACATAAGTTAAGTGTTTTGGAGTCATGTAAAATAACACGTAAACGAATTTTAGTAGATTTTATTGTTTATGAATGACGTGTAATGTTTCCAACGGCGGACTCTGAAGATATTTCACAAGTCACGTCATTACAAAGTAAATCGAGTCTTACTAGCAATGAGCGAGACCCCATTAAAAGTTCTCAAGTGGCGAAACAAAACAATAACAGAGAGTTAACCCTCAACATGCTAATCAAAGAACTAGTGTTTTGCATTGCTCTAGCTCTGACTACATATGGAGCTTTACACAACGGGTGAGTTTTTTATTACTTGTTATTTGTTTCATATAAATGAAAATATTATCTTAAAACTTTGTATATTATTCATTTTTTTAATTTGCAGGCCAAATAAAGTATCAAAAGTTCCTCAAGCTATGAGATTCTTTTACTCAGATTCTGTTGTAACAGATTGGTATAGGGGCCAGTTAAGTAGTGCCCTAGCTGCAATTAACACTGAAGATATATCATTTGTTATGTACTATGCACCTTGGGATGCAGAGTCCCAATATGTCAGAGGTGAATTTGAAAAAGCTGCCAACATTCTACAAGATAGAGTAAGATTAATTACTCTGTTTTATTTAATATAATATTTATAATAATAATATTATCATATTATTCTTAAGTAATTGTTCTGTGCAAATATAAATTACAGTGGAACCTTGTTAAGTTGAGCTTTTAATGAGGCACAATTTGAGTTGCAGAGGTTTTAACTTAAAAATAAGTTTTATATAGAAAGGCACACATTTTTGTACATAATTGTTCAATTTGTAGTGGTTTAGATTCAATTTTACCTAAATTAAAGTTACAGAAGTAATATAATTAAAAATCACAGGTAAAATATGTGAAAGAAATTGATAAGCCTTTCATAATCCTACTTTATTATACATTCATAAAAATTGGCTACAAAAGTATATTTATGTGTGTTGGCAATATTCTCAAAGCTATTCATTACTTTTTAAAAAGGGTGGTCAAAATGTTTGGTGAGAACTATAAATAGATTATTTTTTTAATAAATAGTATATGCATTTAATGTTGATATATTCAGCATACAGAGGTTTAATTTTTTTATGTATTTTGAAATCCCTTGTATGGATACAGAATGATTTGATTTATTGAAAGATCAAATTTCAAGTAATGTAGCCTGTAGGTATTGAGATTTGAAAAAAAAGGATTAAGACCTAGGATAGCTAAGGATTTTTATGATTTTGATTTATTAGAGCTCTACTAAATTATCAAATAATAATGTGCAAATGGTTATAAATAATATATTTACAAGTGTCATTTTCTGGGGAGTAATCAAAGTTAAAAAAGATGGCTTATTGTATTTTATGGATGTAAAAAAAAAAAATATTGATTAGCATCATAAATATTTATGAAAAATGATTTAAGATAGTATAATGTTTAAGGTACATTTTTCTGCTATAAATTGCTGGAATCCTGGAAGTGAATGTAGATTGCAACACAATAAAATACCTTCATGGCCAATTTTAATGGTATACACAGTTACCTCGAGAGGTGTACTATATAAAGGTAAACAAGTTTAATGACACAGAATAGTATATAATGACTGACATAGTATATAATGTCTGAATTAATTTTTCCTAATATTTATTTTAACAGGACCAAGAAATGCTGAAAGTATGATTAACTTCTTAGAAATGTTGATGAGACCACTAGAAAAAATTTCTAATACAGAAGACCTAGTTAATTTATTATCTATTTGTGATGTAAGTAAAACAAAATTAGCATGTAATTTGTTTTAATATAATAGGTGTTTCTTCTTACTTAAAATAAACTTATTGAAGTATTACTTATATGTATAATGTATATACTGTGTATTAATTAACATCTTATTGTTATGCATTTACAGGCTGTGGCAGTAGGCTTTACTCCTTTGACTGAAACATCACGGTATTATAATGTGTGGTACAATGTAGCTCTCAAGTCTAAAGAGTTTGATACTGTTGGTGAAATATGCTTTGCTACAGTTACTTCCACAGACTTAGCAATGGATTTAGGAGTTGAGACTATTCCAAATGCACGGCTCATGTTGTGGAATGACACTAAGGTATTTAAAAAATATTTCCATTTCTAAAATATAAAGATTTATTTTAATAATAATAGAAGAATTAGTCAAAATTTGGTAGGACTCTAGTACAAAGGCAGTTAGAAATCTATATATTTGAGGGGGGGAGGGGTGGGGAGGGATGGGGAAGGGCTTGTAGATCACTCCCATGCAAAAGAAAAGTGAAGGAAATGTATAGTTTTTTTTTATGAAATTTAAAAAATCTCATTTTGAGGTTATGTTTCATGTTTTTATTTATATTTTGCGTGAAATTCGATTTTTCTAATTTTTTAGTTTTATGGAATTAAGAGTTTATGGCACTCGCCGGCCGCTACCGCGGCACGCTCGCTTCGCTCGCTCGGCTCGTGCGTTGTTTTAACTGTTCTAACCTAACCTAACCAAGATCAGTCGGCAGTTACCCAAGTTCTAACCTAATCTTACTTGTCAAAATAAATAACTTAATTTAAAGGGCGAATTTTATTTGTATCACACATTTGTTATAATGATAAATCATTTATTTATATTAAATAGGCCTTTTAGATGCCTTAGATAAGTACTTAAAAAAAATAGTTTTCTCAAAAAATTATTTGCTCCACTTGAAACTATGTGGGATTACTCAAGATAATAAGTACTTTGCACAATAAATAAAGCCAAGAGTCTACTGCACCTCCTGGATACTAGAGCTGAGCCCAAAATTTTAAAATATTTAAAAAATAAGTTATAAAAGTTTTGTTTTCATATTACAAATATAATAGTTTCGTCTTGTTAGAAAAAGCATTAACTTTATAACATAATTTAGCAGTTTTGGTTGTAAATGTATGCTACATTACTTTTTATTTATCAGTAGTGACCCAATATTATTAGTCATTTATATAGTAAAAGCGAAAATTAATTTGGAAAAATTCAGTGTGAAGGTGAATAGTTTATTTGTAACAGTATTTTTCTCTTGTCTAAATGCCATTTGGTTTTTCTATCACAACTGATGTCATGTCATATCAAGAGAGTTTTATCAGTTATTTATGTTATTTCAGGAATATATTCCAAATGAAAACAATAATTCTTGGAATGAAACACTTTTAATGCATTGGGTGCTTCAAAATTTTGCTCAACCTGTCGCCAGAATTATTCCCATGTGGCAGAAGTCCTTCAATTTTGAAAGATATGCAGATGGCAACCCAATACTTATACTTTTTACACCACTCAATCCACTCTATGAGCAGTTGCCATCATATTCTTTAGTAAGTATTTAGTATATGGTCAAAGATGGTTTACAATTCATTTGAATCATAAACCATCTTTGACCTTATAGTAAATTATTTTTCATAAAATTTGAAAAGTATCTTTATTTTTAAAGTATTTTATAGAATTTAAATTACATTAAGGAATGAGATAAAGTTAACACTATAAATTAAAAATTTTATTTTTGATATGATTAAACAGTTTTTTTAAACCATGTAACAAATTTTGACAGAGCAAAATATTCATAAATATTTTAAGTTTGTGAAATTATATTTGTAGTTGCGGGAAGTTGCGATGGAGTATTATAATTGTAAGAATAACGAAAGTAGTCAATGGACGTCTGAATTAATTAAACTACAGCAAGTACAAAGGTTGCTATACCAACAAAAAAACTTTTTAAAGTTTTGCCAAGAGTACAAATTTAAGAAGCCCACAAAGAAAATGAATACGCACTATAAACGGGAAGTTGTGTCGCACAACAATAAGTATCCATGGAATAATGTCACACAGAAGTCCCAAAAAAGTAGTGTGTTCTATTTTCTTCTCAAGCAAGGATTGGCTATCTCAAAATTGATAGAAAGTTCGAGTGATAATTCAGCGCTCTGGTCCACGTTAGATTATTTGCAACAGTGTAGTAGCAGCGCATCAAAATCCTTACCAGCCGAGAAAAGTTTTTATGAAAATTATGAGAAGTGTCAGTCATTTGAAGAACAAATGAACAGTGATTTAGAAATGGAAAATGCGGAGTAAGTAAATTTTTTTTTACCCCAAAGTTGATTTGTCATCTTAGGCCTTAAACAGTATTGTCTTTTCATCTGTCAGACTGTTGGTATACTTTTAAGTGTAGTAACTTTAATAATATTATTATTTCAATTTACAAATAAAAATTGGTACAATAAAAAATGTTTGTAGGTACATACTATATGGAGAATTATTATTATTATTTTTTTCAGAATAGAAACGACAATGCTACCATATGAAGATGATCCTCTGTCCGCTGACAATCTTATACAAGAGAATGTAAAGCATTTCTGTAGGTTAATGCAGTTTGCGAATAAGATAAATCCACCAGTGTCGCCCTCTAGGGTGACAGTCGGAAACATAACTCACATCCACGGCCACTCTTGTACAACAAATTATACTTTGCATATTCTGGCTGTTGATAGCGTTCGGAATTACCATTTTGCTGAAGCTCTCGGTATAGATATCAAACATAAAAAAGATAAGACAGCCCTTGTTATTCTGGATAGTAAGGTTAGTTTACTTGATTATAATGAGTGAAATAAAATTATATTTATATGTAATTAGATTAAATCGTTGTCTCAGTACTTATTTGTCTAAACGACCAATTTAGAGCTTTTAATACAGAATTATTGACTTTTAAATGGCAATTCTAATGATATATTATAATTATTATTATAATTTAATAAAGCTTTGTTTTAAAATAGAGGAAAAACTCTTTACTTTAAAGTTCAATAAGTAGTGGTCGCTTGAACAAATAAACACTAAGGCGACGATTAAACCTCGTAGCTCCTCAAAGAGGCATGTATTCAACTGGTACTGTAAGTATATGAAAATCGCGGGTTTGATTTGTACACGGGATAAAGGTTTGCGTTAACTATACACACTTCTATCAAAAAGGGGTTACTCATATACAAGGCCTTTATAAATTTCTCTCAAATTGCTAGTCATTGTCTGATTATCTGATATACATTTTTTTATACAACTAATTTAAATATATATTTTTTTTAATTTCCATATTCATGCTAATATTTTTCAAATTAAATTTTATCTATCTGATACGCGTAAATCGGTAAGCTGAGAATAGTTTTGAGAATCATTGAATTTTCAGCACGAAACTCAACATGTAATGTCGGAGGAGTACAGCGCCAAGTCGGTGAGAGACTTCATACACAACTTCACGCGCAAGGCGTTGAAGCGCACGCTGCGGTCGCGCGTGCACGCGACACACACGCACCACTTCACGTCGCGACCCCCGCGCGACCGCGACAAGTGCGACTGCGACTGCGACAAGTGTGAATGTGACAAGCGCGACTGTGACAGGCGTGACACGACCGAGAGTGTAGAGGTCTTAGAACTTACCACGCATACGTTTAAAAAAATTGTCAGGACTCCTGGAATGGTAAGCTTAAAATGGTTGCACGAGCAAAGTTTTTTTAAATTGAAACTATCTGTTCGGATTTTGTCGCGGATATATTTTGTATTTTTGTTTCCGACGTTTATGTAATCCGAAAGGATAGGTTCATTTAAAATGTCAAATATTCGCGTAAATCTAAGAAAGTATTATCTCATTAGCGTCCGACAAATCAACCGGGCGCGAAACCAAGAAACGCACAGGGAGGTGGCCCACTTCGGTGGGTGGTGTGCCATGCGGGTTGCTCCTGGTACTTCTCTGATAGCAGAGTGGACCGTTTAAGTAACCCCATGGTTGTTGTGGTCTGCTTCGACAGACCTGCCGATGGGGCATCGTGGTTGAGTGCGTAAGCGATCCTGCGACGTTTCCCCATTAAGACGGTTTCTTCATTCCCATTACGGGGGAGGTTTTGTTGGGTTTTAGCGGGTAGTACTGGCTTTTCTAGCCGGTGAGTCCCACATAACCACCTATATTTATGTCAACAGGTGGTATGCGTAAATGCAAAAAAAGGGGTTAAATAATAGGAACTAATTAACACAATGCATCGCAACAATATGTGTATTCTGTGCGAGTATGGTACTTTTCCGCTCGAGCATCAACAATTATATCTACGAAATATAAAAGATCCCCTTTTATAAAAACTTAGGTTATTGTTTGGACCCCTTTGCCGATATTTAACTGGTTTATCATTATATCATTAGATTCGTTTCAGTTTCACAAAACTGTAACCATTGTTACAGGTAAACAGTTTATCTGCGATAATGGATATCCATTGTCTCTTATATACTATAAACGGTTACCATAAAAAAATATAACCGATATGTAATTACTAATTATTATACCGAATGTCATACTTACTTTTATGTCATTGAGAAACTATTTAGGGTTGAAGACTTGTCATGAGATAGCAAGCGCTATTACTTCGAAACCATCTATACTAATATTATAAAACTGAAGAGTTTGTTTGTTTGTTTATTTGGTTGAATTACTAATCCGATTTGAAAAATTTTGCATTAGATAGCCCGTTAACTGAGGAAGGCTATAGGCTATATATCATCCCGGAAAAATGTACGGTTCCCGTGGTATAAATTCGTTTTTGTCTAGGGACGAACCCGAAGCGAAGCGAGGGTGAGTCACTAGTTCATCATAAAGATCGATATTTTGACAATCACCATTTGACAGCATTTCCGTTAAAATCAATATGAGCGATTACGTACTATGGATTTTACTAATGTGATTTTAAAAATGTCTTAGTTAATTAAAGTGTAACCAGCAACTACATTATTAACTTTGTCCCAGCTAAGCTGTTACCATTGTCGCAGTAAAATTGTTGTTATCATAGTTGCAGCTAAATTGTTACCACTGTCGCAGTTAAACTCAAATTCGGTTTAAAAAAATACTCTGCATTAAATGATTACAATTTTTGCTGAAAGTGAGTACTAGGGGTACCACCAGTTCAGAAAGAAAAAGCCTCGCTTACTATAAATTTTTACACTGTGCTATTACCATTGTCGCAGCTACATTGTTACCACATTGATGTACAAAAATTCAAGATACACAATTATTAGCGTCTCAAAAGTGTCCTAAAAAATGCATATAATTCCAAATGATTCGCTTTATTCTAGCTTAAAGCTTCTATCGCTAAATTCAAAAAAATTGTTTTACAATACTTAATAATTTTACAATAAATGATTTTATAGAAGATAGCACGCCTTGGGAATGAAGTGATCGCCTCCAGGCTACTTTAACTTTATAGCAATATTGTAAATTATAATTTATTAAAAAAAAATATTAGTCCCGCTGAGTTTCTTTCGCCAGTTCTTCTCAGGTCGAGGCTTCTTCTTTCCGAACTGGTAGTAGACTCATGACGTTCAGTAAAAAATTGTAATAATTTAATGCTGAATAAAATATTTTTAATTTGAATTCAAATCTCATACGTTCATTGCTTTTCGAATGACAAAATTAAAATTTACATCGTTTCGTTTAAAAAACTACTATATGTTGTGTGCGTAAATTCAAAGAACAATGGCAGGTCTCTATACAACGATTTACCTGATATCCATTTGAGGCGTCTTGAAATGAAAAAATGCTAAAACGATAGGGATTGAATAACACAAGCTTATCCAGAAAGATTTATTTTATTAGGAAGTCACAAAAAAAAGATATTAGCATTTTTATTTTATGATTTGCGGTTATAAACCTACCTAGCAATGACAGCTGTCACTGATTATTGTACCGAATAATATAAATTAAATATTATAAATTACAAAAAAGTACGTTAGCGTTACATATAAGTTACGTTGTTAATTTCTTTATTAAGGATGAAACAAGGTACTACTTTGAGTCCGTTAGGAGAAATTTGTGTTAGTCGTAGGTATACACTGGCGATTGTTCGAGAGAATGCACAAGTCGTCGCATGGGGCAGGTGATCGGGTCCGTGGGCAAAGCGACAATTAAAACTTATAATAATCTAGAAAAATAGAACAGTAACAGCAAAATCAAACGTAGTAGTCAGAGGCATACGTAAATTCATGGATGACAAATAAAATATAAAATCTAAATAATATGTCAATATCAATTATCAAGTCAGTCTCATTGTCATCTGTTGTATTGCTATTACTATTATTTTAATTACTGTACTAACTATAATAGCTTCAATTAAACTTACAGCTTATCATATAATAATTCCATCATATGTAAAGCTGTAAGATTAATGAACAAAACATAGTTCATTATTTAATTATGTAGATAACACTTTTAATAAAAGTATTTTAAAATAAATACGGAATTGTATTTTCTTCTATGGCAACAATTTTTACATCATCTTTGACGAATGGCGAAGCCGGAAGTACATAAAAACAATCAATTAGTAGCTTATTATGTAAACATTTCTTCGTGGCTTTGTCATGTAAAACAAACGCCGTGAAAAAAAAGAGCAAATTAAATAATTCAGTTTTGTATATGTCCTAATCTTAGACGCTTTAAAAACGTTCAGGTAAAAACTTGCCATTGTTCTTTGCGTTCAAACAATTAGAACTTTCAATTTTTTAATTTTATTCTTTAGTTTGTCTTAACGTCACATGTCGACGCCACTTTTTGAAGCGATATTTGTTGAGAAATGTGTGTCTATGTTTTTATATATCGATGTGTTACCATTGTCAATCGTTGCAGCTAACAATAGTAGCGGTGTGCGGCGGCGCGTGCGGCTCGCACACGGCGCGCGCGGTGGCGGGCGCGGCGCGCGTGCTGCGCGCGGCCGGCCTGCGCGCGCGCGCCGCCCGCCTCGACGCGCGCGCGCACGACCTGCCCTGGCACTACACCGTGCACGCCTACCCCACCGTGCTCGTCTTCCATGGCGACAGGTGATACAACTATTATGTCCTTTTGACTAAAAAGTTATGCTGATTGATATGTAACAACTTATGAGTTTTAAGTTATTTAGTAAAATTATTCCAGTCTGAGAGCCTTTGTTTTCTAAATACACTTTAAATTCACCTTTAGGTATTCTATTCATCTAAATATAATCGTTATAATTGGTTTGCAACGGCGAAATATCGTTATTCTATATGGACATGATGGCCTCTATAGTCTATATAGCTTTTCAGTCTGCTTTTTTCGAAATGAAATACGTTTTTGAAATCACTGCTTACAATAAATGGAAGCCCCTCGCCGTGCTGAGTTTGTGTTAGTTCGGGCTAATCTCAGAAATTACTGTACGGATTTTTATATAGATTTTATTTCACGGTACGGTTAAGTATATTCGTGAAAAAATCGCTTATTCTGAAAACTTTTGTAATGAGAGCGAAGAGCATTTAGGGAGGTCACTTGTGTCCATTAAACAATATTTTCTTATATTAAAGAAGTTACATAATAAATAATTATATTATTAAAACAAATGAACAATTGATGATAATAATTGATGCGTAAACAGTGCGGGCGAGGACAGCCGCGTGTTCCCGAGCGGCGAGCGCGTGTCGCTGAGCGGCGTGGTGGCGCTGGCGCTGCGCTCGCTGGGCGCGCCCCGCCACCTGCGCGCGCGCCTCGCGCTCTGCCAGCAGCCGCAGGTAACGCACTCTTATAGTCATACATTTCTTTCTGTCTTCTGTTCTTTCTGTTTGTCTGACGACATGTTTGGGTCAGTTTCTAGTGACCCTACTTGCTGTGCTAGCGGTCGCTGGTTCGAGTGCCATTGAAGGCATTCATTTGTGCTACGAGCATGAATAGTTGTACTTCAGTCATGGCTGTTTATATTTATAACTTGTATATATTTAAAATTATATGTGTAGTGTATCAACTATCTGGTACCTATCCATAACACAAGCCGCGTAGCTTACCATGGAACTAGTTGATACTGTGTTAATGTCCCAACATATTTATATTTACATATTTATATTTTTTGTTTTTTATTTTTAACACGTTTATTGGCAATACGCATTGATAAAGATCCTTAATTCCATTTTTAAAATGATTGTTATCAAGCTGAATTTTCGTAAGTACCTTCGTTTTGATGAGACGCCCAATTTTTTTTCTAATTTTTGATAATTATAGGACAGAGGGTACAGATGTAAAACGTATGGAATAGATGATTGTCCAAACTTTAGTATTAATAGCTGGTAATTTACTACTTGCTTGTATAATCATAATAATTTAATATTTACATATTAAATGATCTACCTGAAGCGTCCCCACAACCAATATGTACTAATAACAAGGCTACAATTAATTATTACTAACCAGATGATTTTTTGACTGCTGCCTAATTAATATACAGTTAACGTAATAAGCACGTTGTCTTACAATGGAATGGTGCGTTTCCCCAGTTCAACTCTTTTGACTTTACACCTGTTAGCTACCACTATCTTATAATTTTAGCAGAGAAAAAAGTTGGGCTCATCTCATCAAATCGAGTTACGTAGGACTCGTCTTACTTGGATGTCACAAACGAACTATACCACATCATGTTTATTTTGAACAAAGACTGGCAAATATTTACTTGGAAAAAAACTAAAACAAAACCCACACCCACACAAAACACAGACTGCTATGGAACCTCCATATAATGGGGCTCAAGTTTTTCTTGTTTTCTATTATTAATATACAAAGTCAGTAGTTCAAATGCCTTATTTCTTACGTCATAGCGATACAATTTCCCAATCAATGTCTTGTAATGGACACAAACGTCGTAGTGCATCCTATGACTTTCCTAAACCTCAATGATTTTGCATATAGTCTTGACTAGCAACATGTAAAAAATTAAAAATCCTGATTTTTAAGCATTGCATGCAACTAAGTGTGACATTATTTGACGAATCATAACTTTTCTAATTCAAAATTTCCAATACCAAAAGTTGGTACCGTATCAAAATTGGTATAATACTTTAAAATGTTCGCTACATTCACATCACGTATGTATGCGACCTTCGCTGCAGTAGACGAATTAATCAATTATGTACTTATCTATACTAATTATTATAAAGTTGAAGAGTTTGTTTGTTTGTTTAGTTGAACGCGCTAATCTCAGGAAGTACTAATCCGATTTAAAAATTCTTTCTGCATTAGATAGCCCGTTAACTGAGGAAGGCTATAGGCTATATATCATCCTGGGAAAATGTACGGTTCCCGTGAGTAGATTTGTTTTTGTCTAGGGGCGAATTCGAAGCGAAGCGAGGGTGAGTCGCTAGTTATCGATAAAAAATTGATATGTAACAAGTTTATAAGGAATTCCATACAGCGCAATAACGCAAGTAAAACGTACTTTGCTAAGGAAGTATTAGATAAATGACTGCACGTAACGTAATATCTTTTTCGACGTCAAGGTAAGGAAGTCGAGAAGTATGATTAGATAAGGTCTGAATACGCCTAATAGCTTAAAAAAATTATGTTATCAATATTAATGATCAGATAACATTTTTCTAATATATAGGAGTGTACCTACGAGTATGTGATGACATCGGTACGTTGAATAAAAATTAGTTGTTTTTTCCGTAACTTAAAGGCAAAAATGGAACCTTCATAATTTTGTCATGTGTGCCTGTCCATTTGTCCTTATTCCGTCCGTCCTAATGTAATTTATGCTTGGCAATAGCTGCAAGTCATTCAATTATTAAAGCAATAAAGCTAAATCTATAAATTCCTCAGTAATAAATATCTTAATAGTGATAAAAAAATTTGATAAGCAAATTTAATTCAAGTGAAGTTCGAGGTGCTAAAACTATAGTATAAATGTGAGTCTTATGGTAATAAAAATGTCAGTGTAAGATAAAAAACTTAAAACATGCCACACAATCGTCGACGAAGATACGATTCCAACTAATTTGTTATGCTATTTTATACTAATATTCTAATCTATCTAAGATTATATATAAAAAAACAACCTATGTATCCGATGTTTAAAGAAAAATAAGAAAAATATCTCGAAATAGAAATAGATACATGGTACCGGGTGAATGAAGCTCGTCGACGGTGCACATATTTTAGCATGCTGGCAAAATTACAATGCTACTTACACGCAAAAATTTGTCCACATATCTAATTCATAGGACTTTTAATAAGCTCCGGTATATAAATGTATATATATATATATATCTTAAGTTATGTTCATGGAGTCTCATCACGAACAAAGAAAAATTAGTTCAAATAAATGTCAATAGATGACGTTACATGAATCGATTTGTTATTAAAGTTGTGATAAATTAACAAAAGACAAAAAATTAGATCCCAAAAAGGTAATAGTTTTAAAAAATATTCTAAGTGCAGTGAAACGAAATAATGCGCTCGTAAATCGCGTAATTTTACTGATTATTGAAATATCAGTAAACAGATGATAGGTTTATAGAGCATATTCACAGATGGCGCTTTTTATGAATTATATATTAGGGTTAAAAATGGTTAAAATTACAGATTTTTTTAATCGAATATAGGATGAATTCTACAATATTTATCATACGTTAGTTTGCACATATTTATAAAATAAAACAGTTCAACTATTTGCGAATCAATGACATCTATTATCTATTCAAGCAAACAAAAATAGACCGTAGAATAGCCCGAATTAGCGCTGTCCATTTTTTTGTATGAGATGAGGCACCTGTACTATATAGTATAGTATTACGTGATCTATTGTACATAACGTGAAAAAGTAGTTATTATTTTTTCATGTCATTTGTTATTTTTGTTTAATTTCAATAAAAAAAATCCACTGTTACTGTTTCTATAATATTACGAGTTTTTGTAATACATTATATCTATTTTACATAATTCATATAAAAAGGCATCTATTATTACAAAAAAAATCACGCTACGTTTTTATTATTTGCAGGCTCTATCTGAGAAGAAGGCTTGCTTGAAGGATGTGAAAGAACACGTAGTAACTATTATTGGCAGAAATTTGAAATACTGGCGGGAGTCTAGTAATGAGATCCTCAGAGATTTACTATACAAAAGACTGCAATATTTACACCAAGTGTCCCTGCATCTCCATCTCGTTCATATAACTGATCTCAACGAAACCAGTTGCAAACAGAAACTATTACTACAATCCCTGGAAGATATGTCCAAACATTGGGATATCGACGTGTCGTTTTTAAGAAAAAATACCATTCCTCTAGAAACTATGAGATGATATTAGGTTTATTTTGTACATTACTTATTTATTATATATTGCTCATTTTATATGTATCTAAATACGTTGTTTATTTTTAGAACCCAAGAAGTGTTATAAAAACGTTGCTGAAAATTACAAACGTGTTTTAATATTTCCCTAATATCCTATGATGATTTTAACGTAATGGAATGTAATAAATGGAATTTCTGGTCTATGGAAAGAAAAACCAATCTTATTTAGTTTAATAGTATTAAGCATAGATATACATATAACTTATTTTTGATATTTCACACATTCCATATTGTAAATGCATTTACAATGCATGCAAGTGCTATGCATTCCTAGAGGTTATTATTGGTGTTGTGGAATTAATTAAGAGTTATTAAAATTCAACATCTTTGCCAAAGAATGAAAGAGTGTTCTGCTTGGTATTGCTTCTCCAGCCTCTAACCAAGCTCAGGATCACTGATATTGACTTGCGAACATAGGTCTCTAAAACAATCGATATAATGAATATAATTTAGTCTTATTAATAGTCAATAATTAAATACGTTTTTCCTGCGAATACACACATGTTTGTACTTTTGCTTTACAATTACGAGAACAATTTGCAACCATATGATTGTTACTTTATCAAATTACTATTATTTTACTTACTGATTTTTAATTCTGAAAATATTTCCTTATAATATTAAGGACATAAATAACATACTCTTAAAATTATAAAAATACTTTTCAGTATAAAAGCAGATAGGTACTGATGATTTTACCTAATAAATGAGAATCCGTATAATTGGGAAATATCATATGGTACGGCTTTACTAGGAAAACAAGTTCTGTCCCAACCACGCCCGAAAGGTAGTCACTTAAAGTTCCCGCCACACGCTCATCGCTGCTCCCTTGGTGCACCTTAAAACAGTATTGAACTTTTGTAATAAAACTATCTTTTCGGAATTTTTCGCGGATTTATTTTGATTTTTGGTTTCCGACGTTTCCAATGCTTTACAGCAATATTGGTTACGGGAGAGACCAGTGTTGAAATAATTATGTAGTATCAATAGTAGACTAAAAGCCGCGAGTTATAGTCTCGGTTAATGGTGATCATATCTCTATATCTATGTGAGGTGTACTTTGAGTCCAAATCTGTCCAGCCCTTTAAGCGTAAAGGTGTACCAAACATACATACATTCACAAACACGTACACTTTTGCATATAATATAATAGTAGTACGATACGGTCCGTATCATACTAATTAATGAGAAATATAAAATAAAATTATATATTTTAATTGTTAAAATATTTACCTCATAAAGCCTACCGTCAGGAAGTCGGGCTTTTCGCGCAGCATATTCTCCAATTTCTTGAAGAGTCCTGTAGTTGCTTGGTTGATGTGATGTATATCGCCATGGGAATAATATAAATTCCTGGAAAAAATATTATAATACACATTTCGTTAGTAATATTTTCAACTTGATCTTTTAATTTTAGACAAAATGATATATCATTATTAGTTTCTAATTCGCTTATAATTCATATAAGCACATCTATACGTAATCTATTACAATTTACGGATGAACGTTTTGCTGTCCAAAATTAATATTTAAGGAGAAAATATATAATTCTTATACTGATAAGGAAGCAGATGGATAGATTCTGTGAGACAGGACATGAAAGAGAAAGGGGTGAATGATGAGATGATAAGTAATAGGGGAGAGTGGAAGAGAAAGACTTACTGCATCGACCCCAAATAATTAGGGAAATGGGCAGGGAGATGATGACTCATAATGAAGCAAGTAACCCTTAATACAAGTTGAAATATGTATATGCGAAAAAGATAAAGAAAATAAAGAGGATAAAAATAAAGTAAATTCTAAATACACAATATATATTTTTAAATAAACATACGTAAGGTAGTTTTGAAATTACTTATTTCAAAGTTGAAATCTTGTATTTAAAACTATTTAATACTGAATTACTAATAATTACTTTTTTCGGAACAAAACTTGAATGTAGATGAACTGCTAAATGTACAATATCGGCGAGCTTATGGATGTAAGCTCGTATCGCTTGCGCTTCTGCCGTAGAAAACGGTTTCAATCCAGGATAATACTGCGAGCATTGATCTGGAGTCTTACGTACATCGTCTGAAATAAAATTATTGCTCTTACTCATGTTCGCCTTTCTCCAGTGGCTCGGTGCTTTTCGAATTTATAACTTTTTAGTAAGACTATAAAAGAATAAGGGCAAATGCTATCAAAATAGCTTTGCAAATAATGTATTATATCAATGTGAAAATATTTAAAAAATAAATAAAATATTCATTTACTGTAATTTTATTTTATTATTTGTATATTTATTTAAATATTATAATATGTATGTATATGTGTATTTTTTTGTATATAATATTTATAGTCATATTATACTTGTAAGGTTTATATATGTAACCGTATTTTTTTTTTCTCTTTTGGCACTTAATAGTCCTGCAACTTAACACTATCTTTCACATCCATGGGTTGACTGGAAGAAATCTCTTTTAGGGATAAATCCACCTTTGCCTTTGTCTTCTAATTTGCAATTACAATATTTTGTTTCATAAGTGCAATAAAGAATATACTAAAATGAATACTTTCAGCCAACCTTTCAATTATTTAATCTATACTATAATAAAGCAGCATTTTTATTTTATTTTTATTTTATTTTATACAACTTTTATACAAAGTACCATCCGCTTAGCTGCGGGAGCTTTTTAAAATATTATTACAAACTGAACCTTACTTATCGTCGTATTTCGACCACTGGACGAGCACTAGTAATAATAATGGTGTCAAACTAATATTTACTTATTTTTGTAAAAAAATTGATCAAAATCCGTGTTCAGTAGTTTTTACATGAAACGCGAGCAAATTTAAACAGGCATATATTTTTTTAATAATTGTTGTATTTTATAATGAGAATTTGAATGTACAGACACGATCTATTTACGATTTTTTTATTAGTAAAGATATAGATGACACTGAATAACTACAATGTGGATCTTAGACGATATAATAGAGTTAGATATTAGAATATGCTCCTTGATCACATGGACATTAGGATCAAATTAAAGGATAAAGAAGCTCCAAATTAAATAGTAAATAATATAAATCTATACTTATTAAATTAATTGAGCAATAAAACAAATATAAATACCTTGCCAGTGGTATGCGAAATTACGATTGACGTTGGTTCCGAAACAAACTTGTCCCTCTTTTTTTTCAGTGTTTTTATGCCACACTGCAGGTTTCGTTTTAAGACCCCTAGCAGTAAGATTTCGTGACCACTCTGTAGAATCTATTGAAGTATAATGTCGAAGATTTGTAGAAAATTCAAGCGCGTCAGGATTTGCTATTGGTATAAGATACCTATAAAATATTTATAGCATATATTTATTTCATAAATACAATGTCTCCCAATGAGATAACTTCAGTATAAAATATATCTACACTGTGATATATATCAGTATTATTGCTTTAAATTTACCAATCATAATCGTTAAAAAATGGCGTTTGATAGCTTGTGTCGTAAAGGAGTTTTTCCGCTAACTCGATAATAGCATTCGGTCCACCCCACGTCATGCCATTTAGTGCTGAAAATATAAATAAATTTAAAATTTAAAAGAAATAAATATACATTTATTTCTTTTACTTGCCAACTATCTTAGTTAGACCTTCAATTCGGCGCCGTTCAACTAGCAGCCTGAATGATATTCAGCCATCAATCAAACAGCTAGGCAATTGACTTGATCGATAACGTTTAACTACTTGCCTAGACTAGTCATTTAAATTAAGTTCATTTATAATTTTTTCATTTAATATTTGCATTATTCTTTAGAATAATTTTGCAATTGCTTTAGCAAAGTTTCTTTTCTAAATGTTATAGTCGTTTTTGACACTCGCCGGCCGCTAACGCGGCGCTCTCGCTTCGCTCGCTCGAGTCGTGCGTTGTGGATAGGCCGTGCGATAAACTGTTTATTTAATTACTTTATATAAAATAAAGAATTCCCAAAATTTAAATATTTCATATATTTTCGTCACACGGTTACCCTATTCAATGAACGGCCTAAGCATCTGCTATCCATTAAATGTTGTATTAGACGTTACGACTGAATATCATTCAGGCTAATGAACGGCTAATTAAGCTAGTTGGCTGCGACATATGTATATACTTATAAATGAAATTAAGTGTACATATATGATATATTCTTAATTGCCATTACGTATATGTTAGCGGGGAAATATAATTCAAGAGAAATAAATTATAAATGTATTTTATTTTTATCTTGAAAATATTAAAGGATGGTTGTGGATTATTTCGGTTAGTTTGTTCAAGAACACTACAGCGTGAACCGAAAATATGTAATTTTAAATGTAAACTGTAACAATATAAAACACCAATATAATCGCATAAACTAATTAAAATATCTGTTTGCTCCGGAAACTGCTGAATGGGCTTAATAAAATATATATATATATATATATATATATATATATATATGACTATTACCTACTGTATACATGCAATTTAGGTATAGTTATATACAAAAATATTTGCTATACGTAATGGATGGATTTTATTAGAAAATTGTATAAAAAATAACTTGCGTTATCCGCAAATAACTGCTAGTTAAAAAAACCTGCTTATGTTTTTTATTTAAAACTTACTTCCAATTACAAGTATTCCAGGTTTTTTGCTGTATGTATCGCTGTGTAGTTCTAGAGCGATAATAGTATTGTTTGCAGCAGTACGAGGGGTTAGATATACGACTTGCACCATATCAGGATCTTCAAGGGCCAGGTGCTGCACAACGTTCAGCATGCTTTGATAGTTAATGTACTCCATATATTTAATGTCGTCACCTATACTTCGTACCATCCTCATTTTAGTGCCAGATCTATAGAATGATTATAAATTATATAAAAGTTATTAAGTATTATAAGTACATATAATGTGATATATTTGTCCTACTGTTCATAATTTCGTGGTGGAAATATTATCATGAATAAAGCGCCCAAAAAATAAATAAATCCAATTATATATACTTTTAACTGTAAAAGCATTTTTAAAATCTCTAAATAATATATAAATATGACAGTAATAAATTAAACATAGATTTAGACAATTTAATTGTTAAACAGAATAGGACTAGGACACACGGCGTTTTTAAAGTGTTACAACAAAGTACAATTATTTTCATTTTATTGCAAATTATGAAAAATTTATACCGATAAAAAATAGTAGTGATAACATTTTTAAATATTACCTTATATTTTTCTTTTTTTTATTGATTATTTTTATTTTGACACAAGAATACCATTAATGCTGTTTAAATGATTTCTCCATGCTATTTCTTTTTTTTACAAGTCAGTTTAACAATATGTGCTGTCAGAGTATTATTGATATATGTCTTCACTTATCATGAATTTTAGTATATTTTTGATTATATTAGGTTTTACAAAGACCGTAATTGGTAACAATACAGATGATGGCTCTTGTCACGTTTGTACACTGTCCTGTAAGACAATCATTAAAGATTTTGCATACATATTCGAGTTGAATCGTAAAATCGTCAATTTACATTTTCTAATGTTTCTTAAATAGATTTTCGTCGCAAGCGCGCATATACAGAATACACAAGGTGGAGAGCTAACGCTGAAACTACACAAGAATTCATTGTAAAAGTTTTAGAAGATGATTTGTCTACACCTAAAGTAAATCCAATCGTTGCTGTCAATATCCAGCCATATACAAAGGCACAAGATAAAATTATTATAACTGGAGTTTTCGTTCCCACTCCAAGTACAGAAACTAATATTGATGCATATAAAAATTATCAACGATTTGAACCGCCTACAACTGTCTCTATGGCACGAGTAAGTGCGAATGTAATTTTTGCCCCTGTGAAGACGATTGTTCAAACGCTACCACCAATACGACCTAAAGGTAAGTGTTTATTTGATAAAATATTTTCTCGTGAAGTAGCAATTTAAATTTATTGTTGTTATCGTCATGATAATATAGAGGTAAACAGGTACATATAACATTTGTTTTTTCATAATCATAATTAAATTGTATTACACAGTTCTTGTGTCACGATTAAACTGTAACCACTGGTTTAATTATGTACCGCTGGCATGCATTATTTAATGTTGCCATTAGATGAAATAATATTAATTTGTATTTGTTTTTCAAGTTACAATTTTCAATATATATTTTTTGTTCACTCAATACTTTTAAGGCATTGAAATAAAACAAGACGAACAACATTCACAGCGCGACGAAAGTCCTCCAGCTAAACCTCAATTCTTGCCTAGATCTCAATCTCTCATTGCCCGACAGTATGCCCCGATTGCACCAGTCTCTTTTACACGTAGTAATATAGTAGGACCTCTAACACCACGCACTGTGGATAAATTTGTAAGTATTATTCTGATGAAAAATAATTTAAAAAGTATATGTCCAAAAAGACTTGATTTGTTACAAAAAACATAGGCATGATCGAAAGCATTGTGGACCACTATTCTTTACATATATAATATGAGTTATAATAAGTACCAAAGTTTATTTATCTAATAAATAACGCAGCAACGCGATAACGAGTTTTTTCCCCGATTGTTGCGAAGCCCAAAGGATTATAGGGATTATGTGTTTGACTTATGTGTGCGTATGTCCAATGGTATATTCCCTTGTAATTACTAACCATGTCAACGGTATACAGTAATTATTAAAAACAAAATGGCAGATTACAGGCCCTAATTTGTCTTGAAACTTCTGTGTTAAATTTCGTTTTCTAAACCTATTGAACTGGACGTCATAATTAAGGTTTTTAAGGGGTGATCACAAAAATATATAGAATTTATGTATTTCAAAATAATCTAGGATAAAAAATTGTTCAATAAAGTTATATTTTAGTATCGATTTCTTAGAATTAGCTAAAACTAAAAAACTGTAATTAAAAGATTTAATTATAATAAAAATTATTTAAAACCCGACTGCGTATAAAGCGAATCGTGTATATTATGCTCCTATTCGAAATTTTATGTTACGGTACAGAACCCATGAAAGCTCAAGTCTGTTTTGTAACGAATTGATGTTTTAAAACTCTATGCTATTAGTAATCAGTTTTTACGTTATTATAGATATTTCATACAACAACTATGCGGCCTTCACGAACACATTCTTATCCCGATGTAATAATTCCGAGAAGAACATCGATTTCTATGGATCTTTTACCATACGAATATAATTTAATAGTACCACATGAGTTGGACGCATTTCAGAGAACTTCATTATCGACAGTTAACTTACATCGGACAACAATAAAACCGTATCCGACAGAAAGTCCATCCGAAAGATTCCACAAAATTGAGGAATTAAGGAAAAGTAATACCAAAAATAATAATTCCGACAAAAAAAAGATTGATAAGGAATCGGATTTATCTTACAATGAATTATTTTATAATGAAAATGACGATGATGAAAGTAGTACAAAAAAAGAGGGAAGCTCATCTGAAAGTCATATAGAGTCCAACCAAAAAGATTCAATGTTAGCTAATTACTTGGACGATCATCACAATGTTACCGAGACAGATATGTCGATCTCAAATTATGAAGACGATGATAATGACGTTGAAAATATAACAGATAGCAGTACGACAAAATTTGAATTAGATTATACAAGTTCAATACAATCCTCGAAGAATATAACTAGAATGAAAAACAATCTACTCTGTAGTATTCTCAAAGTAAATCCTTTAATATTTAGCTCGCCACAGACACTACATGAGGTATATACATTAAAATTGTTACTTAATATTAATAAATATCCCCTATATCTATATATGATCTGTGCCTATATATACCTACGTCGTAGAGTATATTTTTACAAAAATATGTAATAGAATATGTTGGTCTTGTAGAGGAACATTTCAATCGGTTGAATACTAGTTATAGTCAAAGGTTAAGCTTCTTTTAGGTTTCAATATACGGGATAGAAAACGAGAATTTTTAAACACATAAATGCAATTAAGTACTCGTATAATAATAAATTCTCCTGACTTAATATCGGTAACGGCGGCCAATGTTATTGAAACCAACCTAGTGTTCAAATTCAGGGCGCACCGCTGATGGATTAACGTGCTGTCCGAGTAAAGTAATAATAAGTCATATCCATACCTTTGTAACTCTGGGCTCCTCAGAAGTCCTATGACTGAAAAACTTTATAATCATTTGAAATACGTCTGGGACAAGATCCCACGATCTCATAACGAAGAAATATGAAAGAAGACACTTACGTACATAAGTACAAGTTTAGCAGCCATCAGCCATCACACGTTAGTCGATCCATGTCTAAGACAGTTTACATAATATTCATCTTACTTATTATTACACGATTTTAAGTTTTCATTTGTTTAAAGTTTTTTATTGATACCGCTTTCATTTACTAAACAGATAAACACTCAGTTGAAAAAGTGGTCAGAAAATAGTCCTATTGCAAAAAGATTGGATATTACTAATGGAAATTTTACAGTCATGGAAAATCCAATTTATATGATGATGGTAGATGATCCAAGTAGAGGTCAAATATTTTCAGCCAAGCAAACAGTGATGATCGTTGCAGGTATCAAGATATTATTCTAAATATTTCTATTAGTTTTATACTTTTTTTGTTTATTCGTGTTATAATGGTTCGTGTCTACATACTTATTTTGCCTCAAATTTTATTATCAAAATGAAAGCTTTTTATAATTGAGTACTTAAAACTTTGTTAGATTTACGCGAATATTTGACATTTTAAATAAAACTACCATTTCGGATTATGTCTGTAACAAGTATATACCTAACGCCTTTAAGATGTCTAATACCTTAGTCTCTACCGTGACCATGATTGCTGTAAAGCATACGAAACGTCGGGAACCAAAAATCAAAATAAATCCGCGAAAAAATCCGAAAAGATAGTTTTATTTAAAATTTAGTACTTGTTATCTTTCTTAGGAATCCAAGGCAGTGACCACCATGCAGTTACAGCAGCAATGTACTTATTATATCAATTAATAGAACGAAGTGAGGCCCATTCCGATTGGCTTACAAAATACCGATTCTGGATTATCCCCGTTTTTAATCCTGATGGATATGATTATTCTATGACATTTACACATGTAAGAATTTTATATTATGTAATATGACATAGGTATATTATTTTTATAATGAAACACCCCGACTTTTACTCGGTATTTTTGTTTAGATATGGGGAGGGAGAAAATCATTAAAGATTTGGCTCTATTTAAAATCCAAATTCCAAACTTTAACACTATATTCGCGCATGTTGTCAAGTTTTTAGCATAACATAATTTATATATGTTTCAAGCTTCTTATCTTGAATAAGCTATAATATCGTGAAAAATTAGTTATTTTGCGTGCACGTGTCCAATGGGATTAAGGTAATAAGAAAGATTTCCACAATAAAATAGATGTACTATCGTTCGAGTATACCTATGTCATGAAAGTGATTAAGTAGCGATTACAAGGCAGATATAGCATTTATTATAGTTTATCAAAATTATAGTTATAAGGCATTACTATTGCTATATATGTATACTAGAGACTCACCCTCGCTTCGCGTCGGGTTCGTCTCTAGACAAAAACAACTATCCCAAGGGAACCGTACATTTTTCCGGGATGATATATAGCCTAAAGCCTTCCTCGACAAATGGACTATCCAACACTAAAAGAATTTTTCAATTCCATCCAGTAGTTCCTAAGATTATCGCGTTCAACCAAACAAACAAACAAACTCTTCAGCTTTATAATATTAGTATGGATATACACGTACCTGCAATTTAATTTATATATGAAAAATCAAGAGGACGATAAAATTATGATGCTTTTGTAGTTATAAAATCTGGTATTGTAGCATTGATCTTGACTACCGATGGAACTATCAAGTGCTGAGGATAATAAACAAGTGCGAGTCGGACTCGCCCACCGAGGGTTCCGTACAAATTTGTAACTAATCGAATGTAAAAAATGTAATAAGTCGAAAACTTTACATCATAAAAATAATTAAAAATGTGTTTAAGCTTGTACCAATGAAGCGCTTTCATACGATACCCCACATGACATGGTTAACTCAATTCAAAATTTGGACCGCCGTTCCTTGCATAAAGACCCTGTTTTTTAATTATTTAATTACAAATGTATAGTTTTCAGATTTTTCCTTATACTTGTGGTATAAGACGGTATTACTTGCCAAATTTGATAGTTCTAGGTCAACGAAAAATACCCTATAAATTTTAATTCCCTTGAGAATGTCGAAAACTTAGAAGTTTGATTTTTCACAGCTTTAAGAGACTGTAGACCTGAGTATATCGTTTTAATTTCAACTCGATACCTCCAGTTAAAGTTCCCGAGATAAAGGGTCTTGACAGACAGACAGACGGATGGACGGACAACAAAGTGATCCTATAAGGGTTCCGTTTTTTTTTTCTTTTTGAGGTACGGAATCCTAAAAAGAAAACGCATACGGCATAGCCCATTGTGACGTGTCAATCAATCTTCTTTGTCAGTACCTACATGTAAAAACTAAGCTATGATAAATTGTTCGTGAAATAAGTTTAAACTATTTTTTAATGAGTCCGGCTTCACATGGAGTTATTTAGTATAACAAGCATTGTATGCTTAGGAAATTGTAAATCGATGATAATTACAAAATTCGGCTAGTTGTTAGTCACTAGCACTAGCTGATTGTACACATCCTGTTGAATTGTAGTTAACGAAAAATTTAATATTGTCATTGCTAGTGGAAATTCATGAAAAATATTCGGTTGTGATCATGCGAATTAAGCTTCCGGTATGAATGTGAATGTCAATAAAACGGGATGTATTTTAAGGTTGTTAGTTCCGACAGCTATTATTTTGAAAAACACCACTGGTGACATTGAATAGTGGATAAAAAGGGACCTGTTCAAAAAGTAAATAACTTGCTTAAAAACCATTATCTTAAAACAAACTTACGATAGATGGTTTTGTTGTTAAAAATAATTTTTAAAAGGTAATTCTAAATGAGAGGATTCAGGAGCGAATATTTATATATAATACCTACACATATTATGCACAACAGAGCTAAGTGTATTCCATGCTATATTTTATTTGCACAAAAAACAGCTAGCTTTTCTTGTGAAATAAATAAAAGATTTATCTTAAAATAATTATAATAAAGTAAATAAAGAATTTGAAAATTCTAATTCATGCGCACTGACGTAAAACGACGCAATAAGGATGCTTTGCAAAATATAAATTAATTATCGTATTAAAATGATTAGGTAGTGATTGTGCTGGCATAATCGTTTTATCAAAATAATATCTATTTAATTCACGGTATACTAAAATTTTCATTGCAGTACTAGGAAGTTTAATCGAACTACTATCTAATAGGTAAATATGACAAGGTATGAACTTTAATTATAGTTTAAAATATTTTACATTAATTTGTGATGTAAGCTTCGCTTTGATTTGCATCCGCTGGCACCTACTTCTTTTACTCAGAGCCGACTGGTGTTATATTGTTTAAATTTGATAAGCAGGTGTATACACATGTGAATGGCTATATAATTCTGATGTCGAGGCACGAAAAATAAAATAACAAATAAAGATAGCACTCTCTCTCTCTCTCTTTTTTTTCTCTCTTGATTGTTTCGGTCATGATCAATTATTTTATATTTTATAAGAGCACAATCTCTGGGATACAAATCTCATAGCATAGAGACAGGGTCCTCGGACCCCTGGAAAGCTTTCAATAAAATTCATAAAACCCTTTTTAATGAATTACCTACTTAGTTAATTTTTGTAATGAGAAATAATGGTGGTATAAAGGTTAATTCTTGCATATAATTCTCAAAAGCGTCGTGAATGGTCGAAGAATTTACGCCAGTCATGGGATTCTTGTAAAGGACGCGATTCCTGTCAAGCTTGCGAACAATTTGGTATACGATGCATTATCCAGCCTTGCTACGGAGTAAATCTCGATCGCAATTTCGAATATCAGTGGATACCTCGTAAGTTAATTTTAATAAAGCAAAATGTTTACAATCAATTAATATAAGGCTAGGAAATTGAAATTTATAAAAATAGTTTGATTAGACTAGGATCAATATTGTATAGGTACATAAAAAGTCTTCCGAACTTTAACCAACCAGCACAGGAGATATTTGCTGCTTCGTTAGTGTAGTGGCTAAAATGTTCGGTAACAGATAGTTGTGTCTGGGGTTCGACTCCCGGGTTGGGCCAAAATAGTTACTGTATTCTATACATACTACACTTCGTAGGAGCCCGGATTTGGCAATACGTAGGAGTACAGATTTGACGAGTCAATAGTGTGTGCATATAAGGGCACGTTAAGTCATAATTTTGAGCCTTACCTCTCACTGGTTGTGTTGAAATATCGTTCCACTGAAACATGAGAGTTAAATGAATAAAGTTCATTTGTGTCTGAGCAAAATTTTTATATATCACTGCAATAATTATTTTCACGCACTTGACTAGTCTAAAGGAGATAATCTTAATTATTGCGGGACGCTAGCGCGATCGGATTTACTTGCTCTCCCAACTTTATACAACATATTATATAATATAGAATAGAATATAATGCGATATCTGATGGTGTGTATGATGAATGTAGCCGAAGAGTTACGCGCGGAGCACCCTTGCGGCGCACTCTACGCAGGTCTGCGTCAGCTGAGTGAGACGGAGACGCATACGCTTACGCAGTTTCTTCACGAATTACGTACACCACTCTACACTTTTATAGCTTTCAAGGAAGGCGATATACTTGTAAGATTTTTATATAATCATGTAATATTAAATGATTTTAATGTGATCCTAATTTTTTTGTGTAAAATAAAATATTAAAATTGACTATAGATAAATTTGTATGTATTTAGTAAATTTAAAATCTAGTTTTAATTAATTAATTAAATCCAGATTTATACAGAAAAATTATATTTAATTAAAATTTGGAATAACCTTCCTTTTCTTTTTCACATTTTAAGGCTCAGCAACCAAATTACAAAACGGAACTCTTATAATTTCGTTATGTCCATTTGTCCGTATGTTACAACAATTTTATTCCCAAGCTATTGGTGCTATACGAGTATAACTGCAATTCGGAAGGAAGGATGCAGAAAATGTTGTACCAAATCACAAAAAAATAAAAACAGGGATGTTAAACGTAATTATTGCAAAAGAATATGAAAAAAAAAGATCGTCACATATTTAAGTTTGCTTGTAAATTAAAAAAAAATAAAGAAATTAATTGCTTGGTAAAATTTTTGAAGTTATACTTCTTTTGGGATGTTTGGAAAAATATTAGAGTAAAATTTTTACTGACAAATGATATATAATATTATATTCCTTCCTTAAATGATATTCAATAAATATATGATTGTAATATGCGTATTGTATTATATATTTTATTAATTTATCATTCAACATTTTTTACACACTTTTACAAACATAGAGTTGTGACATACGGGATGAAATCTTTAGCTATTTTTGAATAAGAAAAGAAGTATAAATTTTTTAATTCAAAATAATTCTGTATCAGGGTATCTTGTATCCATACTCTCACACAAGGAAGAAACGAGCTTTCGATCATGTTTATGTGAGTACTATCATTTTAATTAACTTGAATTTTTGCTCTGCATAATTTTTTTTTTGCAATACACTAAGATTCCCCTTCTATCTTAGTGCTATTTCCTACACTTAAAGGTTCCTTGGATGAAGAAATCGCTCTTTTAGCGATTTGTATTTTATTCTATATTTTGTATATTTTCTTTTCTCTTTTTTGTGTGTACAATAAAGAGGTATTCCATTCATTCATTCATTCATTCATTCATTCAAAATCGAAAAATATTTCATAAATTCACTATATAAAAGTTACTATAGAAATACAAAGCTATGTTTTTCTATGAAACTTTCATGCTGCTAAAAATAACAAGTAACTAAATAATATATGTATGTGTAAGATGGTTAGAATTTTTATTTTAAAAGTATATTATTTTAACATAGAAATGTTAAAGGATACAAAACCTTTTGGATTTGTTAAAATTCTGCAATTTTTATTTTCTTTTATAAACTTGCCGCAAACTGAAACTTACATAAATGTACAGAAGAGACCCTAAAGTGTCATGTTTTCGATATATTTTGAAATAAAGACCGACTTTCTTTATTTTATCGCGTAACGTCAGGTTCTGAGTTTAAATATCCACATAGCTTTCATAAAAAGTAACAACTAAATCGCTTTTCATGAAAGCCATGAATCGCGAATAAAAGTAAATAAAGAGGTACAGAGGTATTAAACGTCGACATCACATTAAGTAATGCTTATCGATTCATTATATGCATCACTCATGCACACAAATAGAATTAAAAATAACTCGTGCACATAAATAAATAGAATAAAAAATAACGAATAAAGAATAAAAAATGATTAAATAAAGTAAAAAAAAAACTTTAAAAAATCTTAGCAAATATTTAAAACTAAGTTTGACTGTCATCTGTTAAAGAGTTCTGTCGTTTATCTCAAGACCTCATCATCAGATCATCAGAATATTTATAGCATAAAAAGTAACTACCTACTTAAAATATTCACAACTAGATCCAAAGATTTTGGGATATAGTTTTGTGTTATCTGGATGTCAATATATTATACTAGCGGCTCACCCTCGCTTCGCTCGAGTTCGTCCCTAGGTACGTATTAATTGGTCGACCTACTGGTCGGCCGACTGGTCGACAGACGGGTCGATCGACTGGCCGACCTACTGGTCGGCCGACTGGTCCACCGACAGATTGACCAACTAGTCGACCGCCGGTTCGACCGACTGGTCGACTGACTGATCGGCCGACCAGTCGGTCGACCAGTCGGCCGATCAGTCAGTCGACCAGTGGGTTTACCAGTCGGTCGACCGGTCGGGTAGCCGGTCAACCTGTCGGTGGACCAGTTGGTCGACCAGTCGGCGGACCAGTAGGTCGACCGGTCAGTCGACCAGTCCGTCTACCAGTCGGCCAACCAGTAGGTGGACCAGTAGGACGACCAGTCGATCGACCATTCGGTCGACCAGTCGATCGACCAATCCGTCGACCAGTCGGTCGACCAGTCCGTGGCCAGTTGGACGACCAGTCCGACTGGCCAGTCGGTCGACCAGTCCGTGACCAGTTGGTCGACCAGTCCGTCGACCGGTCGGCCGAACAGTCTGTCAACCAGTTGGTCGACTAGTCTGTCGACCTCCTGGTCGACCAGTTGGTCGATCAGTCGGTCGACCAGTCGGTCGACCAGTCGGTCGACCAGTCGATCGACCAGTCGGTCGACCGGTCGGTCGACCAGTCGGTCGACCAGTCGGTCGACCGACTGGTCGTAAACCGACTGATCGATCAATTGGTCAACGAACTGGTCGACCGACTGGTCGACCCACTAGTCGACCCACTGGTCGACCTACTGATCGACTGACTGGTCGACCCACTGGTCGATCGATAGGTCGACCGACCGGTCGACCGACCGGTCGACCGACTGATCGACCAACTGGTCGACCAGGAGGTCGACGGACTGGTCGACCAACTGGTTGACCGGCTACTCGACCGGTCGACCGACTGGTAAACCCACTGGTCGACCGACTGGTCGACCGACTGGTCGACCGACTGGTCGACCGACTGGTCGATCGACTGGTCGACGGATTGGTCGATCGACTGGTCGACCGAATGGTCGATCGACTGGTCGTCCTACTGGTCCACCTACTGGTCGGCCGACTGGTAGACGGACTGGTCGACTGACCGGTCGACCTACTGGTCCGCCGACTGGTCGACCAACTGGTCCACCGACAGGTTGACCGGCTACTCGACCGGTCGACCGACTGGTAAACCCACTGGTCGACCGACTGGTCGACCGACTGTTCGATCGACCGGTCGACCGACTGGTCGACCGACCGGTCGACCGACTGGTCGACCGACCGGTCGACCGACTGGTCGATCGACTGGTCGACCGACTGATCGACCAGCTGGTCGACCAACTGGCCAGTCGGACTGGTCGACCGACTACAAAAAATACGAAATTTCATGCAAGGAATAAAAAGTTTCATACAAACTTTTATCCCCTATTTCACCCTCTTGGGGGATGAATTTTGAAAAATCTTTCCTTCGTGGATGCCTACGTTATAAGAGAAATACGAGTGCGAAATTTCAATTTGCTAGCCTTACGGGTTTGGCCTGTGCGTTGGTACATCAGTCAATCATTTTTGCTTTATATATAATAAAATAAACTTTCCTTTTTTGAAATCGGTTAAACTGTGTAACTATTTATAGAGGCAACGTGCGTCGCGAGCCGCCTCTGCTGCTTATAGTATTAGCGGCCGCCTTTACGTTGCTGGACAAACGTCGGAGTTTCTGCGTAAGTTTCAATATTTTCCCTAAACAATTCCCGATAGACAATTCTGCAGTCAAATTTTGTAAAAAAAAACTTTCGTAGTTAAATACTTCTCGTGCCGTACCTAAATATTATACAATTTTGATCATATTTTACAGCACTTTATGCAGGCGGTATAGAAGATTGGGTAGGTGGGCATTTAGGGATAGAAAACACCTATACCATCATGATGTTTCGTCCGACCGATATCCAGAATTCCAAAATAGTAACTGAGGTACAATCCAATATATAAACATTTATTATAAGAGTGAAACTTAATCCTTTCATAGATATTAAACTATTTAAACTATTAAATTATATAAAAAAACTACTATAGTACTTAACTGGAAAAGTTTTCCTAAGTCCGTAAACACATATTAAACCACACAGGGTTAACTTGTATATTATCAGGAATGTTAATTAATACTTACTGATTTTCTTATATCTTATTTTTAATTTTCTTAGGAGGATTATTAGTTTTATTTATTTATGTTTCAAGTATTGCTTCTAATGAATTATTTAAAATTTCAATTTTAAATAAATTATTCTTTTTGAAGTTTAAATAGTTAGGTACTCAAATATTTTATCATTACAATTTCATTAATCCACTAGAAGAACCCGCGGCTTCGCCCGCGTTCAATCTACAAAAAAAAACTCTTTTGCTTTATGTTAAATAGCAACTCACCCTCGCCCCTATTTATTTATGCAATATTAAATTATTTGGATATTGTTCATACAAACATACTAAAATCGCGAACAAAAAATGGTAGGTGGGTGAAAAATACTTTACGATCTATTCTCATATCTACCAAATATACAAAAAAAAAAACAATAAAATCGGTCGAGCCTTTTCGGAGGAGTGTGACCACAAACACCGTGAAACGAGATGTTTACATATTAGAATTATAAGAATCTTGTATCAACTCCTTTATAAGAATCAACCCCTTTTTAAGAATCTTGCGCCCATGGAAAGTAAGAATTTCGACTTAGTTACAGTTAATATAGGAGAAGCACTGCAGAAAGCTAAAATGTATTGACCTGCTTTTCGCCGCGCGAACCTAAATAAAGTTCCAGCTTATTTCGGTTCATGGTCGATTTACGACCACGTGGCGATCACTAGTGTATATTTATTTCGTAACAATTATACAAAAAAATCGACTCAACTAATCTCTTATCTCATTATTAAAACTATATCAGATTAATCGATAGTTATTTAAGATTAAACGTTAGTTAATTACTTTTATTACAGTCAACAAAATTTTAGACATAATATTCAATCACAGTTATCACTAAACTGTTCTCTTATTTTATGTAAATAAAAGAGAATATTAATTGGCTATACCAAACGTATCGTTAAAATAATTTATACATATCACAAAATAGAAACAATATCTATAATAATAAAATATAATTAAAATATTATAGAAGGTATTAGAAACTTGTTTAAAAAATATATGCGATTCATGTGAATTTTATATTTTGTCAGAGTACAATAGCCATTTATGTAATCTACACATGCTTCTGCGTAAAATTAAGATATTTTCTTTGTATTTATCATTAAATAAACACCAAAAATATTATTGACTAGCGACTCACCCTCGCTCCGCTCGGTTACGTTTTAACGTTTAGTAAAGATTTTTCAGAAGTGAGATATTTTCCTGCAGTAAAAAGTATCCTTTAAGTTGACCCGGATAACCATCTATCATTACACCAAATTTTATCAAAATCTGTCCAGTGGTTTTCTCGTGATGCGTTCGCATACAGACAGGAATCCTAAAAACTATAGATTTGGTCTCTGTATCGATAATAATGACTATTTCAATAAGATTTTCTAAAAAAATATTTAATGTATAGATTTGACTGAGTCAGAATTTTATTATATGTATATTAATTTACACGCACGTAATGTTATCAACACCAAATTATAATTACGTCTTTTTAATTACAGCGCGTTGTTCACGAGGTATACGCGGCTGTAGATACTTTACTCCTTCAAAGCGTAGAGACACAAACCCAGCCACAGGTAACACTAACGAGAGCAGGAGCCTCATCAAATAATATAAATGTAAAATTGCTAACCTGTTTATATATATCAGTAATAACGGGATATTATTAAATATAGCAGATTCTTAATGGAAATTCATTGAATTCAAAAATGTATTTTCGATTTCAATGGATCTCTAATAAGACTTTTGATTGTACTCATTCCTTGGATTACGATTTACTTACGGTATACTTTATAGATTGTACAGATTTATTTATTAAACGTTTTCAAGAACTTTTTGTTTTTATTTTTATAAAAATACTTATGTATATATTTAAATAAGTAATTTAACTAAGGAAAAACTAATAGAAAAATAAACAACAAATATTAAGTAAAAGAGTTGTGAAATGAATGTATTGTACAGTCGTGGGCCCTTTTTTATTTAAAATATAATAATAAACTTTATTCATCTTTACAAACATAGTATATCTAGTGCGGAGAAATCAAAAAATTCTTAATTTAATATACCTAAATTACAATTCCATTTGTGGGCGAGTTGCTGTATTGCTAGTTAACTTACGTAATAAGTAGTCTGTTTTTATGAATACTATGTCGGTTCCCATTGAGTGCATTTATTAAAATCGTAATGATATACCATTACACACTCGTTTTGAACTGAAAGCAAATTGTAAAGTTGCAGTGTTATTAGAGCAAGAATAAAATAGTATGATTTTCACAGCCTCACGATAGCTGATTTTTCTCACGTACAAAATTTAAATTCTGAAAAAGTGGAAATCATTTGAAGCGAAGTCTATCGAGTACGGTGGGTGAAGAAGAGTTTTCAATTAAAAATTTCAGTCGTAACTCTTATTTTGATACACTCTGTTGTGTTATGTGTGATGAGGGGCATCACCGTGAAGAATAAACTAGAACTATTGATGAGTCTCTAGACTGTTTGACAGTGACTTTCTTCAAAGTATACACACAGGCACAAACCTACTTACAAACAACATTTGCGATTTAGACAAGTTTGGATACCTACCCTGGGTCCTATCAAAGCAACGGACGTTTGCGATTGACAGGATATAGTTGCGAGTGTAGAACTTCTGAAGGATGCTTTAATTCAATTGTCAAAATAATTTTCAATACATGGCAAGAACAGTTAGTAATAATTTGCTGCAGGTTGGAAGAGAGTTGGTTTCAGACAGAAATTGATATTACTAGAACATTTTCAGGGGGATTACTAGTTCGAAGTTACGAGGCAGAATTGAAAAGAAATATGAAGAAGTGGAACGGTGAACAGTTAAGAGAAGTCATAGATAAAGTGAAATTAGTGCTTAGTGACCGAATTACTGTACTATACACATGTACATGTACATATAAGTTATAATATGCATTAATTTTCTCCCTCCCCTAAAGGTGCATTCAGTACCTAAAGTGATTTTAAGATCGGTGAACTTTTCAGTTAATAAATAATGTTTTAGTAATTGTTAACTAAGACGTTTCCTTGACTACAAAACAACTTGCTAGATAGCAGTACTGGTCAATAGTGAGCCTTACTTTGTGCGAACAACCACCGAGCAAGCGATACAAAGTTGAAGCCGAAGTGTATATTTAGATTAAATAGCGTAAATTGAAGTTATGTTCAACCTAAATACGAGCATGATTGTGTAAAATAAATGTCACTCTAAAGGGTTTTTTTATGTGAGTATTAAATTATAATATATTTAAAAATGAGTATATTTTAGACTATATTTCCCCAATGAACTTACGGTGAGAATTATCTATCACGGTTACAAAAAACATGCGTTTCATTTTCAAGACCCCGCGACACATTTTACGCTGTACCTACTTGAAATATCTACGTATCTTGAAATATATATCTTTTTTTTAATTATACTTTATTTATCTGTTGAGCTTTCAATTTTTTCTATCAATAAAAACGTTTTGTAAAAGTTAGTTTTTTTATATAGATAGGTAAAGATAAGACAGTTCAGTAAAATTTGAGAAAACATATTTCTCTTATTTGAGACTATGGAGTAGAGATTTATATTTACTTACTAGCAACTCACCCTCGCTCCGCTCGGGTTCGTCCCTAGTTACGTTTTAACGGTTATCTCGGAGATGAGATATTTTCCCGCGGTAAAAAGTATCCTATATGTTGACCCGGATAACCAGCTATCAGCATACCAAATTTCATCAAGATCTGTCCAGCCGTTTTCCCGTGATGCGGTAACAGACAGACAGACAGACAGACAGACAGACAGACAGACAGACAAAAATTCTAAAAACTATAGATTCGGCCTCTGCTTCGATAATAATGTATATTTCAATAAGATTTTCCAAAAAATATTTAATGTACAGATTCGGCTTAGTTACAATTTTATAATATGTATAGATTATTATTATATTTATTTACTTCATTATACATATTTCAGTATTTTTGGGAATACTTAAAAAACACACACTTGCAAAGCCTGCGCAGATAAAAGCTCATTCTATAATCTATATACAATATACATACATATGTATACAATTGTTTTTATAAGAGTTAAACTTAAAAATAGGTAAAGTTTAAACACCTACTATTTTTGTTTGTGTACATCCTAGGTACATATTAGCGGACAATATCATATCTATTTAAAAAAAAATATAATTATCATACATATCGCTGAAGATGTAACAACTAATCATTCTTTGAATAATGATTAATGATATTTAAATAATGTATTAAGCTGCACTGATCCACTCTAATGTTAATTATACTCGTAGCTTGGCGTTGTCGTGAGTATCCCACATGTCACCTGGTGAAGTTTGATTTTTTTACTGAAGCTTACTCAAAATGGTAAGTCGTGAGATGTTTTTTATTTTTATAGTTTATCGTTTTATCTTGTTTAAAAAATATTTTCGTGTATATTGTAAATAAAGTTAGATGTTAGAAAGTGTGTTTCTTAAATAGATTTGATATTTTTTAAAACAGTACATACAGTACAGTGAGTAAAATTTTATACCGCCATAGAAAATATGAGTGTCACATATATTTGCTTCAGATATAATACCGACCCAACATGCACGGTAAATTTAAAATTACGAAACACCATAGCTTGAAATGTGATACTGTGTAAACATAGTATTGTTGATATTCCTCCTGTATACATACATATTATAAGTATTTCATGAGATTTTTTTTCCTTATACAAACAATCGTTTATTTCATTGTGCAAATTTATAGCAATTTTTAAGAGCAAGCAAGCAATTTTATTTTTATTTTTATTTTATATTTTAGCAATTTTTAAATACAAATTCAAGCACATTATTTAAGAAATTGTGTATGAATTTAAGGTGCGTATGAAATTACGATATACACTTATACTCGACTGTATAAGCAAAATACAACTAACTAATATAATCACAAAATTTCAAAAAACAGGTACTAGAGTTAGGACCATGAAATTAAATCAGACGATAGTGTGCAATGTGCATAATATAAGGGTCCTCTGAAAAAGATTTTTAAAAATTCCATCACAAAGAGGTAACGATGAAATTTGCGTGCAAGATTATCATTTTGAAAGTACGAAAATTGAAATCTAATGACCTTGAAACTTGAAAGCTAATTTTTAATATCTAGGTAAATCATGTGTTTGTTGCTCTTATCTTATCTTCACTATCTGTCTGTAATCACTGGAATGACTGATCGATTTTTACGAGTCTATCACTGACCTATAGAGAATTTGGGACCGATAGAGTGACAAAGGTTGCTTCTGGTCCTAGAAAAGATAAAAGTTGCCACTGTATGGAGATAGCCTTTTTTGATATTGAAAAAAGGCTCTTGAAGCTCTAGGCATGTGTTAAAATAAAGTGAGCCGGTCCAAGACTGTACGGGTTGCGTCGCTCGTAGTGTATTTTATATAATACTAGCGGCTCAACCCCGCTTCGCTCGGGTTCGTCCCTGGTTCGATTCCCCATACAAACTTTCATCCCCATTTTCACCTACTTAAGGGATGATTTCCGGGATAAAAACTTCCCAGGGTCTCAAACTATCTTCTTACCAAATTTCATTTAAATCGGTTCAGTAGTTCCAGAGATTACTTCCTACAAACAAACGAACAAACTTACAAACTTTACCTTTTTATAATAATAGCGACTCACGCTCGCTTCGCTCGCGTTCGTCCCTAGGTACGTTTTCACGGTTAGTACATAGGTATACCAAAGTAAGTACCTACTTTAAACATTAAAAAAATATATACTATATACTTGAGAAATGATTCCCCATACAAATTTCATCGCCCTTTTCACCCCCTTAAGGGATGATTTCCGGGATAAAAACTATCCTTTATCCTTCCCAGGGTCTCAAACTATCTTTATACCAAATACCATCTAAATCGGCTCAGCGGATTAAGCGTGAAAAGGTAACAGACAGACAGAGTTACTTTCGCATTTATAATTTTAGTATAATACAGTATTTGTGTAAATATCTTTTACATTACCACATTATAATTGCCAATTTTTTAAAGTATTAAAATGGATATAGTATGTTATCCTTAAGAGATAGACATAATATGCCATCGCGGACTTTTCTGTAGACTTATATAAGATACACAATTCCACCATACATTATTTTCTTATATCTCAAAGGCAGCGTTTTTGTTGAAAGCTCCCAGACGGCTTATTTTTTTCCGACACCTCCAACAAATATCGTTATATTTTAGCCAATGTATACAAAAACTTAACAAATTATATACTAAAACTTTCCTCGAGAACCACTCTATTCGTTGATGAAAACAGAATGAAAATCGGTGCAGTAGTTTTTGAGTTTATCGAGAACAGACAGACAAACAGACGCGGCGGAGGACATTGTTTTATAATATGTAGTGATTAGTACCTATGATGTTGATGTCGATTTAATTTAGGACATGAATAAATTTAAAAATTTCAATTATCTTATAAATATCCATCTTGGAATTGTAACAATAAAATATAATAAAAAGTGAATTTCAATAATACATTGCATAAAATATAACAATAAATCCATTTATTTATTTCCAATCCTAACTTACATATTTCACATTACTAATAGTAAAGTAATTGTAGAGTTTCGTAGTAGACATTAATTTCTTTTTCCGTAGCTTTCTCAGTAGGTGTGCATACTTGTATTATAGAGATCAAAGAAGATTATCAAATTTCATTTGTAGCATCGCCACACTTTCAAATAGAGCTGAGAAATTAATAATCTTGCCTTTCTTTCTTGATTACGAAACTAACGCCGTATAAGCTAGGCGTTTTTCTCTTGTAGCAAAATATGTAATTCTCGTGTTCCGCAATGTTAAAACCCATTCTCGTAATTTCTGCCAGGCCGAATATGTCTATTTATACTTTGTAGCGAGTATATATGCAAGTTCAAAAATTCTTTCTATTTTGCTAAAAACCTTACATTACCTAAATATTCCGATTTTAAGAGTTTTACTCATTTTTCCTTTATATGCTGGAAGGTTGTAATCATTTTCTCCCACGGGGACTAGTCGACTTGGAGGAGGTTATTTAAAGAATGTTTGTTCTATAATTGTACTTTGATATTGTTATAGTCAGTGCAGTTACCGGTGTATGTTAATTTGTAGTTACTGGGCTTTTCTTTTCGTGAGTTTTTTTGGGAGCTGGGGAAGACGGTAATTGGTTCTGTATTCCTCAGGACCTGGATGGAGCACCTCTCAGGTTGGTGAAAGAAGAAGTTGTGTCCGTCTGTTCCTTGATTTTTAGTTTATCACCTCTGTTGACTTAATTTCTTTGTTCTTCCAGTTTGGTCTGTACGGATTTACGCTTTTCTAGAACGGAATGGAAAAGGAAAGATGAAATAATACATTATATAGGTACTACTATTTCTGCGTAGTAATTATCTAATTCCAATGTAACAACGTAATATGTATTTACGTGACGGAGCTTATTTGAACATTTTTTAAAAATACAATTCAAATTCGGAATTTCCTAAAATTAAAAATAAATTCTACTAAATTGCTCTGCTTTTAGTCTAATTGTGAGAATCGAGATAAAAAACATTTATACACCTGTTAAATAATGTCATTCTATATTAATGATAGGAAGTAGTTTCTTAGTACAATGCGTTAAGTGTGTGAGGCGAAAATATACAAATAATTTTAGCAATTTTCGACACCTTGACAATATTTAACAACAATTTAGCTTTTTCAGCTAGCCTAAAATTTTATGTTCTTGACGGTTACAAAATTTTGTTGTTCAAAACATAGTAGGTACAATGTAGGTACATATACGAGTATGTGTCTCTTATCAATTAAAAATATGTAATTAATATTTATCTAATGTATTATAGAAATACAATTTTTTATAAAAAAATACATATCTATATAGATTACGAAATTATAATGATGCGACATAAATTTTAATCAGAGGGTCAGCTCTCTAATCTAGAGCAATGGCGGCTTTAGAAGACGATGACACCTACCTTGGGGCTTATAAAGCGCCTTAACCTACAAATTAATTGGTAAATTTATTACAAGCAAACTTAAACTGCCTCGGTGGTCCAGTGACTAGCATGTAAGTACAGCTGCAGATCCGGAGATCCTGGGTTCGAGTTCCGGGTCGGGCCAAGTTTGATTTCTAAATTTTTCTGTCAAGATATTTTCAGTAATAGCCCAGAGTTGACAAATTGGCCGTGTTTCACCCCCGTGCCTCGGTTGGAGAGTTAAAATCTTTTATTCCTTCTTTCTTTTACTATTCTAACTGTTATACATAGAAAAAACTCATAAGCAAAACTGCAAATATTAAAAACTGCTTGGAAGTATCAGTCGGACTGAAAACTAAACTACACTAAAAACTTCAGTTATTTTTATATAGGTTTTTTTGTATAGGTACCTACATAATAATATATTATATAATAGTAATGTATAGGTTTACGGTGCTACGCACTCCCAGTGTGTAAATTTGACTCACACTATTAATCAATTTTATTAATTGATTGTGAAAATACCTACGTATGTGTAATCCTTGTTAAGTAGGTATTCAATTACCGATGTTTTGTTTAAAATATCAAAATCTCATTAAAAATAACTATTTAAACAGGTAATTAATTATTGAAGTATCAATCAAATTATAAATGAATAGATTAAAACCGTGATACAAAAATACAATACAAAACAGCGATGGTGATCTCGATTACTAATTATGAAATTCCAATCTTTTTTTGTATCTTTTAAAACTTATTAATTATTATTATTATTATTTAATAGTTATTAAAAACAAAATTTCATTACTTTAATTAGGGCAATGATAATCCAAGGCTATTGAGATAAATGTTGAGAAAGTGAACAGGAAGAAGATACGAATTACGAGTATGTGTTAAATTATCGAAATATTTATAATATATCGGTAAATACTATCTAGTATCTATATCGGTAAAACTGGGAATTATTGTTTAAAGAAACCTCTAAGAGTATTTAACTGATGGTTTTATGCTATCAATTTTGCTGTACCTAACTCGACATTAGAAAACCCTACAGCCCATCAACTTTTAACCATTTAACAAAACGCCATGCATATTGGTACAAATGAGTATTTGAGGAGTCAGATACTATTTATTTATTTATTTAGCATCGGTAACATAAATAAAGGTTTAGACATAAATTTACCTATTTCTAACATAACGACGAAAAACTTTTATCACTTTTGTTACTTGTGTAAAAATTTTTATCCAACAATTTACCCATGCGTTACCTGTCAGAGTCAAAAAATGAATTTAATTTTAAGTAAGGAGAAGATTACTGAGTAAACCTTTTTCAAGTTACATATCGATAAGTTAAGGGTTACTGAAAATTTTGAACCTTTTTATATAGAAATATTTACATTAAAGTATATTTTTTAAACTACATACGTGACAGTAAAAAAATGAAATATGTAATATATTGTATATTTGCCTATAGCTATATAAATATATAAGTTATATATTATAGATATAATGTAAATTATATTATATTTGGATTTAATTAATTGTTTTACAACTACTTTGTTTAAAGGGTGATACTGCAGATAAGGGAGGCAAAGTAAACGTCGCCTTTGAGAGCTCAGAGCCTTCCTTACAAAATTTTCATAAATCACAAATCCAACCGAATAATGAGAAACAGGTACAAATATTTTACTTTTTATTAAATTACAATATTTTATTACACAAGGGAGATGATAAAATCTTTGTGGCATTGCTATTTGCTAACGTCTTTAAATCTTTGATTTTAGCAGTGAAAGATATATGTAGAGAGTGCACTTATGTACATATGTATATATTATCATCGAACATTCGTGCTTCACATAGGAGGACATTAAATTAATTAATTTAAAATTAATGTGGATGATTCTTTTTTAATTCTTCGAGTGTTTTAAACGGTTTTTTTATTTATTTTTAGAAAAATGGACACTTGGAAACAGAAAATAAAAGAGTACAATGGGGAAGCCAACTGGAATTTCTTATGTCTTGCATTGCTCTATCAGTCGGACTCGGCAACGTATGGCGATTTCCCTTTATCGCTTATAAAAATGGAGGGGGGGCTTTCCTTATCCCATATATTATAGTACTTATATTCATCGGAAAACCCATGTACTATCTTGAATGTTCACTAGGACAATTTAGTTCTAGAAATGTTATTTCACTCTGGGAAATGGCCCCAGCAATGAAAGGTATATTATACAGAATAGCATCTTTTTTTCTTCTTTTTTTTCTCTTTTTTAATTCATTTATTTTAAAAAATTTCAAAGGATAATTTTGAAAACAAAATTATAATAACTTAATAGGTATTGATTAATGTTTATGTTTGTTTGATAAATTAATGTTTCAGAAATTGTACTTACCACTTTTTGTCAGCTGCAAAACTGTTTATAGCGTCTGTGAGATCATAATGATATATATATATATATATATATATATATATATATATATATATATAAATGTTGTTGTTACAATATAATAGGTATTGTAAATAGTGATTTTTATTTGAGTTTTAAATTGGTCACATTACAGCATTAGCTTAAAGTAAGACGAAAACAGTTAACTTAGAAAAACAAAAAACTTTTCAGAGTACAGATCGCAGGAAAATGTTTGATACTATAATTTTATGTATAAATATTATCAATTTGCAATTTCATTCTCAAATTTCAGGTGTGGGCTATGCGCAGATTGTGGGAAATTGTTATATATTATCTTACTTCGTATCTATAATTGCACTGTGTGTTTATTACCTTGCAATGAGCTTCCAATCCACCTTGCCATGGGCTGTTTGTGATCCCGAATGGAAAGACTGTGTGCCCTCTGGTCAGACGGAAAATATCGTGTTAACCGAAAACTCAACTAGTAGTGCCGAACTATATTTCACGTAAAATCTCTAATTTTCTTGTTTAGTAATGTTTATTACTACTATTGTGCATGTACTTATGTAAATTTTTTTATCTACAGTAAAACTGTTCTTCAGCTGAGTGTTGGTATCGAAGATGGTCTTGGTGAGTTAGATATGAACTTTTAATTAACTTTACATTTTAATAACAAACGAAAAGTCATTTCTTATATACAATGGTAGTTTTTACTATATCAACTACTATTTACAAAATATTTAGATGACTATCTAAATATGTATTTCATATATCTATATAACATAATATCTGTCGTAGTATGTTTCGTTTTTAAAAATAAAAATAAAAAATTGCACAAATTTTATTAACAAGCGGAATAAGTAATAAAAACACGTTTAATTATAATTACTGATTTTGGTGTTTCTTATGTACAAAAAGATATTTAAATAATAATGTTTTACTTCACAGGAATGCCCGTTTGGTATCTGGCTTTATGCTTATTAAGCGTATGGGTTTTGATTTTCCTTATTATTTCAAGAGGCATCCAAAGTTCTGGAAAAGCAGCGTATTTCTTGGCCCTGTTCCCTTACGTTGTTATGATCATTCTTCTTATCAGGTAATAATATATGGAGGATTGAGAGGATATTTGTTTCGAATAATATTATTGAACTTTATCGGGAAGTTATAAAAAAAGCAATTAGTGTGCAAAGCAAGTCGTGCATATCCTCTATTTGAATATGAGTAACTTCTATTTATTATGTCTCTTTGTCTTAAGTAAGAACATTTAAATCTTAAAAGACTCACTATACATATACTATTTCTGCTATACGACTGTAGACAAATATAATAGAGACAAAGAAATTCTAACGTTAACATTTCTAAGGGGGAAATATCGAACTCAGTAAATACGGATTCACTATAATATCATTGTATAGAAATTTATAAAGTAGTGAGTAGGCGATCGCCCATTGATTTTAATGGAACTTCTGTCAAGTGTTGTCAAAAGTACTAATTTTCATGGTAAACGGTTTCGAAGTTAAGGTACTGTAGTACCATCTCGTCGCAAGTTACAATTATAGCCATCAAACCTTAAAGGCGTTTCCCAGCTGTCTATTTATAAGTACGACAGTCTCTCTCGCGAGGTGTGACGCAGATGGCTGCATCACATCTCGCACGCCCCGCACGCCTAATCAGTCTTTAAATTTCATCACTTTAACATATAAGCCAGTTACTTAGGGATTCAAACCCAGAATAGAAATTCCTAAACCATAAAGTTGTATTTATATACAAAAAATCAGTTGAGCTACATTTAAAACATAGTATTATTCAATGAGGTTATAAAACATCATTGGTATTATTACTCACTGAATTGAGTATATTCAGTACTTGTACTTGCTAGTTATGCATTAATTTTATTAAATTTAGTGTTTCTTATTATTATTGTTCTATATTGTTAAAAGAAAATAATAACGTGTTTTTGTTACAATTTTCAGTACCGTACTTCTTCCTGGGTCTGGAAACGGCATCCTGTTCTTTTTGACTCCCCAATGGAATAGATTAATCGATCTTAGGGTAAATATTTGTTTTATATTAGGCATATAAATAAAAATTAGAAAATATAATTTAGTAGAAACTACAGCTTATGGATACTACAGAATGATTTGTAACTCAATTATCACTACATTAAACATCCGCTTTGTATACATATATGAGCGAAGCAAGCGAATATCCATGTAAGATTAATATGCATACAGAATACAAATAAAGCTTTCCGGTCTTTTCAATGGATAGAAATAAAACTCAGCTTATTATTTTAAATTAAGGTTCATGTAATTTAAAAAAAAATGTTGAAAAACGGCCTTATATTTAAAAAAAATCAAAAGAAGGACAAAACAACTTTAACCTTTTCACAAATGTAAAGGTAAATTGTCGGACATCGTGTAATGTTTTCTTTTAATAGAGTTTCATCAGCTACATATAGAATGTAAATGGTAGCATCGTAGCAATGTTGACATTCTTCTGCCTTTGATATAACGAAAAATTATTTACAGGTGTGGTACAACGCTGTTACACAAGTCTTCTTCTCTCTTTCTGTATGTAGTGGACCGCTGATTATGTTTTCTTCTTATAACAACTTTAGGCAAAATGTCTACAGGTAAGGCACATTTTTATTGTTAGATTATGCCAAGAAAATTTTGAAAATTCCATATAGAACTACTACACATTGCACTACCGAATTATCATTGTAATGAATGTCATAGTATACGAATGCTACGTAAATAAATCCTACTAATATTATAAATATGACAGTTTGTGAGGATGCATGAATGGATGGATATTTGTTACTCTTTCACGCCAAAACGGCTGAACGGAGCTGGATGATAACGGTGTGGAATAGCACGTAGGTTACTTTTCATACCAGAAAAATGTACGCTTCCCGGGGGATCGATTATTTATTATTTTACAAATATGATTTTGAGCTTAGTTGACAAGTGATACATCACACGATTCGATGAGTCCAGACTTGACAGTTAAATATAAATAAAAAAGTTATATATAAATAAAAAACTTAGTGATTAACATGTATCTTTACAAAGCCTAAAAGACCGTACAACATTTACATAATACAAACATATATACCGGAAGTAAAAAAAGAGAGATCTTAATTGAATGTACCTAAATGTACTTTACAACACATTTATACTGTATTTATGTTTTACGTTGCATTTCTTGCTATGCGGACGTGCTTAATAATTACGTACAAATTCATAATTATTTTCGCGGCGTAAGTAAAATAAGCAAGCGTGTCACGAGTGTGCAAGTATGAACTAGATTTTATATTATAAACAAGTTGTGTTTGTTTGTGGTAGTGATGGCAAATCAAGGCTTTAGCCCATTTAGCCGCAGTCAACTGATACAACGAAGTCCACCACCTACGCCTACTCAATCCTGCCCTGACCAACTGCCCATGGATACCCAACTGCCCTCTGAAATCAAATCAACATCGGAGATTCAAAAGTGGCTTGGAGACGTAGAGTTCGTCTTAAGTGAGATTTGCTCAGTGGTCTCGGAGAGCAAAATGAACTCAGAACAAAAATTACGCGTCCTAAATCTTTGCCGCAAAGCTACAGGGGGGACCTCTCAGATGGCGATTTTGTACCAAGCACTAAAACAAAAGACTATACAGGCATATACTACAGTGAAGCACCTACAAGAAGAACAGAATGTAGCAGTCTCCCTCCAACAATTTAAAGAAACAGTTGAGGAAAAGCTGAAGCCATCCGAAAATACGTCGTCTTTTGCCGATATGGTTAAAAAAAGTGCCAATAAATTTGTTCGCCCTAATAACCTGAGCACTGTTGCCATCTATCCCCAAGACAAAACGAAAACAAGTGAAGACACTAAATCCTTAGTTAAAAAAATAATTTCTCCGGAGGAAATGAAACTACATGTCCGTAGCGTAAGGAACGTCAGAAACGGAGGAGTTTTAATTAGCACCAACACAAAAGAGGACATCGAAAAACTAAAAAAATCTGAGACACTAACATCCTCGGGCCTTACCGTTGAAGAACCAACTAAGCGACGGCCTAGAATTGTCATTATTGGTGTCCCTGTAGCCCTTAATGAAAACGTGATGTTTGATTGCTTATATGATCAAAACATAGCCGAGAAATTGCCGAATACTAGACGCGAGTCTTTCCTTTCATCAATAAAACTGAGCCATAAATCAGGCAAGAGGAATACTTCGACCTGTAATTATGTGTTGGAAGTCCCGGCTAACATCAGGAAGATCCTGATTAACCAAGGTCGTATTTTCATCAATTGGACATCGTGTCCTGTCAAAGACTTCACCTTAGTTACTCGATGTTTCAATTGCCAACAATACGGACACGCTGCCAAATATTGCAGAGAAACAAGCCCGACCTGTAATCACTGTGGTGACTCTGGACACTCTATCAAGGAATGTACCCATACATCTTCTCCCCCGATCTGTGCGACGTGTAAACGTTTCAAGAGAAAATGTGATCACCCAACCGGAGATGTTAACTGCCCAGCACGTAAATACGCCGAGGACAAATATATAAACTCAATTGATTATGAGGGCGCCTAAGAGCGCCGCCAATTACCGTATTTAGTAAGCACTTAAACACTTATTTTACTTTATAAGTTTCAATTATGACTAATCAGTTACTCTCTTCCTTGGATAACTTTTCTGTGTCTGTTAGTAAAATGTGCAATGTTGAAGAATGTAAAAACCTTTTACCAAACAAAGAAAAAACTTTAACAATACTTACACAAAATATTCGTAGTATAAATCGTAATTTTAATGCATTAGAAGTTCTGTTACATAATCTCGACATTAGTTGCGATATTATTGTTTTAACGGAATGTTGGCTCTCAAGGCACATAAACTACTTACCATCTCTTGACAATTATTTCGTACACAAATCTGAAATAATTTTTAATCAAAATGATGGTTTAGTAGTCTATATAAAAAAGAACTTGACAGTAAACATCGAAGAACCAATTTTCCAAGATACTAACTGTTTAATTATTAAAGTTAACTCCGATATAGTGATTTTGGCTATTTACAGACCTCCCTCTCAAAGCACCGAAAAATTCCTAGAGTCGCTTGATAAATATCTAAACTTATTGTCAACATTTAAAACCATAATTTTAACAGGCGATATTAATATTAATATTGCTTCAGGGAAAATAGATAATCATGCTCATAACTATCTCAATATTTGTTCTTTCCATGGACTTTTACCTGCTCATAGCTACCCAACTCATCAAAGTGGGTCATGCCTCGATCACTTTATGATAAAATCTAACAAACCAACCACAATTCTAGTTACTAACTCCGCTATTACCGATCATCAAGCTGTTTTACTTACATTGCAATTAACCGTACACAGAAACAACTGCATGCGTAGTTATAATAAAATAAACATAACAGACCTTGAAAATGACATACACAGCATTAATTTTGACCCAGTTTATGCCTCAAATGATCCAAATACCTCTTTAAATTACTTTATTGAATTATTACAATTTGCAATATTGAAAAATACTTCAACAATAAAAATGCCGAGTCAGTTTAAATGCATTAAGCCTTGGATTACGCCAGGTCTCGTACGTTGCATAAGACATAGAGACAAATTACATTTAAAGTCCAAACATGCGCCTGAAAATGAAACACTTTCTATAACATATAAAAGATATAGAAATTTCTGTAATAACCTTCTGAAAAAGTTAAAAACTCAGTACGATAAAATCGAGCTACAAAAAGCTGGCAAAAATAGTAAACAGATCTGGAAGTTTATAAAAAATAATACATTTAAATCAAAAGATTCTGAACCACCATTCGATTTACTAACTACGGATACTTGCCCATTAACAGCATTAAACAAAGTAAACAATTTTTTTACAAATATAGGTAAAAATCTAGCAGAAAAATCACTACAATCAAGGCGCACTTCTTCTGAAAACGTAAAGATAATGTCGTCCTCCAAGCTTAATTCTTTTGTCTTATTAGATACTGATCTTGATGAAGTATTGAGAATAATAACTGGGTTGAAAGATAACTGTGCTGTCGGATGGGATAACATCTCGAATAACATACTAAAAAAGTTCAAACACCAACTTGCCCCTCCGATAACCCACATTCTTAAACTGTGTTTGTCCAAAGGAGTTTTTCCAAAATCGCTTAAAAAAGCGGTGGTCACTCCTGTATATAAATCCGGAGAAAAAGGATGTTTAAATAACTATAGGCCTATAGCAGTCTTAACAGGCCTCTCCAAAATATTAGAAAAAATTATAAATAATAGATTAATAAAATATCTCGAAGATAACAAGTTACTTTCGGAAAGGCAATATGGTTTCAGACCAAAAAGATCAGCTAATCAAGCAGTCCACCAATTAACAGAGCATATAACTACTAATCTGGATAAAGGAATGCACACTATTGGCATCTTTCTAGACCTCGCAAAAGCCTTCGACACTGTCTCATTTTCCATACTTTTACGCAAGCTTGAGGCAATTGGGATAAGAGGCACTCAGCTTCAACTTTTTTCTGACTATTTAAGTGACCGAACTCAATCTGTAAAAATAGGCCACTACATGAGTTCAGACCTCAAAAACAGCTATTACGGATTGCCTCAAGGCAGTATCTTGGGCCCTACTCTATTTTTAATTTATATAAATGACCTCTGCAATCTACAACTGAAAAATGGTGTTATTATGTCATACGCGGACGACACAGTTCTATTGTTTTCAGCAAAATCACGTCCAGAGGTCTACGCAGATGCACAAAGTGGTTTTGATAACGTATCACAGTGGCTTCATAATAATCTTCTTACTTTAAATACAGATAAAACTAAATATTTATTATTTACAATGAGAAGCACTAACACACCACTTACTAATCAAAACATATACGCACATAATTGTGCAACGTCTGCTGACACTGCATGCACTTGTTCTACATTAACAAAAGCGGAGTATATTAAATATCTAGGTATTACCCTCGACTCAAATCTAAATTTTCGACATCATATTGAATTATTATGCAATAGAGTCCGTAAATTAATATATATTTTTAAATTCTTACGTAATATCGCGGACTATAAATTAATCAAACAAGTTTATCAAACCTTGTGTGAATCCATCCTTACTTATTGCATAACTGCCTGGGGTGGTGCTGCGAAAACCATTTTACTTCCACTTGAACGTGCTCAAAGAGCAATCCTTAAAGTAGCCACCTATCGCCCTTATTCCTTTCCCACAAACATGCTTTACTTGGAATGCAAGGTACTAACGGTCCGACAATTATTTATACTGCACGTTACATTAAAACAGCATACTGAATTACCTTATTACCCACTTCCTTCAGACAAGAGAAGAAAAGATTTGGTCTGTACTAAGCCACGAACCAAACATAGCTTTGCTAATAGGTTTTATATATTTTTAGGAGCTTTCTTGTACAACAAACTTAATAGAGTTCTGGATTTATATAGCATAAATAATAAAAAATGTAAAATAATAATATCGGAATTTCTTCAAAAGTTGAACTACACAGACACAGAAAATTTGCTAGAAATAATAAAATAACCCTAATTATAAATTTGTATACATATACGTAGATGTAAGTCTAGCTAGTTATATAAGTTTTAACACTTGTCATATTATTCATCATATACGCTATATATAATTTTCAAAATGTACTCTGCTCTAGCCTTGTAAGAAATGCATGGTAAAACCATAACCTGAAACACAGGTTGTTAACCTAGTTCAGGTAGGTTCCAAATTGTATTGGTCCTTGTTTATTTATTTTGTATAAATTATATAATTTTGTAAAATTATTCCAATAAAATTATTATTATTATTATTATTATTATTATTAATTTGTCACGGCATTGAAAGTTAACGTACGTACGTTGACGTTTTAAGAACTTAATTAATTATTATGTTTTATAACTTTTCCTTAGTGAGAACCCACTCGGAGAATTTAAAAGGAAAAAAGGATTTAAAGAGATACTTTTTCCTTTTCAGAGATGCTATGATTGTCACCACGCTGGATACATTTACAAGTTTGCTCTCTGGTATAACAATTTTCGGCATCTTGGGCAACCTGGCGTATGTACTAGATAAGGAAGTGGGTGAGGTCGTCGGCACGGGAGGCACTGGACTGGCTTTTGTTTCTTATCCTGATGCTATTGCTAAGACATTCCAACCCCAAGTAACTTAATTTTATGTATTATAGTCTATGTGTAAAGTCACACAGATATCTTCATACATAATATGTACATGTACATAACGTTTACTTTACATTGTGTTTATAGTTTATACCAATAAATCTCAAATTGCCGATACGAAATATCGTATATACCTACACGATGATTCGATAATTTATTTATTTATAATAATAATGGTAATGAATGCATTCGTTAAAGATATTCAAGTAAAACAAACATACAATCATTTTTATGTGTTTAATATAGTATTTACGTCTTGGTCGTTGTTTACACTTATAACGAGTTTTACATTCATTTCATACTAGTGAGTCGCTACTTACCCACTCTTCTTTTTTATGTGAAATGCACGGAAAGTGGTATTTACCTATAAAATAAAAAATAAAGCATACGTACATATATAGTTACTATATTTATTAGATTTTATATAAATTAATTATTATTAAAAAGATGAAAACAAGTTGACGAAAGAACATAGTATTATGCAGTCGGAGACATACACACGCAGCTATTATAAAACATGTACATATGTACATATGTACATATGTCTCCACTCTCCAACGACCTGACCTTCAAGAATAACGAGTATACACACACACATACCAGCTTTCGAATTTATATTATCACATTTCCCGCGGCTTCGCCCGCGTTCAGATGACCAAAAACCAATTTTTTAGGATTTACGTATTAGTATACTCTTATATATATACCAATTTCATTGCGCACCGCATGATTGGTATTCATGGCGGTGATTGACAATGCCACAAAGGTTCCTGAGTTAATTTCATATTTGATATAGTAATATTGCACTTTTTGTTTTAGCAATAACATTTATGTATGTCTATACTTTTGTTTCGTTTGTTTGTTTAGTTTTGGGCGATTAACTCTCAAACTACGGAATTAATTTTATTCGTGTTTTACTAATAGACAGCTATTGATTAATTTAATATTCTAAGCAAATACTTTTTATTATTTCATATGGCACGGTTAATATGATTAAAGCATTTTATTGTGTCCTTTAAGCCTTTACCTTCCAAGAAATGGTGTCAAAAAAAACTAAAAAAATTGAGGTATAACAGTTCCTAAAATACTTTTTCATAGTTTTTGAGATATGGAATATTTTTAGTTACCCGCTTTGGCAGTTTAACAGCCATAAACTTGTTTTCCATAAAATGTTATAAAATAATATGAATCGAATTTATTTTTACGGTTGATAAAATGAGTCGATATTGTGGAAACGTAAATATTATTCGTATTTATTTTAGTGTTAACCTAACAAAATATGTAACTAAGAAAAACAACACAGTATTTTGCTATACGAATACGCGAGTTAAATTTGCATTTGTCCAATTTTTACATTAAAAGATTAAAAAATATTAACATTATTCACTAAACAATAAAAAAATTATAAATACTTTAATTCGAAAATTGTTTCGGCCAACAAAATATTTCTAATTTATAAAGCCAAATGTTTGTTTATTGAAAATTTGAACATGGGCGGGGCCGCGGGTAATTTAGTAATAATTAGGATAGAAAGGTCATATCTGTACATTTTTTTTTTTGGATTAAAACTACGTATTTTAAAAACACATGGCGACATCTATTGTCAAATAGTCCTGCGGTAAAAAGTATCCTATATGTTGAGCCGGATAACCTGCTATCACCGTACCAAATTTCATTATCGATCACTCTATATCGCTAATAATGAATATTTCAATAAGATTTTAAGTTAAATATTTAATTTACGGATTCGGCTTAGTTACAATTTTATTATATGTATAGTTACTAATTTATAAAGCCAAAAAGTTTGCTTTACTGAAAATTCGAACACGTGTAATATAGTAGTAATTCTAATAAAATTGTAGAAAGGTCATATCTGTACATTCATTTTTTGGGAATTAAAACTACGTATTTTAAAAACTCATGGCGACATCTATTGTCAAGTCTAAATAACACATAAGTGTTTATTAATTAAAACAACTATTTTAATGGATAAAATAGCGCTATTGATAATTAGATATTCAAGATAAGCTATTTTTATAGTTTTTACCATATTTTGTAAGTTAGCTTGCTAAACTGTTTACAAATATTATCATCGTGGTTTTGTTTCTACCAGTTTTTGTAATTTTTTTCAGAAATGAGTTATTTTCTCGCGGTAAAAAGTATCCTATATGTTGACCCGGATAGCCAGCTATCATCATACCAAATTTCATCAAAATCTCTCCGGTGGTTTTTCTGTGATGCGGTAACAGACAGACAGACAGACAGACAGACAGACAGACAGACAGACAGACAGACAAAAATTCTAAAAACTATAGATTCGGCCTCTGCATCGATAATAATGTCTATTTCAATAAGATTTTCCAAAAAATATTTAATGTACAGATTCGGCTTAGTTAGAATTTTATAATATGTATAGATTTAGCAGTTTGATAAATAATAAATATTTTGTTTTCAGTTGTTTTCAGTTCTCTTCTTCCTTATGATGATAGTACTGGGACTTGGTACAGTCGTCGCTCTCGTTACAGCAGTTAACACGATCCTTCTCGACAGTTTTCCAAATGTTAAGACTATCTTCATGTCAGCCCTGACTTGCACTCTCGGTTTTGGCTCTGGTCTCATATACGTTACACCTGTAAGTATGATTCTTATTGATTTTGTTACTTGTTTAAATAATTTCTTGAGCAAACTTATTAAGTTACTAAAAACCTAAGTTTTTGAAGTAATACTTCTTTACGCACGCTTGACTTGGGAGTAAGCTGGTGAATGCGTCACGAAAAAATGTACGTACGTTTGTTGCCATGGTAACCGTTGTTATTGTCTGACAAATGATATATAATATTATATTCATTCCTTAAATGATATTCTATAAATATATTATTGTAATATGCCTAATATGCGTTATTTAATTATTTTTTTAGTATCTCACCTATCCTAATTATTTAAAACAAAAATTAAATTTCATAAAAAGTACCGATAACCTACAGAAGTTTTACTTCTTGCGCGTGTACACATTTATACACGCACTCTTTAATTTTTTTTAATGCACCACTTCCGTCTTTAAGTATCTAATATTATTTCATAACTTTTTTAACTATTCAGTAATGCAACAGAATATCTAAAAAGTGATTAAATAGAGATAAAAAAAACAAAAATGAAGATATGCTAATCAATATAACTTATGATATTCATTGTTACAGGGTGGACAATACATTTTTGAACTGACTGATTACTTTGGTGGAACCTTCCTAATCCTCTTCTGTGGTATATTTGAAATCGTGGGCATATTTTTATTATATGGTAATTAGACTTATTTTAATTTTTTTCCATGCTTCTTTCTTTTTTTCACATGCATACATTAAAACGTAAGATAATGTAATACTTAACAAATGACACGCGATTGTTTCGCCTTAGCATTTAAGTGACACATACACATACAAACAGGTAGACATTATATTTGTAACTTTAAATTAAAATTAATAAACTTAATAATACAACCAGGATCTTGCGCTTTTCGCAACGGTCATTATTGCATAGGGTGGAGCGTCCATTTAAGGATTACTATTTACTACTGTAGAATGCCTCGGACATGCTGGTACAGTACCAGTATTTGGACCTGATTATTTATTATTTTGAGGATCTTTGGGATCTTGTGTGCAAGTGTGCCTTTGGCCGTCTCTTACTCGCCTCTACGCTGAACTGCCTCCGGGCCAACTTGATTTATTATTTACACTATAGGTATGTGTAGAGATCTCACGTCGGATACGAATACAAACCGATAGTCTTCAAGTATAGAGTCTTCAGATATAGAGGATATTTGCTCGGCATCTAATCATTACATACAACCTCACGCATATACACATTATATTATTAGAGTGATATATACACTAAATTATATTATCGTTAATATAATATTTTTTAAATTAATATATACATATATTTAGACTAGTATTATTCGAAGTTTACGTCGCCTTTCGAATCCTATAATTTACATTTTCCATAGTTTATATGTTAAATTGTGCTATATTAACATTTGCTTTTATTTTCTTTCAGGTGTTGAAAATATATGCTTGGACTTAGAATTTATGCTAGGTAGAAAAACATCATTTTATTGGCGTTTCTGTTGGGGTATTATTACACCAGCTTTGATGCTTGTCGTATTTATCTATGCTTTAGCAGTACCTGAACCTTTAATGTTTGGAGCTGATTACGAATATCCAACTGCAGCTTACAGTACGTATAGATAGATATATTTTACTACAAATTATAAAGTTTTCGTTTTAGTTATTTACTTAGAGTCATACAAAATAATGAAATATTGCGTTAATTATTTAATTTTATTAAGTTAATAGCAGATTTTATCTCTACGACAAATCCAATAAAAACCTTAAGTAATTAAAAATTAGCAATAAAAAAATTATTAATTAAAAAAGACCGATCGACTAGGTAAAACCGGGCTCGCGCACAGAAGTAAGAACTTCGTACCGCAACATAATGTACATTATATGTTTACCAATATATTGGAACCTCATATAGAAAAGCGTTTGATACTTCTAGTGCGATGTCATATTTATGATAGAACAGTAATGTAAACCTTTAACTTTTTTATTACTTGGTCAATATTTTTTATTTTTTATTATTTACTAACGACTTACTATCACTTCGCTTTGGTGTGTCCATAGATGTCAAATAGTAGTTTGCTACTAAATATTGTGTTTACTCTATGTCGTACTCTATATGTATGCAAAATCTCATCCAAATACGTCCCCAACCAAAAAAGTAACAAGCATACACACAAAAATGTCTCCTTATAATATAGTACCTACTCAGATTAGGAAATCTGCTGTAATTTTTTTTAATTCTAGAGAAATTTTACTATTTATCTATTGCGATTTAAAAGATAGTCATATAAAAATATGACGCAAGGTTGGATAGTCTAAGCTTAGTCATAGGGCTCCTAACAACAATGGAAAATACTAACATTCGCTCTTTAAAACTTACCTATAAAAGAATTTTTAATTTAATAAAAAATGTATTTATGATGCACACATTCATCATATTTATATTATTTATTCATATTATATGAATATCGTACTTACATATTATGGTAGTCACGTTTTATGTGTAGTAGGTAAACTCTACATGTACTCGTATATGTATCTATCTTGTCTACATTAAGTCTTGCAATAATAGAGTTGTTCTTTGTTTAATACAAAAGAAGTAACTAAAAAGGAATAATTGATTTTTACAGTTGCTGGTTACTTAATGCTCCTCTCCGGAGTAATATTTGTTCCTATCTTTTGGATAAAAACTCTATATAAGAATAGATCAGAGGGCAATTGTGTTGATGTAAGTAGAAGCTTTATAATTAAAATATTTTTGTCTTAACTACATCATAATTAATACAAACTTTTAATTTATTTTTTAGATTATTAAAAAATCGGTTCACAACAAACCGTCTTGGGGGCCAATGGCACCTGGTACTCATAGTGAATGGTTACTTTTTAAGCAAGACGCTAAGGTTGAACGTCTTAAGATGAAAACTTCTAGATTGAAACATGTTTGGATGGTTTTGACAGGAGGATACAGACGTCGAATATAATATTATAATACATAATATAATTATAATATAATTATAATATTTTTAGAACGATCTTTAAGGATTTTATATGTATATAATGTATTGATCTGGACTTAATTATGATTTGTTAATATTTATTCACTGTGATACGTCATTCCTTGCTGTGTATTTAGTTAGTGAATAAAATAATTAATTTTACAGTATATGCCAGGTATTATTTCTGTTTAGTCGGCCAACGACTAAATATGACCCTAGTACTGAATCGGAGCACGCAAATCATGAAATATAACACAGGACAACAAAATCGACTTATTTTTTGTTGCATGAAGTTTTTATACTGTTGTTTACTAATTTTGGTGCGCTAATTTTAAATCTACTCTCAGATTTTTCGTAGCAGCTCTAGTTTTTGAGATACAGGTACCGTCTTAAATTAAAAAAAGTAGTCGACAATTTCTACCAGTAGCAGTCAACTAAACTAGTTTCTGTATAATATTCATTATGAGTTCCTCAAGAAGGACATGTTTAAATATTCCCAATTTTTTTTGTGTTATTTGTGGCAAATATATGTACAAAAATCCCACTTAAAGGTGTCAGACTTCGTGAAAAAAGCAACTTTGACTACTTCGGGTTTCGATTGCCAACAAACGCCAAGCTCTGGATACCTATTTTGGTGTGTAAAAACTGTGTTGAGTCTTTGCATTTATGGGCTAACAAAAAAAGAGCCTCTTTCAAGTACAAAGCTGCAGTAATCTGGCGTGAATCATCTAATCATCATGTCCACTGTTATTTCTGGGGTTTCGAAAATCATACCAATGAACCGTAAAAATTGCTTTAAATGGATTTATTCCAGCTTAGAATCTGTTATAAGACCGATCCTGAATATTATTGATACATGAGTACCACAGGAACCATAAATCCTCGGAACATCCAGAATAGTACACCCAACAAACCAATAATGACGACAATAGTGACGACAGTGATCTTAATGACCTCGGTTATCCTCGACCACTAAGCTAACATGATCTAAATGACTTAATAAGGAACCTTTAACTGTCTAAGCCTGCATTAGAAATTCTAGTTTCCCGATTGAAAGAAAAAATCTGTTGACGAAAGAAACGCAATAATCGTATTACCGTAACAGGGAAAACAGTTTTATTTCTTTATTGAAGAAAACAATTTAGTAGTTATTTAATGCTCTACTAGTATCCAGAGATCGTACAATATTTGCATATAAAACTGGGGTTAATAGAAATGTTAAAAAGAGGAACGCACTTTCACCAGGATACTAGCACTATGGAGGAGAGATATCAGGATTACTAGAACGTAAATATGATGGCTGATTATTTCTTGGAACATTCAGAATAGTACTCCTAACATACCTCACGCGAGAAAATCATATAAAAGACAATTTTATTCAGACTACGTATATTTAATATTTTTTTATATCTGAAACTATGTGCATTTTAGTATAAAATTGCGTCACCTCATATCTGTAAAACTAGAGCTAATACATGAAAACGGTTTAGTTTTTTGAAATTAGCGTAGAAAAACTATTCAGATTCATGTACAAAACTTCATGCAACATATATGCTGTTGTCCTGTGTAATCTATTTTTGTAACCGACTTTCAAACAAGAGGAGGTTCTATGTTTGTCTGTATGTTTTTATTATGTATGTTCACCCCCATAATGATTTCTTTGACATAGAGTTTTCCGTTTTCAAAATTCTGTAAAAACCATTAAATTTGAAGTAAGTTAACCCATCTAATCAATCTTTTTTACCTACTTCTAATTGGCATGTTGACTTAAAACGTTGCAAGTGTTTATATTTCCGATGATAGTACAGTGATTTCGTATCATCAAGCTGATCTGATGGTGAGGCCAGAACCTATAGAGTTACTTAATTTTTTTTAGTTTTAATCTTAATATAAAAATTGCCATTAAACTAACTTAAATGACTGAAGAGAATATTTTTTTTGAATAATTTATTATTACAAATTTGCTACTAAGTCTACACTAAAAATGGAAAAATAAAAATAAAAAATAAACTTTTTTCTAAATGTCTGGAAGTTTGTTTTTATTTTGGAACTAATGTTCTAACTTCATGAGGATATTAAATTTAGATTTAAATCCGTGCATCTTTTCTCATATGATAACCATCATAGTCATTATTTTACCGTTTTTTTTTTGGGAATGGGAACGTATTAATGCACGCATACCGACTGCATACATACAGGTGGTTATGTGGGACTAACCGGTTAGAAAGCCAGTACTACCCACTAAAACCCAACAGAACCTACCCGTCTTAATGAGACGTCGCAGAATCGCTTAGGCACTCAACAACGATGCCCGACGGCATGTCTACCGAAGCAGACCACACAACCAAGTATATATTATTTTGATAAATTGAGTATTTACATATAAAAATTAACTCCGGAACATCAAATTGTTCCTGCGGAATAAAAGTGAACGTTTACTATGATTTATTTTTTGATAGAAGCTGCGACTAGGTATAGTACAATAACAGCTTGAAATTTGTCTCGATGTACTTATTAAAACTTAAAATATTAATATTCTATGTACGATTTTAACTCATAGTATACAAATTTCTAATTTTTAATAAATATTTTTATATATTTCATAACAAAACAAAACTTTTCTAAATTAATGTTTTAAATAATTGTAATAAATAAATATTGTATTCAGCCCTTTTTTTAACGTCCCACTACTGGGCACGGGCCTCCCTTCAATACGAGGGGGATCAGGCCATAGTCCACCACGCTGGCCAAGTGCGGGTTGGCGAACTTCACAATATGTCTTTCGAAAACTTGCTAGGTTCTCTCAGACATGCAGGTTTCCTCACGATATTTTCCTTCACCGTAAGGCAAGTGGTAATCAAGTTATAAATAATTCGCACATAAAAACATCAGAGGTGCGAGACCCGGAATTTGAACCCGCTTCACTCGGTTTCCCAAGCGAGCGCGTTACCACTGGGCTACCACTGCCTAAAATAAATAAAATAAAATAAAAATAAATTGTAATAATGTAATATGTCGTCCTAACCGATTTCGGTTTCGGAGACCAACATCACTGAGTATGAGACTACCAACGGCTGAGAATATATAATAGTGCAGCGCGTGTTTATACTATTGCACTTTGTGTTCCTTTATTCTAGTGGAACGACGACTCGACACGACCATTGAGAGATGATGCGCTGGACCGATAGCTTAACGTGTATTCTGACAAACGGAGTTTTTCACACCGCCGATTTCCAACATCAGCTATTGAGTACTTTGTGATAGAAAAACCTAGTACCTAAAATGTCTCGACCAAGGACTAGAACCCAGGACCTCAGTACAACAGCTGAAACGAGGCAGTTAAAATATGGTTGTAGTAATGAAACCTGAGAGCAGTTCTTATAGAATTACTACTACAGTTTAGTGATTAATATTCTAAAGATTTCAACATACAAATATTACTTATCAAAGCTTGGTAATCTGTGGCTGATCCGTGATCGCACTTCATATCTAGTTTGGCTGTTGAATTCAATCTACAATGACACGCAAGCTTACGGTAGAGACCAAATAGCTAAGCATATCTCAATTTAGGATAGAGATATGAATTAATATAAATAATTGCAAAGAGCTGTGACACTTTGCTTCAGTTATTTGTAATTTACCGTTGTGTCGCTAGCATCTTTGTATGCAAATTTGTAATATTGGCTGTTGGTGGAAATATAAAAAATGGTAAGATTTTTTTTACTATTCATAAGCACTCTTCATTTTCATAAGCATTATTGAGTTCTAAACAAAATAGTATATAGAAGTTTTCATTGGATTTATTTAAATATAATATATCATAACATGCTTAAAAATCACATGATAATAATATAAAAGTGAATTGACAGTAAAATTTTATGAGTAAATATTATTTTATTATAACGTTCATGGCAGTAATAACGTTCTAGTAAGAATATTAAATATTCACAATATTTTTAAAGTCACAAAGAATTACAGAAAAGAAGATTCTGTATTACAGAAGCATGTCGCAGTTTGTTTTTTGTTTATATTTAGCGTTTAGAACCGTGGGAAAGTGAATAGATTGATATTTAATTATTCAAATATACATATATTATAGCCCTTACGGTAGGCAGACTCAACATATCTACTGTTTATTGCCCTTCATACTATACCACCTTTTTATACCCTCCATTGTATATTCCATTCCATATATTCCATGTAGTAGGTATATTATAAAATATAGTGAGAAAGTCAAGTCTGTACCAATATTAAATATTTTTAAAGCGTTTTCTTAAGGGTTTCATAGGTTAAAAAAATTATTCATCAATTACTCCGAAGCTCTTTTTTATCTGGGAACGTGAAAAGATTCTCGCTAAAGAAAAAATATTAATATAAAAATCTAGCTTCAAAGCGAAAACTACTGCATTGTTTTTATGAATTTACATGCTTATTTTTTAATTGTAACGTCATTATTTACTATCCTTCAAATTCAGAAAATTAAAATCTGCGAAGGAAGGGACGATGTTTTTAAAAATGTCACTTCAGTGAAGTTACTTAATAGCTCAACTATCTATGCAACCTTTTTAGCAGAAAGACACGGTATTTTAGATGAAAGCTGTACCTATAATGTAATTCGGTACCCACTCTACTCCATTTTGTTATAGGTATATTAGTTATAGCTTTAAATGTAAATTAGAACAAAATTTATTATTTAATACTCGAATTAATCAATTTATTGTATAGAATTATTAAATTATCATTAACATCTATGCAACCTTTTTAACAGAAAGACACGGTATTTTAGATGAAAGCTCTACCTATAATGTAATTCGGTACCCACTCTACTCCATTTTGTAATAGGTATATTAGTTATAGCTTTAAACGTAAATTAGAACAAAATTTATTATTTAATACTCGAATTAATCAATTTATTGTATAGAATTATTAAATTATCATTAACATAGGTGTTTTGCATTAGGTTTCACTTTTTCAAAATCTAGCTCTCAAGTTTTTCTTTTTTCGGTTATATTTATGTCATCCACTTACATTAACAAACTTACTAGAAAACAAAATATCTATGTATTCAATAACAAGAAAGACTTGATAAAACTTTTACTTATTTACAATGTTAAATACCTACTATCAGCTATTCCTATAAAAGGTGCCGCCAACTAAGCGTTCCATACACTTTTATGAGGGCTAATATTGTTAATCATTTGTTTGGATTAGCGATTCTATAATTCATTTGAAATAATTTTGGGCAGTTATCTATTGATTACAAAAATTATCAATATAGCCCTGAATTATTCATAGACGTTTCCTTTATTACTTTATAGTCCCTTATGTTGATTAACGAATAGATGATATATACGCATTCGCATTCGTAAATAAGTATACGCATATTTTTTGACAAACAAAAAGGTAATTAAGTATATCCATATGAATGGATATGGAATGTTAATACAACTGATAAGATTTATATTTTTTATTTACTTATATTTAAATAAAAAAAATGTTTGTGGAACAGTCTTGAGGTACGCAACTAAATAAGAAATACGTTCTCTTTTGTTCTTGTTAGTCTAATTAAAATATTAACAAAATCACAACTAAACCCAAAAAAAGAACTAATTAATGTCCTCCCTTACATTTGTAAAAATTCAAATTCTAAAGTATAATATCTTTTGTGAAAAAGAACTTGAGAAGTCTAATCAAATTAATAATATACCTATATGTATGTCAAAATAAGATTGTCTAATTATGTAAGATTTGTACTTATTTAGCAGATTATTACATCCCATAAACTACCACTTACGTATGGGATCCCTAGCTTAAAAGCTCCCCCAAACTAGCCCCTAAATTAAATTTCGTTTCACCATCATCTTTGATACCTAACTAGGCGATACTTGACTATTATAACTACTATTTTTAAATAAAGCTTACAATTTATATTTACAGAAAACAAAAAAAAATGAAACCAAATTAAACTTCTAATATCACAACACGTTTCTACTTTTGATCGGAATAAAAAATAATCTATAGTACTCGGTGGTAATGTAGGTAGCTTTCTATTAGTGAAAGTACTTTCAGAATCGAATCAGTAGTTTCAAAGATTACCTCCTACATAAAAAACCTACAAACTTTACCTCTTTATACCCTTATTTGTCTATTGTAATTCTTATAATAATAAAAAACACTTCTCTGTGCTATATTTTCAAAAAATTTGTAATCAAAAGTATATCGACACTTACAATCATATTAAATAATTATATACCTACACGATGTCTCTTCTATTCCTTAGTCCGAGATTCGGCATTAGTTTCACGCTCATACGCAATGAAATTGACAAAGAAAATATAGCTAGTAGAACTACATATATCTTACTCTGTTTTTCGCTTTCCTTCGATGCGGAGATGCCCAGCACAATCTTCTGCCTTATACGAAAATCAAACCTACTACTACTTTTAATGTAGTAGGTAAACAATTTAAATAAGAAACGTGCCTATCTTTCGTGCGGAAATTTATCATGGTAACTTTGCTGTTTAATTATTTTTACCTACGCTTAAAACATAAACTTGTACGTGCACTTTATGTAAAAACAATAACAATTGTTTACATCAGATGAGCACGTGAAAATGAATATACGATCGTATGTAGATACGTTCGTCATTAATACTTTGAATCACGAATTCACGACGTAACCAATTTATGCATAATAAATAAAATACTTAGCTCTACTTTTGCAACAAAACCTATAACATTGTTATATTGAATGTTAGCATTGTCGCTAACATATTATATTTATTGTTAGTTTGATATTAGTTTGTTATCATAAGTAAAAAAAGACAAAAATTAAATAGTATAAACAAAAATGACTGTCAAATTGTGAACTAAAATGTGATAAAATGAAAACGTCGTACGGATACAATAGACAAACATGATTAATAATCGCTGCTAGTATGAAACATGAATACTTCGGGCTTCGGCGCAGTCGGGTAAAAATTATTACTGTGCGAAAAATGTGTGCTAAAAACTAACACCACAATACCACGGTAAAGAAATAAAGATATATACAGTATTGTAACTCGGCCCTGTCCTTGAAATAATTACCTACGCGCCAGTACAGCTGCACGGTACACAACGACGCGAGAGGGCTGCCCGCCTACAGTATTTTAATTTCATCTTGAGTTTCTTTCTAGTTTTGTGATTGCAAATATATTTTTTTATTTAAACGAATGATAATCGTTGTGAATGAAATAGGAAATGTTTAATAAAAATACATGTTGTGTTTTTTGATAATTTGTAATTGTATTTTTGATAATTTGTAAGAAGAAAGTTTTTTAATAACGTATTCGATTAAACAATTTATTTAAAAAAATAGTTTATTGGTAATTTTTTTAAAACATACAGAAAAAAAAGATTTCGACGAATTGAGAACCTCCTTCTTTTTGAAAGTCGGTTAAAAATGTTTATTTTCATATCCAATTATAAAAGGCAATCTGTAATACAAAATGGATACATAAAATAACCATATCATACAATTTTCGTATTCAATTATACGATCTGGCAGCCCTTTACGATTGTCTACCGAGTGTTTACCGAACGCAAGGCGCGTAGGTATAACTCGATTTTCGACCGTTTGTATGAAGATGAAATACTGTATATTACATTACCGTGACAATACATCCGGCCGACAATAGTACAAGGCCCACAATATATTATTCATAATCACTTTTGATGTTGACGCAAATGCCGACTACCTCGAGTTACTTTTAGGCAAGGGTTGTCAAAAGACAACAATATTTTATATACATATTTAATATATTTTAATTGAGATAAGTACTATTATTATGATTATTAAGAATAGACACATTTACATGCTGCTATTTTCAATATTAAATATTTCGATATATGTATTTAACTTAGTTCTTGATTTAAGTATTTATTCATTTATTTATTTACAGGACACACAGTTGTTATAGCATTATAACATCTTATCTGAGAACTTAACACAAAATATAGAAAAATGTTTAACATTTGAACGTGTCACAACATGCACTATTTTGTACCACAGGCTTATACGATATCTACGAAATAATTATAATTAATAACAAAAATAATTCTGTATTTTGAATTTCTGGATTTACCAGTAAAAGATTACTTATATTGTGGTATTAGTTTCACTTAACTAATAACTGTACTATGTCTGATGACCTTTATTAATCCTATTCTGCTCTACTTCTGCATCAAGAAAGAAGGTTAACTCAAAAAGTAACAATAGCCTAATATCAATTATTGACATTTTTTATGCAGGCCGACGTCGAAGAGCAAGGTGGTAAAGTTAATACCGCCTTCGAATACTCGGAACCAGCGAATCAGCAACCAAATGAAAAAGTGGTAAAACTACAAACACATAAAATAACAAATGAAATTGGTAATGTTTTAAAAAGTTAGCACATTTTTAATACAGTATTATAATTTTAGAAGCCTGAAAACGTAGAAGATGGCAATGTTGAAAGAGTTATGTGGGGCAATCAGATTGAATTTCTTATGTCTTGTATCGCTACGTCAGTTGGTCTCGGTAACGTATGGCGATTTCCCTTTACCGCATATCGAAACGGAGGTGGAGCTTTTCTAATTCCTTACATTATAGTACTTTTATTCATTGGAAAGCCCATGTACTATCTCGAGTGTTATCTAGGACAATTCAGCTCGAGGAATGCAGTTAAAATATGGGCACTTTCTCCTGCACTAAAAGGTAATAAATAAATATTTAAAAGTATTAAGAATTAGTTATTATTGCATTGAATATTAACTTTATACAATATTTGAAAAAAAGAATATTTACTAATCAAGACTCAGAAAGTCATATGTTTATTGGTAACGAAAGAAAAATGCGCAATGTGAAAACAGCAGGCTGTACGCGAATATTTCTAATAATTTTTATTGCATATTTCAGGAATCGGCTATGCACAATCTTTAGGATGTAGTTATATTCTATCTTACTACGTTCCAATCATAGCACTGTGCGTTTATTATTTTGCTATGAGCTTCCAATCAACTTTACCTTGGGCTGTTTGTGATCCTGAATGGATTAATTGTGTGCCCTCTGGTTTGACCGAAAATATAGTATTAACAGAAAACTCAACAAGCAGTGCGGAACTATATTTCACGTATGACATTGATTTATTTCTTTTCTGTTTATAAAAAATGACTTGAGTATTTATAATAGAATTATTTTCTTCTCAGTAAAACAGTTCTTCAACTCAGTGAGGGCATTGAGGGCGGTCTAGGTAAGTTGTACAATAAAGCTTTTAACAAAACATAATATGATCGTTTTATTTATAAAATTATAGTTTAATAAGATACTCTCCTTTCTCAGGATTGCCCGTTTGGTATCTGACACTATGCTTATTTGCATCATGGTTTACAATTTTCATAATAGTTTCAAGAGGTATTAAAAGCTCAGGGAAAGCATCATATTTCTTAGCTCTGTTCCCTTACGTTATTATGATTATTCTTCTCATTAGGTACGTATCATCACTTTTTACATTTTTTTAATCAAATAAAATAGAACTTAAATTATTAAAATGTATAAAATAGATTTATCGTATATTTATTTGTACATATAACATAGATTTGTTTGTAAATAATTTAAATTATTATTTTTAGTACTGTACTTTTACCTGGATCTGGGAACGGTATTTTGTTCTTTTTAACGCCACAATGGGGAGAATTGGCCAGCCTAAAAGTAAGCTATATATTTTCCACTTTTTACCATTTTTTTTACCATTATATTTTCTCCCATACATACAACATCCAAATGCAAACAATAACAAACAAATATGTAGATATCTTTAATGCTAAGACGTAAATTTATTACAAAAGAAATAAGCTGGCTTAGACTAATATATATTTTACCGATAAGCTTGATAAGATACATATGCATACGTAATAAGTTGCAAGTAGACTTTTTGTACCTACATGCAATAATACAACACTATTTAAAAAATACTGGCCTAGGATTGTCTCCACTTCTTCCGGCTTGACGTACCATGCGACCCACAATTTGGGTAATAACCCAAAAAGGTGGGTAGTACCTAATACCTACTTTTTTGATACTCTCTTTTTCATTTTTTTCTTACATTCAGATACTGTTTTCTCGACTTTTACATAGTTCCAATTATAAAGATATCTGTATCTGTAACATTTGTTTCTATATAATAGATATATATTATTTAAAATTGCATAACTTCTGGTGATACTCGTATAACCAAATACATTCATCATAATTTATCCTAAAACCTAAATTCATACCGTCTAAATTATTTCTTTATAGTATAGAGTATAGACCACTATAAATGGAACTAGACCACTATGGAAAACATATACAATAATTCGCTCTAGTATTTGTTATGATACTGGATACTTATTCGAATAAGTACTACGAATAAATAATAAATTTATTCGTAGTTCCAATATCACATAATGTTTTATGCGCGAATGTTTTATTTTATTTAACTAGGGACTCACCCTCGCTTCGCTCGGGTTCGTGCCTAGGTTGCTTCCCAAAACAAAATTAATTAATTAATTTGGTTTAATTTAATACTTTCTTAGATTTACGCGAATATTTGACATTTTAAATAAAACTATCTTTTCGGATTATTTCGCGTGACCATGATTGCTGTAAAGCATTCGAAACGTCGGGAACCAAAAATCAAAATAAATCCGCGAAATAATCCGAAAAGATAGTTTTATTTAAAATTGGTTTAATTTGTTTTCGTGGGACCCTATTTTTTTCTAAAATAAAAGTAGCCTAAGTTACTCCTTAGCTATCTGCCAGTGAAAGTCAAGTCAAAAACGGTTCACACATTTCAGAGATTAGCTGGAATAAACAGACAGACAGACAGACAGACAAAAATTGTAAAAAATGTTGTTTTGGTATATGTACCGTATATATATCCATATGCATTTAGTAAAAAGCGGTTATTTTAATATTACAAACAGACACTCCAATTTTATTTATCTGTATAGATTACAGTAGAACCTTAATTAACCGGGGTAATGACGGAGAGGGAGTTGCACGGATAAACGAAAAGCATGGATAATCACAATTTTATGTTTATAAGGAAAAACATATTTTTACATATGAAATATACAAAATACATAATAGTGAACGTATATGTGTTTAATTTTTTATATTTCATGAAAACTTTAACAAAACAACGAATTTAAATAAATAAATAAATAAATAAAAGCCTTTATTCGCTGACCATTTGTAAAGTTTTGACTTGCATAATAAAATTAACAAAAAAAGAACTTAAAACATAATAATAATAATGTCCTCCTGACCGATTCCGGCCACGGCGGCCAATCTCATTGAGACTAGCCAACTGCGCAGGAGATATTATAGTGCACAAATGTACGCGCAGACACAAGTGCACTCTCTATTCCTGTCACTCTCATACTCCGATGGGACGACTACTCGACACGACCGGTGAGAGTTAAGGCGCAGGACCGACGGCTTTACGTGCTCTCCGAGGCACGGGGGTGAAACACCGCCAACTTCCCAACTCCGGGCTGTTACTGAGGCTTACTATACAGAAAGACTCAATAACTAAACTTGGCCCGACCCGGGACTCGAACCCAGGACCTCAGGATGTGCAGCCGTACATGCTAGCCACTACACCACCGAGGCAAAACATAATAATATTTAAAATCTAATGTAGAAATAATTTATTCAGCAACCAGTTTGTTAGTCAGGTTGTCCTTTGACATAGGCCTCCCCTATTTTCTTCCATTCTTCTCTGTTCCGAGCTAACCTTCTCCATCCTTTTGGTAAGTCATCTTCCAGAGGCGGCTCTAGCCCATGTAGCGCCCGTGTGCAAGCAATTCCCTGGCGCCCTCTAGTAGGCGCGCGGTCAAAATGGAATACTTATAGTTATATTTTTAGTAGTGAATGGAATTTCGGGTGCAAATGTAAACACACGAATAAAAAGTATTTTTTAGGAAGGAAGGGGTTACAAGAATTAAAAAGCACAACGGGTATATAGCCGGATATACATATGAAATTTGCTCCCGCGGAGTTTTCTCTTCGTACTTTGGGAATCGTGTTGTATTTTATTTGTATTATTGTCTATAAATAGACAACTTAATATTTAGGCAGGTCTTATTATTTTAGCCAAATATCAAGCATGGGAAACATAGTATACAATCGCTGCAATGTGACAGCAGCATCCAATAGTACGTCTTCCATTAACACAATCACAACAATATCGACTAATACCAGAAATTTCATTCTTGTCTGGCCGATAATTAATTAATCAATGAAACAACGGTATGCTTGGAATGGATATGCCGAGATCGGACTTTTATAATACTAGGTGTGATTTCAACATGTTGAAGCGTAACTTTTCCGTGTTCATTTACCATCTCAGCTAAATACGATACAGCTTGAGCCATTTGATATGACCCTGTAAAAAAAAATTTAGGTCGTTGTTCCGTTGACTCTGGAAAATCTATTAAATCGTTTGATGTTATCGTTATAAATGGAACTTTTCGTCTTGCCCAACGATTTGTCTCGACTTCCGAAAAAAGAACTATTATCTTGATGTTTTTTTTAATTCATCGCAGCAATCATTTCTCCAGAAAGTTCAAAATCTAAATCAAGTTTCGTACCAAATTCATTGTGTAGAAAAAGGGAAACTTGACAAAAAAACTAGTTTTAGGAAGTAGTTTATTGTCTAACTTATGATCTGAAAGCTTGAACTTTTGCTTGATATTACCATGAACTGCTTCAACTACCCAATGCACTTTGGTAACAAAACGGGATCGATTTGACTCGACTGTAGTAAGCTGATTTCGTTTCCCTTTAAGAGACGGCATTAAAACTTTAAATCCTAATTGTTCTAAATATTCTGTTACATCACGAAAGCCTCGACCTACTATGATAATATCATCTTTTTTTAGTAACTTAATGAGACCATTAGGATTGCTCAAGACGATTTTCATAATTTCAGCATCGTTCATGTTAGCTGTGTAAAGGCCCAAGCATGTCTATGACAATACCATTCGTTGTGCATATTGAAAATGGTTTGCACAGAGGTACTTTTTTCTAATAAGAATATGATTTTCTCTGGTATTCATTATTTGTACTTTTTTAATTTCGAATATATATGTTGTATCAAAAATAAATACCAGTTGGTCATCTTTTAGTTCATATAATTTTCTAGCTACATATGTTTGAAGTATTAGAAAGTAAAGTTTCTCTAGTGACACCGTCAATTCCCAAATTCAATGGTAAAATGTTTTTTGTTTCTAAAAGACAATTATAATCTATATTTAATACCTAAGAATATCATATTTAAATGTTATATTATTCATCATATTTATTTAAGGACTAGAAACTCACCCTCGCTCCGCTCGGTTTCGTCCCTAGTTACGTTTTAACGTTTAGCTCAGAGATGAAATATTTTCCCGTAGTAAAAAGTATCCTATATGTTGACCCGGATAACCAGCTATCATCATACAAAAATTTATCAAAATCTATCGAGTGGATTTCCCGTGATGCGGTAACAGACAGACAGACAAAAATTCTAAAAACTATAGGTTTGGCTTCTGTATCGATAATAAAGTCTATTTCAATAAGATTTTCCAAAAAATATTTAATGTACAGATTCGGCTTAGTTACAATTTTATTATATGTATAGATTAATATTGACTAGGAGTAAATAGCGTAGCAAGTAACGCAATTTTTAATCAAAGTTTTAATGAAATAAATAGTGAGTGGTGAGTGAAAATACTGTGAGTCAGCCGTAAAAGATAGGGATATGCCATTACGGAGTTTTTTTTTAGGATTTTAGAAGAACTACAGTTCTCTAGTACATGATTTTTAAGTACATCTTAAGTTTTAGCCTACATAAGCGATGTAAACTTATTTTGCAGCGACTTAATTGCGAAATATTTTTTTTTTCACTTACATAAAACTTAATTTTTAAGTAATCGCTGCGTAAATAAAATAAAAGCCAGAATACAAATAAAAAGAAGGTTCATAATGAGAAAGTATTAGGTATTTTTTTTAAATTTTATTGGTCGAAAAATAGTTTTTTTTTATGTATTTATAGTATAATATTAGTTCATTGGAATGTAAGATAAAAAAAAATGTTTTTAATTTTTTTCACATTGTTCCACTACATCGAAAAAATTGAAAAAAAATCTGAGTATAAAGGAGTACAGAAGACATTTCCTGACAAAATTTGGAAGTGGACACTTTTCAAAAATACGGTCTAAAAGATTTTTTTTTCTTAAAAATTGGCTTTCGATCTGGGAATCATAATTTTTTTTTCATGCCTTTAACTCATAAGTATTGGTAAAAAATTTTCGCTTATCAAATTTCAATATTACTATGGAAAAAAATAAAATCGAAAAAATAGGTTTTTTGAATATCTCGATAACGGCTTTAGATAAAAAGCTCAAATTTGGATAGAATAAAATTTTATTTCGTACCAAAAAAAAAAAAAAATTATATTGATCCAAATTCCGTTATTTTGATCCAAAAGTTAAAATCGTTCGACGAACTCGATAATTTCGGTATCTAATAGATATTTGTAAAAATTTATTTTGAAATTAGTTTTTGCATCTGTTATCGGTTCATGCTCCGCCTTATAATTAAAAAGCCTTCTACGAACGCGAGAGTGCGGAAAATTCTGCTATTGCTTCGACTTCTTCTGCTACAGTTTTCGTGCTTTTAATGAACTCCCCAAAAGCGCACACATTAAAGAATTCAGACAAACTTATTTTTGGATTGTTTTAATTTCAAAACAATTGTTTTTATTCTCTCTCCTAAGAATCGTATTATTTTATTCTAAATATTTTGGCCAAGATAATGAGTTAGGCGTGAGACAGATTTTTGAATAAGGGCAATGTGTTCTGTAAGCACATTATGAAATTTAGAGCTATATTCAACCAGCTTTAAAAAATACCATTATCACAATCGTATTTTTTTTCAAATCGCCAGATATTGCCTCGCTAAAAAATAAATTATTTTGATTATTCGTTGAAGTACTGCCATCCGTATTTTTCCCGTTCAATTTCAACTTTGTTCAAGAAACCTCCCATCTTTTCTTTTACATAAAATAATCGTTCTCAATGTAATTAGTTTTTTTACGAGGCATACATAAGTGAGCTTTTTTCAAGACGTTCTAAAGCTATAGACAAATGCTGCCAAACTTTGTAACCTACGCGCACCTTTGACCTTGCTTTGCTACCGCCGCTCGGTGTCGGCCATAACACGGGCAGGGTCTTTGAGAGCGCCAGCTGCGCCGCCAACGACGCATGCTCTTTCGAGATGTCGCGAGCGGAGCTTGGCGCCCCCTCAGACCCTGCGCCCGTGTGCATTGCACACCCTGCACTATAGGTAAAGCCGCCCCTGTCATCTTCCCATCTTTTAATTTGACGTCCTTTTTGCCTTTTCCCATTTCTGGGATACCATTCCATTACGTCTTTCGTCCATTTTTCTCTGTTCGTTCTCATTATGTGACCGGTCCAATTCCACTTAAGTTTTCTTATTTTTTGTAATACATCGTTCACCTTTGTTCTTTTTCTTATTTTTGAAGTGGTCCACCTGTCCCGTAGCCGTATGTTTAGCATGCTTCGTTCCATGTTTCGTTGGCATACTATAAGTTTATGGTTGTTTAAGTTAGTAGAAGGCCAAGTTTGACACCCATATATAAGACATGGAAGAATACATGTATTATAAAGTTTACTTTTTATTGACATTGGTATCGTATGATTTTTAACTATTTCTTTTAATGACCAGTACCGTTTCCAGGTGTTGCTTATTCTTCTATTAATTTCTTTTGAGTATTGGTCTTTTATCGATATTATCTGTCCTAAATATATATATTTATCTACATATTCGATAATCTCTTGTCCTAATTGTATGTTTTCTTTTAGCGCATTCGTCATTAATTTAGTCTTCGTTGGATTCATGGATAGACCTGCTTTCCTGCTTTCATAATCTAATTTTTGTAGCATACGTTGTAATATGTCTGGTCTTTCAGCGAATAACACAATGTCATCAGCGAATCTTAGATGATTTAGATTTATTATTTATTTATGATCTAAATCTAACGAATTTACAGATACTTATAACTTATTTTTCGGTAGAACAATCAAATCCGCGGTTAATCAGAAAAATTAAAGAAAAACTTAATAGATTTTTAATGAATAGATTATTACCGGTTAGTTGAACCCCGGATAGTCGAGATTCTACTATATCCCCATAATACACCATGGACTAACATAATTCTAAGATTCAATTTTTATGCGTATCTATTACTATACTTTAAAAATAGTGTTATTCATTAAACTTAATACCTATTTGTATTCAACAGGTATGGTATGCAGCCGTAACACAAGTTTTCTTCTCCCTTTCAGTATGCACAGGTCCTCTCATTATGTTCTCCTCATACAACGGTTTTCGTCAAAATGTTTACAGGTACCGAGTAAACTTATCCATATTTTTTTACTCACTGAATTTACTACAAAATTACATGATAATAAGTACAGTGTTTCGACAATATAGCACAAAGCTCCGAATTTTAAGTGTTATAAAGTTACAAAATAAAATACCCTAGTAATGATACTGTAGACAGTGGTAGCCCAGTGGTAATGCGCTTACTTGGGAAACCGAGTGAAAAGGGTTCAAATCCCGTGTCTCGGACCTCTGATATTTTCATGTGTATGTGTGTGTGTGTGTGACATGAATACCATTTGCCTTACGGTGAAGGAAAACATCGTAAGGAAACCTGAATGCCTGAGAGAACTTAGTAAGTTTTTGCCAACCAGTACTTGGACAACGTGTTGGACTATGGCCTGGTATGCCTCGTATTGAAGGGGGGCCGGTGCCCAGCAGTGGGAAATTAAAAAGAGCTGAATAAATACATATAATAATACTGTTATTAATCGCTGCTTAGAATCTAAAAAAATGGTATCAAAAATTATGTTTTTACTACTTAAAAAATGATGACAGGCAAAGAAAAATATTTCAAATCGTACACCAGACATACCATAATATATTTCACAGTCAGAAAAATATACTCGTGTATCAAAGCAAAGTTTATACTTAAAATATTCATATTTATTTACAGAGACGCTATGATTGTGACTACTTTAGACACTTTTACAAGTTTGCTGTCGGGTATTACAATATTCGGTATATTGGGCAATTTAGCATATGTATTAGACAGAGATGTAAGCGAGGTTGTTGGCACAGGAGGCACAGGACTGGCTTTTGTTTCTTATCCCGACGCTATTGCTAAAACCTTTCAACCACAGGTAACACAATTTTTAGGATTTAGTAACCTATAGAGGCTTCTATTAATTGTGTTAAAATATTTTTTACTTCAATAATAGGTAATATATTATAAACAAAACAAAATCTCATATTATATTAGATGCCTTTACCCAACATACAAAATATCTTAATTCAAGAAAACACCGTTTGTTTAAAATCCTGTTTAAAAAAATTATGTATTTTAAATATCAAAATCAAAACGACTACGAGTCTAAACATTTTTTTTATTAGTTTCATGCAACTGGAGTAGCCACTTTTTATTAGGTGCTTACAGAAATTAAGCTATTAATGTATGTTATACCTCTTTTCAGCTGTTTTCAGTTCTATTCTTCGTTATGATGATGGTACTTGGTATTGGTTCTGCTGTGGCTCTACTCTCAGCAGTTAACACTATTCTTCTTGATGCGTTCCCTCATGTCAGAACGATCTTCATATCAGCGTTTTCTTGCACGGTCGGCTTTGCAGTTGGACTTATTTACGTTACACCTGTACGTATATTATACTTTATCATTTTTTGTAATTCTTAATACTTTAGATCTTTTATCATAAAACTTAAATTATATAATGACGCTTTATATTTTGTAGTTATCAGAATTTATATGTATTCCTAAATATGAATATGTATTAAAATTATTCATAGTTACTGGATTAAATTATAATCTGTGCCTATATTCTTTGCAAAACAGAAAAGTGATTTATGTTTGTACATCGAATTTCGAACTTCGAAAAAAAACTAAAACATCTTTCTTTTTATAGGGTGGTCAATATATCTTAGAGCTCACTGACTACTTCGGTGGAACTTTCCTGATACTCTTCTGCGGTATTGCTGAAATCGCTGGTGTAATATGGATATATGGTAACTAATTGTTGAAAATATATTTAACAATTAAAACACAGAAATCAAACCAAATGTCGCCCTGTATCAAAACTATAATTCATTTTTATAATTCTCTCATGAAAATATTCTTTTCAATCGCATATAGTGTATATTTATAATAATATTCCATAACCTTTATTTATCAATATTAATATTTCAGGAGTTGAAAACATTTGCTTGGATCTAGAATTCATGTTGGGTATTAAGACATCGTTTTATTGGCGTTTCTGTTGGGGTATTATCACGCCAGCTATGATGATCGTCGTATTTATATACGCTTTAGTAGCATCTGACCCTTTACAATTTGGCGATGACTATCAATATCCAACAGCAGCTTACGGTATGTATTTATTCTATTAATATTTTTAACTTTATATATGGTGGACTAGTGGCTAGCGTATATGTCTGTAAATAACGTCCAGGGCCCTGAATTCGAGTCCCGGGTTGGTTATTAGGTTTTTCTGTCCAGAGTTAGGAAGTTGGAGGTACGATATTTTATCCCCGTGTCTCGGAGAGCACGTAAAACATCAGTCCTGCTCCTGATCTGATCCAATCACTGTGACTGTTGAATTCGAAAACTTGAGAATTGAGAGAAATTGTCATCCCACCGGAATTTGTTAGTAACTGGAATAGAGTTCACTTGTCTCCTGCTCAGATTGTTAGAATAAGTGAGATTGGCCACTAATAAAAAAAAACTTAAAAAATATATTATTTATCTTTGCACATAATAAAGTGCCACATGCACGGAAGTTCCTATTTTAATCTATAGACATAATAAAATTGTAACTAATCCGAATCTGTACATTAAATATTTTTTGAAAAATCTTATTGAAATAGACATTATTATCGATACAGAGGACGGATCTATAGTTTTTAGAATTTTTGTCTGTCTGTCTGTTACCGCATCACGGAAAAACCACTGAAGGGGTTTTGATGAAATTTGGTATGGTGATAGCTGGTTATCCGGGTCAACAACATACAGTATACCTTTTACCGCGGAAAAATATCTCATTTCTGAGAAAAAATACAAAAACTGGTTAGAATAAAACCACGATAAGACTATAAATATTTTAGCAAGGTAACTTACTAAATATGGCAAAAAAACAATTAAAAATAGCTTATCTTGGAAAAAATAATTGATAGCGTTATTTTATTCATTAAAATAACTCCAACAATATTTATTTATGTGTTATTTAGATATTGGTCAATAGATGTCGCCATGTGTTTTTAAAATATGTAATTTTAATTCCAAAATATTGAATGTACAGATATGAGCTTTCTATGATTTTATTAGAATTACTACTAAATTACCCAATTACCCGCGGCCCCGCCCGTGTTCAAATGATAAATAAAACAAACTTTTTGGCTTTATAAATTAGTAACATATTAGTAATATTTTGTTGGCCGAAACAATTTTCAATTAAAAATATTTGTAAATTTTTATTGTTTAGTAAATAATGTTAATGTTTCTAAATCTTTTAATGTAAAAATTGGGCAAATACAAGTCCAACTCGCGCATTATAGGTTGCGTATAGCAAAATACATTGTTTTTATTACTTACGTATTTTGTTAGGCTAAAACTAAAATAAATACGAATAATATTTACGTTTCCACAATATCGCCTTATTTTATCAACCGTAAAAATGAGTTCATTTCATATTATTTTTTAACATTTTATGGAAAACAAGTTTCCCTGTTGAAAAACTCCTTAAGTATGGTTATACAGTTAAACTGACAAAGCGTGTGAGTAAAAATATTCCATATCTCAAAAACTACGAAACGTATATTCTGCAAGATAATTTTCGATAAAAGTAGGTATTTTAGAAACTGTTGTACCTCAACTTTTTCAGATTTTTTTGACACCATTTCTTAAAAGGTGTAGGGTTTAAAGAACCCAATAAGATGTTTACGATTTTAATCACATTAGCCGAGCCATATGAAATAATAAAAAGCATTTGCTTAGAATTATTTACTTATTTACCTTAATTATGTACTACTTGAACTACCACGTTTCCCAACACTTTATTTTGAAAATCGTTTCGGAAAATATTACTAACTAGCATTTCCCGCGGCTCCGCCCGCGTTCAGATGATCAAAAACCAAATTCTTAGGTTTTACACATTAGTATACTCTTACATTATACATTACTTTCATTGCGCACCGCATGATTGGTAAATAATGGCAGAGATTGACAATGCCACAAAGGTTCCTCCGTTAAATTGAACTTTTTGTTTTAGCAATAACATTTATGTATGTCTATATTTCTGTTTTGTTTGTTTTTTTAGTTTTTCACGATAAACTCTCAAACTACGGAATTAATTTTAATCATTTTTTACTAATATTTAATATATAGCTGATTATTTAAATTACATAATGATAACTTTTCTTAATTAGCGCTAGTTAGTAATGTTTTCCAAAACGATTTTCAAAAGAAAGTGTAATAAGTAAATAATTCTAAGCGAATACATTTTTTTATTTCATATGGCTCTGCTAATATGATTAAAGTCGTAAGCATTTTATTGTGTCCTTTAAGCCTTTACCTTCCAAGAAAAGGTGTCAAGAAAAAGTGAAAAAGTTGAGGTATAACAATTCCTAAAATACTTTTTCATAGTTTTTGAGATATGAAATATTTTTAGTTACCCGCTTTGGCAGTTTAACAGCCATAGACTTGTTTTCCATAAAATGTTATAAAATAATATAAATTGAACTTATTTTTACGGTGCAAAAAATGAGTAGGTATTGTGGAAACGTAAATATTATTCGTATTTATTTTAGTGTTAACCATACAAAACACGTAAGTAAGAAAAACAACATAGCATTTTGCTATACGAAACCTAAAATGCGCGAGTTGGATTTACATTTGCCCAATTTTTACAGTAAAAGATTAAAAAACATTAACATTATTTACTAAACAATAAAAATTTACAAATATTCTCATTTGAAAATTGTTTCGGCCAACAAAATATTACTAATATGTTACCTACTAATTTATAAAGCCAAAAAGTTTGTTTTATTAGAAATTTAACCACGGGCAGGGCCGCGGGTAATTTAGTAGTAATTATAGTAAAGTCATAGAAAGGTTATATCTGTACATTTTTTTTTTTGGATAAAACTACGTATTTTAAAAACACATGGCGACATCTATTGTCAAATAGCTAAATAACACATAAATAAATTTTCATTAAAATAACTATTTTAATGAATAAAATAGCGCTGTTAATATTTCTTTTAAAGATAAGTTTTTTTTTAATAGTTTTAACATAATATATAAGTAAGTTGCCCTGCTAAAATATTAATAGCATCATCGTGCTTTTACTTCAACCAGTTTTTGTATTTTTTGTCAGAAATGAGATATTTTCCTGCGGTAAAAAGAATCCTATGTGTTGAGCCGGATAACCTGCTATTACCATACCAAATTTCATAAAAATCCCTCTAGTGGTTTTTCTGTGATGCGGTCACATACAGACAGACAGAAAAAATTCTAAAAACTATAGATTCGGGCTCTATATCGCTAATAATGAATATTTCAATAAGATTTTCCGAAAAAATATTGAATTTAGGGGTTCGGCTTAGGTACAATTTTATTGTATGTATAGTTACTAATTTACGAAGCGAAAAAGTTTGCTTTACTGATAATTTAAACACGGGCGGAGCCGCGGGTGATTTAGTAGTAATTCTAATAAAATCGAAAAAAGGTCATATCTGTACACTAATTTTTTTGGGATTAAAACTATGTATTTTAAAAACACATGGCGACATCTATTGTCGAATATCTAAATAACACATAAATAAATATTAATTAAAATAACTATTTTAATGGATAAAATAGCACTTTTGATAATTTGATTTTCAAGATAAGCTATTTTTATAGTTTTTATCATATTTTGTAAGTTACCCTGCTAAACTGTTTACAAATAGTATCGTCGTGGTTTTGTTCCTACCAGTTTTTTTATTTTTTTTCAGAAATGAGATATTTTCTCGCGGTAAAAAGTATCCTATATGTTGACCCGGATAACCAGCTATCATCATACCAAATTTCATCAAAATCCCTCCAGTGGTTTTTCCGTGATGCGGTAACAGACAGACAGACAGACAGACAGACAGACAGACAGACAGACAAAAATTCTAAAAACTATAGATTCGGCCTCTGCATCGATAATAATGTCTATTTCAATAAGATTTTCCAAAAAATATTTAATGTACAGATTCGGCTTAGTTAGAATTTTATATGTATAGACTAGCGCTAACCCATGACATTCCTGTTTCGCGACAAATTAAGATTAAGGAAAGTTATTATCATGTAATTTAAATAATCAGCTAAATATAAATTAATCAATAGTTGTATAGTAGTAAATAAATGATTAAAATTAATTCAGTAGTTTGAGAATTTATCGCCCAGAACTAAATAAACAAACAAAAAGACAAGACAACAAAACAGTACCTATAGACATTCTATAAATGTTATTGTTAAAAGTTAAAACAAAAAGTACAATATAACTAAATCAAATATGAGATTAACGGAGGAACCTTTATGGCATTGTTAATCAGCGCCAAATATTTACCAATCATGCGGTGTGCAATGACATTGGTAAGTATATCTAAGAATTTGGTTTTTGGTCATCTGAAATAGGGCGGAGCCGCGGGCAATGCTAGTTTATATATATTTTAAACTAGGATAGTAGGTATTATGTGATTTGTAATCTTAAATATGTATAACAAAAGTAATAGAAGACATTACCCGTAAGACATTTTAAAGAAATTATGAGTTTAGTGCATGTGGCCTTAAATATTACCTACCTAGGCATAGGTGTTATAACTGCGTCACTCTGACATTAGACTTGCAACACATTTGGTGATAAAAATTGCTGCTTTGTAGCTACGTAATTTTGATAACTGTGCAGCTATTGGCCTTATTACTCAACGGCACAGTTATTATCTGCATAACTAAATAAACAAAGGGAAATATTTAATGATTAGGTAAAACAATCAAGAACAAATACTTTCTGGAAAACTTTTATGGCATCTAACTTTAATCTATACAGATAAATAAAATTGGAGTGTCTGTTTGTAATATTAAAATAACCGCTTTTTACTAAATGTATATGAATGTATACACGATACATATACCAAAACAACATTTTTTACAATTTTGTCTGTCTGTCTGTCTGTCTGTCTATTTGTTCCGGCTAATCTCTGAAACGGCTGGACCGATTTTGACGGGACCTTAACTGGCAGATAGCTGATGTAATAAGGTGTAACTTAGGCTACTTTTATTTTATAAAAAAAAATAGGGTCCCACAAAAAAATTAAAACCAAAAAAAAATAAAAAAAAGTTTGTTCTGGGAAGCAACCCAGCGAAGCGAGAGTGAGTCGGTAGTACGGAAATAAAATTTAAAAATATAGCTACAACAATCATTACGATACTGTACCTACTCGTTTATATAAACCCCTATAGTATAGGTGGTTGCAAAATCAATGAAAATACTGTAACTACTGACATGGTGATTAGTATATGTAATTAGGTACTACACTGATATATTTTTTTTTTACAGTCGCTGGGTACGTGATGGTTGTCGGTGGTATTCTCTTTGTTCCGCTGTTTATGTGCGTCTCTATGTATAAAAACAGATCTGCTGGTAATTGTATCGACGTAAGTGGACACCAAGAAAAGATATTATATATCAATATTTTTTAAGGAACATAAAATCAAATTCGTCTTCATTATATTTTCTGTTTCAGATTTTAAAGAGTTCCCTTCGTAAGAAATTATCATGGGGACCTCGATCACCATCAGTTCATAGAGAATGGTTACTATTTAGAGAAACTGCTAAAACGGAACGTTTGAAGAAAAGAACCTCTTGGCTCAATCATTGTTGGAAAATTTTTACTGGAGGATACAGGCGTTAAATTAAGAATTAAAATAATTAATAAGAAAAACTATGTACCTAAATGTATAATTTAAATACCTTGTGTTCAGTTTAATTGGATTTACCTACATCTTTGGATTTATTTACGTATTGCTTGCAACATAGTAAGAAGGCACAAATTGGTAGCAATTCTCTGCGTTCTTTTCTTTGTGCTACAATATAGACCATGCGGTTCATGCGTAACTAGAAGAAATCTACAATAAGTGATCAACATAATAGATCTTTCTACACCGTCCAGATATTGCACATGTTCGTCCGGTAAGGTGGAACTGTGTAAGAATGGTCGTCGTTTCTTTAAAGTGTAAACTGTTAATATTATTTATTAAAATATGTCTTTAATATAATTATACTAGGATGTATTGTTATACTTTAAATGTGTATTTTATAATTTAAAAATTATTTCTAATAAAATCTTTAAAATTATATTTACATTTTTATTGCTCTTGTATGCATTATCAGATAAAAAAAAAATGATTTAGCATTAGTATGTATGTATTTAAAGTTATATAATATATTGTGTAATGTACCTATCAACTGTCTGGTATCCAAAACACAAGCCTCGAAGCTTACCATGGAACTAGATGGTGCTGAGTGTTAGTCCTAACAAAAAAAAAGACTAGGCGGTGCATCAATATTTGATGTATCTACATATGCTATCTACGTACATAATACATAATGTACCTACATATAAAAAGGCTTGAGTGACTTTTAATTATTACCACCCTGTTGAAAAACTCCAAAAGGATCCCATCAAAAGCGACAAAAGCCAAATAAAAACCATTAAATTTTTATTGGTTTCTAGCCATATAGAAACCAATAAAAAATTATTGGTATTATTAGTAATAGCAATATTGCTAAATGGTGTTCATATTCCTTTTCATGAAATTTAGGGATGTTTGTACATAATATGTATGCATGTATCTAATATCTAAAAAAATTTATATATCTATCTGTTTACCAATACCTATATATATATACTAGCGACTCACCCTCGCTCGTTTTACAGTATAGATTTCTCAGAGATGAGATATTTGCCAGCAGTAAAAAGTATGCTATATGTTGACCCGGATAACCAGCTCATCATACCAAATTTCATCAATATCCCTACAGGAGTTTTTCCGTGATGCGGTCAGACAGACAGACAGACAGACAAAAAATCGAAAAACTATAGATTCAGCCTCTGTATCGATAATGATGACTATTTCAATAAGATTTTCCAAAAAATATTTTATGTACAGATTCGACTCAGTAACAATTTTATTAAATGTATAGATATATAAACGTGTCAAAGCAAGTACACTGCCTACTGTTTTTTCTGAACTTACTCTTCCACCTCAAAGTTGCCTGGAAGAGGGAGAAAGGAGTGTTATATGTTTGACCTGTATGTATGTACGTCCGTCCTACGTTCCCTCGTTATTATTAAACGGTTTAACCGATTTCGATGATTCATGCGTCATTAGATTTGTCTTAATAATGCAAGTATCCTAGCATAATACTATAAATGTTCCTTCGTTAACTTGTTCTCGTCTTTTTATTTCCTTTTTTAAGCAGTCGGGTTTCTTTTGTATATATATATTTTTTATTCATCGTTGGTGTGCAATAAATAAAGTATATTATTATTATTAATTATTATAAAAAAAACATAAGTAAATAGATTTACTTAATACCTTTAATATACAATTTATAAATAAATAATAATATTCATTTGTAATAGTAATTTATTGGCTTTCTCTTTTTAAAATAAAAAGGGTAACACAACAGGTCAAAAAATGAAACATCACTTTTATAATTTTAAGTTTATTAGGTAAATACCTGACTATAATAAGAATTATGTAGAACAATAAAACTCCTCCTTTACCTAGAATTTAGTTTGCTTGAAACTTATCATCATCATCATCATTATAATAATAGGGTAAATGTTACAAGAAGAACTCGACAAACAAACCAATTACGACGACGTGGTAAATTTGGGACAAATTACTTATGTTTATACTTTTTCTTCTTTTTGCTAGATTTTTTCTTATGCTTACGTTTCTTTTTCTTTTTCTTATGATCATCCGAACTCGAATCCGATTCACTGTCACTGTCGCTGGCAGCGCGTTTCTTCTTTTTCTTGTTCCGTTTCTTCTTCTTCTTTCGCTTGCGAGCATCCGACGATGAAGACGAAGACGAATACTCCGAATCACTAGAAGACTCGCTATCAGATTCGGGTTTCTTTTTAACATTTGCTAGATCTAATTTTATTGTTTCTGTATCGAGTTTAACTTTCTTTGGATCGACCGCTTCAGTTGGTGAGGGTTCACGAGAGCGCTTTTTAGGTTCTTCTTTAGCTTCATTATCGGATTCCACATTCTCGTCGTAATCAGGTTCAAAATGTGCCTCATCTAGTATCGACTTTTTCCTCTCTCTTTCATGAGAACTTTTACCTTCTTGTGCAATATTCTTTTCATTATTCCTAGTGTCTTTTCTCTCGTCACTATACAATTTCTTATCATCTTTAGACTTCGAAAAATCTCTTTTTTTAAATTCATTTCCATTATAATTTTGGTCACTTTTAGAACCATCGCCAATATTATGTCTTTCTGATTTTGAAGACTCAAGTCTACTTATATGCTCTGGTTTCCTGCTTCTATCCTTTTCCACGGTTACTCGACGATAAGTTATTTGTTCTTTTTTTGGAGTTTTAGATCGCGACTTAACCCGTTCTACAGTGCTTTGAACAAGACGAGGCTCTCTATTTCTACGTACATCATCAACTTTTCCTCCAAGTCTTTCTTTTACAGATAGGCGTGGTGGGGGCGTTTTTGAATATCGCTTCTTCCTATCATTTATATCAACCAATCGTTGCTCCTGATCTACTACAGGAACTGTAATTTGAATATTATTTAATGAATTTTTCTGTTGAGCATCATCACCATAAAGCTTCAGGCGATCGCTGCTGATCTTCTTAATTTCAATTGGTCTCAAAGAATTAATAGCTTTTGCAAATATAGCATTTTCAGCGCGCTTTAAGACCTCTGATGTGACTTTACCTCCATCTTCTTCTTCTTCAGGAGAGGTTATCTCACCTGGCTCCTTAGATTTTTCAACATTATCATCATCAACTTCCCATTTTGATAAAGCTGGTAAAGGTGCTAACATTTCCTTATTAGTTGACCCTTCAATATCTGCTTCCAATTCATCTGCGGCAGCCTGAAGTTCTATACCATCAAAAGGTTCATCTTTATTACTATCATGAGCTTTAGCTTCAGAAGTTTCTTTTTTATCTTCACTTTTTACATAATTCTGTATGATTTCTTTATCAATAGCCTCAGCTGCTTCACCACTGTATAAATCATTCTGAACTGTATGAGACTCACACTTAGCCGATTCATTATTGGAATTATCAAGTTTTTGTATATCAGATTCAGTTTTTACAAACACTTGGTCATTACCATCATCATTATTCTCCTCTTTGATGTTTGGCTTGGAGTCAGATCTTTCTGCATCATCATCTTCTTTTTTAGAACCATCTTTATCCTTTTTATCTTTTTTGTCTCGTTTCTTTTTCTTCTCAATATCTTTTTCTTTCTCTCTCTTTTTCTTCTTCCTGTCTTTAATCTTTTTATCCTTTTCTTTATGTTCTCTACTCCTGTCGGCTGATGACTTATCACGTACTCTTTCTTCTTTCTTTTCCCTTCTATTGTCACGATCACGAGATCGTCCTCTGGAATCACTACGTTTTTGCTCACGTAGCTCTCGGCCACGCTTAGGTGACGTGCGTAGCTTCTTTTCTGGTGACGATTTATCGTGAACTCTATTTTCTCTTTCTTTATCATCTCGATTTCTTTCGTAGTCTCGCATTCGGTCATCTCTCGGTTCACGGCCTTTTTCAAAACCTGACCGCTTGTCTGCATCTCGCGGTCGTTCATTTCTATCAGACTGATCGCGATTTTCATTAAAGCGTTCGCGTTCCCTGCCATCTCTATGTCTGTCATGCTCTGTATTAGGATTTCGTCTAGATCCTTGTCGATTACGTGTGTTAGAACGATAGCCAGACCGCATCTCTCGATTTGGATTAGTTTCTTCGCGGTATCCTTCTCTATAAGTAGAATCGTGATAAGGCGCTGCATTAGGTTCCCTAGTATCAGCACTAGGAGCTCTATATGGTACACCAGCTTCTCGAAAGTTATGGGGTATATTTTCGCGAAAGTTACCGTCTCTAAACATATTATTTCTATAATTATTATCCCTGAACAGTGGAGGTGGTCCATTCCTTCCAAAGTTACCATCACGATAAGAAGTTTGTTGACCCGGATCTCGGAATGTCTGTCCATCCCTGAAAGGAACAGGTCCTTGATCGCGATATGAATGACCTGGCGGCCTAAAGTTATCTCTGTAGCGTTGGGGGTGATCCACTATATGTGGAGGTATATCATTTTGAACTGGTGGAATTCCCGGAACGTCTCTATATACAGGACCAGGTCCCTCATTATAAGGTGCCCTATAAGGATCTCTGAAATTATGTGGAAGCAATCTATCACGCTCCATTGGTCCAGAAAGGCCGAAAATTGGTTTTTCAAACGGAGACGGCTCAAATCCAGGAACTGGTGGTTCAACTCCAGGGGGAATATCTTCAAATGGTGGAGCATCAAACCGTCCTCGGTATCCAGGAGGAGGTTCATTTTGTGGTGGAATCATTGGAGGTACAGGTTTGCCACCGATAGGAGGGTATCCAGGTGGTGGGCCGTTATTCCTAGGAGGATATCTGTAAAACAAAAATATTTGTTTATATATTAAGATATACATTTGCATATATAAATTCAGCTATATTTTGAAAATTTTTGCTTAATACATTATCATTAGATTATTATATATCACGATATACATTATAGATCATTTAAAAGAATTGCATGAGCAGATAATATTGCTCAATTGTTCTGTAAGCGCGAGTTCTGGGAATTATAAATTTATTTGATAAAAAATAAGACTACCACTTAGAAAATAAAGAATTCTAAAATTTCTATTCAATAATCGCTAGCTTGTATTAAGACAATATCTTGTTCTTGATATCTTAGTCTTCAGGTTGTAGCCACAGAAAATAGCATTAACTATACCCACAGATATATTTACTATTACGTGGCCACTATAATTCAAATATTTATAATTCTGATAATTATATAACCAATATGAATATCTGATTATTCATAAACTAGTGGACATAATTACTGAGAAGATTCAACACACCATGCAATTTACATCATAGAATAACATTAATATATTTCCTAACAGATTTAAAAATGTTATTGTATTATTTTCTTTATAAAATTAACAGATATCTTCATATGTTGATTGATGAGTTGCTCGTTGGAGTAATGATGGATAATCTATAATAATAAATATATTTGGTCTAATAAATAAAAACAAATAAGAATATTTCAAAAAATATATTTGTTTTATCTTTGAGACATACATGAAGAAGGCAGAGTAATGTCAATTTTATAATAACCTCAAAAAAGGAAGTTTCACTCTCAATAACAATTTCAATTACATTGCACCTACATATACAACAGTCAATATAATTATAACAACATTTATTATTGGACTATCCAGTTTATTTATCATACAAAATAATAGCCAACGCTTTCTGTAGACCTAATATTCATTAAATATATTATTTACAGAATTATATTGAAAGACAATTGCAATTCAAAATACAATATTCCTTTATTTTTTAAACTTATATAAAAAAATAACATTAAAGTCTAATTAATATATTTCTAATATGTTTTTAACATAATTTTTATTAAAGCTTTGAATTACAAGTTCATTTCAGTCAGTTTTTCCTGTCAAAAGTTCTTTCATCTGTTTATAATGTAAAACTTAAAAAAAATATTAAAACCGACTTCCAGGCACTGAAAAGTAAAAAATAACTAAATAGGGGTTTTCATTTAGAATAGATACCTAATCAGATATTTTCGAAGTCGGTGCCAGCCAATACAAATCAAAGCTCAGGAGACAGTTCTCACTTAATTATTTTATAGAGAATGAAATCCAAAATAAAATTTCTACTACATTAGATCTCTAAGTGTTAACAAATAAAGCAGCGGTAGAGCTGAAGGCGACAGTACGTGTAAATTTTTAATAAAATATTTGGCAATATTTTCTTACCGTGGCAATATTCATGAAATATATCTTTTAACTAAAAATACGAATTACGTTGAAGAAAGGACGTCATATGTCGGTCTTAGTAACGTATATGAACAACATGAAATAAATTGTATAAATTTATTTTATTTCGCACGATATTTAGACAGCTGAAAGGGGTTAGAACATTTTTTCTATCATCATTATCAACCCGCCGCCATTATAATTTTGTTTAAAAAGAACTGATCACGAAACTGGATATGGATAGAGGATACTTAAACGAACTATTAATATCAGCAATATGATGCCCTAAGGTGTAATGTTTCCAAGATATTTTGAGAATAAAAGATTGCTTATGGGAGAACTATAAAATCTATTTTTTGAATTAACACGTAATACAATAACACGTAAAATATGCACTTTAGCTTTAAATATCTCGAAAATGTGTGATATTGCCATTTATACTTCATTTGTTTGCGATCAGTAGGTATTAATAGTGAGCCACAAAAGAAAGAAATAAGAATTACGGAATGTTATTAATACCACAAAAATACTACCCCCCCCCCTTTATATTTTATTATACTCATTAATAAATAAATAAATATAAATAATAAAGAAAATTTTCGGCTATATTTTAACAAGATACATGGTTTTAATCAGCGTCATAAGCGTGTTGAGTGCTGTCCGCCAAGGTTTAATTTAACAACTGCTTAATTTCAAATTCATTCGGGATAAGATTTCCAGAAAACATGCTACACTTCCTCCCGTAATATTTATTATAAGTAACAGAAAAATGAAGTAAATTCACTTAATATTTTTTTCTAAAGAATTAAATATTATCTAACTAATGTGAATATACAAAAAAATAACTTGATGAGCTTAAGTTAGGTACTTTTTAAATATAAAACCTAATAAAAACACATCACATCACACAAATAAAACACTAACTTAGCGAAATCGATGTGCGCGCACGCAAAAAGTACTGGACCGATTTCAACTAAATTTTGTGTAATGATAACTTATTACTCGGGTCAACATTTAGGATACCTTTTACTATAGCAAAATTTTCATTCCCACGGAAAAACACAATTATTGGTTCTATCAAGACGCCCTAAGAAATTTGTCTAACTCTGGCAAAACCTTAAGAGATATATCAAAACAATGAATAATAATTAAAATAATAAATACGTTGGGACATTAACACACAGCGCCATCTAGTTCCATGGAAGGTACGAGGCTTGTGTCATGGATATCAGATGTTGATACACTACACATATATAACTTTAAATACATATATATTATAAATACATATAGTGGCAATTAAGTTCCGGGAATTCAGTCATAACTCGGGAACTCGCAACACTTCGTCGTCGTTCGACAACATCTTTCTAAAAAAAAGTACCCTTCCTTCATTTTTAGTCCAAGGCTGAAGTCGATAGCATGTTTAGGTTTTTTTTTTTATGCATATTTTTTGAAACAAACTTTTGTAGTAGCGTCGTGAATATTAATGACTCACATTACAAGCGATGTGTTGTGATTCAATTTATAGTAAAATCTGACGAAATGCCCTCGAAAATCATTCGAAAATTTCGGGTGGTGTATGGAGACAAGTGTACGTCGAAAATACGCGTGTTCGAATGGGCGAAGCGATTCAAGGAGGGTCGTGAATCGGTCGAAGAGAATCCACGTAACCTCTTATACCGACGCGAAAGTCGATCGTTTGCGCACGCTGATCACATCTGACCGGCGCCTAAGCGTTCGTGCGTTGTCTGGTCAATTAAATATCAACAAAGAAACCATCCGCAAGATGTTACAGGAGGATTTGAACATGCGAAAGATTGACGACAACGAACCGGCCCATTCTTCGTTTATTGTCAAGAGTTTTTGGAGAAAAAAGGCATTTCAGCGATACCGTACCCAGGGTTATAGTCTGGGTATTGCAACTTGCAACATTTCTTATTCCCCAAGATGAAGTCACACCTCAAGAGATCTCATCATGGTGACGTAGAGGAGATCAAAGAAGCTGTAACCGTGGTGCTGAACGGGTTAATTTCAGAGGATTACCAAGGGTGCTTTGAATCGTGGGAGCAACATTAGGATCATTGTGTAGGGTTAAGTTGGAGACTATTGTGAAGGTTGATAATAAAATTTTGCTAGAAACTTGATTTTTTTGTTTTTTATTGACAAATTCCCGGAACGTAATTGCCTCCTATAAACCACCTTGTATAGACACCCTTGAATGGAGTCCAAACATTCGTGCTCATCACACAAATGAATACCCCCAGCGGGACTCGAACCCGCGACCGTTGGCACAGTAAGTAGGGTCACTACAAACTGAGCCAAACGTGTCGTCAAATGTACAATGTATTAGAAAATTGTAGGTCTAAATAAGGCATACAGAAGAATCTGCAATAGTTAAGTTTTTCTCCTAAGGTACACTCGCAACTAAAGACACCGGCATATTTAGCGGAACATAAAATAAAGGTTTGATATCAGTATCATATAAGGTTGCTGGCTGGTTTTATTTAATTGTTTTAATTTTATAAAATACACCTTATCTGGAGCGAACTTCGAGTATTTCTTCCTTCTGAGTTTGATTTAAAATTTCATTGAAATACTGTTTTTTGTTAGTTTTTTTTTAATCGCGTATCATTTTGGAGTTGAGGACTGAATTATGCCTGACTTAGCCCCAAAAGAGATTGCCAGGGCACTCGAAATGCGAAGAAATGGTCAAACCTACAGAGTGATATCCAGAGATCTTCGTCGACCAGTTTCAACGATCCATCGCAGTATCCAACGGTTCAGGGAGACCGGTACTTATGTGAGAAGAGCAGGACAAGGCAGAAAAAGACGCACTTCGAGTAGGGATGATCGTTTCATTCGGCTTCGTGTACGTAGAAACCCCCGTTTGACAGCCGTCCAAGCCCGACATGAGTTAGAAGCAGTGCGGGGTGTAACTGTAAGTGAGCGTACGGTACGAAGGTTCGAAGAAGCTGGTTTGGGTTCATTTGTCCCCGCCAAGGCTCCAAGGCTCGAGGTAAATCATCGTAGAAACAGGTTAACTTTTGCTCAGGAACATCGACTTTGGAAAGCGGACCAATGGAGTTAGGTATTGTTTAGTGATGAGTGAAGAATTCTCTTAAATCAAATTGACGGCAGGCAAAGAATATACAGACGCAAAGGAGAACGATACATTCAGACAAACTTTGAAACTACAGTTGCATACGGTGGTAGATCAATAATGGTTTGGGCGGGCATTTGTTTGGGAGCTCGCACAGACTTGGTAGTGATTGACAGAGGGAGTCTTACTACAGACCGCTATATCAGGAAGTTTTAGAAGAAAATGTCGTACCGTTTGCCCCATATATCGGTGACGATTTTGTTTTTATGCAGGATAATGCTCGACCGCATACCGCTCGGGTAACTCAAGCTTATCTTAATGATATGAATATCACTGTTATGGAGTGGCCGGCGAGATCACCAGATATGAACCAAATAGAGCACGTTTGGGACTTGCTGAAAAGTTAAGTCCAGAATTCCAGCTCCTGCCAACGTGGGTGAACTGCGAATTAATGTGATCTCATTTTAAGTAAAACAAATGAAACTTTAACAAAAAAAAGTGCAAGAGAAGTAAGTAGATTAAAATAAAACCATATTTTTTTTAATAATGTACCTTTTTTTTGTGTTCCGCTAAATATGCCGGCGAGTTTATTCCGCTAAATATGCCGGCGAGTTTATTAATATCTACTTAAAACGTACCTAATGACGCATCCGAGCGAAGAGAGGCTAAAGTCTCTAGTAATGAGTAGAGGTGTTAAGGTTTAATTACATAACATGTAAATGTTTGTAACTATTTTCTGTAACGATTCAAATGATTCGTCGTAACCTACTCGTATATCTTAGAATTTAGATTAACACACTATTTTCTATCGATCGACCCAACGAGCGGAGGCGTGAGCCAAATTATAAAAGAATAGGCTCATTAATAGACCATGTCTTGGGCAAAAGGTTCATTTTTGTGTGATATAAATAGCTCAACTTAAATACTATATTAGCATCGAACATATCAATGGATGGAGCTAATATGATAAAAGATTGATATTTGGACTAGACTGGATCCTATTATTTACATAGCATACGCTTTCTTTCCGTCCGTCAGTGAACGGTAATACAAATAGTAAAAAAAAACACGTTATCGTGCTGCAAAAAAGAAAAGGAGAGAAAGAAGCTTCAAGGAATCAGAAAAGGATAGATCAATCTGTAAAGAGTATTAAAATACAAGAAAGAATTAGAAATAATTTTAAGAGCCAACATAAAAATAATTGGTATAGGTAGATACTAATATTTACCAAAAAAAATGAAGATGGAGGAACCACATCTTAAGATGTTACCAAGAAAAGTAAAGTTAATGTATATGAGGCTAGTATCCGAAACGGTACAAAAAAAGAGGAAAAGCACTACAAATGTTGATACAAAACTTATAATACGTCTAAATATTTCAAGGATCGCTTGAGAAAGCAACTAATACTATTAAATTTAATACTATAAAAGACATATAATAATATATTGATTGCTTATATTGTATGTTCGTAGCTCATCTTTATAAATGTTAGCAATAGGTAAATAGATGATTTTTAATCAGTGTATTTGTATATTTTTGTACATATTGACTTTAACGCTCATCTACCCTCAAATCCCATAAAACCAATCCCTTACATAGGGTAAAATATACTAAAATAAAAAAATAAAAGTGACAATACGTAAAAATATTTCTGAATTTACCAAGAAGTGTTTGCAAACACCAATTTGAAATACCTATGACTCGAGTCGAGAATTCTTTTTATGGACGTTTTTACAACAGGATCCCTGAAAACGTTCAAAAACCTCCTATGGCTAAATTAAAAAAAATGTTAAAGAACGTTTGTGTTAAAGATATAAGTTATACAATTAATAATTTTATAAACGATGGTACGCCTTGGAAACGATGTAATCGCCTCCAGGCTACTTCAATCTTGTAAAATATATTTTAATTTTAATTTAAAAAAAAAGATAAATAATTTTAGTCCCGCTGAGTTTTTTTCATCAGTTCCTTTCAGACCTGAGGCATTTTCTTTACAAACTGTTGGAGTCATGGCGTTCAGTAAAGAATGGTAATAATTTAATGCTGGATAAAAGATTTATAATTTGTTATTTGAATTTGAATGAGACTAGCCTCATGCGGAGGACATAATATACTGCAGTGTATTTGCGTTCTGAGACACGTGCTCTCTCTCTCTTTCTCTCTATTCTTTTTCAATCTCATAGTTTTTGTCGTGTCTGATAAGATCATTAACAAATCTTTTAACAATGCAAGCATTCTCGGTATAAAATTTCAAGCTATAGGAGATTCAATTCACTCATATAACATTATTTTTTAAATGTTGATTAGTACGTTAATATCTTATCATTATATAATTATAATATATATACAGAAACTCTATTTGTTTACTCGATAGACATCTATGCAGATCTAGAAGACTATGAAAACAACATTGTAACTCACACAAAGTACAATTACAATCACGATTTACACTAACCTAGTATAAATATGTTAAAGCTGCATGTAAAATAACAAATGTTTGAATTAAATTGTCTTTTTTGTAAACATCTTCATATCTAACGTAATTATTTTGAGTTTTACATTTTATTAGCATTATATAAATTAATTTACAATATATTAAATTATCGAATGATGACTATTCGCCCGATAGCTGATCCGTGAATTGATTAAATTTAGTTCAAGCTTTCAGATCCACGGCAAAATTTCCAATACTCCTCAAAATGTTTATAGAAAATGTTTGTAGAAAACTATACCGAAACAATGGATATGTGAAAAATATAAAGGCTCAAAATCCGACTGAATTATTAAGCCAAATATGCTTTATAATAAGTTAATTTCATGATGAAAAAATGTACATTATTTATGTTTATTTTTTATTTTAATTTTAATATTAGGTTTTAATTTGATTTGTAAATTGTTATTAATATTAATATAAACAATTAAATTATTTCTATCAACAGTAAATAGGAAGTGTTCATATTTTTCAATGCATAAAATTGCATAAACAAATTATTTTTGTTTATGCAATTTTTCAGTAACCTGTACCCGAGACCCATTCACGTATTTGGCACCAGTCCCCGTGGCTAACTTCCATATAAACTTGTTTATAGCTAAATATAAATATTCTAAAAAGTACGGAAAATTTTCACTTGGATCTGAAAGCTTGAACTTTTAATCCGCGCGTCAGCTACGGGAAAGCTTTCCGTAGACCCGTAGAACGGGCGAATAGTCACAGCCTTAAATTATATATTGAAGCACATGCTAGTACCACAGTATTAAAATCCATACAGTAGACGATCGCCTATTGACTTAAACGAAAATGTTGTAAAATGCAAGGGTTGTCAAAAATAGTTCGAAGTTAAAGCACTGTAGTGCCATCTCGTGGCATATTAGGGCGTTCCGTCACCGGGAGCATTTGCCTGTAATGTAACAATTTAAGATTCGATGTTGCGCATTACATTATAGCATTGCCTCACTGACTGACGAGTATTCGCCTGTAACGTAACAATTTAGATTCGATTTTGAGCATTAGCCTGCAGTCAAGTCAGTTGTTTTTACAAAGCAGTCCTATTGAGCACGGTAATATTGATTCGCTCATATTATTTACGTAAAAAAATAAAAAAAAACGAACAAACAATCAAACAAGTATAGATGCGTTACACATTGTATCACGATGTTACAAATTGTATCATTACATGTTGCGCATTGTAATGCTCGGTTCTTCTCCCTCACTGATATAATGTTACAAATTGTATCATTACATGTTGCGCACTGTAATGCTCAGTTCTTCTCACTCACTTATGTAATGCTCGAATCTGAACTGTTACATTACAGGCGAATGCTCTCTGTGAGGGACCGCCCTTACAGTTATACACCCGTCAACCCTAAAACCGTTTCCCAAAGTCTGTCTTATAAAAGTAAGTATCACAGTTGGAAGCGCCTCATCCACGTTTCCCCCGCCCTGCACGATGGCACTATAGATGCCTTCATTAAACGACTGTATGGATTTTGTAGAATTTGCTTGTAACTTACGATATTAACATAATAACTTAATTAATCTTATTTTTAATTTAATAAATACTTAACTAACAACATCAGTAGGTACATATAATAGAAACCATTATAGTAATCACTACAAATAACTTTTGACGCTATTCTGCAATGCAAATAATAACAAAGAAATTTCGTAGCTTGCCAAGTTATCAGTTTTTCATAAAATACAAAAATAAACAAGAAAAAATTGCAGGTACTTATGACAAAATATAATGAACTTCGTAATATACATAGAATTTCATGGTAACATTCCTTTAAAATATTAAAGTCTTTTTTGGGACTTAACCTATCAATTATACAAGAATTCGAACGATAATACTTTATATCAATTATTTAATATTTGATCCCTTTTCTGTTTACAACTCAAAACATAAGTTTATAAAGTTTTATTGTAAAATAATTTTTTTATTCTATTTTTTGTAAACTTTAAAGTGGGCATAAAAGTACATATCATGCTACCTGAAATAGTTACATTAACTTTTACATGTACTTTACAATGAGTATAAATGCTTAGTATAGTCAAAATAAAGTGCTAAAGCTGGTTGAAATATAAGATTTACATACATTTTATCTTTAGATAATTAACACTAGTTATTCTTATATTGAAATTTTATTATACAATTCATTTATTATTATTTTTAACAATGATTACTAATAATATAAAAGGAAACGTTAAGTCTTATAGTCTCCTATACATCAGGGCTTTTTCCTAATAATTTTGAAACTTACTTGAAACTTCTTGGGTAGCATCGATTTGACGAGACGGCCAACTTCTTTGTACGAAAATTTGATAGTGGTAGATTGTATCTATCAATTTGTAGTCAACCACTATCAAATTTTCTTAGAGAGAATTTTCGTAGAGAGAAAGTTAGGCGTCTGGTTAAAACGAGCTACTCGTGAAGTTTAAACTTGTTATTAATCCTTAAGAAAAAGGCGTGGTGTACTGTAGACTATTAACAAGTAAATGTAGTAGACAAACAGAGACTTTGTGTGTATAGTAAATTTCTATTTTAAGTGTTTAAATGATAAGAAAAATAACAATAAAATACAGAATCTCAGTCATTAGCCCACAGTCCTTGAGCAAGAGTTACAACCATAAAAATACTTTGTGTTACAAAGGAAATTTCGATGTAATACAGGAATGAGAACCATTTATAGTTCGTGCCACGAAGGATGAGACTTGACAAACCACGTGGTTTCACTTGCGCAGAAGACGATTTATAGGTCACTTTAGCGGTACGAGGGCTGAGGCGGGAAGGGATCGGGCGACATCGGGGCGTCGAAACCTGCGCGGGAGACGCGGTACGGCGCTGCGCATGCGTGTTAGTTGCCTACCGTTCTCCTCACCCCGTGCAACCCCCGCTTGATTCCGCAATACAGACGAGTGCAACTTGTGTTTATTTTCTATTTTGTTTAAAGTTGTGTTGTATACGAGTGCAATTTTGTAAAATTTTGATTATTCCTCGAGATAAAACATTAAGAAGACAAAGTAGGAAGATAGTTTACGATGTGTACACTTATATGTTAAAAGAAGCAAAGGAAGTGTACAAAATTTGAAGCAGGTACAAATACGTACCGTTGCGTACCACGCGTATCATTTCGTAATAAATATTGTTAATTATTTTAATATAACATTGCTGTACACCTTATTCCGAATGAAGTCGAAAAATCCCTAAAATAGATATAGAAATAAATTATAGATAACTATTTCGTACACGACTGTACCTGCGCAGGCTCCCCACTACTGACGCTCGTCAAGTCTCATCTTTCGTGGCACGTCTTATACAAAAATGATTTAAATTCGTACCGTCGTACGTGCATTTAGCTGACTATCAACTACAAGCTAATTTAGAGTGGGAACTCCGACTCAAGAAAAACATCTCCACACTATTACTATATAGTACATAGTTTACAGAAGGTGGAATGTATTTTCACTCGACTTCTTCAAAAAGGAGGAGGTTCTCAATTCGGCTGTATGTTTTTTTTTTGAAGAGAAAACTTCTGTTCGTTTATAGTTTTAAGTTTTCACTACTGTCGCCAGTCCTCATGACTGCTTTTTTTTTGTTTGTTACCTCAGAGCTTCGTCATTTATTAACCGATTTAGACAATTTTTGTTTTGTTTGAAAGTGTATACTTTCAAATTTTAGTCCCATTTTAATTTGAAAAAAAATATACCACCCCTAAGGGTGGAAAAATAGCTAATTATGAATTTAAGCTACTTCTAATTGTCATATTGCCTTGAAATTTTGTAAGGGTTTCTACTTCCTTTGATAATGCAATGGTTCGACCTGATCTGATGATAAGGTCAGAAGGTGGATAGGTGGAACTCTTCAACGGCTTATAGTAGATATTTTGAGTTTGGGCTTATTTTGTTTAATTTGACAAGCCCAATACGTGAAGAATTGGATTTTAGAGCCAGATTTTTTAGTGTTACTAATAAAAGCGAATTTTAGTTTGTCAGTCTTCATATAAAAATTGGCATCAAACTAACTTTAACAAACTTTTGCGCTAATCTCAGGAACTACAAATCCGATTTAAAAAATTGTTTTCGCATTAGATAGCCCTTTAACTGAACAAGGCATAACCTTAGCTATATATCATCCCGGGAAAATGTACGGTTCCCATTGGAAAGATTTGTTTTTGTCTAGGGACGAACCCGAAGCGAGGGTGAGTCGCTAGTGTATATATAAGAATGGAGTGTCCCCTCCTTTCTAAATTCGGTCAAAAAAAAATTTATACAAAAAAAACACAGGCTTCATCACTAAAAGTATTTATTCCACACCTATGGGTGGTCTCTTTATATTTAACCATCCTTAAGGTATAAAACAGTCATTAAAAATAGAATAATAAATATCACTTCAATTGGCGAATATATGGCGTAACATACATTTAAAAAATAATACAATTTTGTCGATAGGTGAATTGCGTATCTCCCCTTTTTGAAGTCAATCATAAATTAGTAGAATTTCTATTAGAGATGGTACTAATATCTATTCACCTTAAAATTAACCAATTTTTGAAACAACATATTAAATGCCAAAACAAAGTTATATACAAGTTTATAGCTAATTACATTCCGCGATTAAATACTAATTAATGGTGTCCTAGCATAAAGCTCAACCTAAAATGTAAAATCATGCGCTGACAATTTATAATGTTATCTGTTGTAGCCTGTAGGGAATAACTAACTTCGCCCTTATTATCTAATCGTATATTATAACTGTATTAAACTGTCGCTGTCGCCTCACTCTGTTACGTCATGCGCAAAATCCGCACGGAAAAAATTAAGTTAGGATGGCTTAATAAATGCACGTTATACAAGCAAGCAATGTAAGCATATGCTTTACCAATTATTCGCTATCGTATCCATACTAACAAACTAAAGCAGTGGTAGCCCAGCGGGTTCAAATCCCGTGTCCCGCACCTCTGATATTTTCATGTGCGAATCCTTTCTAACATGATTACCACTTGTCTTACAGTGAAGGAAAACATCGTGAGTAAACCTGCGTATCTGATAGAATCTGGCAAGTTTTCGAAAGATTTGTGAAGTCCGCCATCCAACCTGCACTTGACCAGCGTTGTGGACTATAGCCTGATCCCCCTTATATAGAAGAGATGCCCAGCAATGGGGTTAAATAGAACTACACTATAAAAGGAGCGCTGTATTTAATTACTACTATAGTATACGCGTTTAGTGCGTTTCTGTTGCATTACACACGCGTCGACTGTACGTTAAAAAGTCGTCATCATCTTCGTCGTGTGCATGTGCCGTTGACAGTTATGATAACAGTTCTATCGTGATATTATATTTCCGTTTAAATCCTGATTTCTCGAAGATGATAAGAAACCTTGCAGTGCAGTCATAAATGACTCTAAAGATAACAATACAGTTCCACATGATGATAAAAAATAAGAAGTATAATTCTCTTATTTTTTATCATTACTATAATATGCACCTCGCCCAATAACGCCTAAAGCTCCTCGGTACCTCCCAAATACATTATTTTTTATTCCGAAAACAAACACAAAGAGATGGGTTTTGACTATAAATTACTGTTTTTTCCTCGAATTTTTTGTTTTAACTAAATTAAATAAAACACTTATCTATAAAATAGTTACTTCATTTAACCTATTTTGTTTAATATTCAAGTAATGGGGTAAAGGTAAGTTAATAATTTGGAACAGGTATCCCTAAACACGCACACCTTGACAGTTTAACTACATTATTGTAGTGTACTTATGTACACGAGCAGTACTCACACATATCACGTAATTCGGGACGGTTTTTGCGTGTAGTTATACCCTGTTTTTTAATCTCAGAGACTAAATTGACACATGCAAATGTCAAATTTACAAATAATGTTGCCAGCTCTTTTGGAGCAGTGTTGTGACCTACGATACCGATTTGTTGAATCGTAACTTTTTATGTTTATTGGACGATTCGTTTCAAAGTTTTACAATCAAAACCGTATAACTAAAATTAACATCATTAATTTTAAATCATTAAATATCATATTTATTTATTAAAATATCATATTTATTAATTTAAATATTATATTTATTAATTTTAAATCATTAAGTATCATACAAATTAACATTATTAAATTTAAATTTACATTGTCAATTTTGTATTCTTACGTTTTAAATAAGTATCTTCACATTATTTAAGGATAACTTATTATAAAAAAAACGATACTTGATTTTATTAACATTAATTTTCGATAGTGGTACATCACTATTTAAGAATTGCAAAAAACTGACAACCCACGAAATGTCAGTTTTGTCTCTGAGATTAAAAAACAGGGTATAGTTTGCATTGCTCAATCTAAACATATGTATAATCAAAGTTAGTAACTTTGCGCAAAAAACATGTCATTTACATATTCCAAAGCTTAAAAATATATATACTTAAACATTTACATAATAGTCCGCATGTATAATATGGTAAATATTATAATGGCGGACTTTCATAGACTTGCAACTAGAGAAACTATAGAAATTAAAGGTTACTATTGCAAACAACTATTAATACTTATTCACAAAGGATATGGATAACCAATAAAACAGGCATATTTTATTTTATAGGCGGGTGAACTTAAGCTTAACTTAGTACTAACTTTAAATTTTTAAATATATAAAATTGTGACACATTATTACTACTTAGAAATTCTTCAGACTTCATTTAACATAAATAAATTTTAAATTAATATACAATATATGAAATATCAGCTAAAATTAACCGCTAAGCAGGAACACAGCAAAGTCTCGATGCACTGGACCACGACGTTTCCGAAAACAGCATCTATCGTCGACTTCACACATACCTACTTTACCACTCAATAATTTCCTTGACACGATTGACAAGACGTGCAATATTTTATACCAATATATGGATAAAGGAAAACCGTATATGGAAATTAAAAAATGAGCCACAGAGGGCGTGTTTATACGCTCAGCAACACGGCAACAAACAACGCATTCCCTAGTAGTCGATCGCGGGGCGCTAGTTAAACTGTTACTATCGTACCTGGCTCCGAACGGCGGCTCTACGCTTCTGCGCGGCGGCGACAACAGTTCGTCGTACACTCCCGGGTATCTACGTGAGGAAAAAATTCGGTTAAATTATTACATTATACTCATTTACTTATAATAATGTGAACTAAATATTTCTTTTGTCAAGTAAGTATGGACAGAGGACACTTAAACAAATAAAGAATATCATCATTTTGGCGCGCTACTGTATCGCACTTTTCTGAGTTATTTTAAATTAAAGATTGCTTTTATCAGAACTAGTGGAATTATTATTTGAAAATATCAAACGAATGCTTATACTGTATATATATATATATATATATATATATATATATATATATATATATATATATATATATATATGTAATAATTTCTTCAACTCATTTTTTATTATTGTCATAGTTTTTATATGGCGGTCTTTACCTTCAAATACATAATATGTAACGCTTTAAGGTACCATAATGCTCAGTTTTTTTTTTTTCAGTGTATTTTATTTATATATACCAGTTTCATCGTGCGCCGTCAACTTAAAAAAGAATGCAGGTGCGGCATGGGTGCCTAGGATCGGGATGGTTGGAGTTGGCTACGGACGGTACTATCACATTAAAAATAAAGACTCACCTGTGCGGCGATATGGGTCTTGGCGAGGAGCGCATGTCGGGGCGTCGCGGCGAGCGCGCCGGCGACAGCGGCGCGAGCGGCACCAGCGACATGAGCGGGCGCGGCGGCGAGCGCGGCGGCGAGCGCGCCGGCGAGCGCAGCGGCGAGCGCGCCGGCGAGCGCAACGGCGAGCGGTAGCGGAGCGGCGAGCGGTGGCGTCGCCGCGGGGATGGCGATCTGTATACGAATTATATATGTACTAATGTAGAATGAGTGTAGAAAATATTACTCAAATTGATAGTTTGTACCAGGTGCAACCTGTGACATTATTGATATGACAGTATTTTTCAAATATTACATTATTCATTTCAAAACAAGTAAAAGTCTATTATATATATATATATATATATATATATATATATATATATATATATATAATTTAAGTTTTTTATTGAAGTTTTTATATTATAGAGTATAGGTTAGTATTTAAATCGTTTAGTTCGTTATATGCCATTGATTTAGTGCAGGACCTCGTCAATAAACATACCGTGTCAAAGACAAAGTTCTCTCACGGGTGCGCCGTCGTCGAGGGGACCACGGCGAGCGTCGCACTCGTCCGCGCGATATAGATCGCGATCTGCAATACAAACATAGATTTACATTATAAAACAATTGATAAATTAACGAGATGAAACTTATTATAAAAGAACATATATGTATGTAATAATGAGAAAATTGTTAACTTATCAAGCAACAAATTTTTACTAATTGTAGAAGATCACTAATAAAACTTCAAGATAGTTCTTACAAATATTCTTATATTCAGTACTTTTATAACCGTCAGTACGTCTGTCAGTGTGGAAGTTACCACCGGCTCGGAAAACAGCTCTGCTAAGAAGAGCTGACAGGAAACTCAACAGTTACTCTTTTAAATAATGAGTTACATTATTTACAACAATAATTTTCAGTATTACAAGCAATCCATAGCTAATCACTACCGGGTCGTACCGACATCTCCCCCATCTGTCAAGCGCCGGAAAACAAATTAATATTATCCGCGTCCTTTTTATTTTTTTAAATATCTAATCTGTCGGGCAAGATCACATAACTACATGCTTTATACATAAATCATTGCAAATTAATCAATTATATTAATTTCCATTAAAACGCTCAAATATACAAATGCCTTACATAATTCAATTATAAGTAGTATAAATATTTTGAAACTGTTTCGGTTTGTTTTGCTAAAGATAGCAAAACAAACCGAAATGACAAACACGAAAAAGCGTAAAGATCGAAGCAAAATAGGAAAATGAATATAACCTAGAATATCTGATTCTGCTCGAGGCCCGACTGCGCGGGCGTGCCCTCGGCGAGCGCGGCGAGCGAGGTGAGCGCTGCGAGCGCTGCGAGCGCGGCGAGCGAGGCGAGCGGGGCGAGCGAGGCGAGCGCGGCGTGCGCGAGCGCGACGGGCTGCGCGACCCCGAGTGCGCTCTGCGACGCTCCTCGCGCCGCTTCGCTCGCATCTCCTTTTCACGGATCATCCTGTTGAACGCTTCCAGGGGATCCTCGTGTCTACGACAACATTGGCATCATAAATATCCACGTCAAATTGTTAAGGGAGTATTTCAGAAGTACGTCAGGTAGACCAAGTAAAATTCGATAAAATGTACACAGTTATTATAGTGTAACGCATCAGACAACATTATAAAAATAAATGACGAATTTCATGAAATTAATTATAAAACAAAACAACGCCTTTCCTGAACTCTTTCAACTCAAGATTATAACGTAGGAAATCACAAACAATTAGTATTTTATACCAGAATGACAACTTATAATATAATCTAATAATTAAATTATTAAATAATAGTAAAACCTATTTTTATCAAATTAATTTATGAATGATTTGAATTATTACTGTATAAGAAATTGGCAAATGACAATAGAAGAGAACGTAGAGCAGAAATTAAATTCGATAATATGTAAAGATTACATGCAAAACTTCATTCAGGAAATACGAGAATTAATTACCCGCCGGGGGAATCCTTGATGCCTGGCGGTGGCGGCTGAAATGGCTCGGGGGGGAAGCGCTCGTACGCGCCCGCGCGCCCGTAACCCGCACTGTAGACGCGAATGAATTCCAATGAATCGTAAAATCGTAAAAAACGATACAGAAAGTGAAGGGGCAAATATTTAAAAAAAAGTCAATACTGGAATTCTATAAAACAATTATATAATATCCTATGGTTTTTTATTCACGCCCAGAGAGTGATACATAGATCAACCAACAAACATTGTTTCATCTATGTATTTAGAAAAAGTAAAAACTTGTATTGTTCTAAGATTTAAGTAAAATAAAACTTTTAAATGGGAATTGATGGCAATACTAATTATATCAACAAAGTTTAACAGACAACTCACAGTCTGAATCACTGACTGGGTGTATGTGAAATTTCGCTACTTTAGGGGAGAGGGGGCAGGGGGATGCAAACTAATATCGATAAAAACACTGAGAATGGCATTTTAGTCTTAAGTCCAACAATTTATTAACTATCTATCTCTTTCACTTCTCCTAATTTGTGCACATTCGAGAATTGTATATGTACTCAAGATATTTTTTTTATACCTTTGGTTACATCTACGGAGCGAAAAAAGAAATAAATGTGTGTATGCAGTGTATCACTTACACCACGACTTTCACTTGCAAATAATTTAAATATATAAGAGTATTCAGTTAGAAGAATTTTTCTATTTTTTACTGCTGTAGTTATTATTACATTAAACAAACTTACTTGAAATGTGAAGGCGGTGGCACACTTGGCATATATGGCGGCGGTCCGCGGTTGTACAGAACCTAAGGAACAACATTATGTCATACTTTAAAATTATTTTGTTTTAAGCTTTAACACAAATTGTCCCTATTCATAAAAGGAGACAAAGAACATAAAAGATCATTTTCTTTTTTATGATGTTTATATATAAAACAGCTATGTATATAAGAATATTAAGAATTGGAAATGCTAAGGTTATAATAATCTTACTTGTGAAGACATAGGGTCCCGGCGTTCATCGATTGTAGGAGTGCTGGCACGCTGCTCGTCAATTCTCGGCATCTGTGATGATAATTTGTAATTACAAAAATAAATATGTATGTACATGTTTTAGAATAGTTGCGTGTGTGTATGTCTCCGACAGCATAATACTATGTTCCTTCGTAAACTTGTTCTCTTCTTTTTAGTTTGTTTAATCCTTTAAATTAAATTTCTTATCCTAAATTACTTTCAAATATATAAGTTGTGTATATTTTTGTAATCGCCTCTTAAAAACCTGTACTTTGATACCCCACTCGATTAATTCGGATGTTTTTTTTTCAAGACACACAAATTGGCGCCTAGGGATCCGCCATTTTTATTTTTTAATGATATCTATATACCCTGACACTAGCGTTATCAAAACGAATCGAATGACGTACGAAGCATCAAAATCGATTAAGCCATTTAGTAATTACGGGAAAACATAGGGTCGGACATACATACATACATACAAGTCAAACTCATACCCTCCTTTGGACTTCGCCGCAGTCGGGTAAAAAATATATAATATACATTATGGTTCTTTATCGATACATATAATAAAACTGTAGAGGTCGAATGTCGGTACATAAATAAAAATGCTAAAAACCGAGTCAGGGGGATCTAAGAGAAATAGAACAAATCCAGATTTTTTCATTTTTTTGTTTCTCTGTCTATTTGTCTGTTTGTACGTGCTAATCTCCGAAACTTTTTGGACCGATTCAAATGAAATTTTGCATAGTGGTACCTTATATTCCCGGTCAACGTTTTAGATACTTTTCATCCCGGAATATTAAGGAGTTCCCAAGGGATAGTTAAAAAACTATAGTAACTCGTCAAACATTGTGTATTATAAAATTTATAAATCGTTACTATCTATATCTATAATGTTACTTACTCCCAGTCCCTAATGTTTGTTACTCTTTCACGCAAAAACTACTAAATGGATTTTAATGAAACTATACAATAATATAACTCATATATCAGAAAAACATGTAGGCTACTGTTTATCCAGGAAAAATGTACGGTTCCCATGGGATAGATTTGTTTTTGGGTTCCTAGAAGCGAACCCGAGCGAAGCGAAGGTGAGCCGCTAGTTAATAATATTAAAGTGGGAAGTTAGAAGTATATTATGCATAAAACAAAGCACTTTTTATCTTAAACAGGTGACAGGTCAGTAACGATAATCAGGATGGTAGAATAATAATATAGAGATATTATGTACATTATGATCATAATGACAGAATGTTTGGCATTAATACTCTGTTAATAATCGATACGCTGTAAATAATTAAAAACTTACATTCACGTGTGGGGCCTCCATGCCAGGAGGTTTTATTCCGGGAGGAGGACCTTTAACAAAGATAAAAAAAAATAAACAAAAGGTTTGGCATTTACTTTTCGATACTACATCACAGTGCATGCTAGTCTTAGTAGCATCTACATTCAACCTTTCTTACAGTGTGCCCATCACCTCGCTATTGTATTTCATTCTTTACATACTTAGCGACTATTAATATTATATTAGGGTCAGTGTTTAATAATGTATAATAGCTATGCACATGAACAGTGATATTGTGAGTACTATTTCTTTTCTAAGTAAAACATCATTTTAATAATTTTCATACGTTGAAGCAATTGAAATAGAAATACATCGATGTGGAATCAAATTAGCGACTAAAAATTACACATAACGATCTACTGAGACAAAGCGAGATTCGATCTTGTCTCAGTTTGTCTCGTGGGATACATGTACTATGGCATGCAAAGCGTCAAAGCGGCGTGTCGGCGGCGCGTACCGTAGCGCGGCGCGGGCGGCGCGGGCGGCGCGAGCGGGCGGTGCGCGTGCGCGGGCGGCACCGTCACCGTGATGTTGTCGTCGGCCGAGCCGTCCGACTCCTCGCCGCGCCGGCCCGAGCGCGCCTTGCGGTAGCGCCCGTCGCTGCGCCGCGACCGGCCGCGCCCGTCACGCTCGTATACTTCGCGATAGCCGCCATCTCCGCGCGCGTCCCGACTGTCTCGACTGTCTCGACAGTCTCGTGAGTCACGAGTGCCACGAGTGTCTCGAGAGTCACAGGCGTCACGGGGATCACGCTCGCCGCGCACGTCTCGAGAGTCACGAGCGTCTCGAAGGTTGCGTTCGTTGCGACCGCTCCCCGATGCGCCCGTATCTACTACAGGGCGTACATTACACTTCATTCATACTTCGTACTTTCAACCATGTAATAGGAAACTTTAAACAAGCACTGCGGCTAAAATAAGCATATTTATATATGCTTAGTTTTATTACAGCGTGATATATTCTTTTTCAAATAGGATTACAAGTGACATTTATGGCAATTACTAAATTTCCACCAATATGTTTTTAAAACGACTAAATTAAACGGTGACACTGGGCTACAATACTTGTAGCATTTGAGGATGATATTGGTTTGACGCATTCGTCATTTGTTCGGGTCAGCTAGTAACACATAAATGTAGACAAATTTACGTAAATCAGACCGGAAACGTAGTATATCTAAATGCGAATTGGATTCCATTCAATAAATCGACAATCCTCTATCGTAGGATATGATGAGTGATGCAATCCTATGTGAAAAAGATTATAGTAAAATCTTTATTTGATTAATCCTTTAATAGGTATATGATGGTTACTCAAATACTAACCATTATTAGGTGGGGCTGGTTGCATCTGTCCGTTTATAGGTGGCGGTTGTACCACCGGCGGAGGTTCTGGAAAATAAAATTACTGTCATGATTAAAGCTCATACCCTATTTTCATACTAAAAGCGACAGCGGCGAGTTTAGGTTTACAGTATTAGACGACAGTTTTATAAGACAAAGACAAAACCTCGTGGGTGCAACAATGCTTACGACTTTAGAATCATATAACTCAGGAAATATTGGATTGAACAAAAAAGTGGGTTAGAAATATGTATTTTAATTTTTACGTGATACAAATTTACATATGTATGCACACTCGAAACTTTGTACATCTCTCAATTACATATATGGAGTGCCAACCCCAACTTATTTTTCCTAGCCTAACTACAGAATTGACACCTATTTTCCAAATTTGTGACATACGGACAGAGGGGCATAAAGATATTATAAAGGTTCCGGTTTACCTTTTAGGATTTGAAACCCTAAAATAAATAAATTACTTATAATAATTGTTTACCCAAGACAGGAGGTGCTGCCGAAGGTCGGTGCGGTGTTCGCCGACTGTACCCAGTCTGATTACGAAAAGCAGACACAGAGTTTCTTAAAAACCTGTGAATTTAAAGATAAATATTGCTCTCTGTAATGAATCAACTGATTATAACTAAAAATAAAATTAGTAAAATTATTAAATATTTTTATACAATTGACATTGTAGTCAGTTCACTGCTGCACTTGACCACATAATAAACTTTTATTCATAAATAGAGACATAACATAGTACACAGTAAGTTTACAGAATAGGTTTGTAAAATTCAATTAAAATATTGAGTAAACAACAACACCATCAGTTTGAATTATATGGCAGTTTTGAATATAGTATAGTGTTGCAAAATCGGAATGTTAGAGTTGAGCATGGTATCAAACGTTTTGGCCCATTAGTGTCCAGCAATCCAGCCGGACGCGAAGCCAAGGAACGCACTGGCAGGCGGCCCACTTCGGCGGGCGGTGTTCCATACAGATTGCTCCTGGTAGCAGCTCTGATAGCAGAATTGACTGTTGGAGCAACTCCATTGTTGTTGTGGTCTGCTTTGGCAGACCTGCCGACGGGGCGTCGTGGTTGAGTGCGTAAGCGATCCTGCGACGCCCCATTAAAAAGGGGGGAGGTTCCGTTGGATTTAGTGGGTAGTAATGGTTTTGCTGGCGAAACCCATTTAGCCACCTGTACATATGCAGGTGGTATGCCTAAATCCATTTCCTAAGGTAAAAAAGGTACTTCTCTGATAGCAGAATAGGCCGTTGGGGTTACCCCGTGGTTGTTTGTATTCTGATCGAGTGGTTGTTGATAAGATCACAATCGACGATAATACTGTGTAAGTTTTCACACTTAGGAAGTTATAGTTAATAGAACGAATGTTACGTCATAATATTTTTAGGAAGTTATCTGGTTGCTGTATTATTTTATTTTATTCCCATCTCTTTAACATATTATGTACAATATATTGCAATCTAATGAATGGATAAAATAAACATGATAATGAATATAATGAACAAAATACTCCATTTTTATACATTTCTAAATAAAATATACGGATTTTTATACTCAGATAAATCTTATGAAATATAAATTACATAAATAGAAAAACAACCTTTATATATACTCGTAATGGTATTTTATTGTTTACAAAAGAACAATTTGAAATTTTTAGGTTGCCTACCTGTTCGGAATTAAAGTTGTAGGCGCTATTTCTTTTTCTCTGCAGTCTGGACACTCATGGTCTTCAGACTCCAATAAAGCTCCCCTGATACCTGTTAGTATACATTTTTTAACTCATAAAAAAAATACATTTATTATAAAATCTAATAATATCTTAACTAAAAAACATACATTTTTTGCTTCTTTTATTCAATTTTTAATAATCATACTACTTAGTACAGAAAGCTTATTCGTGGTTCCGTTATTCGCTGTTTCAGTATTCGCGGAAGAAAAAATTGAGATTACTTCCTGTATTCGCGGCCGAAAATTTCGTTATTCGCGGATACGTAACTTATGAATATGTATATAAATATGTATATATAACAAATTAAAAATAGATAATATTCATCGTTAAATATTGAACGTTTTCCGTAAAACCACACCATTGCATAAAAGAATGTACCCGACGGATTAAGTAATAAAAGGCGTGTTTCGTCAAATCAAGGAATTTGTTAAAACTTGACGAATGTGCACTGATAATCCTTTTGTTTTGTGTAAACAATCGTAAAACTTGATCTTATTGCTAATTTTTACGGCACATACTCGGCAATCTTTTAGGTGTTTTGTTTGAAAACAGATGTGCTTCCAAAGTTTTGGACGGTAGTGTATGCCGCCAATCGCTATAGTTAAAAAAATTGACCCGTCTTTGGAAAGAAGACTTGTTTATAAAAGGAAAATTGATGAAGCTTCAGCTGTATATCAAGTGGAATAAAAAAACCTTTTGAAAAAAAAATGTTGAAACATTAACACACATCATCTAGTTCCATGGTAAGCTACGAAGCTTGTATTATGGATACCAGATAGTTGATACAGTACACATATATAACTTTAAATACATACATATTATAAATATAAAAATCCATGACTGGAGTACAAACATTCATGCTCATCACACAAATGAAAGCCCCCAGCGGGACTCGAACCCGCGACCCCGGGAAAAAGCAAGAAGGGTCAGCACAAACTGAGCCAAACGTGTTGTCAAAAGTGACAAAGCAAAAAAAAATTACTAAATATTTCAAACCAAATACTTTGAACAATAATAATAAAAATAATATTTTTTGATAGTACTGTAATGGTCTGTTATTTGTTATTAAACAGATTTTATTTTTATTTATTTTCCTACATTTGAACACAACCCCTAAACACAAACCTGAACACACACACATTTCCATACAAATCGCCACCCCATATTCACAACATAATTTTGGAATGTACCTATACCCCGCGAATACAAAACAGCTAAACTCAAAATAATGATAGGAACAAATAACGGGTCACTGTCCCTTACATAAACACTTATTCAACATCGGCACAACGAGCAGTCCTCTGTGCAGAGGGTGTTTCAGCGCCGTAGAATCAGTCGCTCACGTAGTTATGGAATGCGTAGCGGTAACTTCTCAATGTAATGAAATCTTTGGACAATTGAGGTGAAGGCTTTGAGGTTCCCAGGAAACTTCAGTGCTTTTGGACGGAGTTAAGCTGGCTGAACTAGCCAGGATTCGCAATGTACAAATGGAACAAATGCAATGCTAAGTATGGAAAACGAGTCCAATGTACATTACATACCATACGAATAAGTTTTTACTGTAATTACTTAATATTACAGTGCAAAAGTGCTTGCCTTTTTATTTAAAACTAGCAACTCACCCTCGCTTCGCTTCGGGTTCATCTCTAGACAAAAACAACTCTATCCCACGGAAACCGTACATTTTTCCGGGATGATATATAGCCTAAAGCCTTCCTCGATAAATGGACTATCCAACACAAAAATAATGTTTCAATTCCATCCAGTAGTTCCTGAGATTAGCACGTTCAACCAAACAAACGAACAAACAAACAAACAAACAATCAAACAAACTCTGCAGCTTTATAATATTAGTATAGATTGTAATACAACATTTTAAGAAAAAAATAAATAATACGAACATTCATCACAAAAGGAGTTTCCACAGCAGGGTATCATTACAGCATCAGTAAGTAAGTCCCTGCAGAGACTGCATATCAATTCATCAGGAATTGTAGGCTCAGGGGCAACTGGTGCATTACTGGGAGTGTCGGCTCCTCCTGCACTCTCAGAGGCAAGGTATGCCTCACTAGAAACAATATTAGTCTTATATTTTATGTGAATTATAGAAAATTGGTTAAAACATTTTTCATAAAGAATATCATTTATTTATATATTATGTTAATGTGTGCATACATAGTTCTTTATTAACACTTTTAAATATATATCAGTGAACAGTAATAGTTCAAAATACAACAATTCTCAGTTAAGCACTCTTTAAAAACTTTTATGACTGAGACATCGTTAAGTAGTATATACTTAACAAAATCACTATCCATCTTTCCATTATTTTGATTTCTTAGATCTACAAAAGTAGAATATTCTCTCATTGAATGATGTTAATGCTGTTTTCACTAACATTGAATAAATTCCTCAAAATATTTTAACTAAATTATGCTTGTAAATATGTTTATAAGTATGTTACGCAGGCATGCCATATTAAATGTGAAATTAGTAAATGATTTTGATTTTATTATTGCACTTAAAAATATTTACTGGTCAACTGCAGGAACAGCAAAAGTTCCACTTGGGGTCATCATGGCTCCAGGTGCTTTTGGACCATCAACTGGCACCATAAAACTTCGAGGTATCCCCGTACTTCTTCTTATTTCTATAGGATCACCCTTGAGACAAAAATAATTATAAGTAGTTACAAAGAGTTAGAGCTCAAAAAAATATACTTCAACATGGTACATTGCTCTATAATAAATAAACGTCATAAATAAATCATGTTCATTTTATTCATTACTAGACTCACGCTTGCTTCGCTCGCATTCATCCATAGGTTCATTTTCATGGTTAGCTATGTTTATACATAAATAGCAGCTTGCTACTCCTAAGATATTCATTTAAATTATATAATGATTTACACTCGCTTCGCTAGGGTGCGTACGCCGTACGCCGATTTTGTTCACAATTTATTGGGATTTTTTTGCAGAATCCTAATTCTTTTTCTAAAATAAAAGTAACCTAATTTACTCCGTATAACAACAGCTATCTGCCAGTGAAAGTCCCGTCAAAATCAATCCAGCCGTTTCGGAGATTAGCCGGAACAAACAGACAGACAGACAGACAAAAATTTTAAAAATTGTTTTTTTCTTATAAGTACCATATAAACTTTCATGTACATTTAATATAAAGCTGTTATTTTGACATTACAAACAGACACTTAAATTTTTTTTATCTGTATAGATGTTCATTTGTGTTACCTCAAGAGTTGGCTTATAAACCATATGTTGCTTTTCTTTTAATGGAAACTAACTTAAATTATAAAATATTATAATATACTCACAGAAGTTGCAGCTGGACAGTCTTTTATCCAATGGCCTTTCTTCTGGCACTTGTAGCAAATATAATTAGATGGAACAGCTCCTCTTTGATTCTGTCCTCTAATTTTTTGGTAACTAAATTACAAAAAACAATTTTTATAAAACTTCCATGCCAGCTTACACAGTATAAAATGATAATTTAATTTTTCTACTTAATTAAACATATATTTCATTACTTTACAATAATTGTTATTTTAATAAACTTAATCTTACTTGCTAGGATCATAGTCAAATGTAGACTGCGATATCATTGCATTAATTTTATCCTGCTCGCTACCCTCCATGCGAGATAGATCAGCCAATCCTTTGTTGACAGATACATCTTTATGTAGTGAAGATTGACTATTATTTGATCCTTCCCACTGTTTTTTTGGTTGCTGTGAGAGTGGCACTCGGGCAACAAGAAGTGATGTGTTCTTAGGAATTAATGTGTTGTCATCCACATAAACTAAAATTTAATATTTAAACCATCATTATGTACATACTGCATATTTATGTATAATAATGTCCTTATGATAAATTCCATTGTTATTATATTTTAATTATAATATCACAAAGAATAATAATTATGGTGTCAATGAATTGAAAATTAATTTATAAGTTTGTATGTATTGTACTAAGTTAATAGTTTGTATTTGTCTTGTTGTTTTATTTAACAAACCTTCTTTTGTCTGAGCATTCGTTATTTGAAGATCAAAGTCTGAAGTTTTCCCTATTCGCTTTTGCTGTGAAATAGCAGCTTTCAAGTCACCTACTGAAATGTGTAGTCCATCAAATGTAACTGTGTCATAATCCAGTGCACTTTTGAATTTATAGTGCACAGACATTTCCGTAAACAGCAGTAAATAAATATTTTATGTAACATGACAATATAATGTTCACGTGTTTAAATACAACTTTGATAGCAAGAGTTCGATATTGAATTTTAGCCTAATAAAATCACTAACACTATCTATGTTATAAAATATGTTTTAAACATATTATAATATAACTATCACACTTTTGATTAAATTATAACATTTATTTATTTATAATGAAAATTATTTACGGAGAAATATTAATCAATACTTTCCCTAATTCGACAAACGCTTACACACAGACCGCCATTTAAAAAAACCTATGAAACCTATAGAAGTCAGCACAGATTAAGGGAAGTCAGAAGAATCAGTCAATCACCAAGTTACAGACAAAAAATAATCATACTTTTTTTTAATAGCGTAATCTTTATTTTCTAGAGTAACATAGAAATACCTACATAATATAAATATTGAATAAAAATAAGTATTTATTTTTGATTAAAATTTAGCTAACGGGAGCTGAACCTAGTAATTAATTAAGTCGCTAAATATTATTAAACTACAGTAACAAAAATATACTACAAATATAAATAATTTACAAATGGTCGATACACATCTATTGCTGCGTACACACCGATCCAACGAACGATAACAAATGGGTTTCGTTGGCTTTGTCTGGACGACTTAGCGAACGCCAACGATCGTTCGTTGGCGTGTGCCTGCGATCCGAAGGGTGGTGGTAATATCAAATGAATCGAGCCATTAGATCGAACTCAATGTGGACGGGCGCCGAAGGCTAACGAACGAATGACTCCTTTGAAGCGAAAGCGTAGCTGTTTTTCTTGTCCTTGCTAACTCGTTAAGGTATATAAAACTAGTAATTATAATTATTTCGTCGTCGTCTATGATCAAATTGCGAATGCAAGCCGGAATCAGGTATCAACGATCGTTTGCTCACCCACTAAATGTATTTGAACGTACCTTCGAAGGCCAACGAACGTGCGGTAGCCGGTAGCCAACGCTGAAAATCCTCCGTTAGCGTTCGTTGGGCCGGTGTATACGCAGCATAAGATGTAGAGCAAGCGGATCCACCGTCAGGTGAACATGACTACAACCCTAAATTATTGTGGTCGACAGGCTGATGTTATATCCAATCTATAGTATAATATTATAAAGAGGCAGAGTTTGTTTGTTTGTTTGAACGGGCTAATCCTAGGAACTACTAATCCGATTTTAAAATTTCTTTTTGCGTTAGAAAGCCCGTTCACTGAGAAAAGCTATAGGCTATATATCATACAATATAATATAGTCTATCTATTCTATACTAACCATTAAAACGTACTTACGGACGAACCCGATCAAAGCGAGGGTAAGTCGCTACTCGCTAGTCTGTACATATAATAAAATTCTAATTCAGATAATTTTGTAAATATTTTTTGGAAAATTTTATTGAAATAGTCCTTATTATCGATACAGAGGCCTAATCTATACTTTTTAGAATTTTTATGTGTCTGTCTATCTGACGGAAAAACCACTAGAGGAATTTTGATGAACTTTAATATGATCAGAGCTAGGTTATAAGGGTCAACATATTGGATACTTTTTACTACGGGAAAATGTCTCATTTCTGAGAAACCTATACTCAACATTAAAACATAAGTACCCTGTTTAAAAACACCAATAGGATCCAAAGCCACATAGAAACCAATAAATATTTATTGGTTTCTGTGTGGCTTTTGTCGCTTTTGATGGGATCCTATTGGAGTTTTTGAACAGGGTAGGAACGAACCCGAGTGGACCGATAATAATGACTATTTCAATAAGATTTTTCAAAAAATATATAATGATTCGACTCACAGTCAGTCAAAATTGTATTATATATGTATAGATAGATATATTATATAGATTCAGAAAGCTAAATGTAAGAAAGTAAAAATTGTTATAAAGAACGTTTATGTTTTCGTAGTTAAAACCTTCATCGATAGCTAAAACAAAGTAACTTTTAAAAGCACTTAACTAGCATAATATATTGACTGAGACTGAGATGCTATTAACATTTAACGATTTGAAATTTTAGATTGACATTGTACCGAGATGAATTTGACCACAGTAATAAAAAACAAAGTCTTACAAAAATACTTTTAAATTAACATTTAAATGGTTTTTTACATATTATTAAAACTATTTAAATGTTTAACTTTATAGATTTTAATAAATCATCGAATTATCCTCTTAATATTTTAGAAACAATTTTCAAACGAATTTGGAAATGGCAATATTGAGTATCAGGAAGTGAATAGTCATAATTATTACATTTATCTTGAAAACTATTAATACATATCAAAATTTTAAAAATTATAAATATTAAATATTTTAAATATTTAATAATTATATATGCGTTAGAATATTTGAAAACGTTGGCTTTATTTGACTTCTACAAAATAATTATACATCATTACATATTTGGCAAATTGCCATGAACTTCCGGTGTAAGATAAAGACACACGCGGATCTATCGAGAAAAGAACGCGAATAATTATAAAAATAATTGAAAAAGACTTATTTATTAATTTTACATTGCCTCGTTTTTAAAATGTCCAATAACGGTGCTCCGGACTCTTGGGAAAGTCAAGCTGATGTTATAGGTGAACAAGGTGCAAAAGATTCTAATGATGTGTCTACAAAATTTTCCACGTTGAATGTAAATGCCGTGGAATTCGTGCCTTCTTTTTGTAAGTCTTCCCAAGATGATGATAATACCGATTCACCTTCTTCACCACAAAAATCTGAAAGTGGTTCTACAAATTCTGCTGAAAGTCCTGTCCTGAACGGTAAGTCACATCTTGTCACTTTTACTTAGTATTCAATATAATATTCGTTTTTTATAAAGAAAAGCCTTTTATTAAGGAATAAATTATACTTCTAAAACAATAATGAATATATATATATATATATAACATTTCAACTTAATTGTACTATGTCTCAATATGTTATTTTTTTTTCTAAATCCAGTTCTAACGGGTTACGTCGAGACACGCGGCGTGACTACTTATTCTTAGCTAACTTTCTCTTGAAATACTTAAAAATAACTTGATTAACAAATAAACTAAATATTTGCTCGCTAATAAATAAATAACAATGATTTGTAATATATTCGTTAGTTACTTTCACTCGTAACAATGGAACTCCGCCTACATTCTGTGCTACAATATATATATAGATATCCGCTTTTATCAACTTATGATATATTTATTAAAAATAAACAAAATTATTTTGTCGACGATGTAACATATCTCATTTAATAAAAGGTTGCGGGGATGGTGGCGAAAGCGGAGATGGTAGAGCGGCTTCTGCATCCCCTCGTGTAGAAGAGCCGCCGCCTGTACCTCCGGCCGCGGCTACTGCTCCATTGCCAGTGCCTCCAGACGTAAGCCCCACTGCTGACAGCTGGGAAGCAGAAGCAGATGATGCTCTACTCACTCCTGAAGATAACAACGAACCAGAGGAAGAGGAATTAGAACAACAGGTGCCGTCAAGTGTAATTTGCATGATTATTTTTTTTGGAATATTTTATATTATTACTTAATATGCAACTATTTAACTTACATCAGACTTTGTGTTTTGTATATAACTTAATAGATGCTTCAGTTTATATCTTTTAGTACTGTGAATTAGATTTTTGTTGTTATTGGCTTCTAAGTAGCATTATGTGTGTAATTATTATTAATTTCTGTATAGTTTGCTCACTATCAATTCAGCTGATAAAAATAATCTATTTTTCTGAGAACATAAAATTAGTAGCTTATACCTGGTGAATTATCAAATTGAAAAACAAGAAAATTTTAATTTAAGCACAACTTGTCACAATTAATATAAATATTCAAATTATGCTGTTAATGATTTAATCTTAAAAATACTAGGCATATAAATAAAAGTCATTTTTTAATAGAGAATAATTAATAAAGTCAAATATAAATTATCCTCCATTTAGCATGGACTACATTTATAAATTATTGTGAAAAAGTGCTTTACAGTATCTGAATGCTAATTTTTGAAGTGAAAACTTCTATAGGCAAGTTTGGATGAGGAGTAAATTCATGTAAGTCGTCATCGACACGATCACGTGACGTGTTAACGCTAACACTCAGAGCGCCGATAGATGTCAAACCCTGACAAATGTAAACAGTATCAATTTACAAATTTTAATTTAAGATCAAACAATTAATTTAAATATCCGAAGATGAACAACTGTTTGTTTATAGTTTTAAGTTTTCACTTCTGTCAGCAATCCTCATGACTGCTTTTTTTTTATTTACCTATACTGAGTTGCTATACTAATGTTCCAATTTACTCAGGACGATGGTGAAGCTGCAAAAAAAATTCCTAAAAAGAAACCACCTAGAGTAGAAGATACTCGTAGCAAGAAGGAGCATGTCAATGTTGTGTTTATTGGGCATGTAGGTCAGTATAGGCACTGTTTGAGTAAAAATTACAATTATGTTTATATTTAATTTTATATTCATTCCTTATTTTATATGTTTTAAGATGCTGGGAAATCTACAATTGGTGGTCAAATAATGTCATTAACGGGAATGGTGGATAAACGAACATTAGAGAAATATGAACGAGAAGCAAGAGAGAAATCCAGAGAATCCTGGTATTTATCCTGGGCTCTTGACACTAACCAAGAGGGTAAATTATTTTTATTATCTTAGCAACTGTTTTATTTTTTTGGAGGTATAAGGTAAAATAAAATAACATTGTTAGATTTATATAACTATATAATATTTATATAAATATATCACATAAACAATTTTTTTGTATTTTTAATATTGCAGAAAGAGACAAGGGCAAGACAGTAGAAGTTGGCAGAGCATACTTTGAGACTGATAAAAAGCATTTCACAATACTCGATGCACCAGGACATAAAAGTTTTGTTCCTAACATGATCGGTGGGGCTGCACAAGCCGACCTTGCTGTGCTTGTAAGTACATACTAAAGTTGGATAAAGTTTGTTTTATTGAAAAACAAAAATATTATTTGCACTATTCTAAATAAGACTTTGTTTTTCAAATGTAAACTTGTTTTTTAAGTAAGTAAATCAGTAGGTAATATTATATTAGAATTGAGAAACTTTACTGCATTGTATAGCTCCTAACTGCAACTTCATAACTATTGGCTGTCATGCAACAAGTTCAATGCATGCCAACAAATTCATTTGTCACAAGGTCGATACCTCTCACAATTATCCCTCATATTATTGTGACTTCTAATTTTCTCTGTCTGTAGCTGCAAGTTATAAAGAATTGATAATCACATACCTCATTAAAACTTTCACATTAAGATGCTCCATACAAATCATTTAGCAATTTTATATCCTAGTTTCTGGCTCAATCTCCACTCACATTTTAGATATGGATATATTAGTTATGTTAAATATCATTTCCAAATTTATCCATGCAGGAATTATACTATGTAATATCCCATCTCTTTTATTTGACTGTGCCTCAGTGAATATGTAACTTTCAAGAAAGATAGTAGCTGTCATTAATGCTTGCTGCCTCAGTAAAATATTGCAATAATGCAAATCATTATCTTTTTATAAATAGACAAAGACAAAACAGTTCAGTACCTTTTTCTCTTCTGTTTGTCAACGATTTGTTTTTTTTTTTTTTTTTTTTGTTGCTTAGTAGCTATTTACAATTTTGATTGAAAATTTAGATTTTTTTTTATATAGATAGTAAATTCTATTCAAATATGTTTTCCTCAAATTTTCAATAATGATTATGGTTGATATTCAACCGCTGCGCAAATGCTAGTTTTAATTGTCCAATACCACATGAGTAAAGAAAAGGAACAGAGGCAAAGTTTCTAAGGAGCAGACGAAATGTTTACCTATTCTATTAGAGTTTGCACAGGAACATAAAATTAAATAAACAAAACATTTTTCAGTTGTATTGTATTGTATGTTGGACTCGTTTTCCGTACTTAGACTAGCATTTGGTCCGTTGTACGTAATGCGAATCCTGGCTAGTTTAGCCAGCCTAACTACGTCCAGAAGCGCAGAAGTTTCCTGGGGACTTCACAGGCTTCGCGGAGCGACCTCATTGTTCCGAGGATTTCATTGCGTTGGGAAGTAACCGCTACGCATTCCAAGACTACGTGAGCGACTGATTCTTCAGCGCTGAAACACCCTCTGCACAGAGGGCTGGGCCGATGTCAAATAAGTGTTTATTTAAGGGACAGTGGCCCGTTATCATTTCAGTTTCTTATTAAACAACTATGATAGAATTTCTTTTTACAAATTACTTACTCTAAATATTTTTTTCGTTTTGTAATTTTTGTTTCTCAATAATTTGTTTCTTTAATTGAATGGTAAATTCTATATCCAACCAAAAAATTTTTGAAATAATTTAATGGAAAGCACTCACATAGCATATCAAATTTACTTTCTTGCACAAGCATTAAAACACTTTCAAACCGGAAAAGGATAACAAACACTTCGCGCAGCGTCCAGCAGCGACGACTAAGCCCTGAGTTTGAGCACAGGCCGAGCCAGTATAAACCGGTTTTCCTCCGTACGCGACGAAGCCGCGAGTGCTCACGCACACACGCGCCTCAAGCTTTTAGTAGTGTATCTATCATAGTGCAGTTGTATGAAGCTTTGTCTCTGTTCCTTTTCTTTACTCATGTGCCAATACCAACCAATATAAGAAAATCAATTAGAGTAAATGACTAAAAGAGTGATATTTGTACATTATGATTTATTTTATTTGTCACCAAAATAATTATTTAACATATAGTTTGTTACAATTAAGATGGTGAATTTCTATATTGAAAGTTTAATTAAAATCTCATTATTCATATTCCTTTCTGAAGTAACTTATGATAATAATGCAAAATTAAGCTAATGACCGCTTAGATATGTGCCATCACTTTGTATATATGTATAGATAATACTTCTATAAACAAGTTTGAAATTTTACAAGGACTTTATTTGGGCTAATATGTTACATATTAAATAAACATATTGACAATCTTTAATAATACTATATTGTATCAATCTACATATTTGATCACAATTTCAAGTGATTTATTAATTCAGGTGTTTCATTATTAAAAATAAAACATAGAAGCAAATGTTTTCTAATACAAGTGCTATTGTAAATTTACAGGTGATATCTGCAAGGAAAGGAGAATTTGAAACTGGATTTGACAGAGGGGGGCAAACCCGGGAACACGCTATGTTAGCTAAAACCGCCGGTGTAAAGCATTTAGTAGCCCTTGTTAATAAAATGGACGACCCCACTGTAAACTGGGATGAAAAAAGGTAATTAAAATTCTATTGATTTTCTACTTTTAAAGAATATCTTATATTAGCATGTCAAAATATATATTGCTGCTACTCAATTAGATGATAGGTTACTATAATGGTTAATTTGAACTTCAATTTATTTTGATAGTTTTGTTTTAAATTTTAATGATCAACAATTTTATAAACTACGGTGTTTATTGTTGCACAAGTCAATACCATAATAATTGCCAAAAAAAAAAAAACATTTATATAAAAATTACTAAATTTTCCAAAGACATATATTATAGTTAATTCGTAACTCATAAATACACCATATTACACCTTCATTGTAGAACTAGTGGTGCAGCTTATTAAACTAGGATCAATTTTGATTATCTCATGAGGTAAATGTTAGTATTTCAATTTTTTATATAAAAAAAAACTTTTTATTTTACAGATACAATGAATGTCGCGACAAAATCATGCCATATCTCAAGAAGCTGGGCTTCAACACGGCTAAAGACTTGTCTTTCTTACCTGTTTCTGGACAGACCGGTCAAGGTTTACTGGAGAGAGTAAGTTGCATTCATTTCAATTAATAAGTGTTATTTATATTTTGTAGAAAATGTATATAAATTTATTAGAAAACAAATACTTCTCTATGTTGTTTTCATAACATTATTTATATATTTATATGGTCTATATTCAAGGTAACTGAGGAAATATGCCCCTGGTACCGTGGCCCATCATTTATCCAATTGATCGACGAGCTGCCGTCTCTCAACCGCAAGATGGACGGGCCTTTCATTATGCCTGTTGTTGATAAGTACAAGGACATGGGTACTGTGCTCATGGGGAAAGTCGAAGCTGGAACCACCCGCAAGGGTGCTACTCTTTTCCTTATGCCTAATAGGGTATGAATTTATATTTACAAATAATTATAATTATTTACAAAATACAACATAATTAATAATTTGTCTACTGGATGAACAGAAGAAGTACATTAATGTTATTATTTCCTGCATAGTTTTATATTGAGAATCAATCAAGGTCATTAAAATTTTACTTTTACCTTAATTAAATGAATTAAAATTAAACAAGCCAATTCGCTATGATTGTTTAAAAAATTAACTCAAGAATATATGTATATTTTTTTTTTGTAAAACCCCCCCAAGTTGTGCTATTTATTTTTTCATAAATGTGCAATAAAAAATATTTTTTGCATATATATATATAGCAATCAAAAAGTTGTTAAAAGATCATATGTCATACTTTGCTTAGAAAATTTACTTAATTTATTTGAATAGTGTTGGGAATATATTTTAATTTTCAGGTTCAAGTTAATGTTGATCAGTTATGGTCTGATGACATAGAGGTCACTTCCATTGGCCCTGGTGAGAATGTTAAAGTGAAGCTTAAAGGAATTGAAGAGGAAGATGTGTCTCCTGGATTTGTTTTGTGCGACACTGCTGAACCTATCACCACTGGAAGAGTAAGTGATGTTATATTCTTTGAAAATAATTAATAACATCTATTTAGAATAAGTTAAAATCATTTGCAATTACTTTCCTATCTGTATTAACCTAAAATAAATAAAAAGTTCACAATACAGTTTGAACAAAACAGTATTTTCTTCAAAAAATAACAAAACTAAAAATCTATTTGAAAAACTAAATTAATATTTTTAAAATTTCACTAGGCACAAAACATGTACATATGTATATGTACTAGTCACTAACTTACCCTCGCTATGCTCGGGTGCCTCCCTAGATACATTTTTATTTTTATGAGTGGAACCCTAAATATTTTTCTAAAATGAAAGTTAAGTTACTTCTTATAACATCAGCTATCTGCCAGTGAAAATCTCGTCAAAATCAGTCCAGCCTTTTCGGAAATTTGCCGGAACAAACAGACAGATGCCCATCTACCCTCTGCCCATCAGACACAAATTTTAAAAATTGTATATAGATTAATTTATGTATAGAATATATAGATATACTAGTATTATGTTATGGTTTAAAATAACCTGGACCAATGTAATTGTTAATAGTTTAGTATTCAGACATTCTATCTGGGCTATGTTAATACTCAGTTTATTTTTTATTTTTAAGGTATTTGATGCTCAAGTGGTTATTTTGGAGCACAAATCTATAATTTGTGCGGGTTATTCTGCCGTAATGCATATACATTGTGCTGCTGAAGAAGTTACTGTCAAGGTAATCTATTTTTTATATTTCGATAACAAAAATAACCTAACATAAAGCTCATAAGACTTATTATAACTGCCTCGGTGGTGTAGTGGCTAGCATGTACGGCTGCACATCCTGAGGTCCTGGGTCGGGCCAAGTTTAGTTATTGAGTCTTTCTGTATAGTAAGCCTCAGTAACAGCCCGGAGTTGGGAAGTTAGCGGTGTTTCACCCCCGTGCCTCGGAGAGCACGTAAAGCCGTCGGTCCTGCGCCTTAACTCTCACCGGTCGTGTCGAGTAATCGTCCCACCGGAGTATGAAAGTGACAGGAATAGGGAGTGCACTTGTGTCTGCGCGTACATTTGTGCACTATAATATCTTCTGCGCAGTTGGCTAGTCTCAATGAGATTGGCCGCCGTGGCCGGAATCGGTCAGGAGGACATTATTATTATTATTAGACTTATTAAAAAAAATAAGAAAACAAATGATCAGTTACTGAATTAAACCGTTCACTTTTATAATTAAAAGTTTAACTTTTGTATTTATATATAGATGTATGAAAGTTTTTTTAACTTTTACTTTTATCTATAGAAGAAATATCGAAACAGTTATTTCCAAAACTTTATTCTCTAACTTAAATCATTTATCTAGTTTTTTTTTTTACTGTTATTATAAACCATTTACTCAAAAACCTATTAGTATAGAGAGATTAATATTAACTTATTGAGCTTTGAGACAAGAGACTATTGTCTTCAGCTCTTTTTAACGTCCCACTGTTGGGCATGGGCCTTCCTTCAATATGAGGGGATTCAGACCATAGTCCACCACGCTGGCCAAGTGCGGATTGGCAGACTTTACATGTCTTTCAGAAACTTGCTAGGTTTTTTCAGACATACAGGTTTCCTCACGATGTTTTCCTTCACTGTAAGGCTAGTGGTAGAAATGCATGTTAGAAATGATTCACACATGAAAATATTAGAAGTGTGGGACCTGGGATTTGAACCCGCTTCACTCAGTTTCCCAAGCAAGCCCGTTAACACTGGGCTACCACTGCCTCCCACTGGGCTACCACTGCCTCCCACTGGGCTACCACTGCCAAGAGACTATTATGATATCTAAAAAAAAAGAAAATGAAAGATTACTTTCAATAACTCATTAGGTTTAATAATTATGCCCTTCCATCTTATTTATTTTTATTTAACTTTTATATTATATAAAGAATAAATAAGTAAAAGCTTAACAAAAACTTGTAATAATTATATAGATATTAAAAAAGTTAAGACGTTTTTATGCTTGAGCTTTTATTTAATAGTTATTAAAAAAACTTATGACTAACCACTTATTGATAAAAGTTATTTTTAAACAATTAAAGTTAAACTCTTTTGTTAAAAAAATTACTGTTCCAATCTCTGCAAATAATCATTCAAAAGTCTTTTATCTGTCTGCCCAGTGTTCATCCTAACAAGTTAGCTAGATTTGAACAAAACTTAGTAGAGATTCTGTAGAAATGGGAAATTTATATATATACATATTTAGAAAATAAAAAGTTAGTATGTGGGAACTCTTATATAAGTTTATTAAAATTAGATTACATTATATATTTTTTTTAAAAGCTAAGGTCTAATCTCATTTGAAGTGACTTGAAGTGAGATTAAAAAAAGTATTAATATACATTATAGTCAATTCCTTATAAGTTATTAATTTTAATATTATTCATTTGTACAGGCGCTCATCTGTCTGGTAGACAAGAAGACTGGAGAGAAATCTAAAACGCGACCGCGGTTTGTGAAACAGGACCAGGTGGCCATAATGAGGATAGAGTGTGCAGGAGTCATCTGTTTAGAGCCCTTTAAGAAGTTTGCCCAGATGGGCAGATTCACATTAAGAGATGAAAGTGAGTTCTACAAATTTTATCAGGGATGCATTTTTATTACAATGAGAAGCAGGGGTGTTCACATTGCAAGCTATGAATTTCAGTTTTTTTTAATAAGTATTGATTATTAGTCCTACACCCTATGGTTGCCTGGAAGAGATCGCTCATAGCGCTAAGGCCGCCTCTGTGCATCATCTGTTGATTTCCTCTCTCTTATATTTCTTTGTGATGTACAATAAAGTATATATCTAATTCTTCATCTTATACATTCTACATCTACTATCATACAATAAAAAACAATGTATAATAATACTTATTTAAATTTTTAATTGTTACAGATAAAACTATTGCAATCGGCAAAGTCCTGAAAGTGATTGAGTAAACACGGCACTACAATTCGTAATTTAGTTAGGATAGGCCTTTCCAAAACCTGTATCATCGGAGAATGCATGTAATATGTTATTCTGAATTCTGGGATCTATGTGAGAGCTCGAGTGTATTGCTTCATCGTCGGTGTTTTCGAATTATAGAAAAGCTAGTCCTTGCGAAACATAAGTACTGTTTGCGGCCACTGCCATCGAGCAACACATTTGTACAACACGACACGATTGCTACGAATGATTACGCTTTTTCTTTTAATTCGAAATGCGTGTACTTTCGCTAGCAACGTTGAATCCTGTTCTTTGCGATATTATCTTTAATTTAGTGTATAAACATCGGATAGGTAAAGTGTAAAAGGAATTTTTAGTTTGGAGCTCTAATTCTGTTTTATTGTATAGTTCGGCATACTAAAATTATAACATATTGAGAAATATGTTTCGTCATTAGTTATATTTGATTTCATATAAACTCTATGATAATAGTAGTCCAATATGAGACACAATTTAAAATTATGTGTTTATTTTCATTATAAATATAATATTTTAAATTCATATAAAATGTAATTATTGAACAAGAGACGCTCAATTAAAGCGATGCCCTAAAACAGAATGAATTGAGCGTTGCTATCGTTAAGTCGGAATATAGTGAGTAGAATTTTACACAAATGTTTTCAATAAATTTAGAATTTTATTTATTGCTTAGAACTTCTTATTTTGGACACCAATTGTCTGCGGTTTACGTTCTTTGTGCTCTTCATTAATATCACCCCACCAATGAGATACGAATTGTGACACCAGACAAAAATGTGACACCAGATTACATGACTGCTATAAGAATAACATGCCGGGTGGTTTTAACAAAATCCGAGCCATGTCCTAATTTTCTAATATGGTGAAAACATGACCAATTAAATTTATTGTTAACTCTCCCAAATGAAAAAAAATGAGCAATGCACATGAATATAAATAACGGCTTAATATTTTCTAGTTGAATGTCTACATAGATCATTACCATTTATACCTTTACATTTACATACACATATGTTAAATTGTAATCATGAAAATTATCAAAATTATTAATATAACCATTCTTAACAAGCTGCCTTCTCATAAAGTTTTGTATTGTTAAATTTTTCTCGTAAAACGCTTTTAAAATTTTCTCTTAAATCATTTAGAACAAGATTAATTTTGTAGATCAAATAGAAGGAGCACCAAGAGATTTACTGAAACCCTGACTGTGTTGTGTGGTGGATGATGCTCTCATATACTTGTTAGGATGATCATAAGACAAGTTGTCGGTCAGCAACGGAGCCCGCCGGCGACTGTAGAACTTCAACGAAACATTATCATGATCGTCCCGATAATCTCTAGTGATACTTATTTTAAAATATTATGAATTGTAAGTAATTATATTACTGGCTCCTGTTTCAAAGCAAAATTATATTTTATCTTAAAATCTTTTGCTATATTTTATTAAGATGAATATGTATGTTTCGGCGTTTTAAAGAAAGGCATTGAACTCATGACGGTTATGTACGTTTATAACACTGATTATATTACTTGCAATATTTTTTAGAATATACTTAAATAGTAACACTTAATCAATTACAAAATACACTGAAGAAGCTCTACGAAGGCGCTTTTATTGCGACAAAATCCTTTTTGTGTTTTAACATGTAATTATTAAGTGTTTAATTTTATTCACGAAAATCATAATGTACGTTTGAAGATGGCGGGTATCAAACATAGCCCTATTTATACTTATTTAATGTCTGATGTGTCTATTTGGAAACATAACGTACTTACGTAAAGCCATATATTTTATTATGTGGATAAATATCGACTCATCGTTGTGTAAGGTGGAGTATAAAATATCTGCTTCTTAATATAATCAGTTTTTTACATTTGAGGCGGAAGTATAATAATATGTTATTATCAATATTTTGTGTATATCAGTGAACAAAACGCGAGACGGACGCAGTCCCCTACGTCGGTTCACCTGCGCTATACGTGATGTCCGTCGACGACGATGCTTGTAGTGCGGTGAGTAGCGAGTACTCGCGCCGTAGTGCCTTCCTGTCGCCGCGAGGGGGCCGCGTCCGTCGCGCGCGCCTCTATGCCAACACTAAAGACAGCTTCTCAGTTGTCTGCAACTATATTATTTTGTTTAAAATAAAATAAAATTTTATTATAAACTCGCGTTTTGCTCTTTTACTAGTATCTCAAATACCATTACAATTAACTCATAGCGCGACTAAAACATCTGGTTTTACAGGTTCTACTTGTTCTTAAATCCTAAAAGAATAGAACTAGAAAATATTTGTGATTATTAGAATGTAGATAAGAAACTTAGGGACAGACAGTTAAATACGTTCTAGGAAATTCAAATGTGGTCAGATGGATATTTTATATTACATTGTATATTTACATGCTTATAAATTGGTTTTTAAATTTTTATCGACTTTGGATGTAATATACCAAATATCCTTTATCCCATTCCTAAAGTCCTTGTTGTTAAAAAAAAATCTACAGCAGAAAACTACAAATGTAGGATTAATAACAATAACTAAATTATGACATGTGGTAAGGAAAAAAAAATTATATTTTTTTCTGCAATAGGACATACTTCTTAATTAGTTTTTAATAGATACAATGAAAATTTTGACTGCAATTGCTTCAGACTTGATATCACAATCTGCTATCATTTATAATACATTAGCACAGTCTTGACTTATTTTTGTAATAACTTATTTTTTTAATAAAAATAATATAATTTTTTATAACTACTTAATGATTATTATTGATAGAAATTATACAAAATAAGTTAACATCACATACTTTCGGACAAGTTATATTGAACATAATGTAATTTATTATTGACTATCTCAGAAATTCACTTGACATTTTTTGGCAGACTTCAAAAGAGTAGGAGGTGATAGATTGTTTTTTTTTTTTTGTGTTTTACGTGATATCATATATTGTGCATGAGGATAATTAATTATTTTTGGTGATTTTGAAGTTGGTGTATCTTTTGAGTATAATTATAACAGTAGATAATAGATCTTTGGTCGCTGTCCAAGCATTGTATTCACATAACTTTTAACTTTATAATCTCAATCATAACTTGTTATGCACCAGTGTGCATTAATGATTTTGACATAAAAAAAGATTTTATATAAACCCCTAACAAAATGGTTACTACTAGCTAAGAGACAATAGTTTTTTTAATTTGCTTCTTGTACACAACAAAATAAGTAGTGGTGACTGGTGACAAATTTTATATCAGTTTAGACACATATTGTCAATGCTATTGTGGATCAAATGTGGTGTGTACAATACTTTAGAAAAGTCTATATATCTGCACAAAATATGATGTCTAGTTACACCATTGATATAGTTATCTTAGATTGTATAACATGGAGACCTCAAAAACAAATTCACACAGAAGCAACTTACAAATTGTTTGCCATATTTTATATAATATACAGTTCAAATTAAATGTACAATTTGGAAGAGTAAATTATTTATTATAAAGTCAATTCAATCATGATATTATGCATGAGGCATGACTAAAGTGCTAATAAATTAAGCCTACTATATTAAAAGTAAATTCCTATATAATTTTGTGGAAATGCTAAAAATTAGCAAACCAAGCGAATGAGATTGCAAACTACTTATTTACAAATTTTGGCTAATTCCATTTCTGGAATGTTAATAGTATATAACACTAAGACTTAATTACTTTTATAGTGTTTAAATATAAAATGTACTAACATAATATTTACATTTGGTTGAACTCAAATCTCTTTAGCAAAATATCTAATACACCCACAGCAATTAATTAGACATTGAATAACTACTTAAAATATGATCCTCACTAAGCAATCATTTACCAGAATATCAGTCTCAAATTTTAAGTACCTATAGTAGCTAACATTTGGCAAATTAAGGACTTTAATCCTGAATTTTGATTTCAGTTTTAGATATATTTTGATTCATTTGATCATTCTCGTATTCCACAAAATCATCAAATAAACTAGGCCAAGCTTCAGTATCATCATAACTACTCAGATCTTCTCCTACAAATTCACAGAAGTTAAGAAACATATACCAAGTATCCTTAGGAATCCCTCTTATGTGAGGATTTTTCTCCAGATAAACCAACCATCTATCTAATATTGGCGGTTCATTGTTTGTGAAGACTAAGCGCCAAAGTAGTACAGCAATATCTGCAGGTAGTATTCTCTGGCCTGTACTTACATCCAAACCAAACTTAAAAGTAAATCTGTATAAGTCTTTAAATTGCTCGGTATCCCTTGTTATTTCATGACTGATGTCATTTAATCTTTGTTGAATACCCTTGATAGAATCTGTTTTCATACTTTTTAAACCTTGGACAAATTCACTTTTAGTGAATCTACACATTTGACTAGCATTTAATTTCCATGCAAGTAATAAAACTTTAAAATCATCTGGATTTAACTGCAGATCATTACAAAGGTTTTCAATTCCGTCTGCAAGAATAGAATCTTCTGAATTATCTTTGTAGAGTTCAAATAACTGATTAATCTTTGATTCTGAAATACGAGACTCATTAGATCCTAGGGAAGACATGCTTCGTGGAATTGAGGGCAACTTCTGGTAGAAAGGTTTTGGTAATTTAGAATTACTAGTGTGCATTTTTTGTACAATATCTCCTGAGCAATTGTCATTTATAGAATTCAAAGCATTTGCATTACTTATATGGCTATTATTTCTATAACAATTTATGCTATTCTCATTGTTGTGTAAAAGTGGTTCTTCTTGAGGATAATCAGATATCATGACAGTAGGCACTTGATTATTTGAGACAATTTCCATTATCTCTGGAAAAAAATAATAGAATTTCTTTTAACTAAATGATCACTATAAATTTTATGTACTATTTTAAATATTCATAGTATAAAATTAAAAAAATCTATAACTCACCATCTTTCTGCCTTGGAGTTGATGTTACTACATCAGCATTCGTTTGGTTTTTGAAGCAGCTAAGACAATGGCCCATTTGATAGAATCTGATAATGAAATTTCCAAACCATAAAATGTTTGTATGGTACACCAGCAGCTTTAATCAGTATTTCAATAATTGTACTATGCCACATAATGATCAACAATAAGTTTCTTGTTGAATTCTAATCTTTTCATAAAAAGCTGAAAATAAAAATATCGTATAATTGCACTAGGAGTACTTTATTATATTTGCCATTCTGAAAATGAAACAAGTAACTAATCTAAACTTACCATCCTCTTCTTTCGTACAAAATTAGGAGTCAAGTGAAAATTATAAAATTTAGCACAGAAGATTGCTTCCTGATCATAGTAGATTCACATAAGAACTCAATTTATATGACACCTTTTAAAACTTATAAAACATTTTTAATTTCATATTGCTTCCTTAATTAGTACATAAAATTTTATAATAACTTTTGTTAGGTATGTAATAGAATCAAAATCAAATTATAAACCAAAACAGATTACGAATAATAAATTTGACAGTCCCACAACATTAGAGATTTCTTACAATTTGTCTCTTCTCATTTCTTCCTCTTGTTTATGGTTTATAAGCCACAAACTACGCACAAGAACCATAGCATTTATCTACAGTTTGTGCAAAAACCTTAGTGAGAATAATGAGGAACCGAACTAAAAAGTAAAAAACCATTTTTAGTATAAGAATAAAGTGACTAATGAGAAAATTAATGTTATTGTGGAAAAAGCGTCGGGTGCTTTATACAATATTTATATACTATGAAGATGAAAAAAAATCTCGGAGTGAAAGGTATTCTAAATGTTGAATAAGTTATCACTATACAAAATATAGTAAGCACTGTTCAATACTTTTTTACGTGAAACGTACATAGAGATACAAACAGCCAGACAAACATTTCAATGACTATTATGTTGAAATATATTTTAATTTGTTTTTAAAATAGCTGCTTCATCTGTGATAGTAAAATTATTGTTTTCTTATTTTTTTATCATCTGTGATTAAATCAACGGAAACCTTTATTTGTCATCCATGACGGATAGTTTTAAATTTTTTTACGTTAAACCGTAAATGCTGAATAATATTTAATCATTTCTGATTTTAAATAAATAATTCCTACCAATTCTGTCGATAGTAGGTTAAATAAAAATATGCAAGATGAGTGTCGTTGAAGAAAATTGGGTATATCAAATTAATATTGACGACATTGAAAAAAACTTATTTGATAATTTTGAAAAAGAACTCAATATTTTATGTGAAAATATTCCTAAAGTGCTTGAAGATAATTTTTTAATTGAAAACATCAATCATCAAGTAAATTTGGCCCAAACTTATGACGATGAATTAAAATTTCTTACTGAAGGCAATAAAGAATTAAAGCAACAGATTGAATCTAAGCTTAAAGAATTATCTGACAGACAAACTAAATACGAAAATTACAAGCAAGGTAAGGAATATTTCCATTCATCCACTTTCTCCAATCACTCCATTAGACTTGTACATTAAAACATATTGTGTAATTCACATTATGCGTTGGTCTCGTGCTGCAACATTACACTAATCATTTCTTGTAGAAAACTTTCAAGATCCCATTTACAGTTTGTGCAAATAACAGCTTTTTATTTTATTACAGATCATAAACTCTTAACACAAGAGATCAAAGAGACCCATGAAGCATTTTTAATGGCCAAGAAATATTACAAAAAGTTTTTGAAAATATATTACTGTATAGAAAAAAGATCTAGTGATACACAAGTTATATTTGTCCAATTTTTTACAGAGTCTAAAAAAGATAATGAAAATTATTCAGTTAGATTATTGCGACATACAACCACTGGCCAATATGAGTGTAAGTATAGGCACAGAAAAATATTTTATAGATAAGAAAATATATGTTTTACAAGTTACCTACAGTTATCCACCTTGGCACCTGCCAGTAGTAACTTTATATCATGTACAAATACTACATTGTTGTTTTAAATTTCATAATATGTATAAATAATTTTTATTTTTTTTATTTTAGTGCAGAATGTCCATCCAAAGTTAAAACTATTTAAAGAACTTCAAAAAAAATTACTACAAACTAATGATGTGCCTGGTGCTTTATGCTGTGTGAGACAAGCATTTTTAGAATTAAGGGAGATTAAGAAATAATAAAAGGATATCAAATGAACTACATAATTTAAATAAACATTTATTAAAAATACCATGATATAATAACTGACAATAACAGTGAAACACTTTTTTTATTCAAGAGACATTGTTTTATCTGGGATAATTTTGTTTTATGTATAAGCACATTATTTGTTTCAATAATAATATTTAATAATTATATCAAATACATTCAATAATAATATCAAATATATTTATCTATAGAGTTCACATGAAGTCATACATTTAACAAAATTTTTTGAAAGTATATTTAATTGTTTATAATTTTATTAATACCTAAGATTTTGTCTTATATACTGAATTTTGATATAATAAAAAATGATATTTTAACTTTGACAAATTATCATCCAAACTTTTTTAAAACAAAATTAAGTATGAAACTAAAACTAATAATAATTGTTACTACTTTATGGAAATGTTATGTAATAATATAAAATTTTGACTAATATACAAAATGTAAATACACATTTTTTTAAACATAACAGATCATACAAAAATAATCAGGTCCAATGGGTAGCATATAGGTTATCAATTATGGCTATAGTTAATGGTAACATTTCAGAATTAGTAATAATTGTACTTGTAATGGGTTGATAATGTGAAAAACAGATAGTTCCCTTTATTGTGAATTCTTCCATAATTCGTCTAGATTTGTCAATACATTAGTTGAGACACTAATATTATTATAATTTATTAAGAAACTACACTTCTTTTTTAGTTCTTTTCATGTACATATTAAGTTACTTTTAAGGAAGTCTTGATACCTATTTTACTAAAATAAGCATTTACATTTAAAACCTTTTGTAATATTACAATAATTAATATCCATGTATTAGAATTTACCAAAGTGTACATTACAACACTTTCAAAGATCTAAAAATGAGATTATGTATGTAGTGGAAAAAAATATATAAAAACCATAAAATTATTACAATAATACACAAGCTGCCAGTTTTATAATAATATAATATAATTAATACAGTTGAAGGAAGATTGTTTAATAGAAATAACTATAGCTCATCAAAGCAATAACAATCAATTATGAAAAATAAATAAAAAAAAAAAAACAATTTGTTGAAACAAACACTATTTTTAAGAATCAACAATCATTAATTGTAAGAATCTGTAATTAAACAAAATGATATATTAGTAATATCTATTTATTGGTAGCCCAAAATAATGTAAGCACCTTTAATATTACACAATGAAGTGCAGTCTTACATCAGTCAATTTCAGCAAAGGTATGCCAATCCTTAAATAAAAATCTTCACTAAGTATTTAAAAATGTTATTTAATATAAACTATACCCATCACATACACTCCATGCCAATATAACTTGCAATAAAAGTAGACAAAACTTATTATTGTTTATGAGCAAAGCAATTGGTGATGGATGTGCGTCATCATTCTGTCAAGAACAATAATATATTTTTAGAAATGGGATACGGGACTTATAATTTTATCAATAAGCTTGAATAAATTTGTTTGACAAGACAGGACATAGATCATAGGCATAGGCCAGTTTAGTACAACATTTGTTTATTTAAAATTGCAAGTCCTATTAGAATATACTATACTGTGTCTTGAATGTGGTCACTATGGATATTAATAAATTAAAGTAAAAAAATATTTGAGTTACTTCTGAGAAATTAGTAAATAAAATCTACAGTATCAAACCAAAAGAATAAGATAACCAAAAGAAAGACGGGCGCGTAGAGCATGTTGAAAGGAAACGGTGCCTGAAATGGCATTATAATTAGCCATTTATACTACCATTTTAAAAATTATCAATGTTTTTATACCATAAAGCGTTCTAAAAATATAATAACTCATCAGCAAATACAAAAATAGTACAACATTAATATATAGTGACAAAATATCAAATATTGTGATTTTTCGCACACTAAATAATATAGTTTTGTTTCACTTTCTGTATTCTACCTTATTCTTTTAATCTGAATCTATAGGGCATCTTGTCAACAGTAAATAATTACTTTTAAATACATACAACAATTAACATAACTCTCTCACATAGATTAAAATGCACAACATTCTTACTTTGTTATAAAAAATAAATGGTAATCTATTTTACGTAATACATTAATAAATACTTTCATAGTTGGTTTATTAATAAATGCATGTCTTGTGTGTGTAAAAATATAATATATGATCAAACGAACTTCTCAAGTGAAGTTCGATCATTATTATATGAGTCGCTTCATTCGAAGATATAATATAACCAGGTAGTCCTTTTAACCTACAAGGTAGCTTTCGCACACATTTAAGAGATTTTTTAAAAAAAGTCGATACACATATCGATTTTTAAATCAATTCATTACTCGTCAATGTCTACATCCCTACTACTCAGTGCCGTCATTCTTTTAGAGATTCATACCACAAATAAATACAAAACTAAGTTCGGGATCGGGTTGGGGGGGTCCTTATATCTTCGAATGAAGCGACTCATATAATAATGATCGAACTTCACTTGAGAAGTTCGTTTGATCATATATTATATTTCTTCGCTTCATTCTTCAGATATAATATAACCAGGTAGATGTTTAGAGAAGTTTTGTATTTACATCCATTAAATCAACCAGTATCAAGGGAGTAAATTTAAAATGTATTACCTACTATATTATATAAACTATATAATATAATGTGAAAAGAAAAATAAATGAAAAATATAACTACGGAAATAATTTTTTCGGGTACTAAATTATTCTAAAATAATTCATTATTAGTAAAGAATATTTAAGAATATAAAATCAGAATTTATATCTTAAAATAAACATTTCCCATATAGTTTAATTGTTCATTAAACAAAATTACACCAGCAAAACTATTTTCATCTATAGTAATCGAGTGATTATAGAATTTCGCGAATAATTTCAAAGTACGTTTTAATACATAAACGACTGGTCGTCTTCCTTATAGTATCAACAGAGACGCCTCGTCCAGCAAGTGTGGACGTCGCGGAACGTCGCGTGCTGTGTGCTAGATGACGTCACGTCCACACCACTCTATTAATACCTGCTTTATCCGCCTAATTATGGACGCCTTACAGTTATAAAGAGGACGGTCATGTTGTGGAACAAACATATCATATCTTCAAGTCATATTGCAGAATATATGCAGAATCGAGATAAATTATCTCGAAAATACTGCAAAATTAGTGTTGGTTAGTCTCGAACGACTACATACGTCTTTATAATATTTTTGATTAGTATATTAATTCCAATACATATAATATATCATATTTTCGTATTTTGTCAATAAAAGGCTTTGTACGCGTTGGGCTGTATATAAAACTAATAAAATTACAAATTTATTCGTAATTTTTCTCTCCTTATATTTCTTATAGATACCAATCAGATAAATTGTGGATCCCATCTACTATGAAACAGTGGAAAGCTGGGTTTTAATTTAAATATTTTTAAAATACTTTTAACACGTTTATCAGATCCAATATTGCTACTTAACAGAAGAGATAATGTGGATCTCTGGCTGTGAAGAATTCCATACCTATAGTTCTTTTATTATACTGATTACTTAAAAGCATAAAATATTCGTTACAAAGCTATGAATAATATGGTAATGATTACCATTGCAATTCTGCAACCACTGTTTAAAAGATATATCTGTACTAATATTATAAAGCTGAAGAGTTTGTTTGTTTGTTTGGTTGAACGCGCTAATCTCAGGAACTACTAATCCGATTTGAAAAATTCTTTTTGCATTAGGTAGCCTGTAATTGAGGAAGGCTATAGGTTATATCATCCCGGAAAAATGTACGGTTCCCTTGGGATAAATTTATTTTTGTCTAGGGACGAACCCGAAGCGAAGCGAGGATGAGTCGCTAGTTATACATATATGCCGCACAATGTAAACATGTAAACGCATGTTGTGGGTACCGCGGCAATCAGAATAAAGACCTTTCTGTAACAAGATTTTTCACCATAAAAGGTTTCCATATTAATTCAGACTTATTCACCATCGTTATGAACGGATGCCAGGCCTGAAATGACAAAAAAGAATTTTCATCTATAATATTTCGAAGATACTTTAGAATAATTGGGAAAAAAAAGAAAAGCATAAAAGTATTTAGTATTCTAGTTTATTGTGAAAGCATCAATAACTAGAGAGTACGGATCTTTTTTCTATTAAAATATGGCTCTGTTATTTGGCCCTGGCCATAGAAGTAAACAAATTAATTTTAGATTTTCTTAATTGTATTAATATTCAATTAAGAGCTAAATTAGACAATTCACATTTTTTTTTTTTTTTTTTTTTTTTTAGATTATTTCCAGCTTTAAAATTTTCTTTCATGTTTTTAAGCCAAATATTTCTTTTTTGATTTTTAATATATTGTGACTTTACGAGCTTAGATCTTCTAACAAGGGACAAAGTTTTAACTTGGTTTCACAATAAACAGAATTTTATACCTTTTGTAAAACGATTATCCTTATATAATATATAATACTTATATTTTAATATAGATCCAGACACCTTTAACGGCATAACGTGCATCAAATTTCAATTGCATATTACTTCAATTGATGAAATTCCCTGATTAAATATTTTTGCAAATGTAAAATATTTTTTGTTAAAAAATATTCATAGTTTTATGACATTTTTCGGTTCGCAAAGAAATTGTTGATTAATGAGCCAAACATGAATCAAAATTTTCAAAGTGACAAAATTTTCAAAGTGCAAAATCTTAAAAATGTAACAGTTTTAAAGAAACGTTTTGGCTTTCATTATAGTTATTTCTAATACAAAGAACACAGAGCCTGATGAATGAGTTCAACACTTTAGTAAATGTTCTATGGGCTACTAAAAGGCCGTAGGGTATATTACTAAATTATGTTATCAAATTGAATTCGTCTTCAATTTGAATACTGCACATAGTGTTATTTACTGTACTCATGTTTGCTTTCTCAAAAATAGATAAAAAATTTGAAGGTAGGTATATCAACTTGTGTTACTAGCGTTGTTGTAAACAACGAAAGAATTAAAATTAAATTAATAAATTTTTTAGAATTAAAATTAGAGCAATATGGGAAAATTCTACCTAAATTACAAAGTTATATTACGTTTGTAATATTAAGTAAGCAATAGTGAGAGAGGCTGTTAGCGTGAAGTACAGACTTACTGGCGAGATGCAGACGGCCGCGGTTTGTTTGAGCGTACAGCGCTGAACATTTGCCGAGCTGGCATCTGGCGGTTCAGAGGGCCTCTGCTCGGGCCTTTGCACCTCTCCTGCTGTTTTGCTGATAACACGGGGGTCTGTTCCAGTTTTCATGACAGGCCACGTATATGGGTTATTGCAAAATAATAATGTGTCGTTATTACTTTTTGAACATGTTATAAAATTAATAAAGCCGTCGTGTTAACTCACGGTTAACCGCCAGGCAAAAACGTTCGAAATAAACATTACAATATAAGGTATAAATTATATATTTGATAATTTTCAATTTTATACGGCCATCGTATTAACTCACGGTTAACCGCCAGGCGATAATGTACAAAATGAACATAGTACCATATAAGGTATAAATTATATATTTGATAATTTTCAATTTTATACGGCCATCGTGTTAACGCACGGTTAACCGCCAGGCGAAAATGTTCAAAATGAACATATTACCATATAAGGTACAAATTATATATTTGATAATTTTCAATTTCATACGGCCATCGTGTTAACGCACGGTTAACCGCCAGGCGAAATGTTCAAAATGAACATATTACCATATAATGTATAAATTATATATTTGATAATTTTCAATTTTATACGGCCATCGTGTTAACGCACGGTTAACCGCCAGGCGAACATGTTCAAAATGAACATATTACCATATAAGGTATATATTATATATTTGATAATTTTCAATTTTATACGGCCATCGTGTTAACGCACGGTTAACCGCCAGGCGAAAATGTTCAAAATGAACATATTACCATATAAGGTATATATTATATATTTGATAATTTTCAATTTTATACGGCCATCGTGTTAACGCACGGTTAACCGCCAGGCGAAAATGTTCAAAATGAACATATTACCATATAAGGTATATATTATATATTTGATAATTTTCAATTTTATACGGCCATCGTGTTAACGCACGGTTAACCGCCAGGCGAAAATGTTCAAAATGAACATATTACCATATAAGGTATAAATTATATATTTGATAATTTTCAATTCTATACGGCCGTCGTCCAGGTAATTGAAATATACTTATATAAGGTGCTCAATAAGAGTGCACTATTTTATTTAAAAATAAAAACACGAAGTTTTCGATGACTTTTTGACAAAGATGTAGCTGTATCTCACCGATGACGCGTGGGCTATCGACCTTGAGCTCAGGAATTATTTCTGGATTATTTTTAATAATCAGGACAATCATAGGTAACAGCTGTCAAATTTCAAAGTTGTCATATGCACGAAAAACGAAATGACGCAAAGTTTAAATAGTGCCTTCTTATTGAGACACCCATTATTTATTATTATCTTAATAGAAGTTTTGCTAAGTTTATTAGTGAAAAACGTCAGCATTCCATATTGATCGTAACTTTTTAACTTAATTATCGTTTAATTTTATCATTTGCAAGTACCTACTACTGTTGATCAGCTTCTTGACAATCGTCAATGAGATCAGAGCTGTATTAGAAATTGCCTCGTTATTTAATTTTTGTGCTAACAGAAGGTAAATTTAAATATATAAGTAGGTAAAAATAAAGGTACCTAATCTTTTAATAGATTATGTTTAACCTCTTTTAATATATTTAAGAATAGGCTAAAATTTGCGCCAAAGTAATGTGAATTTCCTCAACAAATGAATCATTTTCAGTCTCCTTTCATAGTGCTATGAGAACTTCTGTATCGAATACTGTACCAACATTGGGACCACCATTTTTGAAAAACGAATTTCTGCGCTAGGCATAAAAGTGTCCTGACCGGAATTTCGAATTGTCATTAATTTTAGCCTCATTAATGTTTTGATCTAGAATACGTCGCTCAGTAATGAAAATTACGAGGTACCTTTGTGTTTAACGTACAATTAACCGCCAGGTTAAAACTAAATTTACATATATACACGTTTTAAGGTTTTATGTAATTCTATGTGACCCTCGTGATAACTTTCAGTTAGCCGCCGGGCTTTAAAATAGGATTATAAAATTTATATCTAATATTTAATAAAATATGACGACAAAATGTGGGTAATCGTAAATAGATAATATGTACATACCAAATGGATTCGAATAATGATTTAATTTGAATCCGACGACGTTTAAACAGTTGTTGTTCCCGTTTGTATTAGTTAATATCTTCTTGAATATTTTCACTTTTCTTTGTAATTTTTACCCGAAGAGTGTACGTGTGCTTGCTACCTCGCACGAAAAAAGAATGACGGCACTGAGTAGTAGGGATGTAGACATTGACGAGTAATGAATTGATTTAAAAATCGATATGTGTATCGACTTTTTTTAAAAAATCTCTTAAATGTGTGCGAAAGCTACCTTGTAGGTTAAAAGGACTACCTGGTTATATTATATCTGAAGAATGAAGCGAAGAAATATAATTGTACAATCTCTCGGGCCGTCCGTGGCAACATTACCGAACCCATATCTACTTAATTTTTAATACTATAGAAATATACATATTAAGATATACACAATATCCATTTTCCATACCAATTATCTTAAAGTGAAGCCGGTCACCTTTGTTTAGACTATAGAAAATAATTCTTGTTCTTGTTTTAAATAAAAGTGTTCAACACATTATGTGTTGAATATTAAAAAAATATATTAGATATCATATAGTCTATGTTGTAACGCTCTATTGAGATATAAGTTGTTGAGATATAAGTTGCTTTAGGTAGTTTTAAGTTTTCCATTAGCGTCTCCGTTACATTTTGGTTTAGTAACTTCTTTTGTAGAATTTTGTGACACATGCGATTTGGACTTTGCCGGCAAAAATAATGCACCCAAAGCGATGAAATGAAAGGAGTAGTATAGTTTTCTGAAAAATAATTATAATTGTTTTAAAGATAGTTATCATAATAATAAATCTTACTTATACAATTAACAATATTTAAACAAAATACGCATAAAAAAATGAAAGCAATAAAGAAAAGAACCACTTCAGCCTTCACGCATCGCTTAATTCAAAACGACATTAACTTGAATTGCGGTGATTCAAAAGGCACAAATGTGGACAATATTTACGATACTAGCGGCTCACCTTCACCGGTTCACCTCTAGATAAACAAAAACAAATCTATCCCACAGGAATCATTTTTCCGAGATAAAAAGTAGCTTATTTGTTATTCTGATGTATGAACTATATTATTGTAAAGTTGCATTAAAATGCAATCAGTAGTTTTTGTGTACTAAGCTGTATAAGTTACGATAGTTTTTTAACTATTCCCCGGAAACTTTAATTTTCCGGGATGAAAAGTATCTAAAATGTTGACCGGAGATATAAGGTACCACCATGCAAAATCTCATTTAAATCGGTCCAACAGATTCGGAGATTAGCCCATTTCTATGTACAGACTTTCGACCTCTACAGTTTTATTACATGTATAGATAATACAATTATAATCAAGTCCAAAATTGTATGGTTATATTTCCAGCCTTTATTTATGATATATATATATATATATATATATATATATATATATATATATATATATATATATATATTTATTTGATATATTTGTTTTTTTTTTTGTATAAATTGCTGACTGGGAGCTTTATTGGCGTGCGCTGTGTAAACTAATAAAAGTTATAATATGAAAACAATATATTACAGTATTATTCTTATTACTTAAAAATATCTTTCTATTAAACTGTAGCAACGCTATGTGCACATACCTAGGGATGATAGATTTTTTTAAATTATATATATAACTAGCGACTCACCCTCGCTTCGCTCGGGTTCGTCCCTAGGTTGCTTCCCGAAACAAAATTAATTAATTAATTTGGTTTTAATTTTTTTCGTGGAACCCCTATTTTTTTTTCTAAAATAAAAGTAGCCTAAGTTACTCCTTATAACATCAGCTATCTGTCAGTGAAAGTCCCGTCAAAATCGGTCCAGCCATTACAGACATTAGCCGGAACAAACAGACAGACAGACAAAAATTGTAAAAAATGTTGTTTTGGTATATGTACGGTATATACATCCATATGTATGCACAAACAGACACTCCAATTTTATTTATCTGTATAGATGTATATATAAACACTATCTAGTATAGCCACGACAATGACTTGAATTGATCATTTTCTATAGACGAAACAGTGACTTTGCCTGTAATAAGTTAAATCCTTATATGGAGTGGTACAATTTTTATCAATACATATAATAAAATTCTGGGTTGAATCTGTATATTAAATAATTTTCTGAATATCTTACTGAAATAGTCATTATCGATACAGAGGCCGAATCTATAGTTTTTAGAATTTTGTTTGTCTGTCAGTCTGTGACCGCATCACAAGAAAACTACTGAACGGATTTTGATAGGTATGATGATAGCTGGTTATCCGGGTCAACATATAAGATACTTTTTACTGCGAGAAAATATTTCATCTCTGAGAAATCTATACTAAACGTTAAAACGTACAGGAATGTTTTATATATTTTACTACTTTACAACAGTTTGCATACCCATAAAACACGAGACTCGGTGAGAGATGCAACAGCACGAATGGCACTGTGGCGTATGTCATGGCAACCCGCGTCGTGATGAATGTCAACGCGTCGTACAAAATCTTCTTAGGTCGACTGTCCAAAAACATCGGACGGGCAAAGGCTCGTACCTGTAGAAAATATAATAATGTAGCATCTTTTGACTTCTACTGACATTGGTTTCCCCTCAATGGCAGACGGATTAGGACATAGTCTATACTCTATACCAAGGTCAATGTGAGGTGGCGGTCTTCTCACGTTTTTCGAAAATTAGTCAGTTTTGGGTTTCTTTACGTTTTTCCATAACCGTATTAGCAAGTGACACACATAATATGAAAATCTCACATGAACCCGATTGATTTAATTTTGAAAAAGAGGGTTTTTGAGAGTGATAGCTAATTTTATGCCTATGACTGTAGTATAATACACAACACAACTTAGGTATATATGCGAAAGTTTGTATTTGTATATTCTTTGCTCCATCACGCTGGATGGATTTGAATGAAAAGTTCTTACACAGAAAGATAATGATCATAGACCAGTCACACAGAGACGCACCCAAGCGAAGTGAGGGCAAATCGCTAGTTATATATCTGTTACAGTCAGAACTCTTTCGTGGTCAAAACTACTTTTGACTGACAAAAACAGTTAAAAGTAGTTTTGACTGCAGGCCTTGGTCAATAGCAGTTTTTACTGGCATATCGGTCAAAACTCTTAAAATGATGGCACTCACCGGCCGCTACCGCGGCACGCTCGCTTCGCTTGCTCGGCTCGTGCACTGTGAACTGTGGTCACTGTTCTAACTTAACCTAACCTAGAAAGAAAAAAAAGGGTTCTTCCGAGTAACCTTCAATCTACTTACCTCCTTAACTTTTTAAGAGTTTTGACCGATATGCCAGTCAAAACTGCTATTGACCAAAGCCTGCAGTGAAAATTACTTTTGACCAACCTCTTTAGTCAAAAGTAGTTTTGACTAAAAAATAGTTTTGACTGTAACATATTTAAAAATAACAATTGCAATAGCACACATGTCTCCATTCTAAGCTTTATGTAACGCGAAGATTACGATCATTCTCTCACAGCGGCAGCTAAATTGATAATGCACACTCGCCTGATCATAATTTATGTGGTGGTAAATGGCGTGAGACAAGCAAAATTTTGCTTGAAAGATAGTTTATGGATTTATGTATTGGTTTTCAAAGCTGCTTTTGTGACTAAAATCAGTAAAAACACATAGCAAAATGTATATTCAATATCAGAGTAAAATTCTAACGTAAACATTTTATAAAAAATAATAAAAATTAAATTTAAAAAAATAAATTTTATAATAATAAAAATTGGCGATATACGACAGTATATCGACTTTGATATATGATTCACCATTATTATTTACTAATTACTAAACACGAATATAACGTTTAACACCCACGTACTAAAACGTAGCGGCTCTCGGCGTCGGCAGATTTGCGGATGATGGAGCGATATTTCGAGTTACTATTACGTCGTACACGTCTTTTACATAAACAAATGATGCAGATAGCTAAGTTTTATTTTAATCGATCGAATAAATCCAACATACAATTTTAAATGAAACGATACATTAACTTCAAAATCATATTTTAAAAATTATTATTCCATCCATCCATAAAAATCCATACCTAGGATGGTTTTTTTTAAATTCGTATAGAATAGAGTTTATTTGAAAACATGGCACCATCCTTGAGTTATAAACTACAAGCGTCTTATCCTCGCTTCGCCCGGCCGCGTCTCTGGGTGGCTAATATGCCTTTGTGATACTTCAGATCATAAGCTATTTATATACTAAATTTCAATTAAAACAAAAAGATACATACGCAAACTTTTGCTTTTGTAATAGTCCGATTGATTTAAAAATATGGCTTGATAATCGGTTGACTATATAATGTATATAATATTATGATTCACCGTCTCGCCCCTCTGACATTTTCATGTGCCAATTTTACAATATGATTATCACTTGCCTTACGGTGAAGGAAAACATCGTGAGGACACTTGCATGTGTGAGAGAATCTAGCAAGTTTTCGAAAGACATGTGAATTCTGCCAATCCGCACTCGGCCAGCGTGGTGGACTATGACCTGATCCTCGTATTGAAGAAAAGCTATGTACATGATGCACTGACCTTCTTGGCGGCCACAGTGAAGAGTCCGCCAGCGAAGAAGGTGAGGTAGTAGCCGGGGTGGAAGCCGTGCCAGATCGCGGAAAGCGCGTACACGCGCGCCGTGCGCAGCGCCGCGCCGCGCTCGTACGCGACGGCGCGCAGCCACGCGTTCGTGTTCTTGTTCCAGCTGGACACCGCCGCGCGGAAGTTCTGCGCGAGCTGCGTTACACACGAGGATTTTAAACAACCAGCTTTTATTAGCTTCACTTGAAATTCACAATATAATCAAATTTTGGAAGTCTATTTTGGAAGAATATTATTTTTTGGTTTTAAAGTTTATTTCAAACGAAAAAATACTTTCACGTCTTTGGATCGTGATTTTTGCAGGCACACAGTAGATTTAAAAATGTAAAATATGGTACTATAGTCATAATATTACGAGTATATTTAAATACATCCTAAGACAATAGTTTAAAATAAGACTTACTTCGAATCCAAAAACATCTACATTCGACATTTTATCCCATTTCGGTGTCCCATTGTTGTCGTAGCCATTGAAACCCATTCCGGAATTGTTACATATCGCTTCAGACAGCAACCAAGCGTGGTAATACTTGCATCTTACAACAAGCGTCGACAAATATGCGTACCACAAAAGATACACAGCGGACCAAGATCGAGATACTTCAGACGTTGGGTCTTGCAGCTCTGGCATTAAATAAAAAAAACTATACTAATATTATAAAGAGGCAGAGTTTGTTTATTTGTGTGTTGGTTTGTTTGTTAGGACGCGCTTTTCTCAGGAACTACTAGGCTGATTTGAAAAATTCTTTTTGCATTAGATAGTCCTTTTATTGAGAAAGGCTATATATACTTACATATATGCCATCATGCTACTACCCAAGCATGAGCAGTAATCATAAATGTCAACAAATCGGGCAGATATAAAGCCAGCTTTTTTTTTGTAGATTGAACGCGGGCGAACCCGCGGGTTCTGCTAGTTTTAATAAAAAAGCAGTGGTAGCTCAGTGATAACGCGCTCGCTTGGGAAACCGAGCGAAGCGGGTTCAAATCCCGTACCCGTTAAAAAGCTCTGAATACACAATACATATGTATATAAAAATCATTTATAATAAGTACAACAGCATAAATTGAAAGTAGTAGCACTAAATACGATAAAATTAGGTTATCAATACATACTTAAAATTTTACAATAAGTTGTTTTGCTTAAATTTAGTTCGCAGCAGCGAATTTTTCTGACTTTGATAATAAGTCATTTAAATGAATCTGTATTTTCGTTTGTCGCGGGTTTATTTTGAGTTCTTGTTCTCGTAGGGCGAATGCTTAATACAGCAAACATCGTCAGAGAGTAGGAGAAAGTCATTAGGAGTTAATACGTTACTATAGGTATATTTTTGCTTTGTGACCACCTGTGATTTCATAGTCTATTTGAAAACAACTATAATCAATCATGAACCACTTTATATGAAATTGCTTAATAAAGAACGTTCAAGTACCTATATTACTGTACCTACTGTAATTTTAAATCTACTTGAGCAATGTAGTGGAACTAAAAGAAGTTAACTACTTAGTTATTATTCAAAGTTACCGTAGATAACTAAACGATTAAGTATAGACTCTAAGTAAACTTTTTATTTAGAAATAATTGGATTAGGGATATCTACAATATAAAACACAAATATAGTAAAAGTATCTAACTAGATAGTAGATACCTACCTTTATTTTTATAAAATAAGGATATTAATATTTTTTATTTATTACCAGAACTTAAGTACCTAATTTAATTTAAAAAATAAAGATGTATATTTAAAAAATAAAGAATTATCTTACTTATTCAGTGAAAGATTTAAATCGCTGTTTCATTTTCATGAATTTATACATAAATTAAATCTATACATATAATAAAACAGTAGAGGTCGAATGTCTGTACATAGAAAAAAAATGCTAAAAATCGAGTCAGGGCGATGTAAGAAGAGAAATAGAACAAATCCAGTTTTTTTTTTCAATTTTTTTGTTACTCTGTCTGTCTGTCTGTTTGTTTGTACGGGCTTATCTCCGAAACAGTTGGGCCGATTTAGATGAAATTTTGCATGGTGATACCTCATATCCCCGATCCACATTTTAGATACTTTTCATCCCAGAAAATTAAAGAGTTCCCGTGGGATAGATAAAAAACTATCGTAACTTATACAGTTTAGTACACAAAAACTACTGATTGGATTTTAACGAAACGGAAAATTGTACGGTTCCCGTGGGATAGATTTGTCTTTGTTTGTCTAGAGGCGAACCCGAGCGAAGCGAGGGTGAGCCGCTAGTATTATAATAAGAAATAAGAATTAAAGTTTCGCGTGTCTATACATTGCTGGTATTTGTAAACAAAAATGTTTGGTGGACTTTAAGGAGAAATAATAATTTTTTTATCGTTTTTAGAATTTTAGTCTATTGATACGCCTGTGCGTTTGAAATCGAATTAAATTAAAACTACTGAATTAAATTCAAGTATTGTAATTTGTAAGTCTATATGTTTATTTATAGATCGTATCTCAAGGTAACATTTAGTCTTTCTTTCATTAAAATCGATCAAGTGTATTATTACAATTACAAAAGTTATTAAAATTTTAAATTTGAAGTAACTGTATTAGCATTAGCACCACAGACCACGAAATCGGTGGTCTGTGATCCTAGTAGGAGTATTTAAAAAAGTTTATTAGGTTGTACACCTTTCCACGTAACCACTTTTAAGCTTTTCTGATACCCACGCGAACGAAGTCACGGGCTCAGATAGTAATAACTATTAATGACCTAAAAGAGGTTTCTTTATTTAATATCCACTTAACAACCAAATAGGACCCCACCTGATTCTAACAAGACTACGAGTATACGAGCGCGTAGCCGCGTACTACAGGACTGTCTTATCACGAACATTTAAACCACCAGTATAATAAAAACAATCTAGTAAAGACTGTCCAGTTGTTCTGGAGTAAAGCGCGATTAAAATTTGATAAAATTATATAACTGTTATTAGTAAATTTTATAATGGCATTGTACCCAACGCGCTAGTGCCAGTAGGTAAATGGCACACTCAGGATATATTTTTTATTAAATTGCATGCAATTTTCTTCGTATAACCCATCGATTATTTCATAACACATTATTGAGAGTACAAATAGTCTTCAAGTAAAAGGGCTATGGCCGAACAGGCGAATTTGACGAAATTATAAAGGTTCCATTTTTTCCTTTCAGCTAGGTCAAATGAAAATACACATATGAAAGGATACATACATACGCATACACACACACATACACGCTCGCACATGTGTATATGTAAACACAGTATGTTTGATGTGCATATCATTAGATCACTTTTCTTTTCTTTTTTCTTTCTTTTTTTCAATGTAGGAGTAGGTACTCTGTTGTCCTTTTAACTGCATACAATAACTGCACGTATAATAAATATTAACCGATTCATTGCGACGGCCTTTTTTACGAACTACGGCCCGTGGCGACGAACAAATTTTTCATGACACCTCTAGGGCGTCACGCGCCATACGTTAAAATGACACCCCTACGGTGCCTTCAGCCATATATGAAAACTTTGTGCTTTTTTTTCTTTTTTTGGCTTATTTACACTTGATTTTGTTCAGTCAGCATCTAATATCAGACCTAAGCAGTTTGTTAATTCGTTTAGAGTGAGTTCCTTGTGTTTAGATACGCGATTTACTTGAAATGACTATTTTGAATCAGATATTGTAAACATTTGGTATTCTTTTTTCTTTGACTATACAATTTAAATAGCTTAAGAATATATTTTAAAATATGTTCTGAAATTGGTGTTGCAAAGTTTTTTTTATATACTTGGTGCAATATTGGCAACTAAAATTCCCAAGAACAGTTTGAAAGTATTGAGTTTAGCTATTGAGATGACGTCTATTATTTCGCTCGAGTTCGGCCCTAGATACCTTATGACGGTTAGTATGGAATACATAGACTATATAGTCTATATACATATATCATACATAGGTATGATGAGTTTTATATCTCTTAGTTGAGAAATGATTAATTTCCCATACAAAGTTCCACCCCCTTTTCACCTTCTTAAGGGATGATTTCCGGGGTAAAAATTATCCTATGTCCTTCCCGGGATTTCAAACTATCTCCATACCAAATTTCGTCTAAATCAGTTCAGCGGATTAAGTGTGAAAAGGAGACAGACAGACAGAGTTACTTTCGCATTTATAATATTAGTATGGATATTAGTATAGATTTTGTAATACACGACTTTATATTTTTTATAGCTTAAAGAATTGTTACAATTTTTTGAATTGAATCGAAAACGCCTATACATTCCTGAATCGCAGAGTGACGAAGACGAAACGCAGTGTACTTTGGAACAGAACTCTCAATCATATGAAGAGTATGTTCTTTCTAAAAAAAAAGAAAATGAAAGATATTGGGGCATGCACAGAAATTAAGAAAATATAGATTGTACTATTACAAGTTGCTTTTAAACATAATTATTTTGAATATAAAAATAACATAAATTTTCTTCGAGACCCCTTCATTTTGATAAAAAAGATTTAAAGCCTAAAAGATAGCACCCGGTATTTTGTTATTTTAATTTACACATGGACATTCCCGTCACCAAAGAAGAATATAAAACACTTTATCCGTTCCGTAGCTACGAGGAAACATCAAATCATACATCATAATCATAGCCTTTCTCGGCTTCGTCGCAGTCGGGTATAAAACTATGCAAAACGGGTAAAATGTTCAGTTCCATACGTTATTCTACGATTAACAGAGTTTCAACGGATTGGATTATGATGACGCCGCTCGGGTGTCATCCGCCACACGTGAAAGAAATGTATTCGGAACAATGAGAAGGTTTTTAACCCCTGAAAATTTTCTATTCACACTAAATCCTGAAACGAACAGTACAGGCATGATCTGTGTGATAAAATAATGATAGATTTATTTAGCGAAAACCTTTAAAAATGTCATTTTAACATAGTTTCGACGAATTGAATTATGACACCGCTCGGGTGTCACACGCCACACAGGAAAGAAATGTATGACACCCCTAAGGTGTCACCCGCAATGAATCGGTTAATAGGTATAATTATTCGGGTCAATTATTTTTGATCCGTTTTAACTTACTTTGTATACCTATTACTGCAAAATATTTTTTATAATTTGCGATACATTGCAATTTCAATAACAAATGCTATGGGAATGTATATAAATCACATATATAGTTTCTTTAGATTAGAGATAAGAACTCATAAGGAATCAGTGGAATTACTTTTCAATAGGGTAGGTACTCATCATGAGTCACATATGTATGTATGTTGAATTGCTTAGAGCCTTAGTGTAATCACTGTTCAATATCAGTGATTACGAAGTGTTAAAATTACATAGTAGGTACACATATAGCTATAATATGTGTTAATAAGATGAATTCGAGTGCTACGTATACCTAATAGTTTTTCCCAATACCTACATGATAAAGTTCCATAAAATATCATAGTATTATGCGAACGTGAATTTCACTGATAAACTATGTAAAGTTACTAGTGCAAACCAAAAGTTAAAGATTAAACTTATAATAATTACCTTCTAGTACAGTCAATGGGTAGCGTTCCGCGAGGGATAAGTAAAGAACAGCCGCCGTCACAGAACCGGCCACTTTGTATAAAACTGCAAGACGAGGAGACGGCTCCTTTTCACCTGAATTAAAATGTTCTTCCTGAAATAATAATTATACTACAATATCCTTATTAAAAATGTAAAAAATGTACTCTTTTTCAAGTATATTACTACTTTAAGCTTAAATTATTCGTAGTCCAACAGTTAAGAAAGAAGACATACACAGAAGTGTATGCGCGTTAGTCACTCGGTGTAGCGCTCGAAAAGCCTTTATTAAATTTCATAATACATACATTATTGGCGTGTTTATAAACTCTTACAACAATCCCAATGAAATGTGAGTTTGAGATATGTCAAGGTAGCTTAGTCTTGAGTTTGGACCATGTTCAATAATTAGTACACGCTAATTGCAAAGAAATTAACAAAAAAAAAAAGAACTTTTCCCCCTTTGTATTTTGGAACCTCTAAATTGGATTTAATGATTTCAAATAAAGAGCACCTACACTCATATTAAACATTTACTTTAAATATCTATCATTTATCAATTTCTACAGCTCACTCACTGCTTAGGTACTGGTTATACGAAAAATTTTGAAAAAAGAAGGGTCTGTATGAAGATTCATTTACTGTTAGAAAAATGCCTACATGCATTAATTTAATTAAAATTTAAATCTGAATCAGTTAATCTGAATAAAAAGTTAATTAACTTACTTTATTTGTTTTACAGGTAAAAATAAATACATTAAATTAACTAGTTTTTGCATGAATTTTCATATACGTAAACTTTACTCCAGCTTATATGTATAAAATCAATAACATAATTTTCGCATATTGACAATATCTTTTTCATAAAACTTTTATTTGTTCTTGGGTACCCCAATTCTTACACTGCACTGGAATAATGCCTAGTCAAAATAGGTTCTAATAGATTGTTTTCGACAACAGACAGACAGGCAACATTTGAACAAAATTTATTTGGAGCATAATATCGTGAAAAACTTATTATGAACTTAATAAATAACAATTTTAAAGAATATGTAAATGTAGATGAACATTAAAGTAATATACAAATTATAACCCACTTACTTTGTTTACACGATCGCCTTCAATAAAGCTAATGTAGTCCGAATAAAATACAACTGGTCCACACATTAATGTTTGGAATGCTAATGTATACGCGAAATATTCGAGAGGCGAAGGTATTTTGTCATATTTCGACGACTTATCTTGAGAGTTGGAGTTTATTTCCCTTTTTGTCAAATTATCTTGTATAGTATACGCTAACGATGTTACTCTTTGAGTTATCACCATTAATGGGCCTGCAATTAAATTTACGTTTATTCACAATTTCCCTCAATGGATTACAACATAGTTATTAATTCTCTTTCCGCTGTCCGATTCCGTTCATTGTTGAGATAATGTGCACCGTGCAAGGTCAAGGGTCTCATCTTTAGCAATAGATTACCTTAGCTCGTTCTATTTTATTATGAATAATAATCTATGCTATATTAAAATAAAGCTAGAGACTGATTATTTGTTTGAATGCGTTATTCTGGACTTACTGATCCGATTTGAAAATATATTTTTGCGTTTTACAGCCTATTTATTGAGGAAGATCATATAGATGAGAGCGGATCAATTTCATCAACCACGAGAAACGCTAGTACGATTATAAATAAAACAATGTAAACCTAGCAAGGCACGCCCTATAACGTAAACATATTTAATAACTAAAAATCTATAAAAATTTTCTAGGTAAGAAACGATCCCATGACCATCGGTATAATACTAGTAGCTAGTGTACTCCATGATAAAACTTCACTTTATCAATAAATTATCTGGCCGTTGTGACAGAACGCACGGGTTGAGGAAAACAATCAGTATCGCTCAATCAGTCATTAGTTCAATTACTCTAATCGTAAGACACAATAGAGCAATTAATTATTTGGATTAAAAAAGCTATTGAATAGATAATTTTAATCAATCAATAACGTAGTCGATCATTACTTAATTGAATTATTATGGCTTTAATATGTATTTATTTGGGACATTCGTAAATCTATACAGATAAATAAAATTGGAGTGTCTGTTTGTAATATTGAAATAACCGCTTTTTACTAAATGCATATGGATGTATACACGGTACATATACCAAAACAACACTTTTTACAATTTTCGTCTGTCTGTCTGTTTGTCCCGGCTAATCTCTGAAACGGCTGGACCGATTTTGACGGAAGATAGCTGATGTTATAAGGAGTAACTTAGGCTACTTTTATTTTAGAAAAAATGTAGGGTCCCACGAAATAAATTAAAATCAAAAAAATTAAAAATAAAATTGTTTCGGGAAGCAACCTAGGGACGAACCCGAGCGAAGCGAGGGTGAGTCGCTAGGACGTACCTATTATATAATATGTATGTACATATGTACGTGTATTATACGTCATATCTTCCCGATGTCCTCTTCACAATATTGGTCCTTTCTACCTACTATTAAACAGATATTTAAGCAATTTTAGCCAATAAAGAAAACAGAGTAAACTATGGGATAACCGAAAAAAATACAGTTTCTATGAATAAAGCGGAAGAATTCGAGGGCTAAAGCGAGATTATTATAAATGTTAAAGTCATTTAGGGACGCGCTTAATTACCTAAGCGAAGCGGAGAAGTATCGCTAGTATATAATATATATTTTACGAAGAACATTTTCATTACCTACCTGTGATATCTAACGTATAATCTGCCGTGTGATATATTTGTCGATGCAAATGCAAACATGATAAATATATCATGGAAGCTGCTAAAATAATGCTGAAAAAATGACACAAAAAGGTATTATTAAATAAACATTTTCTTTTTATTCAAAAAATTCATTCTTATATACTTCTACTATCTTTCTAAGAAAAGATATATTAAAAATCATTGGTGAAACTTGCTCTTGCTAGTCCTCGACTTCTACGACTGAAGAAGAATGTGTTAGATCTCACATTGTAATGCCATAGATCGATTACATCAGTGAGATTACAGATTTGATAGGCTTCTTTATGAACTAATACAAAACATTACTATCAACAAATTTCAGTTACTGCTGTGTGGGTTTCCAATATTCCACTGAATCCAACAAGTAAACCTCAACTAGCAATCTGTTAGGACTTGTTGGAGATCTATGTAGATTGTAGATGAAAGATAATTCACAGGAATCTCCTAAATATTTCTGAAAATTGTCAATAGACATACGTCTTACGGAATTTTCTTTTAGAATTGGAATAGAACATTAGAAGCAGACATTTTTTTTACTTCCTTATTGATATATACATACATATGTATATAACAGATATAGAACGTTTTCAATAACTTCCCATATCAATTTAAAAAACACTGGTAAAACTACTGTTGACATTATCTTAATAGCAGATGATGTTGCACAATAAAAAATAGTATATATTTTTTTTGTAAAAAATATATAAATTCACCTTTTGAAAGAATTGAACCCACAGTATCTGTGTAAGACTAAGAAGAAATGCCAATCATATGTATGCCCCAATCATTAACAAATCTTGTCTATCATCACTTAAGTCTTATGTAAAAATAACTTATTACTCGGATCAACATTAAGGATAACTTTTGGCTTTTATTACAGGAAAATTTTTCCTTCTCATCCGTTGTTGTCCTTTGAAATTAACAAAACAATGTAGTAGAAGATTTAAGGTGTTAAAAAGGCCTACAGAAGCCTATATCCATCCCCTAACTTGCAATAACTATCTATTTAAAACATACCTAGGGCCACACTCGATCATAACAAGGGTATGTCGTTAGTCAAGGTACATATAATTATTGTAAAATACTCACTTGCCAACTAAATGCATTGGTACCGTCTTTAGCAAAATATAACTCAGCATTGGTAGAACCGATATGTGCACTGCTTGTCTAAAAAAATATTCATAATTAGCAGCCTTGAACGTGAAACCTACCTTCATTTATAGTACTAAGCACGATAATGTTGTTCATTCATGCTAATTGCTAAGAGGTGTTTAGACTGCAATGCAATATTAACATATGAATATGCCTTGTCTGAGGTATGTGATAATGAAGTATTCACTATAAATTATCTAACTCCTGTTAGAGTAATTTCTCTATATTTCTATACATATTATTAATTTTTATTTTTAACAATCTCAAACACTTGAATTTCTACTTAATATATATTTCATATTTCTATTGCAATATATATTGCAGTATGATTTATGATTAAACTTTCATTTTAATTCTATGTTTATTGTTTATCCTACTATAAACGTACTTACACGAACAAAGAATAGTTTTAAACCTCACTCTGAAGTGGTAATAACTTATGTATCCAGATAATTATCTATTATAGGAATTTATTCATGAAAAACTTTTAACAAAAATGTCTATCTATCAATAGACATTTTTGTTAAAAGTTTTTATGAATGCTCCTCTGCCTCATAATTTAAAAATCAATAATTATCAATCTTGCTCTAAACAGTATAAGGTATGTATCTTGTGTGGTCTTACATATAAAGTACAATTAATATAGCTTTATAAGTTTACATGAAAAATAAGTACACTTATAAAAGTATTACAGATTATATTTTTAAAGAAATATGAATAAACTTACTTTCCAAAGCAGAAATAGCCCATCAGCAATCCTATAATAAGGCACAATGAATGTCGAAATTCTGGTGAAGCTAATTTTAATGGTTTTCTAAAGAGTCTGGCCACACACAATGCTGCTAGTTGTGCAATCAAAAAATTAACCTAATACATAAAAAAAAAAAACAAATGAAAATGTGCTTTTATACAAAAAATGAATAAATGTATAATGAAGAGGGTGAAAGAAATGAAACTTCTACCATATAAAATTTGACTAATATAAAAGCAGTATGAAGGTGGTAACAAAAATATTTAAATAAAGCAGACAAACAAATGTTTAACTTTCATTAAACAAGCTAAATTTCTGTTTAATCATACAGAAATAATTATTTCATATTATTAAAGAGAAAAAAATGGGTTTGTATAATTTTGTTTTATTTATGAATAAAGAATAGGTACTTCATATATAATTCTTTTCTATATTGTAAAGGAAGAAAAACATGCAATTCAACTCACCAGATCGATAGGAAGACCAATTGCATTAGATAAAAATAAAAATATTTTGCTTCCATCATAATAATCATGATAAGTTGACGACATTGTGAATCACATATATTTTAAACGAAAAATATTTTTCAAAGAAATGTCACTTCCAAAATATGCACTTTTATATATGTATAATTAATTTAGGTCTATATAAAATTTGTCGCTAAAAACTTCTACACGACCTCAAAGATACTCCTTGATAATTCAACACGTGTTGCAACAGTTTATTGAATATAAACTTTGCTACAACCATTAACTGTTACGCCAATTGAGTACAATACGACGTACACAATATCGGACGTTTTATTTATTAAACTGGTTCAATTTCCAATGTAAGTCTATTAAAGCGACAGTTACACAGGCTCCCTGAACTGACAAGTGACAACTGACAATTTATTTACATTTTACATACAAAATGTCAATTGTCAAAATGAAATTGACATGTACATTTTCCATAGGTTCTAGTTTTAATTAAAAATGGCGGCAATTAGGCAAAAGACAAAGTCGTGCAGTCACGAGAACCAAACGTGTTGTATATATATAGAATTATAAGAATATACATCTTGAATATAGACATCACACTATAATAAAGGGAGATTTAACGACTAACTTCATACTGTGGTCTAAAGTCGCCTTGTAAAAAATTCTCTCTCATCATTCATTTATGTTTTTTCATATCGCGCCCACAGATACATAAAATCATGTACCACATGTTTATACTACTCATCGTTACCCACAAAAAAGTTCGTATGTATCGCTGTATCTCTAAGTATTATACTTAAGTCACAAGAAGCGCTTTTAGTTCAAATTAGCCAATCAAAACACGAGTAGAATCGAAAGATGATGACATTCATGATATTAATCCACATCCAACTAAATAGTTTTATAATCAAGGTTGATTATGTGCATGTAAATTCATTTTTAATTATTCGAATCGGACCTTTCCTTAGAGTAATAACAAGCATGGAGGAGCTGTATTTAATTGAACATTTACAATATATTTGATTGTGTCCTTCTTATACACTTCTTTACGAGAGGGACAGAGACAGAAATACACAATTTGCCCTTTCTTAAAATCGCAATGAAGCCAAGTATGCTATAGAATTACTATATTTATATATTGACTATTATAGTGATGTGCTAAAGTTTGACGGTTTATAAATTAAAAATACCGTTTCTTTGTAATATTTATAGTAATTATGAAAAACTATTACACGAAACAATACTTCACCTTAGGTGAAAATTAATTAAATTTAATCTTAACTAATTAGATTTTAAGGTTATAACAATTTTTTAACATTATTTAAATTAATTATTTTGGCTAACAGGTGTTGACTTATTATGAATCATTTTTATTGTATTTAAATTGTATTTATTAATTATATAGAAGGGATTTAATATAATTTAATGTATACTTTTGATTATGTAATTATAGCGAATGTTATGTACACTTGTAAAGACATACATATCCGATTAATTATTAATATTGTCTTCTAAATGTGTATAAATGTTTTAATATGTGTGTTGTTAGTGTACTTTTTGATAAATAAATAAATAACAGAAATAAATGAAACTCATTCATAGTCTAATCTTGATTATTCATTATTCAAAAATATAACACAAAAAAAAATAAGTTAGCCTAGCGCGGGGATTATGGTTAAACCTCTGATTTATAACATACTCATATATTTTAAGAAATTTTATCAACATGTATTCTAAAAACGAATCGGCAAAGTAATAATGAAGATACGTCATGCCACATCACTATGATTAAAAAACAAAATTACTTTCTCAAATTGACAAGAATTTAGAGATCGATTACACACTATTCTGATATCGTAAGAGTCTTAAAACAATCAATTTAAACATATTTGAATATTTCATAAAAATGTTAAGTATTTTAACAGAAAAATCCAAAAAACACTTACCGGTGAAATGTTACATTTTGATTAACTTCACTTTTCTTTGAACTATGGCGATTACAGCCGTAAGCCACACAAGCCATCGAAACAAAATGTTTTTAAGTTTCCTTAAAACTAAGTTTGTTACATCCAATTACTCTTTTATCATTAAAATAATCACAAATATCAAAAACACTGTAAGTCACCAGCTGGTCACTTTGACAAGTAAAAAGTGGCTTCACACCATTGAAGACGATAGTTTCTTTATTATTACGTCTCTCTCTAACTTACGTCATCTTTTAGTAAGATAAAGCAGTGCAAATTATAAGTTTATTGGTTCAGTTTAATACGAGTCCTCTATGCTTGTTATTACTCTAAGGACCTTTCGTTTAGATGATATTTATGACATGTGCAATATTGTTTTAACTATTTCATAGATGTCGCTAGTATTTATTACGATCTTTTCTAGAGGTGAGGTGGGGAAGGAAGGAGCCGAATGTTGAACGTCGTTCGCTCGGGGAATGGCCTTAATAAATAATAACAACATTTTATAGAGACCATATCAGTATTAGATATCTTTATTTCTTAAATAAATACCAAAAATGATTTCAATTTGCCATGAGCCATCGCACACGGCAAATAACAAAATGTATTTAATATTAACGTTCTAACTTCTAAGCGCATTATTTGTTTGTGTATGCATAAATTTGACCCGGAAGCGGTATGTTTAATTACAACTATTTAAAATAGTATAGTATTCTTATTTCATTATATTTCCGTCCGAGATATGCTTTTTTCATATTCAAAATAGCAATTATATATTTTTTGTCTTTCACAATACTGATTTCCATATTTGAAGAAACTTATGTAACTTCAACTGTTGAGAGAAATAGTGATGGTGATTAGGCTTCGATTCTAAATAATTCTTTTATTTTATAGTTATGTACTTGTTCTTTGTATGATTGTTTCTGTCAAAATATGCTCTATATAAAGATTTTATTTTCTTTAAATACTTTCCACCAATTTAACTCTTCTGTTATTTTTGTGTATAACAGCTAACTAACAAATGAATAAACTAATTTTTTTTTGTAAGTCACTTAGGGGGTTGGTATAATAATTCACCCCCAAAAAGTACAATTCTCGTTTTTTAGTTTTTAATGGAGCGAAAATTATAGAAAAATCTATAATAGTTTGTAGACATTAATAAATTGTTTGAATCTTATCAAAATATCTCAAGTAGATTCGAAAAAAAATATCAATATAAGTATATAATAGTAGTATATAATAATATCACCCCCATTATTCCCTTATTAACGGGGGTAGAAGCCTGAAATTAGGTTTGAAGGTGTATTAGATAAAGAACAATAAATATAAGGTAAGAACTCTTCATTAGACACTGGTGCAGTTTTCATATGCTTATTCCGCTAGACTCTTTCAGGTAATAATAATCAGCATAATATTAGTTTGAACTTTGTAAGTTTATTAAAATGTTTTTCAATTTTGTAGAGCAAACATCTAAAGGCGTTTTTCCTTCTTTGTTTTTTACATGTACACTAGCTCCAGCCTTTACTAGCATGCAAGCTACAGCTTCTCTATCTTCTTCACAGGATAGATGTCTGGAAAATGTAATACAAATTAGCAAATATACATAAATAGTATCATATACAAAATTAAATAATCTGAATCTGATACGTACAACATTCATAGTAATTAATACCACAAAACTCTTTGCAGTCATATGCTACCTGTATTGCTATTAGTGAGAGCTCACATAATTGGTGACAAAAGACTTTTTCTAGCCTTTATATAGTGCCTAAGGCCTTAGTAGGCAGCAAAAACATATTTACCAACAAATCATCAATTGACTGCCTAATCGTATCTGCTATAATATAAAAAATATATATTGATCTAACAACTTACAAAGCTGTACAACCCATTGAATCACAAAGATCTAACTTAAGGTTAGGTGATGTCAACAATATTTCTACAATATCTGTTCTTCCTAGTGATGCCGCTCTATGCAGTGGAGAAGCACCCAGAACATCTACATTTGAAACATCTGCATCAGATTCAATCAGCAATTTAGATATCTGTAAAGATCATGTTTAAAAATTTAATTTATTGTTGTGTGACCTCATTTACTTTTTCCTTGCATATTGCAAATAGTCTAGTCAACAAGTGCCTTTTAGGCCAACTTTTTTCAGCAGGGTCGGAAAAATATGATTGAGTTGTCATTCAATTTGGAATAGTATGTAGATGATTTTAAAAAAAAAATCAAGTTCCACTTGCAAAAATTGCAAAAGTTATAAACAATTAATAAAAAAAGGGTATTATTGTTCATTTATCTAACTAGTAAACCCCAGTTATTTTTTATTTCTTAAATTTTATATTTAATATGTTAAAATAATTTTTATTCATAAAGCGTCCGAACTATTCGTGCCGCCGCCGTTTTAGGCCGTATTTTCATCCCTTTGAGAAAACATAAATATTGGTCCTACAGTCCCGGAAGTTAAGACTTTTTTTAGAAAATTTGTTTTTTGAATCTTTTTTTAGATTTAAAAAATCTCGATTAGTTTTTTAAAATATTTGCAAAAAACTAAACCTCCTTTTTTATTTTTGCAATTTTTCAAGTGGAACTTGATTTTTTTCAAAAATCATTACATACTTTTACAAATCAAATGATACCTCATTCATACTTTTCCGAGACTGCTGAAAAAAGTTGACCTAAAAGGCACTTGTTAACTAGACTATAAGAAGACATGTCATGTTTACTTATTATTTTGAGGGTGTAATTTAAGTCAAATCATAAGATTGTAAAATTTTTCCTTTCTGCTTAGTTGCACATGAAAAGCACAGACAGGTATTTCAAGTAATAATTACATCCGATCCACAAGCTTACCGTTAGCCACAAACTTCAAACCTCTACAAACACTTTACAAAATTTGAAGAGACCAACATCACTGCTCTTGTGTATCAAGAAAAAGCAAGCATAACGGATATCAAGCATGTTTTGGCTATTATGTTCTTCAGTTAATCTTATTTCTATTATAAAAAGAAAGAAAAGGAAATTGAAAAGTCAACAAAAAATATGGTGTTAAAAATTCATGAAGCACTATCTACACATTTGAATTTTTACTGCCAATGCTTGGTAAGATTGTAGATCAAGCATTACATTAAAAACATAGCTTAAATTTCATATCAATCTGACTTACATCTACCCAAATAATTACATAATGTTTGTTCTAATATATATGGACATTAGTTCTATTTAGGCTATTTAGCAATTGTGACTGATTAGAAATATAGGCTCGTCTTTTAATATACGGGATATGCAGTAGACTCTTGATTTTTTAGGGTGAAGCTACAGAAAGTAATTTATAAGTATTTAGCAAATAAAATCTTACTTCTTTATGTCCCTTTGAACAAGCATAATGTAAGGATGCCTGACCACGATTGTTTTTATGATTAACATTAGCACCTTTACCAATTAGCAATCTAACAACTTCCAGTCTTCCAGCTGATGATGCTAAGATTAATGGGGTACAAAATGTATCATCTACAGGGTCGATAGGGCTGCCTTTATCGATTAGAAAATCTACAAGATTGTCATTACCACCCAGTGCCGCCCAATGTATGAGAAGTCGATTATTCTAAAACATAAGGAATGCAATAATTTAATTTGAAGGAACAATATAAATAGGTAACCTCGAGAAAAATTAAATGTAACAATACTTACTGAATCTACTGTTGTTACTAAAGTCTCGTCAGAATCTATATGCACTTTAACTTGATTAAAATCTCCTTTATATGCTTTTTCATAAACTGTACCAATAGACATCGTGATATAATTCTAAATATAATCTTAACAATAAAATGGCTACAGATTTTTTTGTAATATAACAGTATACACTGTATATTTAAGTAATTATAGAAGATTCTCGTTTATTTACTTCTGGTTATTTGTGTTTGTAGTTTTATGTCGGATGACCACACAAACTTAACTATAGAGAAATGATAATTCTCATGAATGACAAGTCAAATATGAAATATCAAATAAAACCAGAGACAAGGAATAACAAGAAATAAATTATAGTAACTCTAAATATGCAGTGCGCTGGTACGCATGATAATTGATAACCAAACTCCAAAACTCAATTGGGGAAGATTTCTCGAAAGGAGGACGCTACACGTATTGCCTATTTACATTCAGTTTGAAGTTAAGCAATATAATGCTCCAAAATAGCATGCTAAAAAGTGTGCTATTAAGTATGCTCAATATGAGCATGCTTATGAGCAGTTTACATTTGCTAGCAATAGGCATGCTGGTTTTGAGTATGCTCCTGAATAAGCATGCTCAAAGCAAACACTCTATTACACATGCCATTTTATAGCGTGCTTTCTAGTTCTTTGTCTCAGTTCAAACAAAGCCATGGACGATCAAACAGCTAACCGCATGGAGCTCAATAAGATCATCCTTTTGCTGGCGATGCAATGCATTCAGAAGCTTATATCAGCTCGGCAAAAAAAGAAAAGAAAGATTTGGGTCCGTGATTGGATATCTAGAAGAACGGACTTAGAAGCAAGTGCTCGATTGCTTACGGAAATGTGAGTAAAAGATGCTGCAGGTTATAAAAACTATTTGCGGATGCTACCGCATCAATTTGACTTTTCAATCGATACTAGCATGCTCAAAAAGCAAAGCTGTTCACACGCGCTTAAAGCACGCCCCCCTACACCCGCGCTGCAGGTAGCATGCCTTAAAATCGCACAACCGTCGATTTTTGAGCAAACTCGAAATGAGCATGCTCATTATTAACAATGTATCAATACACATGCTGCTAATGAGAATTTGCTCAATAAAAGCATGCTTTCGTGCTAGTAATGAGCATGTGTAACTGTAGCTTAAAGGCTTGGAGCTTGTAGACGTAAATACCAAGTCTCGGCAAGCGTGTAAAGGTAGCATTACATGCACAGACCAGGAACCATGGAGGGCACCAGGAACAACAAGATACATGTATTATCTGTGGATAATAGATATTTGTTTTGACTTTTGAGTTTTGACTTTTGACTGATGTCTGATAATTTTGTGAAGTTGCTTGTTTATTGAATTTTGAATGGTTGATAAATTGTTTTTAGTAATAAGTATGACGTTTTCTAACTATTAAATCTGCTAAATCTATTGTACAAACACTCACAAAATATATCAACTGCAGTTTTTAGTAGTTATAATCAATAATGTCAATGGAAGCTATCTGGGACGTGCATTTTATAAATTTTAATTGCTATTTTTTGATTGGTGGCCTATTTATTAGTTATTTAATATATCGTATCTTACAATCTCTTTTCGATGATAATAATTTTATACAAACTAAATATAAAGTACGTGGTCATACATGGAGAAGTATAGAATGTAATAAATCCATACCCTACAATATTTATGTAAGTTGAACTATGACATTAAATATATATATATATATATATATATATATATATATATATATATATATATCTATATTAACCCTTCGGTCACTTCGCTTGAGCGCCCTTAATGAAATTTATAATACTATGCTCCCATAGTTTCATTAATCTGTAATTTATTATAACAAAGGAATGAGACATTTTTTTACTTGTAAAAGACACTTCTTTATTAGTCTCCTTAATCTGTGTCTATATCAGTTTCGAGCTTTCCAACTATTTCGTGAATATTTGTTTGTTTTGCACTTGCATTAATTTTCTTGTGGGAATGAGATTATTCCCCATGGTATAAAACCCACCCAATAAAGTCTCATTTATCTTCATATATCTATTTATATATCATACAAAAATAACAATAGTCTGTTGCTTGCTTTTCTATGCAACAAAGGACTTTATAATCATATGAATTCAAAAATTACAGTGCACAATATGTGGCAAGCTTATGCTTCCAGTTGTTGGCTTATTTTGCGAGTGCTGTGGAGTGAGTGCTTGTAAAAAATGTCATCGCATATTAAACAAAAAGTTGAGATGCAAACAAATTACATGGCCTGCAGAAAAGCCTTTCTATCATCTATGGGTCAATGGTAAGTATTATTCTTAATGTATAAATGATTGTTGTGTTGTACGGATATACATATATACTTGCTTGTCTATGATGGTAATGGTATTTTGCAGTGGGTGTTGCTACACGAGATAATGTTGATCATCATGAAGATGGAGAAAATTTAAAGAAATATTTTTGTTCCTGGTGCCAGAGAATAAAGTTAAGCAATGAAAATTTAATAAATGATACCGAAGTATGTAATAAAATATTAAATTTTAATATAATAAATATAAAATTATTAAGTTACATTTTTTGTTTGGTTTTAGGAATGTGACTTTAATAAATACAAGGATATTATAATTCCTCCAAATGCTGTTCGAGTGGAAAAAAGTAAAATTATAAGTATAAAGCCACCATGTATAAATAATTGGGAACCATTATTTATATTTGGTAAGATATTTTTACTTAGTAAGATATTTGATTAATCATTATTGATATATAGTCCAAGCGAAATGCAGTTATTTTTAAGAAAAAATAAAATATTGAAAACCTGAAGTTTTTGATTTTAAAATGTTGGCAGGTATATAAGGAATAGAAATTCATAAAATGCCCCCGATGACCAGCCACCCCCGAGAAATGGGGGGCGCAAAGCGTTGAAAAATAGTTTTTTTCAATTTCCGGCTTACTGTGACGTTCTATCGAAAAATGTTTTCTACAAAAGTTGTAGGTCTAGTAAAAATCTACAACTTTTATTTATAACACTTTTTATAACAACCTCAAAGTTTTCGAGATATTTGCAAAAAACTCAGTTTTTAATTTTTTCTTGGTTTTTTATTTTTAATTTCTAGAATAATCTTTTAATTCTCATGAAACTAAGATGATGTAATCTACAATATATATATATAGAATAAATGAAAAAAAATTGAAATTGAAATGTTCAGCCATTTCCGAGAAAAGTATGTTTTATGGCATCGAGAGGCCGAAAATCACCCCCAACTTCAAGTGGACGTTTACATTTAAAAATTTTTTTGTACAATTTTCAGATAAGGCTCATACTTTTCGTCTTGGAACTCTACTTTTGAAGAAATAAAAATATTGTATGGTCGCCCTGTAAGAACACTCTTAAAAATTGAAAACATTGAAGAAATCGATAATTTTGACTTTGTAAACTACATTTTTTTAATTATCATTGGAAAAGTGTACTTTATTGACCAAATTTTTATAAACTGATTATACCAGTGTATTTTTCGGGAAAAACCGAAAGAAATGGTATTCTTAAGTTTTTAATTTGACGCTTATTATTTATACAATATCGTCGTAAACATTCCAACTTTGCAATTTGACGAGTCGTGAAGAAATAATAAAAATTGGAATTCACATAAAGTGCACTTGTCTCTTTTGTATTTTTTCCAGTAGAATCTATTTATGTTATTATTTTTTTGAATTTATCGATGTTTTATTAATTTTTGATCGATTTTGGAGTCAAATTTATTGATTTTTTCTAAAAAAATAGATTTTAAGGTAATTACAGAAAGAAATGAAATTCATTCGTAGTCTAATCTTGTTTATTCATTAGTTAAATGCGTAATTTAAAAAAATTAAGTTTATATTTATAATTTTGTCATCGTTATGTTAAAAAAAATCATAAAAAAATTAAAAAGAAAAGTATATTAAAGGGGTTTTTTAAAAAGATTTAAAGTTTTAAAATTACTCTTTAATGTACTGTGCATCCATCAAATGCTTAGATATTGATGATAAAAAAGAAAAGGATGCCTTTTTATTGAAAGTCGAATATTTCAGGAAAAAATCGACGTAAAAAGTGTAGTAAAAACTTTTTTTTCATTTTATACATTTTTTTATGATTTTTTAACAAAACTATGACAAAATTTTGTAAACATCAACTTAATTTTTTTAAATTACACATTTAACTAATGAATAAACAAGATTAGACTACGAATGAATTTCATTTCTTTCTGTAATTACCTTAAAATCTAATTTTTTAGAAAAAATCAATAAATTTGACTCCAAAATCGATCAAAAACTAATAAAACATCGATGAATTCAAAAAAATAATAACATAAATAGATTCTACTGGAAAAAATACAAAAGAAACAAGTGCACTTTACGTGAATTCCAATTTTTATTATTTCTTCACGACTCGTCAAATTGCAAAGTTGGAATGTTTACGACGATATTGTATAAATAATAAGCGTCAAATTAAAAACTTAAGAATACCATTTCTTTCGGTTTTTCCCGAAAAATACACTGGTATAATCAGTTTATAAAAATTTGGTCAATAAAGTACACTTTTCCAATGATAATTAAAAAAATGTAGTTTACAAAGTCAAAATTATCGATTTCTTCAATGTTTTCAATTTTTAAGAGTGTTCTTACAGGGCGACCATACAATATTTTTATTTCTTCAAAAAGTAGAGTTCAAGACGAAAAGAATGAGCCTTATCTGAAAATTGTACAAAAAAATTTTTAAATGTAAACGTCCACTTGAAGTTGGGGGTGATTTTCGGCCTCTCGATGCCATAAAACATACTTTTCTCGGAAATGGCTGAACATTTCAATTTCAATTTTTTTTCATTTATTCTATATATACATATTGTAGATTACATCACCTTAGTTTCATGAGAATTAAAAGATTATTCTAGAAATTAAAAATAAAAAACCAAGAAAAAATTAAAAACTGAGTTTTTTGCAAATATCTCGAAAACTTTGAGGTTGTTATAAAAAGTGTTATAAATAAAAGTTGTAGATTTTTACTAGACCTACAACTTTTGTAGAAAACATTTTTCGATAGAACGTCACAGTAAGCCGGAAATTGAAAAAAACTATTTTTCAACGCTTTGCGTCCCCCCATTTCTCGGGGGTGGCTGGGCATCGGGGGCATTTTATGAATTTCTATTCCTTATATACCTGCCAACATTTTAAAATCATAAAACTTCAGGTTTTCAATATTTTGTTCCCAAACTGCATTTCGCTTGGACTAATAATGTATTTGTATGGTATTATTTCAAGAACACTGACTGAACATAGAATATCATATGTATAAAATCTGTTACAGGGTAAATCATCAAAAACAGATTTATAAGTAAAAATAATTGCTAATAAATTATTTACAGGTTTTTATTTAAGTGCAAAAAATATTTTAAATAAAATGTTAGGTGTTTTTCTTCATTTCTAGTTACCTATTTAATATTTTTTAGTTAATCGAAAATCTGGAAGCAATAGGAGTGATGAAGTTATTTCCATATTTAGAGGACTTCTCAATCCTTTACAGGTTTGTGCTGTCTTCACCAAAAACATTTCTTTTTTTTAAACTATTAAAAAAAAAATTGTTTAAATATAGTGTGTATTTTCTGTATAATTGTTTAGACAACTACCTAAGCGAAACCAGGGTATGTGCATTGGTTTTAAATTTATAATAATAGTCCGATTAATAACTATTTAAAATGACCTACAATCTTATATTAAATGTTAAAAAATGAAAAAATGGAAAACTATTCAAAATATATTTGTTTAAGTCTGAAAACTGAAAAGTGCAAACTGTGCCTTAGCAGTAAAAACATAATATGTACTAGATCATATGATTTGACCTATTTATTTTCCTTTACACTTATTTAAAATAAGTATACACTTATATTACAATCTACTTTTTTTGTTAATGTTAGGAAGTAAACTTTAATAACATCCATTGAAATTAATTTAAAGTAATTTTCCTGTAATATCTTGATGTGCCATTATAAATAGCTATATGACTACATATGTATAGATAATAATAATAATGATTAAATATTTCATATGTAGGTGATAGATATCAGTGTGAGTAGTCCGGAACGTGTGGTGAAATGGTTGCCACATCGGTGCCGCGTGCTGGTGGCGGGCGGCGACGGCACGGTCGCTTGGGTTCTCAATGCTCTGCACACTGCCCCACATGTCACGGTATATGCAAGTTTATATTTTCTGCTTTCGTTTGGGCTCACTAATTTTTTGTTTTTATTTTTACCTAAACATCCCATTTACAGTAGAGTTTCAGTAATCTGACACTTAAAACTATAGGGTGCCAGGTTATTGGAATGTTCGGATTACTGGATTGGATTGTATAGAAAAATGCATAACAAATAATTAAGCATTTCATAATGTGCTAAGTTTATTAAATAAGGGAATATAATATGTATGTATGTATGTATGTATTTATGTAAGTATTTATGTAAAGGTGAGCATTTTAAATAAAACTATCTTTTCGGATTTTTTCGCGGATATTTATTTCGATTTTTGGTTCCCGAGGTTTCGAATGCTTTACAGCAATCATGGTCATGAGAGAGATATAATTTTTTATATGTATTCAGCCCTTTTTTTAACGTCTCGCTGTTGGGCATACTCCATCACGCTGGCCAACGCGGGTTGGCGGACTTCACATGTCTTTCGAAAACTGACTAAATTCTCTCAGACATGCAGGTTTTCTTACGATATTTTGCCTTCAGCGTAAGATAAATGGTAATCTTGATGAAAATATTAGAGTGCAAGACCCGAATTTGAACCTGCTTCTCTCGGTTTTCCGAGCGAGTGCATTGTCACTGGGCTACCACTGCCTATTTATATGTACTATTACATTTGTTTACAGGCGTCCGTTGGTATATTACCCATGGGAACGGGCAACGACCTGTCGCGCGCGCTCGGCTGGGGCGCTGGCTCGTCTGCTTTAGATGCACATTCCATTATTCATTCCATAAAGTATGCAGAAGTACACGCACTAGATAGGTATGAGCTTTTTATTTTTACACTAATAAGTAAGTATCGTTCAATATATAACGTTATTAGTGCTGATTATCTTGCCTAGTATGTCCGGCTGCAGATCCGGAAGTTATGGCTATGGATTCGAGCCCCGGGTCGGGCCAAACATAGAAATTCTATTTTTTTTGTCAAGAAATTCTTAATAACAGCCAGGAATTGGGAAAGATATTTTTATTTAAAATATTTGATCGTATTAAAAACTACTCGACTCGGGTGTTTTTGAATTTTTTATTCGGTATTAACTCTTTAGTTAAAAGGTATACGATTGGCTATTCCCATACAAAGGTGGAAGATAAGGATAAGGGCGGCGCGCGGGCGCCTGGGCCGGCTGCGCGGCGAGCGCGTGCTGTACGCGTACAACTACGCGAGCGTGGGCGTGGACGCGCAGGTGGCGCTCGACTTCGACCGCGCGCGCGCGCAGTTCCTCTACCGGTACGCGAGCCGGTACCTCAATTATGTGAGTGCGTTTTGAAGTTAGAACAATATAGTTCGTCAATATATTTTCATTTTAAATATTTTAAATTTGGAATTTAAAACTTTTGTCTTTTATTATTTACTAACGACTTACCCTCACTCGGGTTCGTCCCTAGTTACTGATAACCGGCTATCATACCCATCAAAGTCTGTCCAGAGGTTTTCTCGTGATGCGTTCCTGGATAGACAGACAAAAATTCTAAGAACTATAGATTCGGGCTCTGTATCGATAATAATGAATATTTCAATATGATTTTTCGAAAAATATATAATGTACAACTTCGACCCAGTTAGAACTTTATTATTAGTATAGACTAGCGACTCACCGTCGCTTCGCTTCGGGTTCATCGCTAAACAAAAACAAATCTATCCCACGGAACCATACATTTTTCCAGGATGATATACAGCCTATAGCCTTCCTCAGTTAACGGGTTATCTAATGCAAAAAAAAAAATTAAATCGGATTAGTACTTCCTGACATTAGCGCGTTCAAGCAAACAAACAAACAACTCTTCAGATTTATAATATTAGTATAGATTACATTATTTTAATGACTGTTATCGCTTACCACACTTTAAAATCGACTCGTAATCGAGATAAACTGAGGAATAAAATAAAATATTGACTTGCTCCTCTTTATCTGTTGTTTTTTTTTAGGTAGAGTTTTTGTCAAAGAACAGGTTTATTTCTGAAATATTAAATAAAAAAAATTGATTGAATAGAATAAATGCACAAAACGATTTGTGAATTTGCCCTTCTTCCACACAGATACCGAGCAAGGGAATGCCGGATCTAGTTTTATATAAATTAACACTAATGAGACTTTGTCTATATGAATCACTCTTATTTAGCTCGTACTTTCTTATGTATGACGATTTCGCTATACTTTAACTAGTTCTTGAACTAGTCGACGTCGATATAAAATATCTTATCATCCAGGATATAAGCTATCTCCAGTCCGAATTGAGTTGAGTGATTAAATACGAGTACCTACATGACACAATCTCAAAACTTCCATATTTCTAATAACAACGGATTTTTCAAACTTTTATTTATCTATAGCTAGCCTACGCTCTGTTAGGAGTGGGTCGAGCGCTCGACGACGGCGGCTGCGGAGGCCTAGAGAAGCGCCTTCGCGTGCAGCTTGGTACGGGCGCGGGCGGGGGCGAAGCCCTACCTTTGCCGCCATTACAGGCTCTCGTAGTGCTGAACATACCTTCTTGGGGAGCCGGTGTTGATCTGTGGAGTGAGTGTCTTCGTCCTTGTTTATTTCAAGTACTTATTACTTATTTCCTTCTTGGATCTAGCGGCTAGCAGGCAAGGATGCAGATCTTGAAGTCCTTGACTTTAGAGAGAAAATCTTATAAACAACCCAGAATAAGGAAGTTTGCAATGTTACAATCCTGTGACTCGGAAAGCACATAAAGCCGATGATCCGTCGCTTGATGAGACATTTGATGAACTAGGTATCAAAATTCCGGTCGTTTTGGAGTCCTCCCGTCAAACTGTGAGAGTAAAGTCAAAGACGCAGTGAACTATGTTATTTCATGTGCCTGTGGCTGGTCTCAGGGAGATGGCCGCTGTCACCTTAATCAACAATCAAAGACTAAAACTATCTTTTCGGATTTTTTCGCGGATTTATTTTGATTTTTGGTTCCCGACGTTTCGATTGCTTTACAGCAATCATGGTCACGGGAGAGACTGAGGTGTTAGATGTCTCAAAGGTATTATATAGTTGTTACAGACAGCCTACCCACAAATAACAAAATGAATTCAAAAAACTTGAAAATTGGCACCAAAGTACCTTACAATATTTGTTAATTTTAATTTTAAAACATTTTTAAAACATTTTTATAATTTTAATTACTTTTATATTATATAATTTTATATAATTTATTTAATTTTAGCTTTATTATTATAATTATTACAATTTTTTAGAAAATTTATTGATTAATAATCTATATTTAGTGTTGCCATTATTATATTTATAACTATAAAGAAAAAATAAATTATTAATTATTTAAGCCACATTATTATTCTATGTGTAATTTAAAAAAAATTAAAATTAATTAAGAATTACTATTTGCAAATGAAAATATTAATTTGAATACTAATTTAAATTACTGTTATTTTGATCCGCACAGTAAGAACTTACTACATCTAACTGTCTGTTTTGTTTAGATATATTATTTGATTTTATTATATTAATGACAGGATCCCATGACGATGGTAGTTCCCAGCCATCTTCCCTATTGAAATTTGGATGTTTTTTAATTTCTATGGCTTCCCGAATCATTCTAGGGCGATATCTGTTTTCTTTCGCGAGGATTTGGGGTCTATCGAAACGAATATAATGGCTTGGGCGGTCCTGACTATGTTTGCAGACAGCAGATGTTGTATTACGACGGTGTTTCACATCAGCTATGTGTTCCTTGACCCGAGTTCTAATGGATCGCTTTGTTTGTCCGATGTAAGAGAGTCCACAATCACAATCAAGCTTGTAAACTCCTGCATCTTGTAGAGGGATGTGGCACTTGACAGGTGGTAAGAATTGACTTATTTTCTTTGGCGGCTTGAAGTAAGTTTTAATTGAAGCTCGCTTTAGGATGTAGCCAATCTTGTCAGTGACTCCTCTCATGTAAGGTAGGACTGCAGGGACGCGCTCGACTGTGGCTGGTTTCACTCGGTCCCTGTGAGTGTAAAGCAATCGAAACGTCGGGAACCAAAAATCAAAATAAATCCGCGAAAAAATCCGAAAAGATAGTTTTATTTAAATGTCAAACATTCGCGTAAATCTAAGAAAGTATTAATCAAAGACTACTTTGAAATACTGCGATATAAGCTGTCCACTTTTTGTTACATTAAGTTAGCAAAAAGTGACTAATGTTACGTTTAGTTACTATAGCCCATCAAATTTAATTCAATTCTTTTGTTTCGTGGCTTGTAGGAGTGCCGGTTGGGCACAATTTACTTCGTCAATGTCGCGTAGAATGGAGAATACACGTACGAATTTATAGAATGACCGGTAAAAAAGAAGAAAAAAACATTAGGGAAATACACTTTAGCAGCTGCAGCTGTCAGATTGGCTTGTTTATATAGATGTATTATAATTATATGCTTCATTGTGAGCTCTAAAGTGGTTTTAATTTTGACCGGTCTTATTATTTTTTTAAATGTTTTTATTTTTGTTTAATATTTCATTTTACCTGACAGATTTAACTTGTGTTAATGACGACTTTTCTATTTATCATATTTATTTAATAATAATGATAATAATAATGTCCTCCTGACCGTTTCCGGCCACGGCGGCCAATCTCATTGAGACTAGCCAACTGCGCAGGAGATATTATAGTGCACAAGTGTACGCGCAGACACAAGTGCACTCCCTATTCCTGTCACTCTCATACTCCGGTGGGACGACTACTCGACACGACCGGTGAGAGTTAAGGCGCAGGACCGACGGCTTTACGTGCTCTCCGAGGCACGGGGGTGAAACACCGCCAACTTCCCAACTCCGGGCTGTTACTAAGGCTTACTATACAGAAAGACTCAATAACTAAACTTGGCCCGACCCGGGACTCGAACCCAGGAACTCAGGATGTGCAGCCGTACATGCTAGCCACTACACCACCGAGGCAGTTATCACTATCTATCATATTTATTTATTTATTTATTAAACGAAGTAATTAAGGGTATTGGTAAAAATGGCTTAGATTCAAAAACTATAGTGCCGAAAGATTTTGAATCATGATGGTAGACAAAAATTATATGAGTCTTCTGTAAACGAAGATTTAAGAGTGTGGAACTTATTAACGTTTATTTATTATAGGCATGGGCAGCGAAGAGGATGTTGGAGCACAACATATGGATGACGGAAAGTTAGAGGTAATAAAAATAATAAAATAATTGGAATATATAATTAATAATTACTAAAGGAATTTAAATAAATGATGATCTCGATACGTTATGCAGTGGTTGACTTTCGAATTGCGTGTTCTCCTTCAGTGTCAAGTCATTGTTTCAGGCGACGGCGGTTTTGAATTTTTGACAGATATGTATATTTTAAATTACTATTTAATGGATTTGATATTAAATAATAAAATCTATACTAATATTATAAAGAGGTAAAGTTTTTGAGTTTGTGACGTTGTAGAGGGTAATCTACCGAGCCGATTTAGGTAAAATTTGGTAAGAAGATAGTTTGAGACCTGGGAAGGACGTAGGATACTTTTTATCCCGGAAATCATCCCTTAAGGGGGTGAAAATAGGGATGAAAGTTTGTATTGGGAATCAAGCTAGGGATGAACCCGAGCGAAGCGAGGGTGAGTCACTAGTAATTTCATAAAGTTTATAAGTATAAGTCTTCCGCCGCGCTGAGTTTAGGAGCTCAACTATATAATAATTTGCCTAAAGAAATAACTAGCGCTAGGTCTTTCTCAATCTTCTATATATTTTTTAAGTTTACGTTAAATAAAACGTAAACTCAAGAAATATATAAAAGCTGTTTTCTTACTAATTTAGCTATGTTTCTCGGTCACTACTGTTTATGATTGTTATCAGGCCATTGTCCACCAAGCCAAGTGCGCGTTCGCGGACTTCACATGTCTTCCGAAAACTTGTTAGGTTTACGATGTTTTTCTTGATGGAATCATTTTGGAAATGATTCGCACTTGAAAATATCAGAGGTGCGAGACCCGGGATTTGAACTCGCTTCCTCGGTTTTTCAAGTGAGCGCGTTACCACTGGGTTACCACTGCCTATCCCTTCGTATGAAGGGAGGCCCGTTCCCAGCAGTGGAACATTAAAAAGGGCTGAATACAATAATTTTAATCATTATATGTGAACTATGTTCTTAAATGAGTAAACAAATGATCTCTAACCTCAAGGTGGTGGGTATATCCTCGTCGTTCCACATAGCGCGGTTGCAGTGCGGCCTCGCGCAGCCCTACCGTTTTGCGCAGGCGTCGCATGTGCGCGTGAGTACTAACTGATAGCTTATAACTTACCAGCGACTTACTCTTTAAGCGAAATCCTAATTCTTTTTCTAAAATAAAAGTAGCCTAAGTTATTCTTTAGAATATCAGCTATCTGCCAGTGAAAGTCTCGTTAAAATTGGTCCAGCCGTTTCGGAAATTAGCCGGAACAAACAGACAGACAGACAGACAAAAACGCAAAAATTTTTAAAATTGAGTTTTCCTTATAAGTACCGTATATAATTCCATATGTATTTAGTATAAAGCTGTTATTTTGACATTACAAACAGACACTTCAATTTTATTTATTTGTATAGATAACTAGCTTTTGATTACGGTTTCATACCCTTTTACTTTATATCTTTAAGAAAGCTGCTATAGTTATAAATTGCTACTACCATTAAAGTTCGATTTAGTATTTGAATGTACTTGACCAATTGAAATAAATAGTGTCTGTGCTTCTCTTCTACATAACTGCTAAGCTAAAGTAAGACATCACCACAACCATCAAAGGTCTGAGCATTTGGATCTGCTTGGCCAATCAACGTGAATAGTGTCTGTTTCAATACATATTTTTTGGTGATTTAACATATTTCTATTAATAAAACAATCATAACAATTTTAATAATTACAATTTATGAAAATAAACAGTGAAGTTACGATGCCAAAAGTTAGTTGAAATTGTTGAAAAATTATTTTACGGATTATGTCTTTGCTAATATCTTAACTTTTAATATTTCGTATGATCGCCATTATTCTGCAGAACTGCTTTGAGTCGTCTAGGCATTGACTCTACAAGATTTTGTAATATTTTGTCTGGTATAGTCGACCATGTTTCAAGAACTTTATTTTAAAATAAATTTCTGTTGCGCCTTACCGAAATAGGGATCCTGCGGTATAATTCATCCCAAAAATGTTTAATGGGGTTAAGATTAAGTGACTTTGAAGGCCATTCCAATAAGCTCAATTAGTTATATTCAAAATACTCTCTAGTTACCCTTGCTGTATGCTGCGGATCGTTGTCTTGTTGGACCTTGAAAGTCCGACCTAACCCCATTGTTTCTGCAGATTGTTTTAAATTGTCACTCAAAATATTACAATACATATGTGCTATCATCCTACCTTCAATTATTTGCAGTCGGTCCACACCATACCGAGAGAAGCACCCCCAATGACATCACACTCCCACCGCCGTTTTTGACAGTAGGCCGCAAGTATTTGTCATTGTAAGAATTATCATTGCTACTGCGCCTATAGTTTTCCGAGGTCGATTTCCAAGTAGTTGGAACTCTGATTGATCTTTAAAGGGAACTTTCTTCCAAAAATCTATTGGCTTATCCGAATACTTGAGGGCAGAGACCAATCTTTATTTTTTGGATCGATATTATTAAAGGTTCTTTTTGGCAACGTGACCTCGTACATTAGCATCATGCATGCGTCGCCTGATAGTAGTTTCAGAAACCGAGGTTCCTGCTTCCTATAATTGATCTTTGATCTCGTATCATAATCCTGGGATTGATTAGACACTGCCGCATTATTTGTCAATCATCAACAGAAGTAGTAGCTCTATGACGCCCCGACCGTGGCCTATCTACAAGACTAAGACATTTTAAACCCTTTTTTATTATTTTTCGCACCCTTTTAGGACTAACTTTAAATAATTTTCCCGCGGTACTAAAGTTTTTAATTTTTTGTATACACACACAATCTTTATTCTTTCTTCTATAGTTAGTTTTCCCCTCGGAGCCATTATTTATTTATACTCAGTTAAATCACCTTACAATATCTAATTATTTAATGAAAACTACTTGCACTGTTCTAACAATATTAATAAATGAGTTTAAAATCGCGAGAGTATCGTAAACCGGTGATAGATTCCTACTTCAACTAACTTTTGGCGCACTTAGTTCAAGTAGTGTGCAAATAAACATGGATTATGGACGACAACAAAATGAATTTCGATGAATTCCTTACTGTATGTATTAGAATAGTGTATCCGAATATAAATAGTAAACAGTTCAATCATCAAAACTGCATATTTGAGAAAATATATGACAAAATTGACGAGGTGAATAAATTTCAACTAACTTTTGGAGGGCACTGTAAAAGCGAAAGTTTGTAGGTATTTGTTACTTTCACGCTAAAATAACTAGACGGATTTTGATGAAATTTAAAGCGTACTATAACTGTATAGTATATTTTTATAAATACAAAAAGCACCCCTATCGCATTGGACTGAAGTAAGGGTTAGTGGCTAGTATAAATAAATAATATATTTTTTCCATCAGATCGATCTGGAGGGTAGTTGTGCGATGCAAGTGGACGGCGAGCCCTGGATGCAGGGCGCCGCCACCATACTGATAGAGCCGGGCGGCCGCAGCGCCGTGCTGCGCCCCGCCCCGCGCGACACGCACTAGACCGGCTCCTGCAGGCTGCAGGTAATAAACAATGGAGTTACATTCAAATCTCCTCATAATTCATATACTCTTCTATATCCGGCCGTACAACACTAACTGAACTAACTGGAGCTATAGTCACAGCTCATATGCTCTTATGTATTTGGCTGTACGCCACTAACTGAACTAACTAGTACAGGTAACAATGGCGTTATAATAAATATATACATACAGCTTTATCCTTTCCGTGTCCGACATTACTCGCGTGAGCGTGAGGTAGCAATGGTGTTATATTTGCATCTAGTCATAATATACACTTCTGTACCCGGTTTTTCTCACACTCGCTGGTATCGATGGATGCTTCAGAAGTATTAATTTCAGAGTGACACAGCTAGAATACGCTTACTTTACTTGTTCTCATCATTATTACAATTTATGAAGCAATTACTGTTTTCCATACATGTTTAAATATAGATATATACGTATACTGAGCATTTATATTCCATTGTTTGTAAAATAATTAAAGTGCAGTATTTTAATATTTACATCTATATGTAGAATTTTAGTGTAATATTTTTGTGTCGAATATTTAGAAATTTTGAGTAACAAATAATACCTACTGATTATTCAATATTTTAATATTCTCTATATTATTCGTGGTAGAGGTGAAACTACTACTACTTCCGTACAGTAATAGGGTAAAATTGTTATAACGTTAACATAATATCTGGAAGAAATCTCTTAAAGAGATAAGTTACCCTTTGTCGACATTCTGTTACTTTATTTTGTATAACATATATTTTATGGTACATAAATAAATAAATAAAATAAATAAATAAATAATATGTACAATGTACATATATGAGTGAATTTCATTTTTTGAGCCCCGAGGTATCGATATGTATATCCCGTCGTCACATATGTACATTACACACACACACACACGCGTGCGCCCAATGAAGGCGCAACGCGGTAACAGGAAGGAGATAGAAAATCATGCTACCTTACTCTGTAACAAAGTTATACAAAATATGAGCACTATAGTTGGATTTTTTACAAACGTGCGAACTGAGTCATAAATCATTTTTAATCAAGCCTCTCGCTCGCACTTATAGGCATATCGGAACTCCCGCTCGCACTTCTAGTGTTGTGTGTAACAATAAAAAAAATTGTCTATAGTCAATAGCAGGTGATCTAGGAAAGGTTAAGAAAATAAGGTAGGATATTAATCTACGTTTGTGTCATAGTCTGAGTAGCAGTCACTGTTATCTTCGTGTACATTTATTATCAGAGGTTGTATTCTCTGATCTCTTATAATTGCTTAAGTTGATTAATTATCCCAAATCAAAATAAAGTCATTATCATCTCAAATCAAGATTCACTATTAAGACTCACTATTTTCTTAACGAGAATGGACTATAGTCTGTATAGCTACCTGCGTCCGAGCGGCATCCGTTTATCGATAAAGAGTCGCGCAGCATTGTCACATTCCTTTGAGTTAATGTTTTATGACTCAGTTCGCACGTTTGTAATAATCCAACTATAGTAATATTATAGTGTTTTAGAGCCTATACCTAGCCTATAGAGATATCAACTCGTGAGAAGCGCACGTCCGTCGACAGCGCGTTAAAAGTCGTCGTATGCATAGGCCCTTAGATTTACGATTGTTATTGCTTGGCGTAAAATATTTGTGTTAACCGTACATTTTAACAGTACATTATTATTAAACAGGAAAAAACAACACTATAGAGACACTTTGAAATTGGACTCATATTACGGATTTAAAAGGAATATTTGTTATTTTTATATAAAATTTATTTTGTTTTCCTGGTTGATTTAGTGGGCAAGCGTTTATTAGGTACAAATATTAAACATATTTAATCCCGGTAATTGGTTTTAGCTACTATTTTTACTACTATTCATTCTATTTAATAGGTGTCGTGGACTAATTTTTAAGTGGCGATATACTCTTTATTCTTTAAGTATATGAAGGAATTGAAAAGTACTAATATACGTTTTTCTTTTCAAGCATTATGTACTTATATTACAAAATTTAATTAATTTGTAGGGTAGTTATATATTAGAAAAGATATATATTGAGTGATGTAAACGTGATCTTTTAATATTCCTAAATGAGTGCAAATAATTTTATTATTATTTCTCTCTAGAAAAATATGCCAAAGAATGTTATTATAAAACATAATTACATAATTAAGTATATTGTTATTTATTATATACAAAATATAATTTATGTATAATTACAAAAGCATTTGTAAACGAGAATCTGCTTGTGTCTTTGGTATTAAAATTCCTAATTCTATTGTGCCATTAAAAATTAAAGTGCACCCGTTTTCGTCCAAAGATTTATTGGCAGTGAAGGGATTCCCTATTGACATATCTCAGACTTATTTTCGACCGATAACATCACCATTTAAACTGTATAATGTTTATAAAAGTATAGATCAAATTATCCAAAGGCGATAAAGTAGAATAATTGAGTAAATGACACCGTCAATCAATTGGCATACTTTTATGAGCAGTCAAAACACGATTCCTTAATAGATTTTGTACAACAATAGCAACCGCCATCGTGTGATGCACTTATTTGTCAACTCAATTGATAGCTATCTATTGATTTCAAACAACTAATAATCTATTTTTCTAACTAAGAATTTATTAGGTTTTGAGGGCTAAAAGGCAGAGTTTGAAAAGCATTTTTTTAAAGAAGTTAAATTTTGGAAAATTTGGTTTATGGTGTCAACTAACCAATTAAAAAGGTTAAAGTGAATTAGTAACCTACTGTTGTTAGTTCTAAAAACAGTTACTAGGGAAATCTAATCATCGCCAATAAGTAGATTGTTGTTGTCACTGTGATTGTAAACTATTTAAAATAAAGATGTTGCATTTACTTAACATTTTATTTCACACAACCAGATAGATATTGTCGACTTTGTTTAAATACTCATTGACTGCAAAATAATTTTCTTAACAAGCTGGCTGTAAAACAGGAAGAATATAATATCCTGTTGAGTGATGTGTCAGCGCAATTTCATCGCATTAATACGATGGTCATTGAGTGTCGTAGTTCAAATGCGTATATCTAGGTAGATGTTAGTTTTGTTTAATGATGATGTTTTCATTTAAATTTATGTATTTGGGAAGCATAAACACTCATAAGGCAGTAGTATCTTAGTGGTCATGGCCATGGACTCGTTTGAGAAACTAAGTGGAGCGGGTTCGAATCTCGCATCACTCCTGTGAATAATTCCACTCACCTTACCAGATAGGAAAACATTATGAAGAAATCTGCATGTCTGAGAACCTAGCAAGTTTTCGAAAGACGAAAATGTGTAATTTACCGCACTCAGCCAGCGCGGTGGACTATGGTCTGATTCCCCTTGTATTGAAAGGAAGCGGGATGTTAAAAAGGGCTGAATAAATATACTCATAGATGTTTCAACGTGTTACTGAAAATATTACGAATACAAAAGGTATTTCAATAAAACAGCATCGTTATATTCAACATTTAATGCACAACCACTAATAACAAGGACATCTATGTTTCACATGTCAATATTTAATATAATATAATATTTTTATTTGTATTACTATATGTAACAACATTAGGCAAATAGACTAGGATTACTAGTTCCATTAATGTAGAATATGAATAAAATAAAGTAAAATATTCATATCAAGTTACTGGTACAAGTTTGGAAGATTGAGTTACGAATCTTAATTATTTTTTTATCTAGTCTGTCTATGTAGTACGTACACTATACATTAGGTACATTGCTTGTACTTTTAAGATCATTAGATTAAACTATAGTTTAAAGTGAATACTCACTTTCAATCACTACAACACCCTTATAAATACACAAGATACTACCGTGCCATCATTAATTTAATAATAAGTTTTGTATATATACATAGGTATAACATTTTAACTGCACCAGTTATCTAGGAATGTTAAATTGCTTCAGAAAGTATAGATGTTATCACAAAATATAAATATAAAACATTCTAAATTGTACAAAGTATGAAAAGTTGGCTTACATACAATTGTCCTTCAAAATTTTGGCACCAGATGAGAATATACGTCATCATGCTTGGTATTATTGATAGAGAAAAGTAAAATATGTTCTACAAAATATGAGGTGTGCGTAAAAAGATTTTCTGGCTTTTGCTGTTCTGTTATGTGCATGTAAGCAGTTACTGTATACAGTTTATTATATAAAAGTAAAAAAAAAAAACAAATATTTTGCAAGCTATAGTGTACACATAGTAACAGATAATTTAATGGTATTAAATATTAATTACTAGTGACTCACCCTCGCTTTGCTCAGGTTCGTCCCTAGCTTGATTCCCCATACTAACTTTCAACCCCATTTTCACTCCCTTAAGGGAAGATTTCTGGAATAAAAAGTATCCTATGTCCTTCCCAGGGTCTCAAACTATCTTCTTACCAAATTTCAACTTAATCGGTTACAGAGATTACCTCCTACAACGTCACAAACTCACAAACTTTACCTCTTTATAATATTAGTATAGATTAGCTAGCTATATATAAATTTTATAATTGTACTATAACAATAAAAGCTTTAGCAATATTATATGTGTTAAATCAGCAATAAAACAATATAAAAATATTTTAGATAATAAAAATGCATATTATAATACATTACATAATATGTGAGTCAATCAAATAGTCATGCATAGTTATATTTAGAAATATATAAAAAAAAAATATAAACAAAGATTTGTTTACCCATTTTTAAAATTGGTCCTACTTAGGCTCTAAACAATGGTAGTTGTATTTAATAATAACACTTATTGTAAATTTCTCTTTGAGAAATTTTGACTTATAGCCAAATAGTGTAAAAAAACCTTAATTCAAAATAAATATTTTTGATGGTAACTTGATAACCTATTAACATAGAAAAAAATTGTATATAATTTAAAAAAAGACTTAAAAATGTAATAAATGTATCTAAAAAAATAGTGCAGGACAGATCTGTTAGGTAATTGTTATTCTAAAAATGCAGCTCTATTTAAGAACTAACCTACAGTACAATCTACAAAAGCACAGGTCCTTTAAAAGCAATCCAAAAAAAACCCCCAAAAATAACATTAATAGTTTTTTTTGCAACTTTAACCCTACTGTAGAAATAAAATGATATATAAAAACATTTGAGACTAATTCAAGCTTCAAAAAAATCACCTATTAAATATAATGTTAACAGAACACATGATACCAAGGCCCTCAAAGTCTATGAAGATCCATAAAAGTGTTAGTGTGTGAATGTATTTATCCATTAATTTCCTTTTATAATTCCAAAATTCATTCTCAATTGTTCTAAGAATACAAATGTTAGGATAGTGTGTGGGGCAAGTCTTACAAATGCCGGGACATAGCCTTTGAAAAATGCCAATGGGCCTTCCTTGGCAGTGCTTTTAACTAATTTCAAAATACTTTTAACTTCACCTGGCTTTGCATTCATTGCTCTAGTCTTTAGTACATCTACTGGTTGAGTCATTGTTGTAGCAACGGCACCCTAAGGACAACATTTTGTTAAAAATAAATTGAACCAAGTTGCATAACTACATTATTCTGATGAAATAAATAAGTATACTTACAGCCAGCAAACTTGATGTTACATGTGTTATTACATTGTCCCCAAAATATGGTACAGAAAGAAGTATTCCCTTGATTTGATCATAGAAGGAAAGTTGGCCAATAGTCATTAGAGCCGCTCGGCTGCAGGTCATAGATGCCCCAGCCCAGAGACGCAGAACACCTTCTGTAGCAGCAACACGGTAAAGTCCATGTATGGCATTCTTGTAGCTACAAAATAAGCAGTAGCAGTTTTGGTAATTATCATTTTTTTTATTTTTAGTATAAATTTAATCTATTTCCTAATTGAATTCAATTAGATCCTTTGTTATTGTTTTTAGAATATTGCCACTTTATCAACAGTACTGTACAAATATGTACATTTACATGTAATGTGTATTTTTATTTTAAAAATATTTTTTTATAATGATAATATGTAAAAACAATGACTCCTATGACTAAGATTACTATAAAACATTCAAAACCCCATTAACCAAAAATTTAAATTAACCCATAAAAAAATCCCAAAAGATAGTTTTATTTAAAATGTCAAATATTTGTGTAAATCTAAGATAGTATTAAAAAAAATCATATTTTTAAAACACATACTTTCTTCGTTGCTCAGGTGGCAGTTTTACATCATTCTGCATTCGAACATTTACTAAGTCTGCTGGATTTCCAACAAAGCCTCCAGCAAAACCTCCTAGGCCTGCTAGGAAGGCTGACATGTAAAATGGAATTGCAGTGCCCTTAAAAAATAATGTTGTTACTTTTAAAAGAAAAATAAGAATTAATAAATATACAAAAATTAATAAAGAATAACATGTAATAAATACAATTGAAACTATATTTAATATAATGTAGAATAGAACTTACATCTTTTGGAGTAAGTTGTTGCTTTGCTACCTCGTAGATGCCAAATCTTGCAGTAGAATATGTCAGTTGACGTAACAGTGATGCTGATATGCCATTATAAAGACCCATAACTCCTTCAAATTAAAAATTGTTATAAATTAATGGCAATAAAAATAATTATTAAAAATGCTAGAAAAACGTATTTTGTACATTTTTAAAACAATTTCAATCTAAAGAGTATTTGAGTTTGTTATTTAATTACTACATTTAAAAATATATTCTTTTAATTTTACCTTGATTTTTTAAAACTATTCCGGTTAATTGAAACATTGAAATATTTTTTCCTTTTTGTGTCTGCATTTGTACTTTCAATAGATCCAGAGGATGAGTTATACAAGCAGCGCCAGCAGAGGCCAGACCACCAAAATACCATTGTGAAACTCTGACTTCTTTTGATTTTCCCATGCTGAAAAATTTTAAAAGCCTACTTCCACAATATTGTACATATGCAAAATTTCATAATCTTGAACTCTTTCAAGAATAAATTGTATTGCATAAGTTATGTAACATTTCTGTAATTGTTGCAGTTATTTATAAGGCATTACAATGAGCATTAGCATAGAATACGCCAAAAAGTATAATATATATGAAATATGAATACATAGTCGAATATTAGCTTTCCTTTCCTGTTCCAGCCCGCAGGCCGCAGCTAATACTGTCTATTGTCATTTGTCAACTGTCATTCACTCATTTTCAAGTGACAGAAACAATATTTTCTAAAACCTGGCAATATTTTTTGTTCAAATTTTTGACTTTTTATTTTCACATTATCGTTTGTTCGTCGTTTATTCTTGATTATTCGCCATATATAATTATTCGTAAATTGTTTTTTATAAATAATTAAACTAAATCGTACCCTAAATGAATATTGTTAATTAAATAAAAAATAAGCACTGACGATAGAACAAAATGTATTTTATAAACGAACAAACATCAATAGTCCGGTCAAATTAAACCAAAAAATAAGAGTTAAGCTATATAAATTTACAATAAGCTGAAAATTGGTGAAATCGATCAAAATATAATTATAAATAAAATTTGAAAGTTCCCCATCTTTCCTCTGTATAGAAAAAAAATATTCAAGGTCAAAGGTAAAAAAAATGAGTTTTTCAGCAAAACGGTAAGTTTTATCATAAAAATACCTTAGATTAAAATTGTAGATATTAAAATTATCTATAAAAAATGTATAAATACTTTTTCTTACGAGCCACCGTTTCTGAGATATAACTATTCAAAAATTTGTAAAAGTTGTAATCGTCATAATATGCATGAGTATGCCTCGTACATACGTCTCCAGAGTTGTAATATATGTTTAAATATTTTTCTATCGATCATTATACCTTACACTCAAAATATAAAATATACATAAGTTATAACTATAATAATATCTAAAAGTTGGACTATTTTGTTCTCTGGCATGTACAAATTGTCAAGGCCGGTCATGCTCTAATGTTGAATCACCAACAGTGGAGGATTTGTTTGATTCCAACGAGGTGACATGCGATACATCGCTATTGACGCAATTTACTTGCACCCAGAATGAAGATGAAGAAGAAGAACAAAAAGAAGAAGATCAAGATGAATTTTTTAATAGATAATTTTACGATCTACAATTTTTGTCTAAAGTATTTTTATGATAAAACTTACCATTTTGCTGAAAATCGCGAAAAACTCATTTTTTTTTACCTTTGACCTTGAATTATTTTTTTTCCATACATGGGAAAGATGGGGAACGCTCAAATTTTATTTATAATTATATTTTGAACGATTTCACCAATTTTCAGCTTGTTGTAAATTTATGTAGCTTCGAATGTCTAAATTGACCGGACTATAATGAATATTTAAATTCTACTAGTAATAAGAAAAAGTATAAATTTCGATTGAGGGGGTTATTTTGGTGGTACATTTTTATTTGTTTATAAATAAACAATTTACGAACAAAGAATTATTTAAGGCGAACAATCAAGAACAAACGGTATGTGAAAATAAAAATTCCAAAATTAGAAAAAAAAATATCCTGGGGCCCGGGGAGCCCATGGATACTAATATGCATTACGTTCTGAAACACTTGAAAGATGTCAAAATTGTCTTGGTTTATTATTTATCTATGGCACTACTTAACAACAACTGACGAATAATAAGAGTTGACCTAAAGGTTGTAATTACCAGGTCAAAAAATCCCACAAAAAAAAAAAAAACAACAACTGACAACTCTAGTGCATGGATGAACAGCGCTGCCATTTGGCGGATAATTTACCCGAAAAGCGGGTTATTTTAGGCGTTTTTTTATGGTAGGTAATTTTGTCGGGTATTTGCATTGAGCGGGGTAAAAGCGAGTATTTTAGTTTACCTGGCAACATTATCATAATAGTAATTTAATAAACAATAAAACAGCTCATCTAAACTCATTGAACACAGTTTACAGTTATTGTTGTTGCAATATTGGCCGTGCGGGACGGTATCCGTAAAGCAGGAGGTATCGTGAAGTTCCAGCCCAGTGTTCAAATGTTGCGAACCAAATTATGGCCTTCTTCTGACTCTACTAAGCCAAGTACAGCCAAGTGCTAGCGGAAATTGATTAATTTGATATTTTGAGTTTCTTTTTATGTTTAATTGAATAATTTAAAGCTGTTTAATGGAGAACTAATTAAAATGACTTCTTTTTCTTACATTAGTACTTTCTTTTATTCTCTATAAAACATGAATTAATTATTTAAAAAAAAACTATTTTCAGGTACTCTATTCATAGTTGGAGCCGGCGCGGCGGGATAAACCGGGTATTTTGAGGTTTATTGTCGGGTAAATCAACCACTGTTATCTGGCAGCTCTGTGGATGACATAGTCTAAATCTAATGTCATAAGTCTCAACTCGTTTTGGTCTTAACTCTCAAGGTCTTTATGAACTTTGATATATTTCTCTTTTTAAATATTTTACAACTTTCAATTACTTCTAATTTTAATAACTTATTTCATCTAGTATTACAATCTTTTATGTTTAACGCATGGTATTGAAGTGTTATAAATAAAATTTGAAAGTACTTACTTATGGTCAAATATCTTTTACAGAATAGGCAAAAGATATTATAATTATTATAAAATTATTATCACACACTCTCACAAGAAATTGAATTATTTATTAAGTAGCTAGTGTTACGTAACCTAAACATTTAACAGCGGCTCAAAATCATATTAGTTTCGCTAGTGGGGAGCCGGCTTGCACTGACGAAGTATGATCGTTTTCTGTACTAAGCAGAGCAATGTGTATAGTATAGCTCTTGCTTATCGTACTTTTCTTATTAGTGAAAATTAAACTCATGTTGCATAAGTTATATAAGATTTTGGTAATAGAAGTTACTAATTAATAATTATTTTTTTACAGCATGACTTCAGATATTATAACAAGTTTTGAGCTGGATAAAATAAGTGATTCTAGTAAAGTTATAATAATAAAAGAAATTAATGGATGTGATAGCTCATTTATTTCCAGTTGTGTTCTTGGGAATTGTATAAAAAATAAAAGTGCTGTACTGATAGTATTAATACACAACAGTTTTTCACATTATCATAATGTAGGCCTTAAAATGAACTATAATTTACAGAAATCTTTAGAATCAGGTTTAGTAGACTTCTATGATGTAGGTGGAGATTTGGTAAACACCATGTTAGAAAATAAATGCACTTCATCACTGGACATGTGGTTTAAAATAAAGGAAAAGCTTGTCAAGCTACATGAAAAGCATGCTGTTGTTAATGTAATTTTTGAAGGAATTTCTCATTTGTTTGATATGCAATTTACCTTAAAAGAAGTTAATGATATATGTAAAAATGTGATTGATTTAATAAGAAGCTATAACAATTCATCTTTGTTTGTTCATTGTAATGTTGCAAATGAGGATGATATAACAAATGTCTTGGCAAATAGCCTTTCCCATAAGGCACAGATTTTAGCAGAGGTGGAAAATTTACCTTCAGGATTAAGTGCAGATGTCTCTGGTCGTTTAACATTGAAATATTTGTATCATAAGTATCAGAGTGAAAATATATATACATATAATCAAAAACCATCACAATATCTTTTTAGGTTATTTGATAGAGGAGTTAAATTATTAGCACCTGGTACGGTTTAAAATACATACTTGTTTTTAATAAAAGTATTTTAAGAAATTTTATAAGATGTCTATATTTAAAAGTAAATATATTTCAATACAATATGTTATTGTTTTGCTTAAAACCTTTACTATAATATGTTTTAGTTTTATCGCTGTCTACATTGATATAGGTACAAAACTAGATATACAATCAGGGTCTAGTGTCCTCAAAAAAAGCGCACATTTCGAAATTGTGCGCTCTTTTCAAATAACCTCGAATTGCGTGAGCTACAGAGCGGTCATCCGAAATGTCAGTGTTCGTTACAAAAATGTAAAAAACATTACATCTAGTACCTTAAAAAGGATGGAACATCGTATCTTTGATAAATAAACTTTCGAAAAAAATACTTGGAAGGAATAAATGTAGATACTATTGAGTTTTAGTTTTATTTTAAAATAATTTTCTAATATTTTAATGATGAAACCCATTACAATAAGTTTATTACATATATTTCTAATGATATTAGGAATTTTTACAGCAATATTATTAAACTGCAATTTTTCATAGAAAATAAAATAACTACCAAAGTAAAACAACGACTTCATATAGCTTTTATTCTGCCTGTTCCCGAAAGTGGTTAATTTTTCAGAAAACTAAACACGTGACAACGCACATTGTTTTCATAAGCGTAAGATCGAATTTGTGTTAATTTAATCTTCCTACTATATAAACACGAAGGTTTGGATGGATGGATGTTGGTTACTCAATCTCGCCAGAACGGCTAAACGGATCTGGATGAAATTTGGCACAGAGATAGATTATTGTCTGGAATAGTACATAGGTTAGCTAGTACAAAGGCATAGCACACTTTTTATCTCGAAAAAATGCATGGTTCCTGGGGATAGATTTGATTTTCACTAGCGACAAACCCGAGCGGAGCGAGGGTGAGCCGGTGAGATTATATATATTCCTGGATATGTGCGTAGTGCGGGTAATGTGCGTAGTGCGGATAATGTGCGTAATGCGAGTAATATTATGCGTAGGGCGAGTAAAGGGCGTAGGGCGCGTGACGTGCGTAGGGCGGGTAATGTGCGTTATGCGGGTAACGTGTGTAGGGCGGGTAAAGTGCTTAGGGCGGGAAATGTGCGTAGGGTGGGTAATTAGCGTAGGGCGGTAATAGCGCGTAGGGCAGTTACAGTGCGTAGAGCGATTAATGTGCGTAAGGCGGTTAATGTACGTAGGGTGGTCATAGAGCGTAGGGCAGGTACTGCGCGTTGGTAAAGAGTGTAGGGCGGGTAATGTGCGTAGGGTGGGTAAAGTGCGTAGGGCGGGTAATTTGTGTTGGGCGGGTAAGGTGCATGGGATAGAATTGTTTTTGTGTATGTTTAGAGGTGAACCCGAGCGAAGCGAGGGTGAGCCGCTAGTGATAAATAAAAACCGACTTCTAAACAACACAAAATGTAAAAAATAATTGATTGGTACTTTTCATCTATACATATAATAAAATTGTAACTAAGCCGAATCTGTACATTAAATATTTTTTTGGAAATCTTATTGAAATAGACATTATTATCGATACAGAGGCCGAATCTATAGTTTTTAGAATTTTGTCTGTCTGTCTGTCTGTAACTGCATTACGGAAAAACCACTACAGGGATTTTAATGAAATTTTGTATGATGATAGCTAGTTATCCGGGTTAACATATAGGATATATTTTACTCCTAGAAAATATCTCATCTCTGAGAAATCTACACCACGGTAATGTATATAACATTACAGTGTCTACACTAAACGTTATAACGTAAGTAGGGACGAACTTGAGCGGAGCGAGGGTGAGTCGCTAGTTTACTTGATATCTAATCAGGCACACAAATTGGCGACTTCGATCCGCCATTTTTATGTTTAATGATATCTATATACCCTATGACGCGCACGTTATCAAGATGTATCGAACGACGTACGAATAATTGAATCATTAAAATCGGTTAAAGGTATCTGCCCTCTACACCGTTTCATACCATGACCGTGCTATGAACGTATCAAGCACGAAAACAAGCATGGCACGGACTACTATGCCCACTAGAACGTATCAAGAGCGTATCATACCCGTACATAACGGTTTTAGTGTTGCGTATACTCACCATTGCGTCGCATGCGCGCACTGGTCCCAATGTCGCGTGCCATGCACGGAGCGTACCGGCACCGGCAAAATATTCTCGCCGAAAATTTTTACCGCTTCGTGCACGGCACGCGACGGTACCGGTCGGTGACGGAACGGTCTAGTGGGCAGAGTTTCATACTTTTCAATACAAAGATTATTTTTTTCCCTGACCCATTCCTAGCACGGTCATGGTATGAGACGGTGTAGTGGGCAGACTCCTTAAGCCGTTTAGTAATTATGAGGAAACATAGGGACAGACATACATACATACGTACAGGTCATAACATAACCCTCCTTTGGGCTTCGCCGCAGTCGGGGAAAAAGATGTGAACAAGTTTACGAAGGAACAATGAGTACTTAGTATTATGCAATCGATGTTCTGTTTTTCTAAATTATTTTTTATTATACGAGGTTAAAATTCTGTTACTAATAGCTATTATGGATACATGTCAGGTAAAAGGAAATTATTAAAAAGTTTTACATTGCTGCATATACGGTGACTTTTTTTAAATTGTATAAGTATCAACATATAGGTACGTACTCGTACCTACATAATGAAAAAAAACACGAAACTGCTTATTGAAGAACATGACTAGTTTTCGGAAGACGTGTGAGGTCCGTCAGTCAGCATTTGTCTACAGGGATGGACAATAGCTTAATCTATTTGCATTGAGGCAAGTCCCGTACCCGTGGGACTAAAAAAGAGCAGAACGATGTAATAATATTGTATTTACTAGCGACTTACGCTCGCTTCGCTCGCGTTCGTCCCTAGGTACGTTTTCTCGGTCAGCTATGTTTATACATAAATACACTCGCGTGCAACTGAATCGACTCAACAATGATGTTATTTTATTACCTCATTGCGACTCAAGCAGTATGTTGGTATATAAGTTTGATATTTCGGAAAATGGCTTATTCGATTTTTGTAAAAGTTTTTTATTCGAAAGACGTATATTTTTTTTCATAAATATAGCAATTTTCAAATAAATAATAACAAATTTTTTTAAATAAATACGGTCAAACATGAGCGTTACAGAAATTACTCGTTGCAGTACCCACGAGTTGCGAGACTAGATTATGTATAAAAGCTCACGTGACCCATAGTTCACTCGTCAGACGTTGACAGGTACACATATCCTTAAGCTCCCAGTATTTTAATCGCGATCCAATGGACACTACTTCAGAAGCAGCGGCCCAAGTTGTAGCTTTGTTGCAAGCGGGCCATAATCAACGGCAGGTCGCTCGTGAACTTAACATGAGCCAATCAGCTGTTTCACGAGTATACAGAAGGTTTCAAGAGACTGGTGGCTTCGTTCGGAGACCACAAACCAATAGACATCGGAGCACTTCTGTGACGGACGACCGCTTCATTGTCTCAACTTCGTTGAGAAATCGTCATCTCACGGGCGTTGATGTGCAGCAGGAGCTCAGAAGGGTTCCAGGAGTGGCTGTCAGTCAGTGGACAATTAGAAGACGCCTGAAGAAAGCCAATTTAACTCCTAAACGGCCAGCCAGAGACCGACTTCAATTTGCTCGTGAACACCTCAATTGGACTATTGAGCAATGGAGCTCCATCCTGTTCACTGACGAGAGCAGAATGTGTCTCCATGGCAACGACAGAAGAGACCGAGTATACAGGCGTCCAGGGGAACGGTTCTCGCAATACTGTTTCGCTGAAACAGTATCATATGGCGGTGGTCAGTCATGATGTGGGCTGGAATATCATATGAAGGGAAGACCGAGCTTGTTTTCGTGCCTGGTGGTGGTCAGAATGGTGGTCTAACAGCTCAAAAGTACGTGGAAAACATTCTCCTCGATTATGTTGTACCTTATGCAGGGTACATAGGAGAAGATTTTCTATTGATGCATGATAATGCTCGGTGCCATACAGCAAGTGTTACTCGCCAGTTTCTTCAAGAGGTGCAAATTGACACGATGATGTGGCCAGCCCTCAGTCCTGATCTGAATTGCATTGATCATTTATAGGAGGAGCTCAAACGGAGGGTGCGAGCTAGAGATACGGCTCCATCAAGCATCGTCAAGCTCAAAACTGCGCTAGAGGAAGGAATGGAATACGAATACGATACCTCAAAAATGAAAGGAAAAAAGGAAAAAGGAAGGAATACGATACCTCAAAATTTTATCAAAAAATTGATAAAATCAATGAAAATCGCATGCAAGCCGTTATAAAAGCTAGGGGAGGCAATACAAAGTATTGAAAATTTTAATTTTCTTTACTTTTATCAAACATAATTTTTTTATTCATTATATTGCTGTTTTCATTTTTCTTCATTTTTTATGCATTTCTGTCAAATTAAATTTTATCAATAAATACTCAACCGATTTTTCTCATTAGGATAGCATTTTTTAGGAGAAAAGATTAGACTTTCAAACAAAAAAAAACAAAAACAAGAAAATCGGATAAGCCATTTTCCTAAAAATCGAACTTTTATACCAATATACGGCTTGAGTCGATTCAGTTGCACGCGAGTTTAGTATCTTGCTACTCCTAAGATATTCATTTAAATTATATAACGATATACCCTCGCTTTGCTCGGGTGCGTACACCGTACGCGGATTTTGTTCACAATTTCATGGGTTTTAATTTTTTTCGCAGAATCCTGATTCTTTTTCTAAAATAAAAGTAGCCTAAGTTACTCCTTATAACATCAGCTATCTGCCAGTGAAAGTCCCGTCAAAATCGGTCCAGCCGTTTCGGAGATTAGCCGGAACAAACAGACAGACAGACGGAAAGACAGACAGACAGACAAAAATTGTAAAAAATGTTGTTTTGGTATATGTACAGTGTCTACATCCATATGCATTTAGTAAAAAGCGGTTATTTTAATATTACAAACAGACACTTCAATTTTATTTATCTGTATAGATGTATAGATGTATAGATTACATACATTATTATCATACATAATTTATGTATTACGTGATACCTTCGCAAATTGTGAACCGATATTCATTATTTTTTTAAGTAATAGCTCTTAAGCATAGGTATAAGTTATAACCCTCATAAGTCATAACATACCTACAAAGAACGTTCTAGTAATAGAACTTTAGAAAATGTTCTAGTGATGACGGTTTCTTTCTAGAAAGTGTTCATTCTCGCTATAACTCTGCAATTATCCATTAATTATTATTTATCCTTCTCATGTAGTTAACATTATTTAGAGAATTACTCTAAATCATGGTTTAGGCATGCTATTTTAAAGTAAAGACGTTCTACACTTTCAACTACGCAAAAATATGATATGGTCGTGACAGAATTGATCAATGAGAATTTAGATACATAAGTATAATTATATTTTAAATCCATTACCATATTAAAAATAAATGTCTTTTGACGACTTTAATTGAGTAATTTCTTGAGTAAGTATATGTATATATAATTGAGTCTTAAAAGAACATAAAAATTTCATTTGTGATGATTAGCTGTTACCCTGGCGACCGTTCAAAACGAAGGCTGTATTTTGACCAGCGATCAGTCCATGTGGTTATACTGGAACGAGTACCACGCGCTAACGCAATAAATATGTATCTACTTTAGAAAAAACGGAAACTACGCAAAAAATATGTGTCTATTTACTAATTGTTAATATAACGCACTGGATTTTATCCATAAGAGAAAGAACGGTTTTGAAAAGTTGAGAAGTGTCTTTATTTAACTATTGAGAGATACTTTTTAAGTTATAGATATGACTCAAAGCGTTTATACAGATAAGTTTCATGGCAATGGGCGCACTGTTAGTGAAGAAAAATTAATGGTTCGTGGGTATTATTTATTATAAACATGCTAAAATGTGTATTTTATTTTTATATTAAGAAAATATAAATAAATCTTGACTTGACTGACTGAAATTGCTTATTACGCCGCGCCGGTGGCTGTAGGTTCGATACTGTCCGTGAAGAAGATTTGTAATGGATATTTTTTGCTCTTTTTCAATTTTTAATGAAGTGTTAGGCATGATATCTTATATACCTACATTATTTCAATAAACTAGTAAAGAAAAAAACGTGATAAATTAATGTTCCTTAGTGCACGTTGCTTATATGTATACTATGTACTTTACTATTTATGTACATAATACGTTCCCTATTTTAGTTTTACGAATATAGTAGCTGATATGGTTTTACACTTGATATTTCTAGGTTTCATATTTAGAAGTTTTATTTATCTTTACATTTATAAGTTTGTCAAATATTTGCATTTTTCTGTTACGAATGTTGAAAAAGTAGGCAGGTACCTACGTAGCATGATATTACCTACATAGTGTTACATTAAATATTAAATTATGTATATACAATTATTAATGAACTTTCATTACATTAATTTTAATTTAACTTATCATATAGTACAATAAAAAAATTTAAGAAATTGATTCAAACTCATTAATGATTATTTCATAAATAATATTATATGTGTAATTTTAAGTTATTAGTAATTACATTAACTATCAGATATATGTATGTATATTTTATACTCGTAGGTCGCGGTAAGAGTACGACCGCTACGCGCAGATGAAGGTCCCCGGATCGTCCACGTGGTTAGCGATAAGGTGACCGTTTCCTACTTAATATCTGTACCTATCTTATTATATTAAAATAAGTGTGAATACGTCTCTCCTGTGACCATGATTGCTGAAAAGCATTCGATACGATACGAGACGTTGGGAACAACAATAAATAGAATCCGAAAACGTAGTTTCATTAAAATATATAAAAATAAAAATAAGGTTTAATAATTAATTAGGTAATGTACAAGTATATTGTACAAATATAAACTTCGCGTATGCATTTAAATATAAATGTTTATAATTATACTGAATAGGAGGTATATATAGGAAAAATCTTCAAATAAAATCATTTCATTTTTTTTCTCAATTACCTATTTAGGTACATTAGGTATATATCTTGTAGTTACTAGTTGTATCTGAGATTGTATATTGTGTTCATTAGTTTGGATTTTCCCTAAATAGTAGAAAGATAAAATTCTTAATTAAGTAGAAAGAAAAAATTAAAATGACTATGCATAATACATATTATATAAAATTACTTAGTAAGACATGTATTGTTATAATAACAGATGCTAGTCCTCGAGGAGGAGGCGGATTCTCGCCGTGACGTTTTACGCCAGCGTCGGCTCAACGATAAACATTACGTATACGACCGCGTCTTTTCAGAGGAGAGCACTCAAGTATGTTTTATATGACTTAAGCAAATACCTGTACATTATACAATAATACCTGTGTGAATTACGTCATTATACGAGTAAATATACATATTTCATCTAATCACAAACTGATATTCTTAATTTTTTGATAAGTAGAGGGTTCCGATATGGGGATTTATAGAGTTTATAGAGTATTTTTTTTATTATAATCCTTTGAGATTGTTGCTTTTTATAAGCTTTTATTAGTCTCCTGAAAGGTTATTAAGATTATACTTTTTTGTTGATTATAACTTTTTTGAGCTTTTTGGCTATATGTTTTGATGTTTTCATTTAATTTTAAAACCTAATATATTTTTATTACCTATATTTTTATTTTCTCTAATGTTTTCTGTAGGAAGATGTGTATCAAGCTATATGTGCGCCGCTTGTTGGTGACACGCTGAATGGCATAGCGGGGGCTGTCTTTGCCTACGGGGCTACTGGAGCCGGCAAAACGCACACAATGACGGGTCTTATGTCCAGAGCTCTCAGCCATCTCTTCGCTTCTATCGCTGGAAGCGACGCACCTGATTCTTATGAGGTGATTTTTTGATAATTTAATTAGCTCTATTAAAAATTACAATAAACCTTTGAGCATTTATATACTAATTATTACTAAGTAAAAAATACTGCGTGTCCATTTTATATTACATATTTTCATCTATTTCTTCATGTCAGTATAAAATAAACTCCCAGCTTTATATCATCTGTGATAATGAAATAGTTTCATATTTATAGCAAAACGTAACCTTCTCTAAATTGCTAACTATATAGTGCCAAATTCCCTTGAGATACAAATAGTAGTTTAGTTATGTACATAATTTTATAAATATCCACTGTTTCATTTGGTTCTTACAATACATTAATTATTATATATTTAGGTACAAATTGGTATTTTCAAACACGATCAAAGGCATATAAATATAAGACCATGGTTAATGTGTGACGAATGTATAGACTACTATAATACGCAGTAAAGTAGAAGACCTAGTATGAGTTTTAATGACCTAGTTTGACTAGATATGCTAATAGAATTCCGAAACCAAGAAAAAATTAAACCGAGAATATATAAATATGTTATATAACTGGAAAACAAGCTGCGTTACTTGTCAGCAAAATCCTTGTGGACATCTCCATTAAAATAGTCGTCAATTACATTATAATATTATGTATCTATAATCTATATATTAAGAACATATTTATATCACATCTTTACTTTTTTCTTTAAAATATCAGTTACACCTGGTTTTGTATTTATTGGAAAGAGATTTTCGCGAGAGAGAGAGATTTATTTGTTTTGAAATATTATCTGGTTAAATGATGGCCCATAATACGCTGCTGACCTATTTGAGAGTTTCCATTTATTTTTATGTTATTTAATCCTTTATCACACAAAAAAAAAGAAAGTACAATTTAAAAAAAAATGCGTCACTTTACAAATATATATTTCAGTGTAAAGGCGGCCTTATCACTCAAAGTGATCTCTTCCAGGCAACCTATATTATAAAGGAACTCGTAGGGTAGCATGGATAAAGTTTGCTGCAAAAAAAAAAAACAATATCCATCTATGTTATCTATATATTAATACGTGAAGAAAAAACTTTGAACCCCTTTTTAAATATATTGCATGTACAGAGGAGTATGAGCTTTGGCATAGTTAAAGTTTATATAGATTAGGACTGCAGAAAGCCAAAATTTATTGACTTTCTTTTACCCGCGAATCCGCTCGTGCATTTTATTTATATATAATTACTTCACTACTAAAAGGTACAGCATAATGTTAGACAACCTTCATCAGTATTATACGACTATTTACATAATATAAAGATGAAAAGTTTGTTTGTCTGTACGTACAAATCTCTGAATATACGGACCCGTTCCAAAATTCTTTTGGATTTCATAGGTTATCTATATAACTTTGAAAAAAGGACCTCAACATCGATCAAACTTAATGAATTATGGTTGATTTTTAACCACGCGGCGATCACTAGTAAACAAGAAAACGTCACGTCTCACTCTACGTCACGATAGCTAATGTGATATATAAATAACTTTAAATGTACAATTCCTTAAAATGCAAGTGGGAGAGTAATAATATTTACATACAATTCGTGATGTATACTATTTACTTACTTCTTTAAATATGGCAAGCGCGCGTACTTATCACTTATATTATTTGTAAAGTAGATGTATGCTATTTTAATATCACTTCATTAGTATTAAATTCAATTCTTTACATTCGTAAGCATATATTATATATATACATCTACACAACGTGTACAATTATACTCATACATTTAAATATAAAATAACATAAACATTATCTATTATATACGTATTAATTATAAAGTGTATAAGTCAATTACTATTTACTGTACGAGTTTTAAGTCCGCGTGGGAATAGTTTTTGAGCGCGATCTACAATTGTATTCAAATTGTAATGCCGATTCTTTGAGTCATGAGGAAGAAAAGTTTAAAACACTTCGTCTCTACAATTAACGAATTTTACGCAAATGATGCATCTTTGTATTTTTAAAATCATTGCATAATTTGGCATTTGAGACGTCTAAAAACTTAGTCTCTCCTGTGACTGTGATTGCTGTAAACTGTAAAGCATTCAAAACATCGGGAACTAAAAAATAATTGAAGGTAAGAAGAAATAATTGGAATTGAAGGCACGATCCCTGTTTAAAATACCAACCCCATATAGCGACGTATAAATAGCGGCTTTAAATAGCCTATATACAAGTAGATAATAATTTCTTAGAATGGCCAAACCGTTTTTAATCGGATTTGTACTAAGGATATTTGTGATTCGAATAAAAGTACAGCGGAACTAAAAACTATAATAGTCATAAATTTATATTAACAGAATATAGCGACAAAAACAACGATACTTTTATAAAATATCATGCCTCGACGACTGACTGGCCGGAAGAAGCAGTCTTTTTTTTCGTTGCGTGGTTTTATACATAATTATAACATTGAATTAATACTATCATTGTATCGTCAATAAAATATACATAATATGAGTTATAAATTTATTTTAAACATATATACATATTTATAAAAATGATGGTATAGTAATTATTCTCTGTAAAAATAAACGTTTTGAAATCAATTTGGTTTATATTACCTAATAGGAAATAAATATCGGGAGGTTGTTACAATATAAAATCTACTATCTAGTGCACATAGCTCATTTAGAATATGTTATGAAGATGCCTTTGTTAGATAAAAGGTGAATAAACCAAACTAATCAACAAACCCACTTTTGCATTGATTTTGATATTACAAGGCTCAGGTATGATTAGTATAAAACTGTACCAAATAATTGCTAAGAGGTCATAATCAATAATTTTGTTAATAGAAACATTGAACTTGAAACAATGTTGTAGCAATCAGACATTGTGGTTTCGGTCGGTGAGGGTGGCTACCTCATGTTGTGGCAAGGTCAGTGTCTAGGTATATGCAGCGCTCTTTATGTGATCGACACGCTGTATAGGAACCGCGCGTATCACAATGTTGTCTTATATATGTATGTATGTAAACAATTGTACCTATATATTAAATATTCACTTATTTGGATTTATGGAGCAGAAATTGACTTATTTTCAAAGATAAAATTTTATACGCGAATGCAGGAGTAACCCGCCTAATTCGTCGTAGTATATTTAAATTAAAATAATTTTTACATTTTAACTTCTACATAAATAAATTTAGTCAAAATCAAGGTCAGTTCTACGTTATAAAAATAATTAAGGTATCATCTAACTTATGGGACTAATCTCATTGAAAAAAGTGAAAATATTTCGATAAGAACCGAATCTTATGACGTCATGAAGGCTAAATAGAGCTAGCAGGGTTTGTTAAATATTCATGGCCATTTTCCTCACACGAGCTACTTCATTAATGTTCAACACGAACCGTAGCGTACTTGGCACCTTTCAAGCATCAAATATAAAAGTAAGAAATATACTTAAAAAGATTTTGTTTGAAAGAACTTTTACAGCGTGCCTCACTTAATTAACATATTTAGCACAAGGTTTATTTAAGCACTCTATATTGCTCCTACAAACTTTATGCTATGATTTGTTATCGAAATAATATTTTAAGGCTATCAACAATTTTAAGCATATTATACATAGCTTGTTCAATGTATTTTGTTAGCCTAAAGTTCCGATAGCGTTAAAGCCTAAAAATTTAAAAAGTGGAAAAAAGTACGTTAAAAATTTAATGAGCAAGGAAATTTCAATAGCTGTACTTCAGATAGTTTATGGTCTACAAGTATGAAATGCGATGTTGCGATGCGATGAAAAAAACATGTTAAATTCAAAATAAGGAGAAAAAGTTCTTTATTCAAAGTATGTTCCATCGCTTGTTACACATTTTCTTGTTGTTCCATGTTTCGGGCAATTTGTGAATACCACGTCAGTAAAAATCTTCCTCTTTTTCTGCGAACCACTCATCGAGCCATTTTTTCATATCTTCGTACGAACCAAAGCGCTGATTAGCAAGTGCCCATAGTGCCGATAGTACCCATCGATGCAAACAAGTGGTAATCGAATGGAGCCAAGTCTGGCGAGTAAGTCGCATGGGGTAGAACCTCCCACTTGAGGGCTTCCAACGTGTCGTAAACCCGTTTTGCCTTATGAGATGGGGCATTATCATGAAGAAAAATGACTTTGTGTTGCCTCTTTCGATAGCCTGCACTTTTTTCAAGCAGCAAATTGTTCAAATTGGTCAATTGTTGTTGATAACGTTTAGTATTAACCGTTTCCGAGGGTTTTAACAGCTCATAATACACCATGCCCCTCTGGTCCCACCAACACAGAGCATCAACTTTCTGCCAAAGCGATTCGGTCTTACGGCCGATGTGGATGGTGCGTCTGAGTCCACCCATGATTTTTAGCGCCTTGGATTTTCAAAATAAATCCACTTTCCATCTCCTGTAACTATGCGATGCAAAAACGACTTTCTTTTGTGCCGAGCAAGTAAAATTGTCTTTTTACGCTTTTCCATATGCCTTTCAGTCAACTCATGTGGTACCCATCTACGGGACTTCTGAATTTTTCCCATCTCTCGTAGCCGATTGAAAACGGCTTGTTGACTAACGCCCAATTGATTGGCGAGTGGGTTTTGTGTTTGCGAATCATCTTCGTCCAACAATGCTTGCAATTCCACATCTTTGTATTTTTTGGCGGTTTTTCATGTTCCTTGTGCAACATCGAATTCACCACTTTTGAAACGCCAAAATCATCGTTCACACGTATCGTGCGATACAGATGTAGTATTTACACCATAAGCTTCTTGAAGTAATCGGTATGATTCAACAGCAGTTTTCTTCAAATGATAACAAAAAATTAATGCTGTCCGCAAATGCTTTTTGTTCGATATAAATTTCGACATATTGAAAACAATAACACAACAATAAAAAATACTAAATATATTATAATAGAACATTCGATAAGGTTTCAGGTTGAAATTTAAGAAGGTTCAATGTTTATTTCAATTTAATGACTCTATATGTCCATAATTACGGAACGACATGACAATATCGACTGTAATAGCCTAGTTCCTAATCTTTTAAGTACCTTTTAGCCGTATAATATGATCTAGTCCGATCTATAATGGTTAGTAAATATGGGCAATGTTAAGTAAAGATTATACCTGCGTCATTATATAGCTATATAATATAATATATAATCAAGTTACATCAATCTATTCAAGGTTTGAAATCTGTTTACATGACAGATATGGTGTTGCTGAAGATAATAAAATAGTATAGTAGAGCATATTCATGTTGTTTCATAACGAAGATTAATAAGTTTAAAGAATGTAATCTGTACTAACTTAAATTGTTAATATAATATTTAAGTAAATTATATAAAGACTAATTGCGAATCCATAAACGAGCCGTATATAAAACGTAAATAAAAAAAATGTACTCCCAAAAACGCGCAAATTTAAATATATAAAACTGTTTCTTTTTGATTTGAATCTGAAATGGTCATTTATTTTAATGCTAATTCAACTGACATTTATCGTAACCAAATGTAATACAGTATCGTTACAAAATATGGCGAGATATCATATTGTATTACTAATATAATAAGGGGTCTATGGACCCCCGGTCGGAACGAAGTTCCTTTCGCTTTTTGGTAGACGTTTGCTATACAGTCATTATGATTTATATTATAAAATATCAAGTTGATAGAGTTCAATTGAAAAATTTACGACAAACTATATTTATTATGTATAAAGTAAATAATGATAAATTAAACACTGAATGTTTTGGTATAATTAAGTTAATAACAAATAAAAATTTAAGAACTATATAAACCTTATTTTATTAAAAACATTTTTTTAATTTTAAAAATAAACATTAATTATTTACTATAAAAACATAAATAAAAGTTAAAAAAAGCCGAAGAGGAGAGAGCCGCCGAGTCTTTCGGCGCGCGGGAAAGCTGTTTGCGGCGATGTATGTAGTTCATACACGGCTGTAACTATTACACTTTTTTCGGTCTTATATATTATTTTCGGATCATATTTTCGGATAAGGAACTTCCTTCCAAAAAACTAATAATAATGTACATATATCAAACTGCATCAGTTGTTTCGAAGTTATAATCACCCAGATGGAAAAGTAAATTTTAAATCTAAGGACATTCAATGAAGAGAGTGTGTATTTTTAATAGCTTAGATAAAAGTACATATTTGAGCACAAACGTATAAACTAGAAATATGTTGCATACTTTGCACATGTGCGGCATTTGTGTGGTAGGTAATATTTTGTATAGTTTGCTAAATTTATTTTATCCGCGGTTCACTTGGAACAAGTGGTTCCGATTAGATAACGCTATAATAATTAAATGATAAAACATTGTATAGCTACATTTTGTTTTAGGACACTCTCTACATGAATTTAGTGGAATAATTATAATAGATACTCGTAGCTGTGTCTTGGAACCATCTTGAGGTGGGTTAGTTAGTGAACCTCACTAAATCTCATTTTAACTGAGAGGGGCATAATTGAAAATCTCACGTCAAGTTTAAAAAAAAAATTATACAGGTAATAAAAAATATTAAATTGTACTCCGTTTCCTTTGTAAGTGTCCCATTTTGTCCGCTAAAAAAATCTTATTAAAAACTTAACCTGTCCGATGCCCCTTAACCTCAATCCGTGAAGAAAAAACAAGAAGACGGCTAGTTTTTCGCGAGGGAATGAAGCTTTAAACATTCCTTTCTATCCACGCGGACATAACTTAATGATACATTAATTATTCAGTATATACATAAGTATGTTTCTACATCGCAAATGATTTAATATTACGAGTATACTAGTAGTTTATGTATAGTTAGATATATTTTTACTTTCGCTGTTTTTTCTTAAATAAAGTTATAGGTTTTTCTTTTAATATATTTTATTTATAAAGTCTGTCTTTAACAATTATTCATCAATAAGGGTATATATAATATATAAGTTAATACAGTTTGATAATTGAACATCCCTTGCTGTTTTATTATACCTAGGTACATTTACATAACTTTTCCTAGCTGTAATAGATTAGTCTTTATTGAATAATGGAATAGTGGCGCAGGTAACGTGGAGTAGGGACCGGGCGGTATAATTTCCATCTGATAAAGCCCTGCCGCTTTGCGCAGCAATTGTAAATTGTACCGCATTATTAAATAACCAACTGCACTATGCATCATTCTCTATATCCAAACTATTTTATGACATTCATCATTATCATATTTCTAACGTACGCGTACGTGTAATGTTAAATATTTTGTTTTGTTACTATTATTTGTCATATGTTTCATATATACCTATATTAAAGAATATCATATATATTATAATATTTATAAAATCAAAAATGCAATATATTAATGTTACAATGCTACATGATTACGATTTCCGTGACGTCACGCTTTAACGATAGAGTTCAATAAATTGACCCAAAATGAGTCTAACAATAAAATTTTACACAAAAGCAGTTCTGCATAACTGCTTTTGTGTAAAATTTATAATAAAACTTTTTTAGTTTAAAACCTCATGATTAAAATTCTAAATTATAATATGGTAAGTCCGGGAGAGTTGTCTATAGTTTTAAAAAACGATCAATATTCATTATATGTGTAAGATACTACATAAAATAAGCATAGTTTATTTTAATTCAATATTTACTTATGCCATTCAGATTAAATTTAGAACTATTGTGCAATATATTCTAGATTAAAAAATGATTTTTAAAAATAATAGAAAATAGGTATCTCACCCAGACATGTGGGTTAGTTGCCTATAGATATCAGGGATAGGTATAGGACGAGTAATTAGTGCATAATCAGATGTACTTTGCTTAGTGACGCAAAAATCCTTTTGTTTAATGTTTATGCATTTATAGATACTACCTGTAGATGTACAGGTAGTTATGTGGGACTCACCGGCTAGAAAAGCCAGTACTACCCACTAAAACCCAACAAAACCTCCCCCGTCTTCATGGGGCACCGCGACGGCAGGTCTGCCGAAGCAGACTAAATCAACCGTGAGGTTGCCCACGGTCCACTCTGCCGTCAGAGAAGTACCAAGAGCAACCATATGGATTAGGCCATAATCCATCATGCTGGCCTAGTGTGGGTTGGCGGACTTCATAATGTCTTTCGAAAACTTGCTAGGTTCTCTCAGATATGCAGGTTTCCTCGCGATGATTTCCTTCACCGTAAGGCAAGTGGTAATCATGTTTAAAATGATTCGCACATGAAAATATCACAACTGCGAGACCCAGGATCTCACTTTACTCGCTTTCCCAAGCGAGCGCGTTACCCACTGGGCTACCACTGCCTTAATTAGCGCCCGGATGAACTACCGAACGCTAATGAGCTCCCCCACCACGACAAGGTGAACGCACGTTGGGGGGGAACCAATTAATATACTGGGCATCTAACCCCAAAATATCATTGGGCATCTCTCCCGATCATTAGGGAGAGATGCCTATCGACTCTGAACACACTGTAAAGCATTTACAATAGAATATGGTGGATTGTTAACAAAACAAGATCACAATGTTACATTATGAAACAATTTAATACTATTTAACTAAAGAATTTAGGAAAAAAAATTACTGAAAAATATCTCAAAGATTATATTCTAACGTAAAAGTTAATACACTTATCTTATTTTACAATTTAACACCAAAATATTAATTATAAGTAATATGTCTTTGTGTAAAAACTTCCACACTGACATTGACTGTCGACTGACGTATTATGGACGCGTTCCGAATCACGCAACATTAATTAATTTAATTTTTAAATTTATTAGGCATCTCTCCCTTATGGGCATCTCTCCCGGACTTACCCTATATTTTGTCTATACAATGTGGAAGTTGGAAATACAAAAGTTAAATTACATTTTTTCAAAGTGTTGAGAGCACCGAATAAAATAATTTTAACCGCTTAACGTAAAAAAGAAAACCTTGATGTAATTGGATAAAATTGTAATTTTCGAAATATAAAGTATCCAGGCGAAGCCGAAGTCGGAAGCAGTCGGTACCTAGTTATTCAATAAAGGCATAATTTAGGATATAGAAGCCATTATCGAATTATTTATAGCCTAACGGTATGCAACTGTTTTTCCAATAACTTATTAAATATTTGAAGCAGGAAAATTGTAAGTTAATAGCTACCTTTTATTATTGCAAAAGACTAGGGTAGACTGATCATTAGTCAAAGGTCATTAGTCAACACATTTTTACACGTTTCCGAGCCGCCTCCATATATTATTGATTCGGTGTTTTTAATGTGTCCAAGGCAAACATCAATTTCAGGTAGAAAGGCTTCCTTGAACACTGAACGATTGTTTACCCAGTCCACTGGCTAATGGATTTTTCATAAAGGGTATCTTTACATTGATAATTCACAATACGTACCTATATGTATAACATAACATAGCATTGTTTTTTATTATGTACATAATATACTAACCACTGCCTACAGTTTTGAACGCGTGCTACAGTGTAGAACGGGTACCACAAGCTATCAGATTTGAATCTACACTAATGCTAGAAAAGACACTTAGCTAGATTTTAATTAGGTTACTGCTCAACTAAAATTTCTCGATTAAATTGGTCCAATTATTTAAATGAAATATGCGCGATTAAATAGACCTACGAGTGCGACAAACGTTTGCTAAAGTCATACATACATATTATATGGCTTTTATCAAACTTCAAACATCCCTTAGTTAAATTGGTAAAAATTTTAGTAGAATTTGATCCTCTTAAAAATTAATAAGATAAACCATCTACATGCATTTAGTGTTTCTATTACCGTAAATTATGTTATCTGAGCGACTGAATTTCCTTTGGATTTTCTTGATTACTTCATATTTTGACATGTGTATCAGAATTATTTTTAAACATTTTATAAACATACATACCTATAAGCTTAGCGCTAACGACATTTAATGCTATAAAGGGTTTGTTCTTAATTTTTAATGGCGTCACAAGGCAATGGTTATCTGAACTGTGACCTTAAATGTCAAATAGCATATTTAGTTAGGTCAGACTGAATAATAAACTTCGTAAGCTTTTGTTTTATACGTATTGTTAAGTTATATTAACATAATTTTAAGTGCATGAAACATAACTTAATGTTTATGTAGCATAATACATGATTTCAAATGTAAATGTGTACGATATTAAAAGTGTAGGTATTTTTTTTATTATTCATATATTACTTTTATTTTTAACTGCCTCGGTGGTGTAGTAACTAGCATGTTGTACGGCTGCAGTAGCATGTTCGAGCCTCGGTTCAAGCAAGTTTAGGCATTGAGTCTTTCTGTTAAGAAAGTCCCAGTAAAACCCGGAGTTGGGAACTTGGTGGTGTTTCACCCCTGTGCCTCTGAGAGCACGTAATGCCATCGGCCCTGAGCCTGATCTTTCACCGGTCGCGTTTCATTATCGTCCCCTCGGAATTTGAAAGGACATCACTTTTATTTTATAGATTAGGCTAGCCTTGTATTTATATATTTCTCTTTGTAAATATTTTTCTCACTCTGCATAAATGATAAAAAGTTTTCAGTTACATTTATTTTAATAAATTATTCGCAGGTCAAAATGTCTTACATCGAAATCTACAATGAAAACATTCGCGATTTACTAAATCCCGGCGCAGGTGTCCTTGAATTGCGCGACGAAGGAGGGACTGGTCCCCCTGTTGTAGCAGGACTGAGCGAGGTAAGACCACGATTTTAATGAATAATTGTAATAATCGATTACTATCTGTAAATATATAATATTCTTTCATCTTTGCAAAGAATAGATTATATTATATTAATTACTTATTTACGCTTATTTACCCAAAACTTTAGTCTTTTAAAGTTCCGTACGTGATGAAAAACTCTTGTGCTTGTCTGTTATAGCCTTGTCTCTGAATCTTGGTAGACATTCATATAGTTAAGTGAAACAAATATCCCATTAAAACACATTAACATTGAAATAGTTTGCCAAGCCTTGCATCCTGTAAGAATCGTCGTAAAAAGTTGTAAGATCCCATGTAGAGCAAAATGTGTTATTTTCTTGTGAATTGATTAAGTAATTTTACATTTTCTCATGGAATAAAAATGACTTGGCAATTGCATAACGTAAACAAGTCCCTGCTTAGAGATTTTAATTCGTTTTCTTATAAATTGATATCAAGTACCTACATATGTACATATGTTATCGGCCAAACTCGATTTCAGGCTAAACTGCAGTTTGATGATGGTGATGAACCATGGTTCATCCAAAGCATGTTAGGGTATACTAGTTCAGCCCAGGACAAATATAAAGTAGTTACTTTAGGCTTAATTACTAGTTTGGTCTACGCCGAACTGATTTTGAGATTTTATTCGGTTGCAGTTTAGTGTATATGGGACGCAGCCTGTTGTTTAGCGGGTGGTACTATTATGAAACAAGCCTGACTTGGATAACGTAGGTCGTGAAGGCTAACCTACGTAAGGCGGAAGTAAAGCGTAGCGTAGCTAGGTTATTTCAAACCTGGAACTCCCAATACCTTTTTCTAATGTTGGGAAATGCATTTAGATTTACCCATACCACCTGTAAACTACACATTAAAACCCAACAAAACCTCCCCCGTCTTAATGGGGCGTCGCGGGATCACTTACGCACTCAACCACGATGCCTCGATGGCTGGTCTGCCGAAGCAGACCACAACAGCCATGAGGTTGCTCCAACTGCTATCAGAGAAGTACCAGGAGCAACCCGCATGGCACCCCGCCCACCGAGGTGGGCCGCCACCCAGTGCGTTTCTTGGCTTTGTGCCCGGTTGGATTGCCGAACGCTAATAAGCCTCTCCACCATGACAAGGTGAACGCACGTTGGGGACCCCTAATACCTATCGTAAGTGCTATGTTAGTTCAATCTAGCTAAGGCTAAAGTATTTAGGCCAAACTGAATTGTCCTGGCCTAGGCAAATTATATTATGAGTCCGATATACGGAACCCCGAATTTTAGATTTATTTCAAGTATGTTAGAAATTTGATGCTCAGTCCCTTAAGTTGGTGTTCAGTCAGTGAGAATTAAATTTGAGGGTAAAACTAACATAATAAAAAAAATCATTAATAATCACATAACGTATTAAAGGAGAGTAAAAATATAACAGATTGTTTTCCCCTGTACGTGCGAAACCCTCCATTTAAAAATAATGAATTATTGATTCTCTCTCAAAGAGTAATGATGGTTAAGCATTCAAACCTAACGTATAATTTATTAGACTTTTATAGATATAAGTCAATACAGTAAGTACGTATGTAGCGTGATGCGAAGAATAGCGTGACGTAGGTGTTTGTTGTTAGATTACATTCATGACATGGCACGTATATTGATTAGGCCATATTGGCAACAGCAAATGTGTATGATAAACATACCTGATGTGTTTGCTACTCCGGCCTACTATTATAAATGCGAAAGTTTGTGTGCGTGTGTCTGTTACTTCTTCAGCTGAAACAGCTGGGCGGATTTGCGGGTTAGGATAAAATTTTGTACACAGATAGAATATGACTTTTTTTAATGTTGGGAAATGCATTTACGCATACCACCTGTTGACATACACATAGTTGGTTATGTAGGACTCACCGGCTAGAAAAGCCAGTATTACCTACTAAAACCCAACAAAACCTCACCTATCTTAATGGGGCTAATCTTAATGGGGAGAAAGAATATGACCTGGAGTAGCACATAGGTTACTGTTAGTTCATTACTGTCAGACACCTAGGGACAAACCCGACCGTAGCTAGAGTAAGTCGCTAGTTTTCATATAAAGATCACGAACTCTGCTACGAGTAAAGAGAAATAAATTTAATAAACCATATTTTTGTATCTTCTGGGAATAGTCATTTTTGAACATAATCTAACATAACAACCAGGTGCGTGCTCTCGACGCTACGCATGTAGCCGAGCTTCTCGCAAAGGGTGATCGTTCTCGGACTGCTGAATCAACTCATGCAAATCAACATTCATCAAGAGGACACGCTCTACTAAGGTTTGAATTAATAGTCTAAAAATATAATCTTTAACAAATTGTATGTAAGTTAATAAAATAAATTTATATTCGTAGTAAGTGTCTATCTATTTTAACTGCTTCTTGTGTAGACATGCCTTGGAACTCTTTTGAAATTGAGAATTTAACATTATCTATACTTACAATAAACCTGTAGAGGTCGAATGTCTGTAAATAGGAAAAAAATGCTAAAAACCGATTCAGGGGGATGTAACAAGAGAAATAGAACAAATCCAGATTTTTTTTTAATTTCTTGTTTCCCGGTTTGTCTGTTTGTACGAGATAATCTCCGAAACTGTTGGACGGATTTAAATGAAATTTTGTATGGTGGTACCTTATATCCCCAGTCAACATCTTAAATACTTTTCATCCCGGAAAATTAAAGAGTTTCTATGGGATAGTTAAAAAACTATAGTAACTTATACAGCTTACTACACAAAAACTACTGATTGGATTTAAATGAAACTTTACAATAATATAGTTCATACATCAGAATAACATATAGGCTACTTTTTACTTTGGAAAAATGTACGATTCCCGTGGGATAGATTTATTTTTGTTAGTCTAGAACCCGAACGAAGCGAGGGTGAGCCGCTGGTAGAATATAAAAAGATTTTGCTCGAGGTCAAAATTATAAAATGTTGCATTATTTCATGGATGGATTTCATCGAATATTTTTTAAAGATTTTGCTCATTGAATAAAAAAGTATAATGTTATAAAGAGTGAGGTTAGTCAACAGGTTGGGACATGTTTGTTTGTACAAATTGAACATACATGATCAATTAGTAATTAGTATAATATAATTATTATTGTTTTTTATTAGTGTGTCAGTCAGTAAGTCAGTATCGAAAGGCATTCAACGAGGTCGGTTGTTCCTCATCGATCTTGCGGGTTCGGAGCGTGCAGGTTTGCGCGCACGTCGTCTTGAGGGAGCACACATCAATCGCTCACTACTCGCACTGGGAAATTGTATTATGGCGCTTTCCGGAGGTGCAAGGTAAAATTACAACATTACTTATTATTTTCATAAAATTAATATATGCATAACCTATGATATACAATATACATATTAACTTTCAGATATGTAAACTATCGCGATTCGAAGTTAACCCGTCTCCTGCGAGAGGTGTTGGGCGGGCGCTGTCGCACCGCCATGGTGGCGCACGTGTCGCCCGCGGCCGCGCACCGCGACACCACGCGCTCTACACTTCACTACGCGCAGCGCGCCTCCGCTATTACTAATAAGGTAAACCACTTAAGGACGAGAAACATACTTCTTCTTTGTTAAAACTTTACAGTAATATAGCTTATACATCAGAGTAACACATAGGCTGTATTTTTTAGGATATAGTAATACATAATTGAACTACACGTTCGGAGCTGCAGGAAAACGCTAGTCTATCATATGTTAAAACTGAAATCGGTAACTTAAGTGGAATTCTCATACAAAATTGTTGCCGTTTGTTGATAAAAACTAAATATTTATTTATTTAATACGATTGCCATTATGTACTAGGTTGTGATAGAATAGTTCAAAGAATGATCTTCCACCATTTTTGTTTCCGAATTTTTCACTTAAACCTGTTGAGCCGCAATAGCGCGAAGAGGTAACAAGCACAACACACTCACACGCAAGCTTTCGCATTTTAAATAATATTATAGTAACCGAATAACAATTATACATTATATTCTGAGAGCGTTAAAGAACTCAAAATTTTTACTTATGTTACTTATATTATATACATTTTTATAAAGGTTGAACGTGAACTCATTGAAACTCCGATGCATCTGTCACAATACCGCACCGTCATACATGAACTCAGGGAGGAAATAGCCCGACTTAAAACAAAAATGAAAGATGATCGATCACAGTAAGTTCATCGCCCAATAAAATTTCATACATGTACTTAAATAAAAAGATAAGCTGGTATTTACAATAAATTACCTACATAATTCAGTCTCACCTTACTTTGACAGGAGTCGAGAAGAGCAACAGAAACTTGATGTAGCAATTTCTAAAGAAGATTCAGAAGAAAAATCCGCTCACTTAAAATCTCTACGTGAAGCCATAGTCTCTACATTTAAACAGCAGATGAGATTACGGAGGAGGTTAATGGAGTTAGACAGCCATTTGTTGGGGCTCGCTTTAGACGCGGAGAGACAACATGCGGTTATATCGCATTGGGAAGCTCGTTTCAATCGATTATATAAACCGATTACTTTCACCGGCTCTAGGCTTAGCACCCAACAAAGCTATAGGTATGTATACTCTAACATGCTAATACTAAACGTTTTCTGTGGTTTTACTTTTATTTAGTTTATTATGTTGATGTTAGTAATTAAAAAAACGCTTATAATTGTATTTATATTATTGTTTAAAATCGTAAATGTAATTAAACGTAAGCGGAATCTTGTACAACTATGGATAATAAAAAATATATAATCATAATAATCGAAATTAATAAAGAGCATAAATGACCATCACAGAGGGGGCACGGCGTCGACGGTGAGCGGCAGTGGCAGCGGTGCTGTCGGCGAGCGCGCGGAGGCGGAGGTGGCGGTGGAGCAGGCGTGGGCGGAGCTGGCGGCCGTGGAGCGCGAGCAGGAGGCGGCCCGCGAGGAGCGCCTGCGCGTCGAGCGACAGCTCGAGCAGGTGCGCTTGCGAGGCGCGCAGTTGGAACAGGTGAGCTCTTTATAGTAGAATTTCTGTCCATAGCGTTATCTGCGTCTTGTTATATTCAAAGTCTCATCGCGTCAGGCTTACATTATAGTTGAACGATACTTTTTTGATATTACAGGAATAATAAATATCCTATATGTTCGCTCAGGCCAGGGGAAGATTCCTTGGGTTTTAGTGGGTAGTACTTTCGTTCTAGCCGTTATAAAGATAGTATGTGTAAATGCATTTCCCAATTCCTAGCGTTAAAAAAGGTATTCAAGTCAAGTTTTATCTATATCCGTTTAACTCTCATAATCCTCGACTGAATTAGACTTTTCACTTCTGGAATCGATTGTATATACTTACTACAGGTCATACTCATACATATAAACTCTTGTAAACTTTCATATTTATAATAGTAGCTCGTAGGTAATCACTAGGTCTCTTACATCGCTAGGAACTACCAGCCCACATAGAGAGCGGGCCGGAGCGCGAGGTGCTGTCGCTGGTGTGCCGCGTGCACGAGCTGGAGGCGGACAAGCTGGCGCTGCAGGGCGAGCGCGCGGCGCGCTCGCACGAGCTGCGGCGCCGCGACCTCGCCATACAGCGCCGCGACGCGCAGAGGCGGCTCACCGACGAGATCATTACCAGGCAGCGACGTGCGCTTGAAGGTAGCTTATGTTACGATTTGCTGTCTTATATGTTCGTTTATTTAAATTTCTCTTAGTTTTTCAACGGAACCTTTAAAGGTTCTCTCACTTCTGACCGTCCTCATAATACACTTACAATTGCTCGTATTTTCAGAATGCGGTATTGGAGTTCAGTCAGACTTAATGCAACTTTATGAGCTATATCAGCAGGAGATTCACGCTTCTACGTACACGGAGGGTACTGATTACTACTCCCCGTATCGTTTACCGCCTATCTCTACTAGGTAATGCATATATTAATTGGAACATTGCTTGTTAAACTTCGTAGGCGCAACTATAAAAATGCTATTTTAAATGGGTATGATATGCATAATTTTATTGTGAAACTGTGACGTATGTGTTTAAATAACTTATTGCTGAATTCGAATTTCGCACCCAAGGATTCTGTATTGACTATACCTAAATATTTTATCTAAGCCTGGGCAAGACAAAACATAGTGTTAGTTATATTTCATATCCTCTATATTCACGCTGTTAGTGATATGTGTGAAATGAGGCATATAATTTGAATTTGTTATTTTGCATTCAGTATGTCAGAGCTGGCGTGGTCGGAGAGCTCGAGCGGATCGGGGCGCGGCTCCAGCTCGGGCTCGGGCGGCACGCTGGCGCTGGACCAGCGCTTGCCGCAACTTGCGCCCACGCCACGACCACGAACTAGATACAGGTTCTATATTTATTATTATTTTTAACTATTTTAAATAATACTTCATGAAGAATGATTTTCTTTTGTAAGAAGACTCAAAAGTTAGTTCAATTGTTGAGTCACATTATTAACAAATTGTAGTATAATCGAATCTTAAGTTTACCGCCGGTTTGTAGAAATTCGGGTATGATCTCTGTCGCGTCTTAGTACCTAGTTGAGTGTGGATATTGTGTTTTATACTTTTCTTATTATTTACTAAAATTTAAATAATAGAGTTGTATGACTTTTGCTTTTCAGTCATGCAAGCGCTACTACACTTAAGCGTTACTCCAGCGATGACAGCCTAGTGATAACAGCTCCGCTCCGCGCGCACCACCGCGCCGCGCCCTGAACAACTACCTTCCTAACCGTAGGCTCTCTTCTGTATTTTGCATTTCTACGACAGAAATTAGCAAAAAAAACTTTCTAACTCTGCGAGAGCACTGGCCTGTCTTTGCTCTATAAAAAGAAAGAATAATCAACATTAACTTTCACGTTTTGTAAATGAAATTTCGTTTTCAAAATGTTAAAGTGAAGAATTTGTAATTATATTTTCTAGATTGTGATAAGAAAAAAAAATGCGTTACGTAATAGTTTATTAAAAAAAGTGTGTCGATTTTTTAAATTATAAGAAATTACTACTTGTTTGTTAGTGACTGTATTGCACGCTTAAGCTAGCTTCTAACAGTGCCTAATATTACGGATGCGCACTATTTACTCTTGAGTAAATAATTAAAAAGTCCAAAATAGCAATAGCAGAACGAATGTATCTATTTTCAACTAATATTTTCATTTTAATTTGAAATTAATTAATTAATCTTAGATGCAATTAATTTGTAATATGGGCGTGCGTGTCTGTGAAACGCTGCACTGTGGGAAGCTTCCTTTAGAGTTTGCGCTAAAGACGTAGAGCGTATATGTCGATTCTTTTATCGTTCTGTATACATAAATTATATCAATTATGGTTTATTGCAGACTATCACCCTCCATGATAAGATCTTTGATGAGTAGAGAATTTTTATTGTAAAAATAGATTGTTTAGTGGTTTGTGTTTTTTAAATAAAAAACCTTTTAACATTGACATTTATGTTTTTATATTTTAACATACATATAACGTAACATTAATTGAGAATAACTATTTTTATCTAATAAATATAAATTAAAAATGATAAAATTGTTTCGTCAAACTTACTTTCAAATAATCTCTTATTTTAGTATAATTAACAATTACTTAATTTTATCTTAGTAAATAAATTTCTATACTAAGAAAGATGACTATTTCACACTCGATATTTAGGTATAACTTTTTTAGGGTTCGTATTCTACGAAATCAGATAAGGACCATGATTTCTGTTTAAAATATATTCATTACTAAAATTATAACAGTACAAATAACGACGTTAGAACCATAGTGGTCCAAGTCACATTTTCATCTTAAGCACTTGGATCAGTGTGGCATGAAAAATATATGTTTGTTTGCGATGTTAATGACAAAAAGTTCCTTTTGACAAAAGTGTCGCTTGGATCACTATGGTTGTGACATCGTCAAATATTATAATTAAATGTACATTGTAAAAGTTTAGACAATTCCTACAACAATCTCCAATCAGACCTAGATAGCAAAAGTTATAATTCATCCTTGATTTAATCTTATGCTATTTTGAATACTCAATAAAAAAAAAATAAGTAAGTAGATAATCATTTGAATAACTTTTTTCTACTTAAATTTGCCTTTTAAATAATGCAATAAAAGCAATCATACAAAATCCTATTCACGAATCTCAACAAAGCAAAAAGGATTGCTAGGTTACCTAAATATTTAAAGTTAACTATGACGACATTTTAACTTAAAATAAGTATTTAATAATTTTAAATTAAACGTTTATATAAAAAATATATGAATACGTTTAATTTAAAATAAATATTTATATAGGAACATGATTTCCCGATACTTTGGTCCCTGCACAAAGTGCATAATTGAGATAAAATATTTTGAATGATGATACATTATGAATATAATCATTTCATTAACTATAAGACACTTAATTATTATATTGTTAGGTAATTTTCGTATAATTTGTTTTTCATATAATTCTAAATGTTTTAAATACGGTTAAATTGAAGTTCTATTTGTCTTTCAGTTGGTATAAGTTGTCAACCACCATCGTCATTGTGCCCTGTCTTGCAAAAATCAAAACAATATCCTTTTTTGTAACATTATCGCGACAGCAATACTTAAAACACTAAAAAAGATAAGCTCGTTTGTTGTGTTACATTGAACAAATAAAATTAAGCTAAATACTGACTATCCTGTTGAAAAAATCCAATAGGATCCCATCAAAAGCGACTTTCCATGTGGCTTTTGTCGCTTTTGATGGGATCCTATTGGAATTTTTCAACAGGGTACGCAGGCATAACATTAAAACAACATTCAATTATATATAAGTAATCTGATAATTGCTATAATTTACCATTCACAATTCTCCATCGTAAATAATAGAATCATAGACAGTAGACGAAAGTCCAATATAGGACGTTGAAGAAGATGAAGAGAAGTGGGAAGAGAACACGGGATCGTTTGTCTATCCAGGTAGCTATTTCCTGTGGGGTCATTTGAGTCCAGGTGTGGTGTTTGGGAGGTTCGTCCGAGCCCTCGCTGCCGTTGTTGCGCGACTGCCGGCCGCCGGGCATGAGCTCGTCGTAGCTCTGCGTGGTGATCGTAGGCAAGTTCAAGGCAGACGGGAAACTCTGTTTTATAAATTAAATTTAGCTACGATTATTTTATATTTTAATCGAACTACTATTAAAAATACGAAAGTTTGTATGTTTATTTGGTTGTTACTCTTTCACGCGAAAAACAGAATAAGAAAAAATTTTGTACACTTAATATCTACTTATCTTCTATACATATAATAAAATTGTAACAGTCAAATCTGTTCGTACATTAAATATTTTTTGGAAAACCTTACTGAAATAGTCATTATTATTGATACAGAGACCGAATCTATAATTTTAAGAATTTTTGTCTATCTGTTTGTCTGGGAATGCATCATGAGAAAACCACTGGACAGATTTTGTTGACATTTGGTACCAATATATAGAATACTTTTTACTGCGGGAAAATATCTCATCTCTGAGAAATCGATACTAACCGTTAAAACGTTCCTAGGGCCGAAAACGAGCAGAGCGAGGGTGAGTCGCTAGTAGACTATATGTCTATATAGACTATGTTAGGTATCTAGGGACGCACCAGGGTCCAGCAAAGCGAGGTAAGTCGGTAGTAAATAGTAAAGAGTAAAATAAAAAGTTGTATTACCTCATTTCCGTTGTGTTAGCATAAAGAAATAAAGAGAAAATAATGTATTCGGTGTTCGTAATATCTAATGATAAAATTACCATTTTTAGGTAGAAGGTTAACAAATATACCTGCCTATTATAGTTATCATTTAATGCAGTTTACATTTGTTTAACAATACGAAAATTAGTTTGGTCTTTTCATTTTGTTATTTCTTTATAACATCTTATTAATGTCCCTAATGTAGAAGACAGTAATACGTACATGGACAGTAAGATAATTGTTGTATCCAGGTCCCGCGGGATCGCTACTGGTCTCTTGTTGTAATGAAGAGCAGGACCGCGATTTGGTAAGCTGTGGTGACGACTGCAATTCCTTTTGCAACTCCTTGCGCGCTAGCCGCGGGGTCAATGTGCTCTTTAAAATATATTTGCTGTTCACCTTCTTCAAACTAACCACTTTCCTAAAATTGAGGAAATATATTTAGTAACTCATTAGTGTTAGACATAATAAACGTATAATATTTCTTATTTATGCAAAAAAAAAGTAAGAATTTTATTTATTTAAGCTTTTCTTCATTTATACCTTTACCTTTATTTCAATTAACTACAGGAAAGTGTTCGTAGTTTAATTTACTTAATTTTTACTTACTTTCTGCGCCAAATTGTGTTGACAAACGCAAACTCTACCAATGCTGAGAAAATGAAGCCTATACAGCCCAAGAACCAAATCTCACTTGCTTTAATATATGAAACCTTTGGCAGAGTCTTGGCTTGCGAGGATGCGAGTGTAATAAACGACAACATTGTACTTGTTCCTGAAATATTATGTATAAAAAATTACACTTAAATCTTAATATCTATATTAATAATATTATAAATGTGAAAGTTTCTGAGGATGGATGGATGGATGTTTGTTACTCTTTCACGCCAGAACGGCTGAACGGATCTGGATAAAAGGCACAGAGATAAGTCACAGTTTGGAATAGCAAATAGGTCATTTTTATCCCGGAAGATGTAATTGTATGGTTCCCGTGGGTTACATTTGCTTTTGTCTCGGGACGAAACCGAAGCGAAGCGAGGGTGAGTTGCTAATATTATATACTAAGTATGTAAGTGTATTACTCCCGATTATTAATATTATACTTCGTTTGTAAGTCACAAGTAAGTAACTCACGAGGCTTGTACATGAATTTTAAAACAAAAAAGCATCAAATTATTATTTTTTACATTATAGGTATAGGATTTATCTCAGTTTACCCAATTTATTTTAATATGTGGTATAAATTAATGGCTATGACGTATTAAATATTTGCGAATTAGTCAAGAGATATAGGTGTATTGAATTACACCTATTCTATATTGCATTAAATCCATAGGTTTTTTTCGTACTAAATTCAATTTTGTCTTTAAATATAACCATGTGACCTTTAGCAACTAATCAATATTCTTTACACTAGGTTCTTTCGATAACATAACAAATTGTAGGTACATTTATGCGGGTATTTTATCTCGTGCGTTCCAAACAAATATCGCAAAATAATTTGTAATTAGTGTAATTACTGTTGATGAATATTAAAGCCACGATAAAATCTTTAAGTGTTCACTCCACTTATATATTAAGTCCTTAATATGTACTACTTACGTAGTAACTACTAAATAATCTGTGCAACTACTTAGAATACTCGAACAGGGTTTATCCCTACAATTTCTGAAGTAACATAATATTTTATATTTTAATTATTTATTTTGTTATATCTATAATATTATAAATGTGAAAATTTTTGAGTATGGGTGTTTGTTACTCTTTCACGCTAGAACGGCTGCACGGATCTGAATGAAATTTGACACACAGATAGATTATAGTCTTGAATAACACATAACTTTTTATCCCGGGAAAATGTAAGGAACCCGTGGGATAGGTTTATTTTTGTTTTCCGCTAGTTCATAATATTTACCTAATGTAATTCTAGGAGCCGATGCATCTGCTTGTAACCAGAATGTAACCCATGACATAGCGACAATCATCATAGAAGGAATAAAGTAGTCCATCAGGTAGTAACCAACTTCACGACCCAATTTAAAGGTAAACTTTAAAGCGCTGTAGTTGCCAGCTGAAATATAATAGGTATAGTAAATAAGTTGAATGTGCCTACTAATATACGCCACAAAAGAGGGTAAGCCATTACGAATAAATTCATCATTTGATTCAGCAACCGCAGAAATTATAATTCAGCAACCGCAGAATTTATAATTTTTAATTTAATAACTAACATTGTTTATTTAAAAAAAAAACATTTTAATAGACATTCGTAATCGCATACCGCTCGCAACACACAAAACGACATTACATCTACCTCCTCCCAGTCGCATATTGACTATATCCCCTCTAACAACGGACTCGTTTGTCCAAAAGTCCAGTAGAGAATATTCGGTCAAGTGCAGTTCGCTTGAAAGCCGCACTGGGTTTTCCTTCTCCCACATTAGACGTAAAATTGATGCATTATATTTCCCTGAAATTTATTAAATTTTAATTGATCTAATTATTTTATTAGTCTAACCTAATTATCGCGATTATATCTTCTAATCTAATCTTTGTATTCTTATTTGCCTCAAAGTAAAATAATGTATACAAAGTATCATTATGTAAGTTAAAAATAAATACACCTTAAAAATCTTCTTACCTTAAAATTAGTGTTTATAAAACTAATCATACATCTATATCTATACATACAATAAAATTGTAATGCGGTTACTGCTGCGCGATAAGAAATTTTTACAAAATATTTGGTGAGTGTTTGGAAAGTGTCATGTGACGGGAGTTAAATCAACAGTTTTTAGATATTTTATAGGTATTTAATAAGTAATTTTGAAAACTGAACACTTACAACTTTCTAAATTCATAGAACACTTCTGATCGTCGAAAGGAAATTTCTGTAGATTCATCCAGCAGTATAGTACCGCTTGCATTCTTCGACTAAATAAAACTTCACCATCGGGAGCTATCGATATGAGAACGTCTTTGCTATCCGTCCCCATAAGACTTGACGATTGTTCATTGGACATATATAAATGTGGAACCCATATTCGTTGTCGGAGATCACTCTCTCCGATTATTTTCGTACGTTCAGGTGAATATAATGTGTACGCTAGTCGCGCGTCCGTCCAACGCAGTTGAAGAAGGAAATGCAATTTGAAATTCTGCAAGGATTTTTTAAAATTATATATTTAATGTGTTTGCGTTTATGCGTATGCATGTTTATGCTTTAAATTGGTATTGTCAAAGTTAAAGATGGACTTCTTTGGTCAATGCAAAATATTTTTCGTAACTGGACATAGATCTTTATAAGCATAATAATTACCAAATCGTGTGCTTCTGCTGGTTGTATAAAGTAAACGTAGGCGCTAGCGTGCACGTAGACAACCTCGCCTGTCTGATAGGTAGGAAGCAACAGCCTGTCGTAGCGACACTCATGAGCCAGCCGAGAGAGGAACTCCGACTGAGTGTACGTGTCGCCATTATCGAGTGATGGACATTCTAGTACTGTATTCTTTCTGAAAAATATTTTTTATGGTTAATGATAAACATTTTCAAATATAAATATATTATTATTAACTAGCATTTCCCGCGGCTCCGCCCGCGTTCAGATGATCAAAAAGCAAATTCTTAGGTTTTACACATTAGTATACTCTTACATTATACATTACTTTCATTGCGCACCGCATGATTGGTAAATAATGGCAGAGATTGACAATGCCACAATTAAGGTTCCTCCGTTAAATTGAACTTTTTGTTTTAGCAATAACATTTATGTATGTCTATACTTCTGTTTTGTTTGTTTTTTTAGTTTTTCACGATAAACTCTCAAACTACGAAATTAATTTTAATAATTTTTTACTAATAGACAGCTATAGATTAATTTAATATATAGCTGATTATTTAAATTACATAATGATAACTTTTCTTAATTAGCGCTAGTTAGTAATATTTTCCAAATCGATTTTCAAAAGAAAGTGTAATAAGTAAATAATTCTAAGCGAATACATTTTTTTATTTCATATGGCTCTGCTAATATGATTAAAGTCGTAAGCATTTTATTGTATCCTTTAAGCCTTTACCTTCCAAGAAAAGGTGTCAAGAAAAAGTGAAAAAGTTGAGGTATAACAGTTCCTAAAATACTTTTTCATAGTTTTTGAGATATGAAATATTTTTAGTTACCCGCTTTGGCAGTTTAACAGCCATAGACTTGTTTTCCATAAAATGTTATAAAATAATATAAATTTAACTTATTTTTACGGTGCAAAAAATGATACGTATTGTGGAAACGTAAATATTATTCGTATTTATTTTAGTGTTAACCATACAAAACACGTAAGTAAGAAAAACAACATAGCATTTTGCTATACGAAACCTAAAATGCGCGAGTTGGATTTACATTTGCCCAATTTTTACATTAAAAGATTAAAAAAACATTAACATTATTTACTAAACAATAAAAATTTACAAATATTCTCATTTGAAAATTGTTTCGGCCAACAAAATATTACTAATATGATACTAATTTATAAAGCCAAAAAGTTTGTTTTATTAAAAATTTAAGCACGGGTAGGGCCGCGGGTAATTTAGTAGTAACTATAATAAAGTCATAGAAAGGTTATATCTGTATATTTTTTTTTTTTTGGATAAAACTACGTATTTTAAAAACACATGGCGACATCTATTGTCAAATAGCTAAATAACACATAAATAAATTTTCATTAAAATAACTATTTTAATGAATAAAATAGCGCTGTTAATATTTCTTTTAAGATAAGTTTTTTTTAATAGTTTTAACATAATATATAAGTAAGTTACCTTGCTAAAATATTAATAGCATCATCGTGCTTTTACTTTAACCAGTTTTTGTATTTTTTCTCAGAAATGAGATATTTTCCTGCGGTAAAAAGAATCCTATGTGTTGACCCGGATAACCTGCTATTACCATACCAAATTTCATAAAAATCCCTCTAGTGGTTTTTCTGTGATGCGGTCACATACAGACAGACAGAAAAAAATCTAAAAACTATAGATTCGGGCTCTATATCGCTAATAATGAATATTTCAATAAGATTTTCCGAAAAAATATTGAATTTAGGGGTTCGGCTTAGTTACAATTTTATTGTATGTATAGTTACTAATTTATGAAGCGAAAAAGTTTGCTTTACTGATAATTTAAACACGGGCGGAGCCGCGGGTGATTTAGTAGTAATTCTAATAAAATCGAAAAAAGGTCATATCTGTACACTAATTTTTTTGGGATTAAAACTATGTATTTTAAAAACACATGGCGACATCTATTGTCGAATATCTAAATAACACATAAATAAATATTAATTAAAATAACTATTTTAATGGATAAAATAGCACTTTTGATAATTTGATTTTCAAGATAAGCTATTTTTATAGTTTTTACCATATTTTGTAAGTTACCCTGCTAAACTGTTTACAAATAGTATCGTCGTGGTTTTGTTCCTACCAGTTTTTGTATTTTTTTTTCAGAAATGAGATATTTTCTCGCGGTAAAAAGTATCCTATATGTTGACCCGGATAACCAGCTATCATCATACCAAATTTCATCAAAATCCCTCCAGTGGTTTTTCTGTGATGCGGTAACAGACAGACAGACAGACAGACAGACAGACAGACAGACAGACAAAAATTCTAAAAACTATAGATTCGGCCTCTGCATCGATAATAATGTCTATTTAAATAAGATTTTCCAAAAAATATTTAATGTACAGATTCGGCTTAGTTAGAATTTTATAATATGTATAGATAATAAACATTTTCAAATTAAATATAATAAAAACGAAATTGATTGAATTAAAAAAGAAATGGTAAAAATGCATTAAACTCAGGAATGCAATATATAATTTTATCGAGTTGTAGGTATTTAGTGTGATAATGATATAAAAGTTATTTATAATAACTTTAACACCTAAATATAGTGCAATGACTATTTTTTCATTGATAAATAAAGAAAAGATAAAAATTGCACTAAATATAAACCCTGTCTCTATAATTTTAACACGTAGAGGCTGCAAATATATGTGTATTCGGCCTTTTTAATGTCCCACTGCTGGGCACGGGCCTCCCTTCAATACGAGGGGGATCAGGCCTTAGTCCACCACGCTGGCCAAGTGCGGGTTGGCGGACTTCACATGTATTTTGAAAACTTGCTAGGTTCTCTCAGACATGCAGGTTTCCTCACGATGTTTCCCTTCACCGTAACGCAAGTGGTAATCATGTTGGAAATGATTCGCACATGAAAATATCAGAGGTGCGAGATCCGGGATTGGAACCCGCTTCACTCGGTTTTCCAAGCGAGCGCGTTACCACTGGGCTACCACTATCATTGTAAATATATCTTAAGCAATTATTATTTTTTCCTTAGGATATAATATTGTGTCATATGTTGTGTAGGTACTTTTTGAATTCCTAGTTTTAAGTGCACAGTCATAGGGTTTTTATAGGTACATAATTTATTTTCCCTTTTCCGCTGCGGTCTAAAGGTGAGGTTAGCCGGGGTAAATAAGAATAATCATACAATAATTAGTAAAAACAAAATATTTTAATTCGCCCTCTATCGCACATGTTATTATCCTAATAAACTAACTTACTAATAATTATATTCTTCACAATAGTAATTAAATGTTACTCATTTTCTTCTTGCAATAATAGCTGGATGTTTGCAGTCATTTTAATAAAAGGATGTGTGTATATATATACCTAATACGTTGTTATAAGGTCGAAGTAGCTACTAGTTTAAAGCAAGCTACTGTTTTACTAACATTTACTGTTGGAGATAACATTGTGAACCAATTCATTAAGATACCGAAGAGATTTGTTCTAAGATTAATCGCTAAGCCGCCTGCTGCATAGTACACGTACCTACTTTAAATATATGCTTACGCATTTGAAAGTTTAAATAAAGTATAGGTATATATTGTTTCCAGTGACTTCATCTTTAGCAAATACCTTGTCATTAAGTAAGTATACTCAATATTAAAAAAAATAATTAAGTGTGCGTCATGTGGACCACAAATTCTAAAGTAATTTTAATGATAATAATAGGATGAATTATTTTCTGAGGATTGAATTTCATCGAAATCGTTATACATTCTAACTGATAATAATTCTCGTTGGCATAAATAGCTGCGGATATGGTGATGTCTTGGCTTCGAGTCCGCGGTTGGGCTTATTAGCCCGTATTGCTTTTGTCTGTCAAGAAATTTCAGCAGTAGCACAGTGAAAGTGAAAGAAGCTGTCGGTGTACACGCCTGTTAGTCCTGCGCCTGATCATTCTTTTTTATCTTATTTGATAGTCATCGAATCGTACTATGACAGCCAAAAATATTACAGGTGAACTTATGTTTGCGCATACACTGATGCATCATGATATCTCCTGCGCAGATACGGGGACATTCGTACGCTGCAGCTATATTGGATGCAGATTATTGACCGATAGATTAAATCACAACAGGAAGATAGTAGATACTATATTAAAATATTACAATACTTTAATATTTACCTGAGGCACTACCGTTGCCGCATTGACGTATATGATCATAATATAGACCTGTCTATGAACTCATTATGATAAATATCATTTTATCTTATTTAACACACAATTACACATTGTTTAATCTTAAATTTAAACTTTCAGCTGATAGCATAAGAATCATACTGTATATTGGATATATTTAACTTTACTGTCATAGTTTTGCGTATTTCATGAATCATTTTATAAATACTAGTTAGGCACGCCACTCCGCTTACTTGTTAGGTTAGGTCTAAGCTTGGTTAAGTGCTGGTTGAATTAGGTACAACAGATCCCCCCAATCAACGTGCGTTCACCTTGTCGTGAATTGGAGGCTCATTAGCGTCCGGCAATCAAGCCGGGTGCGAAGCTAAGAAACGCACTGGATGGTGGCCTACCTCAGTGGGCCGTGTGTTATGCGGGATGCTCCTGGTATTTCTCTGATAGCAGAGTGGACCGTGGGAGCAACCATGGTTGTTATGGTCTGCTTCGGCAAACCTGCCGAATGTACGACCTGCCTTATTTAGTTTATATTAAAAATAAAAAAAAAGTTACATAATTCACGTTTAAAGACCTATAAAACACTCTGTTTTGTTTTCGACTACAATTAAATAATGCCTTCTAGTACACCCAACAACGAATTCTTCACCGTTGATATAATTTGATTGCTACGAAAACGCTTGTACCTACTATTTCCAGAGATGCAAGATGGTAGTAAAAGATAACAAAAATAAATGTGTTTTTCGTTTTACTCATAGAGAATTTATTTAAGGATTTTCACATTTCAATTAAAGCATTCTTAATTTTTACTTATTCTTCTAATCTATACAGATAAATAAAATTGGAGTGTCTGTTTGTAATATTAAAATAACCGCTTTTTACTAAATACATATGGATATACACACGGTACATATACCAAAACAACATTTTTTACACTTTTTGTCCGTCTGTCTGTTTGTTCCGGCTAATCTCTGAAATGGCTGGACCGATTTTGATGGGACTTTCACTGGCAGATAGCTGATGTAATAAGGAGTAACTTAGGCTACTTTTATTTAAAAAAAATAGGGTGCCACGAAAAAAAATTAAAACCAAATTAATTAATTAGTTTTGTTTTGGGAAGCAACCTAGAGAAGAACCCGAACGAAGCGAGGGTGAGTCGGTAGTACTGAAATACAATTACCAACATTAGAAAAATTACAATTAAAAGTCTATGTGGACAGCAAACGAATCAGTGGCGTATGTACCTATCATAATCTATACTCGTACGTATAATAAAATTGTAACTAAGCCGAATCTGTAAATTAAATATTTTTTGGAAAATCTTTTTGAAGTAGACATTATTATCTATACAGGGCCCGAATCTATAGTTTCTAGAATTTTTGTCTGTCTGTCTGTCTGTCTGTTACCGCATCACGGAAAATGCACTGGAGGGATTTTGATGAAATTTGGTATTATGATAGCTAGTTATCCGAGTTTACATATAGGACACTTTTTACTGCGGGAAAACATCTCATCTTTGAGAAATCTATACTAAACGTTAAAACGTAATAAGGGACAAACCCGAGCGGAGCGAGGGTGAGTCGCTAGTATGCTATAAAATTTATGAAAAAATGTTGGAAAATAAATTCGCTAGATAACTCCAATATTTATGGTTACTAATCTATCTTCTCCATTAAAACAAATTTACTTATCTTAACTTTAGAACGTAATCAGGAGCTCGGTCAAAGTAAAAAAAACCTTGTAACAACTAACAACATATTGTAAAAAAACTTAATGGTATCGTAAAATTGGGTTAAGGATGTACCTATATTGTATGATAAAAATACGGATCTGTTCGAATTCAGACATCGAAACTTTTTATTTTAGTAAACTTCTTTTTTTATTTTTATTGTAGTAGTCTCTATAATAACTAATATTTTATTTATTAATTATAGAGCAGTTCGAATGACCAATTCTCAATCAACAATACTTAGTTTTTACGGGTAGTATGTACTATGAGTATAATATTGAAATTTATAACCTTTAAAATGTTATTTAACAGGCAATGGTAGCCCTGTGGCGATAACGCGCTCGCTTAGGAAACCGAGCGAAACGGGTTCAAACCCCAGGTCTCGCATCTCTGATATTTTCATGTGCGAATCATTTCCAACATGATTTCCACTTGTTTTACAGTGAAAGAAAACATCTTGAGGAAACCTGTATGTCTGAGAGAACCTAACAAGTTTTCGAAAGACATGCGAAGTCCGCCAACCCGCAGTTAACCAGCGTGGTGGACTATGGCCTGATCCCCCTCGTATTGAAGAGAGGTCCGTGCCCAGCAGTGGTAAGTTAAAAAGGGCTGAATATAATACAAAATGTTAATTTATTGATTTATATGTCGAGGTGAATCGGAAGTGTTGCGTGTCTCTAATGAAGTTCTCCGCGATTCGCAAATTGATAGCCTTTCACACTTCGCGCTTTGCCTTGGATATACGTACTTGGTTACTTTAAATGCACAATAATTTTAACAGGCCAGGAAAAAATATTATGTCACTAAAATATGTTTTTTAAATAAATTGCACAATATTATTTAACAGCCGTAGTTTTATTTCGAAAAAATATTTGTATATTATAAATTAGATTGTCCCTTTAACGTCGATTTCTTTAATATAATTTACATGTAAGTATAGGCTGTAAATATTATCATTTCCAGGAATCATGATACATTATGTAGTTTATATTAAAAATTCGAATGTCAGTGACAATTTGTCATACTTTTTGCCCTGAAGTAAAGCGTGTCCAACAAATTGATGCTAATAAGTTATATACCTTAGATGCATAAGCAAATCAATTTGTTTGACTCGTTAATTTATCCAAATTTAGAGTTTTTGTAAAAACTTATGTGTGTAGAAAAAATTATTGTATACACAGATGTGTATATAATAATATTTTCTACAAGTATTATGCACCTGCATCGAGTACGAGCTAGTCTGCTCAGTATTCCAAACACAAAAACCGCAAAACCTTAACCTTAATCACTAGGTCACAGATTCAGGAAATTGAATTTGGGAATAGCAAGTATTGTTTAACGATATATGCTGGCGATCGATCGTGATTCTTCATGTTAATAAGGTCGAGATCACTTGACGAAGCACGCGCAGTCATCTGCATCAAAATGGTTAACAAATCTTAACATTGTAAAGTAACTGTTTGAGATACAGCCTTTATATTAAATGCCTGATATGCATAAACAATTCTGTGTCAGTAGTACAATAACATTGCAGCGCGACGACATTGTTGGCACGATTCATCATTAAATAATGATATGAAATAAGGAACTGGTGCAAATAAGAGTAAAATATAATGTTTATGTATAATTATCATAATTATTAGTATTCCTATAGAAGATTCGTTCGGAAGATTTTTTTACCATGTTATGTTTTATGTATGTATGTATGTGTAGCCTTGTAGTAAAACAATGGATCAAGGATAAAGTTACGAAATAACTAACGTTAAATATGATAGAAGGTATTAGGTATACTTGGCCTGAATTTATATGTCGTCACCTACTAAGAAAAACATTGTAAACTCAGTATTGAGATAATTTAAAAATAGAAATTAATCACGTATGTTTAAAGTTCAAATTCAAAATTGTTACAATATTAAATTACAATGTTACTCCTTGCAGGTGTTGATGTACTGGATGAGCAAGCAGTGAGACAATTTGCGCGTTTGTACTTGATAAAAAAATTATAGGTACAAAATGACTGCATACAAAGATGTGTTAAAATTCAGAATAAGTTTTAAAAAAACAACAAAATTAAAAAAGTAAAAATCGATCTACAAAAGAAAATAGTATTATGTAGTCGGAGACATATGTTTTATCCTTGCTACGAGTCTAACTACGTCTACCTATGTAGTACCTACTCGTACATAGGTATGTCTCCGACTTTTACGCAGTCGGGTTATTTTAACTTTTTGTTCATAGCTTTTTAGTTTTATTCATTTGGAGTTTCATTTAACAATTTGCTGTCTTAAATTATTATTAAAATATCGTCGGCCTAACTCGTTAACCTGCTAAGTCCATTTTTGAGCAATTTTACTTTTTATGCCGGTCAAAAAGTTAAGACGATTACCTACATTATGTTAAAGGAATAGCGACGATATCAATATAGAAAGCTTAGAAATATCACGCCCGAAAACCTGCTTTCAGTTTAATAGCATATTTACACAAAGAAAAACTGCTAAGTCCTATAGAGGCCTCAGTTTTTGACGAAAATGTTCACTGACTCACGTGCGCTGTGGCATAGTTCAAAGTTTTATCATGATTTATAGTTAAATATTTTAGATTCGATCGATTTATTATTTTAGATTCTTTATAAAACAGAATAAGAATGAATGGCGACCTTTACCATAGAGGAGGTCATTACAATGTAATCCTTGTGAGATTAGTGACTGAACGCAGTTGCACCAGAATCGATGTAAAATTGCTGCACGGAAGTTTGAGGACTTGCAGGAAATATAAAAGACTCTTCCATCTAACTATCATGCATATTATGACAATTTATGTACCTCATGAGTAGTACCAATGAGAAGAAATTAAATTAAATTACAACTTTATCGAGCTATTAATGAAATCATAGAAAAACATCAAGAATTCAATATACCATTGTAGACCTACCTCGTCTACGGCGATTATTCAAAAGCGTTTGATAGCATATCACATAATGCTGTTTTTAATGTTCTTCATTGCCAAAAAATAGAATTTACCTACATAAATTTGCTCCAAATTATATACGTCCATAGCACAACTAGCATCAAAACACACACAATCGGTCTTTCTTTACATATTCAAAAAGGTGTTAACCAAGGAGTCACCTAATCTTTTTACGAGCGCATTAGAATAAGTTTTCAAAAAACTGGCACCTAGCTGGGAACGCGAAGGCATTGATGTCGGTGGAGCGCAGTTAACTAACTTTTGCTTTGCTGACGATATTGTCTTGTTTTCTTCAACAGCGAAAAGACTGGAGCTAATGTTACAACAACTTAGTGATGTAAGCTTTGAGGTTGGACTGAAGATGAATATATTGAAGACCAAGCTGATGTCTAATAGCACCCAGAACCGCCTCAAAGTGAACGGAGAGGAAGCACACTATATTCAAGAGTATATCCATTTGGGCCAGATAGTTTCTTTTTATGCCAGACAAGACAAAGACCTATCAAGAAGAATTGAAAATGCCTGGAGGAGCTACTCGTTCATGAAAGATCTTATGAAGGGTGACCTTCCATTGTCACTAAAGCGACAACTTCAGAATAAGTGCATAATTCCCATATTGACATACGGAGCTCAGACTTGTCTCGGAGGTCTTTGACAGACACTCAGATGTTAAAACTCAGAATTTACCAACGTATAATAAAGCGTAGCATTTTAGGCGTTAAATTAACTGATAAAGTTCGAAACGTTACACTACGCTCCAAAACACAAATCACTGACGTGGCTTAAAAAGCCAAAAATCTTAAATAGGACTGGGCTGGCCATGTCTGCCATATGCCTGCAGAACTGTGGGCCAAAGTGACCACAAAGTGGAACCCTGAGACAGGAAGGCGGTGTTACGGCAGACCACGAACTAGATGGTGAGATGAATGGGACAAATTTGATCTAAATTGACCTATTTTTGCGGGATGATGTAGGCTAACAGTAACAATTTTATATTTTACCAAAATTTCAGACTGAAATGACAAATTTTTATAGGTTGTTATTTTAAAGTATTTAGAATATTGTTTATGTGTCATTTTCTAATATTTAATATGCTAATTGCATTGATCTGATTAAAAACGTCTTCACTAATTTATATTCCATACCTACATACTTAAGTCTAAAAACTGCTATGTCCTTAACCAAATTGGATCTTCACAACGAAAAGCTGCTAAAAAATTGTTTTCTTTAATTTACTGAGCTGTGCATAAGATATACAACTATTATCACTTTCAAAATATCAAGGAAAGTTATAGGAACCAACGGTATTTTTAGAATTTTGATATCTAAAAATGAAATGATATAATTCAGTTTTTTCTTCGTCCTGTAAACTTTGCAAAACTACACTTAGCAGGTTAACGAATTAGGCCGACGATATATAAGTTGTATAAAATTTTATGTTCGCCTACTAAAAGAAAACGGTTCGGAGGAAAAAATCTTTTTCAACATACACAAGTTGGCGCCTGAAAACGGTCATTTTGATATTTAATAATATCCATATAGCCTATAACGCAATTGCGTTATCAATGCAAATCTATCGACGTGTGAATTATTAAAATCGGTTAAACTGTTTAGTAATAACGAAGGAACATAGTATTGGACATACATACATACAGGTCAAACAGGTCCTTTAGAGTTTAGACTTCACCGCAGTCGAGTAAAAATCCCATGAAATTGATTTTATCTTAAATTTTTCTCTACTTGAAGCTGTATTGTTTCGAATGTTACTTAAACGAAATATTTCTAAAGTATACTTCTGTGTAAGTAAATACTATTTTCACCGGTTAAATAATGTTATTATGGCAAAAATTCATTCAATGATACCCAAACAATCCTAAAAAAGTTATATTTTCTAAAAAGTAGAGTTCACAGAACAGTAATATTCACTAATAATAATTCATATGACTAGGTCTTTGAGAGTCACAATACGTTCAACAGATATTAATTACATATTAGCTACAGATTTAGTTATCATCAAACAATAAAGAATTAAAAAAATCGACTCAGTGCATAAAGAGCTTGTTTCGCATCATATGTATGTGTAGATATGTTAAAGTTAACTTTTAACTGTATTGCACAGATTAACAATTATATTAAAGTATAACTAGATCGTAAAAAATGTAATTAGTGTTGATAAATCTCAATTAATTGCAAGAACCGATGGTCGGTCTACCTTGACCCTGGCGCTAACTACGGCGCGCCTCGGTCATGTGACCGGCTTTGAGTCGCTGTCGCATACTCTCCCAACCTAATCAATGGAGGCCATTGCGCGGTTCATTCACAATTTTCCACTTATAATTATTATTAAACGTAAGCCTTAAACATCTGTCAATTTTAAAAATAATATTGGTAAAACTATGTAATCTACATATCAATGTTACTTTTCGACCTAAGCGAAGAGAATTTCCCGGGAAATGAATTTCGATGGAATGAGGAGACGCGTGAGGAATTTCACTGTCAGGTAAAAGATTACAGTTATAATTATAAGCGACATAGTAGATAAAAAAAAAGTTTCCGGGATAGAAATATTGTTTTTTTTTTTAATCAGAGTGTAAATATTAATGAATCCATATCTTACACTAATCACATATCAGCCTATCCTCTTTATTTCTTTGTTCTCTTGTAAGAGAGATGCTATAGAGCATATTAATTCAACATTAGCCTCATGCACGATAAAACCTGCGACCTTCGATGTAGGCAGCGCCAGTGAAGAAATTATATAGGTACTACTAGTTACTACCTCATTAAACAATAGTATTTAATATAAGCGAAGTCAGATATTTCCATTAAAGTAACATAATACCTTCTTTATTGTTATTTATAACACAGGTAAGACAAGAGATCTAAACTGTAAAATAAAATATATGTACATATGTTATGCTCTTGCTCTTTATTATCTGTCATATGACGGGTTAAGGTTAGGCCTAATAGTCTGTAATTACTAGTATTTACATACATGTAACCCTAATCATTAACTTAATGACATTGGTGAATATTATACGATGTTTCAATTATTATCTTTTATATAATGTGTAAGTAGTAAGTACACCTATACCTATTCATAATTATTAAAATGTGCACGCACAAAACGTTCTTTAAAAATTACAAAATAAAGTTAAATAAAATACTCCACCTTTTAATTTAGCCTGACATTTTACTATATTCAAAAAAAGAAATGAAATGAAAAGAATTCATTTGTTTTCATTACTTACAATGCTTTTGTTTTCATTGATACGTTTTAGTTTTCGTCTATTTTCGGCAAATATGTACCGAATAAAAAAATAACATTTAATATGTATCAAGGCTTTTTACAAGGCAATAAAAACTTCACTAAGACCTGTAAGTATGTCTCATTCACAGAAACATATTTTAACATAATATCTAACATAAGCTCGACCAATACGTCCAAGTAACATTAAAGTATGATATGAAAACTAAGAAAATAAATAAAAAAATGTAAAATAAGAAAGTTATGATCCCACGAAATAAACTTATATTTATGTTACAATCGTATTAATAAGTTTTAATTTTTGTAAGTTTTTAATTTAAATATGTTTTAAAAGTAATTTGTCTGCAGTAAATGTTAAGGTGAATATAGTGTAATCGATACCAGTTTTAGTTGTTGAATGCCACCTATATATGTATATTTTTTTTAAGTTTTTAAGTAAAAAGCAGATAGTTTCAATAAACTCTCCTAACAACTCTTAGAATACGGAATTAGTAGTGCCAATAATCTAATGACGGTTATCGGACCGTGTCTTGAGACGGTCTTGTAACTTTTTATCAGACAATTATTTACAATGAAAAGATTTAGGTAGGTATCCGATTACCTATTTCACTCTAGTGTTTGTAGAATATACCTTTCAATTAACAAGTACTTCAGTTTCAATGACATAGCAATCTTTATCGCACATATTTTATTGGCGCATATCATCATTAAGAGTATGAAATGTAAGTTTACTAAATTGAATATTATGCTTCTCTTACTAAAATTTAATTTATTTTGTACTAATCACAGAGTTATTTTATTTTAAAGTAACCTAGCTCAATTTTTGCTTCAAGAATTGACATCGAGATTCTACATGGAAATGCAGCTATCTTTAGTTAATTTTTATATATTATATCTTATAAGCTAATATTATTTTGATTTAAACATAGAGCACGTAACTAAATCAAATAATATAAATAATAAAATAAAAAAGACTGGATATAGAGTATACACCTTTCCTGTCTATGCAAATGATGCAATAGATACACTGATTTATGTGCCATCATTATTATGATAGCAGCTGTAAGTAAAATGATTAAGCTAAGTAACAAATGCTTTGTAATTATAGTATGTTGGAGATGGATAATAATGAACGGCAATGCATTTATGACATAGTTAATGAAACGTGCTTAACATAATATTTAGTATGGTTAAATGAATTTCCATCCATCGTAAGTTTGTTCTACATATTAGAGAATAGCAAAGCTTAAGAATACGGGAGGGGTCTGAATTTATGTAACAGGGTCAATCGCTGTCTAAATTAGATATAATCGTTATACCTAAAGTCCATTATTTCAAAAGTACTAGTATATGTATAATTGCTATATAATTAATGTTACTTTAGGTTCTATAGAATTTGAGTAGAGCAGTACTTCAATATAAAAGTGAGATTATTTATATATTAATACGTGAAGCAAAAACTTTGTACCCCTTTTTACGAAAATTGCGCGGACGGAGGAATATGAAATTTTCCACACTTCTGGTTTATTTAGAGAAGGAGTGCAGAAGGTTAATATTTTTTTTTAATTATGCATAAAAAATACATTTAATCAATAGAAAAACATTACACACACTACCATGTATTTGACACAACACATGCATATATACTCTTTTGTTTATTGTTAAAGTGTACGGTCAAATTGAGAAAAGATTAATATTGTAATATACGCAAGACAATAAATATATAACTTAATTAACTATGGTTGATTTTCGACCACGCAGCGATCTCTAGTATTATATTAATAGGGTATTCTCATTAGGTTACGCTTTTACGTCAATGGACAAAATGTCACTTTATGATGTATCTGAATGCGAGACCAAACTGTTATCAAAGTAATTAACAGATTAGTTTCTCACGAAAGATAATCTGCTTGTACGTATCTCGACGATGTAATTAATCCTTGGATATGATGTTGAATTTTAAACCATGTAGAGCATTTAACATACTGAAATTCTTATCTCGAAAAAAGGATTCGTTATAGTACATACATACCTACATTCTAATTATAATGGACACTGACGACTATGTATTTATGACTATATGTGTTATTAATAGTATTCGTCAATACAAGATAATACAAGGATTTAAACTTGCTGTTTAAATATTTATATAGTCCGTGTTAATAATCACATAGTTCGTGTAAAACTTAATATTGATTTTAAGTTAAGAAACACTAATTAAGAAACTGTTCATGAGCTGAACTCGTGACCATACTTCATTATTGTCATAATAGCATTATAGTTCAGAACGGCGTAACAGAAGACGTGCATCTACCACTCTCATGTTTCCTAGAGCAAAACAATGCACGAAAATAAACAGTTCTAAGGCTGTTCTAATATATAATTGATGATGCAAACATAAAACGGTGTTTGTGATGCCTACATTTGGTTTAAAGAAGGAAAGCGCTAATTAAGCGAAAAAATCGTTCACAATTTATGTTTACGTTAAAACAAGTGGAGCACATAATTCGTGTTGTATTTAAAGCAAGATGAATAAATTAAAAAAAAATATATTATGTTGTGGGACGGCTAACATATATTATACTAGCGACTCACCCTCGCTTCGCTCGGGTTCGTCCCTAGTTACGTTTCACTGCTGAACTGAGCTAAACGTTGATAAGTCAGCCTGTGAGTCGCGAGTAGTGAATAAAAATAGTAATTGCGAGTGTACCTTAGGTGATAGACATATAATATTGCGAACTTCCCTGTATAACTTTTTAAGACCTACAATTTTCTAGTACATTGTTTTGATTTATCTCTTAAGGTTCAGCCAGCCAGACTCGATAGAACCAGTCATTGCGTTTTCCCGCGGGAACGAAACATGTGCCTGTAGTAAAAGGTATCCTAAATGTTGACTCGAGTGATAAGCTATCACTATACAAAATTTAATTGAAATCGGTTCAGTACTTTTTGCGTGAAACGCGCACATCGATTTAACTAAGTTAGTTTTGCTATAGGTATAGATAAGAATAGGTATTGCGAGTGTACCTTGAGAGATAGACATATACTGTTGTAGATATTTCTGTTGGCCTTTTCAAGATCTACAATTTTTTAGTACATTGTTTTGATGTATGTCTTTAGGTTTAGCCAGCGGAGGGTTCCTAAGGAGGACTCGATAAAACCAGTTATTGCGATTTCCCGCGGGAAACAAAGATTTTCCAAAAGTAAAAGTTATCCTAAATGTTGACCCGAGTAATAAGTTATCAGTTGACAAAATTTCGTTGAAATCGGTTCATTACTTTTTGCGTGAAACGCGTACAGATAAACAGACAAACAGACAAACAGACAAACAGACAAACAGACAAAAAGACAAACAGACAAACAGACAAACAGACAAAAAAATTAATAACTATTGTTTTGGGGTCTATATCGTATACATAATACGTTACAGTCATTGTTTTTAAAAAATATTTCATGTACAGATTTCGCTAAGTTACTGCTTTATTATAGTACTAGCATTTCCCGCGGCTCCGCCCGCGTTCAGATGATCAAAAACCAAATTATTAGGTTTTACACATTAGTATACCCTTACATTATACATTACTTTCATTGCACACCCCATGATTGATAAATAATGGCAATGATTGACAATGCCACAAAGGTTCCTCCGTTAAATTGCACTTTTATTTTAGCAATAACATTTTTATATGTCTATACTTCTGTTTTGTTTGTTCTTTTAATTTTGGGCGATAAACTCTCCAACTACGGAATTAATTTTAATCAATTTTACTAATAGACAGCTATTGATTAATTTAATATTTGGCTGATTATTTAAATTACAAAATGATAACTTTTCTTAATTAGCGCTAGTTAGTAATATTTTCCAAAACGATTTTCAAAAGAAAGTGTAATAAGTAAATAATTCTAAGCAAATACTTTTTATTATTTCACATGGCTCGGCTAAAATGGTTAAAGTCGTAGGCATTTTATTGTGTCCTTTAAGAATTTACAGTTCAGTTTAACAGCCATAAATTTGTTTTACATAAAATGTTATAAAATAATATAAATGGAACTTATTTTTATTTTAGTGTTAACCTAAAATGTTATAAAAAATTATGAATCGAACTCATTTTACGGTTGATAAAATGAGTCGATATTGTGGAAACGTAAATATTATTTGTATTTATTTTAGTGTTAACCTAACAAAATACGTAAGTAAGAAAAACAACACAGTATTTTACTATACGAAAGATTAAAGATAAAAAACATTAAAAGATTAAAAAACATTTACATTATTTACTAAACAATAAAAATTTACAAATATTCTCATTTAAAAATTGTTTCGGCCAACAAAATATTACTAATATGTTACTAATTTATAAAGCCAAAAAGTTTGTTTTATTAAAAATTTAAGCACGGGCAGGGCCGCGGGTAATTTAGTAGTAATTATAGTAAAGTCATAGAAAGGTTATATCTGTAAATTTTTTTTCTTTTTAGATTAAAACTACGTATTTTAAAAACACATGGCGACATCTATTGTCAAATATCTAAATAACACTTAAATAAATTCTCATTAAAATAACTATTTTAATGAATAAAATAGCGCTATTAATATTTCTTTTAAATCAAGTTTTTTTTAATAGTTTTAACATACATAAGTAAGTTACCTTGCTAAAATGTTAATAGTATCATCGTGCTTTTACTTTAACCAGTTTTTGTATTTTTTCTCAGAAATGAGATATTTTCCTGCGGTAAAAAGAATCCTATATGTTGACCTGGATAACCTGCTATTACCATACCAAATATCATCAAAATCCCTCCAGTGGTTTTTCTATGATGCAATCACATACAGACAGATAGAAAAAATTCTAAAAACTATAGATAATTATTAATTTATAAAACCAAAAAGTTTGTTTTACTGATAATTTGGACACGGGCGGAGTCGCGGGTAATTTAGTAGTAATTCTAATAAAATCGTAGAAAGGTCATATCTGTTCATTCATTTTCTTGGACTTTAAACTACGTATTTTAAAAACACATGGCGACATCTATTGCCGAGTATCTAAATAACACATAAATAAATATTAATTAAAATAACTATTTTAATGGATAAAATAGCGCTATTAATAATTTGATTTTCAAGATAAGCTATTTTTATAGTTTTTACCATATTTTGTAAGTTACCTTGCCAAACTGTTTACAAATAGTATCATCGTGGTTTTGTTCCTACCAGTTTTTGTATTTTTTTTCAGAAATGAGATATTTTTTCGCGGTAAAAAGTATCCTATATGTTGACCCGGATAACCAGCTATCATCATACCAAATTTCATCAAAATCCCTCCAGTGGTTTTTCTGTGATGCGGTAACAGACAGACAGACAGACAGACAGACAGACAGACAGACAGACAGACAGTCAGACAGACAGACAGACAAAAATTCTAAAAACTATAAATTCAGCCTCTGCATCGATAATAATATCTACTTCAATAAGATTTTCCAAAAAATATTTAATGTACAGATTCGGCTTAGTTAGAATTTTATAATATGTATAGACAACTTACGAGTTTACCACAGCAGCAGCTGACTATTCATCTGATTTAAAAGTTTCATTCTCAATGATTTTGTATTAGGGACTTACAGTCTAGATCTAAGTGCCGCTGGATTCTTCATTCTTTAAATTTTCGACAAACTGAACAACAACTAAGAAACAAAAAAGATCTGTTGACATACAAAATACCGGCAATGCTGCAATTTGAGGACTTTTCGGAAAAATTACAGAATTTTGTTTCTAACTCGATTGTTCCATTATAGTGATATTTTCATATTCTGTCTATATATACGTCTCTTCATTTTTTACCCGACTGCGGCAAAGCCCAATGGAGGGTTATATGTTTGATCTGTATGTAGTATGTAGGTATATATATATTCGCCTTGATAGTCCACAAATACTCGCGAAAGAGAACTGTTATCGTCCTAGGATGATTCGCGAAGCTATCGAAATTAACAAACATCCACACTCCAGTAGGAAAAATGGCTGGGTACTAACATCGTCGTGGGATCCTGTCAGTAAAATAATAAAATTTAGTAACAAAACTAAACATAACAGACCATTAGATGCAGTTAATTCTTACTGTGTGGATCAAAATAACAGTAATTCAAATTAATATTTTTCGTAGCATCAGTGTTGCTTAATATTTTGGTATTTTAAATAATAGCAAACTAAATTAAAATTAATATTCTTAATTAATAAAGTTTTTAAAATAAATATAATAATTATAATAATAAGAGCTAAAATTAAATAAATAATATTGCCATACTCAATTATAACCCTTATATTTTTTTTTACTGTTTAGAATTAAAATTAACAATTTAATATTTATACTAGGTACTTTGGTGCCATTTTTGTATTTTTTGAAATCATTTTGTAAATTTGTGGGTAGGCACTAGGCACTGTCTTTAACAAATACCTTTGATACGTCTAAACCCCTAGTCTCTCCCGTAACAACGATTGCTGTAAAGCATTCGAAACGAACCAAAAATCAAAATAAATCTGCGAAAAAATTTAAAATGGCTTTTGATTTTGATTATTCATACGTCATTAAATTCGCCTTGATAGTTGATAACGCAGCAACATGGCTCTTATTAAAAGTCAAAATGGTAGAGTTCAGGCGACTTCCAAACCTATTGTGTGGGGTATCGAAATAAAGGTTTTAAAGAAGCGATATAAAAGGTATATAGAACTTATATGTTATAAAGTAATTTGGCACAAAAAATTGTTGAATTATACTCGAAATGTCTAACTCGCCAAAACTAAAAAGCTGTTAGTAAACGATTAAATTATAAAAATAAAATACCCGACTGCGTAAAAAGCTGACGAAGAGACAGTAGGTATGATGCAATCGGAGACATACATACATGTGTTATCCTTGCTGCGAGTCTTGTTACGTGTATGTATAATATAGTGTAAGATTGACGCACATATAAATTATCGTTATTAAAATCGTAGATTAAGCAAAAATTTACTTTTTGATTATTTATATTTGTTAAAAAAGAATTGTAAAAACAAATACCAGCTTAATGGAATTTAATAATGCCGACGGTTTTGCAAGAGAAAAGGCGGGCGGAGATTCGTGTGCACTCTCTAGACAATAATTTCATAAATATATTGTTTACTCTTTCTAAAACTGATTTTTCTTAAATTTTATAATACTACGATATTTATCCGGAGATGTAGACAATGGGAACATATCAATATAGTATAATTATAATTTTCATATATACATTGTACATACAATACCTACCCAGCAAGTTAACATCCAAAGTAGATAACTAACCTTTTTTTCAAGTGTTTTACTTGTCATAGTTGTATGATATTATAAATTAAATCACTTTAAATAAGTAGTTCTTTGTCACGAACGAATATTTTAAGTACTGAAGCATATGCTCATAACATAGCATGATAACAAAAATGAGATTCCTACATCAGGAAAATAGCTTCGTGTAAAACAACCGTAAAGGATGAGAATATAATATGGCACTTTACATTATTATTATGTATTTCAATTTTGGGTTAGGTTCCATAGTAGCGTTGTGTGTGTTCTACGTTGCATCGTGGAATGGTAATGGACATTCCGTGTAGTACTAAGTGTTTCTTTAATATATTTTTTTATTAAAATCAAGTGTAGCATAAACAACAGATATTGAATTGTATTAAAAGTTTATTATATAAATGTCTGATAGGCATTAAATTTTATGAGAAAAGGCTGATTGTCCATAATTCTAGTAAAACTTATTCATACGGTATAAGAAAGAAAAACGTATCGTGATTTTGCATAATTAGTGCTCTGATTATGATAAATAACGATTTTAGTTACGCCATTGACTTTAACTTAAATCTGAGAATAGTACATAAATCTAGTTCATTTTTTGTATGAGACTGCAGTCTCAACAACAAATGTAGCATATATTTATCGAAAGTATTTTTATAAGGTATTATTTTACGCCTTTTTATGTATACGGGTAAAAACAAACGGCAAAAATTGCTTTAGAATCATACTAGACGGGGATACTAGGGTTGCGCGCACTCGTCGTTCCCGTTCTACCCGCCGCGCCGCGCCGTTCTCGTAGTGAACACTGCTACCATGAATGATGAACGTTCCTTACGTTTGCGACCCGCTAACAGGTGGCGTCACGTACCTAACACATTCTCTCGTAAACGTAGGCGGTAGGCGAAATTCTTTTGTGATGTCACATTGCACATAACTATACCAGTGGAGTCGCTATGGCCTGTGGAAATTGCACCAATTCGGTCTCTTAGTCCAGCCAAACCCCAGCGAGCCACAAACGATTCTTTTATTGCAAAACGTTTTATCAAGCAGGGCCCTCATAGACGTTTAAAGAAAACTGCAAAAAAATATCCTAAATTTCTGCACATGCAATGCACATTTAAACTACAAGTAGGTATATTGTTTTTGGTATATCAGAAGAGTCGCCACTTCAGATTCCGCTGTGTGTTAAAACACTACGGTTGGAAATTATACACACGCTCAAAGATTTAGGAGAACTTATAATCATTAAATTCAGTTATCATCAATCCAAAATATGTTTAAACATATTTTAGGATACATAAATGTTAAATGAAACTAAAAATGTCTAACTGACCAAAACTAAAAAGTTGGAAATAAATTTATTTTTACAAAAACAAAAAACCCACTGCGAACTAAAGAGATGAGAGAAATAACAGACGAAGAAGCATAGTATTGTGCAGTCGGAGACATACACATAGAGTGCATACACGTAGCAAGACTCGCAGTTGGTATAAAATTTATACTTATGTCTGCGACTGCATAATACTATGATCTTGTTTCTTGGCGAAAAAGCAGGAAGGATTGATGTCTCCAGTCTAGAAATTCGTCGATGACTTCGCGTGCGCCAATAGGGGGGATGGTATGTTACCTATACCATCTATACCAAAGTATGAAGACTGTCGGTAAAATATTGCTTTTGGACCTCAGCAATAGTGAATCCGAGTTTGATCTTTTTGCGCCGGAGCTACCACCCACCACGATACAATAAACTAAAATTCCATGTAAAATATTTTCAGTTTCTATGTAACAAGAGCAACACTAGTTGATTATTGCGGATTGTCTGAAATATAGTATATTGTTTATTTTAATACATTTTTATATTTTACCTCAGTAATAATATGTTATGTGTTGGATACAAAATTGTTTGGATATTCAATCATGAAGAGTTTTTGAATTATTATAGACAATACAAAAAAGCTTTTGTGTGAGGAGTGTAAAAGGTGTACGGATGGATCTGCTTCCAAGATCACTTTTAATTCTTAATTGTCAACTAGGGTCTCCGGTCGTCCACGAGATTCGTTCTGTAGGTCAAAATTTCCAGAACGAAAATGTTGGAACGAAAAACGTACCGTGTTTTCTTTTACAGTAGCTTCTCCATACACATCATTAATCACGGTGCCACGGTGGAACTCATATTCGTAAAATACGCGATATTTTAAGTTTTCCATATTGTGAATAGAACGATATCAAATAAAAAAAAACGTGTGTGTGTACTTATGTACGCACGTAAGAAGTTATACTTCTTTGGCGTAACAGAACAAAAATAGCTAAAGATTTCATTCCGTATGTCACAACTCTCTATTTGTAAAAGAAATGCAGCTAGCTTTATCATATCGCTTTCAGCTAACTTCATCATGTCGCTTTTTGGCTGTCGGTGTGCGCGCGCATCGTAAAAATTTTACTTCCATAATTTTTCCAAACGTGCCAAAAGATGTATTACTTCAAAAACAAATTCGAAACACAAATACACAAGCCCAAATTTGAAATAAATTTGAATTTGGAATTCCTAACCAAACGTCAGATATTTGATATCAAAGTGGCCAGTTCGACAAACACCAATTTCATATGTAAGGGCCTAATAGTTGGTAATCTATTTAGATTTAAAATACTTTAACTATAGACCAAATTTTTAAACGAATTTTTATTAAATTAAATGGTTATAAAAAACTTTAATTGTTTACTTCTTTAAATACTATATAAGTAGGTATTTAACAAAAGTTTTACTTGTCGTTGCTACGATGCGCTAGAGGTAGAGACAGGATTATATGCATATTTTGCTTATTTAGACTGTTTCTTCTGGTTATTGCATATATTATTTAAAATGGACCAATAATATATTATCACTATATTTACAATATTTTACTAATAACCAAAAAAAATGTAAATAAAGAAATCATATCTTGTAAGAGATTAAATCTATTAGTCACTCAGGAAAAGTTTAAATTGCCCCGTTTCCTCAATCGATGTTTTTCACTTTACTTATCTGTTTATAAAACATTTAAAGTAGAGACACTATTTTATTAACGAATTTTTAGAAAAAGGTTATTCTTATGATTACAAAAGCAACAAATCAATAAATGTTAATCCTAAGTAGTACATCTTAATTCAGCTAGTAGGTATTGTCATATAAAAAAGGGTGTGTGTATGTGCAATTTACACATGTTAAAAGTGAAATTTCAGAAAAGTAACCTACGAGAGAATGTAATGAATATAGAGTATCAGGAGTAGGATAATTATAAGGTTTATTTTTTAATATTTTTTTTATAATATTTTTACCAAGTTTAAAAGTTATTTTACATTTTATTTAACATGTATTACATTATATATTATTCAGTATTATTTTTTAATTTTTCACTTCCTCTGTTAAATGTATTCTAATTCTATCTCATTCTCTCGTCGGCTTATCTATATATACATAAAATGCTTTGTCCTGACTGACTGACTGATCGATCAACGCACAGCCTAAACCGCTGGTCGTAGAAACGTGAAATTTGGAAGATATATTCCTTATACAAAGTAGGCATCCGCTAAGGATTTTTCAAAATTCATCCTCTAAGAATTACCCCCTTAGATACCCCTTAATGGGGGATAAAAGATTGTATGAAACTCTGTCATTCTTAATGTGAAATGCACGGAAATTAGTATGTAGCTTTAAGATAAAAAATAAGAAATATATGTGTTACATTTTTTTCGAAATTCATCCCTTAAAAGGGTGAAAGGGGGTGATAATGTTTATATGGGCAAACAATTATTTATGATCAGAATTACTTGAAACTTAGTATTAATGGGTACTCTCCAATACAATTAAATAAATACGTATTTTAGCATTTTTTGAAATTCATCCCATAAGGCTGTCAAATAGAGGATGAAAGTTTGTATGAAACTCTGCAATTGATGCACGGGAAATGGTATTTACTTTTAAAATGAAAACTAAAACAATACAAATATCATTTTTTTTTCGAAATTCATCCCTTTAAAGGGCAAAAAGGGGTTGTGCTGTTTATATAAGGAAAAAAATATTTATTATCAGAATTATTTGAAACTTGGTATTAATGCTCTTCAATACAATTAAATAAACATGAATTGTAGTTTTTTTTAAATTCAAAATAAAAAATTGAACATATTTAGATAGAGTAACATGGCTCAAGTTCTCTGTAAGTGCACACTTACTGTGTGGGATATAAAGTAGAGTAAATTTATTTACAGAATGTACGCTTAACATCTTATACCTACATATTTTTGCAAGTAATAAAGTATGTATTGCGAAAAGGTTTATTTTTTTTTGTAGTTTGATCGCGGGCGAAGCTGCGGGTTCTGCTAGTCCTATATATTTATGTGTTTGTCTCTTTGTCGTGACGTATTTTCGTTTCATCGAGTTTCGAAAGAAGTTTCACTTCAAAAAGTTTTTATTATAATAAACTTTACATTTATGTATACATTTTCATGCATATTTATACTAAGGGCTTTTATGGGAGACATATTATGCCGCTCTATAGTTTGAGGTAATTATAAAACAGCAGTAGGTAAAACCTTCCCTGATTTACGCAAATATTTGGTAGACGTATCTATGGGGAGCGTATCAGCCTAGGCAGAGCGTGCTTTAAATAGTCTTTAACTTATCAAAGAATTATTTTCTTATTTTTGTTAAAATTAATGTGGTTAAAAACTTAAAACTTAAGTGAGTCAGCGCCTATCAAAACTACACTCCATACTTCGTCTGTTTTTATAATAATTCATCTGTGGATAAACATTACATTGAGTAACGTTTTAATTAGGTTCTATAACCATCAAATGGAAGTACCTACATATTAGTCTATCTACAACCTATTGTTTATATTACGTGTTGTATTGACAGGAGTTAAATTTTGCAATTTTCCAATGAAATATAGTTGTAAATATCTAAGTATGTACGTACATACATAAGTATATCAATTATAATATATAATAATAAAGTCAATTAAAAAGTGCAAGTTAAGTAAAAAAACCCTTTAATAAACCATCATACAGGTAATTTTTTTATTCATTTTTTTTAATTCATGACAAAAAATATTTTTATATTTGTATGATTTTTATCCTTTCCTTTTTCCTGATTACAGAAATTACGAACTTTGAGAGGTCAAGCTGAAATAACTTTAATGTATTGAAACCATTTTAGGATGAAACTGAACGCGTACGCAATGAGGCGGGCACTGAGCAGTGGGCAGGCGTATTTTTTATACAGGTAATAGTTATCTAATTCAATAAAGTAATTATGATTGTGTCTTCAAAGTCTTGAAAATAATTTAATTTAAAATATTTTTTTAAGTGTTGAGTTGTTTAACATACTTTTTCAATCTAATAAAAAAATATCAATAAAATCCTAACATTGACAATCTTAAATAAAAGAATGATAATTATAAAAAGATTATTATTATTTTTATTAGTATTTAAGAAACTTACGATGTTGGCTTTTGTCCTATTGCACATTGTAAAATAAATGAAATTACACTTATAAAACAAGTTTTCGACTTCATGGTGATTTTTTTACATAACACGACGATTACACCGCGCGCTAAAACGACGCGTCTATTTCGCGCTAGCAATCAACCAAGACTGCCTAATGCTTATAAGGAAGTTAATTACACAGAAAGCCTATAAAATTGCGCAGGCGACGCAAGCGGTTAAGAGAATTTTGTTAGAGCTTTTACACATAGACTAAGCAAAGGATAAAGGGCTCGTTTTGTATGAACCATGAGTCTATGATCAACAGTGGAAAAACCCATGGGAAAGATCTTAGAGTGTATACTATACTGTATAAATAATTTAAATCTATGGTGTCGGTACTGCAAATTGTTTTACATCAAGTAACTTTATGAAAAGTTATGAAATACATATACGCATTATATAAAGTACCTGGGTGACCGAGCTTCGCTGGGAGTTTTTAGTCAAAAGTCAAATTTTCTTTTTAATGTGGCTTAAAAAAAACTAAAAACTAGATTAAATATAACAAAAAAATAAAAGTAAAATCTTTATATCCGACCGAGATGTGAGCCCGGACGCCTGTGATAGTCAATATTGCGCTTTGGCCGCTTGACAACAATGCTTATGCTCTCGTGTGCGAAATTATTAACATATTTTGCGTGGAATAATGCGAAAGAAAACCGCAGGAAAATTCGAAAATACGCATTTTCCCAGACATGAGACTAATCTAGATCGATTTTTCGCTACCGAAAACCCCCACATACCAAATTTCAGCGAAATCGTTAGAGCCATTTCCGACATCGCCAGTATAAATAAATAAATATAAAAGAATTGCTCGTTTACATATATGAGATATTTCTGCTGGCAAAAAATAAGTGTGTACTGTGTGTACTTAAGTACGCACGTAAGAAGTTATATTTGTTTGTTTTTTTAGTGCATTTAAATTTTAAATAAAATCTTTTTTTTTTTTTGAAGTTAAAACTTCTATAGGCAGGTTTGGATGGGGAGTAAATTCATATAAGTTGTCATCGACATAGTCACGTGACGTATTAACACGTGTGTCAAAACCAGATAAATGTAAACAGTTTTAATGATCAAACAATTTATTTGATTATCCATAAATAATAACTGTTTGTTTATAGTTTTAAGTTTTCACTTCTGTCGACAGTCCTCGTGACTGCTATTTTTTATTATCTTTTTTCTTTTTTTCGTTTTTATTTTATTCGTATTCTTCTCAGCAAAGTCTTTCATTTGATATCCATATTATGGGGGTGCATAAAAAATATAGTCCGCCATCTTTGGAAGCCCGCCATATTGGATTACAATGACCTTTGGTTTTGAATTTTGGTTAGCTTACCAAGAAATGAAAGGGTCATTTGATGCCCATACCATAAGAGTCCACTATGGTAGTTCCACTATGGAAATGATAAAACGCCATTTTGTATGCCATGTTAGATTAAAAATAGCGGCATTTATGTAATCGTGTATTGTCACGAGAACGAAACGTGTGCACAAAATTTCATCTCAATCGACACTGAACACGTGTTGTGTATATAGAAATACCGGAATAAATATGTTGAATATATGTAGACGTCACACTATACTAAAGAGATTTAACGACCTAGCTCCACACTGTAGCCAATTACCACCAACTTCATACAGTAATCTAAATCTGTCTCATCATAAATAATTCACTCTCATTTTTTCATAACGCACCAAAAGAACTTTAGGTTCAAAAATATATCAATATTTTCCCAAATATGTAAACATCGAGACCATAATATCCATAATTTGTCTCAACAAGTTACGCTTTATGTCTCACAAATTCTAAGATAATAATACCACAGACGACATTTACTATACTATTACAGACCCCCCCCCCCCCCCCCCCCTCCCCCATCCCTTAAAAAGAGATCTGACAGAGTTCAGCGCTGATTCGACTATTTTTCGGGCTATTTTTGTTTACTTGAATACGAAATACTGGAGTCGGGAAGTCGGGCGGTGTTAACAACCAACTTTACACCCTCTGCTTAGCAGAACAAGTTAGGCTGTCGGTCTTCTCCGATTTGCCCGTCGTATCCGAATTGGTTAGGAGGATATTACTAGCAACTTACGGATGAGTCATCAAACTAATATTTTTCAACAATATTAGTTAATTAAACTGTCAACTAAATTGGCGGGTGTATTAATCCCTCCCGGACAAATTCTAAGAAATCCGTGCGAATTTCCGAGAATTCAATTGTTATCTAGCACACCGGTGTGCTCGCGGTCCGCGAGGAGTTAAAAAAATAAAAGCATACATATTACACTTAAAAATCTTTTAATATTATTTACTGTCTTTAACAGCATGTGGTTGCATACAGTTGACTGTGTATGAAATAAAGTTAAGCTCTTGTAATAAATTAGTTAATCTTTCAAAATGCCTTTCAGTATATGGTAATGCACCTTCAATAAAACTTGTTAATGATGGAACTCTAAGATTTCCAGAAATAATTTCAGGTGTTAAAATATAAAATACAACTTGAGCAGCATGACAGTTCTTGTTATTTGTATTCCATTCAGTGGCAAATCTTAGTAAAGTTTCTTTCTGTGTATTATTTATTTCTTTTAATGTCTCTGATAACTTTTCTTGGCCAAACTTTAAAACCTCATTAATAATTTTTAGTACATGCAATGGCCTATCCATTCGTATAGCTAGTTTAAGTGCTTTAACCAATTTTTTATCATGTAACAAATTCATTAACTCTTGTTCTTGTAAAATCAATTCTTCTCTCTCTTTTGCTAATTTTTCACGTTTTTCGACTGAAACATCCTTTAAAGTCACTAATTTAGAATCCGATCCTCCAGTAATTATAATTGACTCAGTTTTGTTAACAGCCATAGACCAGACTTTGCCATCATGATTATCAAGAGACATTTTACATTCTGAACTTTTTATATTCCAAAGCTTGAGAAGACCATCTGCTCCACTTGATATTATCTGTTGTCCTTTACTTAAAAATCCTATTTTGAGAACAGAGCTTTCGTGACCTTCAAATGTCTTCAAGCAACTCAAATCTGCTATAGACCATAATTTTATTGTGCAATCAGCTGAAGATGTAAGGACTACTTGATCCACAGGTGAAAAAGTTACACACCATATGCCACGCTTATGTCCTTTTAAAACTCCTAGTAATGATAAATCTTCAGTCCAAAGCTTACAGGTTTTGTCTTGGGATCCAGTTGCTAGGATTTTATCATTAGGAGATATTGCAACACAATTAATGTCCATATTATGAGCTAATTCGGTACGGCTTGATTTAATTTTTTGATCATGACAATCTGTTTCTTTAGGAACTGTCCACACCTTTAAGCAATTATCTTGGCTTACAGATGCAAAAAAGTTGTCAGATGTTTGTGAAGTAAAAACTGATCCAACCGAAGCAGTATGCCTAGCACCAACTCCAAAACATTTTATATTTTGACTTGAATCTTGTATCCAAATCCTGACTGTGTTATCTTTACCTGAAGATACAAAGACATCTGGTCTGGTTGGGAAGTTGGCTAAAGCCAAAACGATATCGGTATGGCCTTTTACTAATTTACAATCCATGCTACCAAGTTCATAATACTTTAAGTCTCGACTGTTTGTAGCCACAACAATATGTGATTCATCTTTACCAACAAATATAATATCAAGTATTTCATCTGTAAAACCTATCATTTGTTTCATACAAGTAAAGGTTTCTAAGTCATGAAGAATTATATTATGGTCAACTGTAACAACTGATATCATATTCCTAGCTTTATTGAATAATAAATTAGTAATTGCTAAACCACCTTCTTCTATTGCTGGAGAAACTAGGCTGTCAGCTTGTTCATACATGAGTCGGCTCATTTGTATATTCCATACTTTTATGATACCTTTTTCACCAGCACAGGCAACATATATCCCTTCAGTTTCAACCTTTTTTTTAAAGTTTGGTATCTTGAAGGATGGTGGCATTAAAATTGTAGCTTCTATACTTTCATACACTGGTACAACTCTAAGAGCCTTACTGTCACCAAGTTTCCAAAGAATCAAAACTCTATCCCTTCCAGAACTAATCATGTGTTCATTATCTGGAGTAAATTGTAATGAAGTAACTTTGCTAAAATGACCTGAATATATTAAACTATCTTTGCCTGTCTTAGAATCCCAGGATCTAATTTTAGTGTCATCTGCAGCCCCAAATATAAGCTGCTTAGTAGAATCAGGATGATATTTGAGAACAGTGAAAACTCCTAGAGCTCCCTTTAAACTACTAGTGCATGTGTAATGTGTGAGATCCCAAAGTCTTATATTTCCATCAGTACCACCTGATGCTATATTGGTATCTTCAGCATCAAAAGCTAATTTAGCAACAGCACCTTTATGTCCAGATCTCCAAACTTTTTGTTGTTTTCCAGACTCCCTGTCCCATAGTTTTATAAGACCGCTTTTGTGAGCAGTTACCAAAGTTTGATTATCATGTGATATTTGGAAAGTATATATTTGATCACCATCATCTTTTTCTTCTGCTGCCTCACCAATTGTTAATGTATTGCAAAATGTATTGACATCAATAACTTTGATAACATCATCACATTGACAAAGAAATTCACCTCCATCAGTGGTCCATTGAATATCACCACCTGTATAAAAAGCTTCAAACTCCGCTTGTTTTTCATATCTGTGAAAATATATGAGAATATTGTTATAAGGGCATTAATCAAAGAAATAATTTATTTTAAATGACATAAACAATTCTTTGATAAGAAGAGTAAAAATTGACAACGTAAAAATAATACTTACATTTCTTTTAATGAAGTAGCCATATTAGTTGCGAAATACCGTCAAATACAAAGAGAAAAAAACACTCTTATTTTATTATTACTTTACAAAATCAAAGATTTATGCACGTGGGCTAACCAAAACATTTCTCCGTCGGTAATTTATTGTCATTTGTCAAATTAATACGAATTAATAATTATGACAATTGACAAGTCCTACGTTCGTTCAGAAAATATCAATATAATAATTTCTTCCTATGAGCGACTGACCAAAAGAATTGAATAATATTTTCTGACATTTATGTAAATTATGACATTAGAATAATAAAAATAAATAAATGTTTCATATCGATTTTCGGGCTTTCTTTCCATTTTTAATTGGATGCTTACATTAATCTCGGGTAACATTAAACGATGTTGTATTTCACATTTATGTAAACGGGAATATCTACATTACATATTTGTTTTTTATTTATTCAAATAATAAGTTTCAATAGATATATATTTTTTATATGCTAAGCCACCTATTGGCTTTTGAGTATGGTTTTAATAAAACTACTTATAATTATTAAAAAAATTAAGGCATGAGTGCTCTGTGGACCCCGGTCGAAAGGGAGTTCCTTTCGCTTTTTAGTAGACGTTTGCTAATATACAGTCATTGTAATTTATATTATAAAATATCAAGTTGATAGAGTTCAATTGAAAAATTTACGATAAAATATATTTACTGTATAAAATAAATAATATGAAAAAGATGTGAGCGTCGACGCGCCAACTGCCACTTTCACAGTCGGTGCAATGGTACGCGGTGTGGGGAGAGACTATCTAGTCGAGTCAAACTATACATATATTTACTTACAGCTCTAAGTGTTGTGCAGACGGCGCGCGACGCGGGGAAAAGCTACTAGCAGAGTATACTGTATAACCGAAGAAAGCCGAAAAGAAGACAGCCATCGGGTCATTCGGCGCGCGGCAAGAAGTGTCGGAAAAAAGTCTTATTACTCTTTTTTCGGTCTCGTTCCCATTTGCTCAGAGCGTGTAACGTGCGATAAGGAACTTTGTTCCAATAAAAAAGTCAAGTGATATTTCATTGAACCATTGAATATTAAAAAGATTTACTTCAATCTTGGTCTAGTGGCTAGCATGTACTTTTACAGATTTGGAGACTACAAGATGTTGGTCAGATTTTATATCCACGTGCTTCGGTTTAGGAAAATCGTCAGTCCGTCAGTCATTATTGTCAGATCTTATTAAAATATTATACTAATTACTATCTACAACATATTCCCAGGTACATACTACTATAATTTTCTATACGTTCTTATGCCTTATTTTTCTCATTCTTCTAACTCATTATTTTATTGTTTATAATATCTGTGGTGGTATTTTAAAACTTAAAAGCTGTGTACCTTAGAGTAATAACAAGCATGGAGGAACTGTATTTAATTGAACATTTACAATATATCTGATCGTGTCCTTCTTATACACTTCTTTACAAGAGGAACAGAGACAGAAATACACAATTTGCCCCTTCTTAAAATCGCAATGAAGCCAAGTATGCTATAGAATTACTATATTTATATATTGACTATTATAGTGATGTGCCAAAGTTTGACGGTTTATAAATCAGAAATATCGTTTCTTTATAATATTTATAGTAATTATGAAAAACTATTACACGAAACAATACTTCACCTTAGATCAAAATTAATTATGTTTAATCTTAATTAAATAGATTTTAAGGTTATAACAATTTTTTAACATTATTTAAATTAATTAATTTGGCTAACAGGTGTTGACTTATTATGAATCATTTTTATTGTATTTAAATTGTATTTATTAATTATATATAAGGGATTTATTATAATTTAACGTATACTTTTTATTATGTAATTATAGCGAATGTTATGTACACTTGTAAAGAAATACATATCCGATTAATTATTATTATTGTCTTCTAAATGTGTATAAATGTTTTAATATGTGTGTTGTTAGTGTACTTTTTGGTAAATAAATAAATAACAGAAATAATTGAAACTCATTTATAGTCATATCATCATTCATAGTCTAATCGTGATTATTCATTATTCAAAAATATAACAAAAAAAAAAATAAGTCAGCCTAACGCGGGGATTATGGTTAAACCTCTGATTTATAACATACTCATATATTTTAAGAAATTTTATCTATGTATATATTCTAAAAACGAATCGGCAAAGTAATAATGAAGGTACGTCATGCCACATCACTATGATTAAAAAACAAAATTACTTTCTCAAATTGACAAGAATTTAGAGATCGATTACATACTATTCTGTTATTATAAGAGTCTTAAAACAATCAATTTAAACATATTTGAATATTTCATAAAAATGTTAAGTATTTTAACAGAAAAATCCAAAAAACACTTTCCGGTGAAATGTTACATTTTGATTATCTTCACTTTTCTTTGAACTATGGCGATTACAGCCGTAAGCCACACAAGCCATCGAAACAAAATGTTTTTAAGTTTCCTTAAAACTAAGTCTGTTACATCCAATTACTCTTTTATCATTAAAATAATTACAAATATCAAAAACACTGTAAGTCACCAGCTGGTCACTTTGACAAGTAAAAAGTGGCTTCACACCATTGAAGACAATAGTTTCTTTATTATTACGTCTCTCTCTAACTTACGTCATCTTTTAGTAAGATAAAGCAGTGCAAATTATAAGTTTATTGGTTCAGTTTAATATGAGTCCTCTATGCTTGTTATTACTCTAAGCTGTGTACGGTTAATCATAGATATTAGATAACTAGGAACTATTATGAAACACAACGGACAGACGACAAGTTAGCCAAACCATAAATTCTTCTTGGAATGTTGAAAATATTATTGATACTAACGTGTATAATATTAATTGATATTACAATAGATACAAATTTTCTTACACAACTTTACATAATTATTAAAATAAATAATATGCATTCTTTACTGAACGACTGAAAATATGACATTGGTCATTGTTATGACAATGTCATTGTGACAGGCCTTTCAAAAAATTCATTTACCTAAATTCAAAAAAACTATATTGTCTTTACATAAGAATTAAGATGTATACTATGTTTACTTCAAGAATCAGTAATATATTCAGAAATTTTTCTTCTTTGGTTAAAAATCAACCAGAAAAGTGTCAATTTGAGCCGGTTTTCTCTTTTCCTTTTGTAAAATATATTGCTATGGTAAATAGGCTAAAAGTTTATCATTTATATGGATCGTGTGTTATAATACCAAGTTGTGGTTTGTTGGAAATATTTCAATCTCTACCTGAAAACAGTTTCTTTATTGCTTCTTATATTGGTAAGATTTAATTTTATATATTATTATTAAAAATGTCATAATTCTAAAGGACAAAATGATGTGGATCTATATTATATTGTTTAAAAGTAACACTTAATTTTTCTCTGAACCAAATCTTAAAAGTAATCAGTGATCAATAGTGATAATAACTGTCAATGTTTTGATATTAATTATTATGCATTATTTGTTACAGGCATTACTGGTGCAGCAGTATTGTCATTATTCACCCTGCCATTAAAAGATGTAATTGGCCATTTATATATAAGTGAAGATAATAAACTAATTAAAATCTCTTCAGTTGGATTCTCTGGAAAGAGAATAGATAAAATCATCACAGCTGATGAATGGACACCAATTTTAGATTTGAAACCAAAAAAGACAGATATGTTCTATCTTAGCCCACAATTGACTGATGGGACCAAATATAAGCTATTTATTAATTTTGGCATTGTAAAAAATGCAGCAAAAATGGGTCAAGTGCTAGAATAGAGAGTAGATAATGTTAACTAAGATATATTTAGTTATATATAACATTTATATAGGAAATCACAAAAAATAAATAATCAAAGAAACCACATTATCATTTTATCATTTCATTCTATTTTATAATTACAGTAAAGTGAGCCAAATTACATAATAATTGCAATGCACTCAATCACATGTGTGTTTTATTAGTGAACAAATTTATAAGTGTATTGCTGCCATATAAAAATGGTTGCTATGTATTTAATTACTTATTCTTAATTATTATCTGTCTGTATATACAAATTTATTACAAAATTACACCTATACATATGATCTTGATTATTACCTACAAGCAATTCACAAACACAAACTAGAAACAATTATTGATTATAAAATAATACTAGGTCCCCTTCATTAGCAATATACTACCAACACTTCCTTTATATTATGTATTCACAAAATGGCTACAATTTTTAAAAACATATGACCTTTTATATTGCATTCAACATTATATGTTTGCAATGTGCAAACTCTAATGAGGCTGTATCAATCTTTGGAATCTTTACAATCTATTCATTAATATCTTTAATATCTATAGTAAAGTTTAAAATTTTCTATTTTGATATTATTACATTATAATTATTATTGTACAGGGAAATGGGAACCCAGAATTTTATATATATAAGATCATATAAGTATTTTGAAAATTTAAAAATATTTAATGTTTCATATTAGTGCAATGAAGATTGCAAATATATAATAGAAGAATTTCCCTACTTTTCCTAACATTATTATTAAACTAATATTCAAATGGATTAAAAAATACAATAATTTGAACTTTTGCTGCTATCATAATGATAAAACACCATTGATTAGATTAGGCAAGCTAATTGAAATAACTTTTAGAAATTAACATAATGGATAATAAATATGATGATGAAATGTGCATAATACCAGTGTTGTCAAGAAATGCAAGTGATTTATTCTATTTGATTTAGACACAATAGTTTAATCTATCCAAGCCTGTGCCGGTTGGTCTGTGGTGAACGGGCTTACACCGTTGCGCTCCATGGCATCTAATATCTCACACACATATGCTGCAACATCTACTCGACTTTGGTCGATGCCCTTAATGAACGCATGTTCCAAGAGTCGATTGTATTTTGGTCTTTGTGTTTCTTCCTTGATGAGGCTAGAATAAGAATTTAGTTTTAGTTGTATATTGTCAATTGCATTATAAATACTGAGTTTGATATAAAAGAATATTTCAAAATACATCATAGTATTGAATAGTTAATTGATTTTTGAATTTTTCAATAGAATGTCAAATAAAAAACTGAAAAGTACATAACAGTTTATACACCATATGTAGATTCTGTGTCACTACAACTTATATTTAATAAGGGTTGTAACCATAAGATTGACAGTATTGCCATATGGCATAAGCTGTGTTCAAAGGTGACTGATCCAAAGTTCAAAGGTGAAGAACAAAAAAAATTGACAAGTGCGAATCTGACTCGCACATGGACGGTTATTTAGTGGTTTATTCATAGGATATTCATTTTATGGACGGCATAAATTATAATTTTTAATTTCATAGTTTTGCTATAGGACAGAAAGATTTTTGAATCAAGAAGAGTTTTCGTTCAAACGCGTGAACGTGCCTTGAAGGGTGTTAGATATTATTGTAATATAAGGAAGTATCTTAACAAAAATATGTAAAAGTATGTTAAACTCACCAAGTATTAACAAAGTTAACAAAATTGTTTGAAAATATATTGTTTTTATTAGTGAGGCGGGGCGGGTCTCCTTGCACTACTTGCTGTAGTTGTTCAAACACAGAACCCCATCTTGGGTAGGGGAAGGAACCAGTGGCTACTTCCATCAAAGTAATGCCCAGAGACCAAACATCTGACCTCACGTCATATCCTCTAGCGCGCCCAGGATCAATTCGCTCAGGCTAAAAATAATTACTATTATAAACTCTTAAACAAGTCTTAAAACAAACCTGCAAGTCAACAACTTAAAGATGGTATGAAAATAGTAACACAGCAAAATATAAAATAAGTATAAATTTTCTTGGCATCAAAGTTACCATAAAGTAACTGAATTAATTTAAGTAAAAAATGTTTCTCCACTAAAATATGGCTAAATCATATATAATAATATTCATTGCGGTTTAATTATACGCTGATAGAAGAATTAAATAACTGTAAAACAGTGAAACACTTTTCCTGTTTTAACCGATTCATTGCGGGTGACACCTTAGGGGTGTCATACATTTCTTTCCTGTGTGGCGTGTGACACCCGAGCGGTGTCATAATTCAATTCGTCGAAACTATGTTAAAATGACATTTTTAAAGGTTTTCGCTAAATAAATCTATCATTATTTTATCACACAGATCATGCCTGTACTGTTCGTTTCAGGATTTAGTGTGAATAGAAAATTTTCAGGGGTTAAAAACCTTCTCATTGTTCCAAATACATTTCTTTCACGTGTGGCGGATGACACCCGAGCGGCGTCATCGTAATCCAATCCGTCGAAACTCTGTTAATCGTAGAATAACGTATGGAACTGAACATTTTACCCGTTTTGCATAGTTTTATACCCGACTGCGACGAAGCCGAGAAAGGCTATGATTATGATGTATGATGTGATGTTTCCTCGTAGCTACGGAACGGATAAAATATTTTCTATAATGTATCGATATTGATCGGTAGATTCTTCTTTGGTGACGGGAATGTCCATGTGTAAATTAAAATAACAAAATACCGGGCGCTATCTTTTAGGCTTTAAATATTTTTTATCAAAGGGGTCTCAAAGAAAATTTATGTTATTTTTATATTCAAAATAATTATGTTTAAAAGCAACTTGTAATAGTACAATCTATATTTTCTTAATTTCTGTGCATGTCCCAATATCTTTCATTTTCTTTTTTTTTAGGAAGAACATACTCTTCATATGATTGAGAGTTCTGTTCCAAAGTACACTGCGTTTCGTCTTCGTCACGCTGCGATTCATGGATGTATAGGCGTTTTCGATTCAATTCAAAAAATTGTAATAATTCTTTAAGCTATAAAAAATATAAAGTCGCAGTGTATTACAAAATCTATACTAATATCCATACTAATATTATAAATGCGAAAGTAACTCTGTCTGTCTGTCTCCTTTTCACGCTTAATCCGCTGAACTGATTTAGACGAAATTTGGTATGAAGATAGTTTGAGATCCCGGGAAGGACATAGGATAATTTTTACCCCGGAAATCATTCCTTAAGAAGGTGAAAAGGGGGGTGGAACTTGTTATGGGAAACTAATCATTTCTCAACTAAGAGATATAAAACTCATCATACCTATGTATGATATATGTATATAGACTATATAGTCTATGTATTCCATACTAACCGTCATAAGGTATCTAGGGCCGAACTCGAGCGAAATAATAGACGTCATCTCAATAGCTAAACTCAATACTTTCAAACTTTTCTTGGGAATTTTAGTTGCCAATATTGCACCAAGTATATAAAAAAAACTTTGCAACACCAATTTCAGAACATATTTTAAAATATATTCTTAAGCTATTTAAATTGTATAGGCAAAGAAAAAAGAATACCAAATGTTTACAATATCTGATTCAAAATAGTCATTTCAAGTAAATCACGTATCTAAACATAAGGAACTCACTCTAAACGAATTAACAAACTGCTTAGGTCTGATATTAGATGCTGACTGAACGAAATCAAGTGTAAATAAGCCAAAAAAAGAAAAAAAGCACAAAGTTTTCATGTATGGCTGAAGGCACCGTAGGGGTGTCATTTTAACGTATGGCGCGTGACGCCCTAGAGGTGTCATGAAAAATTTGTTCGCCGCCACGGGCCGTAGTTCGTAAAAAAGGCCGTCGCAATGAATCGGTTAAGCGTTATATTGTCAGTAATGAATAAAATTTATAAACACAACAGAAAATCATACGTCCCGCCCAAACGTCAAATATATTCGTCGTCACACTTTTGATTATGTATATATATTTTTCTTTAATACCTTCTATTTATTTTCGTGAATCTATATAATAAGCATGTCAGAATAATTAAAATATGATAAATACTTTTTATTGGTACCAGGCAGTGGTAGCCCAGTGGTAACACGCTCGCTTTGGAAACCGAGTGGAGCGGGTTCAAATCCCGGGTCTTGGACCTCTGATATTCATGCGCGAATCTTTTGTAACATGATTACCACTTGTCTTACGGTGAAGGAAAACATCGTGAGGAAACCTGCATGTCTGAGAAAACCTAGCAAGTTTTCGAAAGACATGTGAAGTCCGCCAATCTGCACTTGGCTTGCGTGGTGGACTATGGTCTGATCCCCCTCGTATTGAAGGGAGGCCCGTGCCCAGCAGTGGGACGTTAAGAAGGGCTGAATACACAAATACTTTTTCAATAGTTCATTTCCTGAAAACAATTACAGAAGCTCTATGAAGTATAGACTATAGATACTTACAGCCATGTAAGGTCTACAGCCAGCGTCGCGTGTGCGCGCTATCGAGTCGACGAGCTTGCCGGATATGCCGAAGTCACACAGTTTTATGTTACCTCTTCTGTCCAATAATATGTTGGAAGGCTTCACATCTCTGTCGATATAAAATGCTTTGTTAAAAATGGCAACATTAATGGAATTTATATGTAAATTTCCTTTTTCGTCCCATTGTCTTTACAACAAACTGAGGCTTGACTTTATGTACGTGCATCTAGTGTTGCTACAGTTAATAAATTTTTTTTAAAAGGACAACATAACATTGTTTTCATATAACTATATTGGTTTACGCGGAGCACGCCATTAAAGCTCCCAGTCGGCATGATTTTTTCCGACATCTTCAACAGTCATCGTCATATTTCAGCCAATTTATACAAACCTTAAACTGTATGAAAATCTGTTCGGTAGTTTTTAAGTTAAATACAGATCTGTCCTATAACAGACAAATGCGGCGGAGAGACTTTATTATAATATGTAATGATTTCGTATCATGCAGTACGGCTGTAACACCTAAGGTGCAGGGTGCTGGGTTCGATTTCCGGGTCGGGCTAAACATGTCAAATTGGCCTCGCATCAAACTTTGGAGAATAAAATTATTAAATTAATAGAGAGAGCACACATGTTGGCTCATACCAATTATGAGCACTTTGAATGACCCGCATCTGATCCCACACAAATGACTAGTCTCAGTGAAATTTTGCTACTGTGGACGAAATCGGTAAGGAGGACATTTTGTTACATATTTCCGCTTGAAAATATTTGGTATAAAAAAAAAGAATGAAAATAATTCAGTTAAAAAAAGCAAATTATCCACTTCGAGATATATGATTATGTTGATACAGTAGGTACTTACCTGTGGATAATTTTTAATTTTTCTTTTAAATAGTTTAAAGCTTTGACAGTTGCTAATGTAATTTTAGCCATAATATTTTCAGGTATCCGAGTTTGCATTCTTTCACAAATAAACTTATAAAATTTATCTAATGAGGTATCCATTAACTCCATACAAATCCAACAGTCACCCTGTAAAAAGGTTTATTTTATTTGTATACTTTTTGCACACTTCATTTATGGTATTAAGTTATTACTAGAAGATCTCACTCAAGAAGTAAATTTATTTATGTTCAGATGAAAATGTCAAATAATGTAAAATTAATATACATTACACATGGAACGTTTTTCAATTATGCATATAGTCATAAGTAAAGATCAACATTTTACATTTTCAAGATGTATCAGATTTTATACTATAAACTGAACTGTAGACATCAGCAATTATATTTTATTAATGGTAATAAACAATATTAAAATTCAGAGGAACAGATGTATGAACTATTAACTGTTTAAAATCTTTATAAGTTTTAGTTTTTACTAATTTAATTATTTGGTATGTTGTATGATAGTATAAATTTAAATACTATTATAAACGATATTTACTTCTTTAAAAAGTGCTCCATAAAACTGTACAATATATGGACACTCATTACTTTTCATTACCACTTCAAGGTCCATTAATAATTGTTTCTGTTCTTTTTCATCTACTGTTGAACGGATACGTTTTACAGCCATCACTTTGCTGGTCCTGTAAATAAACATTTTAATACTAAATAATATATTGATTAATAAATCCACAGTAAAATAATTAACATCTTCCATGAAATCTCAATCTATTAATCTTTCGAAGAAATTATGGAAGGCCTATGTGTATTAATGTCTTTCTTGTTTTTTTAACACTGGCAGGTTATATTATGGCTGTAAGTCACCTAGTAGACAGACCAAAAAAGAGCTACATCTATACGAAGGTCTATTTGTTGACCTTTCAATTGATAATTATCAAAGGTCACTAAAATGCAAAAATGAAAAAGCAATCTGTTTAACATACTCCGTTAAGCTAATTTGAAAAAAATGTTAAAAGCTCTTGTTAACCATATCAATATCACGCCAATGTAATATGAATATAACACTTGGTGAAAATACAGTGCATTATGTGCATAAAACTACATTCAGTGACTAGTAATGGATAAAATAAAATATCATAAAATATAAGCCCTTGAGAAATCCTTTCAAAACAATTTTTATAAAGGTTGACGATGCTTGATCAACATTCCTTTCAACTACATATAGTAGTATATAAAATTACGAGACGAGTACAAAAAGAATGAAAAAATATAAATATTGAATATTAAAGCCACAAGAATTTTTATACATTTTTAAATTTTAAACCACATGATTTACGCGTAAGCGAAGTACGCAAAGGTCACACACTCCTAGGCGGCGAAATGTATGCGACGTTGCCGCTGCGAATACATTTTACGAGAGAAAAAAAAGAAATATGTTCATCAAGGCGTGTTACTCATATTATGCGATCCGATGTGTGAAATTACATTAACAATAACATAAAGCCATGCAAAAACAAATATTTCATGCTTCACACAAATTCACAATGATACGCTCTGTTCAGTGTTCAACGATGAATATTTGCAAATTGCATGACAAAATATGTAAATTGACCAGGGATTCGAACCCGTGAGCTTTCATGGAGATACTTTGCGGGCCAAAATGATAAGCCCATAAGGGTAGTAAAATTCCTTTACACTCACGCTTCACGGACAAGATTTTTCACAACTTTTAACTTTTCCACTTTTCGGAAAATCATGCAATTTATTTACAAATGATCGAAAAAAAGTATTTCCTATTTAGTGTATCTGTATGGACGATATAAAATAAAACATAGTTATTCTTTTTAGCGACTATTATTATATGATTACAAACTAGCGGAACCCTAATTCTCTTACTGAAATAAAAGTAGTTTAAGTTACTCCTTATAACATCAACTACCTACCAGTGAAAGTCCCGTCAAAATCGGCCCAGCTGTTTCGGAGATTAGCCAGAACAAACAGACAGACAAAAATTTTAAAAATTGTGTTTTTCTTATAAATACCGCATATAATTCCATATGCATTTAATAAAAAGCTGTTATTCTGACATTACAAACAGACAGTACAATTTTATTTACTGTATAGATTATTAAACACATTTTCAAGTATTTTTTAATTGAAAATTCTTAAATTAAATGATACAATATCGAATTAATATCATAGAAAATTCCAATCCATCAAATTCTATTAACAAACTACTGACGTATTTATTTTCATCAATTCACATAATAACACAAATTTAATAATAATTGTAACATTAGGTATAGTCTAAAGTTCCCAACGGATTTTTTTAATGATTAATAACAAGCTAAAACTTCGTGAATAGCTTCATTTTGGCGAGACGCCCAACTATTTATTGAGAATACACTTACTCGTCATGTGCTGCATTTGTCCTACAATTATTAATGAAAGTATCGCCGCGGGGGCGACAAAATTCGAGCGTAGGACCGAAAAATCGTACCATTTCTTTTGTGGGACGATGTGATCATTCAATTATGCATATTTTTAATAATAAATACTTTGAAAATCAGCAGGTTATTAATAAATTCCATGACTTTGTTATTTTTACAAGTTCGGAGGGAGGACTATTTGATCCACACCATCTGTTTTGTAGGACAACATGTTTTTCTTGTTTAATGTTGGATTATCTCAAGATTAAATCATAAAACAACCTGTTAGTAATAGGTTTTAGACTATGACCGTTTTCACTATCAAATTCTCGTAGAAAGAATAGTTAGGCGTCTCGCCAAAATGAAGCTACTCACGAAGTTTTAGCTTGTTATTTTATTAATAACTAGCTACTCATCCTCGCTTCGCTTCGGGTTCGTCGCTAGACAAAAACAAATCTATTCCATGGGAACTGTACACTTTTCCGGGATGATATATAGCCTAAAGCTTTCCTCAGTTAATGGACTATCTAATGCAAAAAGAATTTTTCAAATCGGATTAGTAGTTTTTGAGATTAGCGCGTTCAACCAAACAAACAAACAAACTCGTCAGCTTTATAATATTAGTATAGATTTTAAAAAATCCGTTGGAGACTTTAGACTACAAATTATTAAACCTAGGTACAACATAAAATTATCATAATACCTATCCAAATCAACAACAATAATAAAATATATTCAAAATCTTTATGTACTCACAACTTTTTAATATGCTACTTGAATGTTATTAATCCACACATAATAACTTACAAAGACATTTATGTTACATACATTATTGTTATTTGATAATAACAATTATACTAAACACAGATACATTTTAATACACCTACACCAAAGATTATTTCCACGTAATTAAACTAAAATAATAGATTTGCGTCAGGTCCGGTCTTCCTCTACCAATAAGTTCTACAAAACGAAGTAGTAGGTACTCGCGGCGGTAGATAGCTCGCGGATGTCACTCAGGTATGCAGGGCTCCTTGCGCTGAGTGCTGAAGCATCGTCTCGTGTCATCACCCGTAACCACCGTTGACACCGTTGTATATTTTTACGTCTATCCTTCTGGCAATCATGTAGTCTGTTTTAAGGAGGATATGCCCGATTCACATTATTCCAGCAGCATTTCAGTCCAGCGATCGAAACCAGCGCTGGGATGCCACTGGAATAATGTAAGCCGGCACTGGAATTTACCCATTACAGTGTGACACCCAGTCCAATGACTGGATTGACTACTTCTCCACTGTTTACTTTTCCATTCCAGCGCCACTGGAATAGTATAGACGGCAAATTCAGTACTAGATTAAACACTGAACACACATTGTTGTTTTTAGGGAACACGAATTGTCGTAGTTCTAATTTCTAAAAAAAAACCTGAAAACAAAACACTCCAGTTTGTTTCATACAGGGAACAAGTGTGTTTGTGGGACATAACATCGGCATTTTATAAAAACAAATACATACGCCAAAAATGCAAAAAATCTGCGACGATATGAAAATCCTCTTCCACTACATCAGTTTTTCTTTTTCTTGCACGGCTTTTCCGTGCTTAGGCAGGTTTGCCCGTTGTACGTGAGCTTGTGCTACTTCGTGTGTTATTCTTTCCACTCCAGAGCGTCCCAGTAGCCTAGCAGGTTGCCGGTTTCCTGATAGATTTCCGGGAGCGATCTTTTGGGGCCAAGTTTTTCTGCGCGTAAGTATTTCAGTTCATTACATTCTAGCAGAATGTGAGCTGGTGTTTCATCTTCTCGGAGACACGCTCTGCATAATGCTCTGTCCGTGTGACCTATCTCGAAAAGATGTTTGTTGAGATGGCAGTGTCCTGTTATAAGTTCCACCATCGTTTTTAGTTTAGGTCTATCTAGGTGTGTTAGTTTATTAGTTAGGTGTTTGTGAAGTTGGGAAAGGCTTCTTTTGTTTGACGACAGTCCGGTATTTGCCTTCCATATTGTGTCAACTGTTTTGTTAGTGTGGGCATGTAACCACGATTTATATCCACAGTAGGGGATTGGGGTTAGAGGTGTAGGCCCTTGTTCTTCACTACTACATCGGTTACTTCTTCTAACAGTAGTAATTATAAATCAATTTTAACTGCTTTCTTGTAATCATTGTCACTATAGTGTTACCGAATCAACAGCTGTTGAATGACTGGAATAAAGTAAACATGATCCAATCCAGTACTGGACTGAATTGATTTGCTGGATTACTGAACTGGAATAATGTGAACCGGACATAAAGGATTATTGGACTCTCATGGTACCAAATTCTATTGTTAGAGTACCAAAAGTGCACCAGATACAAAGGAAATTAAAAAGTATGCACTATGAAAATGGTCATTTTCAAAACTATTAAATTCATTAATTTCAAATACATAAGTCCTTATCCTCGCGTATGCTCATTTCCGACACTCTAGACTCAACTGAAAAAATTAATAAAATTACAGCACTGAATATATAAACAGCCTTTGTCAATCAAATGCCAAAATAAGGATACAGCTGTAGCGACAGCAATTTCATTGCTTTAATACCTATCTTAACATTAAAATTGTGATTTTTAGGTCATTTTAATATTAAACACTATTACTTTAAAATAATTATTACATTACAAACAGTTTAAATAACTTTTGTTAATATTTTTTTCTTACAGAAATTTTCTAAGAAAAATACTTGATGTTAATTACTTTATTCAAAATCACTATTGTGCAGCTATCGCTCACAGTAGGCCATACCGGTCGGCGGCGGCGTTTCAAACTTTTTCTTTTGAATTTCACCGATTGGACAAAATGGCACGAGTGTAAAGGATTTTTGTGTGACAGAATAAAACGATAAAGTATTTTAAAATATTGAAAAATTAAATAATAAATTATGTATATTTCTATAATTGTTATCTTGTAAAAAAAAGTTAAGTTTCACAACAGCTGTTTTTATTATTAGCTGTTTTTTTAAATATTGTGGGTTATAAGTTTGACATGGATAAGTATTTATAATCATTTAAAAAGTAATAAATAGGATATCTATTGAATGATAAGTTTAAAAGATTTAATTTACAATGGTTTTCATGGCTTTATTTACTTTACAAGATGTGATGTCATTTCTGCGAGCTATATTCGGGGACAGTGAATGTTGCTGACTTCTGCTAAGGTCAATAAACTTATAATGTAATGGTGTTTATTCAATTTCCCATTTTGATTGTATTTATTTTATTTGAAAACACACACTTTTTTATTTAAATCTATTTTATCAAATTGATAATTTTTATATCATCCCACTCTACCTAGAGTATATTTTTAAGTATCCTACCTTCTATGAACCATTTTATTAACAGCTCCAAATGCACCTCGTCCTATTTCACCAAGATCTTGCAGATCATCTGCAGTAAAGTCATATATCTCAGTAGCAGATAGCTGTAACTTTCCCGAGGATTGCATTGATGGATAAATTCTACATCTATCCCTGAAATTTAATTAAATTTAAACGCTGATTGCATATCTTCTTGTAATTATAATAATAATTATTATTATATATAAAAATCAAACATTTAGATGTAAGTGGATCAGCTGTATTTTTTACACATAGGTAATATTTATATCTAAAAAGGCTCGAAATTGAAACATAATTGTATGTTATATTATATGTATATATGATTTATTACAAGTTTCAAAGTGGAAATATGAAAACAAAATTACCTTGTGTTATCTGGCAATACGTCTCTAATAGTCCGTGAGGGTATTCGAGATTTTTGTGTCGACGTATTAGGGGAAAACGGCATAAATGCAGCAGTATCAACTGATGGCCCTCCAAATTGTAGGTTTAATACTTTACGTTTTTCTGTACCAAATAAACTAAGTTCAGGTTTTGAATTATTCGGTCTACTTGGCCCTGGAATTGTAAGTACCGTTTTAGTTTCATTTAATGTTTTAATATATAGTTGCTTCCATAATGTTGATGTTTACTTCGATGAACAATTACCTTGATTTGACGACACTTCGCCATTCTTTGACATTTTTAACGATTATATCGAAGGAATCTGCGAAAAATTAGTAACGTTGTTTAAATGTTATGTTAGAAATTCTCCATTGGTAGGCAGCAGTAAATACAATGTTTTCGTTTTCATATCAAGAAATTAATAAATGTATCCTTCAAATTATGCATTGTAGATGCCAGAGATTTTCACAACACGATCGCACAGTACACAACACACGAAAGAGTTTGACAATAAAATATGTTGCTACATGACAAAATGTATTTCGTATGCAGTCTCCTTAATCTGTGATTTCGTATTTATGTATGACGACAAAAATAAAGTAAAATATATAGTATAAAGTTAGGCTATATTACAAAGTATTTAATATAAATGGATGCTTTAGTTCTAAAAGTCACTAAATCCATTTTCTTTATTTTGAGATATGATCATCCTAAGTAAAAAAAAAAATATTTAGCAAAAATGGCTGTATAAATAAATTTGGAAAAAAATTATACAATAGTTTATTGGGTAAGCTGTAATATAACATTCTTAAAGTATGTGACTTGTTATTATAATGATCAGTATTAAATAATTAACATATAGGACTTATCGCAAAATTAATGGAGCTAGGGACTTCTTATGAAAATTCTTTGGAATTAGTGACATATTATCCTAACTAAGCTCGTTAAAAAAAACAAACGAAAAAAAATAACAAAATAATAAACTTATTTCTAATACAAAAGCTGTTAATTTTAACACAATATTAAATCTTACTTCTAATCTTCTAATTCGTTTAAAATGACGTTTAATCATAACGAAGACAGTACTATAATTAATATTATCTGCTTATTCATATATTTCCTCCTGCGTATCGTTATTTTCATTATCCTGCTCTCTTCCTGAAGAAGCAGCTGCTAAAAGTATGTCATCATAGAATGGTCGTTTTTGAACAGGAACATACTCAAGAAGTTTTTTGATATCTTTAAGTTTAGCTGGTTTTAATGGTACCATCCCTTGATAACAGTTATTGAGATCTGCAGTGATCTTGCCATCCATGCCAATACGATATAATGTCATCTTCTTAAAATTTTGACCTGTCCTCGAGGTACTACATTCAGGGTGTCGGAATTTTTGAAAGCGTACTTTGCGGCAAACAGCTATTCCGGGTATTGATGGTTTCAGGGTCGGACTGGCCATACAGTCGATTTGGCATTTGCCAGCCGGGCCCCAGCCTGCGCGGGCCCCCCACGGGCAAGCGATAAACCCCGTAAGCCAGGTGGTAGGTAGGATAGGGGGCCCAGCTCTTGCGACCTACATATAAACTAGATCAGATAGTTCGTTCATACAATTAGAGAAGAATGAAGAAGAGAAATGAAATAGAAAAATTCGAAAATGGTTGAACCTGAACAGGCATTCCTGTACCCTGAAAATAGTTTTGAAAATTTCTGAACGGCGATAACTTTTGATCGAATCAAATTATTTAAACGTGTATCATTATAGTCCGATCGGAATCCGGTTTGGGAACAAAAAACAAAAACCTGAACTTTTATGTTTTTAAAACGTTAGTAGGTATATAAGGAACAAAAATCCGTAAAATGCCCCCGAAGTCCCAGCTACCCCCGAGAAATGGAGGGATGAAAAACGTTAAAAAAATATATTTTAATTTTCGGCTTAATGTGACGCAAATTGACCAAATTTTTATAAACTGATTACACCAATGAATTTTGCAGGAAAAAACGAAAAAAAAAACGGGGTGTTTAAGTTTTTAATTTGACGCTATTATTTATACAATGTCGCCGTAAACATTCCAACTTTGCATTTGATGAGTCGTGAAAAAATAAAAAAATTGGAAAGCGTATATATATTTTGCCATTAAAATCTATTTTTGCTATTTTTTCGAGTTTATCGATATTTTTATTAGTTTTTGATTGAGTTTGGAGTTAAATTTATATTTTAAATCTTTAACAATAAAAAAAGTACCTATGACATAATTGACAATATATACTGATAAACATCCTAAATAATTGATTAAGGTGAGGCTTTAGCGTTATCGATTAGTTTTTAATTTTTATATTTTTCAAGTTTTTCCGCATAAATCTGCATTTTCTTGATACACTACTATAAAAATCAAAGGATCGAAAAAAACCTAAATTTTTTAAAGATCTTTGAATGGCTGTATCTCAGCGGAAAATAACCGTATCGAAATGAAAAAAAAAAAGTATTTAATTGCTTCAAGTTTCTAGTTTTAAGGTATTTAGATATGTATATATTTTTTCAATGTATGGTTATTGCGTAATCATAAAAAAGGTCGTAAAAAATTTTTTGGAAACTTTGGTTTTTTTTTATTACCCGAACTTCATTTTTTTTAACTTAAACCAATAGGTACATGAATTGGATAACATGATTATTCAGCTTTAATTTGATCTATCCGTCATATCTTTACGTCGATTTGTTTCCGACATAGTCGACTTTCAATGAAAAAGGATCCTTTTCTTTTTAATCATCGATATCTTAGCATTCATTTATGACATTTTTTAATGATTTTTAACAAAACTGTGACTACATTTTGTAAATATCAACTTGTTTTTTTTATGTTATATTTTTGAATAATTAACAAGCAAAATGAGACTATGAATGAATTCCATTTTTTTCTGTTATTAACTTAAAATCTAAATTTTCAGAAAGAAAAAAACAATTAATTTAACTCCAAAATCGATCAATAATTAATAAAATATCGATAATTTCGAAAAAATAATAAGTTAATAACATAAATAGATTCTAAGGGAAAAATACAAAAGAAGTATAAAAGTAAAGTACTTTACGTGGTCCCCACTTTTTTTTTATTTTCCCCCAAAATGCATTGGTGTAATCAGCTTATAAAAATTTGGTCATTATAGTACACTTTTTCAATGTTTATTAAAAATAATATAGTTTACAAAGTAAAAATTATTGATTTCTCCTTTTTTATTTTCAATTTTTAAAGGTGTTTTTACAGGATGACCATACAATGTTTTTATTTCTTCTAAAAGTAAAGTTCAAGTCAAAAAATTAACTCTATCTTAAAATCGAATGATTTTTTTTTAATATAAGCATCCTCTTGAAGTTGGGGACGATTTTCAGTCTCCCGAGACCATAAAACATTAATTTCTCGGAAACGGCTAAATATTGAAAAATTTTGGTATACGTATTTCGAAGATTACATTCCCCTAGTAACTAGTGTCATAAAAATCAAAAGATTATTGCAGTAATTAAAAATAAAAACAAAAAAAAATTAAAGACTTTTAGGGTATTGTAAAAAGTGTCATTTATAAAAGTTGTAGATTTTTACTAGACTTACAACTTTTCTAAAGAACATTTTTCGATAGGGTGTCACAGTAAGCCGAAAATTGAAAAAAACAATTTTTCAACGCTTTTCATCCCTCCATTTCTCGAGGGTAGCTGGACATCGGGAGCGTTTTACAGATTTTTGTACCTTACATACCTGCTAACGCTTTCAGAATATAAAACTTCAGATTTTAATGTTTTGTTCTCTTAAAAATAAATGGATTCCGATTGGTCTATTTTAACATTTGACATTGTTTCAGAGGTAAAATTAAATTTAATTTTTAGATGTTCTTAAAAACTATCGATTCGGTACATATCTTTTAAAAAAATGCGAAAGTCAAAGTTTTCAATTTTCATAGCGAGAAGTTAAAAATTAATTATGATTAAATCTATTATCTAGTCTCGGGCCCCGGGCTTGGGGAGCCACCCGGGCCCTTCCGGCCCAGTCCGACCCTGGATGGTTTTATATGTGCATCATACAGGTTCTTGTAATTCTTAATTTTTAAGACGCGATCTTCAAGATTTTCCTCGTCCCTTAGATTCTTTTCTAAAAAGACTACTTGAAATTTACTTGTGTTGCGTGAGTTTTCTATAAGATTTGGATATTATTATTATTTATTTCAGTGGATTTGGGTACTTGTTGCTTAAATTTGGATTTAGTGACTTTATGAATTCAGTTTAGAGGATTTAGTGATTTTAGAATTTGGAAAAAACCAACTTAACGACTTATATTTGAACAAAGGATTAGACTAACTCATAGACAAAAAAAAAAGAAATTTTTTGAACTGGTAAACTCAATATCGATAAAAATGGATTTAGTGACTTTTACAACTAAAGCATCCAAATTCTCGTTATTTTGTAAATTCCATTAGCAAAAACATTATTTTTCGAATCGCATTTAGATATTGCGTGTTGGTGGAATAAATACGAATAGGTATTTTTTTTATCCGCAAGCATCAATCGTAATATTTTTATTTTTTACTCCAAAATAAGAATATTACTAAATATTAAATATTTTATAATTACCTAGAAGACCTAATGTTTTTATTTGATGTACAATATAAACTAAGTATGACCGCACTGACATAGTTTTTGTCAATGTATAAATTATAAATGAAAACTTTATTAGCATAAATTACATTTCTTCTTTACAATAAGCCCAAAATAAGCTAATTAGTAATTACAAATTCTAAGTTACTTATTTGAATTTGTTACTGCCGTTAGTACTAGGCGGAGTAGTATAGTGGCTAGCATCTACGGCTGCACAGCCGGAGGTCCTGGGTTCGAGTCCCGGGTCGGGCCAAGTTTAGTCATTGAGTCTTTCTGTCTAGTAAGCCTCAGTAGCAGCCCGGAGTTGGGAAGTTGGCGGTGTTTCACCCCCGTGCCTCGGAGAGCATGTAAAGCCGTTGGTTCTGCGCCTTAACTCTTACCGGTCGTGTCGAGTAGTCGTCCCACCGGAGTATGAGAGTGACAGGAATAGAGAGTGCACTTGTGTCTGCGCGTACACTTGTGCACTATAATATCTCCTGCACAGTTGGCTAGTCTCAATGAGATTGGCCGCCGTGGCCGGAATCGGTCAGCAGGACATCATTACATACATATACAAAAGAATATAATATCATTAAATTTAGATTATATTTATATAAAAAACAACACAATTGTGTATTACAATTGAAAAATAAGAAAGTCAGTCCTTAACCAACTTCCAAAAAGGAGGAGGTTCTATGTTCGTTTGCATGTTTTTTTCATGTATGTTCATCGATTTCTCAAAGATGGCTTGACCAATTTCACTACTTTAAAAGGTACTGTATTCAGGTAGGTCCCGATGTGGTCTCATAAAATTTTCGTTGGCAGAGAGTAAAGCGTTTTCGAAAAAATCTGGTAAAACCATGAAATCTCAAGTATGTCAGCAGATTGAATAACACTTTTTTACCTACTTCTAATTGTCATATCGACTTGAAACTTTACAAGTCTTTGTAATTCCAATGATAGTAAATAGATTTGGAGCTGATCTGATGGTGAGGCCAGAAGATGGTTAGTGGCACTCTTCAAGGGTTCCAAGTAAATAGTTTGAATTTGGGCTCATTTGATTTGATATAATAAACTCAATACTTTAGAATGTAAAAAAGTACAAAAAAAAATATATAGTCTATTTAATAGTTTTAAAATAGCTTTCTGTAAAATGGTGTCCATATAGCCTTAAATATAAAGATTGTGATTTCGCTAATTTATGTCGTCTTATTGCCTTCGCCCACAATTTCTTCAGTTTTTTGTCTTTTGAGAACAAATGATATCCATTTTTTTCGCATCCTGGCACTGGACAATTTGTCTTTTTAATTAAATTTTAAATAAAATTAAAAAAAACATCTACGCTTTAAATAGCTTTATAACATTTTTCAAATCTTATTTGTATCGCTCTAATTTTCACACAGTATACTCAAATAAATAAGCATAGCATAAGACTGAAGACAAAGTTTATAAAATACACTATTATTGAGATATAATCTATACAAAGTCGCCCCTCGGTTTCGTCGAAACGCGCGAGCCGTGTGCATTGTTCGCGTGTTCTTTTTGTGATAATATCTATTGTGTGTGGAGTGAAAGTGATCGTAAAATGGATTTACATTATGACTAAGTAAGTAAAGATCAATAGTAATTACATGATTAGGACAATTGAATAAGATTTTGTATAGAAATAGTGGTTTTAACAAACATCGCCGCTATTATTCGCGGCAAAATGGCGTCATTCTCGTCGATATTTTTTGTTAACTTTATTATAAACATTGTGTATTATATACGTTATATATAATATATTATACACGTAGTCTATTATTTTTATGATCTTTACGAAACATTTAATTTAAAAACAAATGTAAAAATAATTCGTATTATTGTAATAAAAAAATACCATATTTTAAAAGATGTCTACACAGATGGGGTATTCTATTTGTTTACTTTAGAAATATTTCAATATGGAAGCGTATAATATTGTCGTTGTGCTTAAAACATTGTCATTATAATCATATTTTAGGATGTCAATTAGTGTTTAAAATAAATGCAAAGAATTTTTCAATTATTGCGAACATTTGAGAGACCTTTTTTTTTGTTTTTAATTTCAAGTGCTTGGCTTGTAGTTTGATTTATTGTAAACTAAACATTTCAAACACTTGAAACTCTGTCTGTAACAAGTATGTGGATCGTATTACATAAAAAGTTATTACCCTAAGCCACTTGACCTACAGTGTTTTCGATATTGAAAAGTAAAGGATTTTATTATTTTATTTCACTCGCGCGGGTGAAAAAAAAGGGTGAAATTTTCTAAAGCTTGTGTGGTGAAAAAAATATATGGAGAGGTGTGTTCTTTTTGTTTATTAATGTGAGATAATACAGTTCTTATGAAATAAAAGAACAAAAATTTGAAATAATGATTTTATTTTTAAGTTATAAAGGTTTTTAGGTAGATTTTTGGGTAACATCGGGTTCCCTGACTTCCAGGTCTATTTACTAATACATTGTAAGGCAGTTTTTATTGTGGTTTTTTTAATGTGTTAGGTTATTTCATAACGATTCCAACGATATAAGTTACTATAGCTCCCATACAAAACTTTACAGATGTCGTCATTTTAAACAGCCGCGAGAAAGTTTTAGGGGTTGTTTAAAACCACCCTACACTAAGCTGCATTTTTGACATAAAGCTTCATAAGTGGGCAACACAAATGAGAGGATAATATGCTAAGGATCATAGTGATCGCGACATCTGGCGGAAGATAATGGCAAAATTTTTCCCCATTGGATTTGGTTTAACAGTCTTGCAAAAAGAGGTATGTTCGAGTTCGAGAATCGGTAAACATACCACCAGAAAGAAGTTAGCGTGTAAATTATATTTTTTATATTCTTCTATATGCTAATAAATTGCTCTTGAAATGCTTCTCCGAAATCTACAATTGCTCCACGTCTAAAATGATTAGTTAATTAATTTTTTAAAAATTGCTTACTCAAAAATTAAATTCGTTATAACACGAGAAATAATCATTTTTTTTACCAAAGTTTTTTTGCTCAAAAAATTGCTCTTTAGATGCTCTTTCGAAATATGCAATTGCTCCGCGTCTTTCTTTAGACGTGGAGCAATTGCAGATTTCGGAGGAGCATTTCAAGAGCAATTTATTAGCATATAGAAGAATACAAAAAATGTAATTTATACGCTAACTTCTTTCTGGTGGTATGTTTACCGATTCTCGAAGGCGGCTTAACCGATTTTGCTACTTTAAAGTTTAAACTGTATTCTATTAAGGCCCGAGATGGTCCCGTAATTTTTTTTTGACACAGAGTTTACCGCAATCGAGAAAATCAGAAAAAAATATAAAATTTGAAATATGTTCACAGTCGATCTAAAAAATATTTTTCAGCTACTTCTGCCTTAATTTTGCCTTTTTTTCCCGCCAAATGTCACGATCCCTATAGCCCTCAGTAATTACTGTAAAGCTTTATAGCGGGGATGGTTTTTTTTTTCATTTTATTTAAAATTTAATTAAAATGAAAATTGTGCAATGTCAAGGTGCAAAGCAAATGGATATCATTTGTCATTATCATATCATTATCATCAAAAGACAGAAACTATATAAATTGTGGGTTGAAGCAATTAGACGACCAAATTCGACAAAATCACATTCTTTATATTTTAAGCTATGTGGACATCATTTTAAATAAAGTGATTTTAAAACTCCTAAATCGTCCACATGTGATTTTTTATTTTTATTTTTTGTAATTTTTTACATAATAATTACAGAGTTTCATCCAAATTTTCATTCCCCATTTTATTTTTTCCCCATTATGGGACGTTTTATTCCCATTATGGGATTGAATTTCAAAAAATGTTAAAACATGTATTTATTTAATTGTATTGGAGAGCATTAATACCAAGTTTCAAGTAATTCTGACCATAAATAATTCTTTGCCCATATAAACTTTATCACTCCCTTTGAGGGACGAATTTCGAAAAAAATCTAATGCATATATTTCTTATTTTTTATCTTAAAGTTAAACACCACTTTCCATGTATTTCACATTAAGAATGACAGAGTTTCCTACAATATTTAATCCCCTATTTTACCCACTAAGGGGATGAATTTCAAAAAATCTTTCTTATTGGATGCCTACATCATATAAGGATGTCGACCTCCAAATTTCACGTTTCTACGAACAGCGATTTAAGCAGTGTGCAGTTGATCCATCAGTCAGTCAGAATCACCGCAGGATGCACCTCTCCTTCTCAAATCTTTCTTCAGCTGGTCTAACTTTCAGGTATCATACATTGCACAGGTAAGATGCGAACACAATAAAAGCAAAAAACTAGGTATAAAAGAGATATCGCAATAAATTGCTTCGCCTCAGGGCTCAGACTGAATGTAAATACTAAATAGGCAATACGTGTGGCGCCTTACTTTCGAGAAATCTTCCCCATTGCCATATCCATATATTATTGTATTTCTGATGATAAATGATAAAATAGTTATTTGGTAGCTGATATAATGGTGCGGCCAGAAGGTTAGTAGGAAGGCTACTAGCAAATACTTTGAGTTTGAGCTAAATTGGTTTCTTTTGATAAGCCCCCATTCGTTAGAATTGGATTTTAGAGACCGATTTTTAGTGTTAACAATGAAAGTGAGTTTATTAATTAACTTTCAATGATTAATCAAGCTTTTTAATTTTTAACTTAGAAAATTGTTAATAAGTGAAAAATATCGATTTTTAAAATTTTCCAACGGGAATCTCTTCTGAGGCCTTTCAAAAATAGCTCTAAAAAAGAAAAAAATCTCAGATTTCTTATTTAACTATTGTCGCACTTGCAATGTACCTACATGTTCAAGCAGGAAAAAAATATAAATTAATGCATAATTAATAGAAAAATCGCGACAAAAATTTTTTGAGGGCCGATTATTGTTCATTCATCTATCCAGTAGATGTCTGAATTTTTCCAATTCTTAATTTTCATATTTAATAAGTTTAAGTAATAGTACCTGGCGACCGAACTTCGCTCGGAGTTGTTATATAGTATTTTTTAGATAAAAAACATGAATAAATACAAAAAAAAACAAAACTTTGTATGCGATCGAGATACTAACTCGGACACACCTATTGATTGTTAATCTTGCACCTTGGTCGCTTGACCACGATGCTTATACCCGCGTTTAAGAAATTATCGGGCATATTCTGCGTAGAATAATGCAAAAGAAAACCGCATAACTCGAAAACACGCGTTTCCCCAGACATGAAACTAATCTAGATCGATTTTTCGCCCCCGAAAGCCCCCACATACCAAATTTCAGAGAAATCGTTAGAGCCGTTACCGAGATCGCTGGTATAAATAAATAAAGATATAAATATACAAGAATTGATCGTTTAAATATATTAGATTTACTCATGAAAGGTCCAAACTGCTGGCTTACGCAAGCCAGAGTCCCCGTTTTCGGCCGTATTTTCAATACTCATATTGGTCCTACAATTCCAAGAGATAAAATTTTTTTTTGGGAAATTTCGCAAAAAACCAAACTCCATTTTTTTCGTTAATTGTTAATAACTTGTGCAATTTTTGCAAGCAGCTATTGAATTTTTTCAAAAATCATCTACATGCTATGACAAATAAACATACTAAATATACACGCTACGCACGCTATATACACATATACACGCTAAATGACACTTCATTCATATTTTTCAGAGGTGGAGAAAAAAAATTGACCCAAAAAGCACTTGTTGACTAGGCTATAATTAGTCTCCTTAACTTTATAGTAAAAGACAGTCATATATACAACATATTTAATCAAAAAATTTAATATACAATTTATATAAAATAACAATAAATAAAATTTATTTATTGTTAACGTATTAGCTAATAGCTACATATCTTTATTATTTTTATGTTTCTTTGAAAGTCTTGGATTGCCATCTGATTGTTTCTGTTCCAAATGAGTTTTATTTTGCTTTTTATTTTTTATCTTTTCTAAAGCATTATTTGAGCTTTCACCATTATTTGGTTCTCCATTGCAGCTATTCTTAATTATATGGCATGTAGTAGATTTTTTCTTTGATAATGTATTTGGTAATACACTGCCAACTTGTTTTAAGTTTGGTTTTGTTTTATCAAAATTGACATAAGTAATGTTCATTGATTTGTTGGGATTCATTTCCATAGCTTCATCATCCCCATCTGCACCCAATGCTACTGATCTGAAATTTAAGCTTAAATTAAATGAAATGGATTGAATAATATATTACTTCATAAGCTATCATTCTAGCAAAATACCTTTCATCCAATTTACCCCTGATATAGGGTAAGGCTCCATATAGATCTAATACAACTATTTGAAAAACTACCTCTTGACCTTCTTCAATGTTAGATCCAATCCATTCATTTCCAGGTTCCTCAGTAGGTCTTGGAATTACAACATTGAATACTCTAAAAAAAGCTTATATTGTTTTAAAAGAAAACCCATTATATTTCAAAATGACATAGTACTGTTTAAACCATACCTGTGAACAAGAACGCCCAGGTGTGTTATACTCTTTTTATTGACAACACCTTTTAATGTTGCTCCAACATGAGGACGAAATATGAAATAATCTGCCTGCACTTGAAAGTGAATATCTGCATTGTCATTTCTTATGGAGCCTACATTTTGTAATACACGCAGGTTTTTGTAGCTTAGAAGAATTCCATTAAATCTATGATTGAATTAATATATAATTAAAATACAGTGAAGCTTCATAGCTGCATGTAAAATGCAGATATTGATTAGTTGAGTATTGGTGTTAATTTGAAATTAAGATAACTTTAATTAAAAAGAAAAATATACAATTACGATTTAATAAAATTTATTTATCAGTGTATGTTTATAGAAAAGGCAAAATATTATATTAATTGCCAATACGTATGTAAAATGTAAAACTTATATACTTATAAATATAAGGATGTATAAAATAAATCACAAATAAAACTTACTCTTTATCGAATTTTCCTATTTTATAATCAAGCAAATTCTTTATAGAATCTTTAAGATTACCTAAACACCATGGTTGTAGAGCTAAGTTTTGAGTAACTTTTTTTTCAATTACACACGAATTTTTATCGTTTGCTAATTTCCTAAGTTCTTTAAGTTCAAATTTGATAATAGTTGACATTTTTAAAATAGCTTTGAATTACGTTTCCATTTTAATTTATTACAAAAACGTAAATAATAAATATTTTTAGATATTTGACAGCGCAAAAAGAGATTTTGTTTTTTATTGCCCAAAATCCAAATAAATGTTGCCCACAGAGTAAGCAAAGATTGTAGCAGCTGGTACACACCAAACAGACCATCCATTCCCTTGAAATCAATATCCACACAATATTCTTATACAACAATTTGCAGATATTGTAAATTAAAAATAGTAAAATAGGTAATAATTTTACAATTTAAAATACACTCTTTATAATGATTTTATCAATGTGCTTCGTTCAAAAATAGATAGCTTCTAATGTAAGAAAATAATAATGAACCTAAATGATTAAGATATATTATAATTTACTAGCGACTCACCCTCGCTTCGCTCGGGTTCGTCCCTAGCTTGCATTAAATCACGATTGATCAGTTTTCGACCGGAGAGGAAAAATGATTAAATAACTAAAATGGCTATTAAAAAATAAGGGTTGATCGTAGAAGGGTGAAAATTGAGGATTGTATGTATTTTTGTATTTGTATCATAAAAAAATAGAAATTAAAAATTTTGTCTAAAAAATAAAAATAAAAAAATTAGGGGTGGACTACCCCTAACATTTAGGGGGATGAAAAATAGATGTTGGCCGATTCTCATAGATACCGGATAAGCACAAAAAATTTCATCAAAATCGATCAAGCCGTTTCGGAGGAGTATGGCAACGAAAACTGTGACACGAGAATTTTATATATTAGATAATATATATTATATAATATATATAAACACGTAAAATAAAACAAAAAAATTGGTATTACTTTTTTAATCGCTTTTACTATCTTTTAAAGTTGTAGAATGGGAGAGATTTCTCGAAAGGAGCGTGCCACACATATTATGGCCTATTTACATTCAGCCTTAAGTTAAAGCAATTAATTGTGATATCTATTTTATACCTGGTTTTTTGCTTCTATTGTGTTCGCATCTTATCTGTATATATTTAAAGGCACCTAGTAGCAAGAAAAATTATAAATTTCGATTGAAGGGGGTGGGGCTACTTTGAGGGTACATTGTTGTTTATTTATTTATAAATAAATAATTTACGAACAAATAAATTTGTACGCTATAAATAATTTTATTTATGGCGTACAATGAGGAACAAACGACAAAGAAACGATATATGTAAATAAAAATTCAAAAATTAGAAAAAAATAAATTCTGGAGGGCCAAGTTTGGTGAGCCCTCTAGAAACGTCAAAATCAGCTGCGAATTATTGAAAAAATAAAAAAATATATTGACATTAACAAAGTATTTTTTTATTTAATGAGTATCCAAATGTTTATTTTTTGAAGCTAGTAGCACTGACATTCTTTGTCAGTCAGCCACGTCACTTTTGCTCGATGAGAAGATTGTAGAGTTAGTTTACGCGGCGTCTAATTTAGCCTACTTCAAAAAACAATAAATCATGAATATATTCCGTTTACTTGCGGACTTGTCCCACCTTTTAGCTATAATAATATTATTGCTTAAAATATGGAAAACCAGATCATGTGCAGGTGATTATAGCAACCGGCATGTTCCGTTTATTTTATGGTACGTAAGGAATTACAATGTTCTAATGTTTTGTTTAATTTTCCAGGAATATCGGGAAAATCACAAATATTATTTTCCATAGTATATACGACGCGGTATTTGGACTTAGTTACAACATTTGTATCTCCATATAACACTATAATGAAAATAGTTTTCCTAGCTGCATCGTACGCGACTGTTTATTTGATGTATGTCAAGTTTAAAGCCACCTACGACCACAACCACGACACATTTAGGATTGAATTCCTTTTAATTCCTTCTCTGATTCTGGCCTTACTGATTAATCGTGAGTTCACAGTATTGGAGGTTAGTATAGTTCATTGCTCCAGATTCATTAAAACATTAAATTTATCTACGCTCAACTAGAAGACATATGTTTTTTAAGCAGAGTTTATCTATTAACAAGATTATCAATTGTTTTTATTTTCTTTTATGCAATAAGTCAATTAAGGAAGTCTGTTATGAAAACTTATTTAAAATGAAAATAATTTCAGGTTTTATGGACATTCTCTATTTATTTGGAATCAGTTGCAATTCTTCCACAACTATTCTTGGTTTCCAAGACTGGAGAAGCTGAGAGTATCACATCTCATTACTTATTTGCTTTAGGTTCTTACAGAGGTCTTTACCTATTGAACTGGGTGAGTTTTAGTATTTAAAATTTTACATAACAATACATGTTTATTTATAGATACTAGATAATAAATGTCTTCAATGTCATTACAGATATACCGCTACATTGTTGAAAATCACCATGAGCCAATAGCTATTGTTGCTGGCATTGTACAGACTGTACTGTACTGTGATTTCTTCTACCTCTACATCACTAAAGGTATTTATAAACAATTGTTCATAAGTTATGAATACAAAATAAATTTTGTATATAAACATATTCCTCAAATGATTTATATATATTTAATATTATGTTCATGAATGATCAAATGTGATATAAATATTCTTATTGAGTAGGATTCATTTAGATAAGGCTGTTAAATTCTATGGCCATGCATTTATGTCATAGCTTAACATAATATGAGTAAACATCTTGTTTGCATATTTTATCATATTTATTGGCAAAATTAAGTACCATTTTAACTTATTGATTAGTGACTCTATATCATTAAAATAAATTTTATACAAATTGTTGTTAAATCTGATACTGAATATTACCTATCTCCAATATATATTCCCTGTATACTACTAGTCAGTACTTTAGTGTTATTAAAAAATTTAAGTAAATAATTTTAGATTTCTTTTTAGTGGGATATAATTTAAAAATTAAATTTATTTTTTCCTCATGACAAGTCTGTAATGATATTGTCAAGATAATTGAGAGAGAAAGATGAATAGATGAAGTGGAGGAAATTTTTTTTTGCCATTAATTCAAAAAGTCTTCAATTTTTTTTACTTAGTTATATGAAACAAAATGTACTCAGTACTTTTTCTATTTAATATATTTTACCTTCACCTTTATATTATTATTATATATTATATTTATATTAATGATGATAAAATTGAACGAGTTTTAACTGAATCAATATTTAGGAGACATTTTTATGAATTTCCTGCATAGACAAAAACAAACAAACCTTATTTATTATTATAATAAATGATATATCCATATATACTTTTGTTAATGAACTATTATATTTTGTTCCAGTTCTTAAGGGGAAGAAGCTCCAACTGCCAGCTTAAACCACAAAAACGGTGCAATGAACTGACACACGGGGTCATGTTATTTTATAAGTCAATAATATTACCTAAGATCTAGTTGTACAAGTGACGTGTTACAGCTGTGAAAACTTATTTAAGGCATTTGTCATATTCTATCTAAATGTACTTTTAAATAAACTTAATTTCTTTGACTTATCTGTTGTATAACAATCTGTTTTAAGTATTCTCCTGTATTCATAAAATGTGGTAATCGGCGTTTTTCTTTGAACCCATTAAATATTGCTCATGTTTACGGTTTTATAAAAATCATTAAAACTTAAATTCTCTAATTTTTTTAAAATGTTGTATTATAATAAAAAAATATTACATTAAGAAATCATATTTAAATTGCGATTTCTTGTTTTTGTAAAAACTATTTTGATGCTTACTACATAATTATGGCTAAATTTATTTTCAATTATTTTCATAACTATGGGATATGCATGTTTCGCTAAGTTTTATACTGTCACCAAATTAGTATTACTTGTACTGCGTATTTGGCATATTCACGATAATTTGTGGCCGTGCCATTTTAAATCCGTTGTATGCATTAAACGATGCATAGATAAGTTTATAGTAATATATTTCTTTACAATATAACGAAAATTCGTATTTATGACGTTATAGTCCTCACTAGACAAATGTTGCCAGTTCTAAATTTGGAATTTATATAAAAAGATCTTAACGCACAAACAAAACAGATTAATAAAATTGGTTAAAATTAAATTATTTTATGTTTATGCTATAAAAACATTTGAAAAAAGAAATGCTACAAGATTGACATTTGATTAAAGCGACGTTTCTCTAAGTGAAGAGACTATGTAGCATTATAATATCAGACTTGTAACTTAACTAATATTTTAGAGGAAATCCACCTTTATATCTTCCATATAGATGAAAAATTTTTTACTATCCTTAGTGGATCAACATTTTTTAAGAATAAAATTGGATTTATTTAACCTAGATCAATTATTTTTCTTTTAAACATAGCATAAGATTTGAATGTAATTTCTAATTCTTGTAATAAGAATTAAATTTGGAAATGAATACACGGGTGTTTTTTTTTATTATACATTTATTGAACAAACAACACATAATTTTAATTAAACTATAATAGGTTGATAGTATTTTGTAACAATTATTTTCCACACAATAAAGCTGCATATGAATCAAAATCAGCCACATGCAATTGTTCCTGAAACAATAATTATATTGTATCATGCTACATGACAAAAAGATGCACTATGAAAACACGTGGGAATTTAAACCCCTTTGTAAGAAATTGGGTTTGGTTATATATGTAACAGTCAAAACTATTTTTTAGTCAAAATTACTTTTGACTAAAGGAGGTTGGTCAAAAGTAGTTTTGACTGCAGGCCTTGGTCAATAGCAGTTTTGAACGGAGGAGGTAAGTAGCTTGAAGGTTACTCGGAAAAACCCTTTCTTTTTTTCTTTCTAGGTTAAGTTAGAACAGTGACCACAACGCATGAGACGAACTAGCGAAGCGAGTGTGCCGCGGTAGCGGCCGGAGAGTGGTATAATTTTAAAGGGTATAGCCGGATAAGTATGACGATCCGGCCCCCAAATGGGAACCTATATCGAAACTTATGTTCTAATATCGACTTGATGTACAAACACAATTTATGTACTTTTCGCGGCCAGCTTTCGCTTTGACCTTGAGATATGGGAAAAAATAATCGCACGCATGACTTTTATTCAAAGTCATATATCTCAAAAATTAATTACGCTAAAGAGTTGAGACCAACGCGAGTTTTTAGATTACATTGCAGAGTATATCATATATTTTTTTCAAATTTTTAGAGTATATTTATATATAAAAAAAATTAAAAAATAAATAAATCATAATTTTTTTTTCGTGTTCGCTGAGACTTACAATCACGAAAATAATATATGTTATGCTCTTTTACGTGCTCTATTACTCATAAAAATTTGGTAAAAAAAAAGTTGGTGCAACACTTTGAAAAAAAATTAAAAAGTGTTTCGCACCTTGTAACTTATAGATATAAGCATGACTCAACACGCACAAAATTTTATCGCTCGTGGAAGGAATTGTACATAAACAAGTTTAGACTTGTTTTCACGTTGTTTATTATATTTTATGACTTACTAACATCGCTGGTCATGCGTTGGTATCGCTCTTGGACATTGGTATTGCTCTAAGTCTAAACTGAAGCTTTTGACTTGGGATTTTTATGGTATTTTGTTCCAAGATTTTAAAATTAGTCATTGTTAAACCAACTTATTATTTTTATAAGGTCATAATGTCTGACAAGTGCAAAAACTGTAACAAATATCTTCGTAAGATGGTTGGTTATAAAAAAGTTGTAAAAACTGAAGAAGAAGTTAAAGTGTTCAGTGATTGTTTAAATAAAACAGTAACAGTTAATGATATATTCTGTAACAAGTGTCGTCTTTTCCCATATATTAAGAAAAAAGCTTCTATTTCTAAATGTACAGCATCTGACGAGGTGTCTTCAAGCCTGGAAGTATGTCACATGTACATAAGCTTCTTCTGGTTCACCTGTAGCTGTTGATACTTCATCGCATACTTCCAGGCTTGAAGACACCTCGTCAGATGCTGTACATTTAGAAATAGAAGCTTTTTTCTTAATATATGGGAAAAGACGACACTTGTTACAGAATATATCATTAACTGTTACTGTTTTATTTAAACAATCACTGAACACTTTAACTTCTTCTTCAGTTTTTACAACTTTTTTATAACCAACCATCTTACGATGATATTTGTTACAGTTTTTGCACTTGTCAGACATTATGACCTTATAAAAATAATAAGTTGGTTTAACAATGACTAATTTTAAAATCTTGGAACAAAATACCATAAAAATCCCAAGTCAAAAGCTTCAGTTTAGACTTAGAGCAATACCAATGTCCAAGAGCGATACCAACGCATGACCAGCGATGTTAGTAAGTCATAAAATATAATAAACAACGTGAAAACAAGTCTAAACTTGTTTATGTACAATTCCTTCCACGAGCGATAAAATTTTGTGCGTGTTGAGTCATGCTTATATCTATAAGTTACAAGGTGCGAAACACTTTTTAATTTTTTTTCAAAGTGTTGCACCAACTTTTTTTTTTACCAAATTTTTATGAGTAATAGAGCACGTAAAGGAGCATAACATATATTATTTTCGTGATTGTAAGTCTCAGCGAACACGAAAAAAAAATTATGATTTATTTATTTTTTAATTTTTTTTATATATAAATATACTCTAAAAATTTGAAAAAAATATATGATATACTCTGCAATGTAATCTAAAAACTCGCGTTGGTCTCAACTCTTTAGCGTAATTAATTTTTGAGATATATGACTTTGAATAAAAGTCATGCGTGCGATTATTTTTTCCCATATCTCAAGGTCAAAGCGAAAGCTGGCCGCGAAAAGTACATAAATTGTGTTTATACATCAAGGCGATATTAGAACATAAGTTTCGATATAGGTTCCCATTTGGGGGCCGGATCGTCATACTTATCCGGCTATACCCTTTTGCCAGATATGCCAGTTAAAACTGCTATTGACCAAGGCAGTCAAAAGTTTTGACTTTTTTTGTCAGTCAAAAGTAGTTTTGACTACGAAAGAGTTCTGACTGTAACATTTTTTTGTCGACTGTCACAACTCACAGCTTAGAAAGACTACAAACAGGTAGTACACAGTAGTAGAGTTCTGCAAGGATTGGACTGTTTTTACAGTAGTTGTATAAAACCTTAAAAATAAGTACTAAATAGTTCCTATATATTGTACACATACCTATAATAAAAAAATGTTAAAGATGTAACAGAAACCAAATCTCCACTAGAAAATCAACAAAAGACTTCCAAATGAGTCAGGTGAAGATATTATGGTACCAAGTGCAATACACCGACTAGTTACTTTAAACAATTACGCTTATTTCAAAGCTAATGAATAATAAAGTAATTATGCAAAAAAATATTTGTATATTAACAAGACCATTTAGCAAAATTATAGTGTATCGTTATCATAATTTCGTCATGGTTTGATAATAACGAGCGTTCCTAATTGCACGTTGTAAGTTGTGCGATTAAACTGAAAGTCATTCAATGGTAATTCGAAAACTGCAATAAAAATAATGACTTAATAACTAAAAGTAACAAGGTAAGGTGTGTTACCTTACCAACTTAAAAATTGCCTTTCTTTCAAGTCGGTTAAATATCGGTATATTTGCATATACATGCAGATTGCAGACATTACATAACTAGGCTAAAATGGTACACTAAGTCCAAAATCGACTTAAAAGTAATTACTTTTAAAATATGGAATAATTATTCCACCCTAAAGGGGTAAATATTTTTTTGTGAAATTTGTTATGCGACCAATTAAAAAAATAATCGTTATGAATAATTTACAGTAGGCTAAAATATCACATATTAAGATAATGTAAAAAAAAAGTCAAATCAATAAAAAAACTACATAATACAATGATATAATGCACAAAATGAATACTTACTTTCAACATAGTACTACTATTGAGTAAATGAAATATTCCATTTTTTAGTGTGTCTTCACTAAGAATTGCTGTATATGTCACACCTAAATGTAGATTTTCTTTTATCTGTAAAATAATATAACTTATTATTACCAAAAAAATTCTAAAGCAAAGTGCTGAGTCAGTTTATATAAAATATGGAGCCGGGGAATATATATATATATATATATATATATATATATATATATATATATATATATATATATATATAATACTGCTCACAATTACAATGCTTTAAATATTAAGAAAATAAAAGAATGAAAGGGGACACAATAAAGTGAACATGAAGTTACTCATATCATGTGGAAAGAATAGTATGGATTTTGATATGTTAGATATTACAATAATGATATGGTCTTATCCATCACATCCCATCTGTTATACACTATGTGGCCTTAAGCTAAATAAAAAATATAACAAACTTAATATAAAATATGGTTTGAATAACAGCAAGAAGGCAGTAAAATAATATTAATATATCTATCAAAAGTCATATAATGTAGTTATTTATTAAAAGACAATACATTTTTCATTTTACCTGTACTTGTAGTGGCAATGTAAAACTTGGTAGCCAAGCTGATATTTTCTTACTGTTTAATTTATGAAACAGAAGTGTAGATAACTCTTTTAAAGTATTCAAAACGTTTGGATCTGTAATGTTTTATTTTATGTTATAATTGTTAGGTAGGTAATTTTATATCATGCTAATATTGTTATGCAAATATAAGTGAGTTTGTGTGCTTTTTACTTCATAATTTTACTAAGCAATAATACTTTATTTACTACTTATTACTTACTCTATTAGTAAGTCTTATGTACAGAAGATAGATAAGTAGCTATACTTATTATGAAGATTTTAAGATCCAATTTTGGTACAATTGAATATAATCTATACAATTATAATTGATTATAAACTATATAATTATTGTGCTACGATTTTACTTTAGAAATTAGCTTTTTAGTTTTCTTAAAGAGATTGAATTTAGATATCAGGTTTGTACGAATAGAAAAAATTTATAAGTCTAGTTAGATCAATTGTTGTACAAATCTATCAAGACAAACTTGTAAGTAAAGAAGTTTTATATGTTTCTGACGAATCTTAAAAAATAAGTTGTTGATGTTTTTTGTGGTTAATCTTCTCGCATACCTTCACTATCTAATGCAAAAGATATTTTATATGGGGCCATTTTATTATGGAGTCTAAGATATTCTTCCTTGGTCGTATTAGACAGTCCATCCAAAAGAAGTGTCAGAAAAGCTGTTTCTAAACCTGTTGTACAAGTGAGGCATGCACTTCCATCGATATTCTAAAAGGTATAAACTAATTAAAAAAATAGGGACATAATTTAAATTACTGTCTTTTCAATGTGAATGACATTGAAAAGACAATAACTTTTGGTGAGTTGTGACTTAATTTGACAAACAAGTTTTTTTACAATTAACCATTCAATTTGATAAATACCTCTGTAATTGCTGCTAAAGGAAAATGTAAATTTTATATATTTTAAGTAAAGTTTAGGCTGTGGTAGCCCAGGGGTAATGGGATTAATTGGGAAACCGAGTGGAGTGTGTTCAAATCCCGGGTGTCACACCTCTGATATCGCCAACCCGCTCTTGGCTAGCTTGGTGGACTATGGCATGATCCCCCTCGTATTGAAGGCCCATGCCCAGTGCGACATTAAAAAGGGCTAAATACAAGAAAAGTATAATAAAATTGTAAAGAAGTTACTAGAACCTCACTGAAAGATGTAAAAAACAAAAGTGTGCTTACATTTTTACTTAATTTGTTTACATTATTAAAATTGACATTAATATTTTCCACAATATACTGTCCCCATGCAAAGTTGGCTATGATATTAACATTAGAGCTATCAGCATCATGCTTCATATCATTTATAGAGAAGAGACTTGGAGTAGTTGTTATCTGTGAGTAAAAAAAGTAATTACTCTTTTATTATACCACAAATTTAATAAACAAGGATGTGGCTTATCCAATGGTAAATAGTAGTAACCATAGCCAGAGCCTACATACTCTTAGACTAAGCTAAGGAATAAAAAAAACGAGTGCATGTAACCTTTACTCATGGTTGAAGTAAAACTTCTTGGCAATGTGGCAGATATCACAATTAAATTAAAACAAATCAAAATATAAATATAATAATTTTTATAAAATTATTAGTAGTAAATATGCAATTTTATAAGTAATAATAATAATAACATTATTAATAATAATTATTATAAAAATATCCCTCAATCATGTTTAAAGAAGTTTTACTTCAAAATATAAGTCATAGAATAGTTTATTCTCTCCCTGTAAATCTAATTTTACTGGGAAAATTTGGAAATTTATAAAAACAAGCTATATATTTATAAAACAAAGAATAATCATTAATACTTACTGAACTCCACCAATATTTCCTGTACCTTTGCCATTGTATGAAACATTGCATAATTTCAGTTTGTGGTAAAGTAATTTTAAGTTTGAGATCCAATGTGTTTTGTGGACAAAACATATTATCATTAGGTTCTATTGTTATTTCTTTTATACTTTCAGTTGAATGACATTCGATAGAACCATAACATGGCACATTATTTTTTGTTGGTTTAACATTTTTATCTAAATATACAGGAAAATTATTTACAGTTTTTACATGAATATATTTTAACCAACTATAATGAATATTCTGAAGCAGAAGACTACTTGGCTTCTCTAATCTCAAAATAATTCTATTAGATGTTTTCTGTTTAATTTTAAAGAACTTTTGCAATGACAATAGTTTTTGAAACTCAATTTTCATTTTTCTTAACTTCCTTAAGTTCCTCACTTTGAACTTCATGCAAGGGAATATTGCCTGGTGGTGCTACAAAATAATCATCTTCAGTTAAAGTTGCATTTTTTAATATGTCCTTCTGACAATTGCCTTGTGTTATTTTATCCTCCCGTAGATTTAAATTTCTGTAATATATATTTACATAAAATGTAATACTATGTCATTATAAGTTTGCATTTATTCTTTACATTTTTATGACAATAATGATTAGTTAAATACATGACAAAAATTGAGTAAACAAATATCTATGAATAGATTTATTTACTTGCTTCATATGAATTTGCTTTAAAAACCAAACAGCGATACTTAATGATGGCTTTTAATATTCACCAGTCTTTCACAGGATATATTAACAGGAGAAGCGAAAATAGAATATATTTAAAACTTCATTGATCTTAAAAATATATTTTTGATTTTGTGCTCGATGCCACTTATATAGCTTACTTTGTGATGAAAGTACTTACTGGTTTTCTAAAACAGTATAAAGGGGCTCCACATTACTAGTGTCAATATGAAGAATTTTATTAGCAAATGCAATTGAATCCTCTAATACTTTGACACCCTCTTCAGTATCACATTTGACTAAAGAAAGCCTTTCTAATAATGCTATTGTATTTGTATCAACTTTGGTTCTTTCAGTTTCCTGTTTTTCTAACGTTATAATAGGAGTTTTCGGCACTTTGCTAGAAAATTGTCGTAATCGTAAAATATATTTTGTTTCCTTAAAAGTAGAAAAGATAAACCTGTTCTGCATAATTATATATAAAAATTATCTATAAAGTTTATAATATTTAGGCAATTAGTATAACGCTAATAAAGACTTTATTGCTGAAGTACAAACATAACCTGTGTTTTGTTTTCACTAACACAGACCATAGTGTCTTGTTTACAGGTTAAGGAGATTACAGAGTACTCCTTAATTTGTGGATTACAGTCTTCTTGTTCCTGGTCTGTGGTCCACACTTCACAGAGACACAGACTGAGTAAACACTGAAAAATTAAGTGGAGTGGAGATTATTACTGTATTTTCCATATACATATTATGACTTATGGGAGGTCTTCAATTATAAACATTGACGAAGAATTTTGCCTTTTTCTCGCGTCAGATGTCGTGATCACTATGACCCTCATTATATCGTAAAGCTCTATAGTGTCAATGGTTTTTTTTTTCATTTTATATAGAAGATTCTGCCTGTAAGTATCCATTTGTCTTACTAGGTTCCATCGTAATTAATATCCGCAAAAGGTTGATCCTTCTGACCCAGCGTGCTGGTCGGGGACCCTCAGGCAGGACCCTTTTCCAAACAATAGGTATGCAACTCCGAAATTAAGTAAACAATACTAGTCTAACAAGAATAGTCTTGAGGTTCTGGTATCAAATAAAATCTATTATCTAAGCTTTTTTAAGGTTTAATTTAAATTGAGTTAAAAATGATGCATGTTACGTATTTAGCAAGTCATGCAAATACATATTAAATTATAGAGCAACACATAGCTATACCGTCAGTGCCAGCTGTCACTAGAATTTTGAGTTTTGACTTTTAATTGTCATCCATGGTTTTAACTTTTGACATTAATTTTAATATATACAAAATTATTAGGTTAGATCAAGATTCATATTATTTATTGAATAATCAGGTAAATATTAATAATAATTATAAATAAAACATATTATATAACGCTTCATAATCTTCATAACTTGTACTGTTTGAAATATAAATGACGAAGATTATTTTGATTATTTTATGAAACTATTCACATTTTTACTCCATTAAATTTTAATTTACAGCAATACATAATGAAGAAATATGCAAGAAATCTTCTATACGATAGATTGCACAAAGGTGCTGTGTTATGTTGTGTAGGACTAACTCTTTATGGGTCTATTATTCTTGGTGATCATGTATATAAATATTTCAAGTATGTTAGACCACGAATCCAAGCTGCAAAGGCTTCTGCAGAACAAGAACTGTTGGCAGAAGGTTCATCTGATAAAGTTGTGTAAAGTCCTTGGTAGTCCAGTTATGTAGGTTAAGTAATGTATTTCTGTTAGTATGTTTTATTGTATATAATAAAATATTGTTTAAGTAGTATTGTTGTTTTATTTTACAAATGGATTATGGTTATTATTAAGGTTTAAATAAGTTATTTCCTGAAGTAAAAGGTATCCTGAATATTGACTGAGTAATAAATTATCATTAAACAAGATTTAGTTAAAATCCATTCAGTACTTTTTGTGTGAAATACATTATATATACAACATAGATAATTTTTAAATTTTAGTCGATGCTATGTTAAGTGAAAATTATGATAAATTGTCTCAACTTATAACCAATTTTAAAAAGGAGATGCTGAATTATGCTGTTAGTTTTGTATGCCTTTTAATGTGATGCCCTTGTCAGTTATGAGCCATCTTTGTGGTTCTTTTTGCCATATCTCAAGGTGATCCTAAATAAATTTCAAGTAATACTTTCTAAGTAAAAATGTAATTATGATAATTATACTTATTAATCAATGTTACTGTAATTTTCAAGGGACTTAAATGAGTAAAGAGAGGTACTATGGAGAGGAGGGCGGAGGAATTGTATGCAAAGGTGAAGAGCAGAAGAGGGACAAAATTACATATATACACTTACATATTATTTTATAATTATTCCTGGAGGTGATTGTCTTGTAATTGTGAGAATTATTAACCTATATAAATACCAAAAAATAAAACTGGAACTAAGGTGCGCCTGTACATCAAATATTTATGTAAAATCTTCTCAGTTTATCGATGTTGAGGCCAACTCGACAGTTTTAAAAAATAATTTTATTACAGGAAAATGTCTCATTCGTTAGGAAAAACACAGAAACTGAAGACTGAACATATACACAATTTAATTTGATAACTTAAAAAGTAAGAAAAAAAAAAACGTGTGAGTGTACTTATGTATACACGTAAGATGTTATACTTTTTTGGCGTAACATAACAAAAAAGCTAAAGATTTCATCCCATATGTCACAACTCTATGTTTGTAAAAGTAATGCAGCTAACTTCATCATGTCGCTTTCAGCTAACTTCATCATGTCGCTTTCAGCTAACTTCATCATGTCGCTTTCAGCTAACTTCATCATGTCGCTTTTTGGCTGTCGGTGTGTCGGTGCGCGCATTGTAAAAATTTCACTCTCATAATTTTTTCCAAACGTTCCAAAAGAAGTATATCTTCAAAAAATATTATAAATAGTTTTTTGAAAAAAATGTCTCAAAGCAAATTCACGTAAGTGAAGTTCAAAAAATAGTTAACTTATAACTGTGTCGTATTGATTCAAAAGTCACCAATAGATGTCGCGATGAATTTGAGCATCGCTCGCTAAGAACTGCAATATTATGATGCCGAAGATATATTATTAATTTTAATTATTATTACTATTAAAATTTTGTTGAGCGAAATGACTTTCAAATGGAAATTATTATTAATGTAAAAATAAAAATCGGGCACGTGCGAGTTTCACTAGTGTGTCAGGGGTTTCCTATCACAAAATATTATTTAGATATGTGTTTTCATTTGAAAATCATTTAGGGTAAACAAAACATTATTAATAAATAAAGCTGAAGGGTTTGCTTTAAACGCGGGAGGAGCCGCAGGAAACGCTAGTGAATGATAAATATCTGTTTTTTAACACGCTTTTATTAGTTCCACCTGTATATTTATAACGGAATCTTTGAACAGAAGCATAGACGTGGGCAAAGTTGCATCAGCGAGGCATCTTTTCTTTCGTTCCCAACATCTATTTAGTATATCTATTCTACCAAAAATGCTTTGACACGACATACCTACTCATGATAGTGAAAAAATATAAATATGCGGTGGGAGAAAATTGAAAAGCGTATAGATTTGAAAAAAAAAGTTTTATATTTTTGTAAACTGTGAGTTTTAATTTTTTACAAAGGTTTTTAAAAAGTTCTTCGGCTTTTTGCTTTACTAAAGCGGTTCGGCCTTAACACTAGAAGGGTCAATGTTGTCAATTTGACCACAAGACGATTTTGATCGCTAATAATTTTTTAACTTAAGTTTTACCATGACTTTTATTTATTAACTAATTCTTTGAGCACGATTTTAACCCACTTCAAAATTGCAGATTGAACTAAAACTGCACATATAAAAAGGACTGATGACAAAACAATAAATATAAAAAAATAATAATTAAAAAACTAAAAACAAAACACACACTTTTATAGCAGATCAAACTAAAAAATGAAAAATAAATTGTAGTTTAAAATACTAAAAAATAAGCTTTAATTATGAAGTGAACTAAACTAACTCAAAAGTAAAGTTGTTGTTATAAATATTTCATTGGTACGATTTCTAAAAGTAGAGTTAGTATAAAAATATTGTACAAAGCCCCCCGCGCGTTTTTCACAATAACATTAATTTTCTCCACTTTAATATTCTTATACTAAAAATTATTTTTTACTTTTTAGTTCGGTTCGTCATTTAATCGTATTTATTAGTTTTTTTAATTTAATCAGTTCATATACCTATAAGTTCTTATAAAGAATAATTAAATTGCTATTTATGTGACTTAATAGGCAATCTACCGTTTTATAGTTTCACCCATATTACTAAACACAACTCGTGTAGCCGTTAACTTTAACAATATGGGATTTGAAATTATCACCGGAGGATCTCAATGTCATTAGCAGTGGAATGTAACGGTCGTTTTATACCTCAAGCTGAGTGAGTAATTTATGCCGATAGCGTTCTGTCCGTCTATTTGATTGACGAGCGACGATTTCAACTAAAGCAATGTAGCTTTTGTACTAACCAGCAAAAGGTAAGTAAGCTAATGAATTGATGGTTTTAACGAAATACGATATACGAGGTGAATCAAACGAAAGCAACATGAGTAATGTGATTTTTTCTTTATTCATTGTTTTTCTTTAGATAATAAGAATAGAGAGAATAAGTATGGAATACAGATGTTCTTTGAAAATAAAATATATTTAATATTATAAAAATAAAAAAAAAGCCGACTGCATAAAAGCTGATTAAAAAGATGAAAACAATTTCACGATGGAATATAGTATTAAGCAGTCGGAGATGTTGATGTTGATGTATGTATGTTTCCGACTGCATAATGCTATATTCCATCGTGAACTTGTTTTCATCTTTTTAGTTAGCTTTTATGCAGTCGGGTTGTTTTATTTTTATAATATATTTATTTATTTACAGCTTTTAAAGTATTTTTAAGTAGGAAAATTAGCGAGAATGGTTGTTAACCAACTTTAAATCATTATATATCCTAACTGTTATTTAAAATGAAAAATGATGAAAGAAACTTAAAAAGTATTTTTAATACCTATTCAACAATACCCCACTTGACATAGTTCGTCGATTTTCATTTTTTTCTTTTTCACATTAAGGAAAATAGCAGCCCCCCAATTTTTTTTATGTCACCTATCTAAGAACACTTGGACTAATAAGACGAATCTAACGATACCTTAATTAAAAAAATCCATCAAGTGGTTTGGAAGATATGAGGGAATAAAGAATATTACAAACAAACATACAAAGATAAGCGCGAAAAACATAACCCTTTCCTTGCAGTCGGGTAAGAATACTTAAGGCATGCAAAGGTTTTATCGCTTGTAGCAATCCACATAATACCAAAAAATAACCTTTGGTGAGACATTTTATTGAGACGGAAACGGAACGTAGGACGGTTTTTATATATGTTATGATAGACATAGACTTCAGAGAATGGATTGAGCACTCTTATGAAATTGACCACTCTCTAGAAAGAGAGAAAGCGAACGGTCAATACCTGTCTTTTATTTCTTCTTCTCTTTATTATGTTTTTGTAAATATATTTATAATTTATTAAAAATTAAAAAAATATATATGGAATTTAAAATGGTTATAAATTTCTATATTCATTAATTATTGTATTTCAATTAATACGGAGGACTTCTGCATTTTAGCTGACGGCTGGCAAAGAAATAGTCCGTTCCCTATGTCTATGATAATAGGGTTGCCAACACTCATGACTTCTCGCAGTTTTGTGGTAGAACGGTGAAGAAGGCACAAGGTTGTAAAGTTCCTGGGCGCACTACCCGAAGTATATCCGATAGAAGATCGATAGACAGGCGACATTGCTTCGATGCTGTAGATTAAGCATTTTTGCCTGCGTTAGTGATTGGTCGCCTATGATACGGCAGACGCGGTGATCTATACAGTCTAAAGCATCGAGTTGGTACTTGGCAGAGCCATCCCAGAGGTGGCAGAAGTATTTCATGGTTCAGCGCACCTGAGCCTGATACAGAGTCAGTTCAGGGACAGGATACCAAGTTTCTTGGCTGCTGTTTTGGCCTTTGACTAGATGCATTTCACGAAATTGAGATTGGGTGAGATATCTATACCCAAGAGGCCAATGTGTTCATTGATGGATACACTTTGGAAAGTGGGAGCCAAGATAAAAAGGCTCCTTTTTGAGGTGAATAAACACGCTTGTGTTTTGGTGACACTAAACTTAACTAAATTGGCGTCACCCCAATCGGACACCTTCTTCAGAATTAAGTCAATGCGATTCACCAAAGCCTTTTTTTGCTCAAGAATCTCAGTAACACCGGCTCTAGAACTGGACAAGCATCTATCCGTAACAGTACTGTCATCAGCGTACCCAAAGATACCGGGTTTTAGAATATCGTTGATGTGCAGCAGGAAGAATTTTGTGGAACGAACATATCTCTGAGGAACACCGGAATTGACAGCCATTAGGTCCGATATGCAGCCGTCTACGATTACCCGAAATGATTTCTCACTTAGGAAGTCAAATATTCAGCTCCAATGTTCTAATGGTAAATGTTCGACCTAATTCTTTAATTTTTATCCACAAGTCACAACCTTTGCTAGATGCCATTCCAAGGTCTAGTTTAACCTTTTCATCATTCCGTCTGACTGCAGATAACATGGCATAATTCAAGTCTACAAACTTACAAACTTCTCGAAGCACATGTGATTTACAGTTTCTTCTTTGATCGCTGTCATTTAATTATCGACCAATTTGTGTTCCCAAATCTGCAGCATTATAGATTTTATTCCATTTTGCGCCATTAAATGCTTCTTGATTTGGAACAGCAAAAGCATTGGGCGTTTTTGTTAAATAATCCATTATGACCTGAATTCTCGCTTGATCTAGTCGAATTCATGGTCGTCGTCATGATCCTTCATGCCGGAGATACGCATATACCAGCAAGAGGTCCTAAAAACACTTCGGAACCTCGACGTGATCATAGCCAGTGGCCTTGACGGTATATTTGCAGTTGTCTTGCGGAATTGCGCCCCTGAGTTGTCTCTATAGTGCTTCGACTATAAGGTTCTATAGGACTGTGTGGAGTGCTTGAGTCTTCGGCTGTAGTATTTTTGTCGGTAGGAATCCGCCTGTTCTACCCTTTACCGCTGATAGTTTGCATGCTGAAACTCCTGAAAATCCTGAATCTAATCTATCATCTTCCTGCATGAATTTTCTAACTATACGACAAGTATTTAAAATTGTAGCTTTTATGTGTTATTTATTTATTTAATTTATTTATAATTTCTTTATTTACAATAAAGGAAATTACAAATATACTTAATTATATATGTAACAAAAAAAAACAAATGTATACTTAGTTATTACTGTACAAGTCATGTCCGCGTGGAATAGTGGCAAGAATGCTAGCTTTTTGAATAGGTATACTAGGTGAAAGGTTAAGGAGTTTGAGGTTATTACATAAATGTTTCGATACCTCTTCAGTCGTCGACACTACTATAGGTACAATATATATACTTTTCTTAACTTCCACAACAGGACTAGTTCTTCCTTTAGCTCTGTACATTTGTTTACTTTATCTGTGATTGTTTTGAATAAATTATGCGAGTTAGGTACAGATATATCAATAATGTATGCGATTTTGTTTATTTTGTCTTGAAGCGTATTATCTGGTCTAATGCAAGGAATGGTCTTATCGGTTAAGATAGCACGATCATAGTAGATTTTGTAATTATAATTTTCGTGAACGGAATAAGGTGTCTATCGATAGTATATTTATTATCCCTTAGTCTATCCTTAGTCAGTCTACACTGAGTCACTTAGTCTACACTTAGTCACTAAGTCTGCACTTACTCACTTAGTCTACACTTATTCACTCATCTACTTATTCACTTAGCCTAACTAAGTCACTTAGTAGTATTCACTCAGTCACTTATTCACTCAGTCACTGAGTCACTAAGTCATTCAGTCACTCAGTCACATAGTGACCTAGTCTCTTAGTGACCCAGTGACTTAGAGAGCCAGTGACCTAGTGACCCACTGAATAAGTGGCCCAGTGACTTAGTGATCCAGTGACTTAGTGGCCCGGTTAATTAGTGACCCAGTCAACTAGTGACTCAACAACTTTGTGATCCAGTCAATTAGTGACCCCACCACGCAGTGATCTAGTCACTTGGTGACCAATACAATTAGTGACACAACCACTTAACGACCCAGTCATCTAGTGACCAAGTCAATTAGTGACCCAGCGACTCAGTGATCCTGTCAATTAGTGACCCTGTGGCATAGTGTCCTAGTGATTTTTTGACCCAGTAACTTACTGACCCAGTCAATTAGTGACACGGCTACCTAGTGACCCAATCAATTAGTGACCCAGTCAATTAGTCACTATGTCATTGCCATAACAATCACAGCAGGCTTATGAAACGGGCTTACGAAGCCACAAACAGCCTCAAACTCCGATAAACCTGCTGAAACTAAAAGAGAAAACTGCAAACAAGACAAATAGGACAAGAGCCGAGATGGGACAGATCATTACACCAAACCTCCCACCAGTCAAAGAAGCCTGATACCACATGCAAAGCGATTGGGACAGAAACTGAGAAAACGTACGTTGCAACATGTGAAATATCAGACAAGCCTTTCGAACTGGAACCGAGGGTTTGCTGAAAGTATTACTCGAAGAAGAAAAAGTCGCTATCTTTCACATCAGAATACATTACACGAACATAACATCAGAATACATTACACGAAAACAACATCAGTATATATTAGGGGCAACAAACCATGGGGGATGCCACCAATCACATGACGTCCTATAGGCGTGCGTGATTAAGTGACGTGCTTTAAACTATAGTTTGAAGCACGGTCTCATGTAACTAGACAAGTTGTAAGAAGGAAGAACCGGACCCCTAAAATGGGGCTATAATAGACTATAATCACTAAAGATGGTAATCACGCAGGGAGACTAAGAATTAATCAGAACGCTGGCTTATATGCCAAACGTGCTAGCATAGAAAGCCGAAGAAATCAATCGGGAAGCTGGCTACCTACCCCAATAAATGTCAGGATCTCACACCAAGATGACCTGGGAACGCCGTGAAAAGAAGAGGAAATCTCCCGCTGGCATACTACACCAAAAATGCGAGCATTCCACACAAAGACGACCTGAGAGCAAAAAAAGAAATCGCTACAAATTGAATACAAATTTTAAATAAAGGCACGGAAAAAGAGTAGGTGTTTGCATACTTTATAAAAAAATGTTCTGAGGCGTTCTTTGAAGTGAGGTGAAGAACTTGACAGAAAAAGTCAATGTTTATTATACTTGGCCCAAACTAGGACTCGAACACAGGATATTTTCAAAAATAAATATTTTAGTTTTAAAGTAACCAAAATAATCGATCAGTAATTGCAAAAATGATGAAAAAATTTGCTAATTGTCATTCTTTAATTGAAATAAATATTGTGCAATAAATCAAACGTGTCGCCTCTAGCAACATAGTATATCTACCCACGGATATGATGAAATAATAACTATAACTACCTTACACTTCTTATCACACTGTGTATGGGTTGCATTTTTTGATACGAATAAATATAACTGTGTTATAATTTTTGCATCCTTTCCACTCTTACGCCTCTCGCGTATAAAGATTCGCCCAGAGCGGAATGGTTTTTTTTTTATTAATTATTATTAGTCTACTAGTAAAATGGCTGAATTTCGAGTAAAATTAAATGGACGAAGTATGATGATGATGTCAACATTTAAAACTTTTTTTTCACACCGTTATATTTGTAAACTAAAACGTCTTTGGTAATTTTAGCCCCTACTGGCCTTAAATAGGGGGCGGCATGGTCAGAATTCCTATTCAGCAATGAAAATTACATCGCACTAACCCGATAGAATGTGTTGGTAGTGACTTTTGTGACAAATTATTTTGCCGCCCTTTAAAAATGCCGCCCGGGGCGGCGCGCCAGCGTGCCCCCCCCCTCCTCCCCCCACTCTACGCCTCTGCTAAGTAGGTAAATAAAAATAGTCTTAAGTTTTAGTAAATTAGGAATTCTGTGGTCGACTCTAGGGAGGTGCGTTTAGTTTTGATATGATTCTTGATTTAGAGCAAAATACCTTAGAAGAGAGCTTCGTTTGAGTCAAATTTAATATCATTAATTTAAACTTGTACTTTTGTTCCATGTCCCGTTTGTGTGTTTCGTTCTGTATATACGAGTAGATACATAATATGTATGTCTGGCAGCACTACTCAGATTGCTTTGCTCGCGTGTTCCCTAGGTACGTTTTAATTTTTTTGAACGGAGTCCTAATTCCTTTTCTAAAGTAAAAGTAGCCTTAGTCACTCCTTATAATATTAGCTATCTGCCAGTGAAAGTTCCGTCAAAATCGGTTTAGCCGTTTCATAGATTAGTCGGAACAAACAGACAGACAAAAATTTAAAAATTGTGTTTTTCTTATCTATTCAGATAAATGAAATTGAAATGTCTGAATGTAATGTCAAAATAACACATTTTAGCTTTATACTAAATGCATATGGAATTATTGTATACGGTACTTATAAGAAAAACACAATTTTTAAAATTTTTGTCTGTCTGTCTGAATTAAAATTAAAACCTACCTAGAGACGAACTAGAGCGAAGCGACGATGAGTCACTAGTAAGTACCGTATATACTTAATCCATATGCATTTAGTAAAAACTGTTATTTTGAGCTTTGACATTACAAATAGACACTTTAATTATTAGAGGATTTTTTAATTATTACAGACAAATACGAGAGTAATAATAATAAAAAAAACCTATTAACTATGTGCACAGACTTTAATTGATTATAATTAAGTTGTTCTTATTATGTACATGGATCTTGATTGTACACTGTATAAATCATACGATAATTATAAGACATACTAATTAATGTGCAGTGTGTAGTTAATAGCCCTAGAGGGAGACTACCGTAGTATTGACAATATAGGTACTTATTCATAATAGCGCTAATGGTGTAATTACAGACCGTAACGTTATGACTCTATTTTACATATTTACAGGTTAAAATTGAATGTTTGTTTGTGTGTCGAGGATAATTTCAGTACCTCTGAGCGTATTTTAAAAAGCTACATTATGTTAGAGTAACATTAAGCTAATATAATTGAATATAAATATCACGTAATAGAATACCAGTTATTTTAATGTACATAATGTAACTTTGAATTTCTACTAATATGTACTTACAATTAGTATACCTATTATATACAAGTGTATATATGTAGCATATACAAGAATTCCAAGTAACAAACTAAATAATAAAATGTAACTAAAAAAAACAAACTAAAAAAATAATATCTTTCTGTGATTTAAAAATACATTATATTGAGCTAACAACCAATAGGCCTTACGACGAATAAACATTTCCTCCCTTGTAGGTATATGCTATCTGATGATTATCTCGGGTGGAAGTAAATAAAAATTTCAATAAGCATGCCTGCACCTATTTTATAGCAATACCTAGTAGCATCTATAGTATAGTAGTATATAGACTGACTAAAAAGTACCTACGTAGTAGTTTTTATAATATTTTGAAGAAATGCAATGCACCTTTTTATAGATTTCATTAGCATTATTTTTAATACTCAGAATAATTTCATAATACGTTGAATATTGTAGATATTATATAGTAAGTAAGCATATAAAATATTGTGCTTAGAATTTCATAACGAGAGTCCTCATTAACATGCATAATTTCAATTTACAGAGGCCGAGAGCATAAGGACCATCCTTTTGTAACTGTTGAATTTTAAAAAAGGTCGTTATATTTATAATTAACTAGCAGAACCCGCGGCTTAGCCCGCGATCAAATTACGGAAAAAATAAACTTTTTCGCTACGCGTATTTTATTATTTGCAAAAATGAGTTCGTGTTAGATTTCGTGTTCTTAAAGGTATGTATAAGGAACACAAATTTAATTTTAGCGATCGTAACTCAAAAATGAAAATATCCATTATCTTAAAAGATGTTAAACATAGATAACATATTCTGTAAATAAATTTTCATTTTAGGTATTTAGTAAGCTCCACTACCAGTAGTTTTTACTCATTTTTTTACTCCATCTTTCCAAAGTTAGAGGAAGAGAGTACAACGATATAATCGCATACAAAGTTCACGACTTTCATGTAACATGGCTAATATAGGTTTTATAATTAACATACTAATAGGATAACGTCTACGTTATTTTTAAAGACCCAATGCTATGTACACCTGAAGCTTACAGTCTCCCTCCTTCTTCTTCTTTTTACCCGACTGTAAGGAAAGGGTATCTATCTTTGTATGTTTGTTTGTAATATTCTTTATTCTCTCATATCTTCCAAACCACTCGAAGGATTTCTTTAATTAAGGTATGGTTGGATTCGGCTCATTAGTCCAAGTGTTCTCAGATAGGTGACATAAAAAATAAATAAATATGGGGGTTGCTAGATTCCATAACGTGAAAAATAAAAAAAATGAAAATCGACGAACTATGTCAAGTGGGGTATCGTTGAATAGTCGGATACATACGTACGAGTGTGCACATCTCGCGGCAAGGATGATATATATTATAATTATCAAATAGGTAATAAAAAATATATTTTACGAAATATTTTTTAAATAAAATGTATACGACACGGGAACCATATCTGAGCAATTCCCAAAAAAAAACGGAATCTAAAAAAATATTATGAAATCATATTCACATCGTTGATTATAAAAAAAAGATAAACATCTAATTCAAACAAACTCAAATCTATACAATATAAAGACCATTTCCTTGAAAAAACGAAAATTACATACTTAATATATGAAAATTGGTACGTGAAAGAAGGACATAGTTATTTTTCTATACATATTAAAATAAAATTCTGAGTGGAATCTGTCCGTTAAATATTTTTTAGAAAATCTTATTGAAATAATGACATTTTTTTTATTATCGATACGAAAGCTAAATCTATAATTTTTTGTTTTTTTTTTTTTCTATCTGTCAGAGAATGCATCGGGAGAAAACCACTCGACAGATTATGATGTGGTATGATGATAGTTGGTTATCCGGGTTAACACAAAAGAAACTTTTTACTACGGGAAAATATCTTATGTCTGAGATATCTAGGGACGAATCTTAGAGGAGCGAGGGTGAGTCACTAGTTTAATATATTAATTATAAAGATTAAAATCTTATTTTGTATTTGTAAAGATTAAAATCTTTATAAGGATCAAGCGATATAAATTAATGTTTCGTAGTTATAAATCGTTTAATGAGTACTTTCCAATTTAACATCATCCACAATTCTCACAATATTCATAGCAGAAAAATCTACTAGCTACCACAAATCGGGAAACAGTTTTCCGTTTGTAACAGACAATACAAAGCCCTTTGGTATTCGGCTATTCGTTCAACGAGCATACGTGAGCCATCCAACGTCAATAGTGAAGGTGAAGCGAGCAATATCCGGACCAATACTTCTACGCGTGCCTTACGTACCCCACGTTTGATCTCACTAGAAATTACTGATCCTTTGAAGAGGCCCAAACACACCATTTTAGACGAAATAAACAATCTAATGATTGTTGATTTTGTTGCTTTGAAACGAAGGAATGTGTGTATGAAAACAAATAAACGTCTTCGGAACAGTAATACTCGTACTTTTGGCAGTATTTGTTAAGATTTTTTTGATGTTTAACAAAAATGTTCTTTTGGTATTAATTTCTATAGGAAATGAATGATATGTTTCGGATGGAGAATTTAATGAGTATTTTTAAGACTACTTAAGTAGGTAATTGAGCGACTTTAAAGAAGGAGGAGGAATAAATTCTCAAAATGTTTTATGCGTATGTTATGCGATATCCTTGTTTGATTTTTTTCTTTTTTTTCCTTTGTGATGAATACACAATCAACTCCAAATTTCTTTACATATAGATGTTAGGGGTAGAAGTTATTATTTATTTTACTTATTTATTGTGTATCTTTGTTAAATTATCTTTCCTTCTTACTTTTTTGGTGTAGTAAAAGGCTAAATAATAAAATAAATGTTCTTTTCCATTCTTGTTTCCCTTCACCCTCAAAGATTTGTACCCTTTTAATATATTTATATTACCGGCGCTTGTTACTTGTAAGTTGATCCGACGAATAAAACAGTATTCTTCCGACAAAGAAGATATATTTTCTTTGGAATTAATTTCTTCATGTGGAAGAGATTGTATGAAGAATACCTATAGGTATATCATATTATCATACTAGGGTCTGTACCGTCTTTTCTCACCGTTGAGTCCCACAGAACCTTCCATGCGTAAATGCATTTCCCAACATTAAAAAAGAAACAAAGGATTGAATTTCAAGAAATCGTTTAGTGGATACCTACTCCCTAGGTATATAGAGTCTACCTGCCTTTCAATTTTGTAGCATTTATACTTCAGTGAGTGAGCGACATTACATATATTATTATATTTATTTATCATTCAAACGAGCAATTCTTGTTTATTTATTTATTTATTTATACCGGTGATCTCGGAAACGGATGTAATGATTTCGTTGAAATTTGGTGTGTGGTGGTTTTCGTGGGCAAAATATCGATCTAGATTAATCTTATGTCTGGGAAAACACGTATTTTCGAATTGTCATGCGATTTTCTTTTGCATTATTCCACGTCAAATATATTAATAATTTCGCACCAACGTGTATAGACATCGTGGTCAAACGGCCAAGGCGCAAGATTGACTATCTAGGTCGGATTCAAAGAAACCTTTTATTATTTTTTTTGTATTTATTCAAATTTTTAGTTTTTTTTTTGTTTTTAATCCAAATTAAAAAGAAAATTATACTTATAACCAAAAACTCCGAGCGAAGCTCGGTCGCCCAGGTACTATTATATAAGTATATAGGTATATATTATTATCCTTTATAATTTTTGTTTATTTTAATGAAGAATTTTATTTTTATATGGTTTTTGTTTTGATATGTTTACATATGTATAAGTTAGGTTATGTAAATAATAATTCAGACTTGTGATAACAGTATATGTTGTTATATCATAATTCTTATTAAGTAAATTGATTATTGGGTCTACATCTTTGAAATAAAGATTATTTTTATTATTATATCTAAATACGAATGTTAATCGGATGAATTACATTGATTTATTCATCGGGTTATTGAGTAAATGATTAGTCCAGTTGTGGTATGGATAGAGATTGCCGTAAACTGCTTCAAAGCTTCTGCCCTACAATTCTTGTTTAAAATTATATTTAATTGTAATTTATTTTATTTATTTTTACAGTGAGAAGTAAAAGAAAGATCAAAAGCAATACACACAAGTACCTAATAATCAAACGACAGAGCTCAGAACTTCAGCAATTACTGGGCGATGAGTCGTTCAATTCGTCTGCTAAAATGACTTGTTTCTTTCTTGGAGATTTCAAGCAATTTGTCACTAGAGAACTCGAAAAGTTTATACATTGCCAAATTTCTACTAAATTTACGGGAACAACGGTAGAAATTCAAGAAGTTGAATTTATTTTGTAAAATAGAATAAAGAAGTAAATGCCTAGTATATCTTGCTAAAATTATCTAAACAGTGAGTTATTTCTTAAAACTGAGTTATTTCTTAAAATCTCAAACTGATACTGCGCATTTACATTGCACCTTGAAGCATTAAACATGATACGTCTAAAGTTAAAAATATAATAATATGTACTACTGAGTACTGACCCGCTGTTTAAATTTTTACAAAAAAATTAATCCCGCAGGATTCACTTCTTGTACTGTGATAAATATTATGCAACTTTTAGGCCCATATACTATTTCTATACTAATATTATAAATGTGAAAGTGTGTTTGTTCGTTCGTTCGTTTGTCCTTCTTTCACGTCGAAACAAAGTAACGGATTGGCGTGATTTTTCGCGTGGAGATAGTTGGTGTGCTGGAGAGTGACATAGGCTAACTTTTTAACGCGGGAGACTATATCATTCCCACGTGAAAACACGTTATAATACAATCCACAACAACTCATCATACCTACATATATATACCTATAATGTATAATATATAGTCTATCTATTCCATACTAACCGTTAAAACGTACCTATAGGGACGAATCTGAGCAAAGCGAGGGTGAGCCGTTAGTATATTATATAGCTTACTGTTGTAGATTACTAATGTTGTATAAAATAAAATCACAGAAACCAATACATGCACATTAATAATATTAGTATGAATTGATTTCATATATAGCTTAACTATAACGGTTAACTCGGATATATTGGTCGTAGAATCAACTGAATGTAATTAACAGGCTCACTCATGCCCATATAAAATGCTTGTGAATCGATGACTGAACAGCCAGTTGATGCGAATTAATTGTTATTATGTTTATGGATGACTGTCTAAGTAATTTTATTTAGTTTGTATACAATTTTAAAAGAGAACCGCTAGAAACTTTAAACATATATTCTAGTGTGCGAGTGTTCGTAATTCTTTTCCTCCAAAACGGCTTGATCCATTTTGATGATTTTTTTGTGTATGTGTGGCCCTGGATGATTCTTAGCTATAGTTGGACCAGATAGGTGGCGCTGTTGTCGAGATCTAGGACAGTTTTTTTCTGACCAAAATGAGGCGAATGGTAAGGCTCGACGTCTGCTTACAGGAGCCGCTAGTAGTATTGTATAAAAATTTAATTTGTTGGTTTGAACCAAAAACTTAAAAAATTAATCATACGTACTTGCAAGTGATCGTAAATAAAAAAATCAGAAAACACGGCATTTAAACACAAAATGGCAACACATAGAAAGTTAGTGTTTTCAAATTAATTTTATTATCATGTAAAATTTTATGTGTATGCTGAATATTAAATTTCCTTTTATCTTATGGTACAAAATACTCGTAATTTTAAATTTTAACGTATTACTAGAAAAATCTGAAATTGTAAGTTAATCTGGTTGTATTAAGAGCATAAATATATGTATCTAAAAGCTTCTAATTTGTAGAAATGAAACAATTAAGTATGATGGATGTTCAGAGTTTATCAGAAGTGGCAGAGACACGTAGTCTTAGTAACTTTCTTATCATTTTGTTTGTCAAATTTTGTTATAATTTTAATGTTAATAAATGACTTAAATATTCGTCATAGGTATTGTTTTTTGAAAAAAAATTTATATTAAAATTTGACCTATAATCTAAACATATATAAATAAGAAAAGATAAAACAGTTCATACCTTTTTTTTCTCTATTTATTAAATGTTTTTTTGCCTAATAGGTGGCTATTGACGAGCTTCATCAATAATTTTTTGAAAATAGATAACTTTGTGAGTTAGTTAGTTTTATATAGAGAGTTAAAATAGTTCAGTACCTTTTTCTTATCCGTTTGTCAACCGATTTTCATTTTTTCTTTTATTTACTAGATATTGGTGAGCTTTAATCTTAGAAATAAAAAAAAAATTATGGCCTAATTTCGAACACTAGTTTTCTTAAATAACCATATACAATTCTTAAATATTTGATTATTACATACTACAGTGTGAGTGTAGTATGGTAATAATCAAATAATAATGTAGTAAATACATTATTGGGCGTGCGATTTAAAAATATTAATGTTAAGTATGAAAAAATATAATATTATTTTTTTTTTTACTTTAATAAATATATGCACATATGGACGTGTAATAAAGATACATGTATATATGTTCATAAAAGTGTACTCGAGTCCCGCTGAAATTTTTACTGATCCCCCGGGTACTATGTCGCTTTCCGAGATAAAAGCAGCCTTTATGTAAATCCGGGATGTAAACTAGGTAAATGTAAATGTTGCCAACTTAGAAACAGTGAAAGTATATTATATATATATATATATATATATATATTTGTTGTTGTTATTTTGATGCTTGTACGAGGAAATATAAGTACTTGTAGTAATTGTAAACAGATAAATAAGGCGAGCTTTTTATTAATAATCATTATATTACCTTTAAGGTTCGTACTTATAAAACAAGGATGTCTTAAATCAGGCCCGCCTTTAAAAAAGTTAAGAGCGGTAAAAGTATTTACACGCAATAAGAGATTAAAAGAAGAAAATAAAACCACAAGAAATTTTATTATATTTCTAATATACCTAATGATGATCAGATTATTTTTTGTATACTAACTTTTTAATTAGATACTTTAGCACATTATAGAGCATTTTAAAATTATTTTTGAATTTAGTATTAATTAATATTTCATGTGAAAATTACTGTAACAAATGGCAACACTGTCAGAAAATTTGAACTCCGACATTATATTATATATTTAGATGTTTAGGAAACTGTAGGATCAGTTGCTAAGCGTGTTTTACTTTGAATGTAAATGGGAGGTTTGTGTTGCAAACATTATTTACACGGCTTACTCTAAGCACATACTTAGTGCACTGTGTTCACACACGATATTGTTATTTAAGACTGTTATATTTCAATGTACCTAGTTACCTACATTTACGTAACTAATTGGATCCTTTTGAGTCCAGATACGGTACTAAGCTACCAATTTTGTGATAATGAGTCATATTAGTCCATATTAGCCCATTAATATAGAATGTTTTAATACATTAACTTAGAGCATGGCCTGATCCTCCTCGTATTGAAGGGAGGCCCGTGCTTAGCAGTGGGACGTTAAAAATACATAATACATACATTATATGTATGTCCAATATTATCTCGTAATTACTAAACGGCTTCGCCGATTTTGATAATTCGTACATCATAAAATTCAAATTGATAACGAAAGTGTTATAGGCCAGGTATATAGAAGTGGTTAAACATCAAAATGGCGGATTGCAGGCGCCAATTTGTGGTTTATAAAAAAATTTTTTTCCAATATCATAGAGTAGGGTATAAAAAAACGTTTTTAAGAGGGGATCACGAAAATATATACAACTTACGTGTTTAAAAATAATTTGTGATAATAAATTGCTAAATAAAACTTCAAATATAGTATATAGGTCGGGTATTTTATTTTTAAAAATATATTTTTTATTAACCACTTGAACCCCGCGCTTTTTGACATGCAACACCCGTTAAACACCGAGCCCGCTTGTCATTTTTCCCCGATACAACCATGATTTAAAAAAACACTCGTAATTCAAATAATATAGCACCGATTTAAAAAGTGTAAGCTGTTTTGGGTTTTTAAATAATATGAGCATTTATGACAATATACAAAATACACTTTAAACTATTGATGAATTATAAATAAGCTGACAATATATCAGTGTTAGTTGAAAATGTAGTAGCTGTTGTAATATATTGATCTCTGACAATACCACGGTTTAAATTTACATTAAATTTGAAATACTGTTTTATGAATAAACATGTAATCGCACAAAACCATTTCTTGATTTATTTATATTAGTTGTTAGTTACAATCAAATTCAAAACTTTATAGCACTCGCGGCTCGTTCGTTGTATTTGCGCAGCCCATCGCGCAATTTTCAAATCAATGATCCGAGTTATAGTAGGTGAATTCATAATAAAACTGATACTAAAATACAGAATAATCCTTGCTTTACAAATATACACTAATAAATCTTGAAAATAAGCCACTGTAATCAAAATTCGGATGGTTTTCTTAAAACAGAGAAAAATTGAGGTTATTTTTTATAGACGATCGTGTTGTATTGTAATTAACGTTTCTGTATATAAATTTAGCTCAAATTATAAAAGAACAAGCTAAGCATTATCATATACATGAAAACTTAACACTTTTTATTCAAAAAACTAAACATTTAAACATGTGAAGTTGACTGTAATAATGTATGTAGTATGTACTGATAATATTTTGGTGCGTAGTGATGTACCCCACAACACTAAAAATTATCGATTATTTTCGTGAACCGTAAAACACAAATAAACACAATTACAATTTTTATATTCATTTGTAACAATAAAAAATAAGTATTTAAAAAATCAAAATAAGCGAAATAAAATAATGTATTTTTTTGGACAAATTAGATAAAAAATTATTAAATAAAGTATAATTTTCATAAAAATATAACAAATAAAATTATTATAAATTTAATAAATTAATATTAAATTTAATAAATGCGAGAATAAAAGTTCTGGCCCGCAAGCTTTCGTATCATGAAAAATTTAATTTATGTTAATTAATATATTACGAAAAAGTAACATAATATATTAATTAAATATTAATTAATAAAAATAGAAATATCTGTCTAAATTTAAAAATTTATACCACTAATATGGCACTAAAAATTTTATTTTTCAATAGTTCCATGTACTGGTACTGCTATCTTGTAATTTTTAAAATAATAATTTGAGAATGAGAATTTCAATAATATAGCTCTTTTAGGTTCAGTTTATTCGTGTGTTAAACAATGTGAAAAACGCAATAAGTACAATATTTAGATGAACATGATATTTATTGATTCAATGATTTTTTTTAAGAAATTTGCTGTTCTCGAGGATTTCCAACCCTTTTATTATCTTTTCCTCTAATCTACGGAATCATTTAGTTAGTCAAAGAAGACTTTAATTTACTCGTAAGAATAAATGCCCGTGTAATATTCGAAGTAACCATAAATAGTTACGTTACTTAAATGATAGACACAAGTTTAATATATATTATACACTCATATATTTGCCAACTATATTTTTGAAGTCTCACGTAACATAAAGCGGGCGTTTTGCAAATTACTTAGCCCTTTTCTAAACTATTATTACTGAGTATTTCCCAGTAGATCAACTCAATAATATACTTTCATACTAGTGACTCACCCTCGCTTCGCTCAGGTTCATTGCTGGGCACGTTTTAACGGTTGGTATGAAATAGATATAAATTGTTTTCCAGTGGGAACAAGATAGTCTCCCGCGGTAAAAAGTAGCCAATTTCATTCTTCAGCCTTCCTTCTATCTATCTTCACACAAAAAATCACAAATATTCAGCACTTTGTTTCGACGTGAAAGAAGTACAAACAAACAAACAAATAAAGTCAACGTCATACTGTATACCGTAGAAAGAGAAAGTGTGAAATTTACAAATGCATTCAAGTAGTATATATTAATTTTAAGGTTGAGTTTATAATAATATAGTAATAAGGAAAAAGAAACATGTGATTTTTACGTTTTTCCGTGATTTTTTTCTAATTTTTCTCCTCATAAGAACCTTTCTCGGACTTCAATGAATATTTGAAAAAAAATGAGCTAATTGGTCTAGCCGTTCTCGAGTTTTGCGCTTAGCAACAAATTTAGCCATTCATTTTTATTTATATATAAAATATGAATGAACGTCTTTGTATTCCCATTATAGAGTAGTTTACTATGTTTGCCTTTGTATTTAGACTTTTAAATATACCTATAATATTTTATAATATATAAGAGTATTTTATTTTGCATTTTATTTCCCACTGTTATCGATAACACATATCGACATGTGTCAATGTCTAACTGGTCTTTGATGAGAATTCAAATATGTCAAATTTGACAGCTTATAGGTATTATTTGTAAATAAACATATTTTATATAATAAAAATATTGAAATATGCTACAAACAACTGAAAATATGAAATTATATTAGTTTTTCTTTAGTGATTTACCTTTATCAGGCACCAAATCAATGACTAATAGTCAAAATTCATGTTATAAAATGGCGACTTATTTTACGAATTTTATACATCAAAATTCGTTGGACCAAAAAACTAATTTTATGACGTGATTATAAACTTATTAGTATCTCAATAGTGGCAAAGAATACTAACAATTAATATTTATACGTTTACGGCACAAATTCACTAGTTTAAATATTTTAAATTACACAAAATCTATAGTGAACCGCGCGCGCTTCACTTGAAATTTAAACAATTTTTGACGCCTTTGTTTTTAACGTTGTCGGCATTTAATTAAAATTTTATTTTATTATATAATTGATAAAACTTCTAAAGTTTGCGTGTATCGCACATTTGGCATAAAATAAACTAATTTGGTCGTGTAATAAGTAGGAGTGTTCGCAACGGCTATATATTGAAAACGCGTTATAACGATACGCTATTTTTAAAACGCCTATTATTTTTTACGTTATAATATATTTATACGTTATATATTATATTCGCTTAGTAGAACGACGCGTTTTGATTATCGTTGCAAATCACGCCGCGCCGTATGTTAAACGTTACATTACTTATAATAAATAATTAATAGCTATGAACTTAAGAATAACGAATATGTTCGAGCTGCTGTTTAAGCGATTAGCGGGCAGTATTTATTTAATGAAGGATATTATATTCTAGTTCCACTTATATTATTTTATATTTATTGTAGTAAAAAAAAAACGTTAGTTTCTATATTGTTCGATGAAAAAAAATCGATTTACTAATTATTTAAATAAATTCATTGACTGAAGTTATTGTTTATAAAATAATATATCAATTATTATTTAAGCAATATAAATCCGCACTAATATTATTTAAAAAATAACCTAACACATATATTAGCGCGGAACATAATAACCTAATATTTAATAAGTAATATATTCATTTCATTACTAGACACTGATTTCAATATAGTTCATACGCAGTTGTCTTAGAGCATAATTTGGCGCACGTAACTCGTGACAATAATATTATACGGCTAGGAGAAATTCACCGTAACTTGAGTCAAGTGTGCTGTGTAAAGTGTCGTGCGCGAATGGTCGGCAGGCAGTTGTGAATAAAAATAACTTAGATTATTACTCTAAGAAAAATAACGTTAAAAAAATAACGCTTGCCTGATATAATAAATAATAGGCGATTCGATTATTTATAAATAATAGATTATTTTTTCAGTTATCTAATATAACGAACACTCCTAGTAATAAGTGATAAAAGTGCAGCGGGCGAGGTGGTGCCTATGGGTACCAGCGGGGTTTAACGGCAACGCCGGAAGTGGTACCCATAGGCACCAGCGGGGTTCAAGTGGTTAAAAGAATTTCACATTTACTTGACTCGCGCTTATCCAATTTTTAATAGAGTGAATTTTTCCGTTGGCTGTTTAAAGTTTGACGTGCAATAATAATAAATAAAGCAAATTCAGAGAAGAGAACTTCAGATAATGCATACTAAGCTGTTCCTGACGACTCATCGTTGTGGTTACCTCTACAAATTGTTTTCGCTGATAATTCTTTTTTAGGGTCACTAACGAATTAACTGTCCATTTTTTATGAAAATTTGATGGTCAATTTTGTTCCTTTACTTATAAAATTACAATTTAAATAAAAGTAAACATTGTTCTAATAAAATAGTAATCATTTCGATGTCAATCTAATATATTTAAGTAAAAAAATAAAGGTTAAAAAGAAACTATTTAATAAATAATAATGATATCTATACTTTACATTTTACGCAATATCTATTTTGAGAAAACAACCGTTCGAGAAGTTTTTTTTTATTTTTCATTCCGTTTTAAATAAACAGATAGGTACATAGAAGAATATATAAAAAATATTATATATTTTAAATGTAATAATATCATGCTTACTAACTTATTAATGTTGACGACTAATAAATTATGGCACATCAATTTTATTATCACGGTCATTGGCTCAAAAGCATTTTATGAGGGGATGAGTAGGCCCGTTAGTCACATTCAGTTGACTTGACGCAGGTAATCCCAAATGATAAAGATGGATGGGCTGCCACCAGCAGATCCTATGACACTGACTTTTACACTTTTAAGCCGTTATCCCGTAATAACAGAATTTATGCACTGTTCAAACACAAAATTTAGATTAACAACTAAGTCCGTAAATTTTTTTGGCTTTTTTGTTATTATATGAATAATATGTAACGTATTTATAGATATGTATCACTTATATAGAAGTTTATTATTATGTTTATATTTCTATGATTAATAGTAGATAAATAAAAAGCGAATTATTCCGCCTAGTATAAGAAAAAAAACGAGTTATTCCGCGAAAACGCGTATTAAATAATACTGCGGCGCTCGTACGCCCGAAACTATTGATTTTACAGATAAAATCATTAGGACATAAATTTTAATGTTTTTATCGTAAAACGACTCTGAAAGGAAAAATCGTCGTAAAACTGCTTTTAGATGACATTTTTTCAATATGGCGGCGCGAACGGCAAAAATACGACGGGGCAAAGAGAAAATTCTAAAAGAGCACCTCAAAATCTATACTTTTACCTATTTTAAAAACTTCCAGAAACTTTCCAGGTAGCCCCTTTTTTTTAATAAAATGACTGCACTAATACGTAAACCCAATTTTAATTATCCGCTTTGTCAGGTTGGCACCGTAAAAATAACTTTCATAATAAATTAAAAAAACGAAACACAAACTTATTTTTGGGGTCGATAAAATGTGTGGATATTGTGAAAATATTTAAGTAAAACAACATTATGTACAGCTATACGGAAGTATCATTTACAAAACATTAACCAAACGAGTTAATTTTATATTTGAAATTCCGCCTAATGATATAAGTTTTTTTCAAGAGAAGTTACTTTATAATTATTTTTTATAGTTTGGCGGCGGTCTTATTCTAACCAGATTTTGTATTTTTCTCTAGAAATATGACATTTTCCAGTAGTAAAAGGTACTACCCTATAAGTTGTGACCCGGATGACGAGTTATCATTAAACTAAATTTCATCAAAATCCTTTCAGTTATTTTCACGTAACAGACGGACAGACAGACATACAAACAAGAATTTTAAAAACTGTATATTTGGGCTCTGTGTCGATAATATTGGCTATTTCAATATGTTTTTAAACTATATCATATGTGCAGATTCAGCTCAGTTATAATTTTATTACATGTATAGGATATCTCTAGGTAATATCATTAATCCATACCGACTTTCTTCGGTACATGTTAAATATCCAATAAAAATATTTTCAAAAAATATCCAATTTACTTCTCTTCTTTAACAATCCACAAATGTACAGACTATATATACACTAGTTAAGCGCTATGATTTAGAGAGCCGTTTATTTAGACTTTAGGCAATAACCCCATTTTTCACGTTCAATTACGCCAAAACGCACAAATCTAACAGGATAATAATATATCAGTCGAACAAGTAGTTAGTCAATGCGCCTTCTATATGCAAACGGGCAGTAAAAAAATATAGATTGAAAGAGATAGACTGCGAATATCGCGTTGCATAGAACTGTTTACTTTGAAAATCCTATTGAACCGTTATCAGACAAACGCAGTGGTCGTAGCTTAGGATTTAACGAATTATCTCGCCTGTCAGCGCCGCCCGGCCAATTGTGAATAACGGAGCAGAGAATTTATAATCACCGTGGCCAGTTATGATCAACTATGGCACTGCAAAGTGTTAGTCCTTTGTGCGAAATTGATTTTGGCAATTTAATTTACATTTCTATAAAACAATTCAACTATGGACACAAAGTCTATTTCTGTGATAATGATATTATGAACCGAAAAGGCTGTTTGTTTTGTTTGTTTGTTAAAACTCTGGAACTACTATTTCGATTGAATTTTTTGCTTTTTATAATCTTAGTATTTATTAAAGAAGGTTATGGGTATGCCGTATGTCTAACATTACAATACGATTCTAAGGAAAAATGATACAAAAAATATAAACTATGCAAGCGGCGTGCGAAATGCGCATTGAAATGGTTTGTAAGGTACCTATATAATACACGACTTATCTACATGACTTTTTCCTTTAAATCATTTCTGAGTTTTAATATAGGTTAAATTAATATTTTACCTAATTAGGCAAGTAGATGAGCAAGAGTGACATATAATATCTATGAGTCAATCGATCAATTTGTTTATCTATTTTTAATGAGGTGTGATATTGTCGCGTAGTGGAGAGTGTGTAATAATATCATTACACCAAAAATAATAATTTAAAAGGCACGTCAAAGGCATGGTTTATACATCTTAAGACAGTTGTCAACACATGACAATTAACAAACAAGAACAGTTAATTGTAAATTGCCGTATATAAGAGAGATACCAAACATTTCCAGAAAGGCATCGAAATTACTAGAAGTTTCGAAACTAACAGACAAGAACAGTTAATCGTAAATTGCCTTGTGTAAGAGTAAGAGAGGAACAAAACATTCGAAATTACTAGAAAGGTTTCGGATTTTCAAATACTAGAATGTTATTTGTTTAGGCATATAAACAAGCCGGCAGAGTGTCGAGAGATCAGTTGAATTTCGAAGCTAAGTAAAGACTGAGAAGAAGTAAAGAAAAGTGAAAAAGTGGAGCAAAGTGGCGTGAAGTCATAGTGAAAGTGTATCCAGTGGTAAAAATTAGTGTTCAGTGACTTAAGACAACTCAGCGACTGCGCGGGTTAGTGAATCTCCATAAGTCACTCTTGTTAACCGAGAGCAATAAAACATCAGTAGTACAAAAGACGTGCTTTAATGTCCGATCCCCGAGCTCGTAGGACGTAATAATATGAATGAGTATAGGTATACTTCTAGGGCAGCCCCGTATAAACAAGAAAAAGCTCATCTTTAAAGGGGGATTAATTATCTACTTTTAAATTTACTTTGGGGCGGTGTATCTTTCAAATTAAATAGTAATTATTACCAAAAAAATATTATAATACATATATCCTATCGTATGTAAATTTGTGTAATACCTATACGTAAACTTTAAAACTTGTATATATTCCTTAACAATTGAATTTCTACTGCCCCGTTTAAAGTTCAACAAATATTTTCACTAAAGTAAAGGTTGTCCGTTAGATATTGCTCTTAGTAGTAAGACGTCTTTGCATACATTTTGTTATTGTTCTTTTGTGACTAGCCTACATATGTATATTGTGTATTGTTCTGTGCATGCAATAAAGGATTTATTTTTTTGAAGTAAAACTTCTTTACGCACACTTGACTTGGGGAGTAAGCTGGTCAATGCGTGACGAAAGCGTTACGAAAAGTGTGATCGGACGAGGCGAATGTTTGTTGCCATGGTAACCCTTGTTTATTGTCTGACCAATGATATATAATATTATATTCTTTCCATAAATGATATTCTATAAATATATGATTGTAATATGCCTAATATGCGTTATTTTTAGTATCTCACCTATTAATTATTTCAAACATAAATTGAATTTTGTAAAGAGTACCGATAACCTACAGAAGTTTTACTTCTTGCGCGTGTACACATTCATACACGCACTCTTTAATATTTTTATCTATATTAAATGTATAGTTATAGCTAGTTTAGAACGAATAATTTATATTCTCTCTTCATAATATAAAATATTTAATACTTATTGTTAAGACACTTAAGTTATTTTAATGGTAATATATTATGTACATTTTGTAGGCAAGTTTTTGAACTTCTACCAATATTTATAGATGCCTAATAATTATTAAATTTAAGCTTTAATGTTGGAAAAGAGTTTACTAGTAAAACTAATATTAAGATGTAATAAAATATTTATATAAAAAGTGCTGTATGAAAGCTTAGTACCTATTTCGTGAATAGATTTTTTTTACATTATTTAATATAGCACGTAGTATTTACACATATTACGAGTATTAATACATATTTATTCAAATGTACTTTATGCGTAATATGTCTATATTACTTTATGTATTACTATATGTGCTTATCTTCTATTCTTTTTTTTGTAAATGTTCAAAAAATACGAGGAATCAAAGCTGTATGAATTTCGATTTACGTGACGTAAATTTTTTTCTTTTAATTATTATATTCTAGTAAATCTTTGTATGGATATTTTATTTACGTGCTGGTTTTTTCCCGCGGTTATTTGCTAGTCTTGGTAGGTGTCATCGATAAAGAAGCTCATGTGTTACTTTATGATATAACTATATAAATAAATAAATAACGTACTCGTGAATAGTAAAAAGTATAATAGAAGTCATATAACAAGTACATAAAAATCTGTCTCATTCACAATTTTTTCTCTTATTCCAACATGACACAATAACTATAATATAAATTTTAGCAGTAATTTTTTTTTCGATTAATAATATTTTATCTTTCTCATATATTTATTATACAATTAGCATATAATTGAGTTTTACTCCTGTCCACACCAATTTGTATATCAGCGAGCACCCTCGTCAAGCCTTCATTGAGGACTGCGGCACCCTTGTTTATTAGCTTTATCTTTTCCAGTTGAAATCCTTTTAATATAGATTTAAATTAATAGATACGTTGTACATATAAATAAATCTGCATTATCTTCACGCTCTTTAAAAGGTATATGGAGGCTTTTCGAGTACATATAGGTACATATATGAATAGATACTAGATACGTTCAATATACGAACGTATCTAGTTTTATATCAATTCGCTTTTATCCCCTCGCTATATAAACTGAGAAAAAATGGTGATTGGTGTCCTTTTACCAATAAATCAATAGAACGTCTCTGGAACATGTATTTAAGTACCTAATATTTTTTTATAAAATCAATCTAATTTTACTTTACTACCAAACAACGTTCAAGATATTTTATTGACACTGAAGTAAAAATTAACATATTGAATTTCATACGGTAACATATCTAATTAATTATTCATATTGAATACTTTAATCTATTTCATTATGTTAGTTTAAAACTTTATCGACATAAAATTGAGAAGTTTACTGGCTATATTTTTACAATACAGCCAGAATTAAAATTAATCACGTAGTCGCCGTTCACCGCGGTCAAATAACTTTTAAGTGTATGCAAACAAAATCAGCACTCCTGTTGCCAATAAAATTTTAAGCTACAATTAAATAGGTTAGCGACCACCAATCGGATTAAAATATTTATTGTCACGAAAAGCAATTTACAGAGTTGACCGCAACAATGCGTCGGGAACAGCTCACTATGCAATATGTGAGGTGAGCCCCTGTAATATTATTTCAGCCGAATTTTTCATACAAATATGACGCGTCATATATTTTGAACTATATCGAATGAATGATAAAGTATTTATGAGTTATATAGGGAAAATATCGCATATCATTCGCATTTCGTTCGATAGCGGGATTTGATTCTTATGAATTTTTATAGGTATTTTAGCAAATCTTAAAAAGTAACTGTATAATGTTTTTGGATTATAGTAACATGACCAGAGAAAATATGAAATTAGCCTTAAAGGTAAAAAAACTTGAAATTAACGAAGATTTCACGCAAGTTACACTTCTACAATTAATAAAAACATATCATCGAATTGAGTAGATACCTGTTTATTTGTTGACGTCAGTCGTATACGATAATTTCAACAAAATAATTTTTTGTTGCCAATGCGTCTGTTTTCAAATCTCATTATTAAAATATTTTCATATACACAACACAACTAAAATATATTTTTAATTAGTTTAGTCGCAGACTGCAACAAAAACGTGAAAAATAAAAACTCGTGGTTTGAAAGTTTTTCAATAGAGCACTACTGTAACAAACGTAGTCGCCCGGAGCTCACACAATAGCATGACTCTCGTTATGAATGTTGAAAATTCTGCACTAATCGCTAACATGCGGCAACCGCCGTACCTGCAACAGCTTTTTGAATCTGTTTACTAAGCATATTTTAGTATTAGTTAGATATCTAAATAAAGTTTAGTTACTATTCGTATTTAAACATTCCTATAGTTTTCGTGCATTTAATCTATACAGTCGTATGCGTTTTGCGGTTTCATACTTTTTAAGTATAGGTAGCAACGCTATTTTCATCTAACCATTATATTCCCTAGTCAGATTTATTTGACCACAATAACAGATTAAATAATTGATTCAGTGCCGGATAACTCTTACAAATCTATACATATAATAAAATACTGAGTCGAATCTGTACATTAAATATTTTTTGGAAAATCTTATTGAAATAGTCATTATTATTGATGCAGAGGCCGAATCTATAGTTTTCAGAATTTTTCTCTGTCTGTCTGTGACCGCATCACGGAAAAACTACTGAAGGGATTTTCATAAAAATGTGGTACGATGATTATCCGGGTCAACATATAAGGACTTTTTACTGCGGGAAAATATTTCATCTTTGAGAAATCTATACTTAACGGTAAAACGTAACAAATAGAGTAAATGTTAAAACAAATCTTGAGTTTCCATACAGAATTTTATATTAGGCTCCTTTTTGTTTTTGTTGTATGTTAAATGATAACATACTATAAGCGTCAACTAGGTTTGACTATAGTTAATTCGAAATATAGTAACAAATTAATAAAATAATTTTAGCTTAGTGGAAAAAATTGCGCAAATGTTTTCAATATATTTGAGGTCAAACTCACACTTGACTGGATTTATAAGATTTTTGACTGCTTAATCTTTCTTATATTCATTAAAAATGTTTTGAACAAATCTAACTTTATGCCCATACATTCGCGTAAATCCGTTAAGCTTTAATCACAATAAGGATGAAATCCTGAATGTTGTCTTAATACTAGCTATTAAATACGTACTTAAGTAAACTCTCGTAAGTAATATGTGAAGCACAAATATGTAACCTCTCATTTACACTCAAAGTAAAACACATTTAGCAAATGATTCTAGAGCGTGTGAAGCGTTAACTTGTGCGCTCAATCATCAAAAGTTTTGTTCTTTAATCAATTCCATTGTCTAACATGGAATTAAACTTTATAATATTAATCCTTGCTTATATTATAAAATTGAAGATATTTTTGTTTGTTTATTCGCGTTCATCTCTAGCGCTACCAATACAATATGAAAAACTGTGTTTGAATATTATAACCTATTTATAAAGTTTTTTGAACATCACGCTACGATTAATAAACTATGCGTGCGAGCCATGACTAGCCGTAAAAAGTTTTTAAATAAAAGGTGCGCGGTGCATGCGAGGATAAAGGGATATGAATAATAAACCCAAGTTATTTTCTAACGGCGGCCGTTCAAATATCTTTGTCAATGACAATGGTATGTCTAGTGTATAATGATTTACCTATGCCACTGGTTTAATACATCTACTTATGTACGATTTATTGAAACTTTAAGCCCAATTTATATTTTATAATTACTGACACAAAATTACTTTCATTTCATCTCATCATATTTCAACCGTAAATATCTAATTTATATATAATGTTTTTACGAAACTCAAAAACTTTAAGTTTCTAGTATGTATGATTTTTGGTAAAACTAATGTCACTCAAGTATTTTTTTTTAAATTAACACGTCCTGGATAATTTCTAAGAAATTATGGATAATTTCTAAGAAATTATTTGTTAACTGACACGCCGGCGCGGCGTGCCCGTGATTCTCAAAGGGTTAAACACGAAAATAGTCATCATTACGTAATGAGTAATGAAATCACTATTTTAATAATCATTGAAATAGAAGTATGAATTTAAAATGAAGTTCAAGAAAAAGTCGCATAACAAAATCAAATGATAACAAAACTGCGAAGGCTGCCTTTTTGCTGCTTGCGATAAACTTAGAATATCCATCATATTTAATTATCTCATTCGCACAGTTTAGCGCAGAGTTAAAGAATAACAGCTTAATGTAATTTGTGAACTTAGTTTTTTATCGGCATCAGAGAATTTTTGTCTTTCTGTTTTTAAGTGAAAGTTTGTATGATGGTAACTTAACTTTCTCGTAGGTCTAGTAGGTAGTGTCTACAGCTGCAGATTCAGACGTCGTGGGTTCGAGTTCGAGTCATATTATTTTTAAATCTTAATTTATGTACCTATAATTTGATAAAATAACTAAAAGGCACAACAAGTTCAAAGCCACTTAAATAGCTATCAACAGATTAGCAGTGGTGTGGATTCACCACAACGTTTCTCTTTAGTCTTTGATCATTCTGTAATATAATTAGCCTTTCTATTTATACAAATACGTCTACGAAAATTGAAAATGTGGCATACTTTGAATACAATTTTATCATTATTATTAATCCACAAAGTCATATTATTCTTTAAGTAAACTTTATTAAAATGGATCTCTTAGCATTTTACATTGTTATGAGGATATTTAGCATTTACTACTTAAACTTTTTGGCGACGCCAATCGTAGATTTCGATTTTAATTTTTCTATATATATTCATTTACATTTCAAATGAAAGAAATCAGCCTTATGGGTTTCATTTAAAAACATAATTTAGATTTTGGAGTTGCATTCCTGCGCCCCTTCATGTAAAGCGGAAACTTGTGTATCCATATTTAGTAGTTGCGAATTAAGTAGAACCAGAATAATGGTTAATAGATAGTGATAATATAACAAATGAATATAAAACTTTCTTAAATTTCCGAAATTGGAAAAAAAAACCGATAAGAAACATAAATATAAAATTATTTTTTTCGAAACTTTAGAGAATAATTAAAAAAGTAAATGTAAATATTTGAAAATCAATTCACATCTGGTTATACATATCGGCTACAAGCATACCGCCAATTCACACCCACCCAACACACACAAAAATATACCGACCAATTAAGTAGGTACCTTCTTCTTTAGTTAGTGAAAATTATCATGTAGTACCTACATTTTTTATGTAGTAAATACCTACTACTATTTTTTAACCTTTCAAGCTGAAACCCTCGCCTCCTTTTCTAATTAAAAAATTATAAAAACGAGCATTGCTTTACACAGATTGGTTTACTTAGAAAACTCTATTAAACCTTTGTAAGGGGACCACAGTGGGTAGCTTATGACTTAACGAATTATCACGCCTGTCAGCAACGCCCGGCCAATTGTGAACAACGGAATAGAGAATTTATAATCAGTGGCCAACGGTGACCAATTTCGGCACAAAACAAAGCATATCGCCCCTTTACCCGAAATTGACTGCGGCAATTTAATTTACATTTCAATAAACCTGTAAAATGAGATTCCTTGAAGCAAATAGCTTCGTCTTAGAAAAACATTTACTTTACTTAGAATCAGTTATAGTAATAGTAAATCAATAATAGTTTAACAGTAACTAACCATAAATAATAGGTTCAAAGGAAATTTGATTACATTCTAATTTATCTACGTATAAACAAATCAATTTAAAGTTAGATATATTATCTTTTAACTTATCTTCCAAAATTAAATTCCCAAAAATACACGAACGTTTAATAAATTTTCACTGCGCGCTTTATAAGTCAGCAATAAAAGTGAAAAAGAGCAGAAAGCAGTCACCTTTATATTTTCTCGTGGTAAAATGCTTTTGTGAACTGTAGAAAATGTTGCTATTACATGTGATACATGACAGTGAAGGCAATGGGATGATGGGACCCGTCGGAATATGAAGGAACTCATCCAAAAATACAGCTTTCTTATCTATTTTACTATAATCGAAACTTTATGACGTTTTCCAAGCAATAAAATAGCTTTGAAGGCAATAAAATATATAAATGTTATTGGTAATATTCAAATTACTTATAAAATAAAAGATCAAAATATAGATATTTAGTTGACTTTCATCTGCCATCACAAACAGTATAAAAATCCATAAATATGTAAAAACTACTAACATTTTCACGTTTGAATCAAGAGATCAAATAAAAAACGTAAAATATAATACTAAACACTGTACATTTGTTTGTAATCCCTATATTTTGGCAATGTAAAGAATATTTAATAAAAGTTATTTCTAAATATTTCATCGCTACAACAAAATTATAATTAAGGATTCCTTTATCAAAAATATATTTTTTATCTAGTAAGAAAAAAATCAAGAATTTTAACAATGTTCATCCATACTTAAAGGAAAATGTGTACCTACATTAAAAAAAAAAACCTGTGCTGCGTATGTATTATTCTGCCCAAAAATAAATCTTACGATGAGATTGTTTTAAAAATTCTGCAAAAATGGACGATTAAGATGCATAAAAAATATATAAAAAGTCAAAACAACAGTTCTTTAACTTTTTCTTTGTAAAGCAGCTAATGCTCAGTTTCGTTTATTGAGGCAAGTTTATGTGAAGATTGAGTGCTTACAAAATATAAAAGCTCGTGTGAAAAACAAATGCAGGTGAAGTGTTTTATATTTATATATTTTAGGAAAAATATAAACATTTTAATTAACTACAAAGCCGCAATATATGCTAAAATCGTAAACAGAATCAACATTTGTGTCCATAGAATTTTAAACCACAACTAAATTGGATGGTTACCGCTAATTGAATATATATTTTTCCATTTGTGTTATAATCTTTTTGCTATTACAATATGCTATATAAAATTACTTTTACAGTATTTAATTAAAACTATCTCTTCGGAATTTTATTTTGATTTTTGGTTCCCGACGTTTCGAATGCTTTACAGCAATCATGGTTACGGGAGAGACTAAGGTTTTAGACGTCTCAAAGGCGTTATATACTTGTTACAGACTGTGTCTACCCCCTTTTTTACAAAAATGATTTCAAAAATTCAAAAATGGCACCAAAGTACTATACCAATATTTGTTGATTTTAATTCTAAATATTTTAAAATTTTTAATAAGTATTATAATTAAATATATCAATATTATTTATTTAATTTTAGCTGTTATTATTTATAATATAATATAAATATATTTAACTTTAATAATTACTAAAAAAAGTACACAACATTTAGTTAAAATCGGTTTAGTACCTTTTGGGTGAAACGTGCACATCGATTGACTAAGTTAGTTTTATTAAAGGTACAGATAATAGGTATTGTGAGTGTACCTTAAGAGATAGACATATACTATTGCAGATTTTTCTGTAGGCCTATTGAAGACCCACAATTTTTTAGAACATTGTTTTGATGTATGTATGTCTTAAGGTTTAGCCAGCGCAATGTTTCTTAGGAGGACTCGATAAAACCAGTTATTGTGATTTCTCGTGGGAAATAAAATTTTTCCTGAAGTAAAAGGTATGCTAAATGTTGATCCGAGTAATAAGTTATCACTTCACCAAATTTCGTTGAAATCGGTTCATTACTTTTTGTTGTGAAACTCGCACACACAAACAGGCAAATTTTTGTATTGTTGTGGGGTCTATATTGTATACATAATACCTTACAGTCATTGTTTTTAAAAAATATTTCATGTACAGATTTCGCTAAGTTACTGCGTACATCTAAGAAAGTACCGGTATTTAATGTTAAAATAATAAAATTATTCACATTCCTATTAAAATATTAATTTCAATTGTATTGGTGACCGGTCATTTTTATATATATTCCGGACCCCCAACATTAATGGTTATAATATAGTGTATTATTATAAATAATGCATATACCCACGGCGGGTGTGCTTCAATTTCAAGGCTCTATTCGTTGTGTCATAGAAGTATATTTTCTTAGATTTCCATTATTCCACAGTTATAGAATGATATTTTGTTTAAGCTCCTTAGTTTTTTTCTTTTTGCGATGGCGGCGTTTTCCAAAAGCACTAAAGTGGCAAACAGTCAAAAATATCAATATTAGTTTCTATTCAAAATACCTTTGAGGGATACCCCATGCCTTCTCAAATTTTTCCTCTATTTGACCGTTCTTTCATTACTTATTATTACTTAAATCATCTGAGCAAATTTTCCTTTACTTTTAAAAACATGCTGTATTTAAACCTACTATTCTACGTTTCTGTCAATTAAGGATTCTGTCAACAGAGCTGACTCTGTACAGCCTTTTCTCACTTTAATATACGTTCGGCCACATTATCCTTTTGTTGCCACATAATAAAGATAGTACGAACATAAAATTGTTACTAACATAAAGCTTGAAAATATAATCTCCTTTTTAAGTTATTACAATACATAATATTTTGTTAGCCGAAACATTTAATAATAATGATAATGTCATCTATAGTAGAGTTTTAAAATTAACTTGTATATAAAATTTTCTCAGTTCACGAATGACAAATTACGAAAAATCCTTTAGAAAGAAACAAGACGTTATTAAGAGACAAGTCATTTCGGCGGACAAGTTCAACGATCCATCACTCGTAATTGCTGGAGTTCAGAGTGACCATCTTGCTGTTATTTGATTATTACTAATTCATTTCCTTTCTCTATTAATTACATTAAACGGTAAAGGGAAAATAATAAATAATAAATAATGGTAGTATTGAGACGAGTCATTGAGCAAAAGCAGTGGTAGCCCAGTGGTAACGCGTTCGCTTGGGAAACAGTGTGAAACGGGTTAAGGTCCCGGTCTCGCACTTCTGATATTTTCAATTGCGAATCATTTCCAACACGATGACATGATGACATGATGCAATGCTATCAGAGAGAACCTAACAAGTTTTCGAACGATATTATACATTGAAAGAGAGAGAGAGAAAGAGACCAGTTAATTACTATTTTAGTCAAAACGCTGTTTTATTTAAGGCCTGGAAGAAAATTATCTAATAATATATTGTAATGGAGAGTATGAGTATCTTCATTAGTAATATTTACTATATTTATAATGACTAAATGTTAATAGAACACTACACTTTATTTGCATAGTGAAATTGAATATATATAAATACTTAATATTCATAAATGACAGAATAAGCGATTATTATGCCGGCCTTTCACTGTGGGCGGTGCAATGGTGATAAAAAAGGAACAGCTTATAAATATAATGGTTTTAAATATTACAACAGTAGGTATAACAGACAGTTTAATCCGGGATCATCAATTTTATTTATTTATCGTTTTTATAATCATATTAGAAGTAAAAATAATCATACTAGCGTGACACACTGCTCCACCCATATAATTGATCAGCAGCAGCAGATCATAGGGCTTTTATATGATCTAACCCATTTAATTTTCGCTTTCCTCGCCCTGAAAAATTCACGGGCAATGAAAACAAATTCCAGCTCCCTGAAACTTTTTCTTAGTAAAATCAAACCGGTTCCGAGCCATGCTTAAAAGCTAAACAAATATTAAACCAGTACACAATATACAATATTTTTGGTTGTATACTGTTTTAGTTAAATTCTGCTTAGCGAGTACAAAAAACAGTAAGTTTTATATTTTCTATACATACTTCTATATGACTTCTAAAAGAAACGGCGCAATTACATGTGATGGATTGAGGAGTTAGGGAGGACGATTGAATCATGAGGCCCATTGGAATAATACAAAGTAACCAATCGAACATTTTCTTATTTGCCATCGAATGTTTATGATATTTTTAGAGGGATACAAAATATGAAGGGCCCTTGATAATAAACGTCAAATATATCGTAATATGCTAACTTAGAGAGCAGTATTTCTCCTTCATCAAATACAATATTTTTTAAATGTTTTGTTGAAATGAAGTGTTTTTATATTTAGAATGAATTTTTAATGCAACGTTTTAAATGCTACGATCTGTTTATTATTTAAAACTATACAAGGGATTGAATTGAAAAAATATTAAAAAAAAAAAAACAATAGTATACAAAACAATGTTACAGAATAAAGAAAACAATAAGAATTCTGAAATAACTAAATGGATTTTAAAGTAAATTAATTATATAACTTCCGTATTAGTTTCTATTCAAAATTCTAAACAATAGTGTACGAGAATTTATCTTTAATCAGGTCATATAATTTCATCAGCCCGCGTAATACGATTATAGGCATTATAATTTTAATACTATTGGGCTGCCTTGCCTGCTCGCTGTCCCGTATTACATACTTATTATATATACAAGTTATCCGCCCCTGATTCGCTTGGCGTGCTCCTAGACTACTTTTGCATTTATAGTATTCAGTGAGATTATCTTTGTGTAACAATAATTTAAAATTGTTAAGCATAATAAAACTATAGAGGTCGAATGTCTGTACATAGAAAAAAAAGCTAAAAACCGAGTCAGGGGGATGTAAGAAGAGAAATAGAAGAAATCCAGATTTTTTTCAATTTTTTTGTTTCTCTGTCTGTTTGTCTGTTTATACGGGCTAATCTCCGAAGCTATTGAATCGATTTAAATAAAATTTTGCATGGTGGCACCTTATATCTCCTCCATTCAATACGAGGGGGATTAGGCCATAGTCTACCCTGCTGGCCAAGTGCGGGTTGGCGGACTGCACATGTCTTTTGAAAACTTGCTAGGTTTTCTCAGCCATGCAGGTTTTCTCACGACGTTTTCCTTCACCGTAAAACAAGTGATAATCAAGTTGACTTTTCAATACTCTAGTACAATATTATCTCTTAAAGTATGTAGACTTCATTAATTCAATAAAATTAATTAAGTTGTGTAAGTATTTCTCATTTCTTTATTTATTTGTCTTTCGATATTCTTGTTTCGCTCGGGTGCGATTCCATGTGCTTAGAAAGCCTAAAGAAGTCTGTGTCGCTCCAGGTCACAAACTATATACATAAACACACACACACACACATCCAAATGCACGCACGCGCGCACACACGCACACACACCTACAATTTTTTGCATTTAATGCTATTATTAGTTTGACTGGGAAGGAAGATAAGAGGAAACCATCAATCATCTTTTTAAAGTATATTTACGTTAGTAACTGTCTGAATACGAGTAGATTCATAACACAAATGCAATACGGCATGAAAACCAATAACCTTTGCGTTCTTGTAATAGCTGAAAAGAGCTCGTGTTTATTGAGTCGTTAGGATATAATTTCATCTTGTGTTTATGACGCCGTAAAGTTTGCAGCGCTTAGTATACAGCCGCTGTCAATTACCGCCCTTCATCTTTTTGGCTCGCTCATTTCGATTTTCACCTTCGATTTAAGATTACATTTTGAAATATTACCGTTCATTTTGCCCTCTAATGTTCCGTGTTAAATTTTCCTAAGAAAAATGTGATTAAATTTGTATGAGCTCTGGACTTTGACAAATGAAAAGTCCTCATTTCATTCAGCTTATCAATATATAAAAAGGAATGAGCTTGTCAATCTGAGATTTTGGAGAGTGTTGGATGAAATATGACAGAGTCATTAGTTACGTTGGTATTCACAAAAGTGAGGCGTCAAAAATGAAATTATTATTTAAGTTACCCTGAATACGCAGGATGAAAATTGGATAGAATGTTTAACAGTTTTATTTAGAAAGTTAAATTGTTATACCTATTCAACGTAACTGTTTTGTTTACTTGTCACGTACACTGCTTGACGCAACATGTTGGTAATTTTTTGCCTGAATTTCAGCATATTCTATATTTTGGTGTCGAAGGTGAAAAAGGCATAGAGATAAAATACAGAGCTGTTTGAAAAAATGAACAAGTTTCAACCCTGCTTTATTTTTATTTCTCTCGTTTAAAGTTAGTGGACTAGTGAGCTGGTGGTAAATAGTTAAAATTTTGCACATTTCAAACATGTTTGAAAACACACGTGTCAAGTTGTAATAGTTTTTTATAAGTCGATGTAATTTTATTATGTAATGTGACATCGTTATCGGAAAGCGGATAACATAATGAAGGGTTCCCTCTCTGTTTATTCTGAAAGGTAAAAATAGTCTTAACACATGTAACTGGCAACTTAGCTCGTTTTGTCCGGGTGCATCCCTAGGTGCTAAGCACTAACACACTTGAGATTCATCAAATCTGTCCGGCTGATCTAAAGTTGCATTTTTTTATATAAGCGTTTTAATGAAAGAAAATAATATATTTATTACTAATTTATAATGAAGTGATAAAAAATAATAATTTATGCGACCTTTCTCCGATAGGGGCCATCCATAAATTACGTCACACGAATTTCGTGATTTTTTTACCCCTCCCCCGTCCTTGTCACAGCTGGTCACATTTGTGAGACTTCCCCTCCCTAGTGTGACGTCACATATTTTGCAATTTTATATCCATTTAAATTATTTATTATTTATAACATGAACATCAATTTAAGCATTTCAAGAAATTAACAAAACAAAAAACGATTACTTTATGATTTGAAAATGTGACGTCACGAAATCTAGGACCCCTCCCATCCCCCTGTCACACAATGTCACACTTCGTCGACCCCCTCCCTCCCCCTTAACGTGTGACGTAATTTATGGATGGTCCCATAGGAATCTATTAAAAAAAGTAAAAAGGGCGCAGATTCTCATATTTTCCCAGTGCTTTTAGTGAGAAAGCGAGAGATGTCGGTATCACTATAATGTCTACTAGTCATGAATTGTTTGTAATACTGTAAATTGTTATTATAAATTCTGTAACTCAATATTAACATTAGTTGAGTTTTTCACCAGTTATCTCAGCAGAACTTCTTTCCGAGCCCGTGGTAGCTTCCTTACGGACAGACTACTGACAATTATAAAAAAATAAGGTTAATGTTGCAAAAGTACATACTGAATATAAGAATATACGCAAAAATTCTCGAAGTTTTATTAGTGTTAAGTCAACTTTCGCATTTACAGTAGTTTATTTTTATTATTTTTTTATTTTTATTTTGTTAAGGACCTCTAATAAAAGACACTTTACATCGCTTAAAAACATAAAAGTAATTAAGATTTACAATATGTGTGCTCCTTCACTTTTAGAAGACCACAGCTTGCACATTAATGTATTATAAGTTAAAACTAAGTAAACAAAGTTTATGTAGGTATATAAAGCATGATTTATAATAGTAGTTTGATCTGTGAAGAGAGTGAGTCTATAGCAACGTATAATAATGATGTGGTCATAATGTTATATTAGTGTTGGCAGCTGTCTTTAGTGAATTATGTTTATCCGACAGGTGGCAGCTGCAGTCCGGACGTACTTAATCCATCGGAGTGACGGTGTGTGAACTAACAATAAGAACAGTTTCACAGCTAACATGAATAATTATTACTATGACTATATCATTATTTTGAACACTAACTTATACATATAATAAAACAGCAACTTAGCGAAATCGATGTGCGCGTTTCACGCTAAAAGTATTGAATTGGTTTTAACTAAATTTTGTGTAGTAATAACTTATTATTCGGGTCAACATTTAGGATAACTTTTACTACTGGAAAATCTTCCATTTACCCAGGAAAACACAATAACTGGTTCTATCGAGTCGTTCTTAATTTACATGTCTAACGCTGGTTAACCTTTAGAGATACATCAAAATAATGTACTAGAAAATTGTAGGTCTACAGAAAAATCTGCAATAACATAAGTCTTACTCCTAAGATACTACACTCGCAATAACCTATTTATATCTATTAGAAACGTACCTAGGGACGCACCAGAGCGAAGCAAAAGTAAGTCACTAAGTCACTAGTTGTTAATAATTCAAGAAATTATCTTTATATTAAGTATATTTGTTTATTTAATGAAAATAGACTCATTATCGTAACCCACTTTGCGTTAAATGATTTAGTTAGTAAATAAATTATCAGGTTTTAAAATATAACGTGAATAAGTTGTCCTAATATAAGGTGACAGGAAAGTAAAAGAAGTGGCATAATGTACTTTGGGACTGGTAGTAATTATTCCCTTGGTGGTCGCTCATTTGAATCACGCTTACACCACTAATTGTATTCAGCATAATATGTGCATTGTCATAAAAAGTGAACAATTAAATGAAGAATTTCTATTTTTTCATAATTAATTTTTATGTTACTGTGTGTGTTTAAATAAATATATTTTTGAACATCGAATGAGTAACAATTATCCTAATATAACTTTATAAAAAATATGTAGCTAGAAATGAATATTTATATTGTAACACTAGCGGCTCACGCTCGCTTCACTCGCGTTCGTCCCTAGGTACATTTTCACGGTTAGCTATGTTTATACATATATAGTAGATTGCTACTCCTAAGATATTCACTTAAATTATATAGCGATTTACCCTCGCTTCGCCTGGGTGCATACGATGTACGCGGATTTTGGTCACAATTCCTTGGGTTTAAGTTTTTATTCGCGGAACTCTGATTCTTTTTCTAAAATAAAAGTAGCCTAAGTTACTCCTTATAACATCAGCTATCTGACAAACAGACAGAGAGACAGACAGACAGACAAAAATTGTAAAAAATTTTGTTTTTGTATATGTACCGTGTATACATCCATATGCATTTAGTAAAAAGCAGTTATTTTAATATTACAAACAGACACTCCAATTTTATTTATCTGTATAGATGTATAGATTAGGTATATTATTATAGCATACTTAGTGTAACACAATTTAATGAAATTTTCTTTAGTAGGTACATGCGAGGAAATCATTAGTTAGGTCAGAGTATTATCTATCTTGAACGGAGACGAAACAATATTGACATTGTGTAATGGAAAAATGGCGTGATTGGAACGAATTATTGCTAAGGAAAATTGCCATTTTTTATGTTTATTATAGAACTAGTTATTGGGTAGTGGGACGAGCCTTATGATTCAGAGGTGCTTGGGTAAAACTGGCGGTGTCAAATACACATACGGTCGTAGGTTAGATTTCTTAGATGAGATAAAAGCTTAAATGAGGATGGTACAAATGACTTACTCCGTACTTAATAAATTAAAAGAATAGTGTACATTTGTTATATGGTTGATTTAATCGAGTTTTGAAGTTAGCTTAAAGTTTTTAAAATATCTTTTATTTTTTAGATAAATATTAAGGACGACACCTCGATGTACTGTTCTAAGAAATTCATTAATTTACCCTCCCATTTGTGTTTAGATGACGAATAATAAACATTATTCCTGTTTTATATGTGGGTCTACTTAACTAATTGATACTTATATACATATAATAAAAAAAACTAGTATACACAAATACAAACAAACAACTACATACAAACTATATACAAAGAAATCGCGTAATAGCGTGACATTAATAGGGTTCCGTACCCGAAGAGTGCCAATAGAACCCCATTACTATGCCTCCGCTGTCTGTTTGTCCGTCCGTCCGTCCGTCTGTATGTATGAGTATGTATTTCTATTGCCGCTATAACAATAAATAATAAAAATAAATAAAAATAAAAATAGAAGAAATATTTTTTTAACGTTCGTAATCGATCACGAAGTACTACATACATACGTAGAGTAAAAGTCATATTAATAAAAATTACAATAGTACGGAATCCTTCGTGTGCGAATTCGACTCGCACTTGACAGTTTTTTTATACTAGCTAAAAATTAAATTAACTTTTAAAGAAATCTACAAATATACCTACTAGCTTATTACCTACTATAGGGTAGGGCGGGGCCGAAAGGTCCAATTTAGTAATATTGTCTCGTAACTATTTAACTATAAGGATTCCGGAAAAGATTTAAATACCAATGAGTAGCGTAGTTCTTCCTTTAAACATAATTACTAAAGAATATGATTAGTTTATGATTATTCGCTAGATATCGAAGATTTAGAGAGGCAATTCTAGTGGTCCTTTAAGCCCCGCTATAGGGGCAAAAGGACCAGTGATTGGGTTAAAAGGACCAGTATGAATAAACAACGAATTTAAGTAGATAAAAGAAAATAAAGAGAATAAAAATTACTTGGATCAATAGGTTCTTTATATTTATTACAAAAAATCAACGTTCTTTTTATTTATATCAAAAAGTAACAGATATAGACTATTAACCACATTTATTACATTTGTACTCATTTTAAAACCATGGCACAGCATTTTAGTCTTAATGTTATTAAGTCTTTAGTTTTTTATTTAGTCCAAGACCCACACTATAATGCATTTTGTCGACCCATCCTGCACGAAGTGGTCTTGATATTTCTTTCTTAGTAATACAAATAACGGTAGTATAGAAGCTCCAGTTGGAACAGCTGCCAGCAAACTTACATTGGTTCCTCTTTCAACTGATGTTACAGATCCAACATTTCTTTTTCCTTTAGCCGCAATTATGTTTAAAGGTTAAGTGACAGTTGTAACGTCAGTTTCATCAGCATTCCATATAGACGACTAAAACTCTTTTGTAACGATCCATGACTTTCTCGGCATAAACCCTGTCATTCGGTCTGTCCCCGCTATTTTTGTTGTTTGCCGTGTCCCTGCAATTATAATTATAGAATAAATACAAAATTTAATCCATTAACTGCATGGAACTAAAAACTCCATACGTACCTTTTACCCCAACGAGACACGAGCTGCGTTTGAGGCTATGCACAAAAATCTATGCTATACATTAAAGAAAAACAAGTGATATACATAAAACATTATATTATAAGCTATATAAATAGAAAAAAAAACTTTGTAATGTTACTAACGTAATTCTCAGACTAAAAATAAAACATTCGAAAAATTTTGCTTACGTCAATTTTTTGAGCAGCAAGCGCGTGCAGTCCAAACGGTGATCCAGAGGTCACTAGACATCACTGGGTACATCCCCCTCCCCCAAGCCCCTCTTGTGACGATACTCAAAATCTCTGATAAAACCTTATTTTCGAAAATAGCAGTGGTGGACCTTTTTACCCGCGGACCTTTTAGCCCCGCTCTACCCTACTTATTGATGAATGATGCCATTGCTTAAATAAGAGCTATTTAAAAATTAAGAATATATAATATTATTTCTATAACCTTACGCACAATAAACGAAATGTAATATAACAAAATTATATTTATAAAATTAATTATACGATATAAAACGTTAAAATATTGTTATGTCATGGACACAAAAGTAAAAATATTTAAAACACCTTAAATAAAGTTGTATTAAATTTTCGGGGCTTGTGTAAAATCTTCGCGATCATGTAATAGTGGAAGGCAGAGGAAAGTTCCGCTTTATTGAGTCGTTAGGATATAATTTCATCTCGTGCTTATGGCGCTGTAAAAAGTTTGCAGCGCTTATACAGCCGCTGTCAATTACCGAAGTCTCCGCCTCAGCTTGCTAAAAATGAAAATAACTTGGCAAGAAACTTATGATGAAGCAATTCACTGGATAACGATCTCAAACACTGTGTGTTTTTACTTCTTTACTCTTTTATTGATGAGATATAAATTTTTACTTTTAGTCAATTTTGTTGTCAAGTGTACTGGTATCAAAATAAGTTATTCTTATAATTGCTGTCGTTCAGCAAATTTTTGTAAAACTTATTCATTTGTAATTTTCAAGAAAACATCTCACTTGTTTTTGTTTTATACTAAGCTAATTTTGAAAAAAAAAAAACTGTGTACGTGTGACACATACCTTTTATTACAATATTTTTATCAAGTTCAGTAATTTGATTTTATAGAAACATATCGGAAGATGTATGTAGGTACTTCAACAGATAGTATAAAATAACGTCGCTGTCTGCGTCTGACAATTGATCGCCGAGTTCTTTTAAAATTAATAGCGGATTTTAATACGGTTTTCTATCATTAAGAGAATTATATCCGAAAGGTTGATATTATACCTAAAAAGCCTAACGTACACAAAAAAAAGCTAGAATCGAGAATTCTCTTCTTTTTTTAAGTTGGTCAAAAGGAGCTGGCTACTGTATTTGACAGGTTTACTTGCTAAGTTTTGTTTATCTACCAACATAACTTTAGGGTACGTGAAAACGTGTGAAATTACTAGTCGATAAAGTATTCAAATTGATATTTTAGAAGGTACATAGGTGTTCTGTATACAACGTGGCAAGTTTGATTGCTTGTCAAGTACACACATGGTTTTGGCAAAACTCGTTAAATTTTGAATGGATATTCATTATTAAAACATGCTTCACAGGAATTTGTTAATTAATTTTAAATATAGCGAAATAAGAAAGTTCGGTGGCTCTCCAAAAAAGTAGTAGGTATAAAAAAATAACGAGACGTGAACTTAATAAAGTTAAGGTGCTAATTTTCCAGTCGTCAAAAAAATTATACAATAAAATAAAAATCTACCAGTTATATAGAAGATATAGAATTTTAAATGAGAAAAATGGGTTTATTTAGGCATTACTTTTGTCTAACGATTGAAAATCAGCCACTAATTATACCAGTAACGTAGAGCGAGAAATAGAAAGTATAATTAGACGAAAATTGTGGGAAATGTCAAAGTTCATTAATGAGATGATTTATTAAAAATTATGAAGTTTTTGCTGACTATAAATAATTTTGCCAATGAAGACCATACTTATTAATATTGTGTAATTACAGAGTTTTACTGTGAAGGAAATATTAAAATTTATTAATACTTGTACCTACTCATTCTCATTTCCAATAAAATTTGGATATTATTTCATAAAGAAGATTTATAATTATTGTTACGAGCTTCACAGTCGTTAATATTAATGTTGTTATCATGATTGAGAAATTCATAAAATGCCGATGAGTAATTTAATTATTACAAAAGTCCAATAGGAGCTTTTTCTATATATTTTTTAAATTAAAAGGTATTTCACAAGCTTTTGTTGTGAAACCTACATTTTATTATACATTTTTTATTCACTCTGATTGATCCAGTCCTTTTTAAAGTCCCACTGCTGGGCAGCAATAGTCCATTTGGCTGACCTAATGCGAATTGATTGACGACTTTACGCGTTTCTCGAGAACTAGTTATATTTTCTCAGATATGACGGTTTCCTTACGATATTTCCTTTAATAGTATGAGAACATGATATTCATATTAAAAAAAGACTCGGGTTTGAACCCTCTTCACTTGCATTTCCAAGTGAGCACATTACGTATAGGCTACCACTGTTCAACCGTTTCAAGTGAGTCTCTTATGACTTTATGTAAGGTAGGTAATCTTATATCAAAATGTGCTTAAACTCTATAAATCTATTTGGAACAATTTACTTTGGTTCCCATTAATTTTAATTTACTGATAAATTTGTTTCGTTATCGTCAAAATAATAATTAAGGCTAAAAGCTTTTCGATTTCATTGCTTTTATTTTGATTTGATTACAGTAGAAGTAATTTTATAACAAAGAAATAAAATTGGTTTCCGCTTATTTTAATAAAAAATAGACGTTAAAAATAAAACGAACGCTGGAGATAAATCGGAACCAAAGCAAGACTTTTGAAGTAAAACTTCTTTAGGCACGCTTGACTTGGGGGGTAAGCTGGTGAATGCGTTACGAAAAAATGTACGTACGTTTGTTGCCATGGTAACCGTTGTTATTGACTGACAAATAACATATAATATTCTTTCATTAAATGATATTCTATAAATATATGTTTGTAATATGCCTAATATGCGTTATTTTTAATATGTAACCTATCCTAATTATTTAAAACATAAGTTGAATTTCATAAAGAGTACCGATAACCTACAGAAGTTTTACTTCTTGCGTGTCTACACATTCATACATGCACTTTTAATTTTTTTTAAAATGTATTTATAGTTAAAGATCGTTACAGACAAGTTATGGTCAAAACTCAGAGAACTAATATATTATATGTTTTAAGGTCCATCGATTGAAAGGAGGAAACAAATCCTTGTAGGAAATACTTATTGGAACGAAGTTTTGGAACCAAGTTTCTTATCGCACGTTACACGCTCTGAGCGGATGGGAGCGAGACCGAAAAAAGTGTAATAAGACTTTATCCCGACACTTCTTGCTATAGTTACAGCCGTGTATGAACAATATACATCACCGCACACAGCTCTTCCGCGCGCCGAAAGACTCGACGGCTATCTTCTCTTCGGCTTTTTTTTAACTTTTATTTATATTTTTATAGTAAATAATTAATGTTTATTTCTAAAATTAAAAAAGTATAATTAATAAAATAAGATTTATAGTTTTTAAATTTTTATTTGTTATTAACTTAATTATCCCAGCTTATTCAGTGTGTAATTTATCATTATTTATTTTACACATGAATAAATATATTGTATCGTGTCAATTGAACTCTATCAACTTGATATCTATACATATAATAAAATTGTAACTAAGCCGAATTTGTACAATAAATATTTTTTGGAAAATCTTATTGAAATAGACATTATAATCGATACAGAGGTTGATTCTATAGTTTTTTGGATTTTTGTCTGTCTGTCTGTCTGTTATCCCACCACGGAAAATCTACTTGAGGGATTTTGATGGGTATACTGATAACTGGTTATCTGGGTCAACATATAGGATACTTTTTATTGCGAAAAAATATCTCATCTCTGAGAAATCTATACTAAACGTTAAAACGTAAGTATAGTCCGGTCAATTAAGACATCCGAGGGTACAAAAATTCGCACCCAGCTGAAAATTGGTAGAATTGTTCAAAACACCATCATAAATGAAATCAAAAAAGTCCTCATCGATCCGACACATGGAAAAAAATTTACTCGGGGTCAAAGGTCACAATTGTGATTTTCAGCAAAACGGTAAATATTATCATAAAATTAGCTCAGAAAAAAATTGTAGATCAGATAATTATCTATAAAAAAAGTAGGGATGAACCCAAGCGGAGCGATGGTGAGTCGCTAGTTTTATAATATAAATTATAATGACTGTATAGCAAACGTCTACCAAAAAAAGAAAGGAACTTCGTTCCGACCGGGGGTCCATAGACCTCTCATTATTTTTCTTCAAATAACATCTACTAAAGTAGTAATCATAAAAATGCGAATGTTTTATTTTACTTGAGTACTAAAGATACATTGAGATTTTCGTTGGACATGCTCCCATATAAATTGTGGGACATATTAAATGATTTCGGAGATGGTAAACCAAAGTATACCCTACCTACCTAACATAAGAATTTTAAAAAACAAAGTCAACACATTTTTGTTCGACTGCCATGTATGTTCATAATAGGTAGGTACTATTCAAATGAGCAAAAACTCGAAGAGTTTTCATAAATAGCGGTTAAACATTTTCTCTTTCCTTTCCCAGGCCTATCTTAAAATCAGGCTTATAGTATAAAAGTATAGAATTGCCATCTAATTTTACGTTTTTCTCAAGTTTTTCTATAAAATTTTAAATTGATACGACGGCCTCTTTAAGTGAAGTTAAAAATACCATTATGAAATAAAAGAAGAATACTTAAGTGTTAAAATGGTATATTTCAAAATAAAAAGATAGGGAGATAGTAAAATAACGTTAAAAGTAGTTTCCATTTGAACAGCAGGTGTCCTTTACAATAGCAAGCTATTATATAGCCATCGAATAACTTCATCGTCTGGAACAAATCTTCAAAGCGAAACGAAGTGCACTGATTGTAGTTTCTTTTTAAGCGTTATCTTTTCAAATGACTTTCATAAAAGAGATTCTCATTTAGTCTGCAAATAAAATATTAATACTTTAATTTGTCTCAAGAAATGGTTGCTTGATAAAACTTAGGTGTCCTAAAACTTATGAAGTAGGCCGAAGTATTTAATTTATAATTTATTTCCTTACGGTTTGGGGAAAATTTAATCTATAACTCCTAAAATAATCTTTGCATTTTATATTTTTTAATTATACAATGTATGAAACAAAATACTTTTCATATCGTAAGCAGATCTGTGAAGGTCAATTTTACTTCAATTGTACCTTAGGCTAAATACTCGTATAATTAAAAACCGTCCCGTAGCTTAAAACTTTTCAGAATAATTGTGTGAATTTTTAATTAACAGTAATCAATTTTTTTATTTCATAAATATATTTATAAATATTTATTCAGAATAAGATAAAGAGACTGTATAATTAGTTTTTGAAATTTGAATTTTTTTGCATAAATGAAACTTAATATCAAATGTAATGAATGAATAAATGATGAAGTTTAATCGAATTGAGCACAAAAATTTATATTCAAAGTAATTTTAATATCGAAGTATTAAAGCAAAAAGCAGCTATGATGAATGAAATGTAACGAGCCAGGAGACCTTTATTTTCCTGGTACCCCAGACTTCGTTTACACGCGGTGTTCTTTTTCATTTTTCTTACTATAAAATTTAACCGTCACAGTTCTACTGATTTTTAAGAGAACAATATTTAAAAATGTTTACAATTTCTAGTTTGTAACTAAAATACTTCTATCTCCATATAAATATTTAGTTTTTAAATATTTTCTGAGAATTTGAAGATTGTATGATACCTTATAATATAAATGTTAATATTTTTGAGATTCCGTACCCGAAGGTCCCTCCGTCTGTCTGTCAGTAGGCTTTATCTTATGAATCGTAATAGGTAGAGAGAATGAAATTATCGCTGTGTGTTTATTTCTATTGCTGCTATAACAACAAATAACAAACAAAACGTATTAAAAAAATCGATTTTTATATAGTGTTTTATCTTGTACGGTACGGAAACCTTCGTGTGCGAGTCCGACTCGCACTTGGCCGCGTTTTTTTTATGTTCACAATCATAAGCGCAAACACTTAGGTAAATTAAATATTTGCTCGAAATAAGATACGAACATAAATATTTTATTGACTCCTACAGTAAAAACTTAAGAATTCTCTAAAAAAATACTATCAAGTAATTTACATCGCAGAAATAAAGAATCTAGGCTGTGTATACGTTTTTGTACGGCAAGGTCTCTCTAAAATGATTGTCATACTATGATAATAATTGTATAATTTTACATATAATTAATATTAATATGAACCTAGTCTAAATGAAAATTTATGTAATAATTTTGACTAATGAATCAAATTATAAATGAATTAAATAAATCTTAATTAAGTAATTCAAGTTGCGTAGATGCCGTTTTTTATGGTTTGACAACAGTTTCTGTACGGATACTAAACTTTAAATACGACCGCATGTTTTCTTTATTTACATGTATTTAGCATATAATTAGTAAAACCGTAACGCTTTCATTCTTGTCTAGGTATCGATTTTGTATAGACAATAGTACATTTATTTTATTATTATTAGTTTCCTTTTTCCATCACTAACGCTATGGTTAAAGTAAATTAGTATCTAAGCGTTTTATTTATTACTTTTATCTTTTTTGTGTGAAACAAGGTGAAATCGTTGAACATGATTTATGAGATGATTGTGTAAAGCCAAAAATTCTAATTTCAGCATTCAGTTACACAAGGAATGTTGATCTCAAACAGCTTCCGCTAAGAACGTAGCTTCAAAGGCCGTGATGCAAATGCCGCAACAATTTCCAAGCCATGCCTTCAGGTATTGTAGATGATGCAAAAATAAATACAATTTATAATTTACTCACAAAAAGTAATTTTTAGTAGAAACAAAGCGTATTATGTATACACATTTTTCTTTTTTCAGATTTCGGATATATGTATGTATATAGTTTTCAATTATACATTTTAATTGTACTACGGACGACACGTTTGGCTCAGTTTGTAGTGATCCTACTTGCTGTGCCAGCGGTTGCGGGTTCGAATCCCGATGGGGGCATTCATTTGTGTGATGAGCACGAATGTTTGTATTCCAGTTATGGGTGTTTATATTTATAATATGTATGTACTTAAAGTTATATATTATGTGTAGTGTATTAACTACCTGGTATCCATAACTCAAGCCTCGTAGCTTACCGTGGAACTAGATGGTGCTGTGTGTTATATGTCCCAATATATTTATTATTTATTTATTTACTTTTTATTATTTTTTTATTTAGGAAAAAAACCTAAATTTTTACACTATTGTCCAATTTTGATGATTCTTTGTTCGGTAAACCTAAAATGACATCAATTTTAAAAATGAAATAAATTGAAAATGAAAGTGCCTATTATTTTTTAATTTAATAAGTAAATTTTAGCCACAAAAATAATAAAAAGCTTTATTTGATTACGCCATTAATACGATTTAATTACGATTAAAATTTAATAATAAAGATGGCTCTATGCCAAATCAATCAGTCGCTGAGCGGCTCAGGTTCTTAATTCTCTTCTCTTAGAGTATTGCTTTCAGATTTATTGAAAACGTAATTTGTCCTTAATACTCTGCAGTAAAAAAGTAAGTAATACTACTTAACACTTTCTTAGAATAACTTAAATATTTGACATTTTAGCTGAAACTATCTTTTTGGGATTTTGTCACGGAGATTTTGGACGTCTCGAAAATGAAAAGTTATTATATAGTTGTTATAAGACAGTATCTCACTCTACTCACAAAATTATACAATAATTTGAAAGAAATAAACGAATGACGTCCGAAGTACCTTACAAAATTTGTTAATTATAATTTTAAACATTTTAATAATTTTAATTAGTTATATACCTAATCAAATATTATATTTTAATTTTTGTTGCAATTATTATAATATTTTCAATTTTTTTAAAACTTATATTACTTAAACTTATTTACTGTGTCGCTATGACTATCATATATAGTCCAGTCAAATAAGGTCTGAAATCAAAATGTTGGCACTCAACTTTGCATTTTTGATATAATGTAGTCTTAATGATACAAAAATAATGTATAAAGGTTTTCGTGTCCGCAACCCTCGGCAAGGGTTAAATTTTTTTTGTCAAAAGTGGGTTCTCGTAATTACTCGAAAACGGTAGAAATTAGACAAAAAAGTTTTAATAAAAATGTGTAGAACTAAAAATTTTACATAAAAAAGGTTTAATGACTTTTATCCTCCGGCCAAAACTAACCGAGTTAGAGAGGTTTTAAGTTTATTAGTCCAATCCAATCCGGTTTGGAAACAAAGTCATTGAAACCTGAAGTTTTATGGTTTTAAAACATTAGCGGGTATATAGGAAATAGTTTGTAAAATGCCCCCGATGCCCAGCTACCCCCGAGAAATGGGGAGACGCAAAGCGTTGAAAAATAGTTTTTTTCAATTTCCGGCTTACTGTGACGTTCTATCGAAAAATGATTTCTACAAAAGTTGTAGCTCTAGTAAAAATGTACAACTTTTATGGATGACACTTTTTACAATAACCTCAAAGTTTTTAAAATATTTGCAAAAAACTCTGTTTTTAACTTTTTCTTGGTTTTTTATTTTTAATTTCTAAAATAAACTTTTTATTTTCATGAAACTACGGTATGTAATCTTCGAAATACATATAATAAATAAAAAAAAAATGAAATTGAAATATTTAGCCCTTTCCGAGAAAAGTATGTTTTATGGTCTCGGGCGGCTGAAAATTACCCCCAACTTTAAGTGGACGTTTACATTTAAAAAAAAATTATGAAGACATCTTTGTCCAATTTCGAGTAATTACGAGAACCTACTTTTGACAATTTTTTTTCAACCCTTTCCGGAGGTTGCGGACACGAAATTCTTTACACATTGTTTTTGTATCATTAAAACTACATTATATCAAAAATGCAAAGTTGAGTGCCAACATTTTGATTTCAGATCTTATTTGACTGGACTATAAAGTAGTAGATATGGCAATTTGCACGATGGTTAAATACAAACTATTATTAAGAAAAGGTATTATTTTTCTGCTTGTCTGATCATATCTGATGACTTTAACACTTTTTTTGAGATAAATGACGAAAATGATATAGCCACAAAATTCATGGTTGAAAATGCGAGCGAAACACGGAAGAAAACTAGTATACAATATAATTTATTAAATTAAAAATTTAAAAGATCTCTAACGCAGTTTAAGCTAGGTAAATAAAAAATAATGTATATAAACTTAACTATACCCCGACGAATATTATTCCATTAAGAGGGTAATAAACACTTTGGTTTCTTTGGTTGCCATTAAATGGGACTTATTAAATGGAAATACAATTTCCATTTCTTTTTTGGGTTGTGATATTACAAATTTTTAAGGTTATCATGACAATGTCGTGAAAGTAACGGGATACCAAGTTTCGAATCGATCAGATCTGCAGAAGTTGCTCATATTTCTTTGTCGTCTAGAAAATAGCTGATAGCCTGCAAATGACAAAACGGATTTTTTAAATTTATAGCTAAAAACACTCTCGGTCAAGTCGCCTTTTAAATAAAAAAAAAAAAAAAAAACTAAATTAAAATCGGTTCATCCGTTTGGGAGCTACGATGCCTCAAACAGACATACAGATTCACAGATACACACGTTAAGCCTATAACACTCCTCTTTTTGCGTCGCGGTTAAAAACTATTACCTAATGGATTCACCTCGCGTAATTCAATTGTTGGAAAAAATATGCTACATTAAATTTCTTTTACCTTTATTTATTGTGATCGATATAGGCTACTTCTTATTTACAAAAAAGGTAAGGGTAAAAAGTGAATATTATTAATGTAATATGAGAATTACTATACTTACTACTAATTAAATATACTTCAAAAACTAATATTTAAAAAAAATACACGTATAAAGTAACACTGTAACATACTTTTAGAACAAAAAATGCTTTAGAAGAATCCAAATATACAAAATTTACTATACTCGTCTAACAATTTTATTACACTTTGTATTCTTCGATTTTACTATTTTCATTATGCCTACTGTAATATGTAGTTTTGTAACTCTATGGTAAATTCTTCCATTTCACAATTTGACGGTTTCACTTCGATAGATTATAATCTAGCGAAAAATAATTCGTTAAATTGTAAGAAGTATATTATGATTTACAATCTATCGACATTTTACAATTTCGCTAGATAGATTTTAATCTAAATTTTACGGTGATACGAGTATATACATATAATAAAATTCTGAGTTGAATCTGTACATTAAATATTTTTTTGGAAAATCTTATTAAAATAGTCATTATTATCGGCAGAGAGGCCGAATCTATAGTTTTTATAATTTTTGTGTCTGTCTGCCTGTGTGTCTGGGAACGCGTCACGAAAAACCCACTGGACAGATTTTGATGAAAATATTTGGTACGATGATAGTTGGTCCGTGGACTCGGGTCAACATACTTATACATACCTATAGGATATTTTTTACTGCGGGAAAATATGTCATATCTGAGAAATCTATACTAAGTTAAAATGTAGCTAGAAACGAACCCGAGCGGAGCGAGGGTGAATCGCTAGTAATTAAATAAATATTTATATGAAAACTATATATAATTATTACAATTTTAAGGAGATTTTAGTCGAAAATTCATTACATTTTCTTAGGGGATGTAAGATTTTAATTAACTCAATTTGTCTTGGCAATGTCGTGGCTTATCCCTTGTTGAAATGTTTGACAATTTTCGGTTAAGAGATGGACGAGATTGATGAATCTGAAGAACAAGTTGAAATTAGCACTTAATACTATTAATAAACTATCTACTGTAATTTATAAATCATTTAACTACTACATTCATTATATAATTTTTAAGATCTGTATCCAATTTTCTAAATAAACCATTACATATAATTAATGTTAATGCCAGAGACGATGTAAATCCTTTAAAATTAATAGTGCTTGAGTTTTCTTAATACACTCCACAAGAACAAGCCTAAAACTGTACCTAACACCTTATATCTATATCATGTATTTCTTTGGTAACGCTATGCATAAGTACGAGTATAGAGAAAAATCTTCAAACTTAAAGTATACTCGTAGAAAAGCATTACTGATTGACATCTAATATTAATATTTCTCTTCCTAAAATCATTTTCCTCCTCAGAGTACCAACCCCTGGGAGATCTTGTTATACGTTTTGCGATTGAAATGTTTCCGTGTCTCTGCACTTTCATATCTATTTGTATATTTATGCCAACAAAGTAGTCATGTTACTCGGTAAAGATCTTTTTCAATCTCCTGGGATATAAACTCATAGACGATCATAAGTCCGATTTTTGCATATACTGAATGTGTTGATCGCAGAGGTGAACTAGTTAAAAAACTTTATATAAAATAGTCTAAAATAACTAACTCCTAGTTATTTCTAGTCTGTATTTTCTTATCGATATTTGATTAAAAGATATATTTTGAACAAATCAAAAATCAAGTAAGGTGGACATTTTGCTTTATAATATGCAAATAAACTTTCACCTTAAAATTAAGTTTAAATGAAATAATACACTTAATATAATAAATTATAAGTATCAGTTACTACAATTTTTTCCTTTATATAATACTAGCGAATCACCGTCGCTTCGCTCGGGTTCGTCCCTAGGTACGTTTTGACGGTTAGCATGGAATAAATAGACTGACTGTATATATTATATATGTATATAAATATGTATAATGAGTTGTTGTGGGTTGTATAATAACGTGTTTTTCCGTGGGAATGAGATAATTTCCCGCGGTAAAAAGTAGCTTATGTCACTCTCCAGCCTTTCAATCATCTCCACACTAAAAAAAAATCTGTTTCGACGTGAAGAAAGACAAAAAAAAAAAAACACTCACTTCCACACTTATAATATTAGTAAATAGTAGTAATAATAATAAATTTAAATCAATTGCGATATGTATGAAGGGCCGTTACTTGAGAACGGCTAACCGATTTGGCTCATTTCGTTGTTTGTTCTTTTTCATTGTGTTCGTAATTGTCAGGACAAGGCTTGTATGAAAGAGTGTTTTGGAAATTCCATCGATAAAGTCGGAAATTTGGATAGTATTTTCATGAATATTCATGCGTCTATCTTCTAAGATACATTCATTATAACTTTTCTATATATTTAAAACGTACTTAGGGACGCACCTGAGTGAGGCAAAGCTAAATCACTAGTATATACATATAATAAAATTCTAACTGAGCCGAATCTGTACATTAAATATTTTTTTGAAAATCTTATTGAAATAGTCATTATTATCGATACAGAGGCCGAATCTATAATTTTTAGAATTTTTGTCTTTCTGTTTGTCTGTTACCGGATCACAGAAAAACCACTGGAGGGATTTTGATGAAATTTGGTATGGTGATAGCAGGTTATCCGGGTCAACACATAAGATTCTTTTTACCGCAGGAAAATATCTCAATTTGACAATAGATGTCGCCATGTGTTTTTAAAATACGTAGTTTTAATCCAAAAAAAAAATGTACAGATATGACCTTTCTATGACTTTATTACAATTATTATTAAATTACCCGCGGCCCCGCCCGTGTTCAAATTTTTAATAAAACAAACATTTGGCTTTATAAATTAGTAACAAATTAGTAATATTTTGTTGGCCGAAACAATTTTCAAATGAACATATTTGTAAATTTTTATTGTTAAGTTAATAATGTGAATATTTTTTAATCTTTTCATATAAAAATTGGACAAATGCAAATCCAACTCGCGCATTATAGGTTTCGTATAGCAAAATACTGTGTCATTTTTCTTATTTACGTGTTTAGTTAGGTTAACACTAAAGTAAATACGAATAATATTTACGTTTCCACAATATCGACTCATTTTATTAAACGTAAAAATAAGTTCGATTCATATTATTTTATAACATTGTATGCAAAACAAGTTTATGGCTGTTAAACTGACAAAGCAGGTAACTAAAAATATTCCATATCTCAAAAACTATGAAAAAGTATTTTAGGAACTGTCTCAACTTTTTCAGTTGGCACCATTTCTTGGAAGGTAAAGGCTTAAAGGACACAATAAAATGCTTACGACTTTAATCATATTAACCGTGCCATATGAAATAATAAAAAGTATTTGCTTAGAATATTAAATTAATCAATAGCTAGCTGTCTATTCGTAAAACATGAATAAAATGAATTCCGTAGTTTGAGAGTTTATCGCCCAAAACTAAACAAACATACAAAACAAAAGATAGACATACATAAATGTTATTGCTAAAACAAAAAGTGCAATATTACTAAATCAGATATAACCAATCATGCGGTGCGCAATGAAAGTGGTATATGTAAGAGTATGTATACTAATGTGTAAAACCTAAGAATTTGGTTTTTGATCATCTGAACGCGGGCGGAGCCGCGGGCAATGCTAGTATAATATAAATTTTAAACATCATTAGAATTTTGTATAAATTAATATTATACGCAGCATTATCCAAACTTTGTAGTTCCCGCCCGTGCTCACTCCGTAAACCCTGTTTTTCAACTCTATTAGCATAGAAGTTTGCTTGTTTAATTTAATAATATTCGCTGTCGTTTCCACAGATTTCAGTCGATCATTATGGTCAGTAATTTTTAATTAATTATAATTAATAAACACCGTATCGCTGAGAACGTGTTTTATGTACTGCTACCGAGCTGTTTTGGTTTCGCGGAGATGTAGGGCAGCTACTCTGACGTCGGCGAGATGGAAATTGACATACGGAAAGTAACACAACATACCAATAATTATTAGCAAATAATGTAGAATTCTATATTACTTATTATTAATTATTATTAGTAATGGGCACTTCTTTTAGTTGGATTAATTAATCATAAAGAAAACGGTCCGATTCATGCGCTACCTACATATGTATATAAGTACGTACATACATGTTATAATGACAGAAACTCATGTGGACGAGCACACTATATTTTACCTAACTTTCATATTCTGAGTGATGAATGAATTAGCAACGTATGTATACCATCATCATGAAAATGTGAGAAAAAGATATACAGTTATTCATATACGTGTGTTAGTTGCGAATTATGTATATTAAAAAATAAAATAATTCGTCTGTGGTAAGATTCTATTAGTAAGTGGGGTCCATATATTTTATGATACTTACTTGCCTTCGGGTTCAATTGGCGTCTAAACCATTTTGGCCAAAATAGTTATATATACCATTCTTCTTAGAATTTTTTTCTCTATCGATCTGTATACTCGAAATATCAAAATTCGCGAAAAATATGTTTATACGACCTTAAAATATTTGGACAAAAAGTCATTCAGAGCATAAAATATTGGTGTAAAAGTCAAATTGATATATTTTGTAGTTTTCTTAAGGTGTATCAACCATAACTTTTTCTAGTCGAGGCGTAAGGTCATACGTTAAATCAAAATGGTTTTTACACTAGAACGTGTTAAAAGTTTTACTTAAACAAAATGTGATTTCAACGTCGTAAATCCACATGTTTAAAAGTGTTTTGGCGTACGAACCATGAATTCAATGATTAATCAAATCTTTTAATTTTTAATCTAAGTAAGTTGTTGATAACAAAGTGAAAAATAACAATTTTTTAACTTTTCTAACGGGAAGCTCTTCTGAGACCTTTCTAAAATCAATTACCGCACTTACAATGTTCTTGTTCAAGTAGGTAAAAAATGTTAATTAATTAATGCATAATTAATAGAAAAATCGCGATGAAAATTTTTTGACCGCGGATTAATGTTTATTCATCTATCCAGTAGATATCTTATTAAACAATTCTTTTAATGTTTACAACTATACTAATACTAGCGACTTACCCTCGCTTTGCTCGAATCTGTGCCTAGGGGTTGTTTGACACACATTTTATTACTTTACTTCTAAACTTTTAGGCCTTTATGTAGTTCCCTATTAGTAAAAAAAAAAAAAAATTAAGAATCGGATCAGTACTAGTTACAGATATTACCCCCTATATCCAAATTTAACAAATCTTTTTATAATATTAGAGTAGATTAATTGGGAAATAGCGACTTATCCTCGCTTTGTACGGTTTAAATAGATAAAAATACCTAAGGAGATAGACATAGACTATAACCTATACATATATGTGTGTGTATGTATTGCGCTATGCCTTTTTAAGACTTACAATTTTCTAGTACATTGTTTTAGTGTATTTTTTAAGGGTTAGTCAGCGTTAGCCATTTTTCTAAGGACGACTCGATGGAATCAGTTATTGTGTTTTCCCGAGGGAATTAAAGATTTTTCTGTAGTAAGCAATATCCTAAATGTTGACCCGAGAAATAAATTATTACTATAGTTAAAATTGGTTCAGTACTTTTTTTTGTGGAATCCACACAGATATACAAACAAAAAGAGGTACAGACAAAAATTAAAATGTTACATAGGTATATCAGCGGAACCGAGGGCAATCGTTAGTAAATATAATATAAAACCACGAAAGTATAAAAGTGTAGGTCGACGCCTTATCATTCTATAAAGAAAATAAGTTTAATCATTTAAAAAATAATAATCTTAATATTATTTTTACTTTCACCCGCAGTTCGCTCTTAGTAAAATTTGGTTTGTTACAGTTAAGTGCTTTTATGAATTGTCGAGTGTACAACCAAATAATAAAATCCCTTCAAACATACTACAAACCATTCTTCTACCGTTTTAAAAGCTTTGTTTGAAAAAAAATATCATTATTGTTTTTATAAGATGATTTAAGATTTAAAATAAAAATTAAAACGATTGCATAAAAGTTTACTTTAAATATTTTTAAATCTATACTATCTAATATATTTAAACGATTCTTCTATATTTATTTATACCAGCGATCTCGGAAACGGCTTTAACGATTTCGCTGTAATTTGGTATGTGGGCGTTTTCGGGGGCGAATAATCGATCTAGATTATGTCTTATGTCTGGGAAAACGCATATTTTCGAGTTTTCACGCGATTTTCTTTCGCATTATTCCACGCAAAATATGTTCGATAATTTCTTATGCTTGATATAAGCATCGTGATTCGTTGGGTTTTAGAAAAAAAAGGGCAGGGAGCCCGATTTCCCTTGTAGTAAAGGCAGGCCTGTGCGCAGCAGGCGGAAGTTAAAAGAGGGATCGTATTCAGATCTATTTCAATCTATCAAATCCATACTATTTGTATATTGTACTATATTTTTTAAATGAAAAAATCAAATATTGTATTGAATGGTATGTATTTACTTTGGTATAGCTTTAGGCTAACAGTATATTCATATTATGTCATCATAGTATGTAGATAGATTATGACCTTCAATATCATATAAGTTACTATCAGTCACTCAGGGACTAACTAACTCGAGCTATGCGAGGGTAAGTCGTTAGTATTATATACAGATAACGCCACGTTTTATCAAATTAATTTGTTATTTTTTTATACCTATAACGTTTCATGGAAAACTATGTACGCGTAATAACTTTTAATTATTTATAGATGTAGATATTTTACTTCAAACAAAATATACAATATTAATATAAAATAATATGTAACGTTTCAAGAATCGGTTATAAAGTTTTTGTTTGTGTAATATTAATTCATTATCTATTGCATTGTGTTTAAATATAGAGGAATATTCTGAAAATTTCATTTTTAATGAAAAACTTTGATGCGTTCATTTATGTGAGTTTTGTACGTATTCGAATATGAATATGAAATTCGGTTAAGTGTAAGTTAGACTCCTGTTTTGAAGGTTCCGTATACTTAGGGTTGCCAACCGTACTGTAATATATATTATTATACTATACTTCGGGTCTGCGTACAATATACTGTTGAATGAATATATAGTAGGCAAAATTACTATATTTTCAATACCGAAATCTTACTGACAAATCCTTCATTTAAAAAAAATATGAACGCGCCTATAAACTAACTTTTGACAGATGCCCTAACATGTATAGAAACTCATCTGTCATAATGCGTTCAGAACTTGTCAATAATGTTAAAAATTTTATTCCCGCTCTCTATTCCCCACAGATTAAGGAGACTACTTCCCGTTACTTCGGCATTCATAGAAAGGATATTTTCGGTTCTGAATTCGAAATGGCGAGAAGTAAAAATTGAATGTAATAAATCAAATATTATGATACTTTTATTTTAGACAAAAAATTGTTAAGAAATGCAAGAAGTGCGAAAAAAATAAATTTGTTGGTTTTTAAAAATAAATGAGTAACAAATATATCTTTGTCTATTTCTAGTTTTTTTTTACAAAATACTATATTTTAGCTTATTTTGAAAAATGCTATATTTTGCCGAAGAAATGTTAGCAACCCTACCGGTACACTATACAGTATATTTGTATTATATATTTACTAATAAATGGAATCTTCTTTTAAGTAAATGATTTAAAGGTGGTACAGATGGACAAACCAATGGTTAACCGTGCTTAGTAATAAGTTTTCCTTTTAAACCTTTTGGCGCGAATCTAAAATATCAATTTAACTTTGTTTTCAAATTCAAATAGTATATCATGACAATATAGCAAAATAGCGAGGGATTTCCACTCAATACCTTACAAATCCACGATTCCATTAAAAGATAAAACTACCACGTGTTAGTTAACACAATATTGATGGGATATGTTCTATATTGAAGATTTTCAGTTACCTTGGTGTTTTACAAGGGTTTATCAGCCTTTGACCTAATTCCACAATCCCTTCCTTAATTTTTTTCAATATGATGAAACAAGCATTGATTTTTTTACAGAAAATTAAATTGAACTATACATTTCGCTATACATTCGTATTAAATTTTCTTTTTATTTGGTCGACACAGTATACATAATTATATATACATATATGATTAAATGTATTCAAATGTAATTTCATTTCATTTTGCCGAATGCTAGACATCTATTTAAATTAATTTGGTTATTAAGTTGATATGTAGGCAAGAAATTGGACATTATATTTATGTATGAAATTACAAATAATTAATCAGTAACTCGTCCATTTTAAAGCTTTACAATAATTTCTTATTAAAATAATTTTAGTTTTAATAAACTAAAAAAAAATGGCTTTGGATTGTTCGTGCCTAAAGAAGTTTTACTTCAATTATAATTGATGGTATAGATATGAATAAATTAGTAAGATAATAGTTAAGTGAAGCTAATAAAAGCATGTTGAAAACAAAAAGACAGTAAACAAAAACAATATAACGTAAATTTTGAGATGTCACATAACTTTAGATATTAAAGAGATCAACAGGGGACGGGTCCACTTTTGGGTGCGTACATGAATGAGCACTTAACATGTACATGTACAAACTTTTTATACATAAAAACTTCAAAAGAAAGTTATAAACAATAACTTCTAGTTTTACAATAGTGGCGGCATTTGATAGACTACGGTAAATAAAACAATTACGTGAGATCGGTAAGGATCGTAGGTTGATAATATTTTCATACTCCGCGAATATAGTTATTTAATGGTAAGTTTTCTTTATATAACATATATAGAGTTTAATTTGCAGCAATAATATATTGCTATATGTAGATGGAGAGGAAGATGAGATAGTAAAGCATATTAAAATGAATTGAATTTGATTTTTTGTGTATGTTAAGCATTTTTTTTCTCAAAATAATCGCAAAATTCACTTAATAGGAGCCCAGTGCAATAGCAGAAATGTTTTTTTTTTTTTAGTTTCTTTTTTTACTTTATAATACACATATGTATATGTGTATTATGCACATATGTCTATAGAGCAAAAGAACGACGTGAAAGGGGTGTGAACGACATGAAAATTGCGCGTATGGCGTCATGGTTCAAACTTCAATCTATTTTCCTGGCTGATGTGTAGAAATAGATTATTTTTTGAGGTTATATATTCGTTGAGTTTTATTTTTTTATTATACACTTGAAAATAGGCAGGAATTAACTTATGCATGTGTAAAATATGAAAATACAATTACCAACCGCTGCCTATTTTAAAGGTTGAGTATTCCATACTAATATTACAAATATTATGTAAAATTTGTAAGTTTGTATGTAAGGGGTAATCTTTGAAATTATTGATCCGATTCTAAAAATACTTTCATTAAAAGGAATAGGCAATTTTTTATTGCGATAAAAATGTGTTTAGTGTCAGAAATCATAATAATTTTAATTTAAGTCAGCAACCTCCAAAAGGTACCTGAACCTCGCGTGTAATGATTTCAAAATGGTTTTGGTTTTTCTACTTTAGGTTTTTTCTATAGATATATTAGTATGTCAAGAAGAACTATGAGTACCTAGGATTACTCATTTAGGTTTCAACATTTATAGCAAAAGCAAGCAAGTATTAAAATAAGATGTAAAATTACAAATTACTTAACTCTAAAACTGGCCATTTGCTAATGATCCATTAAAGAACCGTTTCATTAGGAATGATGAATATTGAAAGTTTACAGAGCATTTGATCATTGTTCCATTATCTTCAGGCTTACGTTTAATAAGGAGTTAGGCTATACTGCAGTCAACGTCACTAACCTAGCAAACTGAGTTGTAATGCAGTGAATGTGCATATGTGTTTGATTAACACACTACTACATCGGGTATATACTGCCTTAGTGGTGTACTGTATGGCATGTACGGCTGTATATCCGGAATTCCTGCGTTCGAGTTCCGAGTCGGATCAAGTTTAGTTATAATTTATATTAAAAAAGTCGCAGTAACAGTCCGGAGTTGGAAAGTTGGTGGTGTTTTACTGTGCGTATAAAAGTACATAAAATCGTCAATCCTTCAATTTCTGTCACCGGTCGTGTCGAATCATCGTCTAGGAATCGGAATAGAGAGTGCACTGGTATTTACATGTACACTTGTGCTGTGATATCTTCTACACAGTTGACTTGTTGGATTGTCCAACCAATTGAGTACCATCACTTCGTCGGAATTGATGAATTGAGGGCGAATATATATGTTCAAATATGTATATTAATCATATCTACGTTTGGACTTTAGAAGATGAGATAAAATGGAGTGTTTTCCCAAAAACGTCCTGTCAATAAAAAAACTATAAAGTGATATTTTGCATTTAAACATTATTATAGTTCTATAAGATTATTTAGTTTTGGTGTAAACGTATCAAGTCAAAATTTATTGGATCGTTAAAACGTAATTCGATCTTGATATTATATTATGATGCTGTAAAAAGTGGCCATAAAAGTGACGTCAGTTGTAAACTTTTTTATTGTATGATATTTGATTGTTTGATTGTAAGATAGATACAAAGAAATCTCCATGCATAGTAGTATAACTAATTAAATATTTAGCTTTATAATATACATTTGATAAGTACTAAGTACTTATATTCGTATACACTAATACAAAAAAGTCAACATTGATATAAAATTTTTAGGTGCTTTTTATCTCACATACACCCACACATAAACACACACATATACCACCCCCCCACACACACGCACATATACATACATATATAAACTTTTATATTTAAAATAATAAGTAACATAATAGTAAAATAAGTTTGGTAAACAACATATATGTAAACATTTTAGCAGGCACTCATACCGTATTCAACACGATTCGGGGTAACAGTAATTCCGTATACTGTGTAATCATAAGTTAGTAACCGCAGGATTCCCGTGCAAAGAGCCGCGGCTAAAATTAATAAACTCGAATATTTCCGCAGTTAAAACGAACTTTGCGAGTGCTCTGAATATTAATACGCAGGTCAGGACGAAATTAATTTATACCAACCAACCTCTACTTTATGGCAATTTTCCCAAAAAAATCTATTTTCGTTCAATCCGAAATCACGATCGCTGGTATAATCTAATCTTGACAGGCAAAATTAGGATATTGGAAAATATTTGAACTGATAACATGTTATGTACAATAAATTTTCTATTACTTTCCTAGAGATTCACTTTAAAATATACCTTTTACTTTAGAAGATATGCTGTAATATGATAAAAATATGATATGCTGCTAGTAATATAAATCCCATAAATTATTATATTTATGTCGACTTGTCAATATTTGTTTGATTGTTGTAGATTTTATTGTGGAATTTTAATTTATACTATAAAATTAGCCGTAAGAAAAATGACAAGTGGAAAGAAAATTCCTTCCGTTGGCTCATTCATTTTAGCAACTACTCGGCCAATTTTATAAAAATCAGTTTAAAAAAGAAATAATTGAAAAATATTATTAATGACCAAGCTTTTTGTTCGCGTTAGCGGCTGCGGCAGTCGAGAGCAGGTGCGAGCTCTTCACTATAGATTTTTACCATTTTTTGCATGAGATTATTTTTGCTGTGCCACAGAAAATATAACGGTTAAAAATGTATTTTAATTCGTTGTGCTATTAAAATGTTCATTGAATTGTTTAAATACAGCCAAAGATGAAACGATTTTTAAGTACCTACCTACTTTATACGTTTAAAATATTTAATTTAGGTTTTTACAAGCGTCCATTCGTATATATTATAGCATTTATATATTTAAATGATATAACATTTTCTCTACAATGCCTTTCTCTTACGTCATAAGCTTTTTATTTTCTCCTTTATATATAGAATAGAATTTACAGTTAGATTTATATTAAAACAAAATATTTAAAGCTATAATTTTTTACTTTTTAATATAATGAGTAATGAAGATTTTCTTTATATTTCCATTAAAATAATGCATGAAGTATGAAAATGGTACTAATCAACAATAATAAAAATTAGTAAAAGATTGGCGAAAGGATTGGTGAAAAAATAACAAAAATACAAAATATTTCCTATCGTTATCAGGTGCTGATGATGAGGAGGTCAGGATTGATGAGAGATGGTCAGCGGTGGTCACGTTTGTCCTAGTGTCGTTGAGAGAGAATACAGGCTTGTATGCTACTACGGAAAATTCAACAGTACGGGACTTTAGAAGGTGTAAAAAATTATAATTTATGTATACATACATATGTACCGTACAAAATGTACAATATAATTATTTTCTTTTGGTAGACATTTAGTGTTACAATTTATGAATCCATTAAAACACCCAAAGACCATGGCTTTACGATTACTATTATTTATTATTATTAAAAACCAAGAGGGCTAATGGCTTAACATGCTCTTAAAAGCACATTTATTTTTGATTATTATGCCAATATACTATAAGAACCAAAAAAATAAAAGTAAGTTATGTTATATTGATTTCTATAAATATTTAATTTATGATCCTATAACGGCCCAAAGCTACCAACGGCCAGTATCTACGTTATGTTGTGTACGTACGTGTACGTTGAATAGTACGAAAGAATTCTGCCCTAAGCATTTCTATTACTACACAGTCTTTGATTTCGCTCGCGCCGTGTAAAAGCGACTATTTTAAAAAGATCAAAGTGAATATGGAGTTGGGTGTGAAAGCTGCTTGCGGTTCAATTCAAATTACTCATGAAATTCAGGGATTTAAGGAGCTGCGTTTATTTCGACTTTCGTTAATTTTTTTGTACGTACTTTACCTTGTTGGGCAGTTTATACACTGCGTTATCTGATGGTTTTCAAATACTAAGACAGTGTGTACATACATTTACTATCATATATTATCGTATCGTGGAAGTTAGAATACTAGAAGTTAAATTCCAGAAATGGTTTAATGGATAGCTTATATTCTAGATTAAACAGTACATATTTCGGGGTAAACATGGCCGCGGGCGAAAATTACTAGTTGTATTATACTATAAACTAGAACAATATGTTTGTGGAAATATTTTTCTTACTGGCATACGTTTGAGTAATCGGACTACTATTATAAATGTTTGTATGTGTGTGTATGTTTGTTACTCCTTGACGCTAAAAATGGTTGATATTGTAATGTGCACTTAATAATTCACTAAACAATACTTAATTTTTAATAGTAATTAGATTACAGGAATATTTAAATTAGATATACATATATGTTGGCTCGCCGTGTACGCACTCAGTCTTCACTTTCGCGCCGATTGGCTGTCCCATGCCTCACCCCCCGCGGCCAGCTGAGTGCCTCACCCGAGACGACAGATAATATTATACTATTACATATACACCATAGATAATATTAATGAACAATAAATAATTAATATTTAAATAGATATGTATACAGACATATTTGTATGAAACTTAGTACACACTACACAGATTGATTATTATTATTGACTAAAGGAATACATAAGCTACTGTTGGGAACCTTAGTCGCTAGTCATTTATTTATTTATTTGTTTATTTATTTATTTATTTATAGTCACATAATATTTTGTAAAAATGTAGCATATTAAATATAGTTTGAACAGCTATAATTAGTAACGATAGTCGCCATCTAATTGCTGAACAGAAAACGAAAGCCGCCGTGACTTTGCATTAGTTACTGGGTATACGAAAAGTTATACACAGAGCAATTTGAAAGTGCTTAGTTTAAAGTTCCCTTTGTTTTCAACTCGCAAGGTGGACCGCTAATGAACAGTCTTTGTGCCAACTTTCTTCTACGTATATACTGTTTTAGTAGAAAAGCTTGACGTATATGATAGGTTATAAGAACTTTAAGCTTATTTCTTAAGAGTTTTGTATGTGAATTTAAAAAAAATGTTTTTTTTTTTAAATTAACATACTGAAATATTTTTAGTTAAAATCTTTTTAAGATCTATTGTGTATTATAATTTAAAAGTATTATTCAATAGATTTAAACTCACGTAACTGTTATTTTTACAATTTCTTTATTTTCATGTGTAATTTTTGGAAAATAATAACGAAAATTTAACAAATAATTTATTATTACGTTCTTTTTCAGATGATATTTTGAAAAAATGTGGATTACTCATCACATGTTAAATAGATTTATTTTCATTATAAACAGCTATAGATATGGAGCTAACCATGTATTAGTGAGCATGATAATAACATTTATAACTTCTTTCGCTGAATAATGTTCAAACGATTTATCAGTTTCGCCACAATGCGAGTATGTAAACATCGTCTGAAAACGTGCGCCGCATCTTTGAGAACCCTAATTATTTCTACTTTACCTTTGTTACTTGTTTGAAAAGATTAAAATAAGGATAGTTATATCGCTGTACTTAAAGAGATAAATGGTCTGATGTATGTTTACCTTGTTGGGAAGTTTATACACTGCGTTATCTGATGGTTTTCAAATACTAAGACAGTGTGTACAGGCATTTACTATCATATATTATATATCGTACCGTGGTACGTACGTACGGGTCGACTTATACCATAAATCACACCATAATATATCTCTTGCTTCTACATGTACGATTATGTTCAGTAAACAATTATATGCAATATTCGGAAGACAATGACAATCACGTCATGGTATCAAGCATCGTGCTGAACTGATCATAGAGCCAACAGAAATAGTAGAACTCTTCAATCGATACCAGTAAAATTTTCAACTTAAAACGTTAAAATTTTAAAACTTTAATTATTTCAAAATGCTGGTGGCGTGCTTCAATGATGTCGTTACGTTACTTGTGGAACTGCTCTTGACTTCATTTTTTTTATCTTCTATTCATGGCAATGATTTCAGAAAAGCTGTAAATGAATTCCTCTGCATGTTTTGTTACGAATGGGTGCTCCAAAAGGATTTTTTCTATAATATCCCCTTTAAGACGAGTATTGGTAACGGGGTCGGTTGAAGAACCAAACTTCCCTGGGTTTGGTCTGAAGGGAGGCCCGTCCCTAGTAACGGGACGTTGAAAAAGGCTAAATAATAATTATTTTAAGTAGTTTCATAGAGAACGAAGCGAATACATGACACTTGCCTTAAATATTATAAGTGCTATTGATTGTATGTGTGTTCGGGTGTTTGTTACTACTTCACGCTCGTATGTCTGGACAGATTTGGATAAAATGCAGTACGCAGATAGACTATGATCTGGAGTAGCATATTATTTGATATAGGGAAGTTTCAAAGGTAAGCAAATGATAGTCTCTAGAAAACCATGTATTATTGTTATTTAGCGACATACACACACATATATATACATATATATTAACGAATATATTAATACAATTACGTCTAGTCAAATTTACACAACTTGAATATAAGAAGCGAATTCGAAGCTTTGGAAGGAACGCACAAGGACTTATCCATTATCGCAAACTGATTTGTCACTGGCGCTGATTCATTAGACTAACATTAATCTCTGAGTGTGGTTTAATGGTTTCACAATGAAAATGATACCCTGCTTTGTTTATCTACCCTATAACTTAGTTGTTTACGTTACTGCAATATAATATTTATGTACCTATATATCACAATTATGATAATTTAAAATAATATTAAATAATAGAATAATGTTAATAATAGGAATAGTGAACAGTGTCATTACCTATAAATGAAATGAAACCTATACATGAAAAAAGTAAAATATATAAATATTTTCAACCATTTTACTCGTCGCTGTATTAATTTTTAATTGAGGAAAGAAAGGAGGAGGTTCTCAATTAGACCGTAAAGTATATCTTTTTTATGTATGACTACGTAAAAGTTTTTACAGCGTAGTCCAATTTCGATGATTCTTTTTTTATTGGATAGGGTATACCTCAAAGTAGGTTCCATTTAAATCCATCCCTAACTGTAGAAAATAGGGGATGATTGATTTTTCACCAACTGATTTTTTTAAATACATGCTTCTTACTTTGCTACTACTATGTACATATGTGTACACTAAAAATGAATAGAATAAAAACTTAAAAAAATAATGTTTAAAACTTAAAAAATAATAATAAAAAAAAAAACACTCAAAAAACAAAATAACTGATTGTTAGTTTTCTTTTACTACACATAAGGTTACTAATCAGATATTTTTGAAGTCGGTGCCAGGCGATACAAATTAAAGCACACCTACTTCGAAAATATCTGATTAGGTATCTACAGAAAAAAATATTCGTGTCGAATTGAGAACCTTTTTTTTTCGTCGGTTAATGAAAACTACCAATCAGTAATTTTTTACTTTTTAGTCGATTTTTATTATTTTTTTAAGTTTTTATTATGTCACAATTGTATGAGAAAAGAACACCAAAAATAAAATGACGATTCAATACGTTCTCCTCCCACTGCCATGGAGAGACATGCAGTAAAACTCTATTGTTGTTGTTATTATATACGAATACATATATACAAAATGTATTTGATTATGAAAAAATATAATATTACAGGAAATTAGAATAATAATATGTTTCTAATATTAGTAAAATCTCAAGTATTTTAGGAGCTTAATTCTCGTCATTTTATTTTTTCCGCATGTAATTGGGTATACAATAAAAATACCTGAAGAAAGTACTTGTCCTTTTTCATTTTATTAAAGATTTGTTCCGGACAATGGACTAATTTGCTGACAATGCAATAAGGATTGCGTAGGGCACCTGCTCTTTGGCAAATGGAAACAGTCGGTCGTTCGCCGTACTTTATGTTGGAAGGTACGATTTATGACAAATGAGAATTTATTACTACAGGACAATATTATCTTTTTTTTACTATGTAAGTTTTTAAGTTTCACTACGTAAAACTGACGATTAGTTACTTCAGGTTATAGTCTATCTGTTTTCTAAATTTCATTCAAATTCGTGCAGCCGTTTCAGCGTAAGAGAGTAAGAAACATATTGTATTTAAAATAGTACTTTTTTAATAATTAAATCTATGTTTAAATATTTCTTTACATAGAAACTTTTTCACTTTAACGACGTATTCATGTTCTTCTTTCAAGCTCTATTATAATTTTATAGTACGAGTTTCTTAATAAGTGTGTAAGTTTGTGAGGATGTTTAGGAGTTGATTTTTTTGTGTCTCAGTCACAAGTAAACAAGTGTTCAATAGATTTGGACGGATACTGGCATAGATTATAATCCTTTTTTTTAACGTTAGGAATTTACGCTTACCATCTGAGCTTAGATAATCTAATAATTTTAACATATTATAAAGGTTGCATGATACAATGTATAAAAGTAAGCAATCCTAAATACTAGACGTATACCGTAACATCCAACATACCAACATAATTTGATCAGTAGAACATATAATATATTGTCTTCCTTGCAGAAATTCATTTAGAATTACTGAGACAGAAATATCAATTCCATTTAAATATATTAAAAAAATATTTATTTTCCATACAACAATTGATAATAATATTTTTGATAAAGTTTACTTCATCGCAATATTATGTGGTTAGTAAATGCCAATCAGTGCAAATTGCGATCAAAAAAATTTTTTTTAGACATTTAGGTAGAGCGACTTGCACCAAATTCTTAATTTGTGCTATAAAGATATGGAAGATGCAACATAGCATGCAACATACATATACTGTGTATCATATTTACCTTTAAACCTCTTAGAAGCCCTAAAATCTACACAAACTTAATTTCATTTCGTATTTTAAAAAGCGTTTAATTCAAAAGTGGGATTTTCTTTCCAATCTAAACGATTAAAAGTTAGTCCCTTTGAAATATACCCTACAAAACCTTCCTATAAATAGAAAATCAGCCATATTATTGAGTACAAAAATTCTTTTTTTTGCCGTACTTAATAAAAATAAGCGAAGAATAGTAATCTATTTTTGGTTGTCCTGTTAAAGAGATAGGTAATTGACAACGCTTTTATTAGATTTTTACAACGCTGTAAATGTGAGATGAAATTGTATCTTGACGACATCATAAATTGATATTCTTTGGAATAATATAAAATGCTCAGGCTTTTACTGGAATAGTATAGTCTTTTTACTTATTATTTTTATTATGATTTCGAAAGCATAACATCTCCCGACCGATTTCGGTCAGGGCGGCCAATCTCATTGAGACTAGTCATCTGCAAAGGAGATATTAGAGTGCACAAGTGTATGCGTAGACATAAGTACACTCTTTATTCCTATCACTCTCATACTCTGGTGGGACGAGTACTCGGCACGACTAGTGAGAGTTAAGGCGCAGGACCGATGGCTTTACGTGCTCTTCGAGGCACTGAGGCTTACTAAACAGAAAGACTCAATAACTAAACTTGGTCCGACCCGGGACTCGAACCCAGGACCTGATGTGCATGCTAGCCACTACACCACCGAGGCAGTTAAAAAGTAATATATAAGACTTTGAAAGTAATATATAAGTAACTACGAGCAAATATAACCTAATCAAATATATTGTGAAAAGGTACATTAACTAAAAATAATCTAATATTTTTGTCCTTTTTATCTTTTTGTTATACTGTGTCTTCCTTTTATAAAAACCTGTAGCATGAGCAATTTTCTTATTAGTTTGTATTATACTAGCAATTTAGCAATTTGCCCTCACTTCGCTCGGGAGCTTCCCTAGGTCTAGGTAAGTCGTCTAGGTACGTTTTAAATAGATAAGAATTGTGAATGACTTTGTTTAATATGCTTATATATATCCATTACGTTTAATTTCAATATAATATACTTTTCATTCGATAAATAAATTATTGAAAGACAATCTTTCTTCGGATTTTTTATAGAGCGTGCTATCTGAGCACAATTTATTTAGCACGTAAAATGTAAAAATGGGTAGATAATTTTGGCCTCACAACAAAACAGATGTTACAGTATAATATATACATTGATAATCTAATTATAAATGAGGTTACTTAATTATCTGTAGAACAAAGGTCGTTAGGGCTGTAGGTCGTTATTTTTTATATATTAACATTATTGTATAAAAATAAAAAGGTTTAAACCCAAATATTAGCAATCAATTTCAAAGGAATAAGGGACTTTACGTTAAAAAGTCTGTCATAACTCGTACAAAGGACGAAGCAGCTCTTTGTCCTCAAAATCGACGTCACCGAAGAATGTATTCAGGGTTATGTTTCGATATTTGGGGCTTGCACAGGGTATCTTTCTGTAATCATTGAACAATTGTAATCTAAAAAATAATATGGAAGTAATGTACTCGTATTTATAACATAGGTATATTATGATTCTGTGACATAACATTTTTTTTTTCATTTCAGTACAATTTAAAATTTTCTATTCTTCAACGTTGGAAGAAAGACATTTTGTCTACCCTTTATTAATAAATGGCACTTTTTACTTTTGTATAGTCAGGGATGTGGAAATCAGGCTTGGGTGTGGAATTAGGCGACTTTATATTGCTGCAAATGAAAAAATTTGTATGATGACAAAATTATATAAGTATAATACCTGAATTTTCGTGCCAACGCAATATTTAAATTGCAAATCATTTACTACCATTCAATTTAGATAAATGCAAAAGTTTTGCTTAGGGTTCCGTAGACAAATGGCAAAAACGGAACTCTTAGAAATTCGCCATGTCTGTCTATCCGTCTAACCATATGTCACTGTCATTTTACTCAAAAGCTATTGGAGCTACATTCCTGATTGAAAGAATGAAATTTAGAAGATAGATGTCTCATGTAAGCCTCGGTAGTCAAATTACAAAATAATAATAATAATAATAATAATTTCGCACTCCATGAATATACCAGGGCAGTATTTTTTTAAATCCACATAATATGCGTGTAGGGTATCTTTGAATAGGTCTGTAAAATTCAGATAGATGCTTCTAAATGAATTCTCTTTTGCTTCAACAACGTTTAACGTGTGTCGTCCAAAATATGTATACGTAATGATAAAAAGTAAACCGTATTTAAGTTTTCTGTTTAAGTACATACTTTTAGAGTTCGATGCTATGTTTACCTATTCCTACCTACATGCTCTCTCAAGGGTTTAGGCATGTTACAGTGCGTGACATAATGTTATTGATTCATGAATTCCCTAGGAAGGCCCATACAATTAGTGAATTATATTACGAACTTGTTTTAGTAGTTATTGGATTATTAATAAAAGTATGGCTATAGGTTATGTTATGTAAGTTAAAATAATGTGTATAGAATTGCATGATATTATTAAAAAATATAAGTTTTCATCTATACAGATAAATAAAATTGGAGTGTCTGTTTGTAACATTACAATAACTGCTTTTTACTAAATGCATATGGATGTATACATGATACATATACCAAAACAACAATTTTTACAATTTTTGTCTGTCTGTCTGTCTGTCTGTCTGTTTGTTCTGGCTAATCTCCGAAACGGCTGGACCGATTTTGACGGGACTTTCACTGGCAGATAGCTAATGTTATAAGGAGTAACTTAGGCTACTTTTATTTTAGAAAAAGAATCAGGGTTCCGCGAAAAAAATAATTAAAACCCATAAAATTGTGAACAAAATTCGCGTACGGCGTACGCAAGCCGAGCAAAGTGAGGGTAAATCGCTATATAATTTAAATGAATATCTTAGAAGTAGCAAGCTACTATTTATGTATAAACATAGCTAACCGTGAAAACGTACCTAGGGACGAACGCGAGCGAAGCGAGCGTGAGTCGCTAGTATAAAATAATATTTATTAGTGTAATATTATGTTTCTTGATCAGAGCATTGAATGATCTAATGTAAACACATACACGCGTGTCTATGTGTACACACACATAGTCATACTCACACACATGCAAACAAATAACATGCCTACTTATTTTTATCAAAAAAATATTTTGCAATTATTATCCAAAGATTTGCTTACGTAATTTATATTTAACGCATTCACGTAATTTTACTATTTTGAACATTCTTGTATAAATTCAATGTAGGTATACATACATAGGTTGAAATATCCTTTACGAACTATAAGGTGCAAAACTAAAGTAGTGTTAAGTGCCCTTGTGCAGACGTCATTACTTCCAATTAGTGAAGGTAGTAAACGACGAAGTTCCTTGTGGCGACCAGGTTGGCGAGTATGAAACCCTCAGAAAACCGTCAAGTAGTAGGCAAAAGTTACATACCGCCCAATTTATATGCGCTTAGTTTGATTATCTTTTGTCCTGAAATTGTCAAAGCGTATCCTTAATAAATAAACTGTGTGAAATTTTGCTATTCTTTAGACCTCTTAATGTCATAAAGGGTTCTAAAATTATTGTCCTTTTTACATAACAAGTGACCTTTTTCTAGGTAACGCTATTATTTATTGTGCACAATTTTTATTTATTCATTTAATACATTTGTCATGGAATCTCAGTGCTACACATTATGAATAATATATAGTAGCATAAAATAGACAGACATGACATGACTGGTCATGTCTGTACCTTAAATATTTTTTGAAAATAGTTTTTTTATTGACATAAAAATTGATAGCAATCGTTTCATAAATGTCTGTCTGTGCTATTATTATTATTACCAGCATTGCCCGCGGCTCCGCCCGCTTTTAGATGATCAAAAATCAAATTCTTACGTTTACACATTAGTATACTTTTACATATACCACTTTCATTGCGCACCGTATGATTGGTAAATAATGGCAGAGATTGACAATGCCACAAAGGTTCCTCCGTTAATCTCATATTTGATTTAGTAATATTGCACTTTTTGTTTTAGCACTAACATTTATGTATGTCTATACTTCTGTTTCGTTCGTTTATTTAGTTTTGGGCGATAAACTCTCAAACTACGGAATTAATTTTAATATTTTTTTACTAATAGACAGCTATTGATTAATTTATTGTTTAGCTGATTATATAAATTAGATAATCATAACTTTTCTTAATGTTAATTGGTCGCGAAACAGGGATTGATTAACGCTATATAATATTTTCTAAAACGATTTTCAAAAGTAAGTGTAATAAGTAAATAATTCTAAGCAAACACTTTTTATTATTTCATATGGCTCGGCTAATATGATTAAAGTCGTAAGCATTTTATTGTGTCCTTTAAGCCTTTATCTTCCAAGAAATGGTGCCAAAAAAAAAACTAAAAAAGTTGAGATATAATAGTTCCTAAAATACTTTTTCATAGTTTTTGAGATATGGAATATTTTTAGTTACCCGCTTTGTCAGTTTAACAGTCATAACCTTGTTTTCCATAAAATGTTATAAAAAATTATGAATCGAACTTATTTTTATGGTTGATAAAATGAGTCAATATTGTGGAAACGTAAATATTATTTGTATTTATTTTAGAGTTAACCTAACAAAACACGTAAGTAAGAAAACCACCCAGTATTTTACTATACGAAACCTATAATGCGCGAGTTGGAGTTGCCCAATTTTTACATTAAAAGATTAAAAAATATTAACATTATTTACTAAGAAATAAAAATTTATAAATATTTTCATTAGAAAATCGTTTCGGCCAACAAAATATTACTAATATGTTACTAATTTATAAAGCTTGTTTGTCTTTGTTTAATTGAAAATTTGAACACAGGCGGGGCCGCAGATAATTTAGTAGTAATTCTTATAAAGTCATAGAAAGGTCACATCTGTACATTTTTTTTTTGGAATAAAACTACGTATTTTTAAAACACATGGCGACATCTATTGTCAAATATCTAAATAACACATAAATAAATTTTCATTAAAACAACTATTTTAATGAATAAAATAGCGCTATTGATATTTCTTTTAAGATAAGCTTTTTTTGATAGTTTTAACATATATAAGTTACCTTCCTAAAATGTTAATAGTATCATCGTGCTTTTATTTTAACCAGTTTTTGTATTTTTTCTCAGAAATGAGATATTTTCCTGCCGTAAAAAGTATCCTATATGTTGAGTCGGATAACCAGCTATCACCATACCAAATTTCATCAAAATCTCTCCAGTAGTTTTTCTGTGATGCGATGCAATGTGATGCGGTCACATACAGACAGACAGACAAAAATTCTAAAAACTATAGATTCGGCCTCTATGTCGCTAATAATGAATATTTCAATAAGATTTTTCGAAAAATATTGAATTTATGGATTCGGCTTAGTTACAATTCTATTATATGTGTAGAATACTAATTTATAAAGCCAAAAAGTTAGCTTTACTGATGAACACGGGCGGGGCCGCGGGTAATTTAGTAGCAATTCTAATAAAATCGTAGAAATATATATGTACATTCATTTTTTCGGAATTAAAACTACGCATTTTCAAAACACATGGCGACATCTATTGTCGAATATCTAAATAACACATAAGTATATATTAATTAAAATAACTATTTTGATGGATAAAATAGCGCTATTGCTATTTTGACTTTTAAGATAAGCTATTTTTAATAGTTTTTACCATATTTAGTAAGTTACCTTGCTAAAATGTTTACAGATAGTATCATCGTGGTTTTGTTCCGACCAGTTTTTGTATTTTTTCTCAGAAATGAGATATTTTCTCGCGGTAAAAAGTATCCTATATGTTGACCCGGTTCACCAGCTATCATCATACCAAATTTCATCAAAATCCCTCCAGTGGTCTGTCTGTGATGCGGTAACAGACAGACAGACAGACACAAAAATTCTAAAAACTATAGATTCGGCCTCTGCATCGATAATAATGTATATTTCAATAAGATTTTCCAAAAAATATTTAATGTACAGATTCGGATTAGTTAGAATTTTATAATATGTATAGATAATCCCAAGGAAATAATAGTTTTACTAACAGAAAAGGCGTTTTCCTAGAAAGAAAGATTTTCTTTTCTTTTTCAGTATTATGTCAGGGACCTTCACGGACTTGCATCAAAAATATTTTTAATTGCAGTATTAATTTTATTGTTAGCATACTTATGTAATAATATAATACCTTAGGTATTTTAATATAGATTAAAGTCGCTCATTACATCAAAAGAATACTTTAGATTTAGAATATAATATACCCTCGCGTCGCTTCGTTCGGGTGCGTCCCTGAGTACGTTTTAAATAGAAAAAAAGTTATTGTGACTTTATCTTTTAAAATATATACGAGTACGTCATGCTTTTGCCCACTTTTCTGTAAGCCTTTTTAAGACCCACTATTTTCTAGTACATTACTTAACTTCGAGTATATTAATTATTTTATGTTCAACTTAAATTCTGATTTATGTATTGTTATAGATGTGAAATAAATTGTTATAGAATTTTAGTTATCATCTTCCTAAAAAGAATATAACATTAAATAATCAAGAAAAAATATGTAGAAAACTTAAATAAAATTTTGATTTTGTTTATGTTCATTTAAATGTTTATTTAGCCTATATAATACAAAATGTGGGTCAACAGAAAATGATCGTTTTATAAAATATATATGTCAATGTAGTACCAGTACCTATATAATCAATTTGAATTGAGTGAGCTTGACTAATTGCCGTGTAATTTGTATGGAAATGTTCTAACATTTGGTAATATTTAACCGACTAAAATTGTATGCGCGGCTTCGTAATTGGTTATTTCATTGTTTGTTAAATTCATGCATTCTGTATAACAACATTCTGTACAATTTAGTTGACATTTGTAATTACATATCGCTGTCTCTAGCGTTAACATATGTAGGGAATGTTGTACAAGGTGTTTTAATTAAACAGATCGGATCGGAGATGCGTCAGGTAAAAATATGAAGACCCTAGCGTGTACGTGTATAGAATGATAACTAAGGGCAAAGCGAAAGAGTCAGGATATATTTTTGGGCAGTTTGCGCATCTCCTTCAATAACGAAATTTCTTATATTCGTTTAAAATATATGTATACACTAGTGGCCCACCCTCACTTCACTCGGGTTCGCCTCTAAAAAAATAAAAGCAAATCTATCCCACGGGAACCGTACATTAACAGACTATTATCTACCTCTGTGCCAAATTTTATTCAGATCCGTACACCCGTTCTGGCGTGATTGAGTAATAAACATCCAAACATCTAAACTTTCACATTTATAATATTACTAAGATTATATATAAATATGAATACATATAGTTACTTAGGACATGTTTAATGCATATTATGACTTACATTGAAATATTTTTATGGCTAAATCGTCTAATACTTAATGAAAATACTAAAATTAGTACAAAATTGATCTACTGTCGATCCACTAAAAAAACATTTTAGGAACTGTCTCCACGTAGCAAAGATCACAGAAATATTAGACAGAATATAAAAAGCCTAGACCAGAACCTGAGGGAGATAAGTATAAAATCACAGAAAGAAAGGTATCGTCATTTTTCTAATGACGTGAAATAAGATAATGAAAAGTACACATTAAACAAATTCTTTCCCCGGTATTTTGCTTTGCGTTAGTCACTTTTTCGTGTATAGAATCCATAATTCTATTACCGGATTTCCGCTCTTCCTTTCGTTCGCGCGTATTTTATCTTACATACCTTGCCCTCTGTTTGAAACACGCTATTCCCTCATATATCTAGAAATGTTTTTGCTAATGCTATTTATGTAAAGCTTTAAAACCATAATGATGCTTTAATCTACTTAAACGTTAATTCAAATTGTAATTAATGTAATATATTTTTAAAACAGAAAAAGTAATATCTACGCAATAAGTTTCACATAAATTCTCCGTATATAAAATCACAAAAAATATACAACAATATTAATAATAAATTTGAAAAACAAAGAAATAATTCATAATATTATCCAGTGTAGTACATACTTAACTATAATGTATTGTGTAGATAAATTGTATGTATGTGCCATTTACTAAATTCTAAGTATTTAGCGTATTTTAGATTCCGCTTTAATTTGTGTGCTAATTGAAAATCAGTGACCAAATTCAGAATTGATTTGGGATAGCGATAGCGATAACCATAGATAGTTCTGTAAATAATTATTTATTTCATCGATTATCATTTAAATAAAGAGTTAGAAATATGTGTGTGTATATGAGTTAAATATTTTTATCTTTTGCTTAATATTTTAACTTTAATTAATAATAGCAATCTAAATTAATATTTTAACTTTTTTATTAACTTGTATTTCATTAAATCTTAATAATCCATAATATTGTCTCCAAAGTATAAGTGGTAAATAATATTTTTTGTTTTTATTTACCACTTATATTAAGTTTTTTTTAAGTAATTTATTCCATTGCAGCAATCACACATTTATTGTTTACATATTCAGCGAGGCCTGTCGACGTATGGACAGCTGTAATCAATCTAAATTGACAAACTTTGACTAATTAGCGTATAATTACGGAAACGTGATACGAGCATAATTTTATATCCAATTGAATTGTGATAATCAAGTCATTCAAATAGCTTATTTATTTGTTTGGCAGTGCATTATTTTATATAATTGAGCTTAATAAATGTAATATATTACTTTATACAATTGAACATTACTATTCATTAAGTATATTAAATTATGACCTTCTGACCGTGTATAAATACGGCCACGATAGATCAATATCACTAAGACTAGCCAAAAATATTTTAACCCTTAAGCACTGTTATAGGTCTGATAGACTCCCACACCGAAAAGAAACACTTGCTGTTTAGCTCTATTTCGCTGAATCGTGTCGTGTGTTTTAGTACCTTCAAGTTACTTAGTGAGCCAGAAGCTGTGAAGAGAAGAAGTCGCTTCATTCGCTTTTGAGGTCAGTAGCAAAGATTGAAAATTTTTTGGAGGTCTCACAGACCTATAACAGTAGATACGGGAGTTTCTTGAGCAACATAAATTTTATTTTTAGGGTAGATTCTTAACAACCAAGCACTTCACGTTCACTGCGACCTCAAGCATTAAACGTGTCAGATTCTGCTACGCTTTCAATGTTAGAAGAATGACTTTTAAACGAGGAAGACTGCGATTTTAGTGATAATTCGGATGCTGACTTAAACTTCGTTATGGAAGTCACAAGTTCGCGTTTTGATCCCGAATTTACCAGAAATAAATTTATTTTAGCAGTAATAAATTCATTTTACAATGCAAGTAAAGGAGGTGTTAATGCTATTGATGAGATATGTGCCAAGATGACTTGCAAACGAAGATGACGACGTTAGCTCTTTACTATTTTCTATCGTATTCTGAAATAGCCTCTACTAATGGATACGTTTTTTCAGGAGAAACATACAAAAGATCAGAACTTATAAAGCATGTTGCAAAAGGGTTACTCTTAAAGCATTTGGAAAGCATATTGACTAATCCTTACATCACTGAAAATACCAAGATGACTACTATTTAACAAGCCTAGATAGATCCAAAACGTCAATGCAGAAAGTGAAAAGCTAACCAAAAAGAAATACTGCAGTATTTGTGACTATAAAAAACAAAATATGTATGCACATTTTGCAGAAATCCCAATTTTTTGTCTTGCTCTAAGCCAGTATGTGTAAATTGCATTCCTAAAAATTAACCAAACTTTAAGCAATTACATTTTTTTTTGTGATCTCAAAAATTAAACAATTGAGCCTTAATTACAAAGATTAATTATAGAAGAGTATAATTTTGTTGATTTAAGAAAGAATTTTTAGTTTTTTTTTAATGTTTTAATTTTTTATAACAAAATGAGTGCCTTAAAATAATGTTCATATAATAAGTTGTTAAAAAACTATTAATCGGTGTTTGAATGTTATATATTTCTGGTAGAGATCTCTTAAAGAGATAAGTCATCCTTTGTACACATGGTTACTGTACTGTAATTTTATCTGTATTTTTTTTTTGGTACATAAATAAATAAACAAATAAATAAATAATTTATGTTAAAATGTTGGTATGACAGTTAATATGTTTAATAAATAATTGATTACGAAATTGATAGCTTTTAAAAAAAATCACCCGTTTTATGTTTGGGAGTCTGGGAGACCTATAACAGTAGTAATGGTATAAAAACATATAACAGTGCTTAAGGGTTAACTAAGAATCTAAGTTTGCGCGCATACGCAAGTGCAGACTGCACTTGCGTATGCGCGCTATTCTTATTACTCTCATACTCCGGTGTGTAAGAATTTAACTCTTACCATAAGCCGGTATAAGAAACCCGTTGGTACTTTACCATATTTATTTCACTGTTTCACATCACTTATCACTTATTTAATGCAATTGTAATTTATATTATAAGAATTTACATTATGACACCATTAAATTTCAGCATTAGGTACTTCAATTCACTCCAGAAAATACACTGCCTTTCTTTTTACAAAATACCTCTTTTATACCTTACAATTTTTCCACTTCCACATATTTAAATTAAAGAGTATATGTTTTGACTTTATTTTAAAAATTATAATTCATACTAAATACTGTTTTTGGTGCTGCCATCTCTACAAGCTCGGCAGGAAATAAGTATTTCATTTGACTCTAAATAATCTAACGACATTTATTCTATTCTCATACTAGTAACAATTCATAATATTGTTAACAGGTGGGACGACAATTAGACGCGACCGGTGAGAGATCAGTCGCAGAGCCGACGGCTTTACTTGCTCCCTGAGACATTGGGATGAAACACCACCAACTTCTCAGCTCCGGGCTGTTGCGGAGACTTTCATGACAGTAAGCCTCTATATACTCAGTAAAACCCGGGATCGAACCACCTAACAATATAATATAATATGTAATTAAATTTAAATTTAAAATATGTTGAAAAAAACCGAACCGATTTCCATGTTAATCAATAGTAAGTAATAAAGAATATAAAAAATATTTTTTATACTGAACAAATTTTTGTGCACATACTTAACTACACAGGATGATAGGTGATATGAAAACAAATGTGTTTTTGCCTATGGGTAGTAACCATGCAGGCGAAACTGAGTGCAAGTGCCGTTTCTCATATAATATGAGAATATCACGAGGACATAAAAGGTCTCATAATTCATGATTTAGTTATATGAAAGACTACGCGAGTCGTGATAGTTGACTGATTGACTGTCTTGAATGTCGAGAATTGCAAGTACGGTTCTCGCTTAGAACTTATGGTATGGTTTTAAAACGTACCTAGACAACACATCTATACTCGTATCCAGAGAAACACCCGAGCGGAGCGAGGGTATGTCGTTAGTATGAATATGAAGCGAAAAGTGTCAAGCCTTATGGTGTAATTTTTCACGTTTTTTTTTAATTACTTTCATACTAACATTTACATCTGTTTCCTCATTTCATTTGATATAATATAATAAGTTCGAATATCGCTAAGATAACCGATTCGCTGCCCTGGAAACCACAATAGACGTTGACATTGACCAAGAACACGAAGCTGGTAAGACGTGACCTCCGAAGCTTCAGTACATGCTCCATCAAGGAAGTCATTGAGGAAAATCGGGGGTCCAAAGTCTTTGTTCAGAAGCTGGGACGTAGCCATCTGACGAAGCTGACCATAACTAGCGAAAAAATCGTCGTTTCTAAGTCGGAGATTCTTAATGGAGTTCAGAACTTCTATGGTCGCCTACATACATCTCAAGGGTCCCGTCCCATGTCTAATAACGAAGATCCCAGAGCCACGCTTACTCGCCACTACACAGAAGACCTGCTAGAAGTTAGCCTAGTCGAAATCTTGATGGCTCTAAAATAATTTAAAAATGGAAAATCTCCCGGGGAGGATGGAATTACAACGGATCTCCTAAAAGCAGATGAAACTCCTGCGCTAAAACAACTCCAGCGTTTATTTAATTCCGTCCTCTTTTCGGGGAGAACCTCTAAGACATGGAGCACGAGTTTGGTCGTCTTGTTTTTCAAAAAGGGTGACAATCCTTTGGATCTGTTGTTGTTGTAGTTTTTTAAATCAAAACTTTAGATCTGTTTCTCTCTTAAGCCATATCTATCAATTGTTTTCTAGAGTTATCACGAATCGTCTTACGCGTAGACTCGACGATTTACAACACCCCAAACAGACTGGTTTTTGAAGTGGATACGGCACCATAGACCACATTCACACATGTATAATCAGCTCTTGTGTCTAGCATTTGTGGACTTTGAGAAAGCCTTTGACACTATTGAAACCTGGTCTGTTTTAGAGTCTTTGCAACGGTGCCAAGTTGATTGGTGATATATTCAAGTGTTAAAATGACAGTCCAATGACGTGACCGTGGTATATTTTTACCGACAGATTTGAACCGTAAAAAAAACATAAAATATAAATAGCACCATTAATAAAATAACGGTAATTTGAAAAAAATACTTAAAGAGTGAATTATTTTTAATCGACTTAGATGACTAGACGAAAGGGAGTAGGTTCTACGTTCGGTGTCTTTCGAAGTCGGTGCAGGGCATACAAAGCAAATCTATTTCGATATATATAAGTACATAACAAATTGATGTATAATATTTTAACTATAATAATTAGAGTTCATACCTTGTCATATGTACGTATTAGATGTTTGTCGTCTGGCACCGACTTCGAAAATATCTGATTAGATATCTATAGTAAATGAAAATCCCCGTTCAGTTATTTTTTACTGTTTAGTGCCTAGAAGTCGTTTTTTTTTAAGTTTTTATATTTTCCGCTGAAAAATATTATTAATCTGTTATATTTCTATTCAACGCAACAGAAACATCAATCAGATTTTAGTACCGTTATACTTTTATTATATTTCATATTTAATCCACATATTGCTAACCCTTGGTTTTGTTACGTGACCGTTTGAAGATGAATTAGATGTGTCGTTTATGAACAGCTGGAAGCTATGATGAATTCCAATAGTTGGTATATATGACACCTGTCTGGTTTGAGATAATATAATGTTGGTGAAATGTACCACAGATATCATAACATTTATTATTGCTGCGTCTTCAAGTTTTTTTGTTGAATTAGCAAACTATTTAAAAAAGTGAAGTTTTTATATTATCAACGTTCAAATTTAAAGAAAGTTTTTTCTAGGAATAACTAGACTTTATTTTTGTATTACATTAAACTTTATTTTAGTTAAGTGCATTCAAAGTTAACTAAAATCATATTATGATCACAGTTCCTGTTTGTACCAGCGACCGTAGAATAACAATGCAATTGGCTTTCAGTTGAAATTGCAAATAGACACGCAAAGTATATAAAACTAAACTGTTCTAGTTAAATAACTTTTATAACAAAATGTCATATCTATTGTGATAATAATAGTAGTTTATCGTTGAATACCTCCTATTAATTTCAGATTCTTTTCACAATTTAACTTTGGTTAGTCGATTCGATTCTTTTTGATACGATTTATATCTACAAATTAATTAATCCACAGTGATAAAATAAAGCCTGCTACAATTCATAATATGCTCTTTAGGTAGTTTTTAAATTCTAAAACATACACTTTTGACCATCTTTTACGTATGCTTGAAGCCCAAAATCGAAGGTTTTATTGGGAGCCATTGAAGAGTTATAGCAGAAATTCTTGGGCCTATCATGAACTCACCTAAGTGGTGTCTAAGTATTGTACTGTCTTCGGGATTTCATATATTTACAAAGTTTAAAACTGTTAGGTCAGTTGGAAGAAGGTTAAAATCGATTTCAAAGATTGAATTACATAGTTACAAGTCATGCTAATAAAAGCGTGTCAGATATCACGTTGACTCGTGGAATTGCAGTTGCATAAAAGACAAATTTATAATATTAATTCCGGAAATTAGATAGTGTAAAGTGACCGACGAAAATCTACTTAAAACATGTACTTAATGTTTAGTAGCTACTTTAAATAAGTATATATGTATTTACATAGCTATATGTATGTACTAGCGTTGCCCGCGGCTCCGCCCGCGTTCAGATGATCAAAAAGCAAATTCTTAGGTTTTACATACATATTAGTATACTCTTACATATACCACTTTCATTGCGTACCGCATGATTGGTAAATACTGGCAGTGATTGACAATGCTACAAAGGTTCCCCCGTTAATCTCATATTTGACTTAGTAATTTTTGTTTTAGTAATAACATTTATGTACATATGTCTATACATCTGTTTTGTTTGCTTATTTAGTTTCGGGCGATAAACTCTCAAACTACGGAATGATTTTAATCATTTTTTACTAATATATAGCTATTAATTAATTTAAGATTTAGCTAATTATTTAAATTACATAATGACAACTTTTCTTAACGTTAATCTGTCGCGCAACATGGATTGGTTAGCGCTAGTTAGTAATATTGTCTAAAACGAATTTCAAAAGAAAGTGTAATAAGTAAATAATTTTAAGCCAATACTTTTTATTATTTCATATGGCTCGGCTAATATGATTAAAGTCGCAAGCATTTTATTGTTTCCTTTAAGCCTTCTAAGAAATGGTGTCAAAAAAAAACTGAAAAAGTAGAGGTATAACAGTTCCTATAACACTTTTTCATAGTTTTTGAGATATGAAATATTTTTAGTTACCCGCATTGTCAGTTTAACGGCCATAAACTTGTTTCCCATAAAATGTTATAAAATAATATGAATCGACATATTTTTACGGTTGATAAAATGAGCCGATATTGTGGAAACGTAAATATTATTTGTATTTATTTTAGTGTTAACCTAACAAAACACGTAAGTTAAAAAGACAACACAGTATTTTGCTATACGAAACCATAAAGCGCAAGTTGGATTTGCATTTGCCCATTTTTTACATTAAAAGATTAAAAAATATAAACATTATTTACTAAACAAGAAAAATTTACAAATATTACTAATATGTTACTAATTTATAAAGCCAAAAAATTTATTTTATTGAAAATTTGAACACAGGCGGGGCCGCGAGTAATTTAGTAGTAATTCTAATAAAGTCATGGAAAGGTTATATCTGTACATTATTTTTTTTAGATAAAAACTACGTATTTTAAAAACACATGGCGACATCTATTGTCAAATATCTAAATAACACATAAGTAAATTTTCATTAAAATAACTATTTTAATGAATAAAATAGGGCTATTGATATTTCCTTTAAGATAAGCTTTTTTTAATAGTTTTAACATACAGAATTAAGTTACCTTGCTAAAATGTTAATAGTATCATCGTGCTTTTATTTTAACCAGTTTTTGTATTTTTTTCCCAAAAATGAGATATTTTCCTGCGGTAAAAAGTATCCTATGTGTTGACCCGGATAACCAGCTATCATCATACCAAATTTCATCAAAATCCCTCGAGTGATTTTTCTGTGATGCGGTTACATACAGACAGACAGACAAAAATTCTAAAACCTATAGATTCGGCCTCTATATCGCTAATAATGAATATTTCAGTAAGATTTTCCGAAAAATATTGAATTTACGGATTTGGCTTAGTTACAATTTTACTATTTGTATAGTTACTAATTTATAAAGCAAAAAAGTTTGCTTTACGTATAATAATTTGAACACGGGCGGGGCCGCGGGTAATTAAGTAGTAATTCTAATAAAATCGTAGATAGGTCATATCTGTACCTTGCTAAACTGTTTACAGATAGTATCATCGTGATTTTGTTCCAACCAGTTTTTGTATTTTTTCTCAGAAATGAGATATTTTCCCGCGGTAAAAAGTATTCTATATGTTGACCCGGATAACCAGCTATCATCATACCAAATTTCATCAAAATCCCTCCAGTGGTTTTTCTGTGATGCGGTAACAGACAGACAGACAGACAGACAGACAGACAGACAGACAGACAAAAATTCTAAAAACTATAGATTCGGCATCTGCATCGATAATAATGTCTATTTCAATAAGATTTTCCAAAAAATATTTAATGTACAGATTCGGCTTAGTTAGAATTTTATAATATGTATAGATTAAATGCCTTATATATCAACTATGTCAATATAACAATTCAATGAGTTTTTACTGTTCTATAATACATTATTTTTATGTCGAACTAGCGGCTCACCCTCGCTTCGCTCGGGTTTGTCGCTAGGTACGTCTTAAATAGATATAAATAGTTATTAGCCAGCGTTAGCTATATATATTTTTTTTCGTTAATTTTTCTGATGTTTTAGTAATTATTATCCTATTACGGACTAATAATAAGAGAAATCCAAAAAATCAAATATCATAAAAATTGGTCCAGCCGTTCTTGAGTTATAAATGGTGTAACTAACATGACTTTGTTTTATACATATAGATGAAACGTTAATCAAATAAGCTTTTTATAAAATAAAATAGAAAAATATGATGGAGTGGTAGCGCCTCATGTCCTAACAATTAATAACGTATTTCCAATTTTTTTAAGTAATCAATCATTCTACCGAAAAAAAGCGATGTAATTTGTTTGTTTTTATATTTAATTTTTAATTGAACTATTGCGTACCTTGCGTTTGTACATGTCTCATAGAACTTTAAACTAATTCTCACCTAAGCCATTAAAAAAATGATTTTATTATAGATTTATATACTACAAAAACTATTTTACCGACAATAACTTTGGTGTGTTCATTTAAAAAACAAACATTTTCAGTTATTCCTGAATTTCCTATTTATCAGACAACTTTCCCATTTTTTCCATAAAAACTTGATTTGTACTATCATGAACTTTCAAAAAAATTAGCAGCACTAAGCATGTAGCTTATATAAATCAGTTCAGTCGTTCTCAAGTGCAGCCCTTACCAATGAATAGTATTTCATTTTTTTTAACAAACAAACAAATAGAATATTATTATATTATATATAATATAAAAAAATACAAATCATAGTTTTCATTGATTCCAGAAATCTAATATATAAAATTCTCGTGTCACAGTTTTCGTTGCCATACTCCTCCGAAACGGCTTGACCGATTTTGATGAAATTTTTTGTGCTTATCCGGTATCTATGAGAATCGGCCAACATCTATTTTTCATACCTCTAAATGTTAGGGGTAGTCCACCCCTAAATTTTTTTTTTATTTTTTAGACAAAATTTTTAATTTCTATTTTTTTATGATAAAACATACAAAAATACATACAATCCTCAATTTTTACCCTTCTACGATCAACCCTTATTTTTTAATAGCCATTTTAGTAATAGGAAATTATTTATATGGCAAAACAACGTTTGCCGGGTCAGCTAGTTACTTATAAGATTCTTGGATCTCTACCCAACGTTATAATATTCTTGTCTTAAATGACGTTCAATTTGATTTCGATTCTCCCTGTTATTGACACAACATCCGAATTCATCTGTCGTCACTCGTTGATTGATCCGCATACATTGATCAACACGGACAAATGACACCCATACATCTCTGCCAAGATAACGTTCTCTCCAGGTATGTTATCGAAAGTTTTTGTTTCATTCGCAACAAAGAGAAAATTGATAATTTATCAAAACACTACTGTTTTTCAATATCAATGGCTGAAACGATATATTATTCGAATTGCTGAATATATTTTATTATTTTATACGTATCGTACCTGTATTCTCAAATTAATCATACATTTTATGTATTTCGAAAGCCAAGATCGCTGTTGTTTGGCACTAAGGTTTATGTGCCTTCCTGGTTCTGTCTACGATGGTGAAAATAGCGGGTTCGAATTTTCATTTGTAAATCCATAAAAAATTAAGATCATGGTGATGATAGTATAACACATTATCTTTTTATTGTCTAAAGGGCAAGGGAATAAATATGAAGCTACATACAATACCTATAGTAGTATACACATACAGTAGGTATACATTTACTTTGTTCAGAAATGAAATATTTATGAGAATCCTTTTTACTTGTATTCGCATAACATTTTACAGAGCGGGAGGACTTGAAAAAATTAAAAGATATGAAAATTTAAGCACACATATAAATTTCAAGCGTGAAATTTCAAATTGTGACAGTACACGGTGATACTGAAATAAAAGTGCAAATAAGGCTGTTGAAACGCGAGCATTTGTATTATTCAACGTCTGTTCATGCGCGCGTCAGGGGCGGATTAGACGCGTCGTTTACGTACACCTGCCTTGCCAACCAGCCACACAGATTAATTCACGCTGGAAGAGAGGCACCTGTCTCACAAAAGATAATACGATACTTATTGCCCCTGATATATGAAATTCTTGCAGGATTATCTCGCATCATTTCTCATATTCCTAAATATAATAATGTACGTGGAAGACTCCATTAGGTAGACGCGTAAGCTCTGCCAAATCTGGTAGCGTTTTGTGCCAAAAACTTTTATGGATTTTAGCCAAGACGATTACTATAGCGCTGTTTTGTTAAATAGGATTGAATTAAATGACAATTCTCTTTTATAAATGTGCATGCTAAATGTTACGATTAGGAAAAAAGTTGTTTATTTACAGTGTATTAACTTTTATTAATTCACTTTCCTCCTTTGTAAGAAAATGAACTATCTACTGAATGTTATAGCCTGTTTTCCAATTACAGTACTAAAGCGCATTACATATGCGGCATAATGCTTAACTTCGAATGTTTCAACTACAGCAACGCTCGGCACAATCGAGTACTTTGAAAAATAGGTACTGCTTTGGCGTGACCAACCAACTCAGTAGCAGAAAATATAGGAATTGTTTTCCGTGTTGTTCGTGTTGGTGCGCCAAAGTGCGGCATTATGCTTTGTAATTGGAAAACAGGGACTAGTAATATTGATTAATATTTGTAAACAAATTAAATTTATATAGGTTATATTTAAAATAAACCCTAACATTAACCTTAAAATTATTGTTATTACAAATAAAAAAAACGTGTGTGTGTACTTATGTACGCACATGAGAAGTTATACTTTTTTGGCGTAATAGAACAAAAATAGCTAAAGATTTTATCCCGTATGTCACAACTCTCTCATGTCGCTTTCAGCTAACTTCATCATGTCGCTTTTAGGCTGTCGGTGTCGGTGTCGGTGCGCGCGGATCGTAAAAATTTACTCTCATAATTTTTTCCAAACGTGCCGTAAGAAGTATAACTTCAAAAATAGCTATAATACGGTATATAAACATTTTGAAAGTAACACGAATATTATAAAGTACCAAGAATTGTGGTGGGTATTAATTAGCAGGTTGTGTGTATGTTATGTAGTAATAATAGTAACCAGCTTTCATACGCGGCTCCGCTTGTATAATCTATCCTCTTCTCCCAAAGGTCTTAATTTAATGTGAATTTCCTAAATAGATATACTACAAAATACAAAAAATAATTTTAATTTTTAATTTTAAATTGGTCTGGCAGCTTCACAGATTGGCTGGTTCAAATAATCGAACACACAAAAATATCTTCGTCTTCATATATTATTATAGATATGATTCGTTTTATACAAGACTAGCGACTCACCCTCGCTTCGCTTCGGGTTCGTCCCTAAACAAAAACAAACCTATCCCACGGGTACCGCACATTTTTCCGGGATGATATATAGCCTTCCTCAGTTAACGGGCTATCTAATGCAAAAAGAATTTTTCAAATCGGATTAGTAATTTCTGAGATTAGCGCGTTCAACCAAACAAACAAACAAACTCTTCAGCTTTATAATATTACTATAGATTTATTTAAATATTTAATTCGCAGTACTTTATACTATATAGTAATTCGCTTGTTATTATTATTTATTAACGTATATTTAAGTCGAGGGGTCTTGAATCTGTTTAGACAAAGCGGCTGAATTGAGTTAATTAAATTCTTATGTCGGGATTTTGGAGATGTTGTCTTCAAAACAATTTCTTCATGCTATCTTCAGCTAATTAAACTATAAGCCCTTATCTTGGAAGATACGTAATCAATGGCTTATCTATTAAGGTTAAATAACTTAGAATATTTTGATCATTGTATAGTCTGTATATAATATTATAATTTATATTATAAAATTCTGAGTCGAATCTGTACGTGAAATATTTTCTGGAAAATCTTATTGAAAATAGTCATTATTATTGATACAGAAGCCGAATCTTAGGTTTTTAGAATTTTTGTCTGTCGGTCTGTCTGTTTACGAACACATTACGAGAAAACCACTCGACAGGTTTTGATGAAATTTGGTATGATGATAGCTGGTCATCCGGGTCAAAATATAGGAAGGATACTTTTTACTACGGAAAAATATCTCATGTCTGAGAAATCTATTTAGGGATGAAACCGAGCGAAGCCAGGATGAGTCGCTAGTGTATATTATAAAAGCTAACATTTATCTATCCATGTACCTAGTATAACCACTTCCATTTCCATCTCATCATGTTTCAAATAGTGCCACTATTTTAATTGCAAGCTGATAGTATAGCTAAACATTTTGAATTCCCCGATTAGTCGGCGGTTATAAAGGCACATTTAGCGGTCAGGCACTAAACGTAAATATGACCCAAACAAATATGTTGATGGAAGTTTGTACATAAATAAAGTAAACAATGCCTGAATTTATAATTAATATACATACATTTTAAGAAAAGTTTGAATTACAGAAAAAAATTATAAAGTAATAATTTGAGGGTCGAAAATTTTGATTTTCATACCCTATTATATTTAGTAGGCCAAGATATACGATAAATACCTTATTAGTAGTTTCTCCTGGATTCGCTATAACTCTCGAAAACCAACTTATCGAGTAATGTAAATGAGCCATTATTCGCTTCATTCTTCTTCCTCTTTCCCTCACCTTCATCAAGGATTAATGCACGCCTAATGAATCAGCCGCCTACAAACCGAGCCCGTGATGTATAAGGCATGGCTAATCTTGTGGTCGATATAAATTAGCTGAGCCACAAATTTTTGATTTCCGTCTTTCGTTTCAGCTTTTACGCAACATTGCCCATGTAAAATAAATCAGACGGATGTCCCTTTTATTTTTTTCTGTTCTATTACACCTTTTTTATTCTCTTAGGTCATTTTATATATGTATTTTATGTAGGTATGGATACGAATTGTGTAAGAGGGCTTGTGATATTTTAGGCCTTACTTTATTCAGTTTTTAATACTGTTTTACCAACTTTATAAATTGAAATCACTATATATCCTGAAGTGGAGTGATAGACGAAGGGATTTTTTTTATAATTTCATAATTTGGATAAAAAATCGTTTTGTTATATGTAAATACAAAGCGCACTAAAATTATATTATACTGCGATTTTAGTGGCTTATTTGCTCGTCAGGCGTTAGTTCGTTCGCAGATTTTTTTAATAGAATTGCAGATTTTTTTATTAGAAATTCTGGGTTTTTTTCATTATGTTTGTTTGTTTTAATTTTTTCTAGTTTTATCTACATATTGTACATAATTTTATAACGTATATTGTTTGCTTTAGGAATATATTCTAACTGATAATTAATTAAAAATAAAGTACTTTTCCAATTTTAGTCCATCTAACGGGGAATGCTTAGACTAAAAAGTGTAATAAATCCTATTTTTAAATATCCACATAGGTAATATAAGTACCTATATAATGAATAAATTAAACTACCAGAAATCCTGAACCCTAAATCCTTGCTCTAACAATACTAGGAATATAGTACAAGGTACAAGCATCTTGAGCTGATATCTGCAAGGATTATATGCAGATAATATTAATTGTGTATAATAGGTGCGATAATTATGCTTTGTGTAGAGCTGAGCGGTTAAATTGAACTGTGAATATTCGTGAATAGAATTCAATAACTAAATCCTATTAAGTATACATACAGAATTATTCTGAATTGTAAGACGATAACCTCAAGAGCATCATCTCAATGTATTTCAGTATTACGTTATAGATGCTATCTGAAGCAATCTGGGAATATACGGTTGTGAATAAATTCGAGTATATATAAATAGAAAAAAATGTTCGTATGTTTGTCCTCTTTGCGTTCCTAAAACATTGATTCGAATGTTATGAAGCTCTGGTGGATTATTCCGTTTATACCTGTGAAGGTTCTTCACGTAGAAAAAGAATTTTTCTTTGGAAGTTTGTCTTTTATGCGTTCCTAAACCGTTCAAGCTTAGGGACACACCTGAGCAAAGCGCGGATAAGTCGCTAGTACTCCATGTTCATTTTCCTGCGTGAGTATTTTCCAGGATGATATTATATGTATGCAATGTTTCCACATAAGATCTTTTTACGTATAAAAACTAACATTTACACGTTCAAAAGATTATTCCGCAATTAATAAGTTCGTATTTTTTAGGAACTTTGTACAGGAAAGCGCAAAATAGGAAGTGCTAATGACATTGAGTTCTAGTTGTTTTATTGTCATGTGTTTGATCCTTGCTATGTAACAAATTTGTTTGTAAAATGAGAAATGTGGACAAAAATGGGACTGAGATGAATGAGGAATTTTAATTGGTAATTTCAATTTTAGATAGCAAGTCGTATTAAAGTGAGAAACAAATTATTGTATAAACCAAGCTCCTAGTCAAGTCAGAGTATTGTCTTAGTAATGGCGAAAAAGTTCAAAGTGTAAGAGCCACTATATTACCCCAGTTTGCCTCGTACATATAAAAAAAAAATAAAAAGAGGAGAGATTATAAAGAATAAAATATTTACAGGTTTAATTAAAAATTTTCACGATGTCTAATGTTTTCTTAAAATTAAATTCAGTCTATAATTCACCCGATTGTACTCAGTATTTAAACTATGGACCCTGGGTTCTTGTTATAATCCTTTACTGTTTATTGTTTTTAATTATTTTTATGTCGTATAATATTAAACTTAGCTTTTACAGGAAAAAACCTAAAAAAACTTAAAAGCAATAACTATATATACTAACGATAAATGTACCTAAATATTTAAAAAAAAACTACAACCAAACCATCAAATTAAAAAAAAAACATTTATCCTTATATATAGATACATATAATAAAATTTTAACTAAGCCGAATATGTACATTAAATATTTTTTGGAAAATCTTATTGAAATATACATTATTATCGACACAGAGGTCGAATCTATAGTTTTTATAATTTTTGTCTATCTGTCTGTCTGTATGTGACCGCATGACCGAAAAATCACCGGAGGGATTTTAATGAAATTTGGTATGGTGATAGCTGGTTATCTGGCTCTACACATAAGAAAAACAACACAGTATTATTTTAAATGTAAAAATTTGGCAAATGCAAGTCCAATTCGCGCATGATGGGTTCCGTATAGCAAAATACTGTGTTTTTTTTCTTATATGTTGACCCGGTAACCAGCTATCATAAAACCAAATTTCATCGAAATCTCTCCAGTGGTTTTTCTGTGATGAGGTAATAGACAGACAGACAGACATAAATCCTAAAAACTATAGATTCGGCCTCTGTATCGATAATAATGTGTACTATTTAATGTACAGATTCGGCTTAGTCACAATTTTATTATATGTATAGAAGATATGGTACGAGTATTACAATTTTCTAAATGTAGTATAACCTCTATAACAGTAGATTTAACAAAATTAAAGTAGGACATACATTAAAAAAACACAACCTGTGTTTTAAATAGATCAGTCGAACAATGTAACAATGGCATGATGAGTGATCAATACGTAAAACAATGATAACCTTCTAGTGATGTAAAGTGCATTCTTATTTCTTATTACGAGAATTATTACGTACATTAATGAAATATTGTAAATTTTTACTTAAATGTAATGAAAAAATCTTGATATTTTGACAGTTTTATGATTACACTAGCATTGCCCGCGGCTAAAACTGCGTTCAGATGAAACCTATACATGTACCAATTTCATTGCGCACCGCATGATTGGTAAATAATGGCGGTGATTGACAATGCTATAAAGGTTCATCCGTTAATTTCATATTTGATTTAGTATATAGTATATAGTAATATTGCACTTTTTGTTTTAACAATAACATTTATATATCTATACTTGTGTTTTGTTTGTTTGTTCAGTTTTAGGCGATAAACTCTTAAACTACTGAATTAATTTTTATAATTATTTATTTACTAATTGACAGCTATTGATTAATTTATATTTAGCAGATTATTTAAATTACATAATAATAACTTTTTTAATGTTAATTTATCGCAAAACAGGGATGGATTAGCGCTTGTTAGTAATCTTTTCCGAAATGATTTTTAAAAGATCCAGAAGTACATAATTAAGGTTAATAAGTAAATAATTCTAAAATCTATTCTAATATCCAAATGTTTTTTTATTATTTCATATGGCTCGGCTAATAAGATTAAAGATGTAAGCATTTTATTGCGTTCTTTAAGCCTTTTCCACCTTTCAAAAAATTGTGTCAAAAAATGTGAAAAAGTTGAGGTATAACAGTTGCTAAAATACTTTTTATCGAAAATTATCTTGCAGAATATAAGTTTCGTAGTTTTTGAGATATGAAATTTTTTTTCTCGCAGTTATCCGTTTTGTCAATTTAATAACCATTAACTTGTTTTACATAAAATGTTAAAAAATAATATGAAACTACTTATTTTTACGGTTGATGAAATGAATAGATATTGTGGACACGCAAATATTATTCGTATATATTTTAATGTTAACCTTAACAAAATATTATGTAAGTAAGAAAAAAAACATAGTATTTTGCTAGGCGGAACCTATAATGCGCAGGTTGCACTTGCATTAGCCCAATTTTTACATCAAAAGATTTATAAACATTAACATCATTTACTAAACAATCAAAATTTACAAATACTTTCATTTGAAAATTGTTTCAGCCAACAAAATATTACTAATATGTTACTAATTTATAAAGCCAAAAAGTTTGTTTTATTTATAATATGAACACGGGCGGAGCCGCGGGTAATTAAATAAAATCTTAGAAATTTCATAATATCTGTATATTAAATTTTTTGGAATTTAAACGACACAATACAAACTAAAAAACGGCTAGATCTTTAAATCCATTTGTAATTACAGAATTAATTTTATTATTTTTTGCACCTATTGATGTTATTTTTTCGTACTGTATTGGGTAAATTAAATATGTAAAATAGCTTAACTGTTGATAAAACCTAATAATATATTTAAAAAAAAAAATATTCCAATTAGCCCTTCTATATAAGATGTTCGTATCTAGTACATCACTAAAGTCTTTATCCCAGATCCTATACCTGGAGTATACTTTATCTTGTCAGTAATATACGAGTGCCATTTGCGTATGTTAATAGTGTGCGTTGAAATGCTTTTGTAGAGTGGTAGGGTCAATTGGTCGTGACAGTCAAGATAGGTAGTGATCGTTTCGACGTGCTGTTTTATCGACTACCCGTATTCTATGGCTTGTGTCGCATTTGTGTCTGTTTTAAAATTAATTTTACCTAAGTTCATTCCTAGTGCGCCCTCTGAACTTTATTTTATCATAATAAAATAATTTAATTAGGGAAAGTCCGGGAGGGACGCCTATAAGGGAGAGATGCTTACTTTTAAAAATTGAAATTTTGCGTTTGCGTTAAAATTTAAAATCAACGTCAGTCAGTCGAATGTTAATGTCAGTGTGGAACGTTTTACATTAATGTGGTAGACTGTATGTTGATTTTTGAATAAAACACTTGAGATTACTTTTTTTACATTTATTTTCCTTACGAACACTGGATACTGCACACTGAATACTTGAATGAACACACGCATTGAACAGATAAAATCGCTTATCTTTATACAATTTTAACACGCTCAATCTACATACTACTGAATGAGCAAACATTTCTAAATCAATTTAATTTTGGATGAGTCATACAATTATTGCATCGAAGCTAAATCTAACACGTACAATAGTTACTTACTAGTAGGGCGTGACTTAAACTAGATTTTCCGTCGGGGTTCGTTGTCCGTAACAACACATATATATATATATATATATATATATATATATATATATATATATATATATATATATATATATTATATAATACTTTTTAAATTTGTAAAATAAGATAAGTGTAGTTAATATATTCGTTAATATATACGTTAGAATATAATCTTTGAGATACTTTTCAGTAATTTTTTTTCCTAAACTCTTCAGTAAAATAGTATTAAATTGTTTCATAATCTAACATTGTTGTGTTGACAATCCACCATTTTGTATTGTAAATGCTTTAGGGTGTATTCAGAGTCGATAGGCATCTCTCCTTATTGATCGAGAGATATGCCAAATGATATTTCGGGATTAGATGCCCAGTATATTAATTGATTCCCAACGTGTTTTCACCTTGTCGTGGTGGAGGAGCTCATTAGCAGTTCAGCCGGGCGTTAATTAAGGCAGTGGTAGCCCAATGGTAATGCGCTCGCTTAGGAAACCGGGTGAAGCGGGTTCAAATCCCAGGTCTCGCGCCTCTGATATTTTCATGTGCGAATCATATTTTCTAAAAGGATTACAACTTGCCTTACGGTGAAGGAAAACATCGTGAGGAAACCTGCATGCTTGTGAGAACCTAGCAAGTTTTCGAAAGACATGTAAAGTCCGCCAACCCGCACTTGACCAGCGTGGTGGATCGTGGCCTAATCCCCCTATTGAAGGGAGGCAGTGGAGGTAGTGGGGCGTTAAAAAGGGCTGAATACATACAACTCAGCCGGGCGCGAAGCCAAGAATCGCACTGGGAGATGGCCCGCTTTGGTGTGCGCTGTATCATGTGCGTTGCTCTTGGTACTTCTCTGACGGCAAAGTGGACCGTGGGAGCAACCTTATGGTTGTTGTAGTCTGCTTCGGTAGACCTGCCGTCAGGGTCGCCGTCACGGGAGAGACTCCCCCGTGACCATGATTGCTGCAAAGCAATCGAAACGTCGGGAACCAAAAATCAAAATAAACCCGCGAAAAAATCCTAAAAGATAGTTTTATTTAAATGTCAAATATTCGCGTAAATCTAAGAAAGTAATATTGATTTTTTTTTTAAATTATAAGCAATTCTCCATGACTACCGTATAGATTTTAAACGTGCTAGTTTTCGTCGGTGATATCACGTAGAACTGAAAATAATACCTCAGAAAATTATTTTAATATACAAACAGACCTAGATTTTATTAAGATAAATTTTATTAATTGTAAGAACTTAGTTATTAATTGATATTTCTGACATTGAACGATGAGCAATCCAACAAGTTAATTTACGAGCTATTTAAAACGGGTTATCTAGATCATTGAAGATAACACCACTAGCAGAAACTAGCGTGATAATACATGCCTTTCAAAAGCAAGAGTAATCCTAAATGAGGGTTCAATTGCCGGAGGCTGCGTTCACGGAAGCACCGTCTAATTTCAGATAACAAAGTTCACGTAGCTACTTGATTCTATCTTGACATTCATTGCTCCGGGTGATAGAGAAAGGTCTATTTATATGAATCAACTAATCAAATTATTTTACGTATTATACACACATTTGGCTTAGTTTGTAATGATCCTACTTGCTGTACCAGCGGTCGCGACTTCGAGTCCCGCTGGGGGCATTCATTTGTGTGATGAGCACATGTGTGTGTTTCTAGTTATAATATGTATGTATTTAAAGTTATATAGGTATGTGTAGTGTATCTGGTATCCATAACACCAGCCTCGTAGCTTCCCATGGAACTAGATGATGATGTGTGTTAATGTTCCAACATATTAAATACATTGTACGTGTATTTTTTGAAGACAAATTATTTTAAAATATTTTGGAATGTTTTAAAAAAAAGCTTCTACAGCTTATCCTGAGGGAACTCACTTTTTTATTGTGATAAAAGTAACCTATGTCAAATTTTGAGACCTCGACCGTAAAAACATTCGAAACGTAGAGAATAAAAAATCTAAGCAAAACCTCGAAAAAGTCCGAATAAAGTTTTATTTTAAGCCCTATACTATCTATACTATCTCCATATTAATGTACTTTTATAATAAGGGTTAGTTATTATAAGAAATTTTCATACATACCAAACAGTGAAAATAAATAATAAAATGTAAGCTAGTAGCATGTAAATAAGTAAACGTGTTTCATAAATGTAGTAATACAAATTTCTGACCGTCTAAATCATTTAATTTCAATTTAATTTTGATTTAAAACTTTAGGGCAATGTTGGTAATCGCCCTTGAAGTAGACCAGCCCCATTATCCCTTGTTTGCATTAACAAGCATAAGATAAACATGTGTTTAGACACTATTACCAACAATACCGAGCTTGGCGAGCTTAAACACATGCGCTCTGCTAATTACGCGGAATGAATATACGTTCGCTTTAAACTTGTGACGAGGGTCACTTGTTGTACTAAACTTAATTTTGACTTAAGTCAAGCTTACTTTTATTATAATTATAATTATAACTGAGACTAGTGATCCGACCTGATTTTGCTCAGCTACTTTTTTGTTTTTTGATTATACAGTATTTCAGTTTATTTTACCTTTTCCGATTATAAATATGCAAATAAAGGAGGAAAAGGTTGTCGCGTTTTTAATGGTCAAAATATATATTATAATTAACAATGTTTTATGTCTTTACAGGTATTTGTATTAATCGAATTCCACAGAAAACACATGTAGATTATTGTAAACTATTGTAGCGTCAACCAAGAGAGCCGAGTGTGTCCTCTCACAACGGCGGAAACGGAAAACAGATTTTATACAGATTATATCGATGTAAATAGTGACGTTCGAAAACTTATGATTATTATACGCTACAAGGTTGATGTATTTATCGCGAATTGTTGTAAACAAAACTAAATAAACATCAAGTATTCTGTTACTTAATTTATGTAACGTATTGTTGTTTGTTTGCACCTACTAATAGCTTTTGGTTAAGTTCGTTAGAGAGGTAACTTGTAGATAAGCAGCTTTAAGCTTATGACATAAGTGGTTTAAGATTATGAAGGTATTTCCTTATTTAATTTTTGGTTTATATGAGTAAATATATTTTCTGTCTCTTACTGATTCTTCATAAAAATAGAAAAAAATAAAATAAATTATGACTGTTTTTATTTTATGAGTAAATATTTTCCTTGTATTACTTTTTATTTATTGCTTAAATTTCGAAAATGTACGAAGTAAGCATTAATATAAAACCTGATTGGTCGTAAAAAGATATAAAATAAAATGTTACTTTTGGGATTAGGTGCACCATAAAATTTGAAAGTAAAATGGTTAATGATTTCAACCATGAAAGGTTATACGTATTATCCTAAAACTCTTATACACCATACATGAAATTAATATCGCCGCCCTCTTGAGATTATTCCATTTAATTTACAAATATTTTACAAGAAAAGAAAGTTCTTTTTTTACATTCTCGTTATGATTAATAACATTATAGCGCTCAGCCTAAGCCATTGTATTGAGAAAAGATATAACGATGTTTTTAAAGTATTCCTAAGACCTAGAAAATCTAAAATACAGATTTTAAATTTAATACAATACTAAAATTTAAATTGAAAGAAAAGTATAATAATTATTATGAGAAAACATTAAAAATAGTTAGTAAAAAATCGGGTGGGGATGTGTCGAGGTACACTGCCGTTGGTTTAACGTGGAACGTCTATTTCAGCCAGTCGTTTTTAGTATTTAAGATTGAAACCAACAAAATTGACTTAGTTCTAATTGTTGTAATACTATATTGACACTTAATTGGTAGTGTAATTGGTCTGTAATATGAGAAAAAAGAAATAAAGAATAAGGCGTTGTTTATTAAGCGTGCCTTAGCAGCTTTGAGACGCTCTCAGAACCGCCTCGCTCGCTCAGCGCCGGACATTAGGGTACCTATGCGTAGACTATAGTCCTCTTTTTCCGATGGCAACCGTGATACAGCACGAGTTGAGGCCTTCATATTGAATTTTAATTTTTTGTATACACTCCCTTGTTATTATCTATACTCTATACAGATAAATAAAATTGGAGTGTCTGTTTGTAATATTAAAACAACCGCTTTTTACTAAATGCATATGGATGTATACACGGTACATATACCAAAACAACATTTTTTACAATTTTTGTCTGTCTGTCTGTCTGTTTGTTCCGGCTAATCTTCGAAACGGCTGGACCGATTTTGACGGGACTTTCACTGGCAGATAGCTTATGTTATAAGGAGTAACTTAGGCTACTTTTATTTTAGAAAAAGAATCAGAGTTCCGCGAAAAAAAATTAAAACCCATAAAATTGTGAACAAAATCCGCGTACGGCGTACGCCGTACCCGAGCAGAGCGAGGGTAAATCGCTATATAATTTAAATGAATATCTTAGGAGTAGCAGGTTACTATTTATGCATAAACATAGCTAACCGGAAAAACGTACCTAGAGACGAAGCGACCGTGAGTCGCTAGTTTCCTATAAATTTTGTTCAAATTATACGTATTTTTATTTAAATCGATCGGTCGGAATAAGACACGTATGTTTCGGTGTGATTCTAAAGACTTTTCACGTCCAAAATATAGGATTAAAATAACAAAAGGAATTTTAACACTCCTAAACTTTGTAATAGTATGTAAATTGTAGCGCGTAAAGAAAGTTATTTACATTCCAGTATCATAAGCGCGTCTTTAATCTTTATGATTTAGTTTAAAGAACGATAGCTTAAGAAAACTAGAAGTTTACGAGCTTTAAACTAACTTACAAACTTTTTGACTAATCACATTGTTAGACAAACAGATAACGTTTTATATTTCCAGGATAATAGAAATATCATTATTTACATTATGTAAGAAAATATTCCTTCCCTTTTATAATTTGATTTGATTTTTTTACTAGATGATTGATTTATTGATGTAACAATGTGTGAAATAATATATCAAATAACCGCCAAAAATTTTTAAAGAAATTGTGACTACTTCACTAAAATCGTAATGATTATGACTGCATGATACATTAAAATAGATACTAGGTAATATTACGAATATTAATAACATACATTGCTTTATATAATTTTTGAGCTGATGAAAATTCTATTAAGCTCGAGAAGATAAAGGTCATACAAAACACATGAGAAAACTGTTGGTATAAAATACAGGTACCATGTGAGCTTCGGGCATGGTTTATTCTCGAACTTACAAGCTTACTTTTAATTAATTAATTAATAAACTCTTTATTGTACACCAAGAACAAAGAAAATAAATAAATACACTTGGATAATGTACAAGAGGCGGCCTTATCGCTAAAACAGCGATCTCTTCCAGGCAACCTTTAGGTGTAGGAAATAGTAAACTTTGAGAGGGAAGGGGTGCAAATAATTGAGTTAAATATAATATCATAATATATAAAAAGTAGACTACAAATATTACTACATAAAGATATATGTTTAAACTAATAGATACATATACATATACTTACACACATACACATATACATACATATATACAATATATACATACATATATACAATATATACTTGTACAATAAAACAAAACAAGAAGCAAGACAGCTTACAAAGAGAGAATAAGTCAAAAATAATAATAATAGTAACAATACATGTAAAGTTAAAAATTATGAACTAAGAAAGTGTTCCTTTAAGAGTTTTTTAAATATCAGTAGTGACTTCGCACGTTGGATATTTAGGGGAAGAGAGTTCCAAAGACGTGGGGCTGTTATAGAGAAAGAATTACTATAGAAGGAAGAGGAGTGAGAAGGGATTTTAAGGATAGGGTTAAGATCAGAGCGAAGACAGCGAGAATGTGAATCACCAAGAAATTCAAAACGCTCCTTTAGGTAAGGTGGGGTACAGGGATCGAACAGAATACAGTACAGAAGATGAAGAATGTGAGTATCCCTGCGAAGACGGATAGGGAGCCACTTGAGCTTCTTGCGAAAAAGAGAAACATGGTCATATTTACGTAAGCCAAATATAAACCGGATACAGAGATTTTGAAGCCGCTCAAGTTTATTTAAGTGTTCCTCTTTAATATCAAGGTAACTGATATCAGCATAATCAAGAATTGGTAAGAGGAGGGATTGTGCTAACGAAATTTTGGTGGAAATAGGAAGAAAGTTACGCAGTCGTTGAAGGGATGATATTGACGCAAACATCTTTCTACTTACCTCACTTACCTGCGGACTCCATGACATATGTTGATCCATGGTTATACCTAGATTTTTTACAATTTTACTGTAAGGTATGTTGACACCGTTTAAAACGACATGTGGTAGACTGTCAAAGTTAATCTTGGCTATGAGCTTAGGACTGCCTATAATTATTGTTTGAGTTTTTAAGGGATTCAATTGCAATCCAAAGGAATCACTCCACGTAGTTATTTTTTTTAGGTTGATATTGATGTCATTAATAGCGGTAGGTAAATCTAAAATTTTCGAATGTGTATAAATTTGCAAATCATCTGCATATAGGTGGTAGAGAGAAGAGATATGGTGACAAATAGTACTAATAAACATTGAAAATAAGAGCGGAGACAACACGCCACCCTGCGGAACGCCAGCCTTGACTGGAAGCCAGTCAGAGTACGAATCATGAATTCGTATACGTTGCCGACGCCCATACAGGTAACTACGAAACCAGTCAATTACATTAGGAGATATGTTAAGAGAAGCTAAAGAAGCAAGCATAATACCAAAATCAACAGTATCAAATGCATTGCTGAAGTCCAACAATGTTAGTACTGTGACCTGCTGCTTTTCCATGCCTAAACGAATGTCATCAGTTATTTTAGCGAGCGCAGTAGTCGTACTATGACCAGGACGGAAGCCGGATTGCAAAGGATTATGAAGATTATGAGTAGAAAGGAATTGGGATAGTTGACGCTGTACAAGACGCTCAAGAACTTTGGATAGAAACGGAAGGATAGATATGGGACGATAGTCACTAAAACTTGTAGGATTGGTTTTTTTAGGTAGTGGTATAATTTGAGCGTCCTTCCAGGACGTAGGAAATTCATTGACATTAATAGAATAATTGAGAATACAGGTTATAACAGGGGATAGGATATCAAGGATGGGAATGATCATTTTACGACTAATACAATCAGCACCAACTGCATTGGAATTGATGGCAAGGATGTTCTTCTTAACATCACTTTCTGTAAATTGACTAAAGACTAAACTCGGAATATTAGGAGAGGATGTAGCTGAAATGTTATTAATAGTTCTTTGTTTGGTTGCCTCATCAAAGGCAAAAGAAGAGGAAAAATGCTTGATAAGCTCATTCAAGTTGATATTTTGAGGATTTACGCTGTTGCGAGATTTTCCCACTCCTATGGATTTAAGAAATTTCCAAACTTTTAAGGTGTCGTTTTCCTCAATCACGGATTTATGAATATGGCGTCGTTGATTATCTCTACACAACCTATTGCATTGATTACGAACTTTCGTATACTTATGACGGTTTACCTCGTTTGCATTCGCACTAAACTTAATTTTGGCTGCATTTTTCTTAACCTGTAGCTTTCTTATTTCATCGGTTAACCAAGGCGCAGGAAGATGTTTTAATCGAACAGGACGTAAGGGAGCATGACGGTCGTAAAGTTCTGTCAAAAGCGAGTTAAAGACATCCACTTGGTCATCGATAGTAGCGCTGTTTAGCGCATCCAACCAGTCAATCCGAGCTGCGTCTTCCCGTAGACGATCAAAGTCTATTCCGTCAAAATTTCGCAGCAGAAGAATTCTTGGTTTAGCTTTAGGGGGTTTAATTTTATAAGATAAGTAAAGGAGATCATGGTAGGAGAATGCCGAAGCGGGATATTGGCCATATTTTTCAACATGGTCAACAGAAGAAACAAAAATTAAATCTAGTAATGAAGGTAAACAATTCGGAAAGGTATGAGTGGCAGAAAGTGGGAGGATATTTAAGTTAGCACCGTTTACCACTGATTTCAAACGCGAAGAACGATGGTCGTCCTTCAGTAGGCAAGTATTAAAGTCCCCCATTATAATAGTGTGGCTATACAACGGCTTAAAACGCTCCAACAGGGATTCAAATGAAGCGAAGTAATCAATCGTAAGGCTTGGGTTATAATATACACCAAGTAAGACCTTTGTGTGACTAAAAATCACTTCAATGAAAAGATGTTCAGGTCCCACATTTGACTGATGCTCGGAGAGGTCTACAATAGAAAATGGTATATGTGAGCGTAAGTAGATAGCAACTCCGCCTCCGGTACGGCCAATACGATCGTTACGAATCAAATGAAACCCCGGGAGCGCGTAAGATGTTGAAGGTAAGCAAGGCTTTAACCACGACTCAGAAATTAATATTGCATGAACATAATTATTATCAAAAGAAGTTAAGAGATCTGGGTAATGTGCAGGGATACTCTGTGCATTAATATGAATAATATTGAAATTCTTTAGAACATCTAAGAAATTAGAATGCAAAGTTTCGTTCAGTGAGGGAATACTTAAAAAGCTGTCATGACTGCTCGATCCATCAGTGGAAGAAGAAAAGGATAGAAAGGAGTCACTAAAACTGCTACAATTTCCTGCCATTAAAAAAAAATATATATCTATGTATAATAATAGTAATAATAAAAATATATATAAATAAATAAAAATAACTTATTATAACTTTTACTACTTCTTTTTCTTTTTCAAATCTTAATTTTCTTAAGTCCTTTAAACTCTACGGTTATTTTCCAATGTATATTTAAGATGTCGTGGGAACGGCATTAAAAATAGCTTTCATCGCTGTTCAAATTATAAAACATCATTTGGCAAAAAGTCATGGCAACTCTTGTACTATTGTTGTGTAAAAGAAGACCATAGTAAGAAACATAATTTCACATCTATGGTAACAGTAAGTACACCATCTATTAAAATATACCTACTAGTGTTTGCCCAGTGGTCAAAATTGGACTAAAATCATTATTGAAAATTTTAGGAACACGATAAGTTCTATTCATATACATACATAATGTATATGAATAGAACTTATCTGCCTATATTAAGATGATTGTGAAGTGCTGATACGCGGCGCGAGTAGGTTTTTAAAAAAAAGCTATCTTTCATACCATATGCTTTGCCAACCCGTGTGGTGCGATAGAGAGAGTTGCAAGTCTTAGAGGCAATTACCTACATTTCCTTTTATAAATATTGCTCATTAGATTCAGTACACCTTAATCTAGGTGTGTGTTTTTCTTTTTTAGTAATTCAGTTTAGTTTAATTAAAAAAAAATGCTCGAGGAAGTTTTTAAGTTAAAAATATAGATATTTAGATGCTAATAACTTCTGTCGTACGCAAATTTCTTTAAAATAAAAAAACAAACAAAAAAACAAATTTTTCGTCTTTATAATATATAGAATGGATAGAATACGAGTAGATTACTAAAAAAACGAACTGCTTTAAAATAATTTTAATTGATTACAATAAATAGAACTCGTCAATAGTTATTAAACAAAAAAAAAGCAGTCATCAGGACTGTCGACAGAAGTGAAAACTTAAAACTATAAACAAACAGTTGTTATTTTTGGATATTGAAATTAATTGTTCGATCTTAAATTAAAATTTGTAAATTAAAACTGTTTACATTTTATCTGTTTTTGACATCTATCGGCACTTTGAGTATTAGTGTTAATACGTCACGTGACCATGTCGATGACGACTTACATGAATTTACTCCCCATCCAAACCTGGCTATAGAAGTTTTCACTTCAAAAAAAAAAAAAAAAAAACGGGTTGACAAACAGAGGAGAAAAAGGTACTGAACTGTATTATCTTTTTCTATTTATACATAGATTTATTTGTGTCTGTATCTTGTTTTATATTACGTAATTATAGCTTAATATAACTGTCTCGTATGAAAATGACTTTTATTACTTCCATTAGGAACAGTTGTCGACGTACATTTGGCAAATCTGGCACTGGTTTCGTGCCAAAACTTAACTGAATTTATTACAACAAAAAGAACCGAGGTTTAATTATTTTAAGTGGTGTGTAGGCAGGTTAAGCTTTTAACTTATGAGATACATAGTTTAGGGTAACAAAGGGAAAAACTTATATCATTTATGGAATGACTACAGCAAAATTATTTATAGAAGGCACGAACATCTTTGGTAGCTCAATATTCTTAGTAAATTAGAGATTAGCCACGGTGAATATTAATGTAATAATTTATTATGATTTTTGAGCAGTGAAGAGACATTTTTCAATATAACTAGCGGCTTACCCTCTCTTCCATCGGGTTCGCCTGGACAAGCAAAAACAAATATCTAAAACTTAATAAAAACTTTCCTATTTATTATTCTGATGTATGAACTATATTATTCTGAAGTTTCATTAAAATCCAATCAGTAGTATTTGGGTACTAAGCTGTATAAGTTACTATAGTTTTTTAACTATCCCACGGGAAGTATTTAATTTTCCGGGATAAAAGGTATCTAAAATGTTGACTGGGGATATAAGGTACAACCTTGCAAAATTTTATTTAAATCGGTCCAACAGTTTCGGTGATTAGCCCTACAAACAGACAAACAGACAGAGAAACAAAAAAATTGAAAAAAAAAAAACTGAATTTGTTCTATTTCTCTTCTTACATCCCCCTGACTCGATTTTTAGAATTTTTTTTCTATGTACAGATATTCAACCTCTATAGTTTTATTATTTGTATAGATAATGCTTTTGTGACTTAACAAGACCATAATAAATATATGTCTGACAAACATTGAAAGTAAATCGTATTTTAAAGAATTTTTTGACTATAGGCTGAATTTAATGAAGTAGGATCTACATTTGCTTAATATATCAAAATCAAAACCTGCAAATAATGTTCAAACGAGCAAAGAGGGTTCATTACCCTCAGGCTCAATTGACGGAACCTTGTCTAAGTTCAGGCAATTTACGGAACAATCTAATGTTATCTTTATGTTCTATCCTGAGGCAATATAAAGCAGTTTTTCGCTTAAAATTTTAATTGAGAATGTTGTTTAATTAAATACGATTTTTAGATTTATATAATACCTATGCAATATAACTCTTTTTTGTTGTTATACAAAAACTATTACTTGCCGTGTATTTCCCAAATTTGCTGTAACACTGAAAATTTTTTTACATTCCTATATATATATAAATGACTAGCTACTCACCCTCGCTTCGCTTGGGTTCGTCCCTAGGTACGTTTTAACGGTTAGTGATTCCCATACAAAATAAACAGTTCAGAACTTTTTGATTTTCTAGCTGTTTTTTTTTTCGCTAAATTTTTTTTATATTTAAACCACCCCTGACACACCCCCAACAAAACAAAAAAAAAATTCAAATCGGTCCAGCCGTTTTTGCGGTTTAGCGAGACTACGATACTACGAATGAACAGCAATTGATTTTTATATAAATAGATAACTCTTTTGCCTCGTTACTGAACTAAACCTAAACTTTTAAACTAGTCAATTGTAGCTACTTCCGTCATGGTATAAGTTATAATTAAGGATTAGAACTTTTAGAAGTTAAGGGCCTGCTATTTTTATTTTCACTTACTAATCGTTTTAGTACACGCGGGATTAAAACTTGTAAGGCAGACATTTCTTACAAGTTGTGCCAGCAATCTTCGGGGCTAATTACATTGTTACATTACAAAACTTTTGGGTAAAGTTTGTTCACGTTCCCCATACCAGCTTAGTGTTTCTATTGGGAGCGATAAAACGACTTTCTATTTGAGTGGTCCTTTTTGTATACAATACCCGTATAAATACAATAAGATACTATATATTTAAGTAAAACATGCTTCAATTTGTATATTTTGTAGCTTTTCTGAAGTATAAGTTGTATTATTTATGTGCGTAGGCACCTTTAATCTACGCCGTCCCTTCATCTGTACTATAAATAAAAAAAGTAGGAAGATAAAGAAGGATAAGAAACGGTAAGGTTGCCTCTGGTACTCTATCGAGTATAATATGGTAATAATAATATTAATAATGTTCTCCTGACCAATTGCCACGGCGCGGCGGCCAATCTCGTTGAGACTAGCCAACTGCGCAGGAGATATTATAGTACACAAGTGTGCGCGCAGATACAAGATCATTATCTATTCCTGTCACTCTCATACTCCGGCGGGACGATTGCTTGACACGACCGGCGAGAGTTAAGACGCAGGACCGACGGCTTTACGTGTTCTCCGAGGTACGGGGGTGAAACACCGCCAACTTCTTAACTCCGGGCTGTTATTAAGGCTTACTATACAGAAATACTCAATAACTAAACTTGGCCCCAGCCCAGACTCGAACCCAGGATCTCCGGATGTGCAGCAAATAATATAGTATTATAATAGAAGCACTAATTTTAGTTTGATTATAGCTCCTAAGTATAATCTATACTATAATAAAGCAGTAACTTAGCGAAATCTGTACATGAAATATTTTTTTGAAATTATGACTGAAACATATTATGTACACAATATAGACTCCAAAACAATAGTTATTAATCTTTCTTTCCCACGGTAAAACACAATAACTGGTTTTATCGAGTTCTCCTTAGAAACCTTCCGCTGGCTAAACCTTAAGACATATGTATATCAAAACAATGTTCTAAAAAATTGTAGGTCTTAAAATGGCCTACAGAAAAGTCTTTAATAGTATATTTCTATCTCCTAATGAACACTCGCTTTATATATTATCATTTATTATACTTTTATTATATATTATACTTTTATTATATAATATCATTATTATATTAAAGGCTTATCACAGTTCAGCCCAAGCCGATGATGATAGACCAGCATCACTAAAAAAGCTAGCTTTTTATATCCACAAGCGACTCACCCTCGCTTCGCTTCGGATTCGTCCCTAGACAAAAACAAATCTATCCCACGGGAACCGTACATTTTTCCGGGATGATATATGGCCTATAGCCTACCTTAGTTAACGGGCTATTTAATACAAAAAGAATTTTTCAAATCGGATTAGTAGTTACTGAGATTAGCGCGTTCAACTAAACAAACAAACAAACTCTTCAGCTTTATAATATTACTAGCATTTCCCGCGGCTCCGCCCGCGTTCAGACTATCGAAAACCAAATTCTTAGGTTTTACACATTAGTATACCCTTACATATTACCACTTTCATTGCGCACCGCATGATTGGTAAATAATGGCAGAGATTGACAATGCCACAAAGGTTCCTCCGTTAATCTCATATTTGATTTAGCACTTTTTGTGTTAGCAATAACATTTATGTAAGTTTATACTACTGTTTTGTATGTTTATTTAATTTTGGGCAATTAAGTCTCAAACTCCGGAATTAATTTTAATCATTTTTTACTAATAGACAGCCAGCGCCCTCCCCTCTCACGACCGCCCCGCCCTCGCCTTGCATCGAGCTGAGAGCGCGCTCACCCATAGTCCGCGTAAAGTTAAATATGTATACTTTAAAACTATGATATCTCCTAAGATATTCATTGAAATCAAATGATGTCAAGGAAATTTTGTTCAAAATTAAATACTTGTGATGAATAACGTATTTATTTTGATAAGGATTAATATCATGTTTATAAAAACACCTTCAGAAGTATTGCATTATTTTAGAACAAAGTTGATTACTATAAAAAGGGTTATATTGAGTCAACCTTAAATTCAAATTCAAATTCAAAATATTTTATTCAGCATTAAATTATTACAATTTTTTACTGAACGTCATGAGTCTACTACCAGTTCGGAAAGAAGAAGCCTCAGACCTGAGAAGAACTGGCGAAAGAAACTCAGCGGGACTAATATTTTTTTAATAAATTATAATTTACAATATTACTATAAAGTTGAAGTAGCCTGGAGGCGATCACTTCATTCCCAAGGCGTGCTATCTTCTATAAAATCATTTATTGTATAATAGCCTTTAGCACACAAACGTTCTTTAACAATTTTTTTGAATTTAGCGATGGAAGCTTTTTGAACATTTTCTGGGATCCTGTTGTACAAGCGTATACATTGTCCATAAAAAGAATTACTGACTCTCTGTAGACGAGTCACAGGCATTACAAGTTTGTGTTTGCTCCTAGTATTAATGTTATGCATGTCACAATTCTTGGGAAATTCGTGTATATTTTTACGAACATACATAACATTTTCGTACACGTACTGAGGAGCAACAGTCAATATTTTTATTTCTTTAAACTTATCTCTTAATGACACTCTAGGACCTAAACTATAAATTGCACGAATAGCTCTTTTCTGCAGGACAAAGACCGTATTAATAGTTGCTGCATTTCCCCATAATAAGATACCGTAGGACATAATACTATGAAAATAACTGAATACTATGAAAATAAAAGATAGACATATGCTGTCGATGACTTTTTTTTAGAACTTTTAAAGGGGAACAATTCCGTCATACACTATTTTTGCGTAACTTTAACCGTTTACGCAGCGCACGCAACGGAAGCTCTCAAAAGGAATCATTTTTTCCCGTTTTTGCAACATTTTTCATTTATGCTCCGCTCCTATTGGTCGTAGCTTAATGTTATATAGCCTAAAGCCTTCCTCGATAAATGGAATATCCAACACAAAAAGAATTTTTAAATTCCAACCAGTAGTTCTTGAGATTAGCGCGTTCAACCAAACAAACAAACAAACAAACAAACAATCAAACAAACTCTTCAGCTTTATAATATTAGTATAGATTATATTAAGTATAGATACTAATATTATATGCGAAATTAACTTCTTCTGTCTGTCTGTCCGTTACTTTTTTTTGATGAAATCTGAAATTGATAGATAATTTGGTATGGAAATATTTTGTGACCCTGGGTATAACGTAGGATAGTTTTTATCTCGTATACATATAAGGTGGTGAAAAGGAGGGTGGAAAATTGAATGGAAAATCAATCATTTCTCCAGTAATGGGAATATATTTTTTTATTTTTTATAATACTTACCTACTTTTCTATACCTATGTACAACATTGTACAATGTACATATATGTATATATATTCTATTGTATACTTACCGTTAAAACGTTAAAGCGAGGGTGGGTCGCTAGTGTGAGTATAAAATAAAAAAAAACCTAATAACCCGTGGCTCAGAACCTACGGTGCTTGGTGTCCTATTCGAGCTTGACCGATTTTTCGAACTTTATTATTACCTGAACTTTTATGAGACTTTGAATTTTAAAAAGTATTATTACAGCTCTTATTTAAAATGATAAAATATAATACAACATGTATTGTACAAATACTATAGAAAGTACCTATTCGTGATAAACCTTTTATTTCTTAAGCAATATTTCAGTCATGTCGTTTTTATTCCAGTTCGAACATTTATTACCTCCTCCTATAATGGATATTGGCATACTCTTGCGTACACCCATTATGTTTAGGATATTAGGCTAGTTCACGTGTTCTGAAATTGATAGATCGACTTAGTCTTACTCAGCATAAACTTGAGCGTTGAAAGCTTAAAGTGACTTTAGATGTGCTGTTTATTTTAGATATAAATAAGCTTGTGTTATTTTAAAATGTATTGGAAAATAAAATAGAAGGATGTGGAATAAATACTGATGAAGAATTGATGAGAAATATTGATATTGAATAAGAAATATACGAGTACTCATGAAAAATCCGGACATCAATGTAGATAATTGAAAACTACAATGTAGATAATTGAATACTATAATACTATTTTGTTAAAATCGATATGTTATTAAAGCAATCAAATTATTGTTATACAAATATCAAAACTGAATTCCACGCAATATCCTAAAAATATTACGAGTAATAAGTAAAGTTATTTCCTTAAAGCCATAAAGATGAAACAACATAATGATTAAATTGAATAATGCCACATCTAAATGCCCCTTCCCATCCTCCTTCCCCTAAATTGAAATACAAGAGTTCTAGACAGTCCCTGAAAAGACACTAAACACCTAACCCAAAAACTATAACTCTAGGTGATCTCCAATAGAGTGTAGTTTTTAATTGACAACACAGGTTATACAACATAGCTTCCTTAGTCACATGTGTTAGCTAATAGTTAGTATTAAGCAATAAAACTTGAAAGCCTTGGTAGTAGCTTACAAAAAAAATATTACTTACGAATATTATTCGTATTGGTAACATAAAATAAGTTTCTGATGTCCAGTCAAAAGTAATGGAAAAATAAATATACTTGAGTATTTTCCTTTTCACTTAAATATTTTCTTTAAAAGAGAAATAGCTTCTGTTAATAGTGTAACGAGTGATTTTTCAGAATAATACTCCTCCGGATATTTGATAAAAAATCATTAGATCATAAGAAGGACTTTTATATATATTTTTTATTCTATAAAAATAATGTTGTAAGAAGTGATGACAAAATTAAGTTGCTAAGAAAAAGGTAAAGAAAGATACTGGATACTAACATAATCAATCAATTTTCTTAGTGTGGGATCATCTTCGTGGCGTCTTAGGTCATCTGGTTGTCAAATACCGCTATTCACATTGGCGTTTGGTTCGTTACGTCTACGAGTTCTGGATGATTTTTGAAATGAAAGTAGTTTAAATCAGACCACAACAACAAGAGAAGCAGCGTGTAAGTAAGTACCTTCCTTTATTTCAAGAGAGATCAGTCTATAGCTGGTGAAGTGCGGGTTGGCGAATATCATATGTCTTCTGAAAGCTTGCTCGGTTTTTTCAGGCATACAGGTTTCTTTGCGATATTTTCCTTGACCCTAAAACGCAAGTAGTAATCCTGTTGTAAATGATTTGCACATGAAAATACCAGAGGTGCGAGTTCCGAGATTTGAATCCGTTTCGCACGGTTTCCCAAGAGAGCACGTTACCACCGGGCTACCACTTAGGTAAGTCACTAAGATTAGTTATGTTAAGTACTTACTAAGTAAGGAATTAATTAGGACCACTGATATACATATACATTAAATACAGACTGCTTTTGAAGTTATAGATACGTCTTTTGGTGCGTTAGGGGGAAAAAATATGAGTGTGATTTTTTATGATGCAACAGATTTAGACTACAGTATGAAGTTAATTGTTATTGGCTACAGTATGAAGTTGTCGTTAAATCTCTCTTTAGTATAATGTGAAGTGATATCTATATTTAAGTTCTTTCGGTATTTCTGTATACCTCGGTGGTCTAGTGGCTAGCATGTACAGCCGTAGATCCGGTCCTGGGTTCAAGTCCCGGGTTGGGCTAAGTTTAGTTACTGAGTTTTTCCTTGTCAAGAAATTCTTAGTAACAGCCCAAAGTTGGGAAGTTGGCGGTGTTTCACCCCGTGCCTCGGATAGCACGTAAAGCCGTGGGTCCTGTGTCTTAACTTTTACCAGTCTTGTTGGGTAGTCGTCCCATCGGATTTTGAGAGTAAAAGGAATAGAGAATGCACTTTGCTTATTGTGCACAAGTGTGTGCGCAGATTTATGTCTGCGAGCACCTTTGTGCACAATAAGCAAAGTGATGTTATTGTAAATCCAATATGGCGGACTATTTTTTATGCACCCCCATGACATGGATATCAAATGAAAGAGTTTGCTGAGAAAACTAAAAAAAAAAGAAAAAAAAAAGCTTTTATTTAAATGCTCTAAAATAAAGTAAAGAAGTATAACTTCTTACGTGTTTACATAAGTACACACAAACTTTTTTATAACCGTGTTTTATTGGATGTATTTTTAAAAATTGACTTTGCTTATAGTTTGATCGAATACTGTCTATTTTTGTCTCCAAAAATCTATAACGAACGATAGCTAAATTGAGTGCAGGGGCCTGTAGTAGGCTACTAGTTTGTGCTACGAAAATAACGCTTACAATATTACTTAAGGGAATTGCGTAGGCATCAGCTTTTAACTAATTTTACAAGACTATGTAATGAATATTACATATTTGTATTTTATTTAGCCCGTTTTAACCCCACTGCTGGGTACGGGCCTCCCTTCAATACGAGGGGAATCAAGCCATAGTCCACCAAGCTGGCCAAGTGTTGCTTATGGATAAAATTAATTTCATCATTTGTGTTGCAGAATTTCATCATCATGTGTGCATTAAAGAGTAAATACACTTTCGTTTTTTTTTCTATCTATTGAATACAGGTATCTATTAAATATCGATGTTTTATGCAGTTTTTTTTTAATTTTCGCTATATCTGTATATAATATTATACAAATTATGTATAATATGTATTTGTATGAAAATGGTTATTAGTTTCAAAGTTATGCTATTGTCGTCAAAAAGCGACTACAATTTTTTCGAGACATGCATGTTTGTTCTTACAGTACCTTAGTAGTTATCTTGAGGAATGGCTTTCACATAGGGGAATATTTGACATTTTAAATAAGACTATCTTTTTAGATATTTCCGCGGAATTATTTGGATTTTTGGTTCCTCTACGATGACATTATGAATGCTTTACAGCAATCATGGTCATGGGAAAGACTAAGGTTTTATACGTCTCCAAGGTTATTATATACATATGTTGTTTGAATTTAGTTTAATTTAGGTATTTAGCCTCAAATAGACTTTATAACTCTTAATTTTTTTAATAAAAAAATAAGAAGGATTTAGTTAAGGCATAAAACAATAATATCTCTTATTGCGTGTCTTATAGCTTTATACCATTATTTTCATGATAAATCATCTGAATCTTCTTTTTTAATTCTTACATTGGTTAGAACATCATGCAATACTGCGATGTAACGTTTACCAACTTATTTGGAATAACAAGCTTTAGGATAGTAAATCGCAAGAAAATGGCAATTTCCTTCAAGGTAATTTGTTCTGAGCACGCCATTTTTCAATTATCTAATATCAATATAGGTTTGTCTTTGTTGTTTCAAAATTATATTTTATGAATATGGTAATGTTAACGATTTAATCATGTGTTCTAAAGGACTAGTTTCATATGCAACTTGTTAGTTAATATAATAAGAGTTATGATAAGTAAATATGTAGTTACTCGTAAAATAAATAAATCATTTGCATTAAATATTCAATACGTTAGCGAGGACTACTCATATAATATTAAAAAATATTAAGAAAACAGTGCAACAAACTTTCTGACCGGCACTGCTTATTAAACAGGAGTTTGTGGATTTGATTTCCGCACAGCGCACTGTTTAAAAGTTACTTAAACGGAGAAATAATACACTCTTTACCTTTTTACTTTACACGAAAATGTATAGGTAATATCTAGACTATAATAAATAGAAATATAATATCTCCAAGTCCGTCGTTATATATTTATAATGTTATATCAATGTTTTTTTTAAAGAATAATGTTAATAAAGACATGTATCAAACATTTTAGAAAACTTTTAAGAAAGTCAACACCTATGACCTATTTTCTTGATTTCAACTGAGACAAAAGATTCAAGTAGATTCGTTATACGCGGTCGCCTTATAAAATGACCTGACCTGAATAAATTTTTATGACTTGCTGACTCTGGAATTTAATTACTACAATTGTTCCTAAAATTTTGCATAATCTCTTAAACTTAAGGAAATTTAAAATTCTTAAATAAAATATTATAACCGTAATTGAAAACGTAAATGTCTAGTATTTTTGACTAACTAAATGAGATAGAATAGATTGTCAGTATATTGATATGATACTTTAGTAGTATTATGCATAAGTTTTTATATTAGAAGCTATCAGAAGAAACAAAGATGCATCCGATAAAATCAATTCGAACGTTGTGACCAATAAAATTTAAAGCTCACTAAAATTTCCTATCACGACTTCATTGATTGATATAGAGAAAGCCATAGCTTTGTCTTATGTAGGATTGCCGTACCACTTATAATAAAATGATATCGAGATCGACGGCGATTTGAAACTTTCTGTTGCACTTAAGTGCAACCCATCTGTATGTAGGACACGCTTGACATTGCAATGGATAGAGATCACGCAGCAAAACTATGTAGAGCTCCTTAAAAATTAAATTACTCATTTTTTCCAAGATAATTGATATTTTAAGACATTCTTGGTTTAGTCTTCTACCTGCCAGAGAATCCACCTACTAAACACAGTTCTAGAGTAAAATTATTTGTAATGGCTGTTTGAGTTTGTTGAGACAAGAGTAATTAGTTTTACTAACTACTAGTTAAGAAGTTATATGCTTCAATACCATATTCAAATTATACTAATGAGAAATTGAGAGTATGAATATATGTATTCATTCAGTTTTATATATAAGTGCAAAGTACTAAATGTTTTTCTGTGTTAATAATATAAATATTAAATTCAATTTGTTTTAAATTATACCGCATGAAAATAAAAAAAATATATATTTAAAATACTTTTTAAAAAAATAAATAGATATTTTCTACAAGTACTAATAAAAGCCAAATAAATAGTATTTTCAAGTCGTAGTCTGCTTATTTAGAGTCTTAACTTATAAAGCTAAATTTCATGTTAATCGGTAGGGGGTACGTTAATCGATGTCGAAGCTTAAACTTATGTTGGCTTCTCTGCTACGACCTTAGACAAGTTGACTTCCTATAATAGAAAACTAAATAATATATGGGATTGACATACATATAATAACCGCAGTCTAGAAACATATATGAAATAATACAAAGTTTGTAATTTTTTATATTTTTAACAACATCAAAAAATACCTAAAATTATATCAGATATTATAATATTATATTAGGTACTTTGTGTTTCAGTACATCAAGTAGTTTTGTATGTTTAATCTAGTATATTGCAAAAACAACTAGGGACAATTATTTGAATTATGTTTTTATACACTAAATAATATCTGTACTAATATATAAAGCTTGGTGACTGTTGACTTTAAAAGAGTTTGTTTTTATTTTTGCTTAAATGGGTTAGTTATATTTATTCAGGACGGTTGGAAAGGCTATGTATGTAACATCAAACTTCTATAAAAGTGAAGCTGTAAAAAGAGAAAATTCGCGGGCAAAGTCAAAAGCAAAAGCTTCTTAATTATAAAATCAAGAAAAATCACAAAAACTGTGAATGTAGACGAATGGAAGAAAATATGAAAATATTAATTGTCACATTATTACCATTTAAGCGCAAGTTGACAGCTGCCACCTGGTGGATAAACGTAATTTATTAACAACATCTGCCAACATTAATTTAATAATATCATGGATTACGCTTCCGTTCGTAATTATATGACTTGACAAGCGTAAACAAGAGCTCATGCAAAGGGGGAAATATACGAGCGTAAGTTTAAAGATTCTATCTTCACAGTCATGGACTAGGAAATAAATATTTTCTAAGAAACGTAAAAAGCGTTAAAAATGTTTTTTTTTTTTTTTTTTTTAACTTATACGAGAAGATTGTTTAAATGAAATTTAATTTAAGAAGAAATTTTGTGAAAAAATGCTTTAAAACACAAACTTTTTAAGTTAACTAGCTTTATTTTCTACTTTTTAGCCAATTAAAATAAAAGTTTTCTTTTTAACTTTTTTTTTATTAATTTATTTTTATCACTTTAGTTTACAAGTCATGGAATGGCTGTACTGTTTAAGTTAACCGAATCATAACTTATAATTAATAATTTTTTTGTCTTTGCCGTTTACTGCTGAGGAGATCTCTCATATCCTGGGTGTAGCAGCTAGGCCATGATGGAACTTATAATTAATATTTTTTTGTCTTTATTGTTTACTGCTGAGGAGATCTCTCATACCCTGGTTGCAGCAGCCAGGCCATGATGGGCTTTAGAACGGGCTATAATAATTGAATGCGTATGTAAAATTTCGTGTCTGAAATGTTAACCGTAAGTCAGTTGCTTTGTCTGAAGCCAATTCTAGATGCAGAATCATCTAATAATAATTATGATAAAAAGTCATTGTCATCGGAACTGAATCAACATGTAAAATTTTGACTTTATAAGTTAAGAGGAAGTGGTTCTAATTCAGATTGCAAGATTTAGACCCTTTGCCAGACCCACATAAACATTCTACTACTAACAAACGTTGTAAATTAAATAAAAGCTTGTAAAAATCAGTGATGTTGCTAAAAGTTAAATTATTACAATGCTTTCTTTTAAATTTCATTATATTTAAAAATATTTTTACTAGATAAGAGTTTGAGAACGCCCAAGAGACAAATGTGTATGAAAACAATGTTGATACACGATGCAAGCAAGTTGTTTATATTATTTTACGTTGCTTTGTGTGTGATGAACGATTCTATTAAATGTCATGTAGTCAAATACATGTTACACTATTTCATATTAAATGTTTGTTCATAAATATGGGACGGCATGGAGATTCAAATCGTTATCTCTGAAAAATATAAGCTTTTTTAATTGACGTGTTATGTAAGCGAAATCGCGAATAATATATAATGAAATTAGTATACAAAATACTTCTTTTGGCACCGTTGAAAAAAAAATATGAGAGTAAAATTTTTAAGATGCGACAGTCAAAAAGCGACACGATGAAGTTAGCTGCATTCCTTTTATAAACAGAGAGTTGTGATATACGGGTTTGATCTTTAGCTATTTTTGTTCCGTTACGACAAAGAAGTATAACTTCTTACGTGCGTACATAAGTACACACACACACACACACACACACACACACACACACACTTTTATAGAATTTTAATACAAGTATACTAAAAACTTGAAAGTCAATATACAATATAATTAGTTATCAATAATTGGAGGAAGAATCATTAATAAATCACATGTTATATACATAACTTCACCATTAAATCAAAGTGGAAAGAGCCTTCAGTTAAATTAATAAATTCGAATATTTCCGCAGCAGTTAGAGCGAAGTTTGTGAGTGCCCTGAATATTAATACGCGGGTCAGAGAGGAATTAATTTATACCAACCATCTACTTTACTGGGATTTCGCCTTAAAAATTCTACTCGCATTCAATATAAAGTTACGATTATTAGATTAGATTTTTAACTAGATACCTACAATTAATTTATCATTAGGCATATATTCAAGGGATCAGCCATTGTCAATCACGTTGGCCAAGGCGGGCACGTCTCCCAAGCATGAAAGTTTCCTCACCGTGCTTTTCTCCACTATAAAGGTCATTTTGAAAATGATTTGTATATGAGAATATCAGAGGTGCGAGAACCGGGATTCAGACCAGCTTCACTTGGGTTTCCAAGCGACACGACGGGATATGAACATTTAATACCTTTAAATATATTTTTATAACCATTGTTTTTTTTTTCATCATTTTAATCGCAAATAGGTCCGTTTACATCAAATTAACATATTGGGCTTCAGTATGAATGTGTGTTGTAATAATTTCTGAATTTGCTTAAAAAGTCGGTGGAGGCAGATTATCGAATGTACTATCACAGATCATATTATAATACTATATTATAACACATTGTAAATATAAATTTTGCAAACATTTTTGTAATCTAGAAATCATCCTCGACTTTTTAAATATTTTTATGTTATTCATTTTGCGGTTCTTGTGTAATGATTAGGTATACTACGTTAAATGATTTGTTTATTTTATAAATTTAGGTATCATTTTACTTTATCCCTCATTATTTTGGGAACTTTTCAATAGAGCATAGCCAGAAACTTATACTGTTGGTTTAAAAATGTATGACGGAAATGTAAACGGAAAATAGTGGTTATAAACAGGGCCCAATAAATCGTTCAGTCGACGCAAAAATATGTAAAACTCCCATGTTTTCCAAATTTAGATCGCCCAATAGCGAGTTCTAGACAAATTGTTTGGAAAAATTCTTCTAATAAATTTGCTGAACCGCAATAGCATTAAATAAGTCGAGTTCCGGGCACTGTTACATACCTCACTGGTTACAGTAACAATGCGGTCCGTTCATGCGCTCTGAAAGAAATATCACAAATATAAAATTCTTCAGAGGCGTGCGATTCGCTTTTGTTGTAGAACAAAATTACTTATGTAGAGTTTGAAAGAAATTCTCGAGTAATTTTAAATTGGTTGTGCCACTAGTGATATTGTTTTGGAACCAGTGATTATACTTTTTCTTTGTGTTTGTTCATTATTATACATATTAATAGTATAAATGTGAAATATTGTGAGGATAGATAGATGTAAGAATGGATGTTCGTTACTCCTTTACGTCAGAACGGCTGAACGGATCTGGATAAAATTTGGCTCAGAAATAGATTATAGTCTGGAATAGCACAAATGTTACTTTTTATCCTAGAAAAATGTACGGTTCCCGTGGGATAGATATTTTTTTTGACTAGGGAGGAACCCGAAGCGAAGCGAGGGTAAGTCGCTAGTTATTATAATTTGGTAATTCTCTTTTGAAGCTCAAAGGAGCTTTGTGCTTTTGAAGGTTTGCATTAGAAAACACCTTCTTAGGATACTATTTGTTTGATGTGAAGCACATTATTGATATTATTATCTGTACGTGATGATATGAAAAAAAATAATATATTTTATGCTATTTTTCGTATACACATTTGACATTACAAAAGTGTAAAAGCTTACAACCAAAGTGTGCTTTCTTTTTTGGATTAAAATAATATATTTGTAAGATTGCAACATAATTTGAAAAAAGAAATTCTTAGTAGTAAAAACCTGCAATTTCGCTGGCATTAAATGACTACTTATTATTGTTATAATATGTATTGTTGATTTTCAAAAAATCTTAGGATAATTATATTTTGGTGTTCTATAGCAAAAAGCTAAATCGGAAACGTTATGAGGTTAAAAATATACGTGTGCATATGCCTATATATTTGATAGGTCGTTCAAAAAGAGGCAGCTTCTAAACGTCTTTTTTATTTAAAGTAAAATTAAACTGTAACCAATGTGCTATACAAACTTATTTTTGTTGTCAATAAAATGAATATTAAGTATGTCTAAATATTTTATTTTATTTTTAAACTTACAAGTTACGTAAGTAAAAATAACACAAAAATCATTAAATTTTATAAATTGCTAATTTAAAGAATACCTGATTCTTTTAAATATTAAAATACTTTTAAAATAGCAAAACTATAATATATTTTTCACAGTAAAAATACAGGCCATATTGTTTGTGTCAGACTTGGCTCTTGCCCGTAAAATCAAAATCCTGATAATCCAGATAAAATAATCTTACAGCATTTTACGTTGTATCTTTTTCGTTTCTATCCTCAAAAGACCCTCGTCAAGAAGGATTTGTTAACTGAAAAAAGTACATTTTTGTTTTTACATATTGTTATGTCATGTAATCAGGTTAAGGTGTGCTCTTTACAGTGTATACTGTAGGGTATATGTCCACTTTGGACTAATATGTGCAGTTGTGTATAGGCAAAACTGTGCAATTGTTTGTGTTTTTGCGTACATATTATATAATAGCGACTCACCCTCGCTTCGCTCGTGTTCGTCCCTAGGTACGTTTTAACGGTAAGTATAGAATAGACTTTATATATGTGTACAATGAATATATATGAATATAGAAAAGTAGGTAAGTATTATAAAAAATTAAAAAATATATATCCACTAGCATTGCCCGCGGCTCCGCCCGCGTTTAGATGATCAAAAATTAAATTCTAGGTTTTACACATTAGTATACTTTTACATACACCACTTTCATTGCGCACTGTATGATTGGTAAATAATGGCAGTGATTGACAATGCCACAAAGGTTCCTCCGTTAATCTCATATTTGATTTAGTAATATTGCACTTTTTGTTTTAGCAATAACATTTATGTACGTCTATACTTCTGTTTTGTTTGTTTGTTTGTTTAGTTTTGGGCGATAAGCTCTCAAACTACGGAATTAATTTTAATATTTTTTCTAATAGACGGCTATTGATTAATTTAATATTTAGCTGATTATATAAATTACTTAAAGGTAACTTTTCTTAATGTTAATTTGTCGCGAAACAGTGATTGGTTAGCGCTGGTTAGTAATATTTTCCAAAACGATTTTAAAAGAAAGTGTAATAAGTAAATAATTCTAAGCAAATACTTTTTATTATTTCATATGGCTCGCCTAATATGATTAAAGCCGTAAGCATTTTATTGTGTCTTTAAGCCTTTATCTTCCAAGAAATGATGTCCAAAAAAAAAACTAAAAAAGTTGAGATATAAAAGTTTCTAAAATACTTTTTCATAGTTTTTGAGATATGGAATATTTTTAGTTACCCGCTTTGTCAGTTTAACAGCTATAACCTTGTTTTCCATAAAATGTTATAAAAAATTATGAATCGAACTTATTTTTACGGTTGATAAAAAGTGTCGATATTGTGGAAACGTAAATGTTATTTGTATTTATTTTAGTGTTAACCTAACAAAACACGTAAGTAAGAAAAACAACACAGTATTTTGCTATACGAAACCTATAATGAGCGAGTTGGAGATGCCCAATTTTTAGATTAAAAGATTAAAAAATATTAACATTATTTACTAAAAAAATAAAAACTTACAAATATTTTCATTTGAAAATTGCTTCGACCAACAAAATAATACTAATATGTTACTAATTTATAAAGCTTGTTTGTCTTTATTTTATTAAAAATTTGAACACGGGCGGGGCCGCGGGTAATTTAGTAGTAATTGTAATAAAGTCATAGAAAGATCACATCTGTACATTTTTTTTTGATTAAAACTACGCATTTTAAAAACACATGGCGACATCTATTGTCAAATATCTAAATAACACATAAATAAATGTTCATTTAAACAACTATTTTAATGAATAAAATAGCGCTATTGATATTTCTTTTAAGCTTTTTTTAATAGTTTTAACATATATAAGTTACCTTGCTAAAATGTTAATAATACCATCGTGCTTTTTTTAACCAGTTTTGTATTTTTTCTCATAAATAAAAGACCATCCTATATGTTGAGTCGGATAACCTGCTATCACCTTACCAAATTTCATCAAAATCCCTAGAGTGGTTTTTCTGTGATGCGCTGCGACGTGATGTGGTCACATACAGACAAACATTCTAAAAACTATAGATTCGGCCTCTATATCGCTAATAATGAATATTTCAATAAGATTTTTCGAAAAATATTGAATTTACGGATTCGGCTTCGTTACAATTTGATTAGGTATATGTGTAGTTACTAATTTATAATGCCAAAAAGTTTGCTGTATTGAAAATTTGAACACGGGCGGGGCCACGGGTAATTTAGTAGCAATTCTAATAAAATTGTAGAAAGGTCATATCTGTACATTCATATTTTTGGAATTAAAACTACGTATTTTAAAAACACATGGCGACATCTATTGTCGAATAGGTACCTAAATAACACATAAGTATATATTAATTAAAATAACTATTTTAATGGATAAAATAGCGCTATTGATAATTTGATTTTCAAGATAAGCTATTTTTAATAGTTTTTACCATATTTAGTAAGTTACCTTGCTAAACTGTTTACAGATAGTATCGTCGTGATTTTGTTCCAACCAGTTTTTGTATGTTTTCTCAGAAATGAGATATTTTCCCGCGGTAAAAAGTATCCTATATGTTGACCCGGATATCCAGCTATCATCATACCAAATTTCATCCAAATCCCTCCAGTGGTTTTTCTGTGATGCGGTAACAGACAGACAGACAGACAGACAGACAGACAGACAGACAAAAATTCTAAAAACTATAGATTCGGCATCTGCATCGATAATAATGTCTATTACAATAAGATTTTCCAAAAAATATTTAATGTACAGATTCGGCTTAGTTAGAATTTTATAATATGTATAGATTACTTGAGAAATGATTGATTCCCCATTCAATATCCCACCTCCATTTTTACCCCATTATATATGATATGTTTTCAGGGATGAAATTTATTCTATGTTATTCCCAGGGTTTTAATTGTCATTTCCAGGGTTCAGCGGATTAAGCGTGAAGAGGTGAAAGATAGACAGACAGACAGAGTTACTTTCGCATTTAATATTAGTATGGTATTTAGTATTATATAAAGCTGGCTTATTTGTGGTGCTGGTCTATCATCATCGGCTTGGGCTGAACGTCGATAAGTCAGTCAGTGAGTCGGGACATTGCCTTTACTATATAATAAAATTAGTTATTGCGAGAGTTTTGAGACCTATACTTTTTTAGTACATTGGTTTGATGTATGCCTTAAGGTTTAACCAGCGGAAGGTTTCTAAGGACGACTCGATAAAACCTATTATTGCGTTCTCCCGTGGGAAAAAAAGATTTTTTCCTGAAATAAAAGGTATCCTAAATGTTGACCTGAGTAATATGTTATCACTTCATCAAATTTCGTTTAAATCAGTTTAAAAAGTAATGAACTTTTTGCGTGAAACACGCACACACAAACAGACATGCAGTATTGTTTTGGGGTCTGTATTGTATACATAATACGTTACAGTCATTGTTTACAAAAAAATATTTCATGTACAGATTTCGCTAATTACTGCTTTGTTAATTTTAAATAGTATAGAAAATGTGTATTTATACCTCAATGAAAGAAACTTATGCTATGTTACAAACAGGTTTTTTATTTGCTTCACTTGTACATATGTAGCTAAATGTAGGTAATTATCTTAATTAATCTGACAATGAAGTTGTTAAGTAGATAATGGAACTCTTGGATGGCTCCTAATGAAACCTACTCCATTTAATTTGTTTTCATGAGTCACATATGTTGCAATTAGGCAAAAGCGTGCCAATTAGGTTTTTAAAACTATATAAGCAGAAATTATATTATTTTTCTAAAATAAAAATATGTACTTATACATATCCTATATCATTTACCATAGAGATACCTGAGACAATGTATGCTAGCTTGTTCTAAGACCGTGTAACATAAAGTGATCAGGGTAAATATATTATATTTACCGTTAAAAAATATTTTACCAAGCAAAACCCACAACCATGTAATTCCTATTCCTAAATACAACAAAATTGTAGAACTAAAAATTAGAAGCTAATAACAACTTTACAATTTGTGTTTATTTATCTGACTTGAGAATAATCGGTCTGATTGAAATATGACTTTTTTAGTATGCAGGAAATGTAAATTAACAATATAATTAAATTTCACTTTAATTAGTAAAGTTTACCCAAAGTTAGTATATATTTTCAATTTTTACATTTACTATAATATATGTATGTAATAATCTTTAAATAGGCTAGCTAGAGTATGCTATTTCTTTAAATTAGGTAGCTGTATTTTCATGTTATCAGGTCATTTTTTATACAAACTTAACGGAACTCTTCGGATTTTTGAACTGCCTGCTCCCTTTGAAAAAGGATAATAACATTTTGAGTCTTACATAAATCAAACGTATCCCTTATTTCATGTTGTTACTGATGGTGGACTAAAATAAAGTAGTACAAAGACACAGTGAAAATGCATTAGATTACTCGTATCAGGGTAGGATAATTGTAAGGTATTATATATATAAATAAATATTCATTAAAAAAATACATTTACAACTTATCAAAATATTATCTTACCTGTAACAATAATAGAAACTACATTTAAAGCCTCTATTTTAATCTCTTTATATTTTAATATATTATATTAAATAAGATTTGTAAGTACGTATTTCTATTATTTTATTAACATGTCAAATATAAATAAAAAATAAAAAAGTTAAAAGTAAATTTGGAATTAATTAAAAAGTATTTATGTATTATATATAAACTTATGAAAAGTACTCGCTTATGAAGTGGTTTTCTTTACATATATACATATAAAAGTTTTACCAAGTTTAAAAGTTATTTCATATTTTATTTAACATTTTAACATATATTACATTACATATTATTCAGTATTATTTTTATTATTTTTCACTTCCTGTGCAATGTATTCTATACCTATATTTATGTGTTTGTCTCTTAGTCGTGAGGCATTTTCGTTACATCGAGTTTTAAATCACAAGGATTCTAAAGAAGTGTCACTTCAAAAATATTTTATTTACTTTGGCCAGTTACCACAATAACTAAGAAATTATTTTACCTCTTAAGTTTTTATTTTTACAAGTTCATTTATTAGTATTGGTTCAAACGTTATAGAGTACTTGGCACTTAAGCTCCTAATTGGGTCAATGTTTTGATACCATCTCATAACCTCAAGACATTACCCAAGTAAGAGTAGGCTTTTTCATTTCAAATCTCTCTTGACAAGGGTCGCCTTTCGGAAATATAAAGCTCTAGTACGAGTCACATTGCATCTAACGAAAATAAGTAAATCTACCTTAGTAACATATTGGCAACAAAATTGTATTACTTTTTGTGAGATTGACTGTTTTATTTCTGTCTTACGGGATATGTTTGTTTTCATAATATTCTGTTGAAATCTGATAATAAAATTCGTATTATGTTTGACTTCATAAATATATTAATAAATAATTTGTTCTTTTTTTCTTCTTACATCCCCCCTGACTTGGTTTTTAGCATTTTTTTCTATGTACAGACAATCGACCTCCACAGTTTTATTATACATATGTATAGTTTTTTTTTCCAAATCATCCAATCCAAAGCCGTTTCAGCGGGAAGCAGTAACAAGCATATACAATACATATACATACAAACTTTCGCATTTATAATAGGAATCTTATAAGATTACTAATAAGCTATGCAGATATTAAATGTTGATATAAAATTAGAAACTTTCTCATAATTTTTGAATATCACTGTTTTTTTTTTCATATTTTTTCTTGATCGGTAGGCATATCCCTTTCCAACCGGCGAACTTTTTTTTTATTTTTTCGTGTATAATGTATGTATCCTAGTTATTGAGGCTCCAAACAACCTAAAAAAAATATTTAAAAAAATCGTGTACCCCCCCTTTTTTTAAAAAAGTACCCTCACGATCGTGACGATCAGGAATAAGTTGACTTCCGCACGATGGTGATTTTTTAGGAAGTAGTTGCGTTAATGAAATAAAAATTTAGTTTAATCAACTTCATTTATATCCGTAATTAAATAATTTGGTAATCTATACATAATTCTTTATAATTGAGCATTTATTTTTGGTTTAATTAAACTTATATGTATTAATATTATCTATATTTATATTTATATATAATATAAACAACTTCAGCATATAAATTAGATAAAATCTTTGAAAACATAAAAAACAACTAACACAATAGGAACCATTTTGAGATCAACTGCAATATCTAATAATTTTATTTGTAACATACTAATAAAATTAATAGATATTGTTATTCGCATTGTATAATTGGAAATAATCTTTTCCCCGCGACATACCCAAGTAAACATTGCATTTTACACAACGAATTTTGCTTTAACTTGTTCATGTCTCCAATCTGCAGGAACGTTGAGCTGATAACTGTGCAAAGGTAGGCAGATGATCATATCCATCATATCTCTTTGCATTGGAGGATCTTGATAACCTATACTTGAAAGGCGGTGCCTCATCTTCAGTATCTGTGTCTTGACTCTATCGGCGTTTGCGATCTGGAGTACTCAACCAAACATCTGCTACTTCCATTTTGAAGTTCAAAAGAACAAATTTTTTTTCGGAAGTTTATTAGCTTCACAATCTGTTTTATACTTCCGCCATGCATTAACTACAGCTAAATCCAAACAATGAATGATTACCTTTAGAGCCAACTTTTTCGTTTTTATGAGGGTACTAGCACTCCATCATTTGGTCTAAGACATCCACTCCACCCATATGACTAATGTAATTGCTAACTACCCTTGGAATAACAGTATCCTTGTAAGATTTTGTTTCTTTGTCCCATCGTTTAACGTAGTCTTGATGTTCAGCACGATTACAATTTGATGCCATCAACACAGCTTTATTATCTTCCGTTTTTACATAGGTAGTAAATATTGGAGTCACGAGCAGCCAGTTCGATGAATTCCTCTTCAAAATAGTCATAAATATACTCACTAGGTGTCTTAACTGGTCCTGAGGATGGACTTGGGTAATTATGATCTTTATCAGTAAAGGATGATTGTTTCCACATACCAAATAACGACCAGACATATTCTCAGTAATTACCTCATTAGAAGATGGTTCCCAATATACTGGAGGAACCTTCTGGATGAGATTCATCACTCTTCTCATCAAGAAATTTTTGAAAATGAAAAGGATCAAATTCCTCACCTTCGTCGTGTAGCACCTCAATATCAAAGACATTTCCATTTTACAAGAGGTCCAAAACCTCTTCATCCTTCAAAACTGAGCCTAAAATTAATATAAAATTATAAAACTTTACATGCACTGTAAAATAGCAACTTTAGAAAAAAACACATTTTTCGTAATTATAAATGAATTAAAACCCGGATTGTCACGATCGTGATGTTGTAAGTTTGAGAGATCACAAACAAAAGAAAAACTATGCTATCAAAATACAAATTACGGCTTTGTGTTAATTATTATCTAAATTAAACTTTAATAACAATAAAAGATGTCAAGCAATGAAAAATATAGTAAAAAAATGTACTTATGTGATCGCGACCCATGTCCAAAATACGCTGCCATCTTTGTCGACGGTTTTTCAACAACTGGACACGTTGCAACGGGTCCTTTTAATTTTCAAATAAAGCGTATATATCAACACTATAATGTGAGGCCGATTGCGTTCACAAAAACAAATACATTTTGAATTAGAATTTTTTTACCGATTGTCACGCTCGTATTGAATCGGTCGCAAAGGGATATGAAAACTTAAAAAAAAAAACGACTTCTAGGCACTGCAAACTAAAAAATAATTAAACGAGGGTTTTCATTTAGAATAGATACCTAATCAGATTTTTCGAAGTCGGTGTGCTTTGATTCGTATTGGCTGGCACCGACTTCGAAAATATCTGATTAGGTATCTATTCTAAATGAAAACTCCCGTTTAATAATTTTTTAGTTTTCAGTTCCTGGAAGTCTGTTTTTATTTTTTTTTTTTAAGTTTTTATTTTTACATTTTTAGTGTAGACATAATAAGCAGGTTATTTGTAAGAAGAAAGATTTTTAAAACATATTCGATTAAGCCATTTATTCAGACCCCTAATGACAGTCACAACCCATCTAGGCGTTAAGTTCCCATTAATACAAATTAATCGAATCCAAACACCAGGTAATTGCTGTAAGTCGTTGAGGAGTTCCCTCGACTGTCTTTCGGCTCCATCACTAGATCGACTCCAGACCTTCATTAAATTGTAGTGCTTTAAAATATTTAATGAAAAAAATTAACAAAGGCACTAGTCGCCTCTGCGATTTTCGAAGGTTCCCCTCGATTTCTCTGGGATGCCATCATCAGATCCTGGTTTCCTTATTATGGTGCCACCCTTGGGATATCTCATTTCAAACAAAAAAAGAATCATTAAAATCGGTTCATGAACGACGAAGTAATCCGCGAACACATATAAAATTACATCCACGTAAACAAAAATTTTCATAATTTTTTTTACGTAAAATGAAAACTACTGGGCCAAACTATGTTAAATTTTTATGGGACCAAATGACAACTGTTCCGCATCAAACAAAAGAAGAATCGCGGAAACCTCCTCCTTTTGGAAGTCGGTTAAAAATAGGAATTCTTCTGTAAATTGTATTTTAATTTAGATATTAAAGAATAAAATAATCATAAGTTTTTGTAATTAAATCCACTACACGTGGTTTGAATTAAAATGTAATGATGTCAAATATCATAATAGATTTTTTTTAATAATAAAACCAAAATATTTGAATTTTCACGTTATGTTATACTAATTATCTTAAAAAAGATGTTAATAAATAACAATGAATGTTAATGTACGCAACGAATACTCATGAGAATACATTACGTTAATAAAATCTCACAAAAATGTTCATATATTTACGAATGGCTGCAATGAAATTAATATTCGAAATAATTTTACACCTTCGTAATTCCGACGGCATTCACATGAAATTTTAATTTTTGCAATGGTCTTATTTTTATAAAACAAATATAATAATATACCTATTGTTTTTATGTTTATTAATCTGTAGTAATTCAATATAGCTAACCCATTAATTAATTAATTATTAATTAACTATTAATATTAGGATATTAATTAATCTATACTTAATATTATAAAGCTGAAGAGTTTGTTTGTTTGTTTGGTTGAACGCGCTAATGTCAGGAACTACTAATCCGATGAAATTTTTTTTGCATTAGATAGCCCGTTAACTGAGGAAGGCTATAGTCTATATATCATCCTAGAAAAATGTACGGTTCCCGTGGGATAGATTTGTATTTTTCTAGGGACGAACCTGAAACGAAGCGAGGGTGAGTCGCTAGTTAGTGATATTAAAAATGTGAAAGTTTGGATGGATGCATGTTTGTTACTTAATCGCGCTAGAATAGCTAAATAGATCTGGATGAAATTTGGCACAGAGATAGATTATAAGTCTGGAATAGCACATAAATTACTTTTATCCCAGAAAAATGTAGGGTTCCCGAGGAAAAGATTTGTTTTTGTTTATCACAGAGCAAGGGATCGATTATCTATTCCATACTAACCATTATTTAATTTAACTAACAGCCAAAAAAAAGATATCTGATATGGGATGCATATTGTTTCTTAAAAAACTTCAAATGATCACAAATAACTAAATATATTTTGATAATGCTTAGCATTAAGTACTACTTGTATAAAATTAGATCCTTATGTATCTATAACTAAATGAAAGCATATTTTTAATCTTGATATTCACAGGAATGTCGAAATCAACACCACATAATAATTTAATCATAAATTTCCTAATTACGAAACCATAATAAATAATTTCCACCGACAAAATTAATTTAAAATTGAATGTAGATTACAATCGAAGTCCCAAAGCTAGCGCTATAGGTTCAATATAAAGTTTAATTTACAGATATGCTTTGACCATATTATGTACATTTGGGTGCATTCGAATTGTGGCATCGTTAACGTACCAAGCTGCGTGTACGATCATGTTAATGAGATAGTAATGCTGGCTCTACAACTAGGCTGTGTGTGTTCAGACTAATGATATGTACGATTGTACGAAATTATGGTAAAAATACTAGAAAGCAGTAATACAACAGTATTTGACGACACGTTTGGCTCAGTTTGTAGTGATCCTACTTGCTGTGTCAGCGGTCGCGGGTTCGAGTCCCGCTGGGGGCATTCATTTGTGTGATGAACACGAATGTTTGTACTCCAGTCATGGGTGTTTATATTTATAATAAGTATGTATTTAAAGTTATATATGTGTAGTGTATCAACTATCTGCTATCCATAACACAAGCCTCGTAGCTTACTATGGAACTAGATGGTGCTGTGTGTTAATGTCCCAACATATTTATTATTTATTTATTTATTTATATATTCTAACATTTAGTCCTTTAAAATTTTATCAATTTTCACCTATAGCATAGATTATATTAATTATAAGTCTCGTAACCAATAGTGAATACTATATTAGAATAATGTATATTAAATTAAAAGAAAAATGAGGTTTATACTAAAAACAAATCTATCCTTCGGGAACCGTAGATTTTTCCGGGATAAAAAGTAGTCTATGTGTTATTCTAATGTATGAGCTATATTATTGTAAAGTTTTATTAATATCCATTCAATAGTTCTTGTGTGGAAGAGTAACAAACATCCATACATCTATATATCCAGACATAGATACATTCTCACAAACTTTTACATTTATAATATTAGTAGGATATTAATCTACATATATAATAAAGCTATAAAGTTGAAGAGTTCGTTTCGTTGGAACGCGCTAACCAAAGTTACTACCAGCCAGATTATTTTCTTAGATTATATGACCTATTTATTGAGGATTACTAATATTATGCTACGACCTTTAAGACCAGAGAAATTATACACAAATACACTGCGTGAAACTTCTTGAATTGTTTAATAACTTTTAGAAAGCAACAAACGACAGCTACAGATGATTTTCTAAAAAACGAATCGTCTCAATATAATTGGATGAATGTCAAAGAATTTAATTTATTATACACAGTCTATGAATTCTAGTAATCTAATTTGAGTAGTTACGTTATATGGAAATGTAATATATAGAGTAACTACAAAGGTAGATAGAGTTCTCAGCGCTCTGCGGTTTCATGCAAAGGTTAATTGACTGCGAACTACATGGCAATACAAGAATGCGTGAAGTGGCACACTGAGGTGAACATCGTAATAATTAAATAAGAACAATAACTGTAGTAATAGCAACATTAATAAAATTAATTAATAAAAGTTAATGAAAGAATTATAATAATAACAATCAAAATCTATACATATAATAAAATTCTAACTTTGTTGAATCTGTATATTATATATTTTTGGGAAAATCTTATTCAAATAGTCATTATTATCAATACAGAGGCCGAATCTATAGTTTTTAGAATTTTTGTCTGTCCTTCTGCCTGTGTGACTGAGAAGTAAGATCGCATCACGAGAAAATCACAGGACAGATTTTGATGAAATTTGGTATGATGATAGCTGGGTATCCGGGTCAACATATAGGATACTTTTCACCGCGGGAAAATATCTCATTTATGAGAAATCTATACTAAACGTTAAAACGTAACTAGGGACGAATCCGAGCAGAGCGAAGGTGAGGCGCTAGTTAAAATATAATATTCAATATTGAAATATAAAATTTATAAAAAATATTAAAATTTATTTTAAAACTATAATTAAGAAATAATGTTAGGTACTTCGGTGCCATTTGTCTATTTCTTCTGTCTGTAACAACTACATAATATTTATTGAGACGGCTAAAATCTTAGGCTCTCCCGTGACCATGAATCATGTAAAGCATTCGTAACGTCGCTCGGGAACTAACAATTTAAATAAAACCGCGACAAAATCCGAATAGAAAATTTCACTTAAAATAAATGAAGGCAAGATGACCTAGAACCCACCGCGTTCTTTACATATTGACTTAATAAACTATTAGGCTGTTTTAAATTAGTGAAAATAATACATATGTATTTTTTCATAGTATAAGTTCTTTGGGCCCGCATTTTCATAGATGCAGGATTTACTTTGATAGAATTTAGATACTTATAATCTCGTTAAATTTCATTATAATGAGTAAATTATTGTTTTTCATGGTTTTTTCTGGGGTTTGCATCAAAAATAATTATTTTTATATCATATCGTATAAATCATCTAGTTTGCAAATTTTACAGGTGTTTTACAGGTGTACATTCTGTGAATAAAAAAAAACATTTTCAATGTTAAAATCTATACTAAGTAATATTTACTATATATCCTTGGACGAATCTCTATGAAATTTGGTAAGAACTTAGATTATATCAAGGGCACCCAGGCTCCCTTTAATCCCCGTCCCGCTTATCCCCGCCATGCGAGCAAGACATATTTTATATTTTTGTTCTGTATGAGTAAAAGAAATGATGAACAATATGTGAAAGAATGATTTTGTACTAATTAAATAAATACACAATTTTCGAGAATAAAATATAAATAGTAAAAATAATATTATACTCTTTTGTATGTTTTAAATATTAGTCTCTTATCAATTTCTTTGAAAGAGAGATAACATAATATTGGCTAATTTAAATATTTTCTTTATTATAATAAAATCTGTCAGCTATTTTTATTTATCACTCAGTATACAATTTTCATTTGTATACTTTTTAAATATTATTGTCAGGTTTTATGTTTCCTAATTCTATGATATTGTGTCTTTATTATTATTATTAGGCTGTATATAATATTTTTTAATTTAAAACAATATTTGCAACTAGCGGCTAGCCTCTAGAAAAACAAGAACAAATCTATCCGATGAGAACCGTACTTTTTTCCGGGATAAAAAGTAGCCTATATGTTATTTCAGACTATAATATATCTCTGTGCTAAATTTAATCCTGATCCGTTCAGCCGTTCTGTCGTGAAAGAGTAACAAACATCCATACTTACAAACTTTCACATTTATATTATTAGTATAGATATTCGGAATAAGAGTAAAAAGGACAGTGTAGTAGTTATTTATATTATCATTATTTAACTATAGCGAAACCATAGAAATAAAAATTTTATTAGTCTTCGTTGAGAATTCTATTATATTCTATGAATAAAAAAAATATTATACTTATATAATATTATATAATATTATACTTTCTCTTTTCCATTGAAATTTTCTCAGAATACCGTTAAAGTAATGCTTAAAGTCGCAAAAAATCACAGGTTCTGTTCGCGGCTACATCGTATGCATTGTTCGAAATTCAGTGAAACTTTTCCATTGAAAATAATTTTCATTTCATTTTAAATAGCGTCTGGTTTTCAATCCAAATTAGCTACTTTATACTTACGCTCTCTCTTATGTTGTAATACGTACTTTTATTTAAAATTCCTTTTTTATTTACTTTGTTTTAAAGGTAGTAGCTCAGTGGTAATGCTGGCTTAAGAAACCAAGTGAATGGGGTTCGAAATCCAAGTTTTTGATATTCCCATGTGCAAATGATTTTCAACATGATTACCATTGGCGTTACGGTGAAGGAAAACATTGTGCGGAAACTCAAATGTCCGAGTGACTAAATACATATTGTTTTCTACCGATATCTCAATTCAAAGAAAAAGATACAGACAAAAATACGTAAACACACAAAGAAAAGATGTACAGAAGGCGGCCTTATTATATTATAGCTTAAAGTGATCTTTTCCAGGCAAAATTGAGATGGAAGAGTAAGTTTTATAAGTACGGTAGGCGGTGTACTCAAACACTTTGATAGATACACATAGATAAATTTTATATAAAATAAATCAATACATATACATCTAAACAAAAAGCCATATATACATACAAATATACATACATATTCATACATACATATGTACATATGTAAGAACTTATCAGAAGAGATCATTATAGTATTTTTGAGAAAAAGTACAACAAAAATACATAAGTAATTCAGAGAAAGAAGATAATAGTATTCACATTAGACGTAAGGACAAGGATAAAGGGAGATAGTTAAAGAGATAAATAGTATTCTTTTAATAAAATTTTAAATCTGTCAAAACTTTTAGCGTGTTTTATATTTAAAGGAGAATTCCAAAGACCAGCAGCTTTAACTGTAAAAGAATTCGTGTAGAATTAAGTAGAGAGGTAAGGAATCTTAAGAAGGAGGTTTTGATCAAAGCGAAGTGAACGTGTATGAAAGTCACTTAGAAACCCAAAACGCTCTTTCATATAGATAAGAATTGAATAATTAAACAACACACAGTAGAGAAGATGAAGAATATGAGAATATTCCCGCGGAATCGGAATGGGAGCCACTTGAGCTTTTTGTGAAACTGAGAAACGTGGTCATATTTTCTGAGACCGAGAATAAACCGTATTCAAAGATTTAGGAGTTGCTCAAGCTTAATCAGGGAATCTTTCGTTGGAAATTTCAAAATGACTAAGTTGAAAAACTAACCATCTTATTATAAAATGTTAAATATTTTGCTGAAAATATAGAACTAAAACTGCCTACTTAACTGTTTTAGTTAACAGGTGAATATTAGGCAACTTGGCGCGTAAAATACTTTAATTTGAAGATAATTACTATTGTTGGTAACGCGCTTGCTTGAGAAACCGAATGAAGCGGGTTCAAATCCCGCTTCTCGCACCTCTGATATTTTCAGGTGCGAATTATTTCCAACATGATTACCACCTGTCTTACGGCGAAAGAAAACATCGTGAGGAAACCCGTTTGTCTGAGAAAACTCAGCAAGTTTTTGAAAGATATGTAAAGCCCACCAATCCGTACTTGGCCAGGACATAGTGGACTATGGCCAGATCCCTCTTGTACTAAAGGATACTCTTGCTCTACAATGGCAGTATACACCGTATATTACGTATATATAGAATGGGCTGAATACATATTACATAAATAACATTTCTCTTAGAATCGAGCGTTAACGAGCGTTGTGTTATATGTAAATGGAGCGCTAATAGGTGTTTTTAGATCGCATGTTTAATTGACTTTGCTATAAGATAATGTTATATACAGTTTTTTTCAATTGTGTACACAAAACATTATAAGCTACTTGTGTTTGTTTGTATTTGTGTGAGGAGTTTAAAATTTTTCAGACAATCCTACCTTATTAACTCTTTTTTAGGGTTCTATAGAGAAATGGCTAAATCGGAACCCTTATAATTTCCCCATGTCCGTCTGTCCGTATGTCACATCATTTTGTTCGAAGATAATTGGAGCTACGTAGAATAAATCTAGTAAAACGTGTCGATTTTGTTCGGCAGTAGCAATAACTTTATTTCTCACAGAATACTATGGAATACAAACTTATATAACGTACGTACACATATCGCATATGACACCCCTATGGCTTACATAGGCAGAAAACACAACATTCAACGGTTTATAGTGTATCCTAAGTGTATCCTATATGTTGACCCGGATAAATAGCTATCATCATACCAAGTTTCATCAAAATCTGTTCAGTGGTTTCCTCCTGATGCGTTTCCAGACAAACAGATAGAAAGACAGACAAAAATTCTAAAAACTATAGATTCGGCCTCTGTATTGATAATAATGAATGACTATTTTAATAAGATTTTTCAAACAAAAATTATTGTACAAGATCCCTCAGTTAGAATTTTATTATATATATAGATATTTTGTGTTGTAGGATGGAACCGTGTGCTAGTTCAATTTCTACTTGACGTTTTTATATAAAATTTAGACTTATGATATTTAGTTAAGTTAAAAATAATTTTTATTTCAAAAAGTAACTTTAAATGCTTTTTGTTAAAAACTATTTACTTTAATCATACCTATTGGTTTACGAAAGGTTAAACTGAAAGCAGTTTAAATATTTATTTTAATTTTCGTTAGAAAATACTCGTAGTTATTCTTTCTTTTATTATAACAATAAACTAGCGGCTCACCCTCGCTTCGCTCGGGTTCGCCTCTAGGCACACAAAAAAAAATCTATCCCACGGAAACCTTACATTTTTCCGGGATAAAAAGTAGCCTATTTGTTATTTTGATGTACGAACTATATTATTGTAAAGTCTAATTAAAATCCAATCAGTAGTTTTTCTGTACTAAGCTGTATAAGTTACTATAGTTTTTTAACTATCCCACGGGAACTCTTTAATTTTCCGGGATGAAAAGTACCTAAGATGTTGACCGGAGATATAAGGTACCACCATACAAATTTAATTTAAATCGGTTCAACAAATTCAAAGATTAGGCCGTACAAGCAGCCAAACAGACAGAGAAACAAAAAAATTGAAAAGAATCTGGATTTGTCCTATTTCTCTTCTTACATCCCTCTGACTCGGTTTGTAGCATTTTTTTCTTGTTCTACAGTTTTATTATATGTATAGATATTATAATACTGACTATATAATAATATAATACAAAAAAGTATTCAATAGAATATTTGTTTTATTACGTGGATAACTTTGATGTTTTGGAAGAAAATTAATGTTTATAATAACGACAAGTAAAACTTTAACCATAACCAAAATCGAAAAAGCTTTGCTGAGGTAAAAACTAAAATATTTTACAAGAACTTTATTAGAAAAGTATAAGGTATACAGTAATAAAATTTGTGGTCCTATAAAAACTATGACAAAAGACGTGGATAAGGAAAGGAAATGATAAGTAACAGTTTCCGCGACGCGGGAAAATAATGCAATTACGCGAGACGGATTGCGATTGAAGACGAGGACGTCTCTTATCTCGAAAACAGTTTTTATGTGGCATTTTTTTAGATAAAAAGAAACTTACTTGGTTATATACGCAATAAAACGTTTTTCGTATCAAAAGTTTCACGTATAATATAACACGATACATACCTATCGATGTATTTCGGGCTTTATTGTACGCACAAGCGGTTTGATACAGCTAGGTTCATTCATCTGATGACATATTGTATGAAATTCATACATTTATCATTCATACTATAATAATAGCGAAAATGAAGTTTGTTCTATAAGAATGTTCCATAACGAAAAAAATCTAATTATTTTTATTATTTTCATTATTTCTTAAGCCTGCTAACTAGAAACTTAAAGCTAAGTAAGTAAATTATGTATAACTTAATTTATTTTTTATATATTATTTTAAATTACAACTCTCTGTATTGCGAGGTTAGCCGATAGACCATTTAACTCTTCAGTTATTTGTTCTGAAGTTGCATTCTCTTGTACTAGAACATTTTTGCAAAATTTAGAGTGGAGATCATTTATAGACCAAAATAGCACAATTGAACCATGTCTAAGAATAGCTAAGACGTTGTCAACGTATGACAATCAACGAATAATAAGAATACATTATTAGTCTATTGCTATCTAATTTTAAAGTACATCTCCCCTAATGAGTGTCAACCATCTCCGTCTTGGGCAGCCAGCATCCATTCGCCCGTCACCTTTCTTATTTCATCAGTCCCACCATGTTACAGGGCATCCACTACGTATGCCTAAACAACAAGAAGAGTTAATGGTAAATTGCCTCGAGTGAGAGGGAGACAAACACTTTCCAGAAAGGAATTGAGATTACTAAAACGTTTTAAAATTTGCGTATACTAGAATATTCTTTGTATATACATAAAAAAAGGAACGCAGTGTGTCGAGTAATCAGTTGAAGTTCAGATTTAAGTGAAAAGTAATACGAAAAGTGAAAAAATGTAAGATAAAACAGCTCAGTATTATTATTTATACAATAATGATTTTGGTAAAATTTCAATGACTGGGTGAACACTAGTGTATTAAAATGGAGTAGACAAAATAAGAAGAAGCTATACATACGTAAATACTCACAAATATTTGGTAACTCGTAACCCACAAACTAAGAAATTCATGTGCTATCTATCTTGTTACAGACTCGGGAGTCCCTCGTGCCCCTAGTTACAATCATGAATAAAGTTTCCGTGTCCTTGTGTACATACTTGTAGCTATACATATGTATTTTGAACACTAACATAAACAATGAGGAACATTTAAAAGGAGGAATTGTGGGTCGAATATTGGAATTTAATAATAAATAAATACGATATGATACTTTCTTAGATTTACGCAAATACCTATTTGACATTAGGAAGTTAAATTTTCTAAATTAAATATGTTTTCAGATTTTTTCGCAGATTTATTGTGATTTTTGTTTCCCGACGGTTTTGAATTCTTTATAGCAATCAAAGCTATGGGAGAGATATTATGTTAAAAATATTTTCATAATTTTTAAATAAAACTATCTTTTCGGATTATTTCGCGGATTTATTTTGATTTTTGGTTCCCGACGTTTCGAATGCTTTACAGCAATCATGGTCACGGGAGAGACTAAGGTATTAGACATCTCAAAAGCGTTATATACTTATTACAGACAGTGCCTACCCACAAATTTACAAAATGATTTTGAAAATTCATTACTTGTACTACCATCATCGTGGGATCCTGTAATAAACATAATAAAATCTAACAGCAAAAACAAAGATAACAGACCTGTAGATGTAGTTAGTTCATACTGTGTGGATCGCTATAACAATGATTCAGATTAATATGTTATATTTTATCTGTGAAGATAGTGTTGCTTAATATTCTATCTTAAAATTACATTAGAAATCTAAATTAAAAATTTAATTTTCTAAATTACATATAAAACAATAATAATACTTTAATAAATAATTAGTATTTAATAAATAATTAATATTTTGATTTTCTTTGTGGTTAGACATATTATAGTAATAGCAACACTAAATAATATTACATTATTAATTCTTAAAGTTTTTTTTAAAATATTGTAATATTTATAATAATAACAGCTAAAATTAAACAAATAATATTTAATTATAATACTTATTAAACTTTTTAATATTTTTAATATGTTTAGAATTAAAATCAACAAATATTGTAAGGTACTCTGGTGCCATTTTTGAATTTTCAAAATCATTTTGTAAATTTGTGGGTAGGCACTGTCTGTAATAAGTATATAACGCTTTTGAGATGTCTAATACCTTAGTCTCTCCCGTAACCATGATTGCTGTAAAGCATTCGAAACGTCGGGAACCAAAAATCAAAATAAATCCGCGAAATAATCCGAAAAGATAGTTTTATTTAAAATGTCAAATATTCGCGTAAATCTAAGAAAGTAATATTTTCAAAAATTAAAAATGTACAAAGCAACATTTGCTTTAAAGATTCATTCAAAATCAAACTAGAATTGTATGTTTTCGTTTTACCAATTTTTAGTTAATCACCCTAGCTTCGTCCAGGTTTTCACTCCATACAATTTATATATACATGCAGTCACCTAAATTATTACTGATTGCACATATTATATCCAATACAATAAATATTAAACTACCCGATTCGCATGCCATTTACTGTTAGTACGTTGTTCATAGTACGTATGAAACCTTTAGGGGCCGTAAGCAGTGTGCACTAGAACTAACGAAAGTTTTAACGTTATCGTGTTTTCAGCAGGAATTGACTTAAAATGTTGCAAATGTGTGTTTTTCTGATAAACTGTAATGAGTCACTGAACAACTGCGACTCAGTTGTATAATTAATGCAGTTATTAACTTAGAAACTGTTTATGATATTATATACCAAAATGATGTTCTTAGCATATAAATAAATAAATCAATAAATCAACCTATTATGTACTGTTTCTTAGTATTCGTATATTATTTTAAAACTTGTGTGATATAAACTCGCCATCTTTATAATCTAAAGATGTAGCTTGCACATGTTTTCGTATTCGATGAAAAAAATTATCGTGTTGTATTTAAAAATTGGTTCATGTTTGGATCCTTTAACTATAAAATGATCTTATAGTTGAATCGCATACATAAAGAGCAATATTTATATATACATACATTATTTATTGCATAAAAAAAGAAAACATACAAAAAAAAACATAGAAAGTAATATGGACAAAGGTGGCCTCTAAGGTTACCTCTATAAGAGATTTCTTCCAGCCTACCCATGTTTGTGGGAAATATTGTTAAGTAATGGGATAGAAAGAGAAAGAGCAGAGAAAAATTGTAAAGTACATAAGTGCATAAATAAAACTTAAATAAATGTTTTAAATAAAAAAACTACCTTTTTGGATTTTTTTTTCGCGGATTTATTTTGATTTTTGGTTCCCGTTGTTTCGAATACTTCACAGCAATCATGGTCACGGGAGAGACTAATTGTAAGGTGTTAAATATCTCAAAGGCGTTATATAGTTAAATCACAGATCATATATATATATAGGTTAAATGCAGATTTAGGTCACGCAGTGCGATAAAATATACTTCAGTTCATACTATTAAACTAGCGACTCGTCGGGAAGTCTGCCCGATTTGTTGACATTTATGATTACTGCTCCGCTCCCTTGGGCAGTAATAGCATAATGATATAAAGCCTATAGTCTTCCTCAATAAACGGGTTATCTAATGTAAAAAGAATTTTTCAATTCGGATTAGTAGTTCCTGAGATTAGCGCGTTCAAACAAACAAACGAACAAACAAACTCTGCCTTTTTAGAATGTTGGTTTATATGTAAATTTATATACATAATACGAGTAATTACTTTATAATACAATTTTTCACACACACACATTTCAATTTCATGCACATACAGTATTTTTGATACTACTATGTATATTATAGGTTTGGGTGTATGTAATATTGATAGGCAGTTTATAGATGCAATTTTGAGTAAAATAAAATACCTACTTTACACCAGGAGGCGTTAACTGCTATAGACTAAATTCTCAGCGTAAAGTATTATACTTAAAGCTTAATATAATTTTAATCAGTATGTTACGAGGACATTTTCCCATTTTTTTCTTAATAAGATGGATGTACACAAATCTTTGCTATTTGCCCAAGGTGACCCTTGTCAAGTAAGATGTGGAAACGGAAAACCCCTAATTTGTGTGTTTTAATGTCATTTCATGACAAATACGATTTGGAGCTATTTATTTAATACTAGCGACTCAACCCCGCTCCGCTCGGGCTCGTCCCTACATACGTTTTAATGTTTAGTATAGATTTATCAATTATCAGAAATGAGGTATTTTCCTGCAGTAAAAAGTATCCTATATATTGACCCGGATAACCAGCTATCATCATACCAAATTTATCAAAATCTATCCAGTGGTTTTCTCAGTACACAGATAGACAGACAGACAAAAGTTCTAAAAACTATAGATTCGGCTTTTGTATCGATAATAATGACTATTTTAATAAGATTTTCCAAAAAATATTTAATGAACAGATTCAACTCAGAATTTTATTATATGTGTAGATATAGGTATACTCTTTACATTTGTTTAAAATTATTATACGGGGTGGAACAAATCGATGGGACATGGAAGAAAAGTACCTTAAATATTGAAGTTATCAAGTTTTACTCATAGGAAACCAGCCTTTATTTTAAAAATAATCACATTTAATACATTTTTTTTTAATATTTGATGTACTGTGTGGCTTAGTTACAATTTTAATATATTATGTATACATAATAATAACTGCATTTATTTTATTTTTTTAAAACAGCTCACCTAAACCGGTAATCGAACCAACTAAAATTTAAAAAAAATTACTATTTTATATTTCTTTAGATATTTATGTGTTCAACCCTTTTAACGCCCCACTGCACGGGCCTCCCTAGAATACAACCACTACTAGGTTATTGACTACCACGCTGGCCAAGTATGGGTAAGCATACTCGTCTTTCGAAAACGTGCTAGATTTTCTCAGACATGCAGATGATTTCCTTCACATTTACATTCACGATAACAGTATGTAAATGAAATAATTTATGAAGTCATTAGCTAAAAATTTTCAATAATTAATTATAATTTCTAAATTAAGATACTAAGTAAGCCTTTTTCTAAGACAAATCAAATTTAAACATACAATTTCTTGTTTGTAAATAGTATGAAACTGAAACTGAAATAGACGTCTCGATCATCTCTTAATATTTTTCTGCATTTGCAGTTAAAAAAAATATTATGCGAGTAGTTATTATTATTATTTTTAAATAGAGGAAGGTTTTTTTGAGTAAGACTTGATAATTTCAATATTTAAGGTACTTTTCTTCTATGTCCCATCGATTTGTCCACCATATTGGAGACGGTATCTGCTCGCAAAGTTACACTCAATTTGGAAGAAAAAAGTATTGGCAAGTACCTTAAGATTAAAAAAAAAATAATACATGACAAGTAGGTAAATAAAGGTACCTACTTTAAAATTTAAAATAAACTACTATATGTTATGCGAAAAAATCTTTTATTTAAAATGTCAAATATTCGCGTAATTCTAAGAAAATATCAAGTATACGTTAAATTCAAAGGTTTATATCACAAAATTCATTCTCAGCTTTTAAAAATACGCCGTCCGAGAGACAGTTTCCATTTGGAGAGCAGCAGGTGTCCTTCCTATCCCATCGTCAGCGGATTAGTTCATTGTCCGAACATAAATCTTAGAAGAAAGGACCAGTGCTTAGTACCTTATTTTAAAACTAAAAGAATATTTTTCAAGAAAATAAAAGTGATTAAATTTTCATTATTTTTGAAGTTTAGTGAAGTCGTAAATTTCATAATATTAAAAATATGTAGAATTAATGTCTTAAATTTTATATTAGAAATGTGTTTGGTATTTCAAATGTATTTGGTATTATCAAAGCAATACTATGTCGTAAATAGATGATAAAATACAGCTTGACCGGGATCAGGTGACAAAACGAGAAGTCAAGAGACCCACTTGGAAGGCTTCTGTGGACCTCGATTCGGGAGGATGACGTCCCGAAGAAGGTCAACCTCGTTACCTATACCGGTATACCGGTATCGGTCGTAGGGCGTACCTCTCATAACTAAAAGTGCTTCCAGATTTTTCTTGTTTTTCTTGGCTTTTCTAATATGTAAGTATAACATAACCATTCCCAGGTTGTATATCTTAAAACAATAATTCCAAGTATAATGGATACTGTAACTATGCCTTAATTATCTTTGTCCTATGACAAAGCTAATAATATTTTTTTTACGAAATATAAGGGGAAATAAGATAATAAATGTTAGTACAAATAAATCTACTTTGTCTTAATTGCTTTCAATTTTGTACTAAATTTTGTAATGTCAGATTAATGGCAGCTTTAAATAGGCTGTCAGCGACAGGACTGTAACCATTTATCAGAGTTATCGGTGTCCTGTCAATACAGGTAATTACTAATCGCTTAGAAGTTTGACAAAGTTTTGTTTAAACCACAACACCGCCTATGTTTTACTATGTATAATTGAATACGGAAACTGCTTCAATATGCTCTAAATTACTTTCATGTAACAAATTTAACAATTCGATCTGCGATACTCTAATGGGCCGCCATTTACACAAGGCCTGTTGTAAGCAAATTACATATATGTAAGTATTATTATTAAAGTGAGAGGATAAAAACTAAACACACGCTTATTACCAACTTAATTTTTATTTAAATCTTACAAAATTACTTTAAACATCTCAAATTAAAATGTCTTAAATAAATGCAACTAGTATTCTATTTGACTTATAATATGTATGTACATTTAGTATCTCGGTGTAGAAAACTTATGTGAGGTTAATTCAAGTTCGTTAAACTTACAGCGAAACTAAAGTTTGTCAACAAGAGTAACTAACTGGGACCTTAGTTTGTCTAAAAGTTTACTGAAACATAAAACACTAATACCTAATAGTGAAATTAGTCTTATATAACAATAAAGTTTTTTAAACCATACTAATATTATAAATGCGAAAGTAACTCTGTCTGTCTGTCTGTTTGTTATCTTTTCATGCTTAATCCGCTGAAACGATTTAGATGATTTGGTATGGAGTTAGTTTGAGACCCTGGGAAGGACATAGGATAGTTTTTATCCCTTAAGGGGATGAAAAGAGCGATGAAAGTTTGTATGGGGAATCATTTCTCAGGTAAATGATATATATGTAAATATGTATATACTTACTTTTGTATAGCTATGTACATATATATAGTTTATTCTATACAAACCGTGAAAACGTACCTAGGGACGAACGCGAGCAAAGCGAGCGTGAGTCGCTAGTATACAATAAATAAAATATCTAAAAACAAGAAAAAAATCCCTGTTACTGGAAGTGAAGTGTATAAAAATTAGTTATTATTTTGTTTCGTGGATATTTCAAATCACAGAACAGAATATGACTAATAAACCTAATTCGCGACGCTAGTTCCACATTTTATTTCTACAGTGAAATGAGTTGAAATCTCTAAAGAAATTCATGCCATGAGAGTAGTATTGTCTTAATAATTTCATAATAAACATTAGGTTTAAAAGAAAGTCAAGATTTGAATTCAAATATCAAATTAAACAAGCAAAAAACAAACTATATGATTACAATCTCCTAGTGTTACAATTAGATGTTAGGTCAACCGTATTATCTAATATCTACAGTCAAATGCATTTGAATTGTGGTATTGTTAACGAGAGAGTAGAAAGAGATATGTAGGTATATTCCATTACGGTTATTAGGAAAGTAATCAATGTTTATTGGACTATATTATTCGATTTCAAGAGTTTTATAGAACTATCTAACTTAGCTTCAACTCTTAATTGGTACTTGAGTATCTACTTTAAAAGTTTATAATATCGATAATCGGCTATTCTATATGAAAAGGTCGTTGAACTGGAAAGAAATAGGCATATTCTTTTCTTCTCCTTTAAAGCTTGCTACTAGCGTGGATTCTGTCTACAGTGTGTAACTCGGGTGGCATGCTGACTATATAGTAGGTATATACCATTGTCAATAGCCGATTAGAGGTACGCGAGCTCTTTGCCTATGCCTAATGTGCTTAAACTACTACACTGTGTGTTCTTGGATACTCGCAAAACTTAAGTTAACATTGGCGATTTTAGGTATTTGGTGAATTTAGATTACATTGGTAACTAGCAACTCACCCTCGCTTCGCTTGGTATCGTCCCTAGGTTGCTTCCCAAAACAAAATTAATTAATTAATTTGGTTTTAATTTTTTTCGTGGGACCCTATTTTTTTATAAAATAAAAGTAACCTAAGTTACTCCTTATTACATCAGCTATCTGCCAGTGAAAGTCCGGTCAAATCAGTACAGCCATTTCAGAGATTAGTCGGAACAAACAGACAGACAGAGAAAAATTGTAAAAAATGTTGTTTTGGTAATGTACCATGTATACGAGTACATCCATATGCATTTAGTTAACAGCGGTTATTTTAATATTACAAACAGAAACTCCAATTTTATTTATCTGTATAGACGTACACCTTTTTTGATCGCATATATGCACTCAACTACGACACCTCGACGGCAGGTCTGCCGAAGCAGACCACAATTATGGGGTTGCTCCAACGGTCCACTCCGCTATCAGAGAAGTACCAGGAGCAACCCGCATGGCACACCACCCACCGAAATTGGCCACCTCCCTGTGAGTTTCTTGGCTTCGTGCTCGGCTGAACTGCCGGAGTGTACTGTGTGTGTGTTACTCTAGTAAAAGGTATTCTAAATTTCGCGGGTCAACAATAAGTAAGGTAAGGTAAGTAACGGTAAGGTAAGTAACTAATAATAATTCATCATTCCACAAAATTTACTTAAAACTCGTTCATTCAATACTTTTATAATATACAAAACAAACAAACCGATAAAACTTTCAACAACTGTTGCTTAGGGTCTATATTCTATACTCAATACGTAACAGTCATTGTTTTAAAAAAATATATATCATGTACAGTTTTCGCTTTGTTACTATTTTACTATATGCATATGTACCTATAGAGTAGTTTTATTGCTACTAATGATATTACTATATTTTCCCACAAATGAATTATTATCACACAGTAAGCCAGTATACCTATTATTGTGCTGATTCGTTAAATTAAACTTTTAATACCACTAACTCCAATGTTAAAATACATCATCGTATTGCAATTTAAATGAAAATGCATTCAAAACCATTTACCATTTAAATTTTCACGATTTTAAGATTTTAAATAGAGAATTATACCTTCCAGTAATTTACAATATGGACTAAAAGAATGAACATTTTAGCTCGATTGTATTGGACTACGTAATTAATTTCAGTATTATACTACGTTTTGATTAGAATAGATATATACTTTGTTTGTGCAAGTATTATTCTGGAAACTATTTACAATTAGATTCTTTGTTGTAGTATGAAAATTTTTGATGATATGACTCAATTCAATGAATATATAATATATATTTTTTATATTTCAAAATATTAAAATAGCTAATTCAACCCTTTTAACGTCACATGTCCTGAATGACGGGGGTTGGAGGCTACCGACCATCAGGCTAGCCAGGTTAGCGGATTTCACACGTCTTTTTAAACTCAGCTATTTTTTTATCTAAGACTGTTACTTTTTAAACGACTTCAAAAAGGAGGAGGTTCTCAATTCGATTCGTATATTTATTTTATGTATGTACACCGTTTACGCTGAGATTTAATGATCCGATTTACGTGATTCTTCTTTAGTTTGATGAAAATAGTTTTTGGAAGTGTAGCTTAGAAAATAGACATATGGTATTACGAACTTTTCTAGTACATTGACGACTCGACAGAACCCGTTATTGTGTTTTCCCGTGGGAATGAAAGACTTTCCTGTAGTAAAAGATATCCCGTCAAAAATATAACATGTAAACGACGACAACGAAGTCTCGCAACGTATTTCTTCTACCGCAAAAAGTTATGAGATATAATGTAAAACCAAGTCGGTTAATTTATTCAGTACCTGTCTATGGAAGTATCTATCTGACAACTTTGTAATAAACCGTTACCCAATTAGTTAAGTAACAACATTTCATAGTGACCGTATTAATATTAGATAGATATATTTATTTTTTAATTAAGAGAGCGACTTGGCCAGGCCAAGAGATTGATATTTCATGACCTCTATATTCCATGTCCATTAGGAGGGTACAGTCACGAGCAATGAAATGTATACGTTGACAAGTTTACTAATTCATATCAACATCATACTTTGCAAAAGAAAATTTACGAGCTTTGCTTCAAAATTAAGCAATCGTCTAGTTGTTTCGTAACTAGGTATAGATTTTCATCAAATCATTTTAAATAACATGTAATGGAATATTAGTAAGTATACACGCTTCATGTTATTTTTATGTACCCATTTGTATATGCATAAAACAGCTATTAACAACGCGTAAAATAATATTTTCGCATTTGAAAAATAGTTTTTTAATATACATACGTATACAATAGTTGCAATATTAATAAATAGATGAAGCGAAATTAGGTTAGTAATTACGAGGGAACATAGGATCGGACATACAAACATACATACAGGTCAAACACACAACCCTCCTTTGGGCATCGCCGCAATTGGAATAAAAAGACACAGAGGTGACATAAAAATAATGTTTACATTCCAGCCATTGTAATTTACTATCAAATTAATCGTTTATTTATTGTAAATTTTACAAGAATATATGAATGAGGTGAAAAAAAGTAAAAGTGAGTTATCGGTATTGAAAATGATATTTAGTTTAAATAGTAAAAAGAAAATATATCGCAAATGTAATTAAAATATTTTATGATTTTCAAATGAAATTTATATTTGACATCAATGACGCAGATTAAAGTAAGCTGTGATGAAGCTTATTTATATCAAAATATTTATATTATACGCTATTTTATTATTAAGTATTATTTTCAAATATAAAAATATTACCATTAAATAAAAAAATACTAGCGTACCTTGACGTTGTTAGAGTGGAGGGATTCACTAACAAAAATACTTAGTGATGGTAAACGGAACCCTGAGATAGATATATTTTAAATTGGATGTGGCTTATAGTACGTAGGATGCTTTTTTGTTCATTTAATATAATTATACACTTATAAATTCAGTGTTTTCAATTCATTTATAACATCGATAACGTCGATTATATATTACTTAATAAGTACAGTAAAACGTGATTTTTTACATTTCACAATCAAGGTGATCAAAGATGGGCGGCGGTTCTGCCTTTTATTTTTATAACGGCATTCTTAATAGATACGGGTTAGCAGTTCCTGAGATTAGCGCGTGACAAATTCTGCCTTTTTATAAATAAAATAAATATATACTCGTAATAATACTTCTTTTTAAATATTATTTATTTTTTTGTTTATTTGTTAGCTTGCTTAACTGTCGGTTAGCTTAGCTGTCAGTTAGTTTAACTGTTTTTTTGTGTACCACAAAAAATAACAGAAAACCGTACCAAAAGAAAAAAAAAACAAAAGAAGCGCTCAAGCGTCAATTATAACATCAATTATAGCATACAAATATCCAAACATAAATACATCGTTTTTAAAAAATCAATCCCAAACGGGAGAAACAGGGTGGAAACATTAGTATAAAACTGAAAAAAAAAATGGTCTGAGCTGCTTGAAATTTACTATTTGTATTTCTTGATTGAATTTATAAACAAACTATAAACATGTATTTCAAAGTTTTTAAAATTCCGCCCCTTAGACGAGAAAATGGTGAGAAAAGGTGGCAATTTATTTATTTTTGTTTTGATTATATAATTAGATTCCCAGATTCTAAACGTTGACCCAAGAAATAAGTTATAACTACGCAATATTTAGTTAAAATCGGTTCATTACTTTTTGGGTGAAAGGCACATAGATATACAGACAAACAGACAAAAATTTTAATAACTATTATTTTGTGGTTCTTATTCTCTACACAATACGTAACTAACAGTCATTGTTCTTTTTTTTAAATCATGTACGTATTTCACTTTGTTACTATTTTATTATATTATGTATTGATATTGCATACGTGTACAAATCGAAGCCGCTCCCTCTCACTTTATTAGTAACATTCTACGAAAAGACATTAAATATTAACATTGCTAATATATAGTACTACGTTATAGGTATGATATAGTGCCTGTGAATGCTTGTACATTTGTTAGGTGAACAAATGGCTTTCTAATGGATGCTATTTCACAGAGTAAACTTAGTTACCGTACTGAATGACAAAAGCACATTAACATGTAGTAAATCTAAATACTATATAAAATACATTGGTTAATGCTAGATTTAGGGAACTTAGGTTATCCCCATATAATTGCATAAACACGGGCTTTTTTAATAGACTACAGTGAAGACGAAAGGACTATCTGTGTGACCCATATAGGTACATATGTATATGTATATATACATATATCCTATTCTTTGTTCTCTAGTCGTTACTAAACTGCTTAACCGTTTACATAATTAATACCTATATTATTAGATTCTTTAATTGTGTATTTTTTTTTATTTGATATGAAATAATTTAAAATTTTTGTATAAAATTTAATCTATTTCTTTTACATTTAACAGTACTGACAGCAATTATTTTAAGTGAGATAATAAGCTGTATAAATAAAATCTATCAAAACACATCCAGCCCGTATTACGTGATACTCGCTCAAACGTTAAATTTAAAGAGTTAAATTCGATTCGATTTCATGGACAACAATTGCATTTTAACTAAAAAGGTTCACTGAATTTGAAATTACTTTAAAAGTAATTTATCCATCCTTTGAGTGGCATCTTTGTTTCACATTTTTATTTATCCTATTTAATAAAAGGAAACAAGTGGATTCCAATATAAAAATATACCTATCGTGTATCAAAAAACGTAGGCAAACGTAGGTGGTCACTGAGAAATATAATTAACAATAAAAAATATTTTAAAAGTTTCAAAATCATCTAATTACAACACCGTATAATATAAATAAAATACTACCGAGACTGTTACCATGGGATCATGATTGCTGTGAAGCATTCGAAACGTCGGGAACCAAAAATCAAAACAAAATCGAAAAAAAAAAAAATAGAATAGAAAATTTTATTTAAAAAGTCAAATATTCGCGTAAATCTATAAACTAACTAGTACTCCGTTCGTTATTGCTATCAATTCCTAAGCTTAAGCACCGAACTATGGAAGCGCGTAGGGTGGATCAAAGTCCATTTTTAAATTAACTTAATTTTAATAGAACAGCTGTATCATTGTCTCCTAATCAATTTTCCTAATTAATTGTGTCCTAATTAATTTTATTATATCTTTTTACATTGTGGCTTGATGTTTTAATGTAGATTATTATCATCATTTGTTTAACAAAAATATGCCATCCAGGATTGACATTTGTGCAAAAATAAAAAAAAAAACGCTGATGCTGCGTAAGACGAAGTGATTGCTTTAATAATTTTCAAGACATTTTCCAAATACAATTGTTATTATTCTGGACAAAATCAACGTACACACGTCTGGGTTTGCTTTTTTTTATATAACATTAAAAACAAATAATAAAATTTAAAAAACGCTTAGAGCAATAACCTATTCATTGAGGTTATTGCAATGAGCATAAATACGATATCTCTGCAGTATTTTAATAGAGTTGGCAAATCTTACAAATTTCAGATCACGCTGCAGCATCAGGCCAAGGTTACCATAGCATCGCAATTGCAAAACAAAAACAAATCTATCCCACGGGATCCATATATTTTTCCGGGATAAAAAGTAGCCTATTTGTTTCATTAAAATCCAATCCGTAGTTTTTGTGTACTAAGCTGTATAATTAACTATAATTTTTAACTATCCCACGGGAATTCCCACGAGTAATAATCATGCAAATTTCATATAAATCGGTTCAACAGTGTCCGAGATTAGCCCGTACAAACAGACAAACAGAAACAGACAGAGTAACAAAAAAATTGAAAAAAATTCTGTATTTATTCTATTTCTCTTTTTACACCCCCCTGATGAGTCAGGAACATACATAGAAAAAAATGATAAAAACTGAGGTTTTAGCATTTTTTTCTATTTACAGACATTCGACCTATACAGTTTTATTATATGTATACATAGCTAAGAACACTATCAAGATATGCTTAAAAAATGACAAATTTGGAGAACTAAGTATCGTCTTTATATTTTAATTATTTATCCCCCAAGGGTGCCTAAATACTGAGCGTGAAGATACACATAATCGTAAAGTGATAAATTAAACACTATTTGGAGGAAGAATATTTGCTAATCAATAGTGTCTAACAAAAACAATCTATCGATTGCTCCAATCAACAATACTACTTGTTGATCGAAGATCGATTGTAATCCTTTTTAAACCCATAAAAATTAAAAACCTTTCAAGGCTAATAAGAGTGAACAAATAACTGTAGACATAACGTTATTCATCCACATAATATGTAGTGGTGGACAGAATTAATGATTGTATATGAAAACGAAATACACAGGGGAACGAAGCCATAGGTACCAGTTAGTTTAGAATAAGAAATTTGACTGAGACGCAGGTATTAGGTAAATGGATTGCTATTTTCTTATACGGAAAATGTAAGAAAACAAAAGTCATCGGACGTTCATTTCGGTTTGTTTCTACACCATCAACTTTGCTGCTGTAAGCGAAAATTACAGCGATTACATGGATGATATTACGACAAGCACCTAATTGCTTTCGTTCTCGTAGATTACTTCTCGTGATATATTGCCGAACATTTTTATTTGACAAGTTTTTTTTACTAGTACTGATTGATTTTACAAACATGATCTTTTACATATAGCTTATGAAATTACTAAGGTGATAAGGTAACTTGATTGCAAAAACAAGCTACGTTAAACTATTTGTACTACTACCTGGAGACTAGTGAAACGATATATATAGATATGTACGAGTATGAATGTGGTGCCTTATAATCATTGATATACAAAACTAAAGATACACAATTAGCGACTTAGAAGTGTCATTACAAAAAGAGCGCACAATTTTCAATTATGCGCTTTTTTTTTGGCTAGTCTTACTGGGATTCGTTCAGAATTGGTCAGGAAGATCTTTGTCATTTATTCCTACTGAGCTCTCGATTTTATATTTCACTACTAGTCTCACTACCACCATCACTTTACCTTACTTCACTTTTGATTTTATATGTCTTGGTAACTCGTACAAACTATTCGACAAAGCTTCCCAAATGTACACATTTTATCTAATCTAGATAAGAAAATCTAGTAATTTTACCTATACCTAAATAATACTCTTAAAATTTCAATTCCTTCCTCGAAAGTATTCCGTCTTTTTTCGACGCAGGACAAAACATTAACCATCCTTATTATAAGGTGACAACTATATTGACAAAAATAAATCTATCCCACGAGAACCGTACATTTTTCCAGGATAAAATAGCCCATGTGCTATTCCTGATTCCAGACTATAATCTATCTCTGTGCCAAATTTCATACAGATCCATTCAGCGTTTCTGGCGTGAAAGAGCAACAAACATTCATCCATCCATTCATCCATCCATGCATCTTATTCTCACAAACTTTCACAGTATATTATCAATTTCACATTGGTGTCAAAAATATAATCATAATATAAGGCCACTTAAATATAAAACATTTATTAATCTAAACGAGAATGCAAAAATGTATTGAAATATGAAAAAGTGTCATACGTGCACAAGGCAGTTGCGAGTTTACGTACCGGTAAAAACGGACAGTGTGAAATCACGCTAGAATACATGTGTATTGGCTTCAAGCAAGCCGAGCGTATGATTCATACAGAATACTTTTCACACAAAGCGAAAAGTTTCATCTGAATGCATATTGCTATCGCGCTTACACGTATTATGCTGACTTTAGATTTGTCTGTCTGGAGGGTTTGAATACACTGTAACTTGTACGTAGGCACGGCTAAAAACTATAAACAAATAGAATAGAACCCACGTATACAGTTTTAAAACTCTCAAGATAGTTTACATAATTACTTTAAATACCACAATGTAAAGTAGATTATAATGTTTTAATAATACCTTGATTTTTATTTTATTTATTGATTGATTAATAAATATATTCATGAAACAAACATTGGAAAAAGATTTACTTATATTTTTTTTTTGTATGATTTTTAAATAGACGATCTTTGATTTTTCTCATAAGTTTATATTTTGTTACATATTATTAATCCAGCGTTATTAAGTTAACTTTATATAAAGCATCTTTGCAAAGCTTGGTTAGAAGACGGTTGATTCATTAGGCACATTAATCTTTTACAAGGATCCTTTCCTAGAAGATGAAAGATGACCAGAACTAATGGTGAGTTTACATTAGTCGATCTGTATTTCAATGCAGTCAATTTCCATAATTATGTAGAAATTGACGTTTCTAATAAATATCTTCTATACAAATTTTATAAAGAGGTACATTTTGTAAGTTTGAATGTAGTGGGTAATCTCTGAAACTACTAATACGATTCTAAAAATTCAATAATAGGAAGCACAGGCAGGACATTACCGCCGATTGCTATAGACTATTTTTAATCCGATAAAATGTGTTTGCTGAAATCATAGTAACTTTAATTGAAGTAGGAAAAAACTGGCCTTGAGTTGTTTTATCGGCGTGCGCTGCTTAAACGGTTTGAAATACGTAAAGCAATAAAATATATGGCAAAAAGACACATCGGGACGCAATTGAGAGAAGTGATAGACTTATATATATATGGTTACTAGTGACCTCACCTTTGCTTCGCTTCGGGTTCGTCTCTAGACAAAAACAAATCTATCCCACGGGAGCCGTACATTTTTTCGGGATGATATGTAACTTATAGCCTTCCTCAGTTAACGGGCTATCTAATGCAAAAAGAATTTTTCAAATCGGATTAGTAGTTCTTGAGATTAGCACGTTCAACCAAACAAACAAATGAATTCTTCAGCTTTATAATATTAAGTATAAATAACAGCTTATGAGCATACGTGTCTGATGTAAAAGTGCAGGTATATGCGGGTGTGTATGTGTTTTTTAATATATTAAACATGCATATTAAAAACCAGATACAATATACAATTAAGCTGACCATAGTTTGATGACGTTGACAAGAGTGGAATGTTGAAAATGGTAACTCTTTAGTAAATATTTTAATTTGTTTTGGCAAATGGTTACAATATAAGAATTTATATATATTAATTAATTACATACACTCGGTATGATGTGGGAGCGGGAAATAGAAACTTTTTAATGGATATTTTGGGCTTATTCAGTTTGTACAACTAGCTCTAAACGTTTTTTGCCTTTTCAGCCAGTTAAAACTAGCAGATCAAGGAATACGTAGGTTACATTACGAATATTATTCATAAACAGAGAGACAAATTTTAAACGATAATTTGGAAATTAGTTTCGTGCACATAACAAATAATAGTGTACTGTTATGTAGCAATTATATTTATAAGTCTAATACTTAGTATAATAGAGTAAGTAAAAAAATATTACTGTATAATAAAGATGCTGAAAATTATGAGACGTCGAGATAATCCTGTACAATTTCATTTATTATCATGAGTAGCATTATCTCATGTCATGTCACGACACTTGTGTGAATTCATTGTGGCCAAAACAGGTAAGCGACGCTTCCAATTCAGACCTGAGTTTGCAAAAGTAGAATACTGCGAATATTTCTGCGTATAATTATTTTAAAAATTAAATAAAATTATATAACATATGAAATGTCCTTTAGAATGTAATCAGTAGGTATGTATGCAAAGATAGCAAACGATCTAATTCCGTAAAGGCCGGTTGATTAAAGCTTATATTATTATTGCGAATCCACAGGTGGCCAATCGGCTATTATTATTTTAGCTATTCAAAGGCAATGCTGTTTTATATCCAAATCGATCATAAGAAGATTAAATAAATAAATAAAAGACACACATGATAAAATTTTAAGAGTAAAAATGGTATTATAAACTTTTTTATAAAAATGGAGTATATAAAATATATAAGAACTGAGTCTATGCATAGTTTTTATCGACGTATTTTACAAGCGGGCAAAATTTAGAGTAATAAATGAGCTTTGCGTAATGCCATGCTAAGTAAGTCGGACTGGCATTACCTTATAAGCTAGAAATTGTGGATACGATTTCATTAGGAGACAAAACATTTCTTCCAATCTATCGGTTATGAGATATTGTACATACCCATTATTTAATTTACAAATGTAAAGTATATAAAGAAACAGACATGTAATTTTATTGTACATAAAATTATTATTGTTAACTAAACCAGTAGGTATAGTCTAATGCGAAAACCAATAAAGAAACAATGAAGGAGAGTAATAGCAGCAGCCATTAAGAGGAAAATACAAGAAAACAAAAGTCATCAGTCGCTAATTTTCACCAATGTATTGCCTTGCTTTTATCTACATATACTACTTTGAGACCCTGAGAAGGGTAATTCTTATTCCGGAAATCGTCCCCTAAAGGGATGAAATTGCGGATGAATATATTATATTATTTTATTTTAAGTACTTATTTAGGAATTTCATATTCTGATGTAATTTAATAAAATATACGCTATACACGTCTCAGTTAATGTGTCGTAAGAGTTGAGATTTCATGAGTCGTAAACATTTTTTTATCCATTATAGTAATAGCTTACCTTGATGTGCCGAAATAAATAATTACTTTTAATCTAAACTAGTGTTTATCCAGTGGCCGAATTTCGATAATCAATACTAACATTATTAAGAGGTAGAGTTTGTTTGTTTTCTGTTTATTAGTTTGTTCATTCGTTTTTGTTTGTTTCTTTGTTTGTGTGTTTGTTTGATTGATTGATTGTTTGTTTGTTTGATTGAACGCGCTAATCCTAGGAACTACTAAGCCGATTTGAAAAAATAATCTAATTTTAAAAATCTTTTTGCATTAGATAGCTTGTTTATTGAGGAAGGCTATAATAGTCTTTATATTATCATGCTACTACCCAAGGCAGTGGAGCAGTAATCATAAATGTCAATAAATCGGGCAGACTTCCATACATTATTGTAAAACTGATGTTTATAAAACCAAACAAATTTAACGCGTGTGAAACCGCGGGGCACAACTATCGTTGTATAAAAAAGTAAGTGTTTCCAAAAACATTTTTATTGATACTAACTATTGGCACTAAAGCTCGCCAGTAGCTACGGGTAAAAGAATAGAAAATGGGTTAGCAAACAGAGGGGAAAAAGGTACTGAACAGTTTGGCCTTTGCCTATTTTATATAGATAAATACACTGGCTTAAAAATCCTTTTAGAAGTAATTTCACAGTTACAATAGTGGATTATTTTCTTCTTCAAATGGGTCTCTTTGTTACAATTTATTATTGAAAAAAAAAAGAACGTAAAAGTAACATATACTAAAAATACAGGTGTATTTTGATTGACTAGGTACCTAATATATAAAATTATTTTTATGAACATACTAGGTATATTATAATTAATTTATATAGTGTATTTATTGAATTTAAAATAAATTTAGATAGAAACAGCTTTGCATTTTGTCAAAAGTTCAAATAATAAAAACATCAAGTAATAATCAGTTTTTCACTGGTTTCGAAATATAATTTGATTTTGACTTAGCTGCATGTTGCTTATGAAAGTTTTTTATTGTTGATTTTAAGAAGCATATACCTACTACGCAATATTTTGGACGTATAAGTTAAGGAAATACAATTTTATTATGGTTCTAACAATATTTAAACTTAAAATATGCTGACACTAATATACCTATCTAGTATATTAAAAAATATTAAAAAAAAAACAAGCTTTTGTTATCTTCTGGCTGCATCTTCAGATCCTCTTCATCAAGGGTACTGAAATACAATAACAAAACACACAAGCCCAAATCCGGCTGTCCTACTATATGCCATCATTCCAGTCCCTACATCCCGGTGCCATCATCAGATCAGCTAGATAGTACCATAATATTTTATTGTCACCGAAACTTACAAAATTTTCGCGAAATAGAATACGAAGAAGTAGTTGAAAAATGGTTCGAATTTTAAAATGAACACTAAGATATGAACATTGCTAGTTAATAAAAAGCTTGTAATAAATTCGCTAAAAAGTAATATTAATTACTTTTATAAACATCACTTCAAGTTTCAAGTAATTTTGGCGAAACAAGCGAGTCATGCAAATAAATGACGCGAGCTGTCATTTTCAGTGGCGATATGGGCATGAGGTGCCAATTCATCTGTCACAATAGGTAACAATTACCTAGTGTGAACAAATTGTGTACAAATTAATTACAAAGAATTGTATTAATGAATTTACGTCATCGTTTTTCGTTAATTCGAGACCAATTACTGGTATTTTATATAAAATTGACACCGTGAAATAAAAAAAAGTCGTTACTTTTTATCTTTAGTTATAAGATTTATAAATAACCTCTGATCTGGCTTTGCTTAAGGAGGCATAATTCTTATATCTTACATGATCTTCATACATTTTAACTTTGTCATGACACTTTGTATGTATGTACGTGCTAGTATGCGTGCGCGTGTGTACATATGTGTGTTTTTTAATCTTTCACGCTGAAACAAGTGGGTGATTTTTGGATATAATTTAGTAAACAGACGACCTATAAATTGGAAAGAATGCGCTAATCGTTTGCCTAAAGATGCATACATTTATATTATTTCATATATTATAAGATGTTTAGTATTGCATCTTTAATCATTCTCTCTCATATTGCTTGTTCAGTTGCTTTCTTCTTTCTTATGTATCCTCAGCGCACACGACCGACTTGATTATTTAAGACGTTCATTATAAAATACTAGCGGCTCACCGTCGCTTCGCTCGGGTTCATCGCTAAGTACGTTTTACATAGATATTTAAAACAGTTATTTGCCAGCGACAGCTATATACATTTTAATTATTTGTTTTTTAATTTTTCTGATGTCGTAATACTTATTATCCTATTCCGGTCTAAGAGAAATCCAAAAAATCAAATATGATAAAAATTGATCCAGCCGTTCTTGAGTTATAAATGGTGTAACTAATACGACTTTGTTTTATATATATAGATAAATAAATATATTAATAATAATTATATATATAGATAATAGTGATTGAACATTAAATGCCGATTCACGCTACAGTGTCGATCAAAGTCCGTTCTCGATCCGGTATCCGTTCTCGGTCTGGTAATGTATTTTTATACAAGAATCATTGTTGAAATGTGATTCGACTGGAACTTATTTCTTACTGATATTGTGAATGAATTCTTTTTATTTTGTATAAAAATACTTTATCAGACCGATAACGAAAAATAATCGGCATTATAGCGTGGTTCGAGCCTAATTAGTTTAATTGGATTGTCTTATATCAGCTGAATCTAAAAGGAGGAAAAGTCAATGTTTTCATCCAGATATAACAGGCATCTAGGTACTTACCTAAGCGAAGCGAGGGTAAGTTTCTACTATCAAATGAAGTATCCATTTAAGTAATATGAACTACTATATAAATATGTATATGAAAGTATACTATTGTCGCTATAGAACTTGAGTATGGGGATAATAAGTTGTTTATGTCCCTTTCCACTACACGCGTGTGCGTGTGTATTGTAACTCGTTTGGTTAGGGCAGCAAATAAATCATCTTATTTTCCCATACCGCAAAAGAATAGCTAGAATCAGATCCGGTTGAGATAAATATTTAATCAAAACATCTAAATGAATTCTTACTTAGAGGTTGTAATGTGTTTGTGCTTAGTATGTTTTTGTTTAACGAATTATTTAATTATTTAAGTTATTATCATTTCTAACATGATTACTACTTGCCTTACGGTAAAGGAAATCGTCGTTAGGAAACCTATATGTCTAAAAAACCTAGCAAATTTTCGAAAGGCATGTGAAGTCCGCCAATCTGGACTTGGCCAACGTGGTGGACTATGGCCTGAGCGCTCTCGTATTGAAGACAAAGCTGTGCCCAGAAGAGGGATGTTAAAAAGTGCTGAATACACAAGTAAGTATTATTTATTTTCATCGATTTAAAGTTATGATTTGTGGTTTTTAATTTTTTCGAGATACGAATATTTTGTTTATTTAGTATTTATAATAAAAATCAATAAAAAGAAAAGTTACAGAATAATTTCAGTAACGCGCAATAATAATAAATAGCGTAAATAAAATTATGCGCATATAATAAAAATATCCAAGTTAAAACGCCTCCATACCTATGGTGCCAATAAAAATAAAACGCGTTGTGTAAAAATTGGACAAGTACTAATCTTATGAGGATTCTGTACCATCAAATCTAATACTTGTTTTACATGTATTAACATAAAATAATACTGAAAGCCGCCATCGCGAGATGAAATCCCGCTTTGGTAATTATTTCTTAATCTTTATTCTTGAAAATCATATCAATTGTCATCGCTTTAAAGATAAAGCAAAAACAAAAAAATACTGAAATTCTATACTACTTTACTGTATGGAAAATAGCCATATATTACTTACGTGTAAGTAAGTCACATATTCTGCGAAAAATGTTATTTTAAAATATACAGCACAAGTATAGAACAGCTTAGATATAAGGTCTTGTCTCGTCCCATCGGGAACCCTAAAACATCACCAAATGAAATTCGCGTTGTGATTCCCCTGATATTTGACCACTACGCGTTATGGCCGTTAAATTGATCATTAATATTACTTAGTGGCACAATAATAAACTAAAATCTATTTAATATACGAACCTGAAACATGTCTCTATCAAATTATTTTTTTAAATGTAAAATGTTGAATAGTCTACATGGATCCGATATATGTATATATAAGTATTGCCATCGAACTATATTGAGTTTATATAAATTTTCAAATAAATGAAGCGGAAGTACTAGAAAAACAAAATTATAAAAAAAAGCTGACTTTATAAAAAGCGAACTAAAAACACGAGAACAAATTAACGAAGGAATATACTAGTATGCAGTTGGAGACATAAATACACGTAGACTTGAGCTAAGTTCATGATGTATTTACATACATTTAGGTCAAACACATAACCCTCCTTTGGTCTCTTTTCACTATTGCTACACAATATACAGGAGTGAAGCAAGTGAAATAAATGCTTATAAAATTACATCACTACATAGTATAAAACAAAGTTGCTTCCCACTGTCTGTCTGTCCCTATGTATGCTTAGATCTTTAAAACTGCAACGGATTTTAATGCGGTTTTTTAATAGAGTGATTCAAGGGGAAGGTTTATATGTATAATACATGCATATTATAGTACAGAAAAGCCGAGAAATTCAAAGATTTGTATTTCACACTACCGTAAAAACGTACCTAGGGACGAACCCGAGCGAAGCGAGGGTGAGTTGCTAGTAGTATATACATTTACAATAAAATATGCAAATTAGGTAACATATAATAATTTAATTGAGCTAGCCTTTTTGTCATAATAACTTTATGATCGACATTAGTACGATACAAACACATTATTGCAGTACAGTAATAATTAAATATGCTGTTAAAGCTTGATATGACTATTACACATTTTATTTATATCATTTTAGGATTATAATAGAGGTATTACTTTGATGATCATACATTATTATAAAATGGCTACAGTGGTAAATAGGAATGGTTGAATGGAATAAAATGAAGCTATTTTACTTGTGCGCAGGGGAGATATTATACAAGTGGTCGCGCAAAAACATTGTGCATTCTCTATTCCTGTCACTTTAGTTCAGTTCTGTCCAGTGAGAGATCAGGAGCAGGACCGACGGCTTTATGTGCTCTTCGAGGCACGGGAGTGAAACACCGCAAATTTTCCAACTCCGGTCTGTTACTAAGACTTTCTAAACAGAAAAATACAATAACTAAACTTAGCTTGACCCGGAACGTAAACCCAGGACCTCCGGATCTGCAGCCGTACATGCTAGCCACTAGAATACCGAAGCAGTGCCAGTACCGAGACATTATATAATTGTATAATAAACAGTAGAAATTAAATAAATATGTTGGACCATAAGTACGCAGCATCGTCTAGTTCCATGGTAAGCTACGAGGCTTGTGTTATGGGTACCAGATAGTTGATACAATACACATATATAATTTTAAATACATACATATTATAAATATAAACACCTATGACTGGAGTACAAACATTCGTGCCCATCACACAAATGAATGCCCTCAGCGGGATTCAAACCCGCCGCCACCGCTGGCACAGCAAAAAGGATCACTACAAACTGAGCCAAACGTGTCGTCAAATTAGACATAAAGATACAGTTCGTGCTTTACGTGTTATGTTCTCTCAAGTAATGGTCATATTTTATACATACGAGTAGAAACCATAGGCAGAAACTTGTTATATACAAATAGTAATACAGCATAATAACGTTAAAATGATTAAATTCATAGAAATAAGTAATATCGCATGACATACACAATTTACCTACTAATAAACTGTTATCAAATCGTGAGGCTTCACACGCGCGTGTATTTTCAATTAGCTCAGTTACCAGATTATCCTGACCCTCGTTTTATATATAGTATGTAATTTGTGAGGCCCAAGCTATAATTTTTTATGAATTAAACTTGTTATGGCTTTAAGTCAAACTATAACCGATTGAATAATATGCTTCGGCTTATTGTAGAGTTTCGAAATGTATGTATAATAATTTTAGTTAATATAATGCACAAAAAGTACTCCTTCTATGATTAAAAAGGATTTTTTATTAAAAGTTTAGTACATATTATATTAAGGGTACATGTCATTGATATCACTTTTGGAACTTTAAAACCAAAAATATATCTTTTATTTAATTTGTTTTAGGTTCCAGTTTATTTCAGTATACTCAGTAAAACAGCCGACGCCCTGAAGATGTCTTATAATAAAGCATACATCTTAGGAATCATGTATACATAAACGTGAGGTAAATTGACAGGTAGGACGCATTAGTAGGTAGCTACCATATCCTAATTGAACTTAGAGGAGAAGAGTTATTAGTGATCAGCAATTCCGCCGGGCGTGAAGCCAAGAAAGGCACTTGGTAGGTGCCCTACTTCGGTGGGTGACATACGGGTTACTTCTGGTACTTTTCTGATAGCAGAGTGGAGTGAAGTGGTTGTTGTGGTTTACTTTGGCAGGCTAACAGTCCGGGCGTCGTTGGTGAGTGCGTTGGCGATCCTGTGTTGCTTCTTAAAGACGGGGGAGTTTCTGTTGCGCTGGATAGTTGCGCTGGTGTTGACTTTTCTGACCGATGAGTTCCAACGGAAAAATTGTGCACATAACCATAATATTTCAATTTAGGATATATGTACATAAATCTTACATACAAACATATCAATTTCGAAACAAAAACGTAACGTATTATTTATTTCATAAAGTTAAGCTTTTAACAGAACTTAGATCTTAGTAGATACTAAGAATATTCAAATACAAACGATATCTTTTATCTTTTAATAAAGTCCTTTTGTTTTTTTCATTTATCTATTAGATACTTTCATAAGATACCAACGCGACGCGTCAAGACTACGAGTACAATGTGACAAAGAAAATCACTAAAATGATGTACTAGTTTCTTTGTGATTACAGAGGTAATTTTGAATAATTATAATTACCAATATTTCTTGTGAACCACACTAGTCTTAATAATTTGTGATTAAATTTTATGTAATTGAGTTATAATATTATATGGCAAAGAAGTTTTGCTAATTATATATTTTAATCATCCTATCAATCAATTGCTGTGGTTTAAATTAAATTTTCAGTATTTTTGGTCCCTTTTTATCTAGATTTACTAGCTATATAATATGCACCTGCTTTCTGATGAAATTTGTATTCTGATCAATATGTATATTTATAATCTAATGTCGAGTCCCGAATTCATATGTCAACTAATTTTAAAGATATTAAGTGAAGTACAAAAGGCTCGTTAGTTCATGAAGTTGGTAATTTTTGTGTGAATATTAGCTTTCTGTTAGGGCGGGCCTGTTTGCTAAGCTTCCGGGTCCGGCGTCCTATGTCAACATCCTAATGGCGTCTTCTCACCCTAGCTTTTAAATAAGCTTATTAAATCAAACAAAAAACATACTTTAAATATAAGTTTTTTTGCCCTTTTGTTTGTTTGAATGCACTAATTTCTAAAACCAGTCTTTGAAACCTTATTGCGCTTTATTGCCTTTAAAGCCGCTTTATTGAGTAAGCTACGAGTATATAACCAGTACAAGGTTGTAGTACAAACAAAATTTTTGAATCAACGACGATGCGATAACCCCTCTATTTATAAACCGATTTTCATGATCTATTTTTAATGAATAGGTTTGGTTTACAATCGAACTTAATTCGAATCATTTTTAACCATTAAGGAATAATTACTTTATAATTGTAAATTGTATATCGTTGAATGGAGTGTATTTTTATCGTGTCCTCCTGGTGGTCAAAATTTGATCATAGTCATTATTGAAAATTGGAGAAAAAAATATTATGTAAAAAAAAATATTAAAAAAACATAATATAATAAATATATATCCAAAATTTATTATTGATAACGTAAAAGCTTTTCGATAACGACTAAGCAAAAAAAAGGAAATCAGTAGGAAAACAGAGGAAGAAAAGGAGAAAAATATACTGAACTGTTTGTATTAGCATATTTATATATAGATACTTACTTTTTTTCTTCCAATTTATCGTAGTATAGTGAATTATTAATTATATTGTTACGGTATTTGGTAATTATCACAGAAATAAATGCTAGTATTAACATAACTTAAAAAGAACGTGTGTGTGTGCTTATGTACGCACGTAAAAATTTATACGCTTTGGAGTAATAGAACAAAAATAACTAAAGATTTCATACATCCCGCATATCACAACTTTCTGTTTGTAAAAGGAATGCAGCTAACTTCATCATGTCACTTTTTGGCTGTCATAAATCATAAAAATTTTACTTTCATTTTTTTTTTTCCAAACGTGCCAAAAAAGTAAAACTACAAAAAGTATTGATATTTTATCCATACTAATATTATAAATTTAAAAGTAATTCTGTCTGTTATCTTTTAACGCTTAAACCGCTGAAAAGATTGCGATAATATTTGGCAAGCATATATATTGCATCCTGGGGAAGGAAATGGCTACTTTGATCACCGTCCCACTTACCTCGCGAGCGAACCCGCAGGAAAAAAACTAGTAATCAAATAAAATTATTCATGTCACATTTTCCTTTGACAGTTTTTTCCGCTATTTAATTTGTTAAATGTAAACTTTATCTGAAGTCTTAAGTAGACCCTGGGGAAGTAAGCTTAGCACGCACTTTCAAAGCGAATAAAATAATGAAAGCTGAGTGCTAATTGAAATAAAAATTATATCTGAGACTTTTGTAAGAATTCTAATTTTTACAGCACAATATTTTAATTACACACTATTTCGCTCCCTGTATTAAAACAACAAGTATGTACAATAATATTATCTGTAAATTTTGAATACCATACTAAAAATAAATCATATACACTAAAGTATTAATATAAGATTATATATAAAAGTAAAAATCGTAGCATATTTTTATACTACTTTTAATAAAATATATTTACAAGTCAGGCAAATAAATAAAACCCTTTCCATTTATTTCCATTAATACCTATAGAGGAAGGACATCGAGTGCCACTTAAAGTTGAGTTGCTCGTTTGTCGATTCAGGTAACGTATGTGGAATGTAATTGCTGCATACTGGCTAACCTCGGATCTCAAGGGACCTCATACACGCAGACGCAAAAGCTTATACTGTATGTCCCTATATATTATACGTATTTAATTAAGCAAAAACAAACCTTATTAGCTAGTAATATAAATTAAAATCTATACATATAATAAAATTGTAACTAAGCCGAATCTGTACATTAAATATTTTTTATAAAATCATATTGGAATAGACATTATTATCGATACAGAGGCCGAATCTATAGTTTTTAGAATTTGTGTCTGTCTGTCCGTCTGTCTGTCTATCTGTCTATCTGTCTGTTACCGCATCACGGAAAAACCATTGGAGGGATTTTGATCAAATTTGATATGATGATAGCGGTTATCCGGGTCAACATTTAGGATACTTTTTACTGCGGAAAAATATCTCATCTCTGAGAAATCTATACTAAACCTTAAAAGGTAAGTAGGGACGAACCCGAGCGGAGCGAGGGTGAGTCGCTAGTAGTAAGATAATTCAAAAGTCATAGATAAATCTTTTTGGATTGCCGTATTTACAACGATTACCTCCTAATGACATTCGAATATAAAAAGCACATTTTAGCAACTGGGCGAGTCGTATTAGTTTTATTAGCAGTTCTTTGTCAAATTAAAGGTTTATGATTGTAGGTTAGAGTGCGTTCAACAATTTTTAATTTATAGATCCTCATGCTAGTAGAATTTCTACAATTAGTAAATTGCATGTAAAATAAAAATGCTAACATATAATTACATGACAAAATAATTTTCTTATTTCCATATACTAAGTAGAGTAAAGATTTTGGCTAAGATATAAGAGAAAATGGCGTGGCGAGGCATGTGTACATTCTTACAGGTATCAAATTAAAAAGCTCAAAGGGTGAAGCAGGTGCAAGTCACCTTTTTTTTATTGTACAAAAGCGTTAGAGACTCGCAGCTTATTTTGTACCAACATTTGTACCAAACGCATACTAATGCTAATCAAAAGCTTTTTTTAAAAGTAACATAACATGAAATATTCATTTTTAAATTACGTTTTCTGTGAAATACTAATTATATGAGACAATTTCATGTTTCAACTCAAAAGAAATACAGACGATAGAATTTTTTGAAACACATTGCAGATATTTTAAATTTGTATGTATGTATTTGCAGAGAGCACAAGTTTTTTATGGGTCAACGCGCACGCCTTCAGTGCGACTGTTGAAAGCAGTACAGAAAATATTTTAATTTACTTTTCAACGTCTTGTATGACAAATATGCTTTGAATTTGTTTTATATTCGTTGCATATTATTTTTTGTTAATCTTTATATATTTTTCTCCTAATGATATGTGTTATTTTAATAGAAACATTCAAATGGGAATTTTAAAATTTTTAAAACTTACTGTATTTTATTTCTAGACTTATATTATTTCATCGTTATAAATTCACCAATAATATTTTATTACACTTTTTCATAGTTATTTTTCGTGTCTCTCATCCTCAGATTTATTTAGACAGTAATCAAGTTTTTTTTAAACTTACTACTACCACTATAGAACTGAATATTTTAAGTTTTTAAGAATTTACCACACTAAATTGATTTATGGATTGTTATGAAACATCTCAATTAAAAACAAATAATAAATAAATATAAACATGAAGAGGGATAACAAAATAAAAATTCTTATAATAACAAGTAATACAAAAAATGTTTTCGAGAATATTTCTTTTATTCACTAACATTGTAATATATTCACTCAATTGTGAACGTATTTGGCTTAAAATTGCCTTTCTCTTTTGTACACAGTTCGCCTTCTTAGGATTTCCTTGGAGAGTGAATTAAATAAAAGTTCTTAAGAAACGACGTTATAAATCTATAAAACAAATATGAACTTTTTTGTAACTCATTGGAATCGCTGCCTTCGTAGATCAATGGAATTGTCTCAGTTTCTAACTTAAATTTAGGTTGAGCAATAAATTGTATCAGACGCGTGTGGGATGTAGACACGTTCACTAGATCGAACAAGCCAGATAAAAGGATAAGAGTTTATATTTACTAGTAAGCGCTTTTATAAACTTGAGTTTAATTAAAAATGATAAATTAAAATATTGGTGTTTAATCATAACTTAGCTTACTTTTAAAATAGACATAGTTTACTATTAAAATACATTTGATAAATTTAATGAATTTGAGAAAATTATATATTCGGGGCTAAGAATCAAACATGCTGAATTTTCATATGGTTACGGTTCTATTCTATGTGGTCTTATATGGATTAACTGACAGCGTACAGCTGAACCTAAAAATTTAAAGCTAAACTACTTTTTGAATATTCCAGTAAGTACTATCCATAAATGTAGGGGTTTTGTGAAATTCTTTTATTTATGTTATTTAGAAGATAATATATTTATATTTTTTTTATTTTTTTTTTATTTATTTATTTTTTTATTTATTTATAGCATATTTTTCGAATCTTTCTTTTGTCTTTAAAATACAGATTCAAAAAAAGTTTTGTGTGGGAATTTATGTTCTGCCAAACTTGGAAGTTTTGTGAGCAATTATATTTTTCTAGTAATATATATATTTAAAAATAAATAAAAGGGCATACTGATAAATAATGAAAGGTTAGACTAAACTATTTTTACAAAACCATTAGCTATTTGCACAAAAAAGCTCTGTTATGTAAAACAAAAGGCGTTAATTTCAACATTGCGTTATATAAATGTACGTTCATGTATGGTGACATATTCGAGTCGGATTATGGTAAGTCTTTTTTTAACCTAGAAACTCTTACTAAGCTTTGCTGTACACTTTACATTCTAACGTTTTAGATTTTGCTATCTTACATAATATCAAGTATTTGTATAATGTCGAGTCATATGCCTATGTAAATATATAGATTATCTCTTCCTGACTGATTTCTGCCTAGGTGGCCAATGACACTAAGGAGGCGCAGGAGCCATTTTAGTGTACAATTATACGCACAAAAACAAGTGCACTCTATATTTCTTTTTGCTCTCCTAGTCCAATGGAAAGATATCGACACGGCTCATATACATATATGTACATGTGCAAGCTGTCCAAAGTAAGAAGGTGTAACACCGCCAACTTCCCAAATTAGGGCTGCTACTGAGAATTATTAACAGATTAACTTAATAGTTTATCTAGTAGGGCTCGAACCCAGGACCTATAGATCTGCAGCCGTACATTCTAACCACTAGACACTGAGGCAATATAGCGAATATATCTGTGACATATATATTATCAGATTTTGGACCCAAAACACAAAAGATAGAGTTACTAAAATACATTTGCTAACTGCTATTATTCTACCGCCGTTAATCTCATTGTTACTTAGAGGGATGAAAACGCTAATTGTAGTTACGCCTATCTGCGTGGTTCTAATTAAGTTAACATAACTGATAAACTACTTTATATAAATATATTGCATTCATTAGTAGGTTTTTGATTTCTGATTAATTTGTGAGTGTAATCTCTATTAAACTATAAAATTAGAAAGAAATTATAAGATTTATTAACTTTCGAATTTCAATAAAAAAGTAATAAAAGATATGAATATTTTTAAGAATTTAATTTTTAATATTTGTGTATTATAAATATTTTTTTTATCGAATGGATATGGTGGATGTTAATAATGAATGTAATTATTTCGTACTCTCGGCTCACCCTCACTTCGCACGAGTTCATTCCTAGGTACCTACGTTTTAACGGTTACTATGGAATAGATAGACTTTATATTATATTACTGCTCCGCTCCCATAGGTAGGCAGGAATCATCATGTATATATCAATAGCCTATAGCCTTCCTCAATAAACGGGATATATAGTGTGATTTAAAGAAATTTCTTTAAAGAAACAATATTCTAAAGACAATATTTTGACGACACGTTTGGCTCAGTTTGTAGCGTACTTTCTATGCCAGCAGTTCCGGGGGCCGATTCCAGCTGGGGACAATCATTTGCGCGATAATCATGAATGTTTGTACTCAAGTCATGGTTGTTTATATTTATAATATATGTATGTATTTAAACTACACACTAACTTCTACTATCTCGTATCCATAACACAAAACTCGTAGCTTACCATGAAACTGGATGGTGCTGTGTATTAATGTCCAAACATATTATTTATCTATATTATGTATCTATTAAATTTTTAAGAATAAAGTTGTCCTAACAATTATTAATCCTTTCTATAATAATCCCTTAGTAAATTTTGAAAAAAAATATTAAACTTAAACATATCGATGTGTGAGGTGTAATATATATAGTATCTAATATGTGTCCAGTTATAATTCAAACTACGTCCAAATAACATTCACGCTTGGACTAACTTTGAAAATTAAATTAATTCCAGTGCAATGCCCGTTAGTAAAAGCTTGTGAATTTAATATGTGATTCGATAAGGTATCAAATTATCCAAGTCGGAAATTACATGTATTCATTGTCGACATTTTGATTTATTAGCATTAACATACAACTACTCTATTTCTCTACTTTTGTGAATATTTCACAAAAACGACCTTCACAATGTTACCTCCGTCATTTAAATCTACTTTTTTTTGTCAAAATGAAAATAATTTTTATATGAAAAAATATTTATTTTTTATACATATTTACAAGGTTTTTTTACATTTTCACTATACATCCTCTATTTTAAAAAAAATGTTTATTATAACCGTTTTATAGATCATATAAAAAGAAACAAATATTCTTATTAGAATAATTTCACATTTACAAATAATACATAAGCAAAATGTTCTTTTTTATATATAAAAAAATTATATTATATAAGCCTGAGTTATATTCTGTACACAAAAGCATATTAGAACAAAACCTGGATATTTTAAACTAATATTAAACTTAGGCAATTCTGCGATGTGCATTAAAACGCAATTACTAGCTACATATTTTCAGAATGCGACGTACAAAAATTGTTACCTACTTATTTTAATTATAGATATTAGTTCCTAGTTTATACATATTTAATTATAATTGAATAAATTGCACCTGTCCCAAAATTAATTTTTCTATCAAGATTCAGTTTACTTATGACATCCAGAATAAAGTTTTTGAGAAAATAACAAAATTTACAATTTAAATTCGTCAATTTTTTAACCTCTTCATCATCTGAGAACTATAGTCCAAAAAGTTAGCGTTAACGTGTATACAACATTTGTATAGTTAGGTTGCGCGTCGCTAGATAGAGCACTTGCGTGGCACTCGGCTTCGTCTGCCCGAAGCTGCAGTAGTAGTATACGCCTTCCGAGCGGATCTTTGCAAGTGGCACTTCGGACAGCTCTTCTTAATTCTGCTCCAGCTTCATTTTCCTGTAGCCACCGCCTCAACCAAGCTCCCAGCCACGCCAATTCGCATTCGCACCGCAGCGGGTTCCCCGTCAAAATTAGACCCCCTAAGTAATGACAACGAAACATAAGATTTATTATTCAAACGCAATTTTGCCAGCGGAAAATTTGGAAGGCAATTAAGAATTAAAACTCATTACAAAGATGAGGCTAAAGTAGAAGGTTGTTAGATCCTTATAAAGTATGTATAAAGCATAATACCCGCGTGAGCTTCAGCTTCGACTAAGATATTAATTTTTTATGCCAAATGACTTCTACTTCTGTTGGAACGATGAGATTTATGTTGATTTACATTTCAGTATCCTAATAGTATTCATATCTTGATTCATTTGGCTGTGTAAAGTATATTTGGAAAAATATGCTATAGCTCATTTATATCTTTATATATTATGGCATACTACATACTGCAACAAAATTTAATATAACATACCTGAAAGCAATTTAGTAGCTACGTGACTCCAGCTTGTGAAATTGGGATAGAACACCGCCGGATCAAGTCTTGATATTTGATTGTAACTAACGTCGATGCCTAATTGAGGTACTTGTGAGAGATGTTTCATGAATGCCGCTGGGAGCTTAGTTATTGATGTATCGCTAATTTGTATAAATATCTCTTGTCTATTCTTGAATGACTCGAAAGCATCATCCGATATCCTTTTTAGACTTTCTCCTCTAATTTCTACATATCTTATTCTTCGCGAATCTATTCCGTGTAGTTGCGTATCCATTATTTCGTCATTCCAATGTATTACCAACTTATAAAGGGAAGGAAGGCAGGACGTGATATTGGCGAGACGGAAAGTGGAATGATTTATAGTAGACCACGTCTGAACGTGCAAAGATCGCAAAGACATTAAGGGACGGAAAGAATCCTGGTCAATTGTATCTAAATATTGTAGTCCATTTAAATTTAAATAAGATAAATTATTCAACGATTTAAAACTATTTGGCGTTAATCTAATGATAGGATTGTATGAAATATCTAGTACGTTTAAATTCTTCATTTGGATCCACATTTTTGGCACTAAAGAGGTAAGTCGATTGTGGCTTAGATCTAAGTGGCGTAGATTCACTAAACGCTTTACATCAGTCTCTTTAAAACTGCTAATGTAATTCGAAGTCAGATTGAGGCTCGTCAAATTTGTCAAAGGTAAATAAGGCACTGATTTTAAACTTAAACTTGCAAGGTTCAAATGTCTCAAGTTAGGAAGGTTATGAAACAGCTCCTTAAAGTTTGCTTTGATAGAGTTAAAGCTGAGGTCCAATCGTCGCAGAGCCCCAAGACTTGAAAATGTGTTATCAGATAAAACTGTCAATAAGTTGTGCCCCAAGTTTAAATTTGATAAGAATTGTGTATTGCGAAATATGTTACTATCCAAATATTCTATTCTATTGTTTGATAGGTCGAGATATCGTAAAGTAAACCCAATTTGAGAAAGCGCTGTGACTGGAAACAAAGAAACTTCATTAAAACTTAAATCTAGATGTTCAATAACTGTATTTTTAAATACGTCTCTTGGAAGTAGTCTTAAATTATTGTGGTCCATTTTTAAATATCTTAATTTACGTAAATTATAGAATTGTTCTACTGATAGTTGATGTATAGAATTAAATGACAGGTCCAGTATTTGTAAAGACATTAAATCTGTAAAAGATTTTCTCTTAATAATGCTTATACTATTTCTGTGTAAGTCTAATATTTCTAAATAAACCGACTGTCCAAAAGCCTCTCCAGAAACATGAGTTATTTTATTATGAGACAATATTATTTGCCTTACTGTCGATTCAATGGCGAGAAAAAAATTATTTGGCACTTCATGAAAATTATTGTATGATCCATCAAAGATATTAACGGAAATTGGAGTGTCACCTTCTATAAGTTGTATACTATTTTTACTTATATTAAGAGTAAATGTAGTAAAAGAATTAGATACATTATAGAAGGAATAAAGCGATAAATGCGTTAAGTTGTTTCCTTGGAGTTCCAATATTTCAAGTTTTGGTAAATTAACAAATGTTTCCATTTCTATGGAATTGATTAAGTTACCAGCTAGAGATAAATATCTTAAGTTCGGTAAGTTAATAAAGCCGTTCTTAGTCAAGTTATTGATACGGTTATAAGATAAATCTAAGTTTCTTAACTCGGGTACATGTGAAAATGTCTTAGCCGGTATTGAACTCAGAAAATTATAAGATATTCTTAAATTATTTAAAGATAAAGAAACATTCGAAATTTCATCCTCTATTATTATTTCTACAATTCTATTATAATCTAAATTTAAATATTTTAAGTTTGGAAATAATGAAATTTCCGACAATTTTAATATATGAAAGTCATTGTTATCGAAGGATAACCAACTAAGATTTTCTAGTCCGTCATCTATTTCAAAAGGAAAATATCCACTAAAGATAGTTGCGGATGATTCTAAGACGTGCAGAGACCCAGTCAAGTTAGTAAATGATTGTGGATGTATATAATATAAATCATTAAAGCTCAAGTTTATCTCTTTTACTGGCATACTTACGGGAAAAACGTTTTTATATATTTGAGCAATCCTATTACCCTTTAAATTGAGAGTGCCAAGAGAATAAGACCAGTCACGGAATTCATTCGGCAACAAATTAGATATCCTGTTGTAACTTAAGTCGAGATATCTAATGGAACCGGGTTCAAGAGTTTGAAGTGCAGAGGGGAGTGAAGTCAAAAAGTTGCCAGCAAGCGATAACGTCTGAATTCGGCTCGGGAGGGAGGGCGATTCTTCCAATTGATTATAAGCTAAAGATAAATGTCGCAGTCGAACGACCTGCGCCAAACTGTCCGGCAAATGTGTCAATTTGTTGTGTTCCACTTCTAAATGCTCGAGCGAATTTTTAAGCGTTATAAATACGTCTCTATATATTGAATTTAACTTGTTGTATGATATAGATAATCTTTCAATTCGATTATTTGTAAATAATAATCTAGGTATTGTTGTTAATTCATTTAAATCTAAAATAATTTGTCTAATTTGCATTTCCCGGAATATAAGTATTTTTGACGTGTCATTTATGTTGTTATTACTTAAATCTAATTTTTCTAATTTCTTAGTTTTATTACTGGTACTCGTTGAATTAACGTCAAATCGAATAGAATTATGTCTCATATGTAGCATTTGTAGTCTAGGAAGGTTGAAAATTAGATCACAGGATACTTCGTGTAGGAAATTATTGGATAGTTTGAGGACTGTAAGAGAGGTTGGCAAAGAGTCAGAGCTAATAGCACGGAGATAGTTTCCTTCTAAATCCAACTGCAAAAGATGATTCAAAGAGGTAAGAGCTTGCGATTTTAATTGAGTTACTTGATTATTACTCAAAGACAAACTTGTTAATGTATTCTCTAAATGATGCCATCTGGTATCTGAGTTGACCTCTGCTATGTAGTTGCTAAAAATATACAATACAAAATTTCGATTTAAATGACCAAAATTAATATAGATAAATATAATTTTATAACTATAAACTTACTTTTGTAAGTTCAACCAATTAAGAACTTTTAAATCTTTTAGGCCTTGTTCAGGGATTTCGGTGAATTCATTATATCCCAGATCCAACGAAGCCAAGGTATTAGCCATGGAACTGAAAATAAATTTACAAACGTTCATAATAATTTTTCGTCGCTAATAATAAACATGCTATTTAATTAAATACATTATTAGTTTTACCTAAATGCATGCAATTCAATATAATGCAACCTGTTTGCAACCAGAACTAAAGTTTGTAGCCGTAGTCCGTCCAATGCACTTTCAGATATTACTTCAAGATTGGACATACTTATGTCCAAGTGTTGCAATTCTAACCGTGGCCATTCTGAAAATAAATTTCTATCAAATGAAATATATGGGACGAATTCAATATTTGTTGTTAGTAAGTAGGTAGTCAGCTTAAAAGAATATTGCTTTGTCGCAAATAGGTTCACTATTTCACTTCATGACAATATTGACAGGTTAAAATTTAATCTCCTTTTATACCAGTAGAAGAGTAACACTTTCTGTAAAAATGCATAAAGTTAAGTATACCTTTTATTTTTAAGCCATTTTTAGTATTTTTAGTCAGAGAGCACGACGTTCTGAGTCAGAGGAAATAGCTTCGACCTTGGTGTGTTTATTTTAAAAATAGTGAAAAGTGTTTTCTTTCAATTACATATGTATATGCACCTACAAATGTACTTCAAAGAAACCGATACCGTTAAAAGTTCAATAATAATACGATACAAATAACAAATTAATAAATAAACATTTAATTAAAAAAAACTACAAAAGAAACTTATAATATTTTTTTTCTATACATAATATTATGAAGTCTGGCTAGTATGAACATTGATTTACATAATATTATCTAGTAAGTATTAATTTATAACTGTTAATTAAACTATATTAAGTATTACCTTCCCATTTTAGATGAAAACATTATTTATTTAAGAAATAAATCTGAGCTACATTTTATTTTAATTATAATTCTGGGTATATTAAGTCTACATTTGTTGTGCTCATTTCCATCCGATTTTTTTTTCACATTGTATCGTACGGGTTCTTTTTAGGGTTCCTTAGCCAAAAGACAAAAATGAAATCCTTACAGGTACTTTTTTCATGTCAGCCTGCCCTATGTCATAGCTATTTTATTAGTAGACTATAGAGCTGAAATTTGTAAAGTAGGTGTCTCATGTGACTTGTTGAACACTTGTGTAGTCAAATAAAGAAAAAAAAATATATAGTTGCCCTCTATACATGTAACTGAGAGGTGTCAGGAAAGTTAGTCTAATTAAAGTGGTTTTCGAATATATGCTTACTAAGTCGTTAACATTGTGCAGCAGCCGAAAAAATAAAACTTATTCATCTTATTAATAAAATATAACTATTTTAAATAAATAAATATCCAGACAAGTGCGAGTCGGACTCGCCCGCCGAGGGTTCCGTACAAATTTGGAGAAAATCTGTTTAATTTTAATTTTCAACTTTTTTTATTTTTTGGAATTTTTCCTTCATTTGTGCTGTTAGACCTAGCTTTTTGCCAAATTTTGTGATTCTAGGTCAACGGGAACTACCATATAGGTTTTCGACCCAAAACCTATAGTGTACTTCCGGTTGATCTAGAATTATCAATTTTGGTTAAAAGCAAGGTCTTACTGCACAAGTAAAGGGAAAATTCCGAAAAATTAAAATGTTGAAAATTAGGTAAATTTTGGTACTTAGGTACAAGTGTTTGCGAAAATCTAAATTTCCCCGTATCTGTTTATCGTGTTGACTAAGGACCTTGATATTTATACATCTAATAGGGACTATAGATCTCAGTATCTGGTATAAATTTCAACTTGCTAGGTTCACCCGTTCCTGAGAAAATCGGTGGTGACACACGGACAGACAGACGGACAGACGGACAAGACAATGATCTTATAAGGATTTCTTTTTACCTTTTGAGAAACGGAACCCTAAAAAAGGAGAAATATAAATATATTTTTTGAATCCAACAAATAACGTCAAGATAATATAGCATAACATTAATTTTATAAATAGTAAAACTTCCCACTCCCAACGTAAGAATCAAAATATTGGGAAATTCGAATCTATTTTATGACTTGTTTCCAAGAACTTCAAACTCTATAACTTATGAAAGTAATGGAAAATATCAGCTTCCCCAGACAGTGACCAATTGACGCATCCTATAGTAGAATATGTAAAGTCGTAATTTATGAAAAATTAAAAACTGGTTATTCACAAATCATAATATTGTTAAATTATTTTTATCCGGTACGCACATGGGTGAAGAAAGATTTTCTCTCACGTCTACTCCATTCTGCGTGATATTGGCGAAGTAATCTGTGCTCAACTAATACAGTTTGAAGCCATTAATAAGAAAATTGAATTCGCTTGAAAATTGAATTGAGGCTCGCTCTTATATTAGATTTTAAATTTTAAACTTTATTTAAATTTTAACAAAATAAAATTATTTTTAATGAAAATGGAACGTTAGAATAACTTTATTAATTACTAACAATCACCGTTCCGTGCCCGTTCTAACGTTATCAATTGATAAATATATAATTTAGATACGATTATGTTTAATCTATGTATATGTACGTATAAATTATTACTATATTTATTTCTTATATCAGAAACCTTCATGGATATGCCATGAATATTTTATGATCATGCTAGGTTACAGTATTAGTAAAATTAAATTTTAATATAAGTAAAATTCGCTTTTTATATATTTTTTCTAAAAAATATGTACGATTTCTAGATATGATTATATAGACTTTCACCTGGAAATCTGTGCAATGGTACAGCGGTACATGACATGTGAGCTATGCGACAAGAACAAAGAGGGCTTCCAGCGCAGGGCTCCAAACGCTCTGGTGCGAGCGCCCCAACTAGCAGACACGCTAGCGCGGTCCGCAGCGCTTGCCGCGCGCTACCATCTCCCAACACCATCACTGTAATGAATACATTATTGTTAAAAAATACGGACTGCGACATAGACGGAAATACGAGTATGTGTGTATTTGTTTATTATTTCTTGACGCTGAAACGGCTTGACGAATTTGGATGAAATTTAGTATACTACTGTAGGCTACTGTTTGGCACCTGCACCCTAGCAAAGCGAGCATAAGATACATATAGGCGGTTATATGGATTTACTGGCTAAACAAGTCACTAAAATCCAACGGAACCTCTACCGTCTTTATGGGGCTTCGCAGGATTGCTTAAGCGAGCATACGTTGCCCAACGGCAGGCCTTGTGAAGCAGACCACAAAAACCTCGGTCCACCACCAGGAGCAACCGACATGATACATTTTCCGACGCGGGGGGCCGCCTCCCAGTGTGCCTCTTGACTTCACTCCCGGTTGGATTGCCGAACGCTCATGAGCCCCCCACCACGACAAAGTGAACGCGCATCGGGTCGGATCTTAATAATTCACCTACATAACTTTGTTGTTACTTTTTTGATAGTAGCAAGTATTTGGATGGATAGCAATATGCCAATTCGGTATTTGGCGATAAAAATATTGAAATTGATGAGCTTTCCAACAAAAATGTCCGCCGACGGTTAAATCTGTGTAGCGCCTCTACCACGCTAGCGCATTTACCGGTTGTTTAATATTTAGTAGGACACGGTCAAAAGTTTTAATACGCTTTAGTAGTATTTATGCTAGAAAATAACAGGTATAAAATATACAGCTAAGTACTTTGTTACAAATAATCAGATCATTAAAACAATCTTTCATATTTTTTATATTTTTTATGTTTGCATAAGTTTTCTTTCAATACATTATCAGAGTCGAGTCAAATCCGTCCTTGACTAGACCTCATAGTGTACACAGTGAATGGGACACGTGGAACAAATCTATTATTTATTATGAAATAAAAAAGCACTTTAATTATTTAAAGTCTCGGCATACCGAGTGTTGTTCGTTAATTAATAATAGCGTGATTCAAAATCTTGTCGCAGTAATATTGAATCGATATGTGGAAAGAAATAATTAGTATACAGCGTGTATTAACCTTGTGGTTGATAGCTATTGTATTACATTTCCTTCAGACTGCTTTATTGGTCCCCTCCAATAAAGCAGCTTGAAATTAGTGAGTTTTCTTTGATATTCCATAATTATTATTTTCTCTAGACAAACAAAAACAAATCTATTCCACGGGAACCTTATATTTTTCCTGGATAAAAAGTAGCCTATTTGTTATTCTGATGTATGAAGTTTATTATTGTAAAGTTTTATTAAAATCCAATTAGTAGTTTTTGTGTACTAAGCTGTATAAGTTACTATAGTTTTTTAACTATTCTATAGGAACTCTTTAATTTTCCGGGGTGAAAAGTATCTAAAATGTTGACCGAGGATATAAGGTACCACCATGCAAAATGTCATTTTAATTGGTCCAACAGTTTCGGAGATTAGCCCGTACAAACAGATATTCAGACAGAGAAACAAAAAAATTGAAAAAAAATCTGGATTTGTTCTATTTCTCTTCTTACATGCCCCTGACTCGGTTTTTACGCTTTTTTTTCTATATACAAACATTCGACCTCTATAGTTTTATTATGGGTATGTATAGATATAAAATTATGGTTTTTCTGTATGATAAAATAATTACTATCATTTTTTATATTAGCGACTTAATCTTTCTTAGATTTAGGTGAATATTTGACATTTTAAATAATATATTTACGGAGTCTCTCCCGAGACTATGATTACTGTAAACGTCGGGAACTAAAAGTCAAATAAATCCGAAAAGGTAGTTTTATTTAAAATACTTGCGACTTACACTCAAATCGTTCATCCCTAGGTACATTTTGTATTAATAATACTGTATACATATGTATGTGTAGTTAGCGCCAATATATGGCATTTTCGTACTAACAATGGCTTAAGTGTTACTCCAGGTCATAGACCACTTTTGTACTAAACCTCTAAATTCATCTAATTTTCTCACGTAGACCAACTTTAATATAATAAACTTTAAAATAATAATAATGTAATCCGATAGTGTGATAGTAACTATAAGAAAATATTTGCAAAATTTCAGTGTGTTTATTTCATAACCAAATAAGATACCATTTTGTACTATAATATAGTTTTTTTTAATATAACTCCAAATATTATACGAGCTTAAACTAGTACCTATCGTAGTATTGTTACAAAAATTGTAGCAATGAGGTGAAAATGAAAAGCTAAAAAGGTAAAAAGAAAAAGAAACCGTATACTGAAGACTACAACGTAAGAAGTTTGTTGTTCAAAGAAACAAGTTTAGTACAAGTCTCTGAAATGACTAAGGCTTACAAACTAGAACAAGAGTATATTCAGGGAATAAAGGGAGGTTAAAATTAGCGAGTAGAAATGTCAACCTATTTACATTTTAGGAAAGACAAACAACAGTTTCTCCTTATTCGTGAAATACCAAGTGAAGTTTGACAATAAATTTTATATTTCACGGTTATAATTTATTTTAAGTAGAATACTTTCGTTAGAGAAATTCAAATCTTTATAACTTTAATATGAAATAAATTACAGGGCTATAAGAAATATATTTTATTAAAAGTGTCTGCTTTTATCAATAACACAAATTAAAAAAGAAATTGCACACTTTCTGTTACGATTGTTAAAATTGCTTCTAAAGTATTCCACTCTCCGGGTGAAATTTTACTTTGGATTTATATCGGACCACCATTATTAATTATGACCTTTTCAATAGGTAGATATCACGTAACACATACAAAATTCCCTTTTTTGAAGTCAGTCAAAATATATAAGATAATGTGGATAATGGTAATTTATTATCTATGCTTTCATTTTTGCATTTTAATGTCTAATTATTTTAATATAGTCAAAATATTATTTAAATGTAATTTTATGTAATATTTCGGTTTTTTCTTATAATTTAATATTGATTAGGATTTTGTTATTTTATGTAACTTCTTTTAAACCTAACTTTGCATAGTTTTTTTACTTGTTTTCTCTGATTTTAGCTACTCTCAGTAAGACTAGCCGCCGTGAGCGAAACCTTTATAAAATAAATAGCGTAAGATGATCATCTAAAACGCAAAAAGATAGCAATATAATATAAAAAGTTTTGCGTTTATCAGTCCGTCTTTTCTTACTTACATTTTTTAATTTATATTTAAATCTTAACCTTTACAGTCAATTTAAACTTGTTGCATTCATAATATCCTAGATCAAAGCAATCCTTTATAATGCAATGTATCACCACAAATCAGAATTCGATGCAATATAGAAATGGAAATGTAAAATTATGATAATATATTCATGACTACCAGTGTGTATAGCTAGCTAGTGGACTATTATATTATATTTCAATAATATTATTATTTATAATAGAAAATTTTATCTGCATTTCGCACAAGCTCGACATGTAAAAAAGTGGCTGAAAAACTTAAAACTACTGACCCTATATTTACTAGCGACTTCACTCGGGTGCGTTCGTAGGTACGTTTAAAAAAGAATACATTAAGATAGAGAATGAGAGTATTGATCTTAGAAGACCTATGCTCACATACTTTTCTGTATGCTTTTTTAAGACCTACAACTTTCTAGTATAATATTTTGATGTACATATATTATATATTCTATATTATTTGCTTAGGAAATTAATGAAATAGCTTTTCGTTTTCAAGTTTTATGTGATAGTCAATAATTATTGATACTTTCTTAGATTTACGCGAATATTTGACATTTAAATAAAACTATCTTTTCGGATTTTTTCGCGGATTTATTTTGATTTTTGGTTCCCGACGTTTCGATTGCTTTACAGCAATCATGGTCACGGGAGAGACTGATAATAATTATAATAATAATAATTATTAACTAATTTTTGCCCACGTTTTAGTAGGAATGGAGTTAAAAGTAGACTATGGTCGTCTCCAGGATGCAATTTACGAGAAAATTATCCTTGCTAAATTTCATTGAAGTCTGTTTAATAGTCGGGTAAAAACAAAATTCTATTCTGTTGAATAAAAAATGCTAATTTATATTACAATTTATTAAGAAGTCTTCACATAATAATAGAATATTCATGAATTTTCTTTAAGCACTAAGTACCTCATCTTAATATTGCGACTAAACAAGTACTAAAAGTAATAAACAGTGAATAGTTAACTTACTTTTTTTAATTAACATTACCTTTAAAAATTATGAAGACTCTTTGTAGTTTTTAGAACATTGTTAATTGATCAATAATATTTCTTAAACAATTACAAGTATGCCAGTATATAAAAAATATGGATAATGAAATAAATACACTGTAATGTTGCAGTGAAATAATAACTACAACAATTTTATTCAAAAGCATTAATTAAGCATTGCAATAGCATAATTGCACAATTGTATTTATATTATTTAAAATAGTAATTTATTTATTCATTAAAAAGAGCTGAATGAGCTAGAAAAGGTACATGTAAACTTATAATTATTGTCATTTTAGAAACTTAGTTTTTCATCGTTCACAATATAAAAATTCATAAAATTTATTATAATATATTTAAATCTAGTAATAATATAGTTGTAGAACAAGTACAGCTGTAGTAAATAAATTAAAAACCTGTGGTCAAAGTTTAGCTGGTTTGCGCCTGAACTACTTTGAAAGCTTCGTTAATAAAGTAGAACTGTCTGAACGGGGTCATCATCCATCGTTGTCAGTTTATTACTTTCCATAGCTAAGGGCACGTTACTAAGCAAACGTTATAATAATTTAGATTACTATTACATTCTATGAGTTTTAGGATTGGAAATCAAAGTAAATCTTTTGCGTTATAGATGTTTTATGTCTTTTGGTTCACGACTTCACAGTCACTTATTAGAGACACGACTGCTTGTGACAATTTCAACTTAACTTAGTTTCTTAGCACTATCTTCCACTTCTAGTTACACTGGCACTATCATTTCACTTGGCTTTACTTCACTTTTAACATAATGCCACCTTTTTTATGCATAAACAAAAATATTCTAGTATTCAAAAATTCTAATATTTTCTAGTAATCTCCATTCCTTTTTGGAAAATGTTTAATTCCTCTCTCACTCACGGCAATTTACGATTAACTTTTTTTATTCTTTATTCTTGTTGTTAATTTTTATAATCTGACAAAAATAGCTTAAGATATATTGTTTAGCATGTTTAGATGTGCTATTTTTAACCGACTTCATTAGGTATCTATAGTAAATGAAAATCTACTATAGATACCTAACCGAAAGAACCTTTTCGAAGTCGGTGTCAGTCGATGCAAATCAAACCAAAGCTTACATCATTTTATGTATAATATTTGAAACTATAATTAAAGTTCATACGTCATTGTCTTTACCTATTAGATATTTATATCTTTAAGCATTTTCGGCTGGCACCAACTTCGAAAATATCTAATTAGGTAGGTATAGTAAATGACAATTCCCATTCAGTTATTTTTTACTTTTTAGTGTTTTGAAATCGGTTTTTATTTTTTTTAATGAATTATTATTTTGGTGTAAGTCTTTACACCAAAGCTTTACTTTAAGCACCCTTCACTACTTCAATACGTTAGTAATTTTTGCCAGACTTCAAAAAAGTGGCCAGAAAATATTGCTATAAGAATAATTATAATTACATAATTAGATATAATTTAATTAAATCTATGCTTGTCTACTTTTTATAGATGTACGTAATTAAAAATATTATTTATAAATTTTGGCATAATTATGTATATTTAAATACGACTGAATATTTGTTTCAGTACATATAATTAATACAATAGATAATCGTGTGGAAGTTATTCGATGTTCGAGGAAGTTTAAATAGAATGCAAAAAAAAGAAAATCTAAATAACTCTGAGTATTAAGTAAAGGGATATGTGAATTACGTCAGCGTAAAGACGTTAACTTTGAACAATATATTCTGGTCATATTTTTGGAGATCAAATATGAATTGCATAACAACATTTTAAAGTGGCTCAAGTTTAACTTTTTAATTTTTTTAATGGTGTTCATAGAAAAAAAAATCTATTATGTATGCATTACATAGGTCCAGAGTACTTCTTGAGTTTTTAGGTGGACTGTTAAAGGCAATATATTATTAATTTTTTATATAAAACTATTACACAAAAAATTTAGGTATTTGATAAAAAGTCTATTTATCTTACTAGGCATTAAAGTCGTTTTTGAAAAAAATGCATATGACGAGAGAGAGAGAGAAAGAGAGCAAGGTTAGTCGTTGTTCATTAGCTTTTTTCGTTCCTTTAAGGAGTAATTTCAGTACAATATATATTTTATCTATGTAATCTCACAGGTAAATAAAAAAGGTAGGATGTAAAGTAGTTGAAAAAAATTATCACACCATTATTTACAGTTAGGAAAACTTTTCTTTTCAAAGAGGCAAAGAATAAGCGGAAGTTAACTGCGTAAGTTTTCCTGTGGGTGCTTTATCAAAGGCAAAATGCCGCACGACATTTATTAAAAGGCTACCTAATTATAAATTCATTATTATTTATAAAAGTTTTCCACTTTCCGTATTGCTACCTAACTTTTTTGTTCTTTAACAAAAACTTAGTACCAGTAAATTAAAAGTTGAAAACTTGCTTATGCATTATATTATTAATATTAATTAGATACTGTAATAACAAACTTGTACATTGAATATTTACATATTTTGAGCTATTTTTGTATTATAGCTCTATTTTATGTGATAGAAACCAAATTAATAATCTTGGACATTTTTTTTTCCATTTGAATTATCACATACCAATTGACTGGGGATATTTTTTTTATCGTATAATATTTTATATTTTGAACATAAAAAGTAGCTATGAAAATGGATTCCACATTAATAGGTCGAGGAGACACAAAGATATGGTTTATCCTCCAATAACGTATAGTGGTTGTAGACTAGATAAATTATAAATTTATCAAATGCTGGCTCGAGCTAGACTCATGTGAAGAAGGGCTACATTACGGAAATTGAAAAAGTTACATTTTATCGTTTGGTTTTAGGGATGAACCAAACTTCTTTGATGTTTTTGAAACAAACACCAATTTTAAAATTGTTAAAAAACACATATCTCATAACTATTTTATGCTGTATATGAGCTAAATAATATTTTTTTCCATTACTAATAAAATCGTGAAAATCGGCTGAAAGACTGTTTGTCTGTCTGTCTGTTACCGCATCACAGAAAAACCACTGGAGGGATTTTGATGAAATTTAGTATGATGAGAGCTGGTTTTCCGGGTCAACATATAGGATACTTTTTACCGCGGGAAAATATCTCATTTTTGAGAAATCTATACTCAACATTAAAACGTAACTAGGGACGAACCTGAGCGGAGTGAGGGTGAGTGAGGTGAGTGTTAGTATTATAATAAAAGTAGAAGCTTGGATTTCAAGTTTTAAAGGTAGGTACTTAAAGAACAAGCGTATTTTTATTCAATATTGATATTTTCTATTCAAGGATGCTTAGAACGGAGTAGGTAACTGTTATATATTCAACTAGCAACTCACTCTCGCTTCGCTCGGGTTCGTCCTTAGGTAGATTTTAATTTCTTTGAGCGAAACCCTAATTCTTTTTCTAAAATAATAGTAGCCTAAGTTACTCCTTGTAATATCAGCTATCTGCAAGTGAAAGTCCCTTTAAAATTGGTCCAGCCTTTTTGGAGATTGGCCGGAACAAACAGACAGACAAACAAAAATTTTAAAAATTGAGTTTTTCTTATAAGTACCGTATATAATTCCATATGCATTTAGTATTAAGCTGTTATTTTGAAATTACAAACAGACACTTTAATTTTATAGATTGATGACTCTATAGATTGTGAACAAAACTATAGTTTCCAATCTTCTCTTACTTCAAATGGACTGAATAGCTTTTAATATAGTTTTGATTAGTTTTTTTTAAAAACAGATCTGAATTATAAATATCTTTTTTAAGTTAAGAAATTTTAAGTTACAGATGGCAGTACCTACATATTTAATAATAGTTATTCAAGTGTTGCATTAATTTATTTGACCCTTATTTAAATTTCCTTATTTTGAAAAATCAAATAAAATTGTCGTGGAATATTAACACAGCAAAGGTGCGTCACTGGTATATATTAATATAGAAATTATGGAGAGTTGCAAATAATATTAAAAGTAGTTACGAGAAAGATTTAATAAAAAAAAAAACAAGAATTTGAATTATAAAAAAAAAAGATATAATAATATAATCTCATAGAATATTATACAAAAATAAATATTTTTAGCTAGGTTTTAATTATAACTATTTTATAAGTATTTCTAAAATAAAAATATAAATATAACGTGAATAGAGTAGACAAACACTTGAACTAGATATAACAGATCAAATACTCGATCTAAAATATTTCTCTGTGGTACTAGTACGAGTATATCAAAGAAAATACACACGTTTTGAAACTGTAGCATTTTAATATACGAAAATTTTATTATTTATAGCTCTTACTGGCCTATAAATCTAATAGAACATAATATTACTTTTTTCTAAATTAAATAACTAATTATAATTAAAACAAAAAGTACTAACAAATGGCAAAAGGAATAAACAATTTTATTGTGATTATCGATTCAAAATACTTTCTTTTATTTTTTAACCAATCATATACTTATTTATTCATTGCTTCGTAGCATACGAACATGACAAAGTAGGATGGAATAAAGTAAAGCAAGAAATCGTTTGCGCAAACACTCAAAATAGTTAATTATATTTGTTAAAGCCGAAAACTTGCCCTAATGTATTTGGTGCGTGTTATTTATTATTAATAAAGAACAAACTAATGTGAGTCTTTTATAATAATAATTAATCTTTTAGACATGCATTAAACTGATGGTAAATAACTATGGTGATACCCAGATTGGAATTTTTTTGTTTAGTTGGCAAATGTAATATATATATATATATATATATATATATATATATATATATATATATATATATATATACATACATTTGTCATATCAAACAATATAATCTTTAAACTTGGTCACTGACAGTATTTTTATATGTCAAGCGTAACACTTACCATATTTTTCACTCACTCTTATGAGTCTCTATATACTTACGTACATACAAAAAACATTAGAAAGAGGGTAGATCGGTATGTATATGTGCTAATAAACTATTTTAGCATCCACCCGCAAAAACTTTAGTGTACCCGTGACCATAGCGCATGCGAAAGGGCCGAAATATCATGAGCTCATAAAAGTAAGTGAAATACATAGTGAATATCCTATTTACATCATAAAAAATATTTTAAATAAAATAGATCACCGTAGTGTACCTACTTTATAAAATCTTGAATTGAAAATTCAAAAAATATACGGAAATATCGTGATCTTAGGTACTTATATCGTGTTGTACTTTCATTATATTTTAAATTTAAGAATAACATCAATACGGTTTGTGGGTTGTAGTAAAAAAAAATAATAAAAATCCATAAAATTTTAGGGAAGTAGAATAACGAGTAAGCTTGCGATCACTTAAACAGCCTAAATATCCGCGTTAAAAACCCATTTTCGAACTTGTATGAAATTTAATTTTGTCGGTGTAATTATATTCCTTTTAACCAAAGGTTAATTAAAATTTGGACTCAGAGAACCGCGTAAGAGAAAAAGTATAAAAAATAATCGAGGCAGAGAAAAAATTAAAGGATGAATCCGACCGTAAGCGGAGTACTTACGATAAAAAAGTGAGAAATTATTTTAACGTACCTGAGGCATTAACGAGTTCTGCGGGAGTTTTATTTACTATAAGTTCTAGTAATATATTCTGAAATAAAATTAGAAATTCACCTAATTAGATGGAAAATATTGTTTATATTTTAATTTATTTGTATGATGTTGCTGTTATGTTCTTTACGAACGTGATTAATTAATAATCTATACATATTATAAAATTGTAACTAAGCCGAATCTGTACATTAAATATTTTTTGGAAAATCTTATTGAAATAGACATTATTATCGATGCAGAGGCCGAATCTATAGTTTTTAGAATTTTTGTCTGTCTGTCTGTCTGTCTGTCTGTCTGTCTGTTACCGCATCACAGAAAAACCACTGGAGGGATTTTGATGAAATTTGGTATGATGATAGCTGGTTATCCGGGTCAACATATAGGATACTTTTTACCGCGAGAAAATATCTCATTTCTGAAAAAAAATACAAAAACTGGTAGGAACATAACCGCGACGATACTATTTGTAAACAGTTTAGCAAGGTAACTTACAAAATATGGTAAAAACTATAAAAATAGCTTATCTTGAAAATCAAATTATCAAAAGTGCTATTTTATCCATTAAAATAGTTATTTTAATTAATATTTATTTATGTGTCATTTAGATATTCGACAATAGATGTCGCCATGTGTTTTTAAAATACGTAGTTTTAATCCCAAAAAAATTAATGTACAGATATGAACTTTTTTCGATTTTATTAGAATTACTACTAAATCACCCGCGGCTCCGCCCGTGTTTAAATTATCAGTAAAGCAAACTTTTTCGCTTCATAAATTAGTAACTATACATACAATAAAATTGTAACTAAGCCGAACCCGTAAACTCAAGTTTTTTTCGGAAAATCATATTGAAATATTCATTAGTAGCGATATAGAGCCCGAATCTATAGTTTTTAGAATTTTTTCTGTCTGTCTGTATGTGACAAACCATTAGAGGGATTTTTATGAAATTTGGTATGGTAATAGCAGGTTATCCGGGTCAACACAAAGGATTCTTTTTACCGCAGGAAAATATCTCATTTCTGAGAAAAAATACAAAAACTGGTTAAAGTAAAAGCACGATGATGCTATTAATATTTTAGCAAGGTAACTTACTTATATATTATGTTAAAACTATTAAAAAAAACTTATCTTAAAAGAAATATTAACAGCGCTATTTTATTCATTAAAATAGTTATTTTAATGAAAATTTATTTATGTGTTATTTAGCTATTTGACAATAGATGTCGCCATGTGTTTTTAAAATACGTAGTTTTATCCAAAAAAAATGTACAGATATAACCTTTCTATGACTTTACTATAATTACTACTAAATTACCCGCGGCCCTGCCCGTGCTTAAATTTTTAATAAAACAAACTTTTTGGCTTTATAAATTAGTAACATATTAGTAATATTTTGTTGGCCGAAACAATTTTCAAATGAGAATATTTGTAAATTTTTATTTTTTAGTAAATAATTTTAATGTATTTTAATCTTTTAATGTAAAAATTGGGTATATATAAATCCAACTGGCGCATTTTAGGTTTCGTATAGCAAAATGCTATGTTGTTTTTCTTACTTACGTGTTTTCTTAGGTTAACACTAAAATAAATACGAATATTATTTACGTTTCCACAATACCTACTCATTTTTTGCACCGTAAAAATAAGTTTAATTTATATTATTTTATAACATTTTATGGAAAACAAGTTTATGGCTGTTAAACTGTCAAAGCGGGTAACTAAAAATATTTCAAAAACTATGAAAAAGTATTTTAGGAACTGTTATACCTCAACTTTTTCACTTTTTCTTGACACCTTTTCTTGGAAGGTAAAGGCTTAAAGGACACAATAAAATGATTACGACTTTAATCATATTAGCCGAGCCATATGAAATAAAAAAATGTATACGCTTAGAATTATTTACTTATTACACTTTCTTTTGAAAATCGTTTTGGAAAATATTACTAACTAGCGCTAATTAAGAAAAGTTATCATTATGTAATTTAAATAATCAGCTATATATTAAATTAATCTATAGCTGTCTATTAGTAAAAAATGATTAAAATTAATTCCGTAGTTTGAGAGTTTATCGTGAAAAACTAAAAAAACAAACAAAACAGAAGTATAGACATACATAAATGTTATTGCTAAAACAAAAAGTTCAATTTAACGGAGGAACCTTTGTGGCATTGTCAATCTCTGCCATTATTTACCAATCATGCGGTGTGCAATGAAAGTAATGTATAATGTAAGAGTATACTAATGTGTAAAACCTAAGAATTTGGTTTTTGATCATCTGAACGCGGGCGGAGCCGCGGGAAATGCTAGTCTATACATATAATAAAATTGTAACTAAGCCGAATCTGTACATTGAATATTTTTTGGAAAATCTTATTGAAATAGACATTATTATCAATACAGAGGCCGAATCTATAGTTTTTAGAATTTTTGTCTGTCTGTCTGTTTGCCTGTTACCGCATCACAGAAAACCACTGGAGGGATATTGATGAAATTTGGTATGATGATTATCCGGGTCAACATATAGGTTACTTTTTACTGCGGGAATATCTCATCTCTGAGCTAAATGTTAATACGTAACTAACGTGAGTCGCTATTATTATGTACAATGATATGTATGCGCAGTTCATTTTACATACAGAAGTATAATAAAGTTATAAAAAATGGATAGTTTCTTAAATCTTTAATTGAAAAGTGATAAGAGGAAGAAATCGTCTAGCTTGTTATCCCTTATAATATTATTTATATTATCTCATTATGTCATACATAAAATACGCCCATGAATTAAGAGAGCTAGCTTCCATGAGCTAACCTATTTTCTTTAATAAACAGTAAAGCAGACTGTGAAAATTCTTGTGTAAAACCCCTCTTATTTTTTCTACTGCAGTGAAAAGAAAAAAATGTAATGATGCATGCAAGCTGTTAATTTTCAAGCTAAAAACCAGTGCACAGAGCTTTTTCAACAAGCATGACAGAACTTTTGTATAAAAAGGACATGTCTTTGCCGCTATTTGTAAATACAACATAATTTCATACAAATAATAAAACCTTTGTGGAGGCTCAATTAATATTGCAAAGATGTTCTTGTTTGTTTTGTTTGCTGTAATTTGCGACGGCCCTGTAAGTTAAAAGCAGTGCCTCGGGTAATGCGTGGAGCGAAATGTAAATCGCAAACATCAATGTTATAAATATTTCAATATAGAAAATTATTCAATTTTATTCCAAAATAAATAAAATATTTCTATATTATATATTATGAACCCCTTCCGGACAAATTCTAAGAAATCCGTGCGAATTTCCGAGAATTCAATTGTTATCGTACACGCCGGTGTGTACGCGGTCCTCGAGGGATTAATACTTTTTAGTTAAGAAATCGGACTACTATTATACTTGAGGGAGAGTTTGAATTGGTTAGTGTGAATTAATTTTAGTACTTAGATAGACTATGACCTGAAGCAACACGTGCTAGGCTACAGGTACACATTTACATTACCAAACAATATGTGGACTGTATAGAATAATTTGGAGCTGGAGGGAAACTTTTACTTTAGATGTTAAGGTTAGACTGTTTTTTAGAGTAATTGCACTGTACTTACTATACGACCGCGTACGGTGATTGGTCGAGCTCCACATGCTCCCTATCAAATCTTAGCAAATCATCAAAGTTATCATGCGAAACGCAGTGCACATTCTTAATTCTTACAAATAAACAATTAGCAAATCACCCTGTGTTGGTGTTAATGTGTTGGTGCACAAACGCCACATAAGAATCTACGTGTGGCTAACATCGAACCAGGTAGTCCATTTCATTTTTTACCTACCAGCTACTGTGAGGCTGTTAGGAATCTTCCGAGCGAGATGACGCTAAGTCGCTAGCTAACAGCTTAACGACAAAGAAATAAATTCTGAAATGATTTACTAGTTCTTACAAATACCTTTATTTAATTTTTCTTATGTTAACATCCTCAGAATTATTTTTTAATAATGTATTAAGCAATCCAAAAATAAACATGCAATTAATTTTATAACATAACTTCATTTAGAGTCAGGTTTCAACAAAGTATGAATGTTAAACATAAATAGCTGATTAGTTGTAAGCAACGAACCAATTTCCTAGTAAGAGAAATAATTATGTTACCGACCGTTATTGGTTAGATTTTGCTACGTACATTTATAATATAACAATCTCTATATTTTAATGGAACTTGAAATAGATACAAATAATGAATATATAGTGTTCGCCCAGAGGTCTAAATTCGACCATAATCATTCAAAAAAAAAACTGTCTCCAATTTTTTTATTGACAACACTAAAACTCATCAAAAGCTACTTAACTAAAAAAATAAGGTAATTTTTTCTAAAAAGAAAATATGGGAGAACAGAGAAAAAAAATAGGTACTGACTGTTTTGTCTTTGCTTATTTATATATAGATGCTCGTTCAGTAGATTATTTATTAGCGAGTAAAAAAAATTACACTATACAAAAAAAAGACATCTGCATGTAGATAAGAAGCAAAACCTGAAAACAAAACCCAAAATCTAAATACAAAATTTGATTCAAATCATTGGAGCTGTTTTCGAGATACACGAAATAAATATACAGATATAGGAATTGTTCATTTTATGTCATAAGATAATTGTGATATAGCGATGACATTGTTAAAAATCAATGAAGGTGATGTTAATTAACCTAGAATACATCAAAGTTGAAAAGCTCCAACGCTTAATGGCTTATTAGGTACAAAGGAATGAAAAGTAAGTAGTGAGTAAGGACGATCGTCAGATATACGTAGTGTAGAGAATATAAATGAAAATTCAGTGTACTTTGGCCGTTGTTGGGAATGTGCGCTAATACTACTACGTTCACGGTCGTGAAGCTATGTACTGCTGCTGTAGCAGTTTAACGTTACATTTTATATTGAATTTTAGAAGTAAATCGTTGGGTCCAGCAGCATTAGTTAAGATTCCATATGTTTTTAATTAACCCAATGAATAAACTACGAAATAAATTTTGTCTATATTATCTACACATAAAATTGTAACCAAGCCGAATCTATACATTAAATATTTTTTGGAAAATCTTACTGAAATATACATTATAACCGATACAGAGGCTGAATCGATAGTTTTTAGAATGTTTGTTTGTCTGTCTGGCATGCATCACGAGAAAACCACTGGACATATTTTGATGAAATTTGATATGATAATAGCTGGTTATCCGAGTCAACATATAGGATACTTTTTATTGCGGGAAAATATCTCATCTTTGAGAAATTTATACTAACCTTTAAAGCGTTTTTAGGGACGAACCCGAGCGGAGTGGTGAGTTGTTAATTTGTTTATATGCATTGAGAAAAATGCACTAGTCTTTTGTATGTTTTCTTTGTCATTAAAATGAAATTTTAGCTTATTAATACGTGGGCACATTAAAATCATTATATATACATAAATGTTCTTATTACCCATAAATAATAAGAATAAATAATAATTCTAAAACTCTGAAACTTTGTCATATTTTTTCAGCATTTTTCATAAAAGGAAGAACATAAATATTTCATATTTTTCAAATATACTGGCTGATATCAATAAAATAAAATTGAATTCAGTCTTATAGACACAACTAATAAAACTCGACCACAGAAAATACAAATAGTATTTATTACATTTTTATGTAATGAATAATGTTAGTATTGTCTATGAAGAACGAGCGTATCCGGACGGAATATGGCAAGCCGAAGCTGGTTCTACCTTTTATTGGAATGATGGATTCGATTCCCGACCAAAGCTCTTGTGTATATATATATCTAATAGGCAAAAATGATTGACTGATTTATCAACGCATAGGCCAAACCCTTAAGGCCAGAAAATTGAAATTTCGCACACGTATTCCTCATATGATGAAAGCATCCACTAAGAAAGGATTTTTCAAAATTTAACCGCCAAGGGGGTGAAATAGGGGATAAAAGTTTGTATGAAACTTTTTATTCCTTGGCCATATTTGCATGAAATTTGGTATTTTTCGTAGTTTGATCGCGAGCGAAGTCGCGAGTTCTGCTAGTTTTTCATATAATCATACAAAAATAAATTACAATAACTACCGATAATCAATGGCAGCGCACGCAAGGCCATAAAGCTAATTATTTTTTTAATAAGGTACATAGGTACATCAACTTCAGAATCACTTAAAGATAACTTCCACTTGAGGGTGTAGGTTTATTAAATTTTATTAGAGAAGCAATCTGTTATCCATTATTTATTACTATTAAAATATAATTTTCTAGATGTTTAAGTTTTAAAAATTCCATAACATAAACTGAAATCTGATTTTTATAAAAGTATGTAATATGTGTCCTGGTTTCAAGTCGAAAGCGAATGTTTCAATTTTGGGATTGTCACATTGTAGTTTATTTTTGTCTGAAAAAAAAAACAAGCTAACATGTTTTTTTTTTAATGAAGAGGCAATTGGGAAGCTGGCATCTTATACCAAAAGTGCCAGCATCCCTTACAAAGAAGACCTGAGAGCGTCTTACCGACTTGCGTCACAACTGCTTTCAAATCTCTGAACAGTAGCCATGGAGGCTCATCTAGAATTATATAATTAATACTCAAATTTGAACCTTTTAAAGTTTTTATTTTTTATAACAAAAAAAAAAAAAAAATCACTTAACAAACCAAATCTCCAAAAAAGGCAAGGACAAAAAATCTGTGATCTATCTTGTATATTAAATGAATTATCCTCATTTCTTTAGGGTGCGTCCCTAACATATTTCTATACATTTTGTATTTATAATATTATAGAGGTAGTGCTATGTAATAATATATTCTTTATTGCACCTTTGTCGACAAAATACTTATAATTGCATGTTAAATGGCATACTCAATACACTTATAATGGTACTACAGATCATAGTCATAGATTGCTTCGGTTGACTTCAAATTTATTCAAAAAAATATTATTTAATTATAAAACTAAGGTTAATAAAACCTTTAAATAATTTAAGAAAGCATGAAGGGGTCAAAGGTCTATAGAATATATTAAAAAAAAAGAGAAAAATGTTAGTACGTAAGTAATAGAAGCTATATCAACAGTTTTATAATTATTATCTGTCTCCTTAATTTCGAACCACTCAGTAATGGCAAAATTGAACTTTAATTGGAACTTAATTTGACAAGGTTCTTTAAGCAACAATTACTTTTTAACTAAAAATATATAAATCGAGAGAGGTCGAGTTCAAATTCATTTTATGATTCCACATTTTGAACATTATTTTTTTATGTTTAAAACAACATATTCAATTAAAAAGGCTTTATGAAAACGGTTACAATTATGTATTTAAAAAAAACATAGGTACATTCAAATAAAGTACCTCCATTTTTTTGAATTTACTACTTACTACTACTAAATAAAATCATTATATTTTAACTAAATGAATTTTTGGACGAACGCGTTTAATAGCTTCTTAGTTTAAAAAATATAACTCTACCGCGGTAAGGGAATTTTCGATATATATAATATCATCTTTATATATTTTTTTAGAAATATGTACTAAAACATAGTACAGCAAAAAAGTAGCGATAGTTAATTTTTATTCCATGTTGAAAAGGCGAATAGACTCAAATGACATAAAGACAAAGGAAAGTAAATATATCAGTATGATTTGTGAAGTAATTTGAAACATATTATAATAATATATAAGAATAATCTTCATGAATAAGAACATGTCTTTTGCAAATCATAGTGAAAGAATAAAGTTATTTGTAACAAGTATGTACGCGTATGCTACGCGCCGTCAGAATCAGAGGGCTAGCACTGCTTATTAGATCAAAAATAGCAGAATTGAATCTTATAACAAGAAGAGGGATTTTCGTAGATATAAGTTGTCCTTTGTCCACAAATTTTTACTTTAAATTTTGTTAAATATGTTCTATATGATCTTAATAAATAAATATATGCTTCTCTTAACTATGCGTATATCTTAAAAAGCGGCATTTTAAAACCGCCTAAGTTTAGTAGAAAGTGGAAAACGAAATGCTAACATAATGTGTGCTAATTCACTGTGAAAGTAAATCTTATTAAAGGATTTTTGAATTACCAGATCCGACTGAAATACCATCACCAATAATAATTCATGTAAATAAAAACGTATATGAATAAATCCTTAAATTTTGAGCGAGAGTAGAGAAAGTTGAGGTGAAGCTAAAATGTATGATTTAAAAAATAAAGTGTTATTAAAAACAACATTATTTTAATAATAATATTAATTTAAATACAATAAATAAAAATAAGAAATATAAAATAAAAAAAATATATCAAAAGCTTTGCAATAATAGGTTATTTTAATCCAACCAAATCTAAAAAAAAACTGGAAAGATTTTAAGCAAAATGTAGAGCCAAGAAGTAACAACCAATTTTTCAAACCATTTAAAAAATCAATCCTTTGCAAATATTTCATACAAAAATACTAAAATTATAAACAAAAAGGTGCCTGTTATATAAAATATTTTTATAACATTTTTTTTTAAATTAATTATTATATTAAATCTAAACGTAGGCTTAAGATCTAATTATAAAAATTATACTTACGAATAGTTACTTATAAATCACATAATCACAATTATACAAATCCTTGTTAGACGAAAACCGTTATTTTTAAAATTCCAAACTTCATTAGTCACTTTCTATGTAATTCACTACTAACTGAATACGAAGGAGCATTTTCAACTCGTCGGTGTATAAGCGAGTGCAACACAACCTCTCTAGTCGCGAGTCGGGTTCAGACTGAATGGCACCTCCCCAACCGATGGGCTGCCTACGTTTTCAGCTTACTCCCTTGTACCTGAAATGTTACGAACGTATATATACAAAGTTTAAAGAGATTTTATATTAAATCATATTTAGTTAAGTATAGCTTGTGGTATACTAAATAATTAGGCATAATACTCGTACTTTTGTACTTAGATATATGTAGAGCATTATAATATTTTATGCGTACATGAATTTTAAATAGATCTATTTTTTTGGATATTTTTTTTGATTATGGTTTTAGCTTCCCGCCGCGACGTTGCGAATGCTTTACAGCAAACATGGTGACTGACGGAAGTCTCCCCGTTATCATGTCTCTATGATAATGATGTGTATACTCAAAAACATAACCCTCCTTCTTGGAATTGAAAAAAATGGCTGTGTTTTTAATACAGTATGAACTTTAGGTATAAAAATCTGTAATTGAAATCTTTCTGGCCGTATTCGGTGAAACGAAACGATTAAACAGAATATATTCAAAGGTTTTAAAGCTTTATTTGGTTTTTACATCCCACACTTGTAAAAACATGATTATACACAAATATTTAATATATTAAAATTTACTCAAACATTTTATATACTAGCGGCATATCAGCCGTTTTTTTATTTGTACCCGAAAAATTTTATTCATATAAATTAAGGGGTTGGTGCTTTTTCACATTTTTAAGGGTTGAATTTTACTTTATTTTTTATTTGAGGAACATGTCATACAAATATTAGTCCTTAGCCTTATTTCTACTTAGCTTAGCTATCTACGATAAACACATAAGCTACTTTTTGTCGACATACAATTAGTTTATCATTAAATAAAAGTCAGAATGGAAAGTTATAATTTGGCCCATATTCTAAGAGTTATGAAAATAAGCAAAAAAGTGCTAAAAGTTGTTGTTCCTCGTACGAACTATATTTTACGGCTGTATTAGAAAAATGCTAGGAAAAGATGATCTTTGCAAAATTTTGATTTGACAAGACCGGTAAATTTTGCTATCTTAAAGACTTCGTAGATGAATTCTGCTTTTAGTAGTCTTCCAGTCATAAAATATAAGAGAAATTAAAATCATTTCAACTTTCATTATTTTATAATTGTAGGATATTCCAGGAAAAACAAGCATCATGTTTCAAAACTTATATATTTTAATAAGATTTAGTTACAATTTATTAGGAAATACTTATTCTCAACAATTTCTTATTTCTTTGCTCCAGTTAAAAATTACGGATTGCATCCACCCATGTCAACTTCCCGCCTACCAATCCCGACTTTCTTTTATTTATTCTTTCTATTTATAATTATATTTTTTTATATTTTTTTTCGGCCTGACCAATCTCATCATTTTTAACTGCCTGATTTATAATCAGTGTGGCCAGTATAAATTAACTGTTTTATTATACATTAAAGTAGCAAAACCTTACATAATAGATTTAAAATTTTTAGATTTGAGAAACGAGATTGAAATCGTAAGACTTAGATATTTATTTTAATAATTTTCACTTACATTTGTATATTTATGGAGATTATTGTAATCATACAAGCATAAAATAAATAATATTTGGCATTAGTCATTTTGTTTTTATTTGTTTTTATATTAGTCAATTTTATTTTTTAACTTTAAGATCCCGCCAATTTGAATAGAAGATGCCATGATAAAGTGAAAATAATGTAATTATGTTATTAATTATTATAAATTATTTATTCTAATTTATTTAAATAGCATCGGTTTCTGTGCCTAATTTTCCTCGACGGTAAGAAGAGAGATAATATTATCTCCTGCACAGATGATATATCACTGTGTAATTGGTTACCGTGACCGAAATTCGGTCTGTAGGATTTTTTTTAAATATTTTTAAAGTGTTTAAAAAAACCTCAATACTGTGTTTGAATTAATTACCTTTTTCACTTGCAATTTTCAACAATGTTAATCGATGGGCAACTATTTTTGCCACGTTGAAGTTTTTCGCTTTCAGAACTATTCCTATTTTTAAATTGCTTTTGAACGTTGTTGTTATAAAACTTCAGTGCAAATAACATGTGATCATTTTTAAAATAACGATCAAAATTTTATTTATAAATATTAGCGTTGTAAATATATATTTTTTAACCATTATTATTATCGACTTTGAACTTGTATTATATTTCAAAAGCTTTTAAAGTTTCCATAAGGGGAGAATTCCATGAAAATCGTTTCTATTGCCTTCTACGTAATAATAAAGAAAAGTAAAGAAAAAAGGTCTGATTTTTTCATAGAAGCGACACCCTAAAAATCAAAAGTACACTAAGCTAAATCCAGTGATGAAACTTAAGTACTCTCTGACTATATTTTGTTTTACTGTCATGGTAATAACCTTAGAGAGAGGTGAGACAGTTGACGCAAAATAAAGCGCACATAATTGTCAAGGTGAGTACGCTTGCAATTTACCGGCGAGACATAGGGGAATGTAGTGGTTTCGAGTACACCTAGAACGGTTTAGTTTTGTGACATACGTAAGCATATGTTATAGTTCTGCTAGTTTACGAGCTCCTATGCTTAGTTTTTAAATATTTTGAATCAAGTAATTTTGTTTGTAGAATGAGTGATAATTCTAGGAATGTAGACATTTTTATAAACTAGCGACTCATCCTCGCTTCGCTCGGATTCGTGCCTAGGTTACTTCTCAAGACAAAATTAATTAATTAATTTGGTTTTATTTTTTTCTCATGGGATCCTATTTTTTTCTCTAAAATAAAAGTAGTATAAGTTACTCCTTATTACATCAGCTATCTGTCAGTGAAAGTACCGTCAAAATCGGTCCAGCCATTTCAGAGATTAGCCGGAACAAATAGACAGACAGACAAAAATTGTAAAAAATGTTGTTTTGGTATATGTATCGTGTATACATCCATATACGAGTACGTTTAGTAAAAAGTGGTTATTTTAAAATTACAAACAGACACTCCAATTTTATTTATCTGCATAGATCAAAAAGAGCCTAAAACAGCACTTAAGCTAATAATAATAATGTCCTCCTGACCGTTTCCGGCCACGGCGGCCAATCTCATTGAGACTAGCCAACTGCGCAGGAGATATTATAGTGCACAAGTGTACGCGCAGACACAAGTGCACTCCCTATTCCCGTCACTCTCATACTCCGGTGGGACGACTATTCGACACGACCGGTGAGAGTTAAGGCGCAGGACCGACGGCTTTACGTGCTCTCCGAGGCACGGGGGTGAAACACCGCCAACTTCCCAACTCCGGGCTGTTACTGAGGCTTACTATACAGAAAGACTCAATAACTAACCTTGGCCCGACCCGGGACTCGAACCCAGGACCTCAGGATGTGCAGCCGTACATGCTAGCCACTACACCACCGAGGCAGTTAAGCTAAACAATAACTATGCATATAAAATAAATTTTAAAATGTTTTAAAAATGATTTTATTAAAACACTTTTTAGAACGACCTATTTTCATAAATAACATTGTTTCTAAGTTTCATTTTAATTGGTTGCATTGACAAATACATTTGGTTACCATTACTTAACAGCGACAAACCATAACCTAAAGGTAGGTTTAGGTCTGAAATTAAGCGTATCCATCTTAATATTTTTGTGTTTTTTTGTAATATCTTTTAAAGCTCAAGAAATGTAAAACAATACATTTTAAAGTATATTGCTTTTCTTACGGCACTTCTATTACGTCACGTAAATAAAAATTAAAAAGAAATATTTATAGCCATTAAAAAAGTAGGTAACTATACAATTCTTAAACTTAACCGAGTAAATCTAACTTATGGCCAAAGGATAATAACTTAGCTGATGCTGCTAAGACCGAAATCTCGAACAGCGCGATTTTTCAGTAAAAAGTAGCTCCTACTATGTTGAGCCGGAGCAAGGCGAATGGACCATTTTTTAAGTTAAACTTAAAAAAAAATTAAAAACATCTATTGAGAAATAAAACAAAAAGCAATAAAAACCAAGTAATAATAATAATTTAAGAATTGTAATTCTTTATGTGCGTCCTTGTGTTTATGTACATTGTAAGTGTGTATGTACGTTTTCATATTTGTATGATTTTTACTTTGGTTTTAGCGAGGTAGTTATGCAGCTTTAATATCTATAAATTAATACGTGAAGAGAAAACTTTGAACCCCTTTTTAAGCATATTGCATGTACGGAGGAAGATGAGCCTTGACATAATTAACGTTTATATAGAGAAGGACTGCAGAAAGTCAAAATTAATTGGCTTTTTTTACCCGCGAATCCGCTCGCGTATTTTATTTATACATAATTACTTCATTGATAAAAGATGTAGGATAATGTTAGATAACCTTAAGGTCACACTAAAGTACAAGAAAATAAACTTCTGGACATATATTTTTAAAATAGAATAATACAGATAAATTATTTTTTAATCAGATTCATTAAAAAAAGTAATATAGGTCGAGTTGACTCAAAGTTACAAGTTGAACTCTCCATTTGAGTACTTCTATACAAAGCGAGTATTATTATAGTTATGGACTCAATTGTAAAAACTACGCGAACAAAGCCACTGGCTGTAGTTTGTTATTTAATGTATCTATGTATATAATAGTAATTTTAGTAATAATAAAGAATTTACAAGCCCTATTAACGTAGTTTTGTTAATGTTTATTGCACTAAACAATTCAAACAAAAAAAAAATACGTAGAAAGTGACGTGGACAAAGGTGGACGTATCTCTAAAAGAGATTTCTCCCAGTTAACTCATGCATGTAAGAAATAATAAATAGCGGGAAAAACAGACGCGAGAAAAGTGTAAAGAAACTTTAAGAAAATATATAAGAATAGGCAGAAGTAAAACAAAATAAATGCAGTATATAAGCATATAAATGTATGACGGAGTATATTTTCCAATTAAAAATGATTTTACTAGTAAAAAATATCAAATTCTGTATTTTTAATGCATATTATGAACAATTGTTAAAAGGCTACAGCCAGCAGCTATGGTAGCGAGCACAAACGACTTGAATCTTCAAAGCCGGTACAGTGCTGTTATTATCTCAGTCATGCATGAAATTTTCCTACTGAATTGGGACCTGCAATGCTTTAGTAAAGAGTTAATCTAGGAAATAAAAGCCTAAATTTGAACTAAAATACATTTACACAAATGTATCAAAATCATAATGTACTTATTTAAATATACCTACTAATCAATAGGTACATATAATAAAATTCTAACGGAGTCGAATCTGTAAATTAAATATTTTTTGGAAAGTCTTATTGAAATAGTCATTAATATCGATATAGAGGGCGAATCTATGGTTTTTAGATTTTCGTCTATCTGTCTGGGAACGCAGCACGAGAAAGCTCCTGGACAGACTTTGATGAAAGGTATGATGATAGCTGGTTATCCCGGTCAACATTTAGGATAATTTTTACTGCGGAAAAATATTTCATCTCTGAGAAACCTATATTAACCGCTACAACGCAGTGACAAACCCGAGCGGAACAAGGGTGAGTCGCTAGTATATTAATACAACTTATCTTTTAAGATTGAAAATCTTTCATATCATGTTCCTTTTTATGCCTGCTAAATAAAAATCTCTTCTAATAAAAATATATATTTTCTGTTGATTTCATAGATTTTTTAATTTACTTTGTGAAGTTATAATTATGTTAACAAAGCAAACTTAAGAGTATAAGTGAATGTAGGCATTTCTTTGTCGTATTATTTGTCGAAACATAATCATTTGTATATAAAATTTGTTGTACAATTTTGTTCCCTAATAAGTTCTACATAATATGACAGTTTGATACCTGAGTAGGTTAATTATTTACCACATAACATTTATGGAACAGATATAATAAGTTAACTATTAAGATACTCTTGACTTATTTCGTTAGTGTATACCTTTTCAACTGATTTTTACTCTAAAAATTTAAATTACTACTATAAATATTAAGAATAAATATATATGTAAATTAATTATTTTAATATAAAATAGAATGAAACATATTTATAAAAGTCTCAAAGTACAAAAGATATCCCTTTAATGTATGCTGTTCTTTGTAACTTTATGGAGTATTTTTTTCATATCACGAGTAGATAGATGTTAGTAATATGAGTGATTCACTTGCCAACACAATAAGTATCTATTCATATATATAAAAAGGCAAAGACAAAACAATTCAGTACCATTTTTTCTTTATTAACTGATATTCTTTTTTTGTTTAGTAGATATTGTCGAGCTCTAGTGTTATCAAAAAAAAAATAATAATATTATGGTCTAAATTCGATCGGGAGAGCACTAGTTTGCTTAAATGTTGATCAAAACCAAGCTCCTGCACCTACAGATAAATAGGACACTTCCCTGAAGCCGATCAAATATATATTAAATCCACCATTTACAAGCAACGAATCGTCGATGCACAATAATGAATGGCTACCTTGGAGAGGCCATAGAAATGTGGTTTCTAAAACGAGATTTATAAAACCTTTTCGATTCAGCTTAGTATAAAAGAAAGACTGTATATTTCTACGACGGTATAAGGCGAATCTACTTAGCTCTTAGAAACTTTATAATTGAATACACAGAAGCGACAACGTTAGTGCAATTTCAAATAAATAAAATTATGGATCAGTTAGTCTCTAGCCATTTCGATTACGCTTTTAATTAATTGTATACATTTATGTAATGGCTTTTATGGTTTTATGGTACTTAACCTAACAAATAACAAACTATTTATTAGGTTAAGTAAAGCAATTTAGATTTTATATTCAATTAGGTATCCAAAAATAAGTGGTAGTACTTGATAGTATTTATACATCATTCATCATAAATAGAGTGTGAGATTTATCCTCATACGTCTGTACTGACAGTAATGGAAGTGAGAATGCCAGACGTCGAATTATACTGGTCGAGTGACACAGGAGAGTCCCAAAGACGACCGTCGGCTAAGGAACGAAACATGTGAAGAGTCATTCACATTCAGCTGCAGAGTACTAATAAAAGTTTTACAAGACTCGTGTCAAAACTACTAAAGATATATACAAAATGTTTCTATTTTGTACGTTGATCGTATTATAAATATAGTTATATTTGTTTTTTCTATAAATTAACGTTAAAAAATAAGTTAAAGTTTTATAAAAGTTTTTACTATCTAAAAAACTGAATAGCATTACACTTCATATCCATTTAAATCAAATTGAAAGAACTAAAGTAATATATCTCCACAGCAATTACTGTAACAAAAATATAAAACGCTTTCTTAGTATTACATTTACGAACGAGACATTTTTAATTTAGCCTCAGGTCGTAAGAGCCGTGCAGTGGAAAGATAATAGCGGTTCTGAAAATAAAGCCTTTGTGTCATTATTTTGTGTCATGGCATCATTCTTGCTCCACTTATGTACGATGAACGTGTACCTCATATATTTTATTCTCAAAAAACTTACTTTTATTGGCTAACACCTGGTCAATGATATTTACATATTTTATATGTTGTTATTTTTATATTTTATCTATATTATGTTTAAAAAAGTATAAATATAAGAGTTTTAAAATATTAATAAAAGTGCTTAAATACTATAAAAACTATAAAACTTATTATGGTTTAAAAGTTATTTATCATCAATATAGATTAAGATGACATAATCTGAAACAATATCAATAAAGAAATTACTATATAATATACGAATATTATTATATAATTAACATAAATAAAATGAATATTCCTAGTTTATTGTTTACACGTTACAAATACAGATGTTGCTCCACAACAACTTGTGTTTATATAAAATTTAAATATTTGAACTCAATCTAAATTATCTGAATATATGTAAATTGTCTGTACATTTATTTCTACTTTGTGATAAATCAAAAGAATGCTATATCATAATGATAGGAAAACATTAAATACCTTTCTATTTATTACTTTTTAACCGACTTCCAAAAAGGAGGAGGTTCTCAATTCGTCGGAATCTTTTTTTTACTTATATAATTTAGAATATACATAAATTTCTATCAATATTGGAATAGACTACTGGAACTTTGGTATAAATAGTAGTTGATGTATTCTTAGTATTTTTCTTGCAATAAATTATCTCATTGGAAATATAACTTTAATTTGTTGCTATGTGAAATAGGGACATAAAAACATACACTTTAATATTAGTAAGAATATCATTAAAATTTTTAAATAGTTGTGTTCTATTCATATCCTGGGTATAAATTTGACGAATCGTCAAACATGCGATATTCCACAGTTACACCAGCGTATTCAAAATAGCGTTCAGTCGTCGCGCTATATTTGAAGTGTCTCGCTACTTGAATAATTTATGAGGCGAGTTCATCTCTGAGTGCAGTGCATTTCCGTAGCAAAGCTTGGACGAAACAGTTCGTCGACAAGATAAAGGATGAAATTAACGAACAAACGGATGCACATTTCAGATCTAGCCCTCGTCGAGTTTGCTTTGCACTCTCGAGTCTTATTACGTAAATAAATTCGGGTAATGACTTTCTTTGATAGTTTAGTATCATCGTCTTATAAAATGAAATGAAATGAAATGAAATAAACTTTATTCAATTAGACTTATTACAAGTGCTTTTGAATCGTCAATTTAATGTAAGCGTCAGTGTAGTCTGTCCGTGAGGAAGCTACCACCGGCTCGGAAAGCAGTTCTGCTGAGAAGAGCCGGCAAGAAACTCAACAGTTGCTCTTTTAAATATCGATATTACATTTATTTTATTAACATAAGAATATAGATAGCCCGCATATGACTCAATAATACTCAATTCCACACATTTTCATCAACAAGAAATTCTTGAACAGTGTAATACGCTTTACTCAATAAAACATTTTTAATTTTGTCTTTAAATTTTTGAAGCGGTAAATCTAGAACATTTTGTGGAATCTTACTATATATGCGTATACTCAGGCCCATGAAGGATTTATTCACCTTTTGGAGCCGAAATCTAGGCGTAGCAAGCTTATTTTTATTTCTAGTATTCAGTGTGTGTCTATCACTGTTTTTTTCATAATTATTTAGATTTTTGCGAACAAATAATATATTACACAATATATATTGTGACGCAACCGTAAGAATACCAATTTTTTTGAAAACATCTCGCAGGGAATCACGAGCTCTTAGATCATAAATAGCCCGTACTGCTCTTTTTTGAAGAATAAATATCGAATTAATTTCCGCGGCACTGCCCCAAAGAAGTATTCCGTACGATAAAATACTATGAAAGTAACTAAAATATACAAGTCGGGCAGTGTTAATATCTGTTATGTTTTTAACTTTCCTAACTGCATAGGCGGCGGAGCTGAGTTTACCTGCAAGTGTTGAGAGATGGGGATTCCACTGGAGTTTAGAGTCTACTGTTATACCTAGAAATACTGCTGATTCAGTTATTTCCAGTGTTTCATTATTCATAATCAGGCTAAAATTTTGCTTTTTTACGTTAGGCAATATAAATTCGACACATTTTGTTTTTTTTGCATTTAATACTAGGTTATTTAATTCAAACCAACGAAGAATATGCGACAATGCACTATTTACTTCGTCATAATTAGGTTTATTACGCTCAACTTTAAAAATTAAGGAGGTATCATCAGCAAAAAGTACAATATCGCATAATTTATTTATGTAGAGAGGTAAATCATTAATATATATTAAGAATAAAAAAGGGCCAAGAATAGATCCTTGTGGAACACCCATTTTTAGTAGAGATCCAGAAGATTTTACATTATTTACATCAACCCTCTGGATTCTCTGATTGAGGTACGAAGCAACAAGATCAAGCGCAGCACCCTGAATTCCATAATGATTTAGTTTAAGCAAAAGTGTTTGATGATCTACACAATCAAAAGCTTTAGAAAAATCGCAAAATACACCAATAGCATTCTGCGATTTCTCCCATGCATCGTAAATGTGCCTAAGAAGCGCAGAACCCGCATCAGTTGTAGATTTACCTTTGGTGAAGCCATACTGTTCACTGTGCATAACATTGTTACAATAAAAAAAGTACTTAATTGGTTTAAAATTATTTTTTCAAATATTTTGCTTAATGCTGGTAGTATAGAAATAGGTCTATAATTTCCAGGTTCAAACCTATCCCCACTTTTAAACAGAGGTATTACTTTACTATGTTTCATTAAATCGGGGAACGTACCGCTATCTACACATTTATTAAAAATGGAAGCCAAATAAGGAGCAATATTAAAATATTTGTTTTAATAGTATTGATGCATTTTATTAATAGATTAATAACTTCGTATTGTCTAATGTAACGTTTAAATATTTCATTGCTATAATTATACTTATCTTTTAACGTTTAGTATAGATTTCTTAGAGATAAGATATTTTCCCGCGGTAATAAGTATCCTATATGTCATCATACCAAATTTCATTAAAATCTGTCCAGTGGTTTTCCCGTGATGCGGTCCCAGACAGACGGACGAACGAACAGACGAAAGGACAAACAGACAAAAATTAAAAAAAAATATAGTTTCGGCCTCTGCATCGATAATAATGCCTATTTCAATAACATTTTTAAAAAAATATTTAATGTACGGATTCGACTCAGAGTTTTTTTTTATATGTATGAGCTGTATCTCTATATTTACCTACCCACTTATCTCTTTAACCGCTTGTGCTTTGCCATTGTTTTTTTTTAATTTATCAACTTTTCGCCTAATAAATATTTAAATTGTTTAATATTTAATTATACTTATTTCTTTTTTTTTATTTTTATTAGATTTGACATTTTAAATAAATCATGGTTACGGGAGAGACTCATAACCATCATTACTGTAAAGTATTCTAAAAATCGGGAACCAAAAATCAAAATAAATCCAAAAAGGAAGTTTTATTTCTGTAAGTAACTGAACATCGTAGAGGATCTACGGCGTAGATACCAGTCTACAATATAAATAGTATCGCAAAAATAGATTTAATAAATTTAAAAGTAGCTTATTATTTACATTAGTATTGTCTGTAGTCGGATTTGATATATTTTTTTCGCTATAAACTATTTTGATTTAGGTTTATTAATTATAATATAATAAATTGTGTGTATGTTTAGTCTGTTTTAATTTTAATTGCCATTTAATTGATTAAGGTAAACTTAACTTGTTGTTTTTGTAACTATGCCCTATCTATAGTATATAGCAAATATCCCTATTACAGTTAACATAAGTTATGATTCTCTGCTTTTAATTGAAATACAAGATTAAAGTTTATTATAGATTAATTATGATATCTATCTCTCGCGTTCTGCATCTGTGTTCACCTGCTCTGGTTGCGGTCGATCTTGCTCCAGTATTAGATTGCACAGCCACCAACAGAAGTGTCTAGAGCAACCATGTACGGCTAAAAACATCTGAAATAGATGTAAAGACAAATGAACTTCTTTCTCCTACAGAATAGACAGACATAAAGATGTGTCCACACAAGTTAGTAAATAATAATCTCAATGTACTTCCAGATTTGATTATGATACTGCAAAGAAAGTTTCTTAATTTGTGGAGCTAAATACTTGTTTGATACATAATTTATATAACAACTAGCATTGCCCGCGGCTCCGCCCGCGTCCACATGATCAAAAACTGAATTCTTAGGTTTTACACATTAGTATACTCTTACATATACTACTTTCATTGCGCACCGTATGTTTGGTAAATAATGGCAGTGATTGACAATGCCACAAAGGTTCCTCCGTTAATCCGTTAATCTCATATTTTATTTAGTAATATTGCACTTTTTGTTTTAACAATAACATTTATGTATGTCTATACTTCTGTTTTGTTTGTTTGTTTAGTTTTTAGCAAAAAACTCTCAAACTACGGAATTAATTTTGTTTATTTTTTTACAAATAGACAGCTATTGATTAATTTAATATTTAGCTGATTCTTTAAATTACATAATTACTACTTTTCTTAATGTTAATTTGTCGCGAAACAGGGATTGGTTAGCGCTAGTTAGTAATATTTTTCAAAACGATTTTTAAAAGAAAGTGTAATGAGTAAATAATTCTAAGCAAATACTTTTTATTATTTCATATGGCTCGGCTAATATGATTAAAGTCGTAAGCATTTTATTGTGGCCTTTAAGCCTTTACCTTCCACGAAATGGTGTCAAGAAAGACTAAAAAAGTTGAGGTTTACAATTCCTTAAATACTTTTTCATAGTTTTTGAGACATGGAATACTTTTAGTTACCCGCTTTGTCAGTTTAACAGCCATAAACTTGTTTTCCATAAAATGTTATAAAAAATTATGAATCGAACTTATTTTTACGGTTGATAAAATGAGTAGATATTGTTGGAACGTAAAAATTATTCGTATTTATTTCAGTGTTAACCTAACAAAACACGTAAGTAAGAAAAACAACATAGTATTTTGCTATACGATACCTATAATGCGCGAGTTGGATTTACATTTGCCCAATTTTTACATTCAAAAGATTAAAAAATATTAACATTATTTACTAAACAATAAAAATTTACAAATCTATTTTCATTTGAAAATTGTTTCAAGAAGTATGTTTTATTGATAATTTGACCGGGGCCGCGGGTAATTTAGTAATAATTCTAATAAAATCATAGAAAAGTCATATCTGTACATATTTTTTTTTTGAATTAAAACTACGTATTTATAAACACATGGCGACATCTATTGTCAAATATCTAAATAACACATAAATAAATTTTCATTAAAATAACTATTTTAATGAATAAAATAGCGCTATTGATATTTCTTTTAAGATAAGCTTTTTTTAATAGTTTTAACATATATAAGTAAGTTACCCTGCTAAAATGTTAATAGTATCATCGTGCTTTTATTTTAACCAGTTTTTTTATTATTTTTTTTTCACAGAAATGAGATTCACATCACAGAAATTTTTACCGCGAGTAATCGCGGTAAAAAGTATCCTATATGTTGACCTGGATAATTAGCTATCACCATACCTAATTTCATCAAAATCCCTCCAGTGGTTTTTCTGTGATGCGATGCGATGTGATGTGGTCACATACAGACAGACAGACAAAAAATCTAAAAATTATAGATTCGGCCTCTAAATCGCTAATAATGAATATTTCACTAAGATTTTCCGAAAAATATTGAATTTACAGATTCGGCTTATTTACAATTTTATTATACTCGTATGTATAGTTACTAATTTATAAAGCCAAAAAGTTCGCTTTATTGATAATTTGAACACGGGCGGGGCCGCGGTAATTTAGTAGTAATTCTAATAAAATCGTAGAAAGGTCATATCTGTACATTCATTTTTTTGGAATTAAAACTACGTATTTTAAAAACACATGGCGACATCTATTGTCGAGTATCTAAATAACACATAAATATATATTTTTATTAAAATAACTATTTTAATGGATAAAATAGCGCTATTGATAATTTGATTTTCAAGATAAGCTATATTTAATAGTTTTTACCATATTTAGTAAGTTACCTTGCTAAATTGTTTACAGATAGTATCATCGTGGTTTTGTTCCTACCAGTTTTTGTATTTTTTCTTAAAAATGAGATATTTTCCCGCAGTAAAAAGTATCCTATATGTTGACCCGGATAACCAGCTATCATCATACCGAATTTTATCAAAATCCCTCCAGTGGTTTTTCTGTGATGCGGTAACAGACAGACAGACAGACAGACAGACAGACAGACAGACAAAAATTTTAAAAACTATAGATTCAGCCTCTGTATCGATAATAATGTCTATTTCAATAAGATTTTCCAAAAAATATTTAATGTACAGATTCGGCTTAGTTAGAATTTTATAATATGTATAGATAAAATTGTACGTTGCTAAACGAGACTTTAAAAAATCAAATTATTCTTTATATAATAAAATCTATGGATTAAAAATTTAATTTTGCTTTAATGGTTTTTTCTAAGGTGATCGTTCGCACCCAAATCGTAAAGTTATATTACCTCAAGGTTAAGACATAAGTATTTATTTTTACTATTATAATATTTTTATTACTTACAAAAATAATTTGTTATTATTTGTCGTGTAGTAGGATGAGGTAATTAAGTAATTTTCATGTAAAATATTCATACAAGATATTTTATTAATGCATTTTTGAAGTAAGACACTATAAAATGCTTTATATTCAAAAACTACTTTGTATTCGTTCATTTTGAAGAAATATTTTAAACTATTTTAAGGAGAAACGATAAGTGATTGGTAGAAACAGGAGTATCAGCATAATTTTAATTTAAAAAGTGCACCCTTCTTAGGTTTTCTAGCAAAATTCCAAAATCGACTCATATCAGACATTGATGAATTGATATATTAGCGTCTACGATTCTGTGCAATATTTTATGTTAATGACAAATAAAATGTATTTATTAATAAGCAAATAATGTTAAATTTTGTAAAATAAGTTCCGAATTCGATATTTATTTTAATATTTGATAACTCGAAGTAAATGTATTTATATATTGTATATAATATATAAACTATCTAAGCTAAGTTTGGATTTGAACTGTTCGAAACAAAATCGGATGGCGGTCCATACTTTAATGGTGGTTTTGTTGCCGCCGATAAAATAAGTACGAGAGTATATAATTCATAAAGCATACATAATATTGTATTATATTTCAGCATTTTAAACTACCTAATCAGGAAAAAAAATATTTCTGTAACTGGTCGACCAGTCGGTCGATCAATCGATCAATCAATCAGTCAAACAATCGGTCGGTCAATCGGTCGACCGTCGGTCCATCAATCGGTCAATCAATGTTCATGTGAGAAGCAATCCTCTCTTAAGTCTATGCCTGCTACTTTGAACGATGGCCAGGGAATTATTAATAACCATTGCGAAGCACATTTTAAGGAAAATCAAGACACGCGGTAGCGTGTCCAGCCAAGTCCAAGCCAAAGGAACTGGCGACGTAGCATATTTTACACAAACCATTTAGAGCCACTTTTGACCTCTTAATAACTCAAAATTAATTGAACACAAACACATGAAATGACTGACAGACTGATATATAGTAGTAAAACCTAACCCACTTCCAGATGACCTAGAAAGTTGAAATTTAGTGTCCAGACGGGTAATTGTGTGTATACAAACGAAAAAATCTAAAAACAGTAAATTTTTACGATTTAAAATATTTTTTAATTAACTTTTATTAACACATTGCGCCTTGTAGAATATAACAGCAATAGCTTAACACCTAACGCCTTTCAAAATATAATGACAATAGTAATCTTAGTAATAGACAAAATTTTATTAATGATATCCCATCAAAAACATAAATGTGAAAATGGGAGCCAAGTTCAATATTAAGAATATACATGGTTGTCGACTTCGCCGAAAAGAATTGAGATCTAAATGGGTGCCAAGTTCTATACATAATCCTGAAATTTATTCATAAAAACATACAACATTCTGAAATAAATTTTAAAACACATCTTCTTGGTTTTTTCTGCTACAACAGTATTTGCCATTTAAAAATAGAACTTCTCAAATTTGAACAGTCGAATTATTTACACAGAGTAGATAACTTAATGTATAATATAATATAGACAATAAAAAAACTTTGAACTTCAATTTATTTACTCTGTGTAAATAATTCAACTGTTCAAATTTAAGAAGTTCTATAAGAATAACAAATGCAGCAATGGCAAATGTAGGCTACTTTTGCCTCACTAACTCTAATCATTGAAATGTCTAGCCTACTTCATATTTTTATAGAAACATGAATCACATAAAAGTTAATTTTTTTTTAATTATTACATTCTCACATAAATTTAAACATATCCCAACTCTACCATCTAAACACTCAGATTTTCATTTTACATATTTGAAACCAGTTTTTCAGTCACTAATTAATCCAGTGCCGGTTACTTAAGTAATTCTCCTTCCTTTTCTTTGTGTCGGCGTAAAAGCTTTTCAGTTTCTACTTACTTAGAATTCTCTTATAATTATATTTCTTTGATGGGTTACATAATTATTTCACTTAAGCAGCAGATTTTATGGAAGTTTTCATCATATTTCTTCGAAAAGTTCATTAGCTTAAAGGATACGCGAAACAGTTATTATAATATGGTTGAAACCCGTATCCTTTACGGATATTAAAATTCTCAGAAGATGTAACTATGTTAGTCATTGATATGATATAGAGATTTTACTCGCTACTAATTTTAAGAAAATGTTGCACTTTATTTTAGCCAAACAGGATGAACACGTGCATAATCAATATGAATATTCACTTAGTTCGTGCACCGAATTCGACAATTTACATATTTATTAGTTTCGAATATAATCTGTAAACTTACGTAGATCGGGTTTTCACTTACAATACCAATATTTTATTAGGTGAAGTATTCGTTTGGTTTATTTTATTGATACCTATACAGTAAAGTATTTATTTTTTAATCTTTGACTTCTTACTACACAAAAAACAACAGTTTTGTGAACTACTCGTGAACGTTGGCTAAATACTGATGTGCAGAGCACTGGTCATTAAGGTATAGACACACACAGTACACAGCAATTATAAATTATAAATATGTTGGGACATTAACACACAGCATCATCTAGTTCCATGGTAAGCTACGAGGCTAGTGTTATGGATACTAAATACCTAGTTGATACACTACACATATATAACTTTAAATACATCCATCTCATAACACAGATGAATGCCCCCAGCAGGACTCGAACCCGCGACCGTTGGCACAGCAAGTAGGGTTACTACAAACTGAGCCAAACGTGTCGTCAAGTAATAGTAGTACAGTCAAGTAATATATATTTCACTAGCATTGCCCGCGGCTCCGCCCGCGTTCATATGACCAAAGCCAAATTCTTAGGTTTTACATATTAGTATACTCTTACATATATACCAATTTCATTGCGCACCCTATGATTGGTAAATAATGGCGGTGATTGACAATGTCACAAAGGTTCCTCAGTTAATCTCATATTTGATTTAGTAATATTGCACTTTTTGTTTTCTATACTTTTGTTTTGTTTGTTTGTTTAGTTTTGGGCGATAAACACTCAAACTACGGAATTAATTTTATTCATGTTTTACTAATAGACAGCTATTGATTAATTTAATATTCTAAGCAAATACTTTTTATTATTTTATATGGCACGGTTAATATGATTAAAGTCGTAAGTACATATTTTACTGTGTCCTTTAAACCTTTACCTTCCAAGAAATGGTGTCAAAAACACTAAAAAAGTTGAGGTATAACAGTTCCTAAAATACTTTTTCATAGTTTTTGAGATATGGAATATTTTTAGGTACCCGCTTTGTCAGTTTAACAGCCATAAACTTGTTTTCCATAAAATGGTATAAAATAATATGAATCGAACTTATTTTTACGGTTGATAAAATGAGTCGATATTGTGGAAACGTAAATATTATTCGTATTTATTTTAGTGTTAACCTAACAAAATATGTAAGTAAGAAAAACAACACGGTATTTTGCTATACAAAACCTATACGCGAGTTAGATTTGCATTTGCCCAATTTTTACACTAAAAGATTAAAAAAATTAACATTATTTACTAAACAATAAAAATTTACAAATACTTTCATTCGAAAATTATTTCGGCCAACAAAATATTACTAATTTATAAAGCCAAATGTTTGTTTTATTGAAAATTTGAACACGGGCTGGGCCGCGGATAATTTAGTAATAATTCTAATAAAGTCATAGAAAGGTACATTTTTTTTTTGGAATTAAAACTACGTATTTTAAAAACTCATGGCGACATCTATTGTCGAGTATCTAAATAACACATAAATATATATTTTTATTAAAATAACTATTTTAATGGATAAAATAGCGCTATTGATAATTTGATTTTCAAGATAAGCTATATTTAATAGTTTTTACCATATTTAGTAAGTTACCTTGCTAAATTGTTTACAGATAGTATCATCGTGTTTTTATTTTAACCAGTTTTTGTATTTTTTCTCAGAAATGAGATATTTTCCTGCGGTAAAAAGTATCCTCTATGTTGAGCCGGATAACCTGCTATCACCGTACCAAATTTCATTATCTATCGCTCTATGTCGCTAATAATGAATATTTCAATAAGGTTTTAAGTAAAATATTAAATTTACGGAATCGGCTTAGTGACAATTTTATTATATGTATAGTTACTAATTTATAAAGCCAAAAAGTTTGCTTTACTGAAAATTTGAACACGGGCGGGGGCTCCGGATAATGTAGTAGTAATTCTAATAAAATTGTAGAAAGGTCATATCTGTACATTCATTTTTTGGGAATTAAAACTACGTATTTTAAAAACTCATGGCGACATCTATTGTCGAGTATCTAAATAACACATAAGTATACAGGGTGGATTTTTGAGACGGGACAGTAAGGGCAGGTACCTTAAATACTATAGTTACAGGAAAACGATCCTAGGAGACCATCCATAACTTTTTGAGATATTCTGAACTGCATTCACAGATTTTGGAAAAAATGTACAGTCAGCGAGAAAAATGCTAAAATACGAAAAATATTTTTTTATGTCAATCGATCCTATTTCATGTAAGGATCAAAAGACTCTATGGGGCCATTTAAGGTTTGAGTACTAGAAATGACAGAAATCGCCAAAATCTTTTCTCATACATTTTGTATGGAAAAACGTTTAATCAACTCGAAATATTCTTTGTTGCCAAACGGTCCTATTTTTTAATGTAATCAAAAGACTCTTAATACAAACGTAAATAGGTAACATTTAGGTGATCTACAAAATAAATTGCTTAAAATGGATATCGTGTTTCAAAAAAACACGTTTAGTTGATATTATTTTATTTTATTTTTATTTGTCAATGCAATTATGATTTTCTCAAAGAGTCTTTTGATCACATTAAAAAATAGAACCGTTTGGCAACAAAGAATATTTCGAGTTGAATAAACGTTTTTCCATACAAAATGTATGGAGAAGGATTTTGGCGATTTCTGTCATTTCTAGTACTCAAACCTTAAATGGTCCCATAAAGTCTTTTGATCCTTACATGAAATAGGATCGATTGACATGAAATTTTTTTTTTTCGAATTTTAGCATTTTTCTCGCTGACTGTACATTTTTTCCAAAATCTGTGAATGCAGTTCAGAATATCTCAAAAAGTTATGGATGGTCTCCTAGGAACATTTTCCTGTAATTATAGTATTTAAGGTACCTGCCCTTACTGTCCCGTCTCAAAAATCCACCCTGTATATTAATTAAAATAACTATTTTAATGGATAAAATAGCACTATTGATAATTTGATTTGCAAGATAAGCTATTTTTAATAGTTTTTACCATATTTAGTAAGTTACCTTGCTAAACTATTTACAGATAGTATCATCGTAATTTTGTTCCAATCAGTTTTTGTATTTTTTTTTTCTGAAATGAGATATTTTCCCGTGGTAAAAAGTATCTTATATGTTGACCCGGATAACCAGCTATCATCATACCAAATTTCATCAAAATCCCTCTAGTAGTTTTTCTGTGATGCGGTAACAGACAGACAGACAGACAAAAATTCTAAAAACTATAGATTCGGCCTCTGCATCGATAATAATATCTATTTCAATAAGATTTTCCAAAAAATATTTAATGTACAGATTCGGCTTAGTTAGAATTTTATAATATGTATAGATAAAAAATGTATATTAATATATTTATGAAGGTGTAAAATTAATTGATTACATAATTAATTAATAAACAACCTGAAGTGCAGGATCTAAAAACTTGGTTATATTTTAGACGAACCATAATACTGTCTAGGAATAGATTTTTCTTAGCTAAAAAAATATTTTATACAGATATGATACAATTATAGTAATGAATATATCATGTTTTATTTAACTGCATACTTTTTTATAAAATTTTACTTTTTTATAAGATTTCTCAAATTGAACTTAAATGGATTACCTATATAATACCTACATATTTCAGACTATGCAAAATAATATGTACATTGTACATATACCTCACACACTATATAGTATGCAACGGACAATAATAAACTAGCTATCGACGGAGCAAAATTTTTAGTTCAATCACTACGTCCCTACACTGCGACAAACAAACACACATTATTTTAAGATTTTATATGTATATGGTAAATGAAAGCTTTAATGTTATTGGCGGACACAGGTTTTAGGCTTTAATATCTTTAGTAGTTAAGGCAGTGGTAGCCCAGTGGTAACGCGCTCGCTTGGGAAACCGAGTGAAACGGATTCAAATTCCGGGTCTCGCACCTCTGATGTTTTCATGTGCGAATCATTTCTAACAAGATTATCACTCGCCCTACGGTGAAGTAAAACATCGTGAGGAAATCTGCATGTCTGAGAAAACCTAGCAAATTTTCGACAAACATGTGAAGTCTGCCAACCCGTACTTGGCCAGCGTGGTGAACTATGGCCTGATTCCCCTCGTATTAAAGGCAGGCCCTTGCCCAACAGTGGGACGTTAAAAAGGGCTGAATATATCTTCAGTTACATTTTAATCTGCTGTAAGATAATTGTTATACGGTATAAGGGACATCTTCTTGAATTTTATTTATCACGGTATGCAGTAGATAAGTTGAAGTGAAAAAATAGGACTACTAGTCGCTAGTAAATAATAAATATATAATTTATGATATTATAGAGGTTATTAATAAATTTCAAGTGTAATTTTTTAATAGCAGTCAGTCCAGGAATAACGCCAATAAGAGATGAGAGACTTTTCATTAAAGTCACCGTTCAATAAAGAATTTTAATAAAAAAGATCAGACATTACATTTTTAATATAAGAAATAAAAAGAATAATATGGAATCAAAAATTATTCTAAAATCTATTTATGAAAAAAAAAAACTCAAGTTAAAACATTTCATAGTTGATGACACGTTTAGCTCAGTTTGTAGTGTACTTGCTGTGCCAGCAATAGCGGGTTCGAGTCCTGTAGGAAACATTCATTTGTGTGATGCGCATTAATGTTTGTACTCCAGTCATGGGTGTTTATATGTATAATATGTAAGTATTTAAAGTTATATATGTGTAGTGTATCAACTATCTGGTATCCATAACACGAGCTGCGTATCTAACAATGGAACTAGATGGTACTGTGTGTTAATATCCCAACACAATTATTTATAAAATATTAATGGAAAAATCAACCAGGCAAGATTTGATAAAAGATTTAGAGTAATGTTATAATATTTGCTATATTACAAGCATACCTTAAAAGACATTGTATTTTTTTTTAAGTTCTTAAAATATTATTTCAACTACTTGAATAACTTATGATCGTTGTTTGTATCTTAGCGCACAGCATCTCGGTCCTCCCAGAATTTATCGTAAGGAATAGAAACAAAGAATGAAATTAATGAACCGATGCTTTTCAAACGCTTTATAACGTAGCTATTCAGTTTGTTAGGTAAAAAAGGGGTGTCTTAATAAATTGATTTTGAAGACTTGATTAATTTATCTATTTAGTTAGTAGGTCGTATTTCAATAAATAAAACAATTTTTTCGATTTGTTTTTATTGTTTTATTTTGATTTATTCTTCCCGATGTTTTGAATGCTGCACAGAAAATTTTCACACATTTATTTAAAACTGACGTTGCCCACGATTTCACTCGCGATCAAACGATGGAATAGAAAAATTTTGACTATTTCAAAATATATAACTAGCGACATACCTGAAAGATTCGAAAATACGTCCTTAAGATGAATGGTTTAGGAACGCAGGGAGACCAAAAAATAAAAAAATTTTTTAGTCAGAAGCCAGCTAACGTAAAAGAACTCACCAAAGGTGCATCACAATTGGATAAATGGAACGATTATTCAGAGCACAAACACTAAGAAACATTCATTTAATATAGATATGTCGACTGCTATTTAGGAAATTTATAAAATTCCTAGGAAATACATATGTAAAGTAAAACGTTTTTGCCATTTAGTTCCTATCAATTTTAGGCATTTTACATACATTTCGAAGGAATTAAATAAAATATATTTCGTATGGCTATAAAGGTCATAATTTGTTTCATTTATCTATTTTAAACTAGCCTGTGTGTGGTAACAATTTCCTTCTTGCGTGACAGCTATAATTACTATTTTCCAAGTTTTCATATGAAATATAAAAACAAAGTATAATTACCCGAAGTTCTACAGTTACCCGATTATATTTTATCATCAGTTAAAATTTTATTACAAATTAATGATTTCAACGATATAAACTTAAAAGCGTTGGATATTTCAGAATGATATATCTATATAAATTTTCAAGAAGGTCAATATATATTATGTATATAATTTATATAAACACAATATGACATAAATATGAAAAAAATAAAATTATTTGGTTTCAGATAAAAGGCAGCTAAGAAACATAAGTGTTGTTATTAATATTATTCACTTTATTTACTTACATGAGTATTCGTTGCAGTAAATCTTTTTGAAGTAAAACTTTTTTAGGCGTGACTGAGGGTGGAAAAAATGAGTGTCGCGAAAGCGAGAGTCAAATTTATTATTAATAATTTTATAATAATTATTACTTATAAAAATGATTATTTATTACTAATAGTTTTATAAAAAATATTATATTTATATTTTGATTTATTTTAAATTTTAATTTAATTGCGGTATCTGTCACAGTGCCAAAGAAGTTTTACTTTTACCGCGCGTAAAGATTACAAACACTCATTTTTTTTTAGTTAGGCACTGCGCCATGCACTCGTTTGGATTAGAAATACGATGGATCTCCTTAATTCAAAATTTGTCCTTAATATAATAAATTAAACCATTCTATATCAAAATCTATTAATTAAATCTAAATATTATTATGAAATCGGGCGTTTTATGGAGCCGCTACGTCTCTGCGTTAATTATGTACGTGTTTTCAGTTTAATTACTAACGGAATTTTAGTTAAATTATTTTTTCAATACTAATATAAAAGTAAAAAAATTGACTGAATAAAAATGATAGTGTACCTTTTTGATTCCGTAACCAAAAGGCAATACAGAATCATTTTTAATCATATTCTATGTGAGTTTACAGCTACAAATTAACTTTGTTTTTAATATGTAGTGTATATGAAAAGTACTATGAAATATAAACTTATTTTTGCTATTAATAGAATATATTTGTTGTGCAATTTATTTTACAATTACGATTCGTTATTAAAGGATTATTATATTTAATTTATACTTTAGGTAGTATAACAATTCAATATTTGGTAGGACTTTTTTTGTTACAATAAAGTTATAACCCATTTAACATGAGTTAACTAATTTAAATATCGGTATAAACTGTGCATTTATTACTATGCAAGCCACGACTACAAGCTATGATAGGTAGTGGTAGCCCAGTGGAAACGCGCCCGTTTGGGAAACCGAGTAAAGTGGGTTCAAATCCTGAGTCTCGAACCTCTCATATTTTCAAGTGCGAATCATTTCTAACATGATTACCATATGCCTTACGGTGAAGGAAAACATCGTGAGGAAACCTACATGTCTGAGAGAATCTAGCAAGTTTTCAAAAGACATGTGAAGTCCGCCAATCCGCACTTGGCCAGCGTGATGGACTATGACCTGATCCCCCTCGTATTAAAGGGAGGCTCGTGCCCAGCAGTGGGACAGTTAAAAAAGGGGCTGAATACAAGCCACGACTAACTGAAGTCACCGGCATCGTGCGTATAATTAGCACACTGCAATGGAAGTGGGCTGGTTATGTGTCTAGGTGTACCAAGAATTGTACAATCATATGTCTTTATGCTGTATTAGGTTATACGTAAAATATTCTTAACTGAAATTACTCTGCCTGTAGAGCTAGCTCGTTAGTCAATTTAACTCTATTGTTATAAACTGAGCAATCAAGCTCAAGCCATGTTCTATTGTAAGCCGTTCGGAACTTCTCTTGCGGCTTATTCTTGTTACTGTTTATATTGATAAAGGAAATGTAAATCATTGATTTTAAACTGACTTTGAAAAGATTCGTTCAAAATCCAAATGTTTGTTTATCGTACGTGTGCCTTAAATATTGTGTATGAATTTTATTTATTTTTATTATTAACGACTTTAAAATTTATAGGAAATTTCAAAAATAGTTTAGTTTTAACGTGAATAAATATTACGTGATTTTGAAATGAGTGAATAATAACAATTTTGCCTACCTATCTGCGTATTGGATGAAAATTATCATGTAATGTTGCCGAACGTATGCCTCATAAAATAAGGTAAAGGCGCCTTAATATCTACAAAAAATATCATAATAATTTTAGTTTTTAAGTTTTACTTGCTCATTTTAACCATTGCCATGCTGAGTTTTATATAACAAACTATCGACTTACCCTCGCTCCGCTCGGATTCGTCCCTTAGTACGTTTTAACGGTTAGTTAGTATAGATTTCTTTGAGATAAGATAATTTCCCGATGTAAAACATATTCTATATGTTGACCCGGATAACCAGCTGTTATCATACCAAATTTCATCAAAATCTGTCTGGTGGTATTCTCGTGATATGTTCCCAAAAAGACAGACAAAAATTCTAAAAACTATAGATTCGACCTCTTTATTGATAATAATGTCTATTTCAATAAGATTTTCCAAAAAAATATTCAATGTACAGATTCGACTCAGATTTTTTTATATGTATATATAGAAGATGGGAGAAAATATTGAAATAAACTTACTAATGATGATAATAATGATTAAAAACATATCAAAATAAGCAATATTAAAAATTCAATGATAACAAACACTAATTGTTTTGGTAGCTAGTTTATATATTATTGCTAGGTTTTGTCCTCGGCTTCGCTCGCATAAGCAAATACTATGAAAGAGACTTTCAACATGTTTTGTACGAGTAGGTATGATTTAAATAGACTACGAACAGGACCTTTTATCACAAAAAATTAAAATTCCCGATACACTATTATTCACCCACTTTGTATAATAATTGAATATTTTTCAACGAATAGGCTATAGAATGTAAAAAGTTTTTTTCATATCTTAAGTTACGTTTAAGACATTCTGTTGGTAATCATTACTCTTAATACCAAATACCGTCTTAAATAGACCAAATTTATAGTAAATATAAACATATTTTGTCTTTTGAAAAAATAAAAACCGATTTAAAAAAAATATTAAAAAGTTAAATATAAATGATTAGTAGTTTCCATTTACTATAGATAGATACCTAATAAGATTGTTGCGAATTTTAGTGTAGATATAGTAGTAGCAAAATAAGTAGAAAGTATTTTAAAAATTCAGTAGGAGAAAAATCAATCATCCCCTATTTTCTATTTACACTTGGGGATGGTTTTTTTTTTCAAATTTAAATTGGACCATTTCGGAATAAACCTCTTTCGAACAAAAATAATTTGACAAATCCGTCTATATATAACGGAGTTAAGCCCAAACATACATAAAAATTCACATCCGAATTGAGAACTTCCTCCTTTTTTGGAGTCCGTTAAAAAGATAAAATCTGCGGTATTCAAAGAAGCCTCTATAATAAACAATGTTTTTAAATATATTTTCTAATTTTCATTCATTGCACAAAACTAATAGAGAAAACAAAATGTGTATTAAAATATAGTTGTATCATTATTTTTAAACTCAGCGTCATTCTTGCTCTACTTAACTTGAATGTCTGACCACAGTCGTTTATTTTAAAACGTTTCGTTTAACAATTCACTATTTCATTCTTATTGTTAGTGATTATTATTTACTACTACAAGCTTGCTACTGTTCTTTCAAGAATAATGGTTTTTAAGTCCTCCTTCAGAAGAAAAGATACAATTATGTATATGTTAAAAATATTATTTTCTTTCCAGACTTAAACCTATTTACATATCTAATTTAAATTATACAATTTTGAAAAATCTTTATGGATCCATCATGTCAAACATTCGTGAAGGATGTTGAGCCAAAAAATTTTTTTTTGAATTTATTCTGTAGCCATCTGTCATAATACTTCAGTCATACATCATTTAGGAACGGCTTCACAAATGAATAGATTTTTTTACTGTGAATTTTGATGTGTTAGTTGAGCCAACACAATTGTGCCTCTCTTCAATACGAGGGGGATCAGACCATAGTCCACAACGCTGACCAAGTGCGGGTTGGCGGACTCACATATCTTTTGAAAACTTGTTAGATTTTCCCAGACATGCAGGTTTCTTCACGTACTTTTTCCTTCCCCGTAAGACAGGTGGTAATCATGTTGGAAGTGATTTACACATTAAAACTATCATAGGTGGGAGACTTGGGATTTGAACCCGCTTCACTTGGTTTTTCAAGTGAACGACCGCGTCACCACTGGGCTACCTTTACCTTCAGCCAACACTACCTAAAAGTATTATCTTACAACTAGAATAGAGTAAAAAAGATACCCTTGCGAATCCTCACGACCCTATATAGATAATAGCTTTTAACAGCTGTTATAATAGTAGTTATAAATGTTCCATCTGGGCATAAATGGCAAGTTTAGATGGTATCGCATTAGCAGAACGACAATAGTTGTAATAGGTAACTACAATGTTTAACGCTTTAAGTTAAACGGTTGCAATACATCTGAAGTCCGATTAGTAAAGTCCTTAAATAATATTGTTTTTGATTTAATTTTAATCACGTAGCCTTTAAATGAATTGTTCTTTTTAAAAGAAACCGAACGCTGTTACAATTACATATTAATTTATACTGATTAAATTTGGTCTCTTTGATTTAGTTGCTAGCATGTACGGCTGTAGATCCAGAAGTCCTGGGTCTTAGTTCCAGGTCCAGCTAAGTATAGTTTTTAGGTTTTACTGTCAAAAAATACTCAGTAACGAGAAAGTTGGCAGTGTTACACCACCGTGCTTAGAAGACTATGTACAGCCATAGGTCCTGCGCCCGACAGTAATCCCACTTTACAAATTATTTAATATAGTATAATAAATTGTTATTTATTGATCAATCTCTTTTATGATTTTTTCTTTCTATGTAACATTGGCGAAATAATCAGTCAATGGCGAATCAATAATAATTGCACACTTTAAAAACATTAATATTTGATTAAATTGACATAAAAAAGGACTTGGGCTATTTTTGTCCTGATCCTTTCAGTCAAATGATTATTTTTCATATTATTAAATATCTAAGAATTTTTCTACGTATTTAATTGAACTTATTTGGACTAATGATAATAATATGATTTAGGCCTAATAATAATCTATACAGACTCTAACAGTCTGCCAATGCCTGGCTGGCCAGAAAGAAACATATTTTAAATTCAATACATTATTAATGGTATTGTATTTAAAATTAAAATACGATTAACGTGTCAAGTGTTAAGCTTCATGAAAACATCTCATTAATTGGCGTTCGAGGTTAATTATAACACACACCTGTGCCTGCCCGTGACCAAGGCTGGTGCAACCTAGTCGAAACGCGCGTCGGAAATAAGGTATATAACCTAACGAATTCACGGATTAAGTCCCGTAGTGTAATTATTATATTATAATTATGGATCGCGGAAATTTAAAAAGTTATATACAACTTTAATTTAATATACTTACGGCATTACGTGAAAATACAAATATATGTATCTTTTGTATTCAGATTAATGAACATATAGGTAGTGAAGATAGAAATTATTGTATAATTTAAAAATTTCATTCTTTTAATTTAATTATGAATTTATTTACTTAAACTTATAGTTTTTTAAACGTTTAAATTAACTTAGAACAGTAAACATATTTTACATTACATACATATCAACAAGGCTTACAGTCCAATAAGAATTTAAGCCAGAATTAATGAGCCTAGGGAAGTAATCAAACTTTCAATAATAATTCAGAACGTATTTCATTTGAAATTATAATATTGAAATGAGATAAAATTGTAATAATATGAATAAAATGAAATGGTTTCAGATTAAACTGATAAATGCTTAAATAAAAAATTGTATTCGGGAAAAAAGATTAGACATACTTTTTTATAACAAATATTTTACAATTAATATCTTTCATCTGCGCTCTATGTACTTCTATATAATATACTAGCGACTCACCCTCACTCCGCTCAGGTTCGCCTTTAGTTACTTAAAAAATGGGGGGTGGGGGTAAGAGGGTGAAAAATACTTTACGACCTATTCTCATACCTACCAAATATAGAAAAAAAAAATCATTAAAATCAAATTCAGAGGAATACGACTCCAAACACCGTGACACGAGATATTTATATATTAGATAAAAAGTTCATAACAACAAAATAAATATGGATTTAAGATAAATTGATTAAAAGTTGTATTAAAAATTATATCGTGCAGCTGTTGGGTTTCTCGTCGGCTCTTCGCAGCAGAACTGTGTTCCGAAGTAGCGTATATTATAGTGGTAATTTTCTCATGGAGCCTCTTAAAGTTTAGTTGACGATGCAAGTGCTTCAAAAAGATTACTTGAATAGTAATAAATTTGTTTTGATTTCGATAACGAAGATTAAGTAATTAATGAGAGTGAAAAGGAGAGGAGACTAGTGCTAAAATTATTAAAAAATATTGTTTTTCTAGGTAATTTACTGCATATAAAATAATAATGCATTATACTAATCAATCGATTTCAAAAAAAAGTACGAAGTTCTCAATTCAGTTGTATTTTTTTGTTTGTTGCCTCAGAACTCCGTCATTTATTAATTGAAATTGATTTGGAAAATGCTTTTTTTTTTGTTTACAAGTGAGTGTGTTCCAGTTTGGTCCCATTTTTAGTGAAAAATAATTAAGAAAGTATTCAGCACAGTTAGAAATCATAACTCATAAGTAATAATAATTGTTATAATAAGAGTATGTATACAAATGTCATTCATGTTTATACATAAAGACTTTTTTCATTTAAAAAGCACGATCATACAAGTTACTGTTTTATTATTAAGGCGGATACCATCCAGCTGAAGCCTTTTATTCCCAGATAATATTTTACCTGCACAAGCAACAACAGAAAATGTACGCGGCGGATTGAAACAAGGGAAAGATTCATTCACGCCGCGGTACCGCATTGATAAATACTACCAATAAAGAGAAGCACAATGTCCACGAAAAATATTACTCCCATTTTTCATAAGTTACCACTTCTTTTATAGCGAATACAACATTGAGTTTCTTGAATTATTTAAATAGCTTTTGTTTGGGCTATTCATCAAGTTTTATTTAACTTTCCCATTTCCAAACACAATTGAAAGAGTTTGTACAGGTCGGTTGTCGAATACATTTAAAAATAGCCCATAAGAACTTATTATTCATAAAATTTTAATTAATATACATTCTACATATTGTTTAAGTCAATTAATTTTACTTTACTGAAATTGTAACTTTGCTGAACTATTTTTCAAAGTAAACATCTTAAGAAAGAAATATACGTATTTGAGAAATAGAATATATTCTATTATATTTATGCTTTACATTCATAAATAAAAAAAAACCTTAATGTCTGTTGGGTGAATCCACCCTTAGTCAAACACATAAAATATTAAATTTCATTTTTCATCGACTTAAACTCATTTAGTTTAATACATTGATATTTTATAAAATAAATTTAGAATTTTCTTTATCTCATATTTATTTAAATATATTGTTCTTTATAAGCAGTGGTAGCCCAGTAGTAACGAGCTCACTTGGGAAATCGAGTGAAGCGGGTTCAAATCCCGGGTCTCGTACCGCTGATATTTTCATGTGCGAATCATTTCTAACATGATTACCACTTGCTTTACGGTGAAGGAAAACATCGTGAGGAAACCTGCAAGTCTGAGAAAACCTTGCAAGTTTTCGAAAGACATCTGGAGACCGCCAAACCACACTTGGCCAGCGTGGTGGACTATGGCCTGATTCTCCTCGTATTGAAGGGAAGCCCGTGCCCAGCAGTACGACGTTAAAAAGGGCTGAATACATACAATACATACGTACATTGTTCTTTTAGACTTATTAATTAATTGATGTGAATTAAACATAGTAAAAATATCGAAAACGTTATCTTGTCATATACAAGCATACAAACACTCACTAAAAACTATTCATTAAACTCGATAACAGATTTCAAACATAACTATATGAAAATTTTAAGGTATCTCTTTTATAATCCTTTTATCCTTTTCTAGACGTATAGAAGGCTGGCATCTTGGTTTAGTAAGTTGGTATTTAATATACTGTAGTCAATTTAAAAAATGCAAATATAGTTCAATTATTTACTTCCAGATCACACAGGATAAGATAGAGTACCTTATATACACTGCTGGTCAAAAGTTTGAGATCACCACAAAAATGATAAGAAAATAAAGTTGAATGTGTTTTAAGCGTATGAAGAAAAGCTTTAATCATCTTATTAACACACTGATTTAGTAATTAAAAACGTTAAAATATACATAGTTATGCTTAAACGAAAATCTATACATATTATAAAATTCTAACTAAGTCGAATCTGTACATTAAATATTTTTTGGAAAATCTTATTGAAATAGACATTATTATCGATGCAGAGGCCGAATCTATAGTTTTTAAAATTTTTGTCTGTCTGTCTGTCTGTCTGTCTGTCTGTCTGTCTGTCTGTTACCGCATCACAGAAAAACCACTGGAGGGATTTTGATGAAATTTGGTATGATGATAGCTGGGTATCCGGGTCAACATATAGGATACTTTTTACCGCAAGAAAATATCTCATTTCTGAAAAAAAATACAAAAACTGGTAGGAACAAAACCGCGACGATACTATTTGTAAACAGTTTAGCAAGGTAACTTACAAAATATGGTAAAACCTATAAAAATAGCTTATCTTGAAAATCAAATTATCAAAAGCGCTATTTTATCCATTAAAATAGTTATTTTAATTAATATTTATTTATGTGTTATTTAGATATTCGACAATAGATGTCGCCATGTGTTTTTAAAATACATAGTTTTAATCCCAAAAAAATAATGTAGAGATATATTATGACCTTTTTTCGATTTTATTAGAATTAGGTACTACTAAATCACCCGCGGCTCCGCCCGTGTTTAAATTATCAGTAAAGCAAACTTATTCGCTTCATAAATTAGTAACTATATACATACAATAAAATTGTAATTAAGCCGAACCCGTAAATTCAATATTTTTCGGAAAATCTTATTGAAATATTCATTATTAGCGATATAGAGCCCGAATCTATAGTTTTTAGATTTTTTTCTGTCTGTCTGTATGTGACCGCATCACAGAAAAACCACTAGAGTGATTTTTATGAAATTTGGTATGGTAATAGCAGGTTATCCGGGTCAACACATAGGATTCTTTTTACCGCAGGAAAATATCTCATTTCTAAGAAAAAATACAAAAACTGGTTAAAGTAAAAGCACGATGATACTATTAATATTTTAGCAAGATAACTTACTTATATATTATGTTAAAACTATTAAAAAAACTTATCTTAAAAGAAATATTAACAGCGCTATTTTATTCATTAAAATAGTTATTTTAATGAAAATTTATTTTTGTGTTATTTAGCTATTTGACAATAGATGTCGCCATGTGTTTTTAAAATACGTAGTTTTATCCAAAAAAAAAAATGTACAGATATAACCTTTCTATGACTTTACTATAATTACTACTAAATTACCCACGGCCCTGCCCGTGCTTAAATTTTTAATAAAACAAACTTTTTGGCTTTATAAATTAGTAGGTAACATATTAGTAATATTTTGTTGGCCGAAACAATTTTCAAATGAAAATATTTGTAAATTTTTATTGTTTAGTAAATAATGTTAATGTTTTTTAATCTTATAATGTAAAAATTGGGCAAATGCAAATCCAACTTGCGCATTTTAGGTTTCGTATAGCAAAATGCTATGTTGTTTTTCTTACTTACGTGTTTTGTATGGTTAACACTAAAATAAATACGAATAATATTTACGTTTCCACAATACCTACTCATTTTTTGCACCGTAAAAATAAGTTCAATTTATATTATTTTATAACATTTTATGGAAAACAAGTTTATGGCTGTTAAACTGCCAAAGCGGGTAACTAAAAATATTTAATATCTCAAAAACTATGAAAAAGTATTTTAGGAACTGTTATACCTCAACTTTTTCACTTTTTCTTGACACCTTTTCTTGGAAGGTAAAGGCTTAAAGGACACAAAATGCTTACGACTTTAATCATATTAGCAGAGCCATATGAAATAAAAAAATGTATTCGCTTAGAATTATTTACTTATTACACTTTCTTTTGAAAATCGTTTTGGAAAATATTACTAACTAGCGCTAATTAAGAAAAGTTATCATTATGTAATTGAAATAATCAGCTATATATTAAATTAATCTATAGTATAAATACTAATATTACTAATACTATTAGTAAAAAATGATTAAAATTAATTCCGTAGTTTGAGAGTTTATCGTGAAAAACTAAAAAAAAACAAACAAAACAGAAGTATAGACATACATACATGTTATTGCTAAAACAAAAAGTTCAATTTAACGGAGGAACCTTTGTGGCATTGTCAATCTCTACCATTATTTACCAATCATGCGGTGCGCAATGAAAGTGGTATATGGTCGCTGCGCCTGCAAAAACCGACAAACATTTTTTTTGCGAAAATGAGTTTATTGCATAATTTAATAGTACTCAGTAAGCCGCATCTTCCAAAAAAACCCATTTTGTGATATCTCTACTAGATCCAAAAATAGCAAAATGCCCTATGTATTTTTTTAACAAAAATGGATGTAAAATAACGATATGTGCTTATAAGCACATAGAGTATTTTTAATATGCTGGAAGTTACACTTTTCGCGCCTTTAGCAGCACATAGCTGGTTTTACATTAGACACAATACCAGGTGTTTGAAGATATAAGTTTATAATTCATTTTTGTTAATTCGAATTAATTTGCTACTATATAGATTATAGAGTAAAGCATCCGATTAAAAATATTGCATGTAAAAAAATGCAAGTCTCGCAACGCAGTTCTTCTAGCGCAAAAAGTTATAAGATCTAATGTAAAACCAAGTCGGTTAATTTATTAGTACCTATAATTTATGGAATATCTATCCAAACATTTTGTCATAAATTGTTACCTAATTAGTTAAATAACAATATTTTATACAGACCGTATCAGTGTTAGATAACTTTTTTTTTTAATAAATAGAATGACTTAGCCATTTCAACTGAATTTAGCCTTAGTGCTTGCCTTCGCTACGCTGCGCCGAATCATAAGTATAGTATAGATATATTATTAAAGGAGACATCATTTGTGACTTACTGTACAATATATCTACTATTTACCTACCTATACGTTTAGGTAGTGACGAAAAATTATAGTATAAACTGTAAAAGTGACTTTGTAATCGCATATCTATTTATATATCGGGTTACAAAGTTATTTATGCAGTTTGTTGCATATCTAGAAAATGAGGTTGAAATTGCGGGGTTTTAGTTTATATTTGCTTTATAGGCTAAATACTAATTGAGTTCAAAATTTGAAGCTCAGGTGTCTACCTTAGTCTTGATGATCGGTGAGTGAGTGACGAAATTACAAGAACTTTGACCTGCCATAGTTCTAAGCTGCAGGTTTGAATTTAATGTAATTTGGGCATGTACCTAGTTATATTATGTGCTCTTAGTCATTAAAAATTTAGGCTTCTAGCTTTATGCACAACGAAGTTACAGGGAGGTCGAAAATGTCCTGAATGGCTGCGAGAAAATGATGGTACGGCCGTGACTATTTTTACTCGACTTGATGGGGGCACTACTGTACCCTCAGATAAGGTTTGAATTATTTAAATTTTAATACGAACTGCATAATCACACAGTTTCAACACAAGGAATGTAAACTTTGCATTGGTTAATTAATGATGATATTATAATTCTATTAAAGGAAACGAATTAAATAGGAAAGACGAATATACAAACTATTATAGCAAAATATTCAAGATAAATTAAAGATGTTTAATGTAATTCGCGCTAAGTTTCTCATAAAGTTGTTTAATTATAACATTTTTATAATACTTCAATACTTTTGGTCATATAATTATAGGAAGCCAAGAAAGCCTATATTATTGGACCTGTAGAGGTTAGGAATGCTAATAAAAAAACATAAAAGTAAAGAAATTTTACAGGAAACAACACATAGACGTAATAGTGGTATTGCTTGCCTAAGAAAGATGGCAAGATGACACTTAAATAAGGGTGTCCACTATGTAGAGATTTCTTTTTAGCCATACTTGATTTAAAAAGACGCATTTTCTAATTGGGTTGCTAATCAAAAAATCTACATCCATATTCCACGACGGAGAATGACTACTTTACAAAGCCCTTGCTTAGACCCCAAGCTGGAACTGATTTATACTGATTCTCTTAAAAAATGATTACAGCTGTTATTTGAAGTCCTTAGTCACTGTCGCTCTTCTTCTCTTAGAATTTACATCGACGATACTTTGCAATCAACTGTATATACAATAAAAAGCAAGGTGTGTACGTAACATGGTGCAATAAAAAGTTGCTACTATTTGCACAAAGAAAGAAGATCTTAGAGAATTTAGAATCACATACAATTTTATTTTTTAAGCTTCACAAAAACCAATGTGACACATGTTTCATAAAAAGAGGGCAATAAAGATGAAGTCTCATCATAATCGTAGCACAAGAATAAATGAAGCTCGCGAAGCGAAAAAACGTTGCACATCTGAAATGTCTGCTAAGCATTGCGTCGCTACATTGGACCTGCAGATCTGTTTGCCCTAAATTATTGGCACAGCATTATAAACAAAAGTTACACTATAAATGAACCATCAAAAAGACGTGTTCATATTTATTTTTATTTATTTATTTATTTATGTACCATAAAATATATGTTATACAAAATAAAGTAACAGAATGTCGACAAAGGATAACTTATCTCTTTAAGAGATTTCTTCCAGAAACCCTTCAATAGTGAGAAAATAAGTTAATTTAGAGCGGTGTAGGTACAGTATAGCATTAAATGTTTATAAACTTAATATTAAAATATAACAGCTAAATATTATAATTATACAAAAGTAAATATATTTATTCATATTTACATAGCTCGAAGAAAATTGGGGGAGTGACAGAGAATGAAGTTGTTTTTTGTATTATAGCTTTTATAATAGCGCAAAAAAATTAGAGTTTAAAGGAAATAACTCTTATTTTCGACGGACGTAAATAATAAAAATATTAAGTTATCGGCTATAGAGCCGAGTGATGTACCAGTTTAAGAGAAGTTCGAGATAGAACCATTGATTTTAGAACACAGTAGACAGTGTACAGTGTACTCTCTCCACTTACTACTGCAAGACAGATATCACCAGCCAGATTCTGCTCATATAATCTGTTGGAGTATATAAAGTAAGTGAAGAGTGTACACTGTCTACTGTGTTCTATAATCAGTTGTTCTATCTCGAGATTCTCTTTATCTGAACTTTTCTCTTCGACTAGGGTCACGCCTACAAGACGGACATATTATAAAGACGGAGAAACGTATTATACTACGACATTCTGAATCTTGGAATTTACTTCCACAGCGGCGCCGCAGAATTAATTTGCAGTATCCTATTTCTAATTTATATTTACAATTAAATACACTTGACACAAATAAATTCAACCACTCGCAATGTTAAAAACATTTATGCACCATCATTGTTCTGCATTTTACGTAGGCCTTAATTTTAATGTCATCGATCCTGCTCCAGATCTCTCACCGGTCGTGTCGAATTACTGTGCCACCGACCGGCGTATGAGAGGAAAAAGAATAAAGTGTGCACTTGTATCTTTTATCCGATATGGAAATGATTCGCACATAAAAATATCAGAGGTACCACCCGGGATTTGAACCCGCTTCACTCAGTCTCCCAAGCGAGCACGTTACCACTGGGCTTCTACTGCCTCCATATCATAATGTGATTTGAACGCTATTTTTTTATTTTTTATTTTGTCAAGAATGAAAACTTTCACAGACAATAGTCACGTTTGAGTTTTCGTAAAATGCTAAAATAAAAAATTAAAATAGCCTGATAAAGTACCTTGATTAAGTGACGATACAGTAGTTGACTGAACGATAAATTATAGTATTTGTCTTAATAAATACAGAAAAAAATTAAGTTTAAGTTTTTACTTTAATAAAAAGTATTTTGCCTAGTATAAGATTTTTTAATTTGTTTTTAAGACTATCTATACTTATATATAAAAATGAAGAGTTTATTTTTTTAACGCACTAATCTATGGTAGTACCGGTCCAATTTGAAATTTTGTGTTTGTTTTTATAGCTTACTAGCGACTTACCCTCGCCTCGCTCGGGTTCGTTCCTGCTTACGTTTTAAGGTTTAGTATAGATTTCTCAGAGATGAGATCTTTTCCCACAGTAAAAAGTATCTCATATGTTGACCCGGATAACCAGCTATCATCATACTAAATTTCATCAAAATCCCTCCAGTAGGTAGTTTTTCCGTAATGTGGTAACAGACAGACAGACAGACAAAAAATCAAAAAACTATAGATTCGGCCTCTGTATCGATAATAATATCTATTTCAATAAGATTTTCCAAAAAAAAATAATGATATACAGATTCGGCTTAGTTACATTTTTTATATATGTATAGATTTATTGAGTTCTATGTTATCTAACTTCAAGCTAAGCCTTAGGATCGAATTAATTATCTAGTATTTTAATAAAAGTCACCTTTTATGAGTTTGATAAAAACGCTATGTGTATTTTTAAACAATATTCTTTTGAGCATTAGTGCTGTGTTAATCCCGCTATGTGTTAGAATAACACATAGCTGTATTTGCGGCGCAAAATAAACTAGCTATGTATCATTTTTAAGTTAAAAAAATTATTTTGTGAAAACAAGAAATAAAATATAGGCTTTAAGGAAGGGATATGTTGTAAGACTAGCGTAAGTAATTTTGTACATACTCAATTTTTTCCTACATACGTTGGCAGAAGTTAAAAATAGTTTTTTGTTTCTACTGAAAAGTTGAATATTTTCGTTTGTCGGTTTTTGCAGGCACAGCGACGATATGTAAGAGTATACTAATGTGTAAAACCTAAGAATTTGGTTTTTGATCATCTGAACGCGGGCGGAGCCGCGGGAAATGCTAGTCATAAAATAAATGCTAAGCAGATTTTTCATCAAAATATCCCCTTTTAGATTGAATGTCTTTTTTCTTCATTTTGGCATACGAGCAATCAGTTTATTTATTGTTTCGTATTTACAGATTTGAACTCGAGCAAATATAATTTTATCTCCCCTTAATGTTATCACAAGCTTTATATTTACATTCTGTAAATTCTGAGGCTCATTTTATTAAACATAAAAAAGACAACATAACGAGGTAACTTGAATATATGGAAGCTCATTAGATAACTTAGCTACTTACTGAAAGATTGACATTACTAATTATAACACATTTTAAATTGCCGGTATTAATAATAACCCTAGTTGAATATTAAATAAGTCTAATATCAAATAAGACTGTGTACAATATGGGTGAAATCTCTAGAAAATTTAGAGAGATTTTAGTAGACCTTAATAAAATTTAGTAGACCTTAGACAAAATATATAAGTACACTTTTTTATTGCACGAAGTATGAAGCACATCACCCTGTCCTAAAGCAGACTCTACAGGAAATAATTGCTTCTAGGCAGACCCTTTTGACTTGAGGCATTATTAAAGTGGATTTTGTTGCATTTCTATTAGTATTTGGATAGGTATACAAAATTCCATGTGCTCGTCAGGGGCAAGGGTGATCCCATGAACCCAACTCAAGCGTGTGACGCACCCGCTTGTCGCTTTCATGTACGCATTAGTTGCAGCGCAGTCGTTCGTGGAGGAATGCGCCGGACTACACTATGTATATATTAGCTAGACCAATTTAAGTCCGTAGTCTCACTCGCGTTGCTCGATAACATAATCTAGCCTATATGTTTCACGATATATGCATTTCCCATCTAAATTTCACGCAAGTCCAAGTAAGAAAAACATTTTCACTTGTTATTGGTGTGATTTTGTATTTTTTTTTAAACTAAACGAGAGAAATTATACTTAACTATTTGTAGCTAAAGTAATATTTATATAAAATTAAATAGCACTCCCATTGTAATAAATCTACCTATTTCTGTTAGGGTTTGAGCGTCTCTAACTTTTATAAAACAAACTATGAATTTCATTTCATATCCGCCTCATCTATTGTTATTCTAGGGACTATGGATCGCTTTAAATTATTATGTTTAATTTGTGAGATGTTATTGTTGAACTTATGATATTCGTATACCAACTTTAATTTTAATTAATCATGACCCGGGGATTTTAATGACTTCCGATATAATTGTATCAAAATACATTTTGACCTTTATAATTATCTTCATAATAACAATCAAAATACTGTATGATGTATTTTAATTATTAAAATACATCTATACAAAAATAAAATTGTAACAAAGCTGAATCTGTACATCAAATATTTTTTTAGAAATCTCATTGAAATAGACATTATTATCGATACAGAGGCCGAATCTATAGTTTTTAGAATTTTTGTCTGTCTGTTACCTTATCACGGAAAAACCACTGAAAGGATTCTTATGAAATTTGGTATCATGATAGCTTCGGCCCCTGTGGACTATTTCACTTAGACTAGCTTTTTAAAAGATATTGTTTATTGGCTCTATGCTTAAACTTATCTATAATGTCTATTCTTATACTGATATACTCCCTTAGGACGACTAGTGACATCTCAGCCGCAAGACGAAGCCTTTGTCTGCTCTCAAAGTCATCCCTGTAGGATGTAACATTGCCAACTGTCCAACTTCGGGCTACTACAGAGAGTTTCTTAACAAAAAAAAACCTAGTTACCACTCTAGTCCGCCTCGAGACAATCTACCGAATCTACGATCTCGGGAGCAGCAGCGGTATACTATGTAGATACCAGAACAACTATCAATCAATACAATAACTATTTAAATAACATGTACATGTTCTTGTCTAAGCTTGATTTGAATACCGAAATATTTTCTGTCAAATACACAAAAGTTTTAAGCATAATCAGTGATTTTCGTAAAGAATATTCAATTTCGAATCAGAATAGCTCATAAACAAAAAAAAAATTCGTTACCCTATTTCTATTATAAGTTTAGACGCAGCCTAGCATAGTTTTATTATTTATACCTACGAGATGAGTTTGGCTAGACAGAGGTGTATTTATAATTCAACCTTTAATACTTTCAAAAATAACTTCACCCCATTACGGTTTTTATATGAAACTTTAACATTATTATTTTTTTTTGGTTATATTTTGTTTGAAGTTTTTCACATATTTAACGTATTTATATATAACCTGCGGTTTTTCGTAATAATCTATTTTTGTGTATTTATAGCAGCTTGATATGACCCTATTACTGAAAATAACTTTAAAAAAATTTTAGTTTAAGAGCGTTAGAATGTTTAAAGCTCTAATATTACACTTGAACTATATTATTGATCTTATCAACTAAAAAAAGACTAGACTTTATAGCAAATCCATGTTAAAATAGACATGGTTATGGCAAAATTTTTCGCGTTATGAAATTAATGGTGATCTGATGGAATGAGGTGCCTATGTCTATACGTTGCAAACTCTCTGGGGTCGAATTTCACATATGAGTAATGTTTGTATTACCTGTGATATTACCTGCATAGATATATTATAGATAGATATTTATTTTAGTGCAGTGCACTGACGCTGAACTAATTAGTATAAATAAAGATTGCTTATATATTATATAATAAATAAAAATAAATACACAAAGTCCTTACTAATACTAATATCCTAAGAGCGAAATTATGCTCGGTGATTTACCCTTAATTATTACTGAGGTTATTCGTATTGAGTTACTTTTCTGTCATGTTACATTCACGTAACCATTTCAGTAGTTCATGAAGCATACGATAAAGTTATTTCAAAAAGTTTCCAAGAGACGCGCCTGAGTAAAGCGAAAGTAAGCCAATAGTAATTAAATGCAGCTTTCTAAAGTACTTCTTTTTAAAGTTTCTAGCTTCTGTCCAATTCAACCGTAAGGTAAATAAAATTAACCATAAAATATAGATTTGCGAAAACATTACTATTATCCTACTAATATTATAATCGGATTTTTTGAGGCTGAATTTATGTTGGATCACTGGATGTTTCATGTTGATGATGATAAATACATATTAACGTGAAAACTACTGAGCAAATTTTGATGAAACTTTACCAATACCTCATAAATAAGAGTAATACATAGGCTATAATTTAAGTAGATTTATTAATATATACATATTAAATGAACTAAGCGGGATTAGAGTTGTGGGAAAACGTTAGTTAATAATAATAAATAATTCATTTATTTCCTTTAATATTTTTCTATAAACTAGAAAAATCTAACATTTTCATAAAGTATCAAGTTAAAAAAAGACGATATGCAAACTATTTTCGTTTAATCCACGATGAAAAGAAAGAAAGAACTACGTTGGAAATTTTATATCTTAACTTAAAATAGAAAAGATGTTGACATATTCAATGCGAGTAAGGCGGAAATTAACGTTTTATGAATATCGTGAGCCACTTTAAGGATGACATTTTTTCTTTTTAAAGCAATATCCTTTTCAAAATAGTCTAAAAAATATGTGAAGAAAATGATACTTTTTACTTATAAGCCATTGCTTGACTTTTATATGCTACTAGCATTTCCCGCGGCTCCGCCCGCGTTCAGATTATCAAAAACCAAATTCTTAGGCTTTACACATTAATATACTCTTACATACCTATACCACTTTCATTGCGTACCGCATGATTGCTAAATAATGGCAGTGATTGACAATGCCACAAAGGTTCCTCCGTTAATCTCATATTTGATTTAGTAATATTGCACTTTTTGTTTTAGCAATAACATTTATGTATGTCTATACTTCTGTTTTGTTTGTATGTTTAGTTTTGGGCGATAAACTTTCAAACTACGGAATTAATTTGAATTATTTTTTACTAATAGATAGCTATTGATTAATTTAATATTTAGCTGATTATTTAAATTACATAATGGTAACTTTTCTTAATGTTAATTTGTCGCGAAACAGAATTTCAAAAGAAAGAGTAATAAGTAAATAATTCTAAGCAAATGCTTTTTATTATTTCATATGGCTTGGCTAATATGATTAAAATCGTAAGAATTTTATTATGTCCTTTAACCCTTTACCTTCCAAGAAATGGTGTCAAAAAAAAACTGAAAAAGTTTAGGTATAACAGTTCCTAAAATACTTTTGCAAAGTTTTTGAGATATGGAATTTGCTTTGTCAGTTTAACAGCCATTAACTTGTTTTCCACTTATTTTTACGGTTGATAAAATGAGTCGATATTGCGCAAACGTAAATATTATTCGTATTTATTTTAGTGTTAACCTAACAAAACACGTAAGTACGGAAAACAACACAGAATTTTGTTATACGAAACCTATAATGCGCGAGATGGATTTGCATTTGTCTAATTTTACATTAAAAGATAAAAAAAATATGAACATTATTTACTAAACAATAAAAATTTACAAATATTTTCATTTGAAAATTGTTTCGACCAATAAAATGTTACTTATATGTTACTAAATTATAAAGCCAAAAAGTTTGTTTTATTGATAATTTGAATACTGGCGGGGCCGCGGGTAATTTAGTACCTAGTAATTCTAATAACGACATAGAAAGGTCATATCTGTACATTATTTTTTTTTTTTGGATTTAAACTACGTATTTTAAAAACGCATGGCGACATCTATTGTCAAATATCTAAATAACACATAAATAAATTTTCATCAAAATAACTATTTTAATGAATAAAATAGCGCTATTGATATTTCTTTTAAGATAAGATGTTTTTAATAGTTTTAACATATTAAGTTACCTTGATAAAATGTTAATTATATCATCTTGCTTTTATTTTAACCAGTTTTAGTATTTTTTCTCAGAAATGAGATATTTTCCTGCTGTAATAAGTATTCTATGCATTGACCTGGATAACCTGCTATCACCATACCAAATTTCATCTAAATCCCTCCATTGGTTTTGCTGTGATGCGGTCACATACAGACAGACAGACAAAAATTCTAAAAACTATAGATTCGGCCTCTAAATCGCTAGTAATGAATATTTCAATAAGATTTTCCGAAAAATATTGAATGTACGGATTCGGCTTAGTTACAATTTTATTTTGTGTATACTCATTTATAAAATCGAAAGTTTGCTTTATTGATAATTTCAACTCGGGCGGGGCCGCGGGTAATTTAGTAGTAGGTAATTCTACATACATTCATACATTCATTTTTTTTGGAATAAAAACTACGTATTTTAAAAGCACATAGCGACATCTATTGTCGAGTATCTAAATACACATAAATAAATATTAATTAAAAAAAACTATTTTAATGAATAAAATAGCGCTATTGATTTAAAGCGTTACTGCAATGCGTAAAATGTATTCTTAATAAACTATCAAAGTAATATTATATATGGTAGTGAAAGTTTGTATGTAGATTTGATTTTGATTTGATGTAAATGTGGTGCATAGCAGTGGCGAAGGATCCATATTCAATCCATAGTCCACAGAAATTCGCCACTGTTTAAAAAAAATAAAGTGTTTTGATTGCAATATTACACAACCCAAGTTCTCTGACGAAAATAATAATATTTCTTGACTTTAATATTATATAATAATAGTTTATTTGTAACATTTGAATAATTTGTTTAGATGTTTGGATGTTTGTTATTCAGTCACGCCAGAACGGCAAAAACCGATCGGGATGAAATTTAGTACAGAGATATATTACAGTCTGGATTAAGTACATAAGCAACTTTTTATCCCGGAAAAAAGGTACGGTGGGATAGATTTGTTTTTGTTTTTCTAGAGGCGAACTCGAGCGAAGCGAGAGTGAACCGCTAATAAGTATAATATATAGATCGACTGCCTAGCTTAGTTGTACTATTGTATATGTTCTATGATTGTACTAAAAGACCCCGCCACTGGTGCCCAGATACTCGTAGATTATAATTAATCTGTTATAACACATCGACTACTATTATAAACCAAAGCGGGGTTAAGTCACTTGTAGGCTAAAATAAATATTTTGCAAAACTTTGTTAATCTGATGGCATGGTGTTATTTGGAAAATGAGTCGGCAAAAATTATCTCTTCTAGAGAAATACCTGGAATATATTGAAATCCTTCTAGAGAGATTACCTTAAGGTACGCTCCTAGTTACTAAAATAAAAAGTTAAAATGTTACTTTTGATATAGCTTTCCAATATTGAAATTAATATTAAAAGCCAATCAGTATTTTCAGATTTTGTTGACTAACAACAAATGATAAACAAACAAATAAAGAAATCTCGCTTATTTATAATATTATTAAAGTACAGGTAATAACTTAAATGTTATAACATATAAAATTTTTAATACATTTAATTTTATAACGTTATAGCAAAACATTTTAACCGTTTAAATAAATTCTTAATGCCACTTATAATTAGCACATAGCAGATAGTTTTTATTTTTCTAGTACGAAGTAGAGGAAAAATATTAATTGGTACAAATTTAAAGCGGGGGCAAGCTCCAAATGAAATGTTGATTTTACGCTTCCTGTACCGACGGCAGATGAAACAAAATATACGTTCATTATCGTTCTACGGAAATTATATTACTTCTGAACTTGATTATATCATTGAATTTCGTATTCCGAGCTCCCTCGTCTTGATTTGGCAAAAATTATTGATATGTTATGTTATTTCCAATGTATTCAGATTTTGGCTTGAATCATTTGTTAGTTTCGCTTATTAGTAAATTCGATGTGGCCATTATATTCAGTGATTTCCGTAATGAACAAATTTTAATTAAGTTATTAACGTTCGAGTATGATAAATATTTTGTTTTAAATCGATTATTTCAAGTGTTTTGTTTGTTTTAAAATTTTGTTATTAATTAGGTTTTATTAAAATTTAATTTATTATTGAATTAAGTTAATCTCTGAGTGGCTTCATGTATTTTCATTAACTTGGCAAGCACTTAATATGACTCCTGTTTCGTATGGGAATATACATGCCTAGCACGAAGAGATCAGTCGTTACTTGCGATTAACTTAGCCAATTTTAATATGTAAGATGTAAATGTCAATAATATTTCTTTGAAAAGTTTAATAGATTTGACCATTTTTACGAACTTTGTATAAAAATAGGTAATCAAACCTGTCAAACAATAGCATTCTCTAAGAAAAACTAAACAGATCGCTATTTTAAAATAACATACCATTTTATTTACAAGTATAGATATACGAGTACATATGCGTTGAAATCGTTATGCTAAGCTAATACAGGAGTTCCAAAGTCGCACTATGATAAAAAACTTGCACTTTTACAAAGCATCGTAAATTTTTATCTAAATTCCCACAGTTGACACTAAATTCTCTGCAACTGTATTTTCTGCTGTATTCGGATTTAACTCTGTCCGTCGTTAAACAATAAAGGCTTTGTCTCTGTTTGGAGGGGCTATTTTTAGACAGTCGATCGGTTGCCCATCAATATCTACGCGGTAACTATTACTCAATATCGGTCAAGTGGAACATCCCAATTTACAGCTACATTGAACTGAATCGATTGAATCTTTGCAGCGTTATCATCCACATTGAATATTAAAGCGAACGATGTATAAGAAAGTAAGATATAACCAGAGAATAATTTTTCATAACAGTTTTTTTTAATGCTTTCTTAGAATCACGCGTATATTTCATATTTTAAAGAAGTCGGTTAATAAAACTATCTTTTCGGATTTTTTCACGTATTTATTTTGATTTTTAGTTCACGACGTTTCAAATGCTTTACAGTAATATAGACACGAGAAAAATTCGAAAAAATAGTTTTATTTAAAAAGTTTTGGCAGCTTACGGTAGGAGTTAACAAGCATCCCTCCGCCCTCCAACGTGCGTTTATTTTCTCGTGGTGGGGAGGCTCATTAGCGTCCGGCAGTTCAGCCAGGCGCGATGTCAAGAGACGCACAGGGAGGTCGCCCACTTTGGTGGAGGATGTGCCATGCGGGTTACTCCTGGTACTTCTCTGATAGCAGAGTGGACTGTTGGAGCAACCCCATGGTTGTTGTGGTCTGTTTCGGTAGATCTGCCGTCGAGGCGTCGTGGTTGAGTGAACAAGCGATCCTGCGACGTCCCATTAAGACGGGGGAGGTTTTGTTGGGTTTTAGTGGGTAGTACTGGCTTTTCTAGCCGGTGAATCCCACGTAACCACCTGTAGGTCTATAGGTGGTATGCGTAAATACATTTCCCAACATTAAAAATAAAAAAAAAGGAGTTAACAGGTAAAAATCGTAACATAATGAAAAAGCGTTACGAGACATTTAGTACCGCCCGGCGTAGTTATTACCTCTTTCCATTACTTTTAGAATTTTTAATAAAATTTATATTTATATATATTAATAAAGTATTTGAAAATAAAGACTTGTTATCTACAAATTACTTCTGAAAATTGCTATGAGAGGATCGCGTAATATTAAAATACTCAAGTGGAAATCGGTCTTTTTTATCTTTCTTTAAAGCTTCCAAATCGTTAACCGATTGAATCTTATTACGGACATAGCTTATGTTCTGTTTAAGAATATGGAAAATCTTTAATGTCAGAAAGTACATTTTTAAGTAAAGTAAATTTTTAAAAATGTTTTCACGCATAATTAAATAAAATTAGAAAATAGTAAAAAGTGAAAAAAAAAAAATAGTAGGATGAAACCCATTAGAAAAGGAAGAGAATATAACAACAATTAATGGAAAAATAATTTACTTGTAGTTTTGCCGGAAATCCCGATAAACCGTTTTTTACCCTTAAAACCTCCCCCCACCCCCTCCCCATCCACTTCCCGACCTCAGATTGCCCGTAAATTATTTTTCCATTAATTTTTGTTATATTCTCTTTCTTTTCCAATGGGTTTCATCCTACTACATTTTTTTTGGTTTCAAAAATTATCGACACTGGTCTACTAGTACTCATTTATAATAAGATATTAATATTATTCACAAAATTCCAGATCTTGGAAACGCCACTTTTTAGATCTTTATGATTTAATAATTAGGATACATAAAGCAAAATAAGTTTTACCATTTTATTTATCAAAAGTTTTTTTAATATTTTTTATCATCTCACATTATATTATTTATCCTTTGTAACAATGTTGTAACTAAGAACTATTTGTAAGAATAAGTTTCAAGTGCCCTGAACATACCGCAGAGTAAATGAAGAGAAAACGGGTCCATTATTTAAACGGCTCCGAAACGGTATGCATATAAATGCAAAGATAACAGCAACTTTGCGCAAATGAGGGACAATTCTAGAACGATTTACCTTCATTCCACTAAAATAATAAAATCGACTGAACATTGTTTTTCATAAAGCGCTATTTCATATTTGAAAAGTTAAAACAGTCTGTTGGGTATATCTATGTAAAGATTGAATGCCTGTACATAGAAAAAAATGCTAAAAAAACAGTCAGGGGGATGTAAAAGGAGAAATAGAACAAATCCAGATTTTTTTCATTTTTTTTACTTCTCTGTCTGTTTGTCTGTTCGTACGGGCTAATCTCCGAAACTGTTGGACCGATTTAAATAAAATTTTTGTATCGTGGTACCTTATATCCCCGGTCAACATCTTAGATACTTTTCATCCCAGAAAATTAAAGAGTTCCCGTGAGACAGTTAAAAAACTATAATAACTTATACAGCTTAGTACACAAAAAATACTGATTGAATTTTAATGAAACTTTACAATAATATAGTTCATGCATCAGAATAACAAATAAGCTCCTTTTTATCCCGGAAAAATGTACGGTTTCCGTGGGATAGATTTGTTTTTGTTTGTCTAGAGGCGAACCCGAGCGAAGCGAGAGTCAGCCGCTATTTCTATTCTATTAGAATAAAGCTATGCATGAAACTGTTGTTTTAGACTTTCAGATTAATTTCTTTCCTTCATCTTTTATAACTTTTTTAATCTTCTTGACTCATTGCTTTTGGATTTATATTAAGCTTTGGAAAATGCTGTGGTAGAGTCATAGATTTGATTTTGGCGTTACTTAAAAAAATCATAAAGGGATATGACTTTTAGAAGGTGAAGCTTTAGAACAAATTCCAACAAATACGTACCTAACAACTTTCATGATGATAAGGAAGTACCTATTAATCAAAATTGAGTGAAACTAAGTATGTAATATTAACTATACTCAGATAAAATTTGGAGAAAGATGAGTTCGTAGAATTGTTCAATCGAAAAAGTTATAATTATTATGTAAACCACTATCTATTATATACCTATAGTTTAATTATTAAAAAAGTGCGATAACGGCTTTTAAAAAATAATCCAATAAAAATTAAATCCAATATCCTGTCTTTAGCCTAATATTATTTATAATTGCTTACCATTTTGTTGTATAGATGAAGTTCAAGTAGTAAGTTCAAGTTAAAAATATAAATAAAAATATTTCTATTAGTATTCGACATTAAAACAAGGGTTACGATAAGAAGTTGTGTTGTAAATAACGGTTAGAGCTATTCTATATTCAACTAAAAACATGATTTTTACAGGAAAATCAAAATGTATGTTTTCAATTGTGCGAAATATCGTGTCACCAATAGTCCTCATCTATTTTAAAAATTATAGCATAGGTGCAATAGGATTTTTACACGTAAAAAGATTTTATGCTATCCATTTTCTGAAACTGAATTTCATAGTGAAACTGCCCACAAAATAACGTCACAAGTCACAACGCATCAACTTCTACAACTTTTAACCAATAGTAAAGAACACATACATATACAGATACATAGATGTTTGAATATTTTCAAGCTATTTATATACGCGTGCGGAGCTACAGAGAAGTAATAAATAAAAGAAATGCAAGGTATTAATTATATTTTAATACAAGTAAAGTATTGTAGAAGAAAAGTAACGCTAATTTAACGTTTAAAGAATTTTGAAACAGCAATGAAAATAAAATTACTGACTCGCTTTGTGACTAATCTTACAAAACTATCTTTAACAAACAAAGAACTATTTTATAGTCAGCTTACAGTTATCCTTGTGGTAACTGTGTAACTTTTAAACGGCTTGCAACTTTCATTCTATAGTTTTCCTTAGTGGCTATTCACAGATAAAATATTTAAGCAATAAAAAAGGACTTCTAGGAAACTGGCACAAAATGAGAATTTAAAAAAATAATATTTATAACATTTACATATGTATTCATATACCTACATTTACATATACATTATAACACGCGGACATGACTTGTACAGTAATATCTAAGTGTACATTTGTTTTGTATATATAAATAAGTATATTTGTAATTTCCTTTATTGTAAATAAAGTTATTATTAACATTTACTAAATAACTTTTATAATAATTTATGACTATAGCAGTAGTAGCCTTTTGGTAAAAAACCAGATAAAGCGGTCTCAGATCTTGGTCTCGCACCTCTGATATTCCACCAGCGAATCATTTTCAATACGATTACCATCTGGGAAAACTTAACAATTAATGACGAAGACGTGTGAAATCTGCCAACCTGCACTTAGGTAACGTGGTATACTTAATGTGAGATAAAAACTTAAAAAAAATAAATTAAATCCGACTTCAATAATAACACTAAAATGTAAAAAGTAACAGGTAGTTTTCATTTGCTATAGATACCCAATCAGATATTTTCGAAGTCGGTGTGCATTGATTTGTATCGGCTGGCACCGACTTCGAAAATATTTGATTAGGTATCTATAGCAAATGAAAACTACTAATCAGTTATTTTTTATTTTTTTATTGTTTTTTGAAGTCAGTTTTTATTTTTTTTAATTAAATAAAAAAAAAAAACATTACACACACTACTATTTATGTATTTGACACACTCACGCATTATTACTCTTTTGTTTATTATTAAAGTCTGTAGTCAAATTGAGAAAAGATTAATATTGTAATATATGCAAGACAATAAATATATAACTTCATGAATTATGGTTGACTTTCAACTACGCGGCGATTACTAGTATTATATAATGACGCCCCTATTACGATCAGATTGTTTTTTAATATGTTGTAGATAGAAAAAATCTTGAGATGGTTTTGCTGTTATAGCCAATTAATTTATATGGATGTATAATACATTTTTTTTATTTATTTCTATCAAATTTAAAGCAAGTGCTCTACTAATAGGTATCAAAATATGCATAGGCCTTATGTATTAACGAACTCGACAAACAACCATTACCTATACGCCAAGTAATAAAATATTACTTAGATTTAGAATATTGTATTGAACTGTATATTATTCCGGTAATAATTTCTTTCTTCATCCTCGTCATTACATCTCTCTTCCTTAGTATACCTATACTAGACTATTATCTAAAATTCATTGTAATCCGCTTAGTACATAAAGCCACGTATAAATGTAACATGTATGTTCAACAGAAAGCGAAATATATATGTCTATTGTATGTACATATGTACATACAATAGACATGCCTGGGCTGCTATTAAAATTTTTTTCACAGAAAACCCAATAACTTTTGTCCTTACCTGAGCTTCGAAACGAATATACGTAGTTGTAGGTATATAATTTAGCTGTTAGACCAAAAAGACAGTATAGACATTGGTTATGTATTTACTTTCTATGGTCCATCAAAGTTTTCAGTGAAAATTTAATATGAAATCACAAAAATTGCGAGGACTCACATGGAACAAGGTTTATGCCCTAATCCATGACTACACAGAGTATAGCGAAGAGACGAGTGTAAATGATTCAGTGTAATACCTATGAGGTCAAGCGGCCCACGTCCGCTGAATAACAGATGAGCATCCGCAAGTATTTCTGTGTGCACGGCAAAGTGCGATATGGTAATTTCGGTGTAAAATAGAAAGACTAAGGCAAAAGCAGTAAAATGACAGTATAAAACTTTTATTTATCTATACAGATAAATAAAATTGGAGTGTCTGTTTGTAATATTAAAATAACTGCTTTTTACTAAATACATATGGATATATACACAGTACATATACCAAAACAACATTTTTTACAATTTTTGTCTGTCTGTCTATCTGTTTGTTCCGGCTTATCTCCCTCCGAAACGGCTGGACCGATTTTGACGGAACTTTCACTGACAGATAGCTGATGTTATAAGTAGTAACTTAGGCTACCTACTTTTATTTTAGAAAAAGAATCAGAGTTCCACGAAAAAAAATGAAAACCCATGAAATAGTGAATAAAATCCGCGTACGGCGTACGCACCCGAGCAAAGCAAGGGTAAATCGCTATATAATTTAAATAAATATCTTAGCAGTAGCAAGCTACTATTCATGTATAAACATAGCTGACCGTGAAAACGTACCTAGGGACGAACGCGAGCGAAGCGAGCGTGGGTCGCTAGTATTACATAAGATAGGAAATACTCGTATACAACAAAATATAAGTATACTAATTATTAACAAAAGTACACGTTAATAATATTTTTTGTACAAGTCATATAAATCTGTAGGCTTTCATGAACGCTGGTTCTTATTATGTCTGTTTTTAATATGTTTTTTATTCCGTAATGAAATATTTATCATATTTTTCACTCAATTTAATGATTTACTACAGCATACTCGTGACCATGGTATTAATAACGTCGCCGTTAATATCGTGAACACATAAAAGTAAGTGGAAAACATGTTAAATATCTCCATTCAAATCATAAAAATATTATACAAGTCATATCCTCGTGGAATTGTGGCAAGCATGTAAGCCCCAGTTCCTCGCTAAATTGTAAACGAGCCTTTGGGCAAAAAATGAGTCAGCCCTCTTGTTACCGGTACAGGCGATAAGATGAGGTGTTTATATCTTTTAAAAAGTTTTTAGCACTTTAAGGGCGAAGGGTTTTTACTGCAAAGAGTATAAAAGAATTATTTTAGCTGATTGAGGTGTATTAATGTAACTTCAGCAATTCTGTCAATTACAACGTTTCTATCAATTTGATAATAATCTATACGAATATTATAAAGAAGTAAAGTTTGTGAGTTTGAGAGGTTGTATGGGGTAATCTCTAGATCTTCTGAAACGATTTAGATGGAATTTTGTAAGAAGATAGTTGAGACCCTGGGAAGGACAAGGGATACTTTTTATCCCGGAAATCATTCCTTAAGGGGGTAAAAATGGAGATGAAAGTTTGTATTGGGAAGCAAGCTAGGGACGAACCCGAGTGAAAAAAAATATTTTATCGTAAATTTTTCAATTGAACTCTATCAACTTGATATTTTATAATATAAATTATAATGACTGTATAGTAAACTTCATTTTTTTGTTCCAAATGGATCAGGTTACAGGTATATTAAATTCCATCCTGATTATTTTTAGCTTTGAGGCATCAAGTTTCATATTGCTAGATTCAAAACTCAAAAGTGCTTTTTAAAGCCTACTTTATGAAGCACTTTTTATAACTACTACACTAAGTTGTTTTGATTTGAAAAAAAAAACATTCTATAGAAATATGTAGACAGCCGATTAAAAATGTCCAAAATTAATTTTAAAAAGCTTTTAAAAGCAACTTTTTATCTTTATGCCCAATCCAGTAGCAGTTACTTATACGTACGAACAGTACTTATGATGACTATTTCCTCACAATGGATAAAAGTCTAAGTATGAAAATATACTAATATCATCACATATTGCATACATTTTTTTCGCCCTGAGTGTAAAAAAAAAAAATAGTTTTCCATCTGATCCATTCAGTTTTACTATTATTGACATAACTAGCATTTCCCGCGGCTCCGCCCGCGTTCAGATGATCAAAAACCAAATTCTTAGGTTTCACACATTAGTATACTCTTACATATAACATTTCATTGCACACCGTATGCTTGGTAAATAATGGCAGTGATTGATAATGCCACAAAGGTTCCTCCGTTAATCTCATATTTGATTTAGTAATATTGCACTTTTTGTTTTAGCAATAACATTTATGTATGTCTATACTTCTGTTTTGTTTGTTTAGTTTTGGGCGATAAACTCTCAAACTACGGAATTAATTTGAATTATTTTTTACTTATAGATAGCTATTGATTAATTTAATATTTAGCTAATTATTTAAATTACATAATGATAACTTTTTTTAATGTTAATTTGTCGCAAAACGGGGATTGGTTAGCGCTAGTTAGTAATATTTTCCAAATCGATTTTCAAAAGAAAGTGTAATAAGTAAATAATTCTAAGCAAATGCTTTTTATTATTTCGTATGGCTCGGCTAATATGATTACAATCGTAAGAATTTTATTATGTCCTTTAAGCCTTTACCTTCCAAGAAATGGTGTCAAAAAAAAACTGAAAAAGTTGAGGTATAACAGTTCCTAAAATACTTTTGCAAAGTTTTTGAGATATGGAATATTTTTAGCTACCCGCTTTGTCAGTTTAACAGCCATTAACTTGTTTTCTACTTATTTTTACGGTTGATAAAATGAGTCGATATTGCGGAAACGTAAATATTATTCGTATTATATTATTTTAGTGTTAACCTAACAAAACCCAACGTAAGTAAGAAAAACAACACAGTATTTTGCTATACGAAACCTATAATGCGCTAGTTGGATTTGCATTTGCCTAATTTTTACATTAAAAGATAAAAAAAAATATATTAACATTATTTACTAAACAATAAAAATTTACAAATATTTTCATTTGAAAATTGTTTCGGCCAACAAAATATTACTTATATGTTACTAAATTATAAAGCCAAAAAGTTTGTTTTATTGCTAATTTGAATACTGGCGGGGCCGCGGGTAATTTAGTACCTAGTAATTCTAATAAAGTCATAGAAAGGTCATATCTGTACATTATTATTTTTTTGAATTAAAACTACGTATTTTAAAAATACATGGCGACATCTATTGTCAAATATCTAAATAACACATAAATAAATTTTCATCAAAATAACTATTTTAATGAATAAAATAGCGCTATTGATATTTCTTTTAAGATAAGATTTTTTTAATAGTTTTAACATATTAAGTTACCTTGCTAAAATGTTAATTGCATTGCTATGCATTGACCCGGATAACCTGCTATCACCGTACAAAATTTCATCTAAATCCCTCCATTGGTTTTGCTGTGATGCGGTTACGTACAGACAGACAGACAAAAATTCTAAAAACTATAGGTTCGGCCTCTATATCGCTAAATAATGAATATTTCAATAAGATTTTCCGAAAAATGTTGAATGTACGGATTCGGCTTAGTTACAATTTTATTATGTGTATAGTTACTCATTTATAAAATCAAAAGTTTGCTTTATTGATAATTTCAACACGGGCGGGGCCGCGGGTAATTTAGTAGTAGGTAATTCTACATACATTCATTTTTTTGGAATTAAAACTACGTATTTTAAAAACACATGGCGACATCTATTGTCGAGTATCTAAATACACATAAATAAATATTAATTAAAATAACTATTTTAATGGATAAAATAGCGCTATTGATAATTTGATTTTCAAGATAAGCTATTTTTAATAGTTTTTACCATATTTAGTAAGTTACCTTCCTAAACTCTTTACAAATAGTATCACCGTGGTTTTGTTCCAACCAGTTTTTGTATTTTTTCTCAGAAATGAGATATTTTCCCGCGGTAAAAAGTATCCTATATGTTGACCCGGATAACCAGCTATCATCATACCAAATTTCATCAAAATCCTTCCAGTGGTTTTTCTGTGATGCGGTAACAGACAGACAGACAGACAGACAGACAGACAGACAGACAGACAAAAATTCTAAAAACTATAGATTTGGCATCTGCATCGATAATAATGTCTATTTCAATAAGATTTTCCAAAAAATTTTTTATGTACAGATTTGACTTAGTTAGAATTTTATAATATGTATAGATATCATAACGAAATACTTGCCGCTTCTACCATAAAACATGATATTGTTACTTCCTACATTGCGAATACGAGGGTGAACCATCGGTAATATTCGATACGTTACAAAATGTACGAGTATATGGATATAGGTACTAAGTTTATAACAAAGTATATATACATATACTTACTTGATGCTGTCTTTTAAGATCAAAGATCATAGATCAAAAGCTTCGAAGACAAAGTATGGAGATGAGAATGATGAGATGATGATGAGGATTTTCTTTCTATTGGAGAAGGCAAAAAACGTGAAGTTACATCATATATCAGAAAGAAATTCAAAGGGCGGCTATTTTACGCTGATTTACGAGCAGAACCCATGAATGTCCTTATTTAAATGAAAATTATACACGTCTCTCGGTCATGGGCCCTGCTCTCGTAAAGCAACTGAATTATGACCTAGAGATACTTCAGCGAAGGTAACCGCTCCACTCTTGAAATTTTAAATATCGCTCTTCATGTTGTGAATTTTTGAAGCATGTTACACATTTACATGCTTAATATCAATATTGTAATAATGCTACATGCATTAGAATTAGATAAGTAAATAAATATTAGTTAAAAAGTTAAGAATAAATTAACTGATGCCTGCAATTAGTTTTAGGGTTTTTTTTTGCTATCTAATAATGAACAACTAGGTGAAAATTTTTTCTTTTCAATTAAAAAAAAGCTTATTTTATTAATTTAATGGTAGCCTTGGTCATTACCATTACCTCAATTCCGATACTAAATATTAAAAAGCTAGAAGAATTGGTTTATTTGAAGTCGCTAATCCCTGGAACTGCCACTCAGATTTGAAACATTCTTTTTGCATTTAGTAACCTATTCATTAAGGAGGAGCTTAAAAAGCTATCTGAGAAATTTTAAAAGCTTTCTAACATTACGCTATGACCTTTAGAAGCGGGGTCATTATGCATAAATAAAGTATCAAAATGACGAATAATAACAAAGCATGAGAAAAGATTTAAATGAAATCTTTTTAGATGAACAAGTAGTTCCATAAAGATAATTTTTTTCTAGTTCATTTATTTGAATTCGGTAAACTAAAAATTAGGATACCTACATAATATATTACTTTTTTCCCATCACATTTTTGTTATAATACATGTTATGTAAAACTGGAAACTTTTTGAACTTTTTGAACACACTAGCATTTTCTCGCGGCCGCGTTGCACTATAATTATTCGGGCAATGTATGATGTATATTGTATAGCCTATACCCTATACCTTCCTCAATAAATCTATACCCATAATAAAACTGTAACTAAGCCGAACCTGTACATTAAATAATTTTTGAAAAATCCTATTGAAATAGATATTATTATCGATATAAAGGCCGAATCTATATATTTTAGAACTCTTGTCTCTATCTGTCTATTACCGCATCACAGACAAACCACTGGAGGGATTTTGATGAAATTTGGTATGATGATAGCTAGTTATTCGGGTCAACATAAAGAATACTTTTTACCGCGGGAAAATGTCTCATTTCTGAGAAAAAATACAAAAACTGGTTAGAATAAAACCACGATGATACTGTGGCTGTTGCAGCAATATTCGATTATTTTAATCTATTTTATTAGAAATAGAAATAAAAATCGTGCTTAAAATTGTACGCCTTTTTAATGTCAATACTTTTCTATTCTATTTTCCAATATGTCATAAGATATGATTCATAAAAAAAAGTTAATAAAAAAGTCTTAATATAAAATGGACAAGTATAAAAAAGGATGTGTATGTATATATTTGTGCCTACAATACTATAAACATTATAACAAGGTAACTTTCTAAATATGGTAAAAACTATTAAAAATAGCTTATCTTGAAAATCAAATTATCAATAGCGCAAACCCATTTTATTCATTAAAATAGTTATTTTAATGAATATCTCTATTTATGTGTTATTTAGATATTCGACAATAGATGTCGCCATGTGTTTTTAAAATACGTAGTTTTAATTCCAAAAAAAATGATGTACCTACAGATATTATGACCTTACTGTGATTTTATTAGAATTACTACTAAATTACCCCCGGCCCCGCCCATGTTCAAATTATCAATAAAACAAACATTTTGACTTTATAAATTAGTAATATATTCGTAATATTTTGTTTTTTGTTGGCCGGAATAATTTTCACAAGAAAATATTTGTAAATTTTTATTGTTTGGTAAATAATGTTAACTTTGTAAATTTTGTAATGTAAAAATTGGGCAAAGGCAAGTCCAACTCACGCATTATAGGTTCCTTATAGCAGAATACTGCGTTGTTTTTCTTATTTACGCATTTTGTTAGGTTAGGTTAACACTAAAATAAATACAAATAATATTTATTTTCCACAATATCGACGCATTTTATCAACCGTAAAAATAAGTTCATTTTATATTATTTTTTAACATTTTATGGAAAAGAAATTTATGGTTGTTAAACTGACAAAGCGTCTACGAGGAAAAATATTCCATATCTCAAAAACTACAAAGCTTATATTCTGCAAGATAATTTTCGATAAAAGTATTTTAGAAACTATTATACGTCAACTTTTTCAGATTTTTTGACACCATTTGTTGAAAGGTGGAAGGCTTAAAGGACGAAAATGCTTATGACTTTAATCATATTAGACGAGCCATATGAAATAATAAAAAGCATTTGCTTAGAATTGTTTAGTTATTTACCTTAATTCTGTACTTGTGGAACACTCACTTTCCCCAACACTTTCTTTTAAAAATCGTTTCGGAAAATATTACTAACTAGCGCTAACCCATCCCTGTTTTGCGACGAATTAAAATTAAGAAAAGTTATTATTATGTAATTTCAATAATAAGCTAAATATTAAATATAGGTATCAATAGCTGTCTATTAATAAAAAAATGATTAAAATTAATTGAGTATTAATATACGTATTATAATATCTTTTCAGATACTGGATATTTTGAGTTACGATCACTAAAGTTTTTGTTTTCCATAATATCTTTAAAAAATAGTATAAAACGCGAACTTATTTTTGCAATTAATAAATTATGTATTGCGAAAACATAAAAATTTTATTTGTGTGTAAATATGTGAGTACAAACAACACAATATTCGGCGGTACGGAACACTCGATGCGCGAGTCACAATCATATACATTTGAAAATCGTTACAGGCATCAAATTATTACTAATAGCATAAAGCCAAAGAGTTTTTTTTTTTGTAGTTTTAGCACGAGCGAAGCCGCGGGTTCTGCTGTAGACTATAAAATGCCAAAAATGTTTCAAATCGGATCAGTACATTTAGATATTAGGGCGTTCAAACAAAAAAGCAAATAAACTATTTAGCGACATGTTCTTCGACGACACGTTTGGCTCAGTTTGTTTGTTGTTTGTTGTTCTGTGCGAGCGGTCGCGGGTTCGAGTCCCGGTGGGTGGGATTCATTTGAGTGATAAGCGCGAATGTTTGTACTCCAGTCATGGGTGTTTATATTTATATTTATAATATGTATGTATTTAGAATTATATATGTATAGTGTATCAACTGTCTAGAATCCATAACACAAGCCTCGTAGCTTACCATGGAACTAGATGGTGCTGCGTGTTAATGTCTCAACATATTTATACTTGTTTATATTTAGATTTATATATTACTATAGATGATATACGAGATATAATTTAATATCATGAGTGTAGAGAATATAAATATGTTATGCATCACATTTGACCTTAACCTACTTTGCAACTAATTTGCTGTTTTTACTTTAATGTAGTCTCACTTGGGCTAATGATATTAATGTTGACACCACATTTAGCGGGTAAAACATTTTAGTTATTTTAATGTATAAACACATATGTATGGATATATTTTATACGGCATATTTTTTATCATAAAAATACTTTAATATTAATTGGAGTTTCTTATACGAAACTATACTGTGATATAACTTATTTATTAAAAAAGGAATTATGATAATATAATAAAAATATAGTCGAAATGATTTTTCCTTTTTAAAGTCGGTCAAAAGTCGTTTTCATGAAAAAAGAATAAGACTAAGAATATCTAGGTAAGTAAATAATAGTTTCGTTGATTGTTATCATATTGTTATATGTATATTATTTCAACTGCCTCGTTTGTCTAATGACTAGCATGTTTGAGTACACATCAGGTCCTGGGTTCGAGCCCCGTGTTGGGCTAAATATAGTTTTTGGGTTTTTCTGCCAAGAAGTTCTTAGTATCAGCCCGAGATGTTAAATAAGCTGTATTTCGTCCCTCTTGACTCGCCGGAAAACATGTCAAGCCGTCAGTACATCTGATATAATATTGATAAGTGCACGTACAACTTTATCATTAATTATGCACCACTTGCTACAGTTATTATAAAACTTTAGAACTCGATTGACTTCATTGCAAGGAAAGTTTATTAAATGACTTCACCCAAGTACCTACTGTAAGTTTTAACTATAGTGAAAGATTTCTATTGGTTTGTGTAATTCTTTTCTAATATATCAATATTTATTTCTAATTTATTAATATAATTCTTAACATTGTACCACCTCCTGAATAATTTCTAAGAAATTAATTGTTAACTGGCACACCGGTGTGCCCGCACCCTCTCGACAGGTTAAAAAAATGTTTAGAATGATTGCTGTAAGCATTCTAAACGTCGGAAACCAAAAATCAAAATAAATCCACGAAATTCCCAAAAACATAGTTTTATTTAAAATGTTAAATACATATATATGTGTAAATCTAAATAAGTATTATCTTAAGATATTTGCTAGAAATCTTAAGAGTTTCGCCTGTTCCTCTTAGAACTAAGGCTTTAATTTCCTGTACCTACACAGCTTATTGAATTCCAAACACAAATGAAGATTTTTTATTTAATTCTTTTTGTATTTCATTGCGGTATAATTTTCACAAGCTTGGCGTGTTATGTACGTGTATTGTATGTATTTAGCCCTTTATGACATCCCACTGCTGGGCACAGACCTCCCTTCAATGCGAGGGGGATCAGGCCATAGTTCTCCACGCTAGCCAATTGCGGGTTAACGGACTTCACATGACTTTCGAAAACTTGCTAAGTTTTCTCAGACATACAGGTTTCCTCACAATATTTTCCTTTACCGTAGGTAAGGCAAATGGTAATCAAGTTAGAAATGTTTCGCACATGAATATATCGAGACCCGGGATTTGAACCCACTTCACTAGGTTTCCCAAGCGAGCGCGTTACCACTGGGCTACCACTGCCTCGTGTTACAGTTGTTGTATTATAGTTTGATGTTAACCTAATTATTTGGCGCACTAAGAAAATAGTTTTGATACAAATATTTACATTGTAGTACAACTACTGTAGTACATTGCATTATAAAAGTATAAAGAAACAATATAACGGTTTAACGACATGCTAAAACTTTCTTAATTTTTTCTCAAGTCCATTTTCCAGTAGAGAGAGAGCATAATTTACAATACAAATTAAAATAACTTTGCTAATGAAATTTCACTTAATAATAATACGTCTGGAGCTTTAATTGAAATAGTTTGGGTACCAGCTAAGGTCAAAGTACGTTCTTGTAATCACAATGTGTGTACTTGATATTAGATATTGCTAGGCAAAGCTATGTAGTTGAGAAAATGAGAAACGCGTGGTACTTTGGAACAACATATTTCGTTTGCGACTTAAACAAATCTCAACTTGACCTTATAATTTTAATTAGTTCTCATCTAAACTTAAGATAGAAATAATAGCGGTGCATACAATACGAACGTACAGCACGGAACGCCAAAATAACGACCTTTTTAATTGTTACATATTCTAAAGTTGATGATTTCAGTTAAACAAAAAAATATAAAAATATACATGTATGATGAGCCATTGATGCACTGTTGCCTCATCATTAAGTAACTTCAAATAGTTGAGATGTTTCTATTGTTTAAGTACTTACATAAGTAAACCTAAATCTATGCATATATAAAAATAAATATAAATGAAGTGCCTGTTTGTAATATAAAAATAACAGCTTTTTATTAAATACATATGCAAGTTGGAGGAAAATTTTTATCTGCCTGTCTGTTTGTTCTGGCTAATCTCCGAAACCACCAAAACGATTTTGACGGAACTTTAACTGGCATATAGCTGATATTATAAGGAATAACTTAGGCTACTTTTATTTTAGAAAAAGAATTGGGATTCTGCGTAAAAAAAATCCATGAAATTGTGCACAAAATCCGCGTACCTAGGAACGCATCCGAGCGAAGTGAGAGTAAGTCGGTAATAAATTGATAAAATGATAAAATAACAAAATGTATGACATATTTTAAAATTTATTTTAAAATTATAATAACCATGTAACACTAAATAGAGAAAAAGGTAACTTCTTTTTTAGATAAAAGACAATCCTTATGACTTCATTAATAAGCCTCTTCATATATGTATGCACATATCTATAAAATTCTTTCTTGTTGTCAGTAATGTTGATTTGTTTTTAAATTATAATTATAAAATAGTCTTAATTTTAAAAGAACAAGGATTTAAAAATAATAACGTACTTTGTAGCTTAAAACTTACACTGAAAAAACTCAGCTTAAAAGTTAATATACCACCTTCAAGGAAATATTTGTTAAAACATTTTTTATTTATTTGTAACTATTTTTAGGGTATATAATACCCTTATTCATACAAAAAACTATAATTCAAACTATTTCATAAAAGGTTAAAAATTATGCGTAATACACAAAAAACAACGTACATACATCTTGCTTGCTTTTCTTCGATCAATCCCTCGTGCTCTGCCGATGCGGTTGTAGATGTGATAAGGTGCGGTTGTAGGTAGGGAATGGAATACTTTATTCCGTTCTCCGACATCCCGCTTGGCCACAAAGTTAAGCCCTGGTATAATGCGGACTATGCTCGTGCTGAGGCGCGAAAAGAGGCCGCCTACCAGTCCTGGGTTTTGGCTTGCGATCGCAAAATCAGAGCTCGGAGGGTTCGTGCGAAGAAAAGGGCTTATAATTCTGGCACCAAGTCATGCAATAAGGTTCTCCGTAGGGCGAGTTTTGATCATGTCAGTCGTATAAGAGCCAGACTTGCTTCCTACCCTCCTGGTAGTAAGCAATTCTGGTCCCTGTCCAAGGCTGCTGAATCCAATTTTTGCCATCCCTCTTTGCCTCCCTTGCTGAAACCAGATGGATCACTGGCTCACTCCGCGGTACGAAAGCAAATTTACTTGCAACTCTATTTACAAGCAATTCGCGTCTAGACGTTGGCTCTAAACGTCCGCCAACTTTACCTCACTGTGATTCTTTAATGCCGAAGATCACAATTCACACAAAAGAGGTCCGTATAATTTTGTAAAATCTTGACGTGAATAAGGCCAGTGGACCTGACGGTATACCTTCAAGGGTCCTTAAGCATTGTGCACCTGAGTTGTCTCCTGTACTGACTCGCTTATATCGCCTCTCTCCCCAAACTAGCACAGTGCTCAAATCTTGGAAGCTTGCCAATGTTCAGCCAGTACCTAAGAAGGGTAGTCGTGCCGATCCCTGCAACTATCGACCAATCGCCATTACCTCCATACTCTGTAAAGTTATGGAAAGGGTGCTTAATAGTAAGCTGCTGTCATACCTTGAAGCTAACGATCTTCTTAGTGACCATCAATATGGCTTCCGCCGGGGACGGTCTACTGGGGACCTTCTTGTGTATGTCACGCACTGCTGGGGTAAGGTCATCGAAAACCGTGGTGAAGCTCTAGCAGTCTCACTCGATATTTCGAAGGATATTTGATAGGGTTTGGCACGCAAGTCTACTGAGCAAGCTTCCTGCTTACGGCATCCCTTATGACTTCTGTGACTGGGTATCGGACTTTCTAACCAAACAGTCGATCAGAGTGGTCGTTGACGGTTGTTCTTCTGATCCAATGACTATTGATGCCGGAGTTCCACAGGGGTCCGTTCTCTCTGCGACTCTTTTCCTGCTACACATCAATGACCTACTTTCTCCAGGTATTGTTGCGTATGCAGATGACAGCACAGTCTTAGAGAGCTATGTGTCCAATGCAAAAGACGGAGGGGTAACTACTATACGTACTTTGAGAGAGGCCATGGTGGCGGGTACAAATACAACCTTAAGTGTTGTCTCACAATGGGGTGACGACAATCTGGTTGATTTTAACCAAAACGCAAGCCTGTCTGTTTTCTGCAAAAAGGAGTCCGTTCAGCCAGACTCCTACTTTCCATGGTACACCTGTAGAGGTTTCCGATACTCTAGAGCTTCTCGGCATAAAGTTGAGTGCAAACCTTAACTTTCGCGATAACATCGAGTCGAAGGCACAGATTGCGGCCAAAAAACTGGGTCTCCTCAACAAGGTTAAGCGATACTTCACGCCTGGACAGCTTCTCACATTATACAAAGCTCAAGTCCGATCATGCATGGAGTATTGCAGTCACCTTTGGGATGGCTCTGCAAAATACCAACTTGCCACTCTTGATTCGGTGGAACGCAGGGCCATAAAGCTAATCGGCGATGAAAACCAGCTGGTGAAAACTAAGCTTCACAGCTTAGCACATCGGCGCCAAGTTGCTTATCTATCGGTTTTCTACAGACTGTACTTCGGGGAGTGTGCTCACGAGCTCCATGGTCTCATACCGCCATCGCCATTCTTCCATCGGAACACCAGACGTACTGAAGGATATCATCCTTTCTTGGTTGACATTCCGACCGCTCGCACTAAGCGCTATTCGTTATCTTTTATAATGCGTACAGCCAAGAAGTGGCATTCCCTGCCTGCGTCTGTTTTTCCGAGTACGTATAACCTGAAGCTATTCAAGGTGCGTGTTAACAGGCTTCTTCTGGGCAAGCTCGCTAGATCGTAGACCTTATCTATGCCTTCAAGCTAAGATGAAGGTCATGAGTAAGTCCATTTATAATTAAAAAAAAAAAAACCTGAATTAGGCACCTCCTCGTTTTCTGGACTCTGGTGTTGGTAAAATAAAATTGTACACCAAGTCTGACTAGTACCTGTATAACCCAATCTGCCAAGGATACTATAAGATTATTTCCACTTAAGATACCATTGACTCACGAAATGGCGGTTCGAGCTGTAAATATTAAAAAAAAAAACTATAAATCCTGCTATTAAAATTTGGAATAAAAATAGAAATAACATACAAAGGCAAATAACAAAAATTGGGTAAAATATTTATGATAGCTAAATCGAAGTATAATGTGTTTCATTTCATAGGTACACTAGGAGTATTATCTGTCTAAATAATATTTTTAGAGATTGTGTTTAAGCAATCATTAGGAAGTTGTATTTTACTTTCACATACACACGTACGTACGTATATAGATATATGTTATCATTTGTATTTTAGTATATATTCTACATTTAAATGAAGATTGGTTTTCAGGCTTTTTTAATGTCCCACGGCTGGGCACGGGCCTCCTTTCAATACGAGGGGGATTAGCCCATAGTATACCACGCTGACCAAGTGCGGGTTGGTGAACTTCACATGTCTTTCGAAAACTTGCTCGGTTTCCTCATGATGTTTTACTTCACCGTAGGGCAAGTGGTAATCTTGTTAGAAATAATTCGCACATGAAAATATCAGAGGTGCGAGACCCGGGATTTGAACCCGCTTCACTCGGTTTTCCAAGCGAGCGCGTTACAATAAAGATTTATTTTATCATATACATATGTGTTACAGTCAGAACTCTTTCTTGGTCAAATTTACTTTTGACTGACAAAAACAGTTAAAAGTAGTTTTGACTGCAGGCCTTGGTCAATAGCAGTTTTTACTGGCATATCGGTCAAAACTCTTAAAATTATGATGCTGTAGTCACTGTTCTAACCTAACCTAACCTAGAAAGAAAGAAAGGGTTCTTCCGAGTAACCTTCAACCTACTTACCTCCTTAACTTTTTAAGAGTTTTGACCGATATGCTAGTCAAAACTGCTATTGACCAAAGCCTGCAGTCAAAATTACTTTTGTCCAATCTCTTTAGTCAAAAATAGTTTTGTCTAAAAAATAGTTTTGACTGTAACATGTATATGGCTATAGGAAAGGCCAATTCTTAATATCATATATTCGTATATGACGTCTATAACTTTAAAATGACTAGCCATATGAAAGTTATGGCGCTGGTTCAGTTGATATTTAAAGGCTGTTGGCGAAACATTCATATTATATAAGTTATAGTTTATTAAACTATTACTTGTCAAAGATTATTAGGTCGCACATTTCGCAAAATCTAAATCAATACAACTACATTAATTCTTATTAAACAATGTGATTAAATGGACCATTTTCTTGCAATTTGAAATAACCTTTTTTGCAAGAAATTTTTTGACAAGAATATTCGAATCGTTAATATTATATCTAATATATTTAAACGACAATTCTTGTATATTTATCTATTTATACCGTCGATCTCGGAAATGGCTCTTACGATTTCGCTGAAATTTGGTATGTGGTGGTTTTCGGGGGCAAAAAATCGATCTAGATTAGTCTTATGTCTGGGAAAACGCATGTTTTTGAGTTTTTATTCGGTTTTCTTTCGCATTATTCCACGAAAAATATGGTCGCTCATTTCACACGCTCGGACGTATCGTGGTCAAGCGACCAGGCGCAAGATTGACAATCCCAGATGTCCGGGTTCGAATCCCGGTCAGATACAAAGTTTTTACTTTTGTTTTTTTTTGTATTTATTCCAGTTTTTTTTAAGAAAATTGTACTTCTGGCTAAAAACTCCGACAGAAGCTCGGTCGCCCAGGTACTGTAAAATTAAATCACAACATATTAACTCTATGAGGAAGCTGCAAATGGCTCGGGAGACAGATCTGTTGCGAAGAACCGGCGAGAAATTCGACAATTGCTCTTAGAAAAATAATATGTAAATAATAAAAAATAGCATCACATGAAGTATTATACTTTGACTCATTGCTCTGTCTGTATGTCAAAGACGGACTTATAAATGCATATCTGTTAAGCACCACATTTACATATTATACAGTATCAGTATCGATATTTCTTACAGTACATAAATATAATGATGTCATTTTCAGTGCAATATAATATATTATGTTGACTTCTATGCAACTTCTGCTACAACAAGCTTAGTACCTCGACGTGACCACGGCCGATAAGATAGACAAATAGCCATGCACTTGCTGAGATAAATAGACCCGCTTAGCTACTGAGTGAAGAGATATTGTTAGATTATCCATCCAATGAGACTCATGTGTTTCAGTTTTACACATGCTGTAACAAAACATGCTGTTACATATATTTTAAATATCCATTACCCAGCAAAGTAACTTATTTTTATATTTATTCAAGATTCTTGTTCTAAAGAAATACAAGAATTTAGAGTGAGTAGTAATATGTTGAAAGGGAAATACTCTCCTAGAAACACAGCAAAGTTGCAAATTGCAAGTGTTTTTTGTTAGTTTTTCTACCATAAGAATGCTCATCTCGTTAAGTATATACATATAAGTGCAACATTTGGTCAAAGTGCTCGGTGGGACGGCACAGTTAAGTAAACGTTGGAAGGAAAGTGAAAAGAAATAGAACGTGAGAGGATAAAATTAAAATTAATCTAGTATCTACTCAAAGACAGGCTGATAGCTGTTCATATAAATTACCGTGAATTAAACATTGAGGCACTGAATTTCAGTTAATAATAGAAATATTGTAATTGGCTATTTAATATAACCGGTTTTTATTACTTCTGTTCTTGGAACTCGAGCCCATCTCATTAATTTATTTCTCAAGAAAACATACCTTGGAATATTTATAGTATTGAAAAAAAAAAAGATAGATATAGAAGAATAAAAATAGCGACTTATTCTTGCTTTGCTAGAGTCCACCCATAGATGCCTTTATACACAGCGCCACCTTTTAGCAAATTCAAAGTTTAGTACTTACAATAATTGGTGCTGGAGTCCACTCTTATTGTTTTTCTTCTTTTAGTTAAGCTAAACTTTCTAATTTTGTAGCTGAATTCCACCAATGTGAAGTATTCATTCAGGTTATTTTAATATTAAAGTACTTAACTTAATATATTTTATTTTTATATTAAACAAGAATTGTGAAATGAAGGCAACGAATTCCCAGTCAAAAAAAATATTTTAAAAAAGTGGTCGCGTGGCCGCGTCATTAGTGGAGTAATATTTTATAAGTTTTAAATAAATAATAGCTAAAAAATATTATAAGCTTGTTTATTTTTTTAAGTACACAAACATTTATAAACGACCGTTTATACTTCCTTCATCTCAATCCCTCGAGCAATTATTAAAAATACGAGTATATTATATAAACAACAAGTAAAAATTTGTGATATGATTTTTTTATAATTTACTGCCTCGGTGGTGTAGTGGCTAGCATGTACGGCTGCGCATCCGGAGGTTCTGGACACGGCAAATACAGGCGACAGGAACGACAAATAGAATGATGAAATAATTAACATTTTTCTCCTCCTCATAATTTTTAATAGTTTTAATGTGATTCTATTGTGAAGAACTCCAATTTGAAGATTTTTTAATACATAAATATTCTTTTTAAAAAGCCATTAAAACTTAACGATATCTCTAGAAATTGTTTTGGAAAATAAGTTCTTTTTCTACGAAAAAGATCAAAAGGAATTTTTCTCAGTGGGATTATGTTTACTTAGACATAAGATATAAAACTTTCTTAAGTTCACGAACTCAAGCGCTAAGAAAGTTAACTATTGTATTATTAATTATACTTTTATTTTTATGTATTTATTTTTATCTATTATAAAAAAAATTTTTTACAAAATAACTTCAAAAGTGATAATTACCGCGATGAATAGATAATGTTTTGATAAAACGATATTATATAACGTAGCTGAGTGTCTTACATTTAAATTATGTAATAATAATAATAATAATGTCCTCCTGACCGATTCCGGCCACGGCGGCCAATCTCATTGAGACTAGCCAACTGCGCAGGAGATATTATAGTGCACAAATGTACGCGCAGACACAAGTGCACTCTCTATTCCTGTCACTCTCATACTCCGGTGGGACGACTATTCGACACGACCGGTGAGAGTTAAGGCGCAGGACCGACGGCTTTACGTGCTCTCCGAGGCACGGGGGTGAAACACCGCCAACTTCCCAACTCCGGGCTGTTACTGAGGCTTACTATACAGAAAGACTTAATAACTAAACTTGGCCCGACCCGGGACTCGAACCCCGGACCTCAGGATGTGCAGCCGTACATGCTAGCCACTACACCACCGAGGCAGTCTAAATTATGTATACATATATACTGTACTGTACATTCCTTGCGTATAAAATAATATTAAATATGCTTAGGTTAATAAATATTACGAAGAAAAGCTGAAAAAAAAATATTACAACCGTAATAAGCAAGTCATTATAGAGAAAACAAAAAAATATTAAATAACTTTCAACGTTAATTTAATTGTAAATTAAAATCTTATTCCAAAAAAACTCATTTTTCTGCTAACGAGTCCATTATAGTATATTAAAGTTGTGTCCTGTGGGAGCGGGGCTGAAGAAATTATTATTACAGCTACATTTCTTCTGAGAATAATAAAACTATTGAAATAATATATAACGTATTTTGTTATCATTATTATATCATTACTTTATTCTTTATTCATATTTAACCTGCTAGTATATTTGAAATTCTTAATACTACAAACGTGTCATCAAATGCACTTTATATTTGTCTAATTTATAGTATGTCCTATACAGCAATAAATCGACATGATATATTTAGCACATAGAGTTAGGAGTAAAACTAGTAAATTAAGTGAACTTTAACACAGCCAATATCAAGCCTGTTGTATTTCTACTATACATGCGTAAAGAATGTGTGTCTAAAATTAAAAAGCTGACTTTAAAAATATGTAAGGGCAATTTTTAACATGATTACTACTTGTCCTACGGTGAAGGAAAACATCGTGAGGAAACCTGCATGTCTGAGAGAATATAACAAGTTTTTAAAAAACGTGTAAGGAGGCCCGTGCCCAGCAGATATAATATTCCGGTCTCTAACCGATATATTACATCCTCCTGACCGATTTCGCTCACGGTGACCTATCTTACTGATACTATTCATCGGTGCAAGATATTATTTTGCACAAGTATGTATATGAGAAATATTTTTTAACCCTAAATATTCAGTGGAATGGCAATCTGGCAGGACAGGTGAGAATTTAAGCACAGAGCTGACTTTCTCTATAAGATTCGGAGATTTAACACCGTCAACTTCTATACTCTAGGTTGCTACTGATATTTTGTTAGAAAAACCTCATAACTATACTTAGAGCCATAGCAGGTAATCAAACCCAGGACCTCTGAAACAACAACTATACATGCTAGACCAACAAAGCTGTTAGATCGGAATATAATTTATATTATAAAGCTAAACCTTTCCCAGCCATATATGTACATAAATTTCAGTTTCCGGCCATCCTTTCTATTTCCTGACCGCGATCAAATTATTTTATTTTTGTTAGGTTTACGTACTTCAATAAATATTTAGTTCAATGTCCTTTTTGTAAAAAATTTATGGAAAATTAAGATAGCACGCTGCATGAAATATTTATTTTATTACATATGTTTTATTATATCTATATTTAATATGCATTATAATTTAAGGTCAGTCCGCCAACCCGCACTTGGGTGGTGAACTATGGCCTGATCCCCCTCGTATTGAAGGGAGGCCCTTGCCCAGCAGTGGGGCGTTAAAAAGGGCTGAATACATACATACATACATACATAATTTAAGGTCAAAGAAATAATTAAGATACTCGTGACAAAATTTATCATTTTTAAGTGAAATCATTAATCCACAATGTAACAAATCCGCGGGCCAAATATTCCGCTCTCGGAAATTCAAACTAAAATAGACCGTACTTCTTTTTAACATAATTATTTTCTTAATTTGGCCCAAATTGTATAAATTACGGAAAAATATTAAACAAAGTCCTATTTTTATTAAGACCGGGACCCGAATTGTAAATGTCAACAGGTTATTTTTATTTTGAGCCCTCGAAAATAACGAGGAGCTTATTTAATACCGGTACTCTTAAAGAAATAAATATTTATACTACTAATATAAATATTATTTTGTTTTCTCTTTAGTATCTATTTTATAAATTCACTAGCATTGCCCGCGGCTCCGCCCGCATTCAGATGACCAAAAACCAAATTCTTAGGTTTTACATATTAAGTCTACTCCACAATCTGTAATTTAATAATTCATTAAAGCCGCTTGAAAAAAGCAGGTATATGAGCGTCGCCACGTGGACAATAGAGTAGGCAGATGTTGATCAAGGCCATGCTGGTAGAAGGCACTGGCTAAGGGACTGAGTTTCTATTGAGTGTATATGCTCAGACACGTATATTTTATATATATAAGTGGCACAAACAGGCATTTTTATTTATATTAAGTGTGTGACTATGTATATATGTACGTGGCATCTGTGTGCATATCATGTAGAATGTAACACCTTCAACTTTTAGAATAACGATATCATAGGAATGGTGCTTATTAGGAAAAAAAGTATTACGACCATTTTTGTAGATAATTTTATGATTCACAATTTTGTGTCGACTATATTTTTGATAAAACAATACCGTTTTCGAGAAAAATCGAAAGAACCGAAAATTTTGACCTTTGACCTTGAATAACTTTTTTAGCACACATGGGATCGATGGGAACTTTTGACACTTTATTTCTAATGGTATACCCTAGGTCTTTACTAAAGTTCAGCTCTATGTTCGTTTTTTTTTATTTAAAATGTCTATTTTGACCGGAATATAGTATAAATAAATAAATAGTATAAGTATTATAATAAGTAATATGAGTACCTGCTAGGCAAGAGTGAATAGGCATCTTCTAAGCAAGCGTAGATAAGGAATAGCTTATAGTATTCTCGACTGAATCTTCTATCGGAATTTTAGCGAATTTGTTAGTTACAGAGCGCAAGGGGATCTTTTTTAAAATAACGGACAGACAATTTTATTTTCTACAATAAATCATTTTTTAAGCATAGAAAGTATATAAATTGTAAATGTAAACATGTGTTGGGTGTTTGCGTTAGGATCGGCGGAGTCCAAACGACGTTGACATTTGTTACTAAGGGAGACCTGTAGCTTCCGTTTATATGGAAATTATATGGGAAGCTCCGCAAAGGGAGAATATGACCTTCCCTGAGGCAGCAACTAAATTATTAACTCCTGATATTTCGTCGTATACTGCTTCATTGTAAAACTTTCATCACAGCTATTTTACATGTCGTATGTATATTTTCAAAATGAGTTGAACTCTATCTTTTCTCTGTCTTTGAACTTTTCTTAAGAATTATAAGTTTTTCAGATGTTTTCTTGTAAACAAATTGGTATAATGTACCTATTAAGAAAAGAAGAAAGACAAAATTTTGTTAAACTATTCCAACCTAAAACCGAACCCACATCTACCAATAGATAGATGAAATTAAAAGAACTCGTAGAATAAAGATGTTTATAGAAAAAAAAATATAATTATATACTTATAATAAATAACATAACAATAATGACTTAAAGTAACATTAAAACTTGATTACGTTACGTTGTCATAACAATTGATAAAAACTAAGAATTAATGAGGAATCCCATTAACTCACGTAACCAACACAATAGCGTCACGTAACAAATTCCCTTTAAAATTGACTCTTACCTACTTGCTTGTTTGCTATTTACTTAATACCTGATATTTCTGGAAACAATGTTTGTTTTGATGAATCTTAATTAATTTTGATTAGTAACGCTTATTTACCAAGATTAAACAACAGCCTTGAGCTGTCTTTTATTGGGTAGACTAAGCTTTTTACTCTCGGCATACTTAAATGAAGTAAATTTAGTATTGTAGGTTTGACAAAAAAATAACATAGACTTAGAATATCTAATTCTCTAATTGCAAAAACTGTGATAATTATTTTGTATTTCAAGTTTCCCTAGCATAGTTTAATTATTACAAACGTATGTAATTACAAAATGCTTTGGCCTCATTATAATTTGTGTAATGTTATTTATTTTATATTAGTACCAAAATGCGAATAATTACTTTATATAAACATAAATACAAGCGAGAGTGGTAGCCCAGTTGTAATGCGCTTGCTTGTTTTCCTAACTACTGGGCCACGATTACCACTTATCTTACAGTGAAGGAAAACATCGTAAGAAAGATATGTTAAGTTCACCAACTCGCACTTGGCCAGTCTGGTTGGTTGGCAGCGTGGACTATGGCCTGTTTCCCCTTATATTGAAAGTAGGCCCCGTCCCCAGCAGTTGGACGCTAAAAGAGGTAAATACATGTATATGTTAACGAGTTACTCGCCCTCGCTTTGCATTTTAAAGGCTTTTTATATTCATAATTTCTAGGGATATCATGGTGTAAAAAAAAATTTAGTAAACATGAAAAAAATTAAATAGGTAATGCGTTCTAAAATATTTATTTTAATTCAATTGGGTTGGATTACCCAAATCTGTACCCATTAAATATAAAGGAACTCATACAGTATGTATAAATTAAAAATTACTGGCAATCAGATTTGGAGTTGTTTTAAATAAGCCCGGATAGTTTCTGATATAGTTCTATCAACATACGACAGGTGTCGCGCGAGGTACTTTTACACTATTTAAATATTTTAACTTAAATACTACAAATACAACAGTAATTTACATGCTTTTTATCAGTAATATTCGTATTAGTTAAATAATTATACTATTGTTCTTTAATTTATAGAAAATGCTTCATGGGATAGATAAGTGTAATCCTATGTATTTCCCCCTACGCTATGTAGTTGACGAATTTCGTCATTATAGCATGCGACAGTACGTAAAAACTAATACAATAAACAAGCTCTCGTTTTTATAATCCATACTAATATTATAAGTATGAAAGTGTGTTTGTTTGTCCTTTTTTCACATCGAGCAAGGTGACCGATTGTAACAGTGTGTTATTGTGACGGATTGGAGAGTGACATAGGCTACATTTTACCGTGAAATCCCCGCAGGAAAACACATTATAACCCATCACAACAACAACTCATCACACTTATGTATATATATAATATATAGTTTATTACACATTAACCGTTATAATGACTTAGGAACGAACTCGAGCGAAGCGAGGGTGTGTCGCTAGTATTAAATAATTGAGCAACGGGCAGAATGAATAGGGAATAATGTCTACAGTATGACATATTATCTCCCTCATATGTTATTGGGATTAATCGGATTTCCTATTATCTATCACAGCTTTCCGCTTGCCATAAGTTTTTCTTTAGCCGCCTTTACTAATTGCTTCCAATAAATACCTCAAATAAGCCATGATTAGTGCCTATACTTATTTTTTATGTGGAGTTGTGTAATGGCTCGTGTTTTTTTTTTGTGATAATTTGCTAAAGGAGTTTTAATAAAATTATAAATGTTATACATTTTCTATTGTTCTTAACTTAATTGTTTTTTATTGAAAACGAAAATTTACTTTATTCAATTAAACTTATATAAGCACTTGTGATTTTTTTTAATTTTAATTAGCCCTTGTATATATAAACAATAGTAGCTGGGCGACCGAGTATCGCTCGGAGTTCTTTTTTGTTATGTAGTTTTTTTAGATTAAAAAAAAAACTAAAAACTGGAATAAATACAAAAAAAAACAAAAGTTAAAACTTTGGATTCCGATCGGGACTTGACCCCGGGCATATGTGTTGTCTAACTTGCGCCTTGACCGCTTGACCACGGTGCTCATAACCGAGTGTAAGAAATTATCGACCATATTCTGTGTAGAATAATGCAAAAGAAAACCTCATGAAAACTCGAAAATATGCGTTTTCCCAGACATGAGACTAATCTAGATCGATTTTTCGCCCCCGAAAGCCCCCACATACCAAATTTCAGCGAAATTGTTAGAGCCGTTTCCAAGATCGTTGGTTTAAATAAATAAAGATATAAAGATATAAATATAGAAGAATTGCTCGTTTAAATATATGAGATTAGATTAATTGTTGTGTCACTCGTTGGTACAGTAATTATTATGTAAAGTCAAAGGTACCGAGGATTCTGAGGTTCTGCATTCGATTTCTAAATCGAGAACCAAGAATTTTTATTGGGTTTTTATGACGAAATAATACATAATAGCATTCGGAGTTAGGAATTTGATGGTGCTACATTCCCGGTCCTCAAAGAGCACGTAAAGCCAAAATACCTGTTCATGGCTTCTCATCGATCGTGTTGCATTGACATCACACTAAACTGAAAATTAAAAGAGAAGAGAGTGCATTTTTATGGTCATATTCGTCACTAGAAATATCATTACCTTACTTAAAATAAACTAATTAAAATGTAAAATAAAGCAATAAGATACCATAACATATTTTTCCTATAATAACTCAGTAGCGGCATTTCCCGATGTTACACCGGCCAAAATTCAATAGCCATTCACATTGATTGACTTGAGTTTACGGATTTAGTTTACCAAACATCCAATTGTTTAACTTTACGAAGATAATGTTACTATAAAAAAAAATTATTGATGTACTCTTGTATAAATAAATTAGCGTGTTTTCGCTATTATTCTTTACTAACAACAAACAACAAAAGAACGGTTGAAACAAACGAACGGGCCATGGAAGAAAAGTACTTCAAATATTGAAGACATCAAGTTTCACTCAAAGGAAATATCATTTTATTTTTCAAAATAAGAATAACTGTATTTACATAGCTTATTAAAAGCTTACCTGATTATGAAAAAAAAAACGGGAAAACAATGTGGAGTTGTGAGATTTGAAGATGTTCATTAATTGTAAAATACAATATTTATTCGGGAAATTACTTTTTTCTATATCCTGATCATTTGTTCCACCCTCTATATTAAAGGGGGTTATTTTAATATTTTTATTCTTATTCTTTTATTCCATACAATTGATAAAACAAATATTAAGACTGTTTACTAAATTCTACGGGATTTTTACGGGATTACGGGATGATATCTTACGGAAGCAGCTTTGTACGGAATTTAATATTCGTGTTATTTGATCTTAGAACATTCTACAAAATTTGTATTTTGTAATTATAAGATAAGTATGACATTTAAACGTTTTAAAAATCGTCTACCTCATCTCTCTTCATCTTTAGATGGATGTTTATATGAAACATGTATGTACATGCACTATCTTAAAAACAGTAGGTACATTAAGTTCAAGGCAACTGCTACCTGCTATTTATATGTAAGAAATATAAATTCTTCTATTATAATACATTTCTTTATATTTGTAGTAACGTTGGAAATTTTCGTATTCGTTTGTTGGCGAGATATTGCACAGAATGTACTTTATGATGAGAAGCGCTATGCCACGATAGCGATGAAAGAATTTATTCTATGTTGGATGTTTCCGTTTATCAGAATCGCATTTTCCATATAAAATATTTCAAGATGGTACAATATGTATGCTATTTAAATGTAAATTTAGCCTTCTTATGCAAAATGCACTTAGCCTCTATTAGGAATAATATTATTATTTTTTTTAATTTACGAATACCTGTATTTTTATAAAATGGGTGCAGAGCGGGGCTGAAAGATTTGATTTTCAAGAATTTATTATATCCTAATTAAAAAGTTAACATAACAGACCATTAGATATACTTAGTTCATATTACAGTTATAATTGCTTAGTAGTGTTCAAAAATAAATTACTTTCTAAAAACAGTATTTGTATTTAATAACATGTCTCTCTTCAGTCCAGTTTGTTGCAAACAAGACGGTTCACTCTTATTCTTTTCCGGGTGTCACTCGAAAGTGTCAAGTGAGTTCTTGTTAGTGTGGTAACTTTAAATTTTCTCTTTTTACAAAAGTAGCGTTTTATGTAGATATAAATAACATATTATTATGTTGTAATAATACTGATTATTTATAATAATAATACTGATTATTATAATATAATTCAATATTATCGTAATTCAAATTTGGCCTGATTCAAATCTCAAAGTAAAATTCAAATTATATTTGACTAATTATAAGCTTTAACTAAAATTTCAGTATATAAACAAAGATTAACTATTATGAATAACAATTTTCACCCTAATTTTTCCAAACTTATATAAAGCATGCTCAGAAATGTTTTAACTACAATGAAAAATTTCAACAACGTTTTAACTTTAAAATACCTTAACTTTGTACCAATGTTCAAAGTATACTTTAAATAAAGATTTTCGCAATATATTTGAATTTCAGAATCTCGCGGTGCAGTTACAAAAAGTTTCCTCTTTAAAATGTAAAATCCTTCATATCTTGTTGTTTCAGACTTGCATTATTCTGCTAAGACCACTCCACGACTGCGCGTGGAGATAGCGACTCAACTATATAAAAGAAATGAAAAAACACTTTTTTTGCTCGACACTGACTCGAGGGTTATTAAAAGGATGCGTTAACAAACAACTCTATGTGAATAAAGGCACTGACTTCCTTGACGTGCAATTTTCATACTTTCGCTTTAAAATTTTCAGGTATTATTATTAGCGATAAAGTAATTTTCGCTACTACTAGTATATACAATGCTGAATAGAAAATAATTGGAATATATTATTTTTTATATTGTGTTTGGGCTTTAGCAGGACATTAAATAATATTTTTTTAGTTTGCGATAAGCATTACTGTACTTTTAAAAATACGAAAGTTTGTATGTCTGTATGTTTGTTACTCCTTTACTGAAACTCCTTTACGGTGGGTGAATTTGGATGAAGTACAGAAACAACATATAGGCTAATGTTAGTAATTAAATTTTTCAAAAGGCGCCGCTGTGTGTATATGGTATTATAAACACAAAAGACCCGCCCGAGAGAAGCAAAAATAATTTTTACAAATTAAAACAATTTTGAACTTTTAATGTTCCACATAAAAATGGAAAACGCTTCATGGAATTACCTAGCTCTTTTATAACCTGTTAATAAAGATCGTGCTGGGTAAAAATTTCACATTTAAGACAAATATATTTTATCACATGAGGTGATAATAGAAGTCTTTCATAATTCACGATTTCCCTTATATAAGCAAAAAAATAATAATAATTAAAATAAAAAAGTAATGAAAAAGTATAATTAGATACTATGTTTAATATAGTTTGAAGGAATGGGAAATTTTTATACTACTTTAATATTCGATTATTACCTTAAGTACCTGGGCGACCGAGCGTTGCTCGGAGTTATTGGTCAAAAGTACAATTTTCTATCTAATTTAGGCTTAAAAACAAAAAAAAACGAAAAACTTGAATAAATACTAAAAAAAAACATAAGTAAAAACTTTGTATCCGATCGGGATTCGAACATGGACACCTATGACTGTCAAGATTGCGCCTTGGCCGCTTGACCACGATGCTTATGCCCAAGTGCGCGAAAGTAGCGACCATATTTTGCGTGGACTATTCCACGAAAGAAAACCGCATAAAAACTCAAAAACACGCGTTTTCCCAGACATAAGACTATTCTAGATCGATTTTTCGCCACCGAACACCCCCACAAACCAAATTTCAGCAAAATCGTTAGAGCCGTTTCCAAGATCGCCGGTATATATAAATAAATAAATAAATATACCAGAATTGCTCGTTTAAAGGTATTAGATATTCGAGTAAAATCGTAATACATAATGAGTAAATTCATCACAACATACTAGTTTTTGTGGTTTCACTCAAATGTCATTGAAATCTGTCCAGCAGCAGTTTAAACGTGAAAATATAACAAACAGACAAACGAAGTTGCTTTTACATTTTTATGAATGTATTAGATAATATAGACACAGTATTTTAGTGAAAAATATTGTATACGTATAATCAAAAAAAAAATGGGACAAAAACTAACCATTGAAACATAATTCTATTCATGTGGTAATCTTTCAAAAGGGATCCGAAAAGCAAAGGATTGACAAGGTGACAAACTGGCTGTATAAATACTGTCATTAGCATTTCGTTTTGGCAGCAATTAGGAGTGTCACTGTACAATGTTGTCCTATAATTACAAGTGACCCCGTTCGCTGGATCGTATTTCTTTCCTTTCGTACTAAATGATAATAGGAAGGTAAATTTTTCAATTACAGATTTAACCCATTTGGACCCAAATACAAACTAGCAGAAAAAAATTGAAAACACTTTTATTTATTTATCAATTAGATGCTAAAGATAAATTTTACGAAAAAAAAACTGAAAAAAAAATCTTCCTTCTATGAAAAAAATCACCGTCCTTAACTGGGGCCAATGGGCTCATGTGTGGTAATTTACAAAACATCCCTTTTCAATGCACAATGTTTTAACACATTTTTTACACTGCCAATGTGCTTTTTTATGGCATATCACGCATCGTAGCTGGCTTGGCAAGCTCCCAGGAAAGTGGCCAACACCATCTTTACTAATATTTGGCACTGATGAAGACGGTGTACGACGTCGTCTATCAGGTCTTTCAGTGCCTTCAGTCCTCAAATAATATCGGGCTATGGATTGACGAAACTAGAGTTGGTCCATTTTATCTTCTACGGTCAGAACGTGAAGACGCCAAGCGTTCGCTACAGCCAAATCCAATATATACGTAAACAAAATCCACCACCTTTTCTTGCCTCGTATGGCAATTCTGTACACAGCAACCTACCTGATGCATTCCTACCATTCCTTTGTTATAATTTTGAAATTCAAAAGAAACGTCTGTAACTATCTTTCTTCTGTCGGTCAGTATTCTGAGGTCAATAACGATAGAAGATATTTGAATGACGTGACTGTTATTTTGTGTGGCATACAACTGCGTTTGCGTACGAATTGTCATATTTACGCCAATTTGGATTCTTGTCTACTCTTCTACGTCTTTCTAAAGGTTTGTCATCGTCATGTCTCATTCATCGACATTCCTATTTTCAAATACCTCAACTCTCCCTGGTATATCGCACGGAATAACATTTTTCAGGACATCATCTTTATCCCCTTCTCTTTTATCAGTGAGAATACTGGGGTCCAGAGGAATAGCCACTAGGTCATAACTGACGCCGGGATCCCCTTCCTCGTTCAATATGTACTCAATGGCTTCTTCGTGCTCTCGATAGTCAATTGAGACGTCAAACAATCGTTTCGTCATTATTTACTCCAAAACTAAACGTGTGAAAAATAAACGATAAATAATATCATATCAGTCCATTGGCCCTGTTTGGGGACACCACGCTAAAATAAAGCTATTATGCTCAATTTTAGATAAATACCTAATGTAATCTTATCAATTATTAGTTAAAACTATAATCAAGTGAATAATATCAAAATGTACGAGATTTTTTATTGTAAACACAAATATTTATCACTTACCTTTCGTCAATTACCTTTTTACACAATGTAGTACATAAAACCATCAATTACAGCTACTTTAAGAAATATTTTTCAATATTATGTTATTTATCACGAGGATACACTCAATGACACGACATATCTTCATCAAAACCAACAGTTAATAAAAAAAGTGAAAAGATGAGGGTATCTAAAGACATGGCCCCAATCAGGGCCAGCGGGCTTAAATGGGTTAAGCTTCTTTTTTATTTTTTTGATATAATTATATTATGTACATCGTACATATACATAATTAAATAAATTATATTATTATTTTACACTGTATATCTATTACCAATGGTAAATTTCTCTCTTTTTATTCCAAAAAAGAAGAACTTAATCTTCTTTAAGAAGAGAAGACTTGATAAATGCATTGATTGCAATTTTTTTTTAGTAAATATAATACAATACCTTATATCTGCTGGCTTACTCGTATAGTTCTGAATCATTTCTACATTTACTTTTCCACGAAACAACTCTATATTTCACGTCCTACTTTATGTAAATTATTCATAAAGTACACGTGTACCTTTAACAGAACATGTATAAAACATTGTCTTACAAAAGGTGTAACGAAAAATTCCAAAATATTCCTAATATGTATTTTCGCTCGATTTTTCTCCTGTAGCATTTATTCATACGTAATTACTCTTCATACGTATAATAAGTAAATTGAACTAGCAATTCTAAGTGAATTAAGTTCTTATTCTGATAAAATTGTTTTTAATTAGAAATATACGATACTAGCGACTCACTCTCGTTTCGCTTTGGGTTCGACCCTAGACAAATATAAATCTATCCCACGGGAACCGTACATTTTTCCTAGCCTATAGCCTTACTCATTTAACGGCCTATCTAATGCAAAAAGAATTTTTCAAATCGGACAAGTAGTTCCTGAGATTTGCGCGTTCAACCAAACAAAGAAACTCTTCAGCTTTATAATATTAGTATAGATACTAAGAATAGTAAAGGATATGGATTAACATCGTGCATCGTCCGTTTAAGCTTTAATTTCGATATAGTTGTTTTAATAAGAGTATTTTTAGAACTGCGAATTACGACTCTTGATGATTCTTTGAGCAGAAAAAATGATGAAGAAAGCAGATTCCTTGTCTATTTTGAAACACATCATTTTTTTTAATATTTCCTCGAAAATTAAGCCTGGAAAAATGTAGCAAAAGTAAAGAACAAAGAAAAAGATATAGAAAATATAGCACAGGCTTACTTTTCATACGTAAAGAAGGCTAGCGCCAAAACGGTTGTATGTGTCTGTAGGTTGTATACGTTGTTATGTCGTTCTTAATTTTTATTGATCTCTTATAAATTTCCTTTTTTTATTCATTTAGGCTGTGACATTCGATACCTAGGACTATAATAAAACTCTGTAATTTTTTGTCAATATTAGGTTTTACAGAAAATTCTATCCGCGTGATTGATTAAAGTTGATATGTTCTTACAGTCATAGAAATCTTTTAAGGGGAGACCTATACTCAACAGTGTACGTCTTTTGGCTGAGATGAAGGGATGTGTTTAAAAGTAAAGGAATTGATTAGATCGAAAGATTAAATCTGAGCCAAAAAAGCGCGTGTGTATGTGTGCAATTTACACATGGTAGAAGTGAAACTTTAGAAAAATAACCAGTAAAGTACGAGAGAATGAGATTAATATAGAGTATCAGGAGTAGGATACTTATAAGGTTTTTTTTATAATATCTTTACCAAGTTTAAAAATTAATTTACACTTTATTTGACATAAATATATATTACATATTATTCAGTAATTAATTTTATTCTCTTTCACTTTCTGTGTAATGTATTCTATCTCATTCTCTCTCCGCCTTAATCCTATATATTTATGTGTTTGTCTCTTTCTAGTGTCGCATTTTCGTTTCATCAAGTTTCAAATCACAACGATGATAAAGAATTGTCACTTCAAAAAGCGAAAAATCCTTCTGGACTCAAATTCATAGATACTGAATGAAAAACCATAATTGCTAGTTAGTTTGTATGGGGAACAATATTTTTCGGGTATCAAGTTCGAAGCAACCGTTACCGATGACTGATTTTGGCCATGGCGGTCAATGTCACGGAGACTGGCCATCTGCGCAGGAGATATTGTAAGGCACAAGTGTGCGCGAAAACATAATTGCATTATTCCTATCACATCAGAATCAAATGGGACGGATTCGACATGACTGGTGAGAGATCAGGTGTCAGGACCAACTTTTTTACTTTAGTGGATGAAACACTACAATTTTTTTCAAATCCTGGCTATTATTATTTCTTAACAGAAACCCCCTAATATGTATACTTCCCTAAATATGTATACTTCTATCATCTAATATATTTACAAATGAATTTTCAAGGAATATTTTATACACAAAATGGAATTATATAAAATCTCCTTAAGCTTATGAAACAAAATATCAACACTAATTAGACATCTGTTTACAAAGAGCGTGTTATTTATAAAGCTGTAATTAGCAGGTAAATTAATTTTTCTTTTATACAAACATCACATAACACGTTTCCATTAGCGTTTTTATCAAGAAGGAGTATAAATTCGAGCAAATAGCGGCAAGATTTATACAGAGTGTCTCTTTAGGAATAATTTATGCATAAACCGTCCATGTTTAAGCCAAGCTAACTAAGCATGGTTAAACGAGTTCGTCGGCTCTCTGAAATAGGGACTACATATTTGGTAAGTCCTTATCAAGGGTATATTATAACAAATTATATTATCAAAGATTATTTCTAATAATATTATTCTCTTGTTTTAAATAAAAGCTTAATTGCGTTTCTGTAACAATAATAGAATATTATTATTATAAAACTACATTTAAAGCCTCTATTTTAAGTCTCTTTATATTTTAACATACTATATTTTAAAAAAATGTGAGTGTTTCAATTATTTTATTAAAATGTCAAAGATAAAGAAAAAATAAAAAGTTAAAAGTAAACTTGGAATTAATTAAAAAGTATTTATGTAATAAACATAAACTTAATATATGTAGATATACATATATTAAATTGCGAGATATTTAAATAACAGTTTTGTACTCGTATTATACAAAATGCAATGAGATTATGATGAGAATATAAATTATTATATTAATTGAAAAACATATCGACAGCTGATTTGAAAGGATTACAAAATTGTATTCTAAGAATATTTTTAGGAACACAAAAGGATAATGCCTAAGAAGCCTTTCCGTTTTTTTTATAATGTTGGGGAATCTATTTACGCATACCATGGTTATGTGGGACTCACTGGCTAAAAAAGCCAGTACTACCCACTAAAACCCAACAAAACCTCCCCCGTCATAATGAAGAATCGCAGGATCGCTTACGCACTCAACTACGGCGGCCCGACGGCAGGTCTGCCGAAGCAGACCACAACAACCATGGGGTTGCTCCACAGTCCACTCTGCTATCAGAGAAGTACCAGGAGCAACCCGCACCGCCCACCGAAGTGGGCCACCTTCCACCGCCCACCGAAGCGGGCCACCTCCCTGTGCGGTTCTTGGTTTCGCGACTGGCTGAACTGCCGAACTCTAATAAGTCCCCCCCCCTCCCCCCACCACGACAAGGTGAACGCACGTTGGGGGAGGAGAAGCCTTTCCTTGTGTTAACGAGAAAAATAACCTAAGAGCTTAATTTAGTACCAACACTAAAATAACTAAATTATATACATTCTAGCAGCTCACCCTCGCTTCGCTCGGGTTCGTCCCTTGTGAAAAAAGAAAACAAATTTATTCCACGGGAATCGTAATTTTTTTCGGGATAAAAAGTAGCCTATATGCTATTCCTCACTATAATCTATCATTGTGCCAAATTTCATTCAGGCGTTCTAGTAGCGTGATTGGATAATAAACATCCATCCATCCAAATTTTCGTATTCATATAGTAGTAAGATTCTATTCCATAGATGTTATGATGTAGGTATATTGTTAAATTATTTCACCAATTCGTGGTTTGCTGAATAATGCTATAGCATTGTAATTGCAATTTCCTCAAGCGTTACCGGGAAGGATGTTAAACCCTTACTCGATCAGAGCTCAGGGAAACTGAGAAATCCGATTAATTTGCGAAACCTGTTACAGAAACAATACCGAGTGAACACGTTGCCGCGTCGACGCAGCCATTCTTTTCCTTGTGTTGTGACAAATTGAATTGCTTTGTAAACTTATAGAAAACAAATAATGGAGGTATCAAAGTTTGGCTTCCAGAATAATATGTAAATTTAAACCTTATACTAACTTTTGACTGCGGCTTGTATCTTACAATAAAAATAGGAATCTCGATTTTCATATGAGATGGCCATAATGATTTTTACCAGTACATACTAGGATTATATGCACATAATATGTATATAAGGATCTCTAGAATATATGATAGCCATTTTCGTGAAAGCTCGAACCCATGACCTCGTGGTATGGTGATAAATTCTCAAATCAATTTGTCAACCAGTCCACTGGACTTAGGCCTGAAGCCATTAACAAGAAAATAGAATTGAAGAGACAAGATGACATTCTACAACTGACGTTACTAATAGAAATTTAAAAATGTATGGAAAAATATACTCTTCCTGTTTCTATTAGCGATATCGATTGAAGAAAGTCAATTTGTCTAAGGGGCCCAGGGAGTTGATCTTTATGAGGCGCAACGAGCACTACCACCCAAGACGCAATGACTTGATACTGGTGATAAACGAAGAACGAAATAAAAAGAAAATTCGAAAGTGTCGTAGTGAATTTATCCTTCTGCCATACAAAAACGGGTAGATTGACGTGGTTTTTTTATAAAGATAATTTATTCTTCTAAGGGTGTCACAAAGGTTTTTTTTATCTAAACACGAAGATTCCATACTAATAGAACCTTATTGTAAAGAACTTTTGTAAAAGCAATAAATAAAATAAATGAATTACATATACGTCATGTACTTACGCTGAAAATAACAAATTGTAATCGTGTAGCGATAATTAGAAACGTCATAATATTTCACGGCAGATGGTGAAAAATTCTTACGCAAGAAAAACATAACAAACAAGAATATTAATTTTGAGTAAAAAACATTTGCGTATGACAAACAACACTTTGCACTTCTTAATTATTTTCCGGATTGCTGTTATAACAGGGGAAGAGGAAAAATTTTTATGATGCTTGCGTTTATTATAATTGAAGCAAACATTAATTAAAAGAAGAGCTCTAGATGATTGTTTATTCATGAGACATTGCACATAAAATAACTTATTGTATATAATTTATACACACATTTTTCTGTTGTTCAAATACTTGTATGTATTATAGTCTACAACAGTGCACCATGCCTTTTGCTTAATGACTAATAACAACATGAAACTTGGGTAGCTTCGTTTTGGCAAAATGACTTTTCTCTATACGAAAATTTGATACAATTGGGGGTTGTTAAGGAACATTTTGAAGCCGTGATTGTATTAATTTTATTACTAACAGATTGAATTGCAATTTAATCTTAGGATAATCTAACATAAAGCAAGAAAAAAAGTTGTGCTACAAAACGGATGGTTTGGATTAAATCGTGCCCTTCTCCAAAATTGTTTAAATAATAACGTCATAAAATTCATTAACAACCGGCTTATTTATATTAACCGGGTTATTTTCACAGTACTTATTTAAAAAAAAATGCTTAATTGAATGGCCACAAAATCCTACGAATAAAATGGTAGGATTCCTCGGTCCTATACTCGAACACTTTCTTACGCTAATGAATGTTTTTTCTTAAAAAAAAAATAATAATAAGTATTAGATATTGTAGATTTATTTTTCGATTTAAGGAGTCTGCCCACTACCCCGTCTCATACCATGACCGTGCTAGGAGCGTGTCAGGCAAAAAAATATTCTTTGTATTGAAATGTATGAGACTCTGCCCACTAGACCGTTCCGTCACCGACCGGCACCGTCGCGTGTCGTGCACGGAGCGTCAACAATTGTCGGCGAGAATATTTTGCCGGTGCCGGTACGCTCCGTGCCTGACACGCGACGTTGTTGAACCGGTGAGCATACGGGTTATAAACGCGTATGATGACCGTTATAACCGCGTATGATGACCGTTCTAAGCCCGTTACGTATTGCCGCTTGTCTTGTAGAGATGGGCGATAATCGTTATTAAAAATGGGTTAGTACCGATATTTCTCAGGATTAGGTAATATTAATATATTCATCTGACAATATTATAATATTGTAACTAATAATTCAATATTAGTGATATTTATCTAGAAACAACAGGTAATACTAAAACGGGAACCATACGGATATGACACTTGGATGATACGCGGTTGATACTCGGATGATACGCGGTTGATACGCGGTTGATACGCGGATCATACGCGGATGATACGCGGATGCTACGGTCACTATAACCGTTATGTACGGGCATGATACGCTGTTGATTCGGTCTAGTGGGCATAGTAGTCCGTGCCGTGCTCGTTTCCGTGCCTGATACGTTCATAGCACGGTCATGGTATGAGACGGTGTAGTGGGCAGAGACCCTAAGGGTAGAGATATTCTATCTATAAGTACAATAATAGAAATTAAAAATAGTGAATTACTATTTTTCGACTAATTAGATCCGCTTTCTTGGTAAATCGTAGAAAAAATAAAGAAATAGTGCTTATTATCAATATAAGAATTTTTAGATTCATTTTATTGTTATCAAAAATCATACATAGTACTACTATAAATTTTACATCTAGATAATATAACAATTATGAAAAAACCGATCTGCGATATTTTTGTTTATGAATTTAAGTTTAAAGGAGTCTGCCCACTACCCCGTCTCATACCATGACCGTGCTAGGAGTGTGTCAGGCAAAAAAATATTATTTGTATTGAAATGTATGAGACTCTGCCCACTAGACCGTTCCGTCACCGACCGGCACCGTCGCGTGCCGTGCACGGAGCGTCAACAATCGTCGGCGAGAATATTTTGCCGGTGCCGGTACGCTCCGTGCCTGACACGCGACGTTGTTGAACCGGTGAGCATACGGGTTATAAACGCGTATGATGACCGTTATAACCGCGTATGATGACCGTTCTAAGACCGTTACGTATTTCCGCTTGTCTTGTAGAGATGGGCGATAATCGTTATTAAAGATGGGTTAGTACCGATATTTCTCAGGATTAGGTAATATTAATATATTCGTCTGGCAATTTTATAATATTGTAACTAATCTATACATATTATAAAATTCTAACTAAGCCGAATCTGTACATTAAATATTTTTTGGAAAATCTTATTTAAATAGACATTATTATCGATGCAGAGGCCGAATCTATAGTTTTTAGAATTTTTGTCTGTCTGTCTGTCTGTCTGTCTGTCTGTCTGTCTGTCTGTTACCGCATCACAGAAAAACCACTGGAGGGATTTTGATGAAATTTGGTATGATGATAGCTGGTTATCCGGGTCAACATATAGGATACTTTTTACCGCGAGAAAATATCTCATTTCTGAAAAAAAAATACAAAAACTGGTAGGAACAAAACCACGACGATACTATTTGTAAACAGTTTAGCAGGGTAACTTACAAAATATGGTAAAAACTACAATATAAAAATAGCTTATCTTGAAAATCAAATGATCAAAAGCGCTATTTTATCCATTAAAATAGTTATTTTAATTAATATTTATTTATGTGTTATTTAGATATTCGACAATAGATGTCGCCATGTGTTTTTAAAATACATAGTTTTAATCCCAAAAAAATTAGTGTACAGATATGACCTTTTTTCGATTTTATTAGAATTACTACTAAATCACCCGCGGCTCCGCCCGTGTTTAAATTATCAGTAAAGCAAACTTTTTCGCTTCATAAATTAGTAACTATACATACAATTAAATTGTAACTAAGCCGAACCCCTAAATTCAATATTTTTTCGGAAAATCTTATTGAAATATTCATTATTAGCGATATAGAGCCCGAATCTATAGTTTTTAGATTTTTTTCTGTCTGTCTGTATGTGACCGCACCACAGAAAAACCACTAGAGGGATTTTTATGAAATTTGGTATGGTAATAGCAGTTTATCCGGGTCAACACATAGGATTCTTTTTACCGCAGGAAAATATCTCATTTCTGAGAAAAAATACAAAAACTGGTTAAAGTAAAAGCACGATGATGCTATTAATATTTTAGCAAGGTAACTTACTTATATATTATGTTAAAACTATTAAAAAAAACTTATCTTAAAAGAAATATTAACAGCGCTATTTTATTCATTAAAATAGTTATTTTAATGAAAATTTATTTATGTGTTATTTAGCTATTTGACAGTAGATGTCGCCATGTGTTTTTAAAATACGTAGTTTTATCCAAAAAAAAAATATACAGATATAACCTTTCTATGACTTTATTATAGTTACTACTAAATTACCCGCGGCCCTACCCGTGCTTAAATTTTTAATAAAACAAACTTTTTGGCTTTATAAATTAGTATCATATTAGTAATATTTTGTTGGCCGAAACAATTTTCAAATGAGAATATTTGTAAATTTTTATTGTTTAGTAAATAATGTTAATGTTTTTTTAATCTTTTAATGTAAAAATTGGGCAAATGTAAATCCAACTCGCGCATTTTAGGTTTCGTATAGCAAAATGCTATGTTGTTTTTCTTACTTACGTGTTTTGTATGGTTAACACTAAAATAAATACGAATAATATTTACGTTTCCACAATACGTATCATTTTTTGCACCGTAAAAATAAGTTAAATTTATATTATTTTATAACATTTTATGGAAAACAAGTCTATGGCTGTTAAACTGCCAAAGCGGGTAACTAAAAATATTTCATATCTCAAAAACTATGAAAAAGTATTTTAGGAACTGTTATACCTCAACTTTTTCACTTTTTCTTGACACCTTTTCTTGGAAGGTAAAGGCTTAAAGGATACAATAAAATGCTTACGACTTTAATCATATTAGCAGAGCCATATGAAATAAAAAAATGTATTCGCTTAGAATTATTTACTTATTACACTTTCTTTTGAAAATCGATTTGGAAAATATTACTAACTAGCGCTAATTAAGAAAAGTTATCATTATGTAATTTAAATAATCAGCTATATATTAAATTAATCTATAGCTGTCTATTAGTAAAAAATTATTAAAATTAATTTCGTAGTTTGAGAGTTTATCGTGAAAAACTAAAAAAACAAACAAAACAGAAGTATAGACATACATAAATGTTATTGCTAAAATAAAAAGTTCAATTTAACGGAGGAACCTTTGTGGCATTGTCAATCTCTGCCATTATTTACCAATCATGCGGTGCGCAATGAAAGTAATATATAATGTAAGAGTATGCTAATGTGTAAAACCTAAGAATTTGCTTTTTGATCATCTGAACGCGGGCGGAGCCGCGGGAAATGCTAGTAAGTATATAATTATATTTTTTTCTATAAACATCTTTATTCTACGAGTTCTTTTAATTTCATCTATCTATTGGTAGATGTGGGTTCGGTTTTAGGTTGGAATAGTTTAACAAAATTTTGTCTTTCTTCTTTTCTTAATAGGTACATTATACCAATTTGTTTACAAGAAAACATCTGAAAAACTTATAATTCTTAAGAAAAGTTCAAAGAGAGATAAAAGGTAGAGTTCAACTTATTTTGAAAATATACATACGACATGTAAAATAGCTGTGATGAAAGTTTTACAATGAAGCAGTATACGACGAAATATCAGGAGTTAATAATTTAGTTGCTGCCTCAGGGAAGGTCATATTCTCCCTTTGCGGAGCGTCCCATATAATTTCCATATAAACGGAAGCTACAGGTCTCCCTTAGTAACAAATGTCAACGTCGTTTGGACTCCGCCGATCCTAACGCAAACACCCAACACATGTTTACATTTACAATTTATATACTTTCTATGCTTAAAAATGATTTATTGTAGAAAATTAAATTGTCTGTCCGTTATTTTAAAAAAGATCCCCTTGCGCTCTGTAACTAACAAATTCGCTAAAATTCCGATAGAAGATTCAGTCGAGAATACTATAAGCTATTCCTTATCTACGCTTGCTTAGAAGATGCCTATTCACTCTTGCCTAGCAGGTACTCATATTACTTATTATTATACTTATACTATTTATTTATTTATACTATAGTCCGGTCAAAATAGACATTTTAAATAAAAAAAAACGAACATAGAGCTGAACTTTAGTAAAGACCTAGGGTATACCATTAGAAATAAAGTGTCAAAAGTTCCCATCGATCCCATGTGTGCTAAAAAAGTTATTCAAGGTCAAAGGTCAAAATTTTCGGTTCTTTCGATTTTTCTCGAAAACGGTATTGTTTTATCAAAAATATAGTCGACACAAAATTGTGAATCATAAAATTATCTACAAAAATGGTCGTAATACTTTTTTTCCTAATAAGCACCATTCCTATGATATCGTTATTCTAAAAGTTGAAGGTGTTACATTCTACATGATATGCACACAGATGCCACGTACATATATACATAGTCACACACTTAATATAAATAAAAATGCCTGTTTGTGCCACTTATATATATAAAATATACGTGTCTGAGCATATACACTCAATAGAAACTCAGTCCCTTAGCCAGTGCCTTCTACCAGCATGGCCTTGATCAACATCTGCCTACTCTATTGTCCACGTGGCGACGCTCATATACCTGCTTTTTTCAAGCGGCTTTAATGAATTATTAAATTACAGATCGTGGAGTAGACTTAATATGTAAAACCTAAGAATTTGGTTTTTGGTCATCTGAATGCGGGCGGAGCCGCGGGCAATGCTAGTACTTCAATATTAGTGATATTTATCTCAGGTATGTCACTTAGTATCGTATCTATCTATATAATTATAAAATTCTAACTAAGTCGAATCTGTACATTAAATATTTTTTGGAAAATCTTATTGAAATAGACATTATTATCGATGCAGAGGCCGAATCTATAGTTTTTAGAATTTTTGTCTGTCTGTCTGTCTGTCTGTCTGTCTGTCTGTCTGTCTGTCTGTTACCGCATCACAGAAAAACCACTGGAGGGATTTTGATGAAATTTGGTATGATGATAGCTGGGTATCCGGGTCAACATATAGGATACTTTTTACCGCAAGAAAATATCTCATTTCTGAAAAAAAATACAAAAACTGGTAGGAACAAAACCGCGACGATACTATTTGTAAACAGTTTAGCAAGGTAACTTACAAAATATGGTAAAACCTATAAAAATAGCTTATCTTGAAAATCAAATTATCAAAAGCGCTATTTTATCCATTAAAATAGTTATTTTAATTAATATTTATTTATGTGTTATTTAGATATTCGACAATAGATGTCGCCATGTGTTTTTAAAATACATAGTTTTAATCCCAAAAAAAATAATGTACAGATACATTATGACCTTTTTTCGATTTTATTAGAATTAGGTACTACTAAATCACCCGCGGCTCCGCCCGTGTTTAAATTATCAGTAAAGCAAACTTATTCGCTTCATAAATTAGTAACTATACATACAATAAAATTGTAACTAAGCCGAACCCCTAAATTCAATATTTTTTCGGAAAATCTTATTGAAATATTCATTATTAGCGATATAGAGCCCGAATCTATAGTTTTTAGAACTTTTTCTGTCTGTCTGTATGTGACCTCATCACAGTAAAACCACTAGAGGGATTTTTATGAAATTTGGTATGGTAATAGCAGGTTATCCGGGTCAACACATAGGATTCTTTTTACCGCAGGAAAATATCTCATTTCTGAGAAAAAATACAAAAACTGGTTAAAGTAAAAGCACGATGATGCTATTAATATTTTAGCAAGGTAACTTACTTATATATTATGTTAAAACTATTAAAAAAACTTATCTTAAAGGAAATATTAACAGCGCTATTTTATTCATTAAAATATCTGTAGTTATTTTAATGAAAATTTATTTTTGTGTTATTTAGCTATTTGACAATAGATGTCGCCATGTGTTTTTAAAATACGTAGTTTTATCCAAAAAAAAAATGTACAGATATAACCTTTCTATGACTTTACTATAATTACTACTAAATTACCCACGGCCCTGCCCGTGCTTTTTTTAATAAAACAAACTTTTTGGCTTTATAAATTAGTAGGTAACATATTAGTAATATTTTGTTGGCCGAAACAATTTTCAAATGAGAATATTTGTAAATTTTTATTGTTTAGTAAATAATGTTAATGTTTTTTAATCTTTTAATGTAAAAATTGGGCAAATGTAAATCCAACTTGCGCATTTTAGGTTTCGTATAGCAAAATGCTATGTTGTTTTTCTTACATACGTGTTTTGTATGGTTAACACTAAAATAAATACGAATAATATTTACGTTTCCACAATATCTACTCATTTTTTGCATCGTAAAAATAAGTTCAATTTATATTATTTTATAACATTTTATGGAAAACAAGTTTATGGCTGTTAAACTGCCAAAGCGGGTAACTAAAAAAATTTAATATCTCAAAAACTATGAAAAAGTATTTTAGGAACTGTTATACCTCAACTTTTTCACTTTTTCTTGACACCTTTTCTTGGAAGGTAAAGGCTTAAAGGACACAAAATGCTTACGACTTTAATCATATTAGCAGAGCCATATGAAATAAAAAAATGTATTCGCTTAGAATTATTTACTTATTACACTTTCTTTTGAAAATCATTTTGGAAAATATTAGGTACTAACTAGCGCTAATTAAGAAAAGTTATCATTATGTAACACGTTCACTGCGGCAATAGGTCGAATCAACCCGATACGAGACTTCCCCGTGGTGCGGCACGAAAAATCTGTGTCTTACCGCTGGTGCGGGATAGATATCTCTTTCGTTTTATGAAATAAATAAGGGACTTTTAAAGTTTTATTTTTACCTCTTCAAATATTTGACGTAGATACAAAAAAAATATATCAGATCTATTCGACCTTATAACGACTAGCAGTAAACATTTTTCGCTAGGTGCGGTTATCGGGTCTTTCAGACCTGATGACCCGATGACCCGATAGCAGCACCAGATTTCGTGTTCGTCACACTAGTGTTGCACATAAGTTAGCAACGTCTAAGTCGTTATCGACGTATTGTAATTATTGTTACAAGTGGTAAGCAGTTTTGACAAAATGAAGAGGTCGAGATGTAGAAAAATGCTTTTGACGTGTAAAGGTGAAGTTGAAAGGAATAATAGAACCCGGAATGAAACTGTAAGTCCCGGAATATTTACTAGTCACACGCACAGTGAAAAAGGTTAAACCTTTTTGCGAAGTATGAAGAAAAACCATTTGTTGTAATGAAAAACATATTTCTAATCTTTTTTAATTGTCGATAAGTACCTTTTATTTCAACAAAACTTACTATTCATCTCATCGTTGTTTTACTTGTACAACACTAATCTTTTATCGATACACTTTACAAGCAGTGCGGATATCGGGTGAAAACGACCCGAAAATTTTGACAAATCGTTAACATAAGTTACAATAGTCGGATTTTGTTACGAATGTATAAATATACGAAATGATTATTAAAAAATATGTTTCATAAAGAAAATTTTAAAAAATCATTATAATTGCTTCAAAATCCACTTCTAAATACATGTATACCGAACAGATATTTTCGACCCGACAACGCACTCCAAGATCATCACGCTTCAGGTCTTAGGGACCTTATATAGCACTAGCTGAAAGTCATCTAAAAATCTTAACGCAGTGAACGTGATATTTGTAAATTTTTATTGTTTAGTAAATAATGTTAATGTTTTTTAATCTTTTAATGTAAAAATTGGGCAAATGTAAATCCAACTTGCGCATTTTAGGTTTCGTATAGCAAAATGCTATGTTGTTTTTCTTACATACGTGTTTTGTATGGTTAACACTAAAATAAATACGAATAATATTTACGTTTCCACAATATCTACTCATTTTTTGCATCGTAAAAATAAGTTCAATTTATATTATTTTATAACATTTTATGGAAAACAAGTTTATGGCTGTTAAACTGCCAAAGCGGGTAACTAAAAAAATTTAATATCTCAAAAACTATGAAAAAGTATTTTAGGAACTGTTATACCTCAACTTTTTCACTTTTTCTTGACACCTTTTCTTGGAAGGTAAAGGCTTAAAGGACACAAAATGCTTACGACTTTAATCATATTAGCAGAGCCATATGAAATAAAAAAATGTATTCGCTTAGAATTATTTACTTATTACACTTTCTTTTGAAAATCATTTTGGAAAATATTAGGTACTAACTAGCGCTAATTAAGAAAAGTTATCATTATGTAATTGAAATAATCAGCTATATATTAAATTAATCTATAGTATAAATACTAATATTACTAATACTATTAGTAAAAAATGATTAAAATTAATTCCGTAGTTTGAGAGTTTATCGTGAAAAACTAAAAAAAACAAACAAAACAGAAGTATAGACATACATACATGTTATTGCTAAAACAAAAAGTTCAATTTAACGGAGGAACCTTTGTGGCATTGTCAATCTCTACCATTATTTACCAATCATGCGGTGCGCAATGAAAGTGGTATGTGTAAGAGTATACTAATGTGTAAAACCTAAGAATTTGGTTTTTGATCATCTGAACGCGGGCGGAGCCGCGGGAAATGCTAGTTATTTATATTACGGATATGACACGCGGATGATACGCGGTTGATACGCGGTTGATACGCGGATGATACCCGGATGATACGCGGATGATACGCGGATGATACGCGAGTCAAAATATTTCAAAGATAGACTTTGTTAAAAAAATATTTAATTAAATACTTTCTTACAATATTAAAACTTAGTCTATCTTATTCTAAAAACTGGGTTGATGTGAACACCGTCGCTCGCCTGCTCGCGGATTATATAGTGCTTCTGCGGGGGGTCGCGACTGGATACGACACACGTCGATATTTCTGGAATTTTCTAATTATCCATAAAGTTAACGTTTCCTTTATTATTCATTGTCTTACTGTGCTATCATATTCTTATTAGTCCATGGTGTGGTCACTGGAATGCGATCTAATTGCTTATTGTCTTTAAAATGTATATTTTTATAAAGTGTTGTATTCTGGGTGGCTTGACTGTCCCCCTCCAAATTCGAAGTCCATGGTTTCAAACAGACCTTGGATCGAAGAATTTTAATCAAAACAATTATAATAATTATTAAAGTCAAAATACTAATCCAACTGTATTGTATAATATTATGATTTCCTTCTTTAAAATTAAAATTCTCTATTTGCTTTAATTGCTTTAATTTGGAGTTAATTTTTGAAGCGTCATAATTTAATTCTATTTCAGTAAAAGTTTCAATATTCTGAGTATCAATATTTGCAATAATTATTTTATCCTTTGATTCCCTTGTCTGAAATATATTTAATCCAGATATTTTAAGTTCACAATTTTCACCATAAAGAATATTAGATTGCTTAGTCCACACTGTTTCTTCATGTTTATTACATTTAATATTAACTTCAGTAGTTTTATTAAAATACATATAAATTGCCTTAGGAGAAATTTGGAGAATCTCTTGATTAGGACATTTAATATTTACTGTTTGACATTTATTACTTTCTTTCTTATACAAAATCTCTGTTTCACAAGAATCTATTTTGATTAAGTTTCCTTTACAAATTAAATTATTTAATTCCATGCAATCAAAAACTTCATATATGTCTTCATTATCAAAAGCAAGAGTTACCTTTTGCATAATAGGATAGGAACAGGATGGGTAATTATGGATAACGGGTACAATTTTTCTACTCTTAAATATCTTATTCTTAACTAAAGGAATATTTATCATAAAATAAACAATTTCATTTATAATTCTACTCTGTACAGTAATCAAAGGCTCTAAATCATTAATAGTATTAGAAATAAGCAATTCTTTTGGAATATCTTGTAAAGTTTCAAATAGTAAATGCGATTGTAATATACTATAGTGATACATACTGTGTTCTGCAAAAGTAATCGCAGTTGTTAATCTTTCAGCTATATCTTGCAAAGTTTGAGCTTGTAACAATAAAGAGATTGCAACCTTTTGCTGCGCTTTACTATTTAATACATTATTTAACTGGTTATTTATTTCTATCTGAATATTTGTAATATTTAAAATTTGTTTATTATATTCTTCTAAAGAACTATCAGTAACAGAAATTTGTTTATTATAAGCTACTCTTAAAGTTTCTAAATTATTTTGAATATTAATTAAATCATTATCATCTAAATTTCCAGTAATTGATTTAATAATCGAACCTAATCCATTAATTAATCCTCGTTTAGTACGAACATTTGATTGAATATTTAAATGTTTACATATTTCTTTAACATGATTCTATTAGTAATGTATTAAATTCTCTATTATCACCACATTCTTGTTTTAAAATTGATTCTATATTAAACCACTGAAAATCATGATCAACCATACTAATTGTAATTGCCGCTTTACCCTCTAATTTACTTAATAATAACATTACATTTTGAGGAGTTTCTCCTCCCGCAATAGACAACCATTGTTTAGCACAATTAATGTAATTATATAACGTAAATGCATCGCCGTTGTATGACGGGACGAAACTTATTAATGTTTTTGGGTCCATGATTTTATTTAATGTCTGTTCTACGGAGACTTGTTGCAAATCTGGGACTCTACTGTCGTTGGATAGACTACCTATCGAACTGTCACTACCCTCGATACTAGAAGGAGGGTGATTCACACCACCCAATAACTTAGGTTTAAATACAAATGTCGGGGGTTTGAGGTGGAAAGGAATTTTTAAAGGATTTATGCAAAAAGGTACTCACATGAATTGTAGAGCGATTACCGCCTTCAGCATGTCCTTCTCCTTATGTCCAGGTCCTCTCCCGTTTATTTTATTTGACTTATTTATTTTAGTGGGCTGCTAGCTGAAAAGTCTTGAGAGACTGCGCGTCACTTGGCCGGAATGGTTACTCAACTTTGAGTTTTATCGCGACGGAATAACGGCGAGTTTCGCGTGCTATGCCCCACGTTGGGCGCCAGTCAAAATATTTCAAAGATAGACTTTGTTAAAAAAATATTTAATTAAATACTTTCTTACAATATTAAAACTTAGTCTATCTTATTCTAAAAACTGGGTTGATGTGAACACCGTCGCTCGCCTGCTCGCGGATTATATAGTGCTTCTGCGGGGGGTCGCGACTGGATACGACACACGTCGATATTTCTGGAATTTTCTAATTATCCATAAAGTTAACGTTTCCTTTATTATTCATTGTCTTACTGTGCTATCATATTCTTATTAGTCCATGGTGTGGTCACTGGAATGCGATCTAATTGCTTATTGTCTTTAAAATGTATATTTTTATAAAGTGTTGTATTCTGGGTGGCTTGACTCGCGGATGCTACGGTCACTATAACCGTTATGTACGGGCATGATACGCTGTTGATACGGTCTAGTGGGCATAGTAGTCCGTGCCGTGCTCGTTTCCGTGCCTGATACGTTTATAGCACGGTCATGGTATGAGACGGTGTAGTGGGCAGACTTCTTAATACGAAACCCTAGGTACATTAATCTGGTAACTGATAGACGAACGACAATTGTACTTCGGATGTAAGACCAGCAGCTTAAGATATAACGTGTATTACACACAAAATCTTAATTTAATATATATTACATAGGTAATCTTTACATCGTTTTCTGCTACGAATCTTCTTTCAATCTTTTAATTGCATTCTAAAAGTATTTTGAAAATTTTACTAAGTCATTCCTTTTATAAAATTGTACCTGCACAGTGTACATCCTGATAATATCCTTAGGGATGTCACATGAAAATATTGCATTGGCAGCGGCTGCCGAAGTAGCTTTATCCTCGAGGGTTGTAGTGTTTATATTTTATTTATATACTGTAATAGAATAAAAAAATGAAAATAAATGTGTTTAAATTCAGATGAATAAAATATCTTTAACTACTTGAAATAGCTCTATCTACAACTACTCGAAATAGTTATGGTAATATGTTAGATTAATTACAACATAATGTAAAGATTTTTTTTATTAAATAGACATTGAACACATAGCGTGAGACCATTTACATTAGGCCAGTTGATGTAAGTCATATTTAAGGTAGAGCTTGCTTAACACTTACACCAAGTAAGACATTGATAATGTTTTATTCAATAGATTAGAAACAAAAAGAATTAACTTTAATTGTTCCCGCTCTCCCCTAATAAAACACATGTTTCTTAAAAATATCACTTTAAGATTAGAACTAATGAAAAGATAGCATACCCTACAACAGCTCTGAACCGATCCCTCAAATGCGGAGGCCTAAAAATGGGTAGAATTAGAGTATACCTTATGGTTTATGACATTACTATTTATGTATTTTAAATGAAGTTTGTTATCAACCGACTTCCAAATAGGAGGACGTTTTCAATTCGACCGTATATGTGTATTTTTTTCTTTTTCTTCATTCAATGGCTGAACGGATTTGGATGAAGTTAAGTACACAGGTAAAGGTAGACTAAGAGTAGTTATTAATAAAATTTTCCCTGAATTTACACGAAGTTAAAAATAACAAAGACACTTAATAGATGCATTCAAACGAAGTAAGAGTAAGCTGCTACTGACTATATACGTTTTGCAGTACATCTGTTCTGTTTAGCAGATTAAGAAAATGAAAAAAAAAAACTTCTCAATTTATTTACAAAACTTATTATCTCACACCATAAAGTGCGAAAGCCATGCAAATACACAAAATGTGGTTGTTGTAACTAAAATTCCTATGTTCCAAACTCGTAATAGGAAAACAACGTTGCCATTAAAGTAATGGCCGCTTTAAGCCCACTGGCGGCGGCAACGCACCAGTTAGTCGCCTCATGAATATTGAAGCGTCGACGCTCTGCACTACTCTACAACTATTTTCACAAAGGCTGGAGTGTAAAGTGAAATCAATGGGACACTCGATGTTTGAATTTTGTTGCATTAGATTATTGGCAGTTTTTGCCGCATTTGCAAACTAATTCAATGTAAAACGTTTATTGACAAGTTTTATCAGCAAATGCAAAATCTATTGGAATAGAATAAATGTAGAATAAATAAACGTAGTTTATATTAATTTATTGACAGCCCGTATATACATGAATATGTTAAAAAATACTGGTAAAAAAATAAAGGCAATGCCGGCAAATCTAATATTACACAAAGTGATTTCGTCTTTCGACAGAGTGGTTTTATAGGTTTCACAAATTATTTGGACATATTTAACTTTTCCGCTTAATGGATGGCGGAAATTTCTTAAAATACACCAGAAAAGTTAAATTATTTGTGAACAAAAATGTAATCAAAATCAAAACAAAGTATTCCGTTTCATACTTAGTATAATTAAGTTATTTACTTTTGGGTCGAATATAAGAAATTATGATCAGAAATATTATCCTTTATACACCAGTTTTATGAATTTATTTTGTCAGATAATTCAAAAACCGGTAAAATAAGCTCGCTTTAACAGGTACTTCCAAAATCTTATATTCGTACTTCAAAGAGCCGGCGAGCTCGTTTAACCATAGTTAGTTACTTGTAGCTGGGCTTAAATATAGACACTCCATGCATAAATTGTTTGAAAAGAGACGTTTTAAAACTACCGGATATGTAGCTTACAATTTCAATCTATTAGATTAATCTACAAACCTCTTTGGGGAGGGACGGGGGGGAGGGGGGGAGGGGATAAAATTATATAATATTGCGATCTAGTGTGTTGTTATTTCTCTCAGTATAACGGCTTAACGAATTCAAATTAAATTCAAAATTGAGATAATTATATACATATACCTACTCATAACTTAAGAAAATATTTTGTTTATGTAGATGTGTTTAATACAATATTTGGTTATTAAGGTTATTGTCATCACAAAAACAGTTAAAAGTTGTGATTGATTCCGAAAATATTAATTACTCTGTTTAAGTTACAGGTCTATATAGCCCGAGGATTTGTTATAAATGATTTATATTTCTTGTCAATTTGTAAGAATAAAAAATGTTCCATGCAAACAAAAATAACAATTTTATTTGTTGTTTTCTTATGGTTCTTCATAGTTAGCTCTATTATAAGGCAATTTTATTGAACATTGAAAATATTTCAGAAAAGTGAATTACGAGATTAAATTTAACCTGTAACCCCAAATTCTGCAAATACTCGTCTATACTGAGATACTAAAAAAGTAATATTTTTATTTATAAAAATAATGAACTTGGTAGAATATTTAAGATCCAAGAAGTCAATAGACTGTACTTATAAGATTAACGTCAACATCTCGCATTATTTCAAGGACGGTTGAACGAAATTTAATTAGATTATATTTTCAGACACTTTGATTTCAAAATTTAATATACTTTGATATTAATCGGTTTCACTTGCTCCTATAGAATATAAGATCCTAGCAGACTTTAGCTGTTAAGTAATTAATGATCAACACTAAAATTGCGTTTTAGGTATTCATTTTCTGAAATGTGTCTAATCTACATCTAATTACTTAACCACATTAGTTTAAATAATAATTAATTAGTTATTTAGCGAATGAGTACATTTAGTATTCATTTTCGCTGGAAAATTAACATTTCGAGCTAATAGTGAGAGGTCTTGAATGTAAACTAATAATCTAACAATATTATATTCAATGTGGGTGTCGTATAAATGTATAATTACAATGCTAAACACTACACTAACTGTTAATAGCTCTAATTAAGAGTAATTAAATAAAAATAATTGAGGCAGTGGTAGCCTAGTGGTAAGTCGCATTCTTGGGAAACCAAGTCAAGCTGGTTTAAATCCCGGATCTCACACCTCTGACATTTTTATGGAAGAATCATTTTCAACATGATTACCACTTGACTTACAGTGAAAGAAAACATTGTGAAGAAACCTAGCAAGTTTTCGAAAGATGTCCACCAATGCGTACTTGGTGGACTATGGCCTAATCCTTCCTTGTATTAAAGGGAGGGCCTTGCCTAGCAGTGGTACGTTAAAAAAGGCTGAACACTAAACAAAAATAACAGTAGATTTTTTATTAATATCAAAATAAATACTGTAGTCGATGGGGCTGTACTATAGTCATGTTAAACATGTCTACATCCTTAAAGTACTATATCAGAGGCAGGTTCAATTATTATTGGTAAGATTTATGTTGATGATAATTTTTAAGTAAATGATGGATAATTTACAGACAGAATCAGGAGTTTTTATAATAATAAATCATAAAAAAAAAAATATTGTCAATCCTTCTTTTTTTAATGGTTAACTATAATTTTCACACAACTATTTTACAATCTTTATGTCCGATTCCAATCAAAATATAATATATTTTAAAATCCTTAAAATAGTCTTTACAAATCATATAAACGTTTGATTTTTTTTTCAAAAATAAATATATCTAATACTTTCTTAGATTTATTGTAAAATAAATACATATACCTATCTACCTATTAAATTATTGCAAAATCAACAATAAAAAGAAAATGAGATTTTATTTCCATAATAGCGAAGACAGAAGCCATATTTATAAGAACCGTTCAATAATGCATGAGCTATTTGTATTTTAATTTCAAAAGTATTATAATTTTCTGCCAAGTTTTAATGGACAAGAAGCGTGAAAAATCTTTAAATTTTCGTGTATTGAGTTGTTTAAGTGTATAAGTTCTATTAACTTTTAGGATCTCTCATGTAATTCAGTCCTCACCAGAGGCTTTATATTTTGAAGTTGTTTCAAAGCTATCATTATTTCGTCTAGGCTGACTTCTGGCACGTTAATATCAGCTTAATGGTGAGTTAGGATGACACTCATGGGACCACATTGTCGGAAAGTGCATGTATGTATAAAGCCGACTGTAAAAACCCTGAATTCTTTGAGGGCCTCTGATTTGCTTTGTCCAATGGTTTTTAAGAAAAACTTTTTTGGGAAATATCATCATTTTGTATTTTGTATGCCTATATATAGTATTTTAAGTAGCTCTTTATAAGTTTTTCTAAAAAACACTCTCATTGATAGATTTTGCTTCGTTAAGCTTCGTTTGTCGTTAGCCTAATTGCCTATGCTTATCCGGCTAAACAAATATGGAGATGACAGTATGTTGAAATTGTTGTAATGACATGAATACATTAATTAGCTATTAACTAAGAGATCTTTTTAAATTATAATTATTTCATCCTACGCACACAAATACCTATATGTGAAACGTGACCAAACCATAAGCTACCATCAAACGACTAACGTTGCCTTGCTTGAAACCCGTATATTCAATTTTACTGGTAATTTCCGTAATGCTGCCTCCCTTTTCAGAGTACACTCTATATACGAACGTGATGCGATTTCTTAATAACTAATGTTCCATAATCTTAAAATGCTGATTGAAACTTGTGAAATACTCGTTCATATAATTAAGTATTACTTACGAAAACTTAATTACCTCGGTAGTGTAGTGGCTCGCATGTACGGTTACACATCCGAAGATCCTGGGTTCGTGTCCCGAGTAGGACCAAGTATTGAGTTTTTTGTGACGATATTCTCAGTAGTAGCCCGGGGTGGGGAAGTTTGAGGTGTTGCATCCCCGTGCCTCGGAGAGCACTTAAAACCGTCGGTCCTGCGCTGTATCTCGCACCGGTCGTGTCGAAGTATTGTCCCATTGGATTTTGAGAATAAAAGGAATAGAGAGTGTAATTGTGTCTGCGCGTACACTTATGCACTATAAAATCTCCTGCGCAGTTGGCTAGTCTTAATGAAACTGACCGCCATAACATATAATATTATTTAGAAATCCCTAACATTCAAAATGTGATTTCGTTTATCATCTAGCTCTGTATAAGCTCTATCTAAGAGATTTTTTTTAAAAGAGTAAAAGTTTCCATTTTTTGACAAATTAAGAACATATTAACAGTTAGTATAGATTTCTTAGTGATAAGATATTTTCCCACAGTAAAAAGTATCAAATCCAATCAAATATACTTTATTGCACACCAAAAAATCCTAAGTACTGTACATAAAGTATCCTAAATGTTGATAACTATATTTCATCAAAATCTGTCCAATGGTTTTCTCGTGATGCATTTCCAGTCAGACAGACAGACATACATATAGACAGAGAGACAAGATTATTGTAAAAGCCATAGATTCGGCCTAACATTTAATAATGACTATTTCAATAACATTTTCCAAAAAATATTTAATGTACACGCTCGATTCAGTAAAAATTTTATTACATATATTATGTATAGATAATATATAATGAAATAAAAAAGATTAGTCCTTTAATAAAAATAACGCAATTGTTTTCTATACAGGAACATATCATAAAATAAAATTTCAAAGCAAAATTCACTATAACAATAATACTCCATTCACAACAACAACCTGTATAACTCACAGCAAGCACTAAGATTTTTCCAAAGTCTATAAATTTATATTACACGGAGGACGTAAAGAATAGATCTTTATACCTTTAAATCCGGTATAATGGTATTACTTAGAAAATGTTATCGTTCCAATAAAATACAGGATTTACTTCTTTTCATATCTCACCTATTTTGAATCTTTTATATGTTATTGGTGATCATATGTCACAAATACAATCTATAGAATGATGCACCAAATATTTAGGAAACTTAATTTTATATTTTATTTTATAATTATATAAATGTTATATTGTTATATTCCATGCGTAAACACGTTTTATTTATGTTTAATCTTAAACAATTAATAATTAATAGTTGGTTCATTATTCAAACTACGGGTCCAATTATACTAATCACTACATAGTATAAAACAAAGTCGCTATCGGCTGCCTGTCTGTCCCTATATACGCTTAGATCTTTAAAACTACGCAACGGATTTTGATGCGGTTTTTTTAATAGATAGTGATTCAAGAGGGAGGTTTTAGTGTATAATTTGTTAAGTTTTTGTATACATTGGCCACAATATATTTGTTGGAAGTGTCGGAAAAAAATAAGCCGTCTGGGAACTAAAAGTCTGTCTAAACCCTTTGAGATATAACAAAATAATGTATGGTAGAATTGTGTATTTTATATAAGTCTACAGAAGATTCCACGATGGCATATGTCTATTTCTTAAGAATAATATACTATATCCATTTTAATACTTTAAAAATTGGCAATTATAATGCGGTAATGTAAAAGCTATTTACATAAATACGGTAATCTTAACATAAACTATCATAACTTGCTTCTCCAAACATAATTTTTTTTAAAACTCATTCGATGCACATCTTTGAACCCAATTTTTTTTTTATAATATGATATGTATGATGATAATAGATATAAAATTGGATAGCGTTATTCAATACGCAGTGAGCTGAGAAAATAAAAGCAAAAAATATAATATATTTTTTGTTTTATATTTTTATCTCACTAGATATTATCTAGTGAGAAATATTTAATTTAAGAGTATATACTCTGTAATAATTTAATGCTGGATAAAATATTTTGAATTTGAATTCAAATAGATTATACTAGGTATAAAAAAATACGTAAAAAACTTGAAACTAATGAATAATTTGCCTCGATTGGTCATAAAGGCCAAAATATTCTTTATTACCAAACTTACCAAAATTATAAGATATTATAATGATTTTTTTGTCCTTAACTTAAGAAATGATATATTTCTTACTCAATATAAACTTCCAACCCCTATTTCACCTCTTTCAAATTTCATTTTTGCGACAAAAATTATTCTATGTCCTTTTCCAAGGCCCCATCCCTCTCTATACCAAACATCATGAAAATTGTTTCAGCGGTTTAGGCGTGAAAATGTAACAGAATGATAGACAGACATATATAGTTACTTTCGCGTTTATAATATTAGTATAGATATTTTCATAAAAATAGGTTTCTTTAAATTGTATTTTTAATTATTATTAGTACATTGCATAAGTATAAATGTATATAATAGGGAGGCATTGTCGCAGACGCGTTACATCATCGTAGCGTGGAATTTCAAAGAGAGGTCGGAAGTACTTGATTTATGAGAGCCACCAATGTACGAGCGAATATTAAAAAATTCATAAAAATATCCTTTATGGATTCACTGCATTGAATTGGGCGATAATTTTCATATGAATACTTTATAACGGCAATAACAGAACCGATGCCCGTTTTAAAGCTGATGTGGCCTTAATACCAACGCATATTTGAATGTGTTAAGTTGAATATCGTATTTTGATGCTACTAAATACGAGTATACTTTTGAAGCTTAAAGGATTTTAAAGGTTTTTTTTAAATACATTTAGTTAGCGATGGTCTGCAATGTTCATCTGCTTATGACTGATAACACTAATCCTTTTATTAAGCTAAAATATATCAAGTTTTGGTTTTAGACAATTTAAGTCCAACATATGCATAAAAATAATTTGGGTAAATTTTATTACAAACTTAGTGTTTTCTTGAAGGTCGATAAAATAATTTAAAATATAATAGTGAGATGTCAACGCGGAGTTATACATTACGTAACACCAGATTACTGAGGTCATGGTAGGTGAAGGACGCGGTTTAGGCTCATCAGACCAATAACATTCAATTCAATAAAGGGCATGAACCAGCAATATGAATGTAAGATGGTTATGATTGGACGTTCAACACTTAAATTTTTACTTACACAAAAATTAACTTTTAAAAGATTGAAATCAAGCTACGCAATACTTAAGGAAATTGTCAAGAACGTAAAAAGTAAGGATGGAATTACAGTAATACGCATAGTAAGTACTGTTGAACAATTGCTGTAAATCTTTTGTGCAAAGTATAGAAAATATCTTTCAATGACTCTCCAGTAAAGTTTACTTTTAATTTCTTTTTTTCCATATTTAGTTCAAAATAAATCAATGACGATATGTGCTCTTATATTATTTAATCTACAATCACTTCATAGGGAATTATATAACCACACATTAGAATTCGACAAACTAGAGTTAAAGATGTATCTAGTTAGGATGAATTGCTTATGTTTTAATTCCTACCTATCTGTACAGATTTGTAATCGGTCCAGCTGTTCTGCCGCCGGTTAATAAATAGCGTAATAATATCCATACCAATATTATAAATGTGAAAGTGTATTTGTTTGTTTGTTTATCTGTCACGTTAAAACAGAGCGACAGATTAGTGTGATTTTTTGTGTGGAAATAGGTGGAGAGTGACATAAGTTAATTTACTTTACCAGGGGAGATTATCTAATTCCCATAGTGTTTTATAATAATAACATATGTATTTAGTCCGCGTATATTATTTATATATTGTTTTTCATAAAACAGTTTCATATAAATACACTTGTATAAAATTCGTCTCCTTCTAAGAGCCAGGCGTGTTGTTTCATAGCCTATTTCAGTAAATATGTTATTAAATACGAAAACAAAACGTGTGTGTGTACTTGTGTACGCACGTAAAAAGTTATACTTCTTTGGCGTAACAGAACAAAAATAGCTAAAGATTGCATCCCGTATGTCACACTACACTCTCTGTTTGTAAAAGGAATGCAGCTAACTTCATTATGTTAATATAACTTAAAAAAGTCAATAAACAAAAATTAAGCAAATCACTTCAGCTTTATAATAAACACACCGGCATATTTAGCGGAACATAAAATAAAGGTTTGATATCAGTATGATATAAGGTTGCTGGCTGGTTTATACGTCATTTAATTTAAAAAGAAATATTTTCAAATTAAGAAAACAACTGAACATCACATTTTATGCAATTGTTTTAATTTTATTCAAATACACCTTATCTGGAGCGAACTTCGAATATTTCTTCCTTCTGAATTGATTTAAAATTTCATTGAAATACTGTTTTTGTTAGTTTTTTTTTAATCGCGTATCTTTTTGGAATTGAGGACTGAATTATGCCTCACTTAGCCCCAACTGAAATTGCCAGGGCACTCGAAATGCGAAGAAATGGTCAAACCTACAGAGTGATATCTAGAGATCTTCGTCGACCAGTTTCAACGATCCATCGCAGTATCCAACGGTTCAGGGAGACCGGTACTTATGTGAGAAGAGCAGGACAAGGCAGAAAAAGACGCACTTCGAGTAGGGATGATCGTTTCATTCGGCTTCGTGTACGTAGGAACTCCCGTTTGACAGCCGTCCAAGTCCGACATGAGTTAGAAGCAGTGCGGGATGTAACGGTAAGTGAGCGTACGGTACGAAGAAGGTTCGAAAAAGCTGGTTTGGGTTCATTTGTGCCCGCCAAGGCTCCAAAGCTCGAGGTAAATCATCGTAGAAACAGGTTAACTTTTGCTTAGGAACATCGACTTTGGAACGCGGACCAATGGAGTAAGGTATTGTTTAGTGATGAGTGCAGAATTCTCTTAAATCAAATTGACGGCAGGCAAAGAATATACAGACGCAAAGGAGAAGGATACGTTCAGACAAACTTTGAAACTACAGTTGCATACGGTGGTGGATCAATAATGGTTTGGGCGGGCATTTGTTTGGGAGCTCGCACAGACTTGGTAGTGATTGACAGAGGGAGTCTGACTGCAGACCGCTATATCAGAGAAGTTTTAGAAGAAAATGTCGTACCGTTTGCCCCATATATCGGTGACGATTTTGTTTTTATGCAAGATAATGCTCGGCCGCATACCGCTCGGGTGACTCAAGCTTATCTTAATGATATGAATATCACTGTTATGGAGTGGCCGGCGAGATCACCAGATATGAACCCAATAGAGCACGTTTGGGACTTGCTGAAAAGAAAAGTTAAGTCCAGAATTCCAGCTCTTGCCAACGTGCGTGAACTGCGAATCACCGTAGTTGAGGAATGGCGGAGACTATCCCAGGAGACCATCGATAACATCATTCTCAGTATGCCTAGACGGGTAGAAACTTTAATAAGAGGACGTGGAGGAAATACGCGATATTAATCAAAATTTTTCTAATTTAATTAATTGTTATTTTATTATGAACTAGCATTTCCCGCGGCTCCGCCCGCGTTCAGATGACCAAAAACTCTTCTTAGGTTTTACATATTAGTATACTCTTACATATATACCAATTTCATTGCACACCGCATGATTGGTAAATAATGGCGGTGATTGACAATGCCACAAAGGTTCCTGAGTTAATCTCATATTTGATTTAGTAATATTGCACTTTTTGTTTTAGCCATAACATTTATGTATGTCTATCTTTTGTTTTGTATGTTTGTTTAGTTTTGAGCGATAAACTCTCAAACTACGGAATTAATTTTATTCAAGTTTTACGAATAGACAGCTATTGATTAATTTAATATTCTAAGCAAATAATTTTTATTATTTCATATGGCACGGTTAATATGATTAAAGTCGTAAGCATTTTATTGTGTCCTTTAAGCCTTTACCTTCCAAGAAATGGTGTCAAAAAAAAAAACTAAAAAAGTTGAAGTATAACAGTTCCTAAAATACTTTTTCATAGTTTTTGAGATATGGAATATTTTTAGTTACCCGCTTTGACAGTTTAACAGACATAAACTTGTTTTCCATAAAATGTTATAAAATAATATAAATCGAACTTATTTTTACGGTTGATAAAATGAGTCGATATTGTGGAAACGTAAATATTATTCGTATTTATTTTAGTGTTAACCTAACAAAACACGTAAATAAGAAAAACGACACAGTATTTTGCTATACGAAACCGCGAAAAAATAATACGCGAGTTAGGTTTGCATTTGCCCAATTTTTACATTAAAAGATTAAAAAATATTAACATTATTTACTAAAAAATAAAAATTTACAAATACTTTCATTCGAAAATTGTTTCGGCCAACAAAATATTACTAATTTATAAGGCCAAATGTTTTATTGAAAATTTGAACACGGGCGGGGCCGCGGCCCGCGGGTAATTTAGTAATAATTCTAATAAAGTCATAAAAAGGTCATATCTGTACATTTTTTTTATTAAAACTACGTATTTCAAAAACACATGGCGACATCTATTGTCAAATATCTAAATAACACATAAATAAATTTTCATTAAAATAACTACTTTAATGAATATATGCTCTATATCGCTAATAATGAATATTTCAATAAGATTTTAAGTAACATATTAAATTTACGGATTCGGCTTAGTTACAATTTTATTATATGTATAGTTACTAATTTATGAAGCCAAAAAGTTTGCTTTACTGAAAATTTGAACACGGGCGGGGCCGCGGGTAATTTAGTAGTAATTCTATTAAATTGTAGAAAGGTCATAATATCTGTACATTCATTTTTTGGAAATTAAAACTACGTTTTTTTAAGACCCATGGCGACATCTATTGTCGAATATCTAAATAACACATAAGTATATATTAATTAAAATAACTATTTTAATGGATAAAATAGCACTATTGATAATTTGATTTGCAAGATAAGCTATTTTTAGTAGTTTTTACCATATTTAGTAAATTACCTTACTAAACTGTGTACAGATAGTATCATTGTGGTTGTGTTCCAACCAGTTTTTGTATTTTTTCTCAGAAATGAAATATTTTCCCGCGGTAAAAAGTATCCTATATGTTGACCCGGATAACCAGCTATCATCATACCAAATTTCATCAAAATCCCTCCAGTGGTTTTTCTGTGATGCGGTAACAGACAGACAGACAGACAGACAGACAGACAGACAAAAATTCTAAAAATTATAGATTCGGCCTCTGCATCGATAATAATGTCTATTTCAATAAGATTTTCCAAAAAATATTTAATGTACAGATTCGGCTTAGTTAGAATTTTATAATATGTATAGATTTTCACTTTTCCCGGTTACATGAAAAGTTCAAAAATGTACAATTTTTCACAAATAGCCTTTACTCGCAAAATCTGTTCTTAATGTGATCTCATTTTAAGTAAAACAAATGAAACTTTAAATAACAAAAGAAGTTGTAGTAAGTAGATTTTAAAATAAAACCATATTTTTTTTAATAATGGACCTTTTTTTTGTGTTCCGCTAAATATGCCGGCGAGTTTATAAGCATAGAGAAAATTGATTAGATAGCTAGCGGTTTTGCATTGCGATTTATGCAAAAAGATAAATTATAACGGACCAAATACTTACTAAATTAAAAGCTTTATATTAATAGCATAACCCAAATCTTCTCCCATACTAAATATAATATGTTTATGTGAACTTTGTACGTTTTACTTCATAACTCGGTTCGCTGACGTCATATTGAAATGAAACGTACCTCAGTACTATTCGTCGGATTAATGTGAGTAATATAACTGTGAAATTCATCTATCTTTTGATATGAATTTTATAGTACTCTCACACTGTAATGATGTGTGGATGACACTTTTTTACTTGATAATACCAAAAATCATGAGTTAAACTTCGCTGCTGGTAATTTTTAAGTGGATGAAAACAGTGAAATCGAAATTGTTCTAAAAATGCCAAAATCTGCCGAAAAATACATAAAAAGAATAGATAACGTTATTTTTTATAAACTGTTTTTCCTAGCTAAAATCGAACATACATTTAAATTGAGCAATTAAAGTATATACAGTATTGAGCAAATAAAGTATGAGGTTTAATGCATGTATAAATATTTTATAAAATTCATGAAGTTTTTATTACGTAATAAAGTCACATATAAAGAACTAATAAAAACACATAGTTTATAGGTCTAAAACTACATGTAGGTTATGAAAATGAAGCAATTATATAAGCAATTATATAAAATTCATATAAATTTCTTACAATTAGGGCTTAGTATACTAAATTTGAAGTGCTCATTCGTAAAAGCGAATGTATAATGTCCGCAGATTTTATGACGTGGCCTGTTCGCTAGAGATATTTCCATTTGACCAAGGGTTAACGCTATCACCTATTAAATGGCTGAGGAGAAGTTTAAATATTATCGTTTAAAAATTATATGTAACTTTTAAAATTAACTTTATATTAAACTTTTATTTCAGTTTCTTATGATTTATTAATAGAGTCAAATGTATTAAAAAAATATGAAAAAACAGGATAACTGGTAAAATAAGTAACGTGACTGATGTAAAACATCATAAATTTTACGTTCACACATAAGCAGCCACAGGTTGAAGTTGTAAATTACCTGAGATCGGCGTCTCTTTGAATTTAAAGGGCGTGCGTCCCTCTCGATTCTATGAGGACCGCAACAATGTAAAGACATTTCCATTATTTCGTAATAGGGTATTGTGACGTAAATTTCTCTCTTGAATATGCAAATCACGTTTAGCGACGACCTTTTACAGGAAATATTGAGAAAGTTAGAAAAAATATTAAAATTACAAATGAGCACAGGGTTTTGTATTGTAATTGTTTGAATTTGAAGTTTCCCTAACATTTAATTAAGCTTTATAATTAAGAAGTAGGTCTTCTTCATTTTTATAATAAAAATATGTTATTTATAGCAAAAGAAGGAAAACAAAGTTTGCAAGATGTTTTTATATTTTTTGGCTTTACGAAAATGTTCTATCACAAAGGTATTTTTTATTCTAAGAAACTTCGTCTCGTTCTTTACATTTTTATAATATTGAAACTTCTTAGTCAGTTTTATGCTAAAGCTATAGAAGAAGAAAAAGAAGAAGAAGAACTGTTATTGCTTTATATTCTAAAATGCCATATATAACATTGATAGATATGAAAATCTTAAAAAAGGATATTTTGATCAAACACGCAATAGACCGCTAACGAATCTCAGCACGTACATATATAAGTAGAGGGTATTCAGAGAAAAAGGCAAGACTGTATCATTACCCTTAGCGTTTCGGAAAGGACCGATAAGGGAAGGTCATAAGCGTCAACGAGGCTGTAGCCAGTCGTTTGCTAACAATTTACTGTAAGGTCACGTTCCACTAATGTTTAAGTGTCCAGTACCATCAAGTCATTTTGACCGTAAACATTAAAGAGAATCATAAAAATATATTTGTTTTATATCATTATTTCATGATATAAGCTAAAATTATATCAAAAATATTTTAGCCTAATGAGTGAATAGTGAATAGTTTGGTCTTTAGACCTAGTTTTCATAAGGATCATTAGTCGGAGCAACTGTTATAATGCCTTTAAAGGGGCTAATAGATGTACGAACAAACACGTATTCGATTACATATATTAGTAACAATAAAACAAATTATATAATACATGATTATTTCTTTTTATTAGGGGTTAAAAATAGCGCTAAATAACTGAATTAAGTCAATAATGTGCGAGTATTATAAATGTATGTGAACTTCTAAAATTATCTTTCGTATTTGTAAAATCATTAAACCGTGTATAGTGCAAATAAACCGCTTTATTTCCAGATCTTCGAACAAGAGCTATATTCCTTAGTAAATGAAAATGAAATGAAAATAGCTCTGAGTTTCTACTATCGTGTGTCGCCGAAGTATATCTGAGCAAGAATGCGAACTTTACACGAAACCACAATTTTACGAACACATAATTTTGTAGCTCGTACGTAATATACGATCACCTTAAACCTATAAAGAGACCTATTAAACATATTTTATAGATATATTTTGTCGAATTAATCTTAGAATTTGTAACTTATTAGTTTGTGTCTATTATTATTACTTTAAAATAAAAATCAGAAAAAATATTTAAATATTTACTAAAACTTCAAAACGATTCGTTATGTAATACTAGCAGAACTCACGGCTTCGCTCGCGATCATACTACGAAAAATACGAAATTTCATGCAAATATGTCCAAGGAATAAAAAGTTTCATAGAAATTTTTATCCCCTATTTCACCTCCATGGGGGTTGAATTTTTAAAAATTCTTCCTTAGTGGATGCCTTCGTCATATGAGGAATACGTGGGTGAAATCTTAATATTCTAGCCTTAAGGGTTTGGCCTGTGCGTTGAGACATCAGTCAATCACTTTTGCCTTTTATATATATAGATTAAAAATATACGAGTATACGAATAACGAATTCATGCGAATTCTGAATACTATCCTTCATAAAATATATTAAATCAACTTTCATAAAAGAATATTGTCTATATACATACAACATTAGTTATTGCCTAAACAATTACAGCTATCACAAAACAACACAATTTGTAGCCGATATATCACTGAATCGCACCTGAACAGTAATAACAAAGAGAAATAACTGTTATACGCCAGTTTTATGGCTCCTCATTGAAACACTTTATGTTCTACATACCACTTGTCTGTTTGATTAATAGGTCGTTAGTTTTTGCGGACAAAAACAATTTCAATTGTGTAACCACATACAAAATTGTTTAATTGTTACAAAATAAACGCGATGAAACTCTATTCATACCAATGTTACATCGATCAGTTTGAAAGAGATATATGGATTGCATGTATAATAAAGTAAAAAAGTATAGATGCATGCTAGTTGTTATAATTCTCAAACATGGAAAAACTAGAAAATAATTATTGATATTAGATACTACATTATAGACTCCAAAAGCGTTTTTTTTTTCTTTCAAGTTTGACCAAACCACTCAATTGATTTCAAAGAATTTAATATTATATATGTAGCTTGTGTTTTGAACTTTTTCTTAAATCGTTATGCAAAGTTTTGTTTGTTTGAATTTAAATATTCCTTAATCTCTTGACTTAACCGTCGGTACACCACTTAGAAACCGCTGACTTTGGAAACAAAGTGAGACGGATTGGAGCCTTATTCTCGATCTTATGATATTTTCATGTACAAATGTCACATTTAAGATGATTTTCTATTATCTTTTAGCCTTTTGGATAGAATCAACACGAATAATTCACTCCAAGACATCAAAGTCTATGACAAAAGGTATAATAACCTTTTCCTGGCGCTGAATAATAAAAACTCACCCATAGCCCTAATAGGGCAATGCTTTTAAATAACCACATGTTCAACTTAAGGCTGAGTGACACATATGCCTGCAAAAGATGTATGGAGACAGATGAAACGCTCCTTCAACTTTTGGGGGAGTGTGGACTTATGCACAAGCATAGTATTCATTCAGGAACTTTCTGAGCCCAGATGAAATTATGGAGTATACCCCTAAGGTTCAGTAGTTTACTCTTTTTATTTACACACTATACACAATACACATACTTTTATATACATGGTTTAATAATACAATATGTGATGATCACAATAGACCAGGCATAGTTGCAGTGATATTGTACAGCCGCAAAAAGAAATAAGAAAAAAAAATTAATCAAATAACTAAAGTTAAAATATAACATAACTTTTTGGTTTGACACCGCAGATTCCTTAGTGTGTGAGCCAGACTCACACTTGTCCGACTTTCTTCTATTTATTATTAAAGGGACGAAGAAAATAAACCATATAATATGAAAGGTGTTTATGGAATAAAAGACACATGGCGTAAATGTTGAAAAAGATGGTAAGCAAATACATAATATATGACTTAACAATAAAAAATACTAAACAAGTAGATAAAAATATGTTGATAGCAAATAATCAAAATATACTAGCGTTGATAAGATTAATGCAGTGTTTGATTTATATTATTTTTACTAGGGAGTAGGGACTCACCCTCGCTTCTCTCGGGTTCGTGTCCCTCGGTGATTCTTTAAATTGACATAACTTTTTTATTTATGAACCGATTGAAATAACAAATACTAAATGTTAAGTGAAGTTTACTACAATACATTAGTGAAAACCGCGCCCAAATCGGTTAAGCCGTTTCTAATATTAACGCGCACAAACGCACAGACAAACAGGCAAAAATTCTAAAAATCATTGTTTTGGGTTCTATTGCATTAATAAAGACCCCCAATAATAGTTTTTCTCAAATATCTTCTATCAGTTACATATTTATTATATGTATACACATTAATTTCGATTGCTTATGTGATTTTTATATATAATAAAATTTTAAGAGAGTCGAATCTGTACATGAAATATTTTTGAAAACGTTATTGAAATAGTCATTATTTTCGATACGGAGGCCGAATCTATAGTTTTTAGATTTTATGTCTGCTATCTGTCTGACTATCTGAGAACGCATCACGAGAAAACTACTGGACTGATTTTGATAAAATTTTGTATAATAATCTGGCTGGTTATCCGAGTCAACATATAGGATACTTTTTACTATGGGAAAATATCTCATCTTTAGGAACGAACCCGAGCGGAACGAGGGTAAGTCGCTAGTATATATCTAAATGGCATAGTGTAGAATAAAACCTTCATAGTTTTTAGATAGCGATTATACAACATTAGAGAGACAGTGAAGCATAAACAATTATTTCTTTGTTATAAACTAAAAATTCTACCTAGCATCTGGCCCATAAAAAGTTATTTGCAATTAAATTTCAAATTATGCTTCAAGGAGCGTCTCTAAAGTAAAAACAAGATAATTGACAATTTCAATTCATTTCTCGTAGAATACAGAATAAGATTCTTTCAAATTAGTCGATCGTTATTGTGTTTGCTTTTATTTTGTTTTCTTCATCATTAAAAAGGCTAATATAATTAATTACTTTAATTTGAATATTCTATAAATTTACCCTATTATATATTTCAAAGCCAATCATGTTATATAACTCTACACTTTGTATTGAAAACCATTCGCATAGTGTTTTTCCTATTTTACAACAATAATTATTCCTCGAGACTATTAGCCTCATATTACTTTTTAATGTATTTTTGTGAAATTGGTTTTTATTTTAATTACACACCTTATTGTATAACATAACTCGTTTTCAATTTTATATTTATATACAAGGAGAAAAGATGTATTTGTCTGTTTATTTGTGATGGATAAACTTTAAACCAATAAACCGATTTTAAAATAAAACTAATCTATATTTGACATTTTAAATAAAACTATCTTTTCGGATTTTGATTTTTGGTTCCCGAAGAAAAAGTCAAAATAAATCCGCGAAAATATCCGTAATGATAGTTTTATTTAAAAATGTCAAATATTCGCGTAAATCTAAGAAACCAATTATTCTAAGAAACTAATTATTATTCTAAAGTAACATAGGGTATAACTTGATTTTAGTAATAATTACTTTTATGCCAGATATGTTGCCAAGATACTCGTATGTATATTGTATACTCGTATCGCCTAGAAAATAGAGATGATTGGGTAATGGATAATATTGTATAATTATCAAAATTAAAATAGAAGCAGTACTTATAGCTTCATACTTACTGACTTAGGTATATAGAAAAACCGGTTAAGTGCGAGCCGGACTCGCACACAAAGGGTTCCGTACCATCGTACAAGATATAAATAACACTATGTACTAATCGATTTTATAATTTGCATGGCGGCCATTTTAAAATTCACCATTTTGGTTTTTTATTATTTGTTGTTATAGCAGCAATAGAAATACACACTCTGTGCAAATTTTAACTCTCTTCCTATTACGGTTCATAAGTTACAGCCCGCAGACAGATAGACGGACGGACAACGGAGGCTTATATAGTAATAATAGGATCCCGTTGACATTCTTCAGGCACGGAACCATAAAAAGCATTGCGCACATACCCAGATGTTTACATTCTGAAAACTTCGTCGACGCGTATGACGTGCGTAAACAATTTTTATGCGGGAATCGAAGTTACGACCTCTAGGAAAGTAAGCAATACAATCAAAGTTGTTGTTGTTACATCATTATCCAATTTCTAGAATTGTTATTTTTTTACAGCAAAATTATTCTTCAATTTGCTTAATAATAAAGTTGTCGTTATTATCCATAATAAGTAACTAAAATCGTTATTTATGGCTATTACTATCGAAATAACTTTATCAAATATGTAATTATATTCGAAGGTCCCATAGGGCCGCCTCAGTATAGTAATTTTAATTTTAATTGAGTTGTTATAAGCTATAATAAGCACAACCTTTTAGGTATTGGTAACAAAATAGTGTACTCGGACGAAAACATTTTAACTCCACAAATACATATAATAAAATTAAAAAGTAGTTAGCCGAAGCTGGGTCAGGTTACTAGTATTCTACATAAAGGAAGGCCTAGATAATAGAATCCTAGATATGTCCATGTCTCTTTTTCATGAAAGTGCATAACAACTAAATATCTACATGAAATGCTTTGTTTCAAACTGTAGTGTAATATTTTCAACATGGTCAGTTACTAATGAGAAGCACCTTTATGAATAATTTGCATGGAACAAGCGGTAGCGAGCCAAGATAGTGTTCCGAGAAGGAGAGCTTTAGCATTTAATGGCTTGTCTGAACATTTCATAACAATGTTATTTGAAAAGCTTAATAATTTTGATGATTTGTCTAGATCCTTAAACTGCTATATATTTCATTTTCAACCGAATACTACCAGCTTCATAGAAGACAAACTTTAATGCGGTTTCTGTAGTATCTGAATCACGAGTGGCTACTTGCCTTGTGAAGTATGATTAATATGAAGAATCTAGAAGAAAATTCTGTAATAAAAACTGCTCGTTAAGTTGTGATCTTCATCTAGACTCTTAATAGATTTCTTAGGTATATTAATTCAATATCACGTAACGTATATTATATCCCATCTTTTAATTAAATGAGGATTAATTTTTGTTGTTCAATGAATTTAATAGGTTTTTGGTATTTGGTTGTATGTGTTCAAAGTATTTAGAAAGTAGCAGTTAGATTTGCCCTGAATACTGCCGAGTATACACCATAAAAGAGTTTCTAAATCGAGAACAATAGGCTCCAAACAAGTGTAACCTAGGTTTTATTTCCTATTGTATTGTCAGTGTAGCGCAGATTTGTCACGTTAATGCCACCAACACACAAACTTAGCCGCCATATTCCCACAATGCATTCGATGAAATGAAAAATAATACACAGCTTGGCACAAACATTATGAACATTTTCATTTTTGCCTAACAGTAGTCGATAAAGCACTTCAATGACCACTTTCTTCCGACATCAATTAAAATTTTTATGGTTTCTGATAGTAAATACATTTTTATCAGGATAAAAAGCCTTAGCTACTGGCAGTAATGTAGCTTCCTATTAATAAAGAAATTCTCAGAATCAGATCATTAGATTACTAATTTTGATTACCCACTACATCCTCTTTATAATATTACTATGTATATATCATTGATCGATTTTTATAACAATTTTTTTAATGACTAGGTTCTATTATTTATTTATGGAGAACCATAGTCTAGTAGTGATTTGAGTGAAATTTAAAGTGTTTTTAGAAGTTTATGTATCTTTTTAATTGCATAAATGGCACCTTATAAGCCACAGTATAAAGAATTGAATTGAATTGAAAGTGTTTAGTTAAAACATAATTATTATTATTTACCATAAGTAATATTACAAGTTGGTCACAACTCTTACTATTGGATACATAGATATTCAATATATATAATTTAATATTATTAATTGAACGTATTTTATACCGCATGTAAACTAGGTTTGACCATAATTTATGATTTTACGCCTAGTTTCAATTAAATCAAATTACCTGAGTTGCATATATTTGAATCACATTGGTTTTGTTTACGCGATGTATTTTGTTGATTGATTGTGGGTATTATTTAGATAGCAGTGATTGATAAATCACATCTATACTAATATTATAAAGCTTGTATTATAAATACTAGCATTGCCCGCGGCTCCGCTCGCGTTCAGATGATCAAAAACCAAATTCATAGGTTTTACACATTAGTATACTCTTACATATTATACCACTTTCATTGCGCACCGCATGATTGGTAAATAATGACGGTGATCGACAATGCCACAAATGGCGGAGATTAACGGAGGGACCGTTAATCTCATATTTGATTTAGTAATATTGCACTTTTTAATTTAGCAATAACATTTATGTACATACATATGTCTATACTTCTGTTTTGTTTGTTTATTTAGTTTTGGGCGATAAACTCTCAAACTACGGAATTAATTTTAATCAATTTTTACTAATAGACAGCTATTGATTAATTTAATATGTAGCTGATTATTTAAATTACATAATGACAACTTTTCTTAACGTTAATTTGTCACGCAACAGGGATGGGTTAGCGCTAGTTACTAATATTGTCCAAAACGATTTTCAAAAGAAAATGTAATATGTAAATAATTCTAAGCAAATACTTTTTATTATTTCATATGGCTCGGCTAAAATGATTAAAGTCGTAAGCATTTTATTGTGTCATTTAAGCCTTTACCTTCCAAGAAATGGTGTCAAAAAAAAAACTGAAAAAGTTGAGGTATAACAGTTCCTAAAATACTTTTTCATAGTTTTTGTGATAATATTTTTCGTTTCCCGCTTTGTCAGTTTAACAGCCATAAACTTATTTTCCATAAAATGTTATAAAATTATATGAATCGAACTTATTTTTACGGTTGATAAAATGAGTCGATATTGTGGAAACGTAAATATTATTCGTGTTTATATTAGTGTTAACCTATCAAAACACGTAAATAAGAAAAACAACACAGTATTTTGCTATACGGAACCTATAATGCGCGAGTTAGATTTGCATTTGCCCAATTTTTACATTAAAAGATTAAAAAATATTAACATTATTTACTAAACAATAAAAATGTATAAATATTTTAATTTGAAAATTGTTTCTGCAAACAAAATATTACTAATACTACATAAGTCATAGAAAGGTTATACCTGTTCATTATTTTTTTTTGATAAAAACTACGTATATTAAAAACACATGGCGACATCTATTGTCCAATGTCTAAATAATACATGAATACATTTTCATTAAAATAACTATTTTAATGAATAAAATAGCGCTATTGATATTTCCTTTAAGATAAGCTTTTTTTAATAGTTTTAACATATATAAGTAAGTTACCTTGCTAAAATATTAATAGTATCATCGTGTTTTTATTATGACCAGTTTTTGTATTTTTTCCCGAAAATGAGATATTTTCCTGCGGTAAAAAGTATCCTATGTGTTGACCCGGATAACCAGGTATCATCATACCAAATTTCATCAAAATCCCTCCAGTGGTTTTTCTGTGCTACGGTCACATACAGACAGATAGACAAAAATTCTAAAAACTATAGATTCGGCCTCTATATCGCTAATAATGAATATTTTAGTAAGATTTCCCAAAAAATATTGAATTTACGGATTCGGCTTAGTTACAATTTTATTATATGTATAGTTACTAATTTATAAAGCCAAAAAGTTTGCTTTACTGATAATTTGAACATGGGCGGGGCCGCAGGTAATTTAGTAGTAATTCTAATAAAATGGTAGGAAGGTCATAACTGTTCATTCATTTATTTGGAGTTAAAACTACGTATTTTAAAAACACATGGTGACATCTATTGTCGAGTATCTAAATAACACATAAATGTATATTAATTAAAATAACTATTTTAATGGATAAAATAGCGCTATTGATAATTTGATTTTCAAGATAAGCTATTTTTAATAGTTTTTACCATATTTAGTAAGTTACCTTGCTAAACTGTTTACAGATAGTATCATCGTGGTTTTGTTCCTACCAGTTTTTGTATTTTTTCTCAAAAATGAGATATTTTTCCGCGGTAAAAAGTATCCTATATGTTGACCCGGATATACAGCTATCATCATACCAAATTTCATCAAAATCCCTCCAGTGGTTTTTCTGTGATGCGGTAACAGACAGACAGACAGACAGACAGACAGACAGACAGACAGACAGACAAAAATTCTAAAAACTATAGATTCGGCCTCTACATCGATAATAATGTCTATTTCAATAAGATTTTCCAAAAAATATTTAATGTACAGATTCGGCTTAGTTAGAATTTTATAATATGTATAGATTATAAAGTTTGTTTGTTTGTTTGGTTGAACGCGCTAATCTCAGGAACTACTAATCCGATTCGAAAAATTCTTTTTGCATTAGACAATAGAGAGGAAGGCTATAGGCTTTATATCATCCCGGAAAATTGTGCGGTTCCCATGGGATAGATTTACTTTTGTCTATATAATTAAACTCACTACTGCTGAAATCACTACTATCTTTTTTCAAACAACTTATATGAAAGTGAAAAAACATGATTAACACTTATAGTACGTATATATCATATTATTTTTCTGTTATTCAGATAAATTTCAAGTAATCCTATGCTACTACCTATTGCCTTATGACTAACAAGTTATTTAAATATTCGCTTCATCTTGTAACCAAATCCTACCTCCATTACAATGGCTATGCTAAAACCTGTCAATATTTCAAAGAAAAGCCTGAAATATAAATATAAGTCTATGAGTAACTAAACAGTAAGGATGAGTAAAGGAAAAATTCATTAGCAGGAAATAAGAAACCTCATTATACAGAGGAGCCGTGTTAGGTCTCGTTATCTGCAAATAAAAAGACTTTTCAGAGGCGGGTTGCGGCCTGCGGTTTAAATATTTAAAGTTGAGCCGCGGAGATAGCTCGTCTAATGTGCTATTAGCCTCGAAGCGCGTATTTGAGAGCGCCAAGCCGCGTCTGGCGAGTTTCACCTCAGATTTTTCCTTCTTGCTATGTAATATTTATATGTAGGATATTATTGATTAAAAATGCAGTTTTAGATAAAACTTACGATTAATGATTTTAAAATACATTTGTATTAGACTATGCTAATGCAGACAGTGGTAGCCCAGTGGTAACGCGCTCGCTTGGGAAACCGAGTGAAGCCGGTTCAAATCCCGGGTCTCGCACCTCTGATATTTTCATGTACGAATCATTTCTAACATGATTACCACTTGCCTTACGGTGAAGGAAAACATCGTGAGGAAACCTGCATGTCTGAGAGAACCTAGCAAGTTTTCGAAAGACGTGTGACGTCCGCCAATCCGCACTTCGCCAGTGTGGTGGATTATGGCCTGATTCCTCTCGTACTGAAGGGAGGCCCGTGCCCAGCAGTTGGACGTTAAAAAGGGCTGAATACATGCTAATACAGATTTATGGAATGTCCAACTAAAGTACTAATTAACCAGACTAAATGCCTAACATAATACATAGCATAATATTTTCTGTTATGTATTGTAATAAACTTCGAAAATAGGAAAGCAGAACGTTTTATAGAATTTAGGCTAGGCGTAGACAGACTAACAAGCAAGCGAACATTATTTTAGCTGACACGAAATTAATACGTTTATAATAATAATGTCCTCCTGACCGATTCCGGCCACGGCGGCCAATCTCTTTGAGACTAGCCAACTGCGTAGGAGATATTATAGTGCACAAGTGTACGCGCAGACACAAGTGCACTCTCTATTCCTATCACTCTCATACTCCGGTGGGACGACTACTCGACACGACCGGTGAGAGTTAAGGCGTAATACGTTTATACTTGTATATAAATAATATAACTTGCTATACTTCATACACCCTCACAAAAAATATCACCTGACTGAATTTCGTAATAATAAATCTAGTACTATTAGAAATTTTTTGATTAATAAGTCAGTGAGTATCATTTTGCTTTCATATAATTTTAGAGAAAAACAAAAAAAATATATTATATAAAACTCTACCGCATTTGCTATGATACAGATATTATAATATTTATTTTTAATTATTAATATAATAAAGTATTTTTTTCTTTTGAATTAAATATTTACGTAAAAATATCAAATTACCTAATGATATATAATAAAAATGGTTTAACATACTCTTAAGTTGTAAAAAGCTTATATGCATTTATAATAGCACAATAGGAGTGCCTTTAACGTTTATAGTCCAGTGGAAAGTTTATTCATGACTATGTCTTTATAATTGTAAATAATTTATGTTTTAAAGAACATAATATATAAGACTGGTCAAAAATCATCAGCTTGCAGCAGAAGAACATAGTAGAACTCTTTAAAGGCTACTACTTTGTCTTCCTGGCTCCTTCAAATCAGCTCAATGGCAATTATTGTATTGTCTTTTGAGTTTCACATAGTTATAAAGTTTCTATCGTTTTGGAATTTAAAATTACCTTCCAAGATTTCATTAATATATAGGGGCTTTTTTGACAAGAGAAGCAGATATAATCGTGATAAAAAAGATATTAAGTACGTTAAGCCGATTTTAATGAAAAGCATGAGAACACCTTGAAGTCTAAAAACCTACGTTATCGTCAAAGTATGTATAATTTTAAAATATATAACCGTAAGAAGATGGAGAAAGAGGGTAGTTTTTTTTATAAAAACTTGTCAGGATGAGCTTCGTATGCAAAACTGCTCAAACAAAGCCGAGGCTGACCGCTAGTTGTTACTGTATATTTTTTAACTAAAAATAAATGTTTATTAAGATATCATGTAGGTACAAATTATAATCATCAAAAGACATAGACTCATTTAAAGTTATACAATGATATTTTTTGGAATTGTTGAAAGCCGACTAAAAACAGAGGAGGTTCTATGTTTTTCATAACTGGCACTACAGCCTTAAAGACGTTGCTATAGTAAACATATTTTATACCATTTATTTAAACTCCCAAGTGTTTTCTGCAACGTCTAAGCAGAATAACCGGAAACTTTTAAATAAAAAACAAATGCAAATACAGAAAAGTGATGTCTTCTAAGCGATAAGACAGAAATGTGAGTAACGAAACAATGAGTTTGCTATTATAAATGTGAAAATTTGAATGTTATGCGTGCGTGAAGCATAGCTGGATTTGAACGACATCGAGTACACAGATTAAATATAACGTTGGGAAATGCATTTATGCACACAACCGGCATAAAAACAGGTTATATGGGACTCACCAGTCAGAAAATCTCATACTCCTACAACCAACGGAATCTCCGCGGTCTTTATTAGAGTTGCAAGATCGCTTACCACCACGCCAAGATGGCTAGCCTAACAAAGCAGACAGCAATAACCATGGGTTGACTCTCATGGTCCACTCTGCTATAAGAAATGTACCAGGAGCAACCCGTATAGTACACTGCCCATCGATGTGGGTCGCCTCCTGAATAAATTGTATTAGTTATTTATTACTTAAATGTGGGGAAGAAACATAATATATAAACTAAGATAGTAAGTTCTTTAAGGTTACATTAGAAGCAAAATCGATAGTTTTAAAATTATTTACACTGTTTGTTAGCGCTTAAATATAACCTGAAGGATTTCAATTCCAATTTCATAAAAACTGTTTTGGCCAACTTCTAAAAATGGGTACTTGATTTGGTTGCATGTTTTTTGTGTGCAATATCATCACTGATTGTGGTCTGGATTTTTGTGTTTTTTTTAATGGATATGTTATACGGGATGGATCCTATTTAAAAAAAAGCCTCCGATGATGGAATAATTATATTTAAAGTGCTTTTAAATTTGGTAAACCTTTGAATAACAAACTATTATATTTGTTAATATATGAGTGTAAATGTGAGGATCAAAGCTGGTGGCCTCCCTCATATTTGTGTATTCTATAATAAACTATAGCAATTTGACATTAGTTACATAAATATTAGTACTAAAGATCTCTTAATATTCTTTATATATTATCTTAAGAGAATTGTTATTCATCGTTCATACTCTATTATAATTTTGAGCCATCTTTGTTCCAAATGGAACAGTAACCATATCGATGAGAAATCTAATAAAGACTGACACTTATTGCTGTCAGTTTTCATTAAAATATTTGCTATGGTTCATTTTGACAGTCCATATTAGGTATGAAATTGAAAATTCTATATTTTACGTCAATATTTTACTGTACAATAAAAATACGTACATTATTCTGTTTATAATTTTGAATATTATTTATTTATATTTATATTTTGCCTTATTCCTTCCTCCTCGTATAATTTTTCGCTTATACACCTACCAAACAATTTTTTCTGGTCACTAACAACATCTACAACTCAAGGCTCTTACTCCTAATAGAGGTAAATGTAACTTTCGGTAGGTAATGCTAAACTTAAACGTGCTCTGTATCAATAGTTAATCTTATTTCAGCATTCAGCATCTAAAAGACCACAATGCAATCCTTTTAGAATACAGATATATCCCTAATATGGACAACGATAACCATTTACCATCAAGTAAAACTTCTCGCTCACTAAAAAAAGTTTCTAAATTATTGTTTTAATATCTGTTTTTGTACATTTTTTTTTACTTAAAAGTTAAAAATACTTGTTATAAGTTGTTATTGTTAAAACTTTTTTGCAGTAAAAATGTAGTATTGATTCTAACTCTGTTATACGGCAGGGAAACATGTTTATAAGAAAAGAAGTAGTACAGTTAAAATGTGACTTCTCATAACTGTGAGGTATCAACTGGGTATGTTTGGGAACGTAAAAATATTTCGAATAAAAAAGTTTGGTAAAAAGAATATGATATATACTATGGACAAATGAATAGAGTGCCCAAGGAAGACATTGTACGAGTATGAAGACGTAAGGGAAGAACAGATGATCTAATAATATTTTATGTTTGTACCTAAAAGTTCAGGTCATAATTCTGATGACTCCTGATTAGCCTGTGTGTAATAACAATAAGAGAATCGATTGAGGTACAAAAGTACAAATCGTAGCTTTTAGCACTCAATTCTCACTTACTACATAAGGGTTATAGCGTAGAGCTACGTGTGTATAGGTAAAGAACGGTATTAAAATTACCAATTCTATAACATTTTGTAAGGAACAAACAATAATTCCTGGTAATGCATTAAAATGTCAAAGAAATTTAAAATCTTTCCCTTACAGATAAGATATAGGGAACACTCTACGTATGGTCTCCAATGAAAAATTCGTTATGGTCGAATATATTAATAGATAAAGCATGAGATTCCTACCTACACCTCACGTTGCCTATATAAATGGCTCCTATGAAAAAAAATGTAAAGAAATACAACCGCAGGAGGTAAAGGATATTTAATAGTATAATTATTTATAAAATAAATACCTTATACTGGTTTTTTCAACAAATTCATCGAGACCTTCTTAAAGTACATTAGATATAATTATAGCCAAAAATATCTACGTTGCAAACATAAAAAAATATTGAGTATAATGAGTAAGTTAACAAACACTTAAGTGAAAAGTAACAAAAAGTTCGTCTAGCTGAAAGGCGGAACTGGCGGTCCTGCCCCGAGGACCGCAACAAATTAGTAACTTTGAAATAAATTACTTATGACTTAAGCGTTTTACTTTATTTTAATTTTATAAAATGACTTCTTCATGGAAATCAGTCTCTACTTGATGTGCCAACAAGAAAGATAAAATCAAGCTGTTTTTTATATTCATATATAAAAATAAAATAAAAATTTCTTCCTATTATAATCTTAGAAGGGGTTGTACTGATTTTAATTACTTTCTCACGAGCGAGTTGAGAATTCTAGCAAGAGTTACGTAGGTTATTTTTATCAACGAACAAGCCATCGGAACCGTGGTGCAATGCTTGTGAAAATTTTGTCTTTTCCACAATGTCCCCCACAATGTGTTTTTTTTTGTTTGTTTTGCATCAATTTTTTTTTGTTAAAATATTTAATAGATACAGAGTATCACAGTTCAATTTAATTCTGACACATGAAGAAAGAGTTCCTTCATATACTTATATCCCACGGGATACATATTATATATATTACTAAACAAAGCACGAAAGTTAGTTGGAGACTAAACAAAGACTATACAATATACATACCATACAATTTTTACATATTTTCGGTTATTTTTTTATAACTCACATAGTTTAATATTAAATTGTTTTTTTCCTCATTCCCTCACTGATAAGGATCGTGATCACTTGTTTTTTTTCGAGTCTAATCGGTTTAGCGATGCCTGGACTGTGGCATGGAGAAATTGTATGTAAAAATAAATATGTAAATAAAAATTGCGTTTATTATAATTCTTTATTCTGCTTACATTATTTAAAAAATGGTTTCACATTATATTTTATTTCCTATGTATTTTCTTTACTAAATAGTATAAAGTCGCTTCCCGCTGTCTGTCTCTATATATGCTTAGATCTTTAAAACTACGCAACGGATTCTGATGCGGTTTTTTTTAATAGATAGAGTGATTCAAGAAGAAGGTTTGTATGTATAATACATGCGTAATATAATAGAGAAATACTAATAATTTTTGAGGTTTCTAATGTGATGTCGTAAATAAACACTTTTTTTGCGTTTACATTGCAAACGCTGGCCGAACCGTACGAGATAGATTAAAATAATGTACTACAGTATTGTACACCTTAAAAAGGTCTACAAAAAAGTCTAGATGGCATATGTCTATCTCTAAAGGATAACATACCTGATACCATATCCATTTTACTACATCCAAGCTAGGGTGAAACCCAAGCGAAGCGAGGGTGAGTCGCTAGTTCAGTATAAGATAATACCCTAGAAGTGTATAGAATATAAAAGTCTATAAAGTAAGTTAGCCATACAATTATTTTTTACCAAAAAAATCTATTCCCATCATACTTTGAAACTACAATAAACTATGTAACAGGTGAAATATGGTTTAAATATATTTATTAATATAACAGTATCACTAGCATAAGGGATATAATGACGAACCAAAATGCATAACCACAGTGTGCGGGGCGGGCTCGAGTCGTGAATGTGGCGTAAATGAAATGCATGTAATGTAGCGAAATGTAAAGCTACTCGTACTTACATTCGAGTACCCGCATATATACCGAATATTTGTACCGACCACTAATGCTCTCATTACTTTAACGTTTGACCTAACAGCATGTTAAATACGTATGTGCTATAAATATTATGTTATAAATTTAAGTGCATGCATAAGCTAAGTTATTTCTAAAGCAACTTACAGGAAAACTTCAAAAACCTTCAAATATTCTTTTAATTCATATTGATAGTAAACCGCTTAAGATATTTATCTACACTAATATTGTAAAGAGGGAAGATTTGTATTTTTTTTATGTTTGTAACAAATAAACATAAAAACTACTGGACGGATTTAGATGGAATTTGGTAAAAAGATAGTTTGCGATCCTGGGAAGGGCATAGGGTATTTTTCATTCCGGAAATCATCCCTTAAGAGGGTGAAAACAGGGATGAAAGTTTGTATAGGGAATGAACCTAAAGACGAATGATATGATTGTTTTGTTTAAAGTTTGATTTGCTATTAGATGTTGTATTATAATTTCATCCTCGAAATTATTTTATAAGGTAGAGCTTCTCAAAGTACTTATATGAGAACTAATTTGTAATACATCTTGTTCATAATGAATCCTTTGAAACTACGTAATAAGATCAACACTATGATGATGAGAAATCGAGTACGTATATTATTTAAATAAAAACAAAACGTTACTTTAAGATCGACGCATTAAGAAATAAAACCAAACAAATTTAAAGTTATTCATTTTAGTTAGGTAACCTATAATTAACAATACCTGCTAATCAAAAGCTAAAAAATATTTTGCTAATTCTATATGGATTACTACGAAAAACAAGTTTGAGAAAGTCTGGCTGCGTTATATAATTACCAAATGCACCTTGTGATATGTGGTATTAAACTAAATAATCGATAACTTATGATTTGTTGTATGTGTCATTTGTTGTTGTGTGTCTTACAATTTTACCAAACTCGTGTCTTGTTAACAGTAATATCATAACAAATTCAGATATTTCCTTGGGAAGAGATCCCATATCAAATTATCTAAGAAGCAATTTTTATACCCCCAGCTAAATCCTCGCTTATTTGAATGTAGCTCAAACCGGTGTCTCATGTTTAAACAAATCCAAACTAATTTTATAAATGTGAAAGTGTGTTTGGTATGTCTATCCGTCTGTCCATCAGTCCGTCTGTTTGTTTGTTTGTTTGTTTGTTTAACAGTTTGTTCAAAGGTTTGCTTAAGTTTGTTTGTCATTCTAGCACGTCAGAACAAAGTGAGGGATTGGCGTGATTTTTTTGTAGAGATAGAAGGCTGGAAAATGACATCAACTACTTTTACCGCGGAAGATTATCTGATTACCACGGGAAAACACGCTACAATACAACCCAAAAAAATATTTCTGATCAAAATTACTTGAATTGAACATTAAAAAAAAGGGTTGACTTTCTATATTCGATTTAAGTAATAGAAAACTAAATAGTGAGAAGGATTTTTTATTTTTTATTTTTTTAAATATGACCACATTTCTTAATATGGTAACTTCTAGATCACCGAGACAGTCGTAAGCAAGCCCCCTAAAATATGAAAGAAAAGCTGATAGATGAAGGTGATAAGTTTCTTATGCTTAAATTTCTTATAATGTAGTAAAGTTTCATGTAATATAACTAGAAATAGTATAAAATATTAATATTAGGTGCACAGTGAACTCTAGAGCCAGACAGTGTGTAAATGATTCAGATTTCAGAGTAACTCCTGTGAGGTCATGACGCTCTCTGTACGTGTTGAATAAGATATGAGACTTTGAATATTTCTACACCTCTAAAGATCAACACATAGTCAGTAAAACCTAGGTGTGGGAGGATTTATTTAAAATGAGGTAGTGTTTTATACTTTATTAAAATTATAAAGACTATATTTTTGATGACTTAATTTACTAGGAAAATTATAGTATTCGTTATAATATCAAGTTCATAATGCAATGCTATGCTAATTTTATCCAACATTTAGAGCGTTTATGTTGGAAAATCAACATTTATTACCTAGACTATCATATCATCACGAGTCATGTTTTAAGAGCAAATATAAATTTAAAGGCTGTCCGGCCCCAGCAATTGCCATAGATTAAGATCGCCATAACAAAGAGAAGTTGAAAAAGTAAAGTTGAAACTAAAGACGGAAAATATTTTGAAAACTGTTCAATAAGTTTCTGTTATCATCCAAAATATGTAGAAAAAAATTTGTATAGAGGTAAAGATTGTAAGATTGTAGATTCTAATTTACCGGTGGTAGGACTCTGTCAAACCGGTGGAGTCCGACTAGATGGGTACCACCCCCTTTTCTATTTCTGCCGCCAAGCAACAATGATTGCATTGTTGTGTTTCGGTTTGGAGGATAAGGTAGCCAGCGCAATTACAGGCAAGAGGCATATCATCTGAGTCCTCACAGTGACAACGCATCTACGGCTCTACATTTTTGTTACCTAAAACTTAAGTGCATGAACCGTAGATGTTATGGGCGATAGGTACTGCTTTCTATCAGGTGGTCTGTCTGTTCGTTTGTCAATGAATCTCATAAAAAAAAAAACAAAAAAAACTATTATTCTGCAGCTTTGACCCCATTACATAAACAGATGTAACCTACCTGTATCTTTTACAGAGAAGAAATAAGCGAACATTTTATACTTTGATAGCATACGTTTTATAATTTTGTACCGATCAATAAGAGCTCAACAGTCGTAAATCCATTATAATGGCTGGATATAAACCGAGTGCAATGAATCATGTTATAATATACATTAAATTTACGCTTATCCCATACTTTCTTTAGAGAGGATCGATTCCTGTGATTTAACGCTATGACGCATTTTACGGCAGAAGCGGTGAGCCGGCAAATAAGGAATATAAATATATCTTAGCTCTTCACTTCACTTAACATTGATGGTGGTGTTGAAAACGAAAATATTGCTTCATCCCGAATTTTCACTCAATTTCTACGTGTATTCTATTGTAATAATTACTAATATTTTAAATGCCAAAGAATTAAAAAAATCTTCCTCTTAAGGTTAACACTTAGATTTTTTATAAAAATTCAGTTCAGTTATAAAAATTAAGTCTAGCAACTGAAAAACTTATATAGTAAGTATTTATTTGTAAAAAGATACGAATATATCTTTACTATCCTTACTATAAGAAGTTTTTTTAAAGAATTATAAAAGGAAGATTGAGTTACGATAGTTTTTATTTAGTAAAAATTGTTACATGCGAAAGAAGATACACTTTTTGTGAGTATTGATGTGAGGTCCAGACGCTGGGAGGTATTGCGATAGAAAATAATTGTCATAGATTGTGCACGTGAACGAAGTCGTCGGTACATATTCGTGCTAGAATTGTAATTCAGACTTTTATAAACTGTCAAGCAGATTTAAGTTAAACCACTTGATTTTTCATAGGAAATATTTGTTTCTTACAAAATGGAATTATAACAAGATTATAAAAATTTTACGGACCACATTGTCTGGTGGCTAAATGGAACATTCTATACAAAAAAGTTTTGTGAATACGTTTTCCGATATTTTCCATAAGACTTGCTAACAATATATTATGGCAAACAACAATTTTGAAACTTTACTCTCAATTTCCCACCGAATTATACTTTCGTTTTTGTAAGAAACCATTTTTCTTTCTCCTTGTTTGTGCTATAGCATTTCCAAATCGATCAAAAAGTTAAACGCTTGAATGTGCTTTCTTTACATTTAAAGGTAGCGAGTATTTGTTTTCCTGAATTCGTCAAAACAAATAAATCTACTGAAAAACATATTATAAATAGCCAGTATGTCTTACTTTCTGTTACATAATATTTGCAAATTTACCTGAGTTGTGATATTTTTCTTTAATTTTTAATCGTTAAAGTGACTATCAGACTTAACTCGTTGTCAACAATATACTGTGTTTCAGGAGGCTATTAACAGACAATACAGATAGCCGAATTAATTGCGATGTAATTTTCCTTAATTCACCAGAATTAGAAATTCAAACCCAATTTTCGGCCAAGCGGCCGTTTTGGTTGCAATTTACGGCTAATTAAACTCTTAAGTGCAGGCCGCTATAACCCACAATCCTCGAAGGTTTCAAAAAGTAGGGTGCTAAGAATTTAAATCCTGAGTGCGTATAGAAGAAACTAGTATTTTTGTCCAATCTAGAACTCAAACCCAAACGACTATATTTAGCTCTTTATTATACAAGCCTTTAGACCAACATACATATAATTCCAAAAAAAAAAACAATAACAACATTGGTCTACTTATTTCGTCACAAAATTTATTTACAAGTAAACAAATATATGCCGTCGTAAGTTTGCAAGAAATTTCTACATCGTAGTATTTCTCATGAAATATTAAGGCGAATGTTGTAATGGCTATGTATATTTATGCCGGGGTGTCGACATAGAGAACGCTTAAGTAAGATTATACTATGTTCACAATGTCCTTTGAAAATTATATTATAGCTACTGGATGTGCAAATCTATACGTTCATATTATAATCTATAATAATATTATAAAGTGGCAGAGTTTGTTTGTGTGAAGGTTCTATCTCAGGAACTACTAATCTGATTTTAAAAAATATTTTTGCATTAGATAGCCCGTTTATTAAGAAAGACTATAATATCATATAGTATATAGTCTATCTATTCCACATTAACCGTTAAAACGCACCTAGGGACAAAGAGGAAAATCTCTTGTGCAATGAAATGAATATCTATGATAATACATATACTTTCGCTTGTTCAATCAATGTTATAAATAGTGTAGTATCCGAGAATACAAATAAAAGCACATAATAACACACCAAGTGTCTATTACATTAAAATTACATAAAACCCACGTTTACGCATATCGTCGTGCCGTCATACTGACAAAACTCCCTTCTTTTCTTTTATTCATCGCTCATTCCATTTTATCCTTAAAATCATACCATACGTCTCCTTTTACTCTTAAAACATCATTTCACGCATACTTATCTCGCAAATCCCACATATGTAATACAACGTCATATATCAACCGCACCGTCATACATGCACCGCTAGCTTTTGTCCGCGGTTGAGTTAAAAGTTAAATCCTTTCTTAAGGCTCGTAGCGTGATGATCATTCGGATTGCTATTACCAGAAATTGGCGCGTTCAAAACAAATAATAAAAAAAATTCTGTATCATAATAATTTTACTATATTATTGTCAGCCTATCGCCGTCCATTTTGAACGTAGGTCCTCAATGAGCGCAAATCCATCCAATAACCATCTCGGTCTTGAGCAGCCCACTATCAGTTGTCCGCCACCTTTTTTAGTCGTCGGGCCATCGCATATTTTTTACATAGCACTATAAAGGAGGAATTTTGTTTAGTGTTTGTCGACCAGAGGAATCGCAGTCATACTACTGAATATATAGTATATTACAAATAGGATTTATAAACTATATTTCATTAAAAATAAAAAAAATAAAGTTCTTAAAGTCCACAAGTCGAATTACAAGTTATAATATTGATAGAATTGTATTTGATCGGGGTTGAAAATGATTATGACAGCTGTTCTGATATTAAATTCGAATTTCTGCTCCTAAATTCCGAACAAACAGTTCCATCTGTTCTTTGATAAATAATCAGTTGTTAATAAATATTGAAGTAAAATTTAGCGACATATTACATTTTCATTATATTTGAGCCTCATGTAGTGTAGTGTATGTGAAGTTATACGGGAAAAATGTTACTACAGTAGTTAACTGTCATATAAACCTTTTTTTTTATAACTTTATTAGGGTATAATATTCAACTTGAGATACTTTTTATAGTATACATTAGATGAATAGATGGTAATGCTTATAGAGTCCATTTATGTTTTCTCGGTTTCATAACTACGAGCTGCTGCTGATTTTTGTTTGACAAAAAAACTATTCTTGACCCGATCCAGAATATGAACTCTGGACCTCCAGATTTTCAGCGATACGTTTAGCCACTACACCTATACAGGTTTCATTTATACCCCCGTAACCGACGATAGGTATTATTAAAGGAGAATATCTATATAAATAAATAAACTTGAAGTGTCTGTTTGTGTTAAAATAACAGCTTTTAATGAAATTCATAATATAAAAGTATATACGGTACCTACTTATAAAAAAAAAAAACAATTTTAATTTTTTTTGTCTGTCAGTTTGTTCCGGCTAATCTCCCAAACGGCGGCAGTTACACGTACTGGCAGATAGCTGATATTATAAGTAACTTTTGTTTTATTAACTACTTTTATTTTAGAAAAGGAATTAGGATTCCTCGCAATAAAATTAAAACCATGAAAATTTTGAACAAAATCCGCGTACATAACAGACGACCTAGCGCATAAGACCCGGACGCACCCAAACGAAGTGAGGGTAAGTCGCTAGTTAGTAACAAAACCTTTGGCTTTTGTGTTTTTGTTGCTTATGTATCTTATCACATGAAAAACATTACTACAGTAAAAGTTGCTAAATAATAGCTTACTTTTTAAATGAACTATATAATTATTTTTAATCTCTAAAAAGAGTATAGAGATGTTTTTCACGGGATGAAAGATGGAACTGCAAAAAATCTGCAAAAAATATGAAAAATATTGCTAGAAATTAAGCCAAATTAACCAGTTTATTTATTAAGCATTCTAAAAATATGCCTAATATATATATAGAAAACAAATCTTCCACAACAAAATGATTTGTACGAAAATTTTGCCAGTTTTTAGGGTCTACCACCTGTACCTAATATGTGTTTCACATAATTTAATTAACATGATCTCCTCTGTGTCTGTTTTTAATTAATCGCGTAAGAAGTTATAATTTCTGCAAATATTTTAATGATAACTAATTAATACTGACATATATTTTAACATAATAATATAAACAGATTAATTATTTCGTTTATTATAATTTATCCTATGAAATCATTGGAAATAAAACGATACATTTTCATGAGGGCTTTATTTTGAATGTTATTCAAATCATTCAATGCATATTTATACTTTACCATTTATAATAAAATTATTTGAATTCATTCTGTTATGTGGGTGTAATCAGTTTTTTAGCTTATTTCCTATTATAGGTAAGAGTATACTTAAATAGCTTTATTAACCGACTTTAAAAACGAGGACGTATTTAATTTAACTGATTTTGTGTATACAACTCGATATCTTCTCGAATTGGTAATCGATTTTCATTTTTTTTTGTTTATTATAATGCTAAAATTGCGCTTCTTAATTTTCACAGCTTAGCTCACCTACATACTCGTATTCTTAAGTTTTGACAATCTTATGTAAAATCGTTTATGAGTACAGAATAAAATAATGAATATGAGTATCAAAAACTACCAGTAAAAGTCAGTCGGAGTATCATTTAACTTTTATCACACAAAACGTTCAGTTCAAAATATCTAGTAATATTTTTATTTCGATACTTTTAAACTACAAATAGAATTTATTTTCCTTCTCTGTATAACTAATTATTCGACACTCAGTCACAACCAGGCCACGACCCTCTCAGAAGTAAGCACTGACTGAATTATTGCCATAGCTAATATAAGTAGAACAGCTCTATCAATATGCTAACAGAAACAACATTTTCTTTTGTTGCACCAGAAATGTAGGCAGATAGATCAAAGTGCCAAGCACTACAATCTCTTTATACCTCTTTAGTTTCTTCCGTTGTTATCATTCTCTTCAAACACCCTCGTCAGGAGGTCCTTTTTTTAGTATTAAAAAAACTTGGTCTTCAAAAATCCTCCGAGGTCTCATCCTATTTCACCTTCCATTCACTCTTCCGTAGGTTATTATCTTGATCATTCTTTTGTCATTTATTTTTTCTACGACGTTTTCTTTTTTCCTACCTAAGCCATCTGAGCTCATTTTTTTCATTCTTACTATCTCACTTTCATTGAAGCCATTTCACTCAGCCTTTCTGTCAATCAGTTCTAATCCATTCATCTTGCTTTCATATTAATTCTTCGTCTACGTTTCGCTGACGTACAGTAAAGTTGACATTAATACTGTGTTGTGTTTAGCAAGCCTGCGAATTTACTCATGGCCTGACATTTCATCTCTATATCTAGAGGTAAACTTACTTATAATTCTAAAAATACAAAAGAGTGTCATATGTTACTATTAATCCTAGTAAATTTATCCATAAGATATTAAATAAATAAATCTAAATAAGTCTAAAGATTAATAAGTAAATATCTTTTTTCGCTCTTTTCATTCGTATTTAATATCAAAACACTTCATATCGAATGGTGCTTACCAGATAAATTGAGATTCTTTATAACAGGTACCTATTTTATTATTATACTTAGGTATGTATTTTATGATTAAAGCAAATCAAGGAAATCTTCATACATGAAGCGTTTTCATTCAAATATAATTGTTATACATTTAAAATATATACTCGAAATAATATCAGCACAATAATCGTAAAAAAAATGTATCTGTGAGTACTCGTAGTTAAAAGGAATTGTCAATATAATAAAAAGAAATTTTCGTAAAAGGAATATTTCCAAGCAATTGAATAGAAGACTTGTTAAAGATAAAACATAAGAATATTATAAATGTTAATATATTATAAATACGCAAATAACCCTCTATATATCACACTATTATGGATGCGAAAGTTTGTTTGTGAATGAGCGTGTATTTGTTATTTATTCACGCTGAAACGGCTGGACAATTTTGGATGAAATTTAGCCTATTTGATATACGAGTATGCCTGGAGTAAAACATAAGTAACAATCTATACAGATAAATAAAATTGAAGTGTCTGTTTGTAATGTCAAATTAACAGCTAATCAGAAAACATCAGAAAACAACATTTTCTTAAATTTTTGTCTGCCTGTCTGTCTGTTTGTCCCGGCTAATCTCCGAAAGGGCTGGACCGATTTTGACGAAACTTTCACTAGCAGATAGCTGATGTTATAAGAAGTGACTTAGGCTAATTTTATTTTAGAAAAAGGATCAGGGTTCCGCACAAAAAATTAAAACTTGTGAAATTGTGAACAAAATCCGCGTACCTAGGGACGTACCCAGGCGAAGCAAGGCTAAGTCGCTAGTTAGTAAAAAACTTAAAAAAAATAATAAAAATCGACTTCCAGGCACTAAAAGTAAAAAATAACTAAACGGAGGTTTTATTTTATTTGCATAATTCGATACTATAAATAATATACATAATATCTAAAGTGCTTCAATATAAATAAAAAATAAAAATAATACAGTTTCTTTGTCCACAAATGGTCCTTATTTGAAACTCTAGGCTCTTAAATTGTGATCTGTCTCATTTTTTAAACTAACAAACATTAGCAACAGGCTAATATCTACGTACATATATATGTATGCTCCAATAAAATTAGAATTTGCCTTTGTTAAACACGATAATAAAATAATGCATGTAAAACAATATATATTTTAATAATTTTTTTGCATAACCAAATCTTTTATCAGAATTAACATAAGTAATACGGCATAAGGACGGTAAAAATTCAAATCAAATCTTGTTATACAAGTCCGTTTAATGATTCTATAAATACTCGTCATCAGACGACGTAAGGGGCTTTGCTGATTGCAAATTGTCTCTGCTGCTGAATACAAATTGTAAGTTTCCTTTCAATTCTATGAAACGTTTTACATGACGTATATCTTAAAATCGTGTTAGCCTTTGTGTTTTCTCATGACTTATTTATGATTTTTTTTATTTATTATAGGTTAATAAATCTGCAATTATAATTAACTTATAATTAAATAAAACTATGTTTTCGGATTATTTCACGGATTTATTTTGATTTTTGGTTCCCGACGTTTCGAATGCTTTACAGCAATCATGGTCACGGGAGAGACTGACTGGTCTCTCCCATGACCATGATTGCTGTATTATTTAAAATGTCAAACATTCGCGTAAATCTAAGAAAGTATTAACTTATAATTAAATGAAACTTGATTAAATATTAATGCTCATTTATATAAAAGAAATTTGATTTAATTTGTTGTATGTTAGTGATGTAATAAAAGAGAAGGCAAGAGTTGAAGTTATTTTTTATTTTATCTCTGCGAACGCTCGTCATTCTAAAATAACTCCAGCAATTAAAAAAAACATAACAATTGGACGTTTGTTACTATGCAGACGTACTAACATAGTTTAATGCAATTAAAAACGTTGTTGAATTTTACTAGGTACTATCAATAAATACACGTTTGAATCGAGCTTGCAATGCTTCCACATAAAACGGGAGGTGATATGTAGAATTCATATTTTTATCAAAAACGTGCAGACAAAGCTGGAGAAAGAAGTAAGTTATTACACATGTTTATCAACAACAATGTTTATCAATAACAATAATTATAAAATTACTTATTATTCAAATTTAAACGTCATCGATTAAATATAAATAGCGAATTGCAATTGACAAAATACGAAATGCCTGAGACGTAAATATGTACATATTATGTATAACCATTACACAAAACATGTATTAATATATAATATAGAAACATATCAAAACAACTTAACCTAACCTAACCTAATCTTACCTAGAAATCAAATTTACCATGTCTAAGTATAGACTGTCTGAAAGCCATACCCTAGATTCTAATAATTTCGTCCAATTGTTCATTTTTTAGAAACGTACAAATCTATTCCACAGGGACCGCACATTGTTCCGGGATAAAAAGTAGCGTATGTGCTATTCCAGACTATAATCTATCACTGTGCCAAACATCCAGATGCGTTCACCAGTTCTGGCATGATTGAGTAACAAACATCCATCCAAACATCTAAACTTTCACATTTATAATATTAGTAAAATGCAATACAATACATACATTTACAATAGAAACAAGTGAGTTTTTACGTTTTTAAATAACAAACACTATGCAATTCATTAGGTACATAGAACATCGCATCCAAAAATACTAAAACATGCAAAACGATTACAATAGCCAAAGGTCAACTACGTTAGTCGATCTAAAAACAAATTTCCCAAACGAATGTAGTGGGATATCAAATTTTAGCGCGGGGCAAATCTATACCGCTGTAATTTAAGCTCGGTTAACCAGTTTTAGTCTACAATAAAACTATCAACCTAAACGAAAACGGGATTTGCCTATTTCGAAACAATCCGCATATTCATTTTTCGGTAAAAATTGTGAACGTTATTCGTTGTGCTGTACAAGTTCTTTTAAAGTCATAGCCCCTTTGGTTACATGAATTTCTTTTTATATTGTTGGCTTAATATTGAAATTGGCTTCTAAGTAAACATATTATAAGTAAAATTACTAATAACTAATAAATAATATTTGCAGTAATAAATACCTATATATTACATCATTTTAATATTTACAATGATAATACCTAATAATAAAATTTCTTATTGCAAGTATGTTCATCGGTGGACAACTACAGATATAAGTACACGAAATGATTACGTTAATCAGTAATAGTGAAACAGACATGGCTTATCAAAAGAAATGGTCACATAATATCATGTATTTAATATTAGGAATTATGAATGCTCAATTTCAATAAAGTTTCCCCTATTAGGAATGCTCAATTTCAATAAAGTTCTTGCTTTATCACTTATTTTATACTTCAGCATAAAAATCCTCCTATTATTTTAAGTAAGTATATATACGAGTAGATCGCTATCACTCTAATTGAAAGAAAAGTTGCTATTTTATATTCTGTTAGTTTATAAATTTTAATGAAACTGTTTTAAAAAAGTTTTAATTTTAATTGAAATTTAATAAGTTATCTATATTTAAATATTATACGGTAAATTCACATATTACGGTGAAGGAAAACATCGTATGGAAACCTGCATGTCTGAGAGAACCTAGCAAGTTTTCGAAAGACATGTGAAGTCCGCCAGCCCGCACTTGGTCAGCAAGGCGCATTGAAGGAGATCCGTGCCCATCATTGCGACGTTATAAAGGGTTAAATACAATATTATTAAATGAAAAAAATGTTTGAATTCGCTAATCTCTGTAAGTATACGTCCGATTTAAAAATTCTTTATGCATTTTACAGCTTCTTTTTGGAGGAAAATCGCGATATGACCATTTAGTAACTAAGCAATTATACATAAATAAATTCCTCGAATGAAGCCGCAGTTAGAAGTTAGTATTGATACGAAATAGCAATTCAATTTCAAATTGAGTTTAAAAAGTTAATACAATGTAGCTTATCCTGGACTATTCAATCAACAGAATTATTGTGAATATTAATTCGTATTCAATTTTAATAAAACGAATTGATATTTCGCTGGATTATTTTTATTTATACCTAAATAAACTTGCACACTAATTGAGAGGTAATCAATTTTATTGTATTCGCAAACTTTTAAAATAAATATTTACACAGAGTTACATCAATGTTTATTTATTAATAGTAGGTATCTAAGTTTAAATTTCTGTTTAGATTTCCATTGCATAGACATAAACGGAACAGTTATAATTTTGTCATGTCCGTTTATGTGTTTGTCCGTATGTCACAGAGACTATCGGACTTTTAGACGTTTTAAGTTACTTTTTTGTTAAAGCCAAAAGTATTACTTATACGAGTATTCTGCGCAATTACAGCAAGATGGCTTGGCGATAACTAGGTGAAGTACGCCATTGATAAAAAATACGGGTAGTGGCGTGGTTAACTTAAATTGTAATTGTTTTATTATTTTATAATAATCAGTTAATCCCTCCCGGACAAATTCTAAGAAATCCGTGCGAATTTCCGAGAATTCAATTGTTATCTAGCACACCGGTGTGCTCGCGGTCCTCGAGGTGGTAAGCATCAGCGTCAAAGCGACACCATGTTATAAAACAATCGCAAAAGGCCATGACAATAAATATAAAAAAATAGGAAGAAGGAACTAAGGAACGTAAATAATAATGGAATAAGGAGAAGCAGAAGAAGAAGTAGAGGTTTTATTTAAAACAATATAAAGTTGATAAGGTAAATTGTGTGTTATGCCTGCATTAGTTCCTGATTCAAGTATACTGTATAATACACGTATTCCTGACGATAAGCAGTAATTGTAGCCTTGAGCGTTTATATTGTATCCTATTGAAAGGTTTGGTTAGATAGTCGGGACTATACACATATGTAATATATTAATAATATAAGGAGTGGTAGCCCAACGATAATGCGCTCGCTTGGAAAACCGAGCGAAGTGGGTTTAAATCTAGGGTCTTAGAGTTCTGATATTTTCATGTGCGAATCATTTCCAATTTAATTACTACTATAACAGTGAAGGAAAACATCGTAAGGAAACCTACCTGTCTGAGAAAACCTAAAAAGTTTTCAAAAGACGTGTGAAGTCCGCCAACAAGCACTTGGCCAGCATGGTAGACTATTGTCTAATTCCTCTTGTATTGAAAGGAGGCCCGTGCCCAGCAGTGGGACGTTAAAAAGGGCTGAATACTATAATGTGCACCTTATAACTCACAAAAAAATATTAATATTAAGAACACGCGGCACACACGCTGCCTTTGCCCAGTGCCGGTTTGTTTTCTAATGAACCACCACCCCACGTCAGCAGAGTGCGCCACTGGACACGGCAGATAAATATTGAAACATGCATATTATTATAATAATAAAAAAATTCTTAGTAGATCTACATACATATATATACTACAAGTTCAACACTTCCAGCATGTCACTAGCATTATTTTTATATGGTGGAACGTAATATTCACATTTTTTTATTATTACATACCTACATTTAATATACTTTCCACATACAATTAATTTATGTCACGTAAATGCAAAATGTTAGCAAATATAAACAAATAGATCTGGAACGATCGTGTGTTTGGCTATCAGTGTACGCCAATTTACGGTCTGTTTCACAAAAATTTGGTTGATTAAATTTTGAAACATGAATAATAAAATTTGAACCAAATTAAAACACATCCGGTATTAAATATTTAGATTTTTCACAAAAGTAATAAAAAATATTTTAATAATATTTTTAATAGATATTAATATCAGAGTAAATTTTAGAAACCCAATTCTACTGAATCCTAATGTTAGGTTTTAAATAAATAAAAAGGTAAAAGTTAATTATAGTGGATCTTTAAATAATAACATACTTTCTGCAATATTATCAAAAATATATGTATTTTATATATTACACATCTATCTATTCGTAGGATTAAGTAGGTATCTACAAGTCAAGTAATGAAGATACTACACTATATTTTTTTGTCGATTAGTGAATCTAATGATCACTTTTAAAAGTGATTCATATTTCGGAGATATCTAGGAGCTTATATAAATTTGTATTCTATTTAAATATATTTGTGAACTTTCTCGGTCTCACTTAAAGCTAACAATAAGTAATTCGCAAAGTAACACAAAATTACTAATTTAATAATATTTCCATTACAATGATATAAAGAATATTTCTCCATTAGAAATATTTTGCTAAATATATCCAAAGTTTACCAAATTTTTAAGTAATATAAAATTGACAAATCTATAATAAAGCAAATCATGTGTAGCAAAGCTTTTAATTTCATATAGACTAGCTTAATTTAATAATGAATCATTATCATTTTCACGTTTTTTTAAACATGCAAGTATTCTTGGTTCCAAATCCAAATACAAAACTTGATGGCTGTATTTGTTTTAAAGTATAGAAACACTCAACTGCAACTGCTCTGACAACATTCCAACAATCCCTGAGGAACTGTCTGTCGACAACCTGAAAGCAATTACCCCAGATTAAAGCTGCAAAGCGTTTGAAATTACCATCCAACGTTAATCAATTTCCTGCTCCATTTGTGTTCCTTACTATCATGAAACTTAAAAATTGAATCTTATTCTCCCTCTTCTCAAATCACTGAAATTCTATTTGTTAAAAATTAAAAGGTACTATGATATTTTTAATAAATTACATAATAGGTATCTATCATATTCACTTACATAATATGTATTTACGTTATTTCAAAAAATAAAGATTATAATATTATCTTTGGCCGGTACAACTATATTACACTAGCGACTCACCCTCGCTTTGGTTCGGATTTGTCCCTAGACAAAAACAAATCTATCTCACGGGGACTTAACGGGCTATCTACTGCAAAAAGAATTTTTCATATCGGATTAGTAGTTTCTGAGATTAGCGCGTTCAACCAAACAAACAAACTCTTCAGCTTTATAATATTAAGTATAGATTATTATCTTGTTAATTTTAAAATATAAAAATATATGTATCATTCACATGTATACCTGTGTCTGAAATAACAAATGAAGAATGTACAAAGAATCTTGGAATCGTTTTCGTTGTATATACGAATGTATTATATATTTTAAAAAAGTGTAAAGTTAAGATCATAAAAAGTGATATTGAATTAGTTTGTGTAATCTAGCTAACTAACTAGAAGCTTTTTCAAGAAAACTAACGGCATTACTTTACGATGCCAAACTTCGACTTCCGATATCTAAGTACGTAGAGTAAAAACTTATAACTTTTAAACTGGAAATCTAAGATAGTCAATATTTTAAAATACACAAAAGTAAATTAAGTCTAAAAACAAAGTACATAATTTACTTAATCACTAACTTTTTCTCGTAACATTGCTTACAATTTTAGAAGCAAAAAACTACATAACTAAAATTTGGTTCACAGTCACCGATAAACATACAGTTCGATGAAATAGTGACCGTGTATTTTATTGTATTTTTAGTTGCTTTGATTACCTATTCAGGTAAGCTTTTTCAAAAAAATACAGTTAGTATTATTTTTTTTAAATAAAAGAATATATCCTTTGTGTAAAAACTTGATAACTTCAATATTTAAGGTACTTTTCCTTTCACGTTCCCTCTATTTGTTACACCCTATATAGTTAACTATATAGGTACATATGTGCTATACATTAATGTAACAAACATGAAACCATTCAAAAGCCTCATAAGGCGTTACGTAGTCGTACATGCATGTTCATAGAACTGCGGTAAGCGAAGTCCAGTGTCCCTTGTTAATAATCTAACTGACTCAACGATACTACATCTAGTACCTACTTGGAGTTATATATAGACAATGACAAAGGAGATTCTATGTTGAAGTAATATAACATAATATAATGTACATACATAATTAATGTGACGTATCTGCAAGGTAGTGCCATTCAGGACAGTGAGGATATTTATTTCAAACCAGTGATTACACATTCATCTAATATACATATGTAACAAATATTTCAAAGTAATTATTATAAGAGTTGATAGTATATAATAAGGTCTTTAATTCCACTGTATACTCGTAGATGTAAAGTCTAAGTTAAAACGCTTTTTAAGTATTACACCATTTCTCTATTATACACACGCTGTATTTCAAATCACAAAAAAAAACATTGCCTCCGTTCTTAATTTTCCATCAGAATCGATACAAATCCCATCAGATCTTTTACTTCATATTTTGATTTAACAAACCTCTACCGCTAGTAAGAATCGAACCCTTAACCAGTTATAGATAAATAACCTTCTATTTTACATGAATTTTTAATTTTCATAAAAACAAGCAACGTAACCTAATCCTTTCAAAATATATATCTGTAGATAGGCGCGTGACCTAATAAGTTAAAACAGCCTTTGATCCTAAGTAAACGGACAAAACTTTGAAATTTCACGTAAATTATAAAGAAAAAATATTTTATAGACGAATTTCTCTTTAAAGCTACAAAGTATTTACGAAGCAAACGGATAGATGTAATAAAGTGGCAAGTTGAAAAGGGCTGTTCAACAATGTCGGTAACTGTAGCAGATAGTTTGAATACTATATTGTAAAGTTAAAAATGCTTTTTTATTTTAAAATGAATTATAATATTTACTATACCTACTCATTACTTGTACAGTAAGGATGAATTTTTCAAATATAATGTAATCCAAAATGATACACTGTTTCCGCTCACATGTTCTTTTCCTCCACGCAACACAAAATAAAATAAGTGTTGGGTAAATTCTTAAGGCGGCGCCATTTGTTTTGTGCCCATGCCATTTGTTTTAAAATCCCCCATTACGTTGGAAGGGTGATAGTATTAGTAAGCTCGGTGTTACTCATTAATACAGCGTTCTATGTAATTTATTAAGTCAACCTCAATGTATGATACCAATACATTGTTAAAGTAGTGTATTTCATTATGTTTATTGCATTATGACGACCACCGTGTGCATTTGATGATTGTCTTTTTTTCAAGAATGAATCTCTCTCTAATGATTCTGGTTGAAAGCAGTGTAAAAATGTAGAAAAATTATTTATATAAATAAAAAAATCGGGCAAGTGCGAGTCGAATTTGCACACGAAGGGTTCCGTACCATCGTACATGTACTTTTTATTAATATGACATTTACTTGTAGTATATTAACTTCGATGATCGATTACGAGCGTTAATACATATTATTTTTGTATTTTTATTCTTTATAGCGGCAAAAGAAATACATATTGCGTGAAAATTACAACTCTCTACCTATATTCTTAGTAACAGGGTTCCGTTGAAACACTTCGGGTACGGAACCCTAAAAATAGTTCTCAAAAAATTTAATACTTTACAACTGAGAAAGAGATAAAAGTGATAACGTATGTTTTTTATTTTTCACAAAAAAAAAACGAAAAATTCGATTGAAACGTTTGATGCGCAGATGCCAGTACCAGCAGCACTCATATAGTATCAAAAAAATGTCGAAAATATTTTCATGTCTGCCATCAGTACAATAAAGGAAATTAAGTTGATAAGCTAGCAAGTTGTTGTAAGCTCGAAAGATCTAAATCTTACTACATGTATTAAAGCAAGTATGAAAGAAAAATAAATAATGTTGTGTGCATATCTATCTTCGTCATTTTTCGTTATAACTACTCTATGATTGTTTTTCTTTCCCAAGTTCAAAAAATACCTGCCGAAATAGGAAAAAATATTTCTCTTGTAATACTTATTTGGATTTTGGTATCTTAAAAACAAATGTTTCAACTAGATATCGGGAAGCTATTTTGAAATCATAGAGAGAATCTCATTATTTTAGTTTACCAGCGCTTGCCCGCGGCTCCGCTCTCTTAGTGTGTTATGTATATTCGTGTATAAATTATCCGCTTCTAATGTAGCGTGATGTTAGATAATCTTTCTCAAGAATTGACAATTAAATACAAAAATAATATTTCAAATCTGACTAGTACTTTCAAAATCCAAATAAACAATCTCTTCAGCTTTATATTAAAACTAGCTTTATAGAAAAACAAAAACAAATCTATCCCACGGGAACCGTATATTTTTCCGGGATAAAAAGTAGCCTATGTGTTATTTTGATGTATCAGTTATATTATTATAAAGTTTCATTAAAATCCATTCAGTAGTTTTTGCGTGAAAGAGTAACAAACATCCTAACCATATGTCCTCACAAACTTTCGGATTTTTAATATTAGTTGGATGGTAGTAGGATACTTTACTAGACTTTACTAGAACTGGCTGTTTTTTACACAATTGACTTGTTAAAATCACAGCTAATTAATTATAAGGGAAATTTAAAATTAAAATCTATGAATGTAAAGAAGATTTAGGGGAAGACAGTAATTACCTATAGCGTCGTAATTGACTGCGACACCAGTAATTGCTCGGCGCGACTGTGACACCCGCCTGATGAATGGAGCTTGCGGAAAATTCGTTTGGGAAAAATGTCTAGACATTATGATTATAAAAAATGGGGGTCTAAATTCCAGTGTAATGTTCTATATACCATGAATTTTAATAATAATGTTTCACTTAAATGTTATTTTGTATTTTAATTTTATTAAATAACTTAATTAATTTTGCAAGATTAGAAATTACAACCGCTAGTTAATACTAAAGCTTCCACAGGTCTACTTTAGGGCACAGGTCTCTTCCATCTACTTAGGTATTTCCCTTGTAATCGCTCTGCCCAGCCATAGATTGATATTCCATTTCCATTCTTAAAATTATAAATTTATATGAAAATTTCTTGGAGATGGGCGTCATTGGCTGCAACAGTTTTCAGCTAATGTAGTCTTTATCGTACAATCTGTAATGGAACTTTTCAGTTTGTTCCAATAAAGCTTATTATTATTTTTTTTAAATATGAAAGAAACCTTCTGTCACCTTTTCACGCTTAAACCGCTGTACAGATTTCAATAAAATTTGGTAAGGATATAAATTGTATCCTAGGGATGGATATAGGCTACCTTTTATCCCTGACCCATTTACCATGCGAGCGTAATCGCGGCCAAAAACTAGTACGTAATAGATATATTAGATATTGAAATGGATTATGGAACTATTGCTTCAACGACGTTTTTGCATATTGATTTGAGATTTTTTTGTAAATTATTTAAATTTGTTCACAGACGTGATATTTATGTTTGTAACATCTTTTTATAGTGACACTAGCGACTCACCCTTGCTTCGCTTCGGATTTGTTCCTAGACAAAAATTTTACCGGGATAAAAAGCAATCTAGGTGCTATTCTAGACTATAATCTATCTCTGTGCCAAATTTAAATTCAGAACCGTTCAGCTTTTCTGACGTGAAAAAGTAACAAACATCCATCCAGCCTCACTAACTTTCACATTATAATATATATTAGTATGGATATAAGTATGGATTTATGCGATAAATAAAAGTAGTAATTATAATTTGGTATATAGAAACGTACATATAAAAAATCTAAGCAGAAACTTTAAAAATTCTCTATTTATCTTCATAAAATATTAATAGACTAGTTTATTTAATACTAGCATTGCCCGCGGCTCCGCCCGCGTCCACATGATCAAAAACCGAATTCTTAGGTTTTACACATTAGTATACTCTTACATATACCACTTTCATTGCGCACCGTATGTTTGGTAAATAATGGCAGTGATTGACAATGCCACAAAGGTTCCTCCGTTAATCCGTTAATCTCATATTTTATTTAGTAATATTGCACTTTTTGTTTTAACAATAACATTTATGTATGTCTATACTTCTGTTTTGTTTGTTTGGTTAGTTTTTAGCAATAAACTCTCAAACTACGGAATTAATTTTATTCATTTTTTACAAATAGACAGCTATTGATTAATTTAATATTTAGCTGATTCTTTAAATTACATAATGACTACTTTTCTTAATGTTAATTTGTCGCGAAACAGGGATTGGTTAGCGCTAGTTAGTAATATTTTCCAAAACGATTTTCAAAAGAAAGTGTAATAAGTAAATAATTCTAAGCAAATTTTTATTATTTCAAAAACTTTTTATTATTTCATATGGCTCGGCTAATATGATTAAAGTCGTAAGCATTTTATTGTGGCCTTTAAGCCTTTACCTTCCACGAAATGGTGTCAAGAAAGACTAAAAAAGTTGAGGTTTACAATTCCTTAAATACTTTTTCATAGTTTTTGAGACATGGAATACTTTTAGTTACCCGCTTTGTCAGTTTAACAGCCATAAACTTGTTTTCCATAAAATGTTATAAAAAATTATGAATCGAACTTATTTTTACGGTTGATAAAATGAGTAGATATTGTTGGAACGTAAATATTATTCGTATTTATTTCAGTGTTAACCTAACAAAACACGTAAGTAAGAAAAACAACATAGTATTTTGCTATACGATACCTATAATGCGCGAGTTGGATTTACATTTGCCCAATTTTTACATTCAAAAGATTAAAAAATATTAACATTATTTACTAAACAATAAAAATTTACAAATCTATTTTCATTTGAAAATTGTTTCGGCCAACAAAATATTATTAATATGTTACTAATTTATAAAGCCAAGAAGTATGTTTTATTGATAATTTGACCGGGGCCGCGGGTAATTTAGTAATAATTCTAATGAAATCATAGAAAAGTCATATCTGTAAATTTTTTTTTGGGTTAAAACTACGTATTTTAAAAACACATGGCGACATCTATTGTCAAATATCTAAATAACACATAAATAAATTTTCATTAAAATAACTATTTTAATGAATAAAATAGCGCTATTGATATTTCTTTTAAGATAAGCTTTTTTTAATAGTTTTAACATATATAAGTAAGTTACCTTGCTAAAATGTTAATAGTATCATCGTGCTTTTATTTTAACCAGTTTTTTATTTATTTTTTTCACAGAAATGAGATATTTACCCGCGGTAAAAAGTATCCTATATGTTGACCCGGATAACCAGCTATCATCATACCAAATTTCATCAAAATCCCTCCAGTGGTTTTTCTGTGATGCGGTCACATACAGACAGACAGACAAAAAATCTAAAAATTATAGATTCGGCCTCTAAATCGCTAATAATGAATATTTCACTAAGATTTTCCGAAAAATATTGAATTTACAGATTCGGCTTAGTTACAATTTTATTATACTCGTATGTATAGTTACTAATTTATAAAGCCAAAAAGTTTGCTTTATTGATAATTTGAACACGGGCGGGGCCGCGGTAATTTGGTAGTAATTCTAATAAAATCGTAGAAAGGTTATATCTGCACATTCATTTTTTTGGAATTAAAACTACGTATTTTAAAAGCACATGGCGACATCTATTGTCGAGTATCTAAATAACACATAAATATATATATTTTTATTAAAATAACTATTTTAATGGATAGAATAGCGCTATTGATAATTTGATTTTCAAGATAAGCTATATTTAATAGTTTTTACCATATTTAGTAAGTTACCTTGCTAAACTGTTTACAGATAGTATCATCGTGGTTTTGTTCCAACCAGTTTTTGTATTTTTTCTCAAAAATGAGATATTTTCCCGCGGTAAAAAGTATCCTATATGTTGACCCGGATAACCAGCTATCATCATACCGAATTTTATCAAAATCCCTCCAGTGGTTTTTCTGTGATGCGGTAACAGACAGACAGACAGACAGACAGACAGACAGACAGACAGACAGACAGACAAAAATTCTAAAAACTATAGATTCGGCCTCTGTATCGATAATAATGTCTATTTCAATAAGATTTTTCAAAAAATATTTAATGTACAGATTCGGCTTAGTTAGAATTTTATAATATGTATAGATAAAAATGTTCTTCGAAAAAAGTAAGCCATAAAGGTATTACAGGTTGTTAAAATTAAAATTACCTGAGAAGCAATTTAAGTTTATTCTCTAATAACATTCTAGTACCTGGGCGATCGAGCTTCGCTCGGAGTTCTTTTTTGTTAAATCGTATATTTTAGATTAAAAAAATACTAAAAACTTGAATAAGTACAAAAAAAAATACAAAAGTACAAACTTTGTATCCGACCGGAATTTAAACCCGGACACCTGTGATTGTCAATCTTGCACCTTGGTCGCTTGACCACAATGTTTCTGCCCGTGCATAAGAAATTATCGACCATATTTTGCGTGAAATAATGTGAAAGAAAACCGCATGAAAACTCGACACGCGTTTTTCCAGACATAAGACTACTCTAGATCGATATTTCGCCCCCGAAAACCCCCACATACCCAATTTCTGCGAAATCGTTAGAGCTGTTTCCGAGATCGCCGGTATAAATAAATGAATATACAAGAATTGCTCGTTTAAATATATTAGATTTTGTCTAATATAAATAGTAGAAAATTGTTTTATGATTTATCCAAATTTCTATCTTTTCATACAATTCAAATAGTACTAAATCAGAGTGGCTTAAAATAAAAATTATAAATTATTTTTAAGTACTCATATAAATCCATATTTCAAGTAAAATATGCTAAACCACTGAAAAGGAGATTAACTGTTGTTGGTTTTAAAGCGAATCCGAGCGCTCAATATTCATGGCATGACAATGAGGTGGTTAATCTCAACCGATACCTATAAAACATAATCGTTTTGAAACCACAGAAAATATTAATGTTTATATAAATATTTTAATGATAAAAATCGCTCTAAAATATTTACAAACGCAGGACACAAATGATGAAACTGTACAATTTAAATGTACAGAACTATGTATAGAAATATGTACAAAAATTAAACTAATTACCATTAGGTATATATTTATTTATATCTCTTTCTCTTACTCAGGGATAGTGATGCTTTCTATTCAGGAAATAATCTATATATACATAAAATGCTTTGTCCTGACTGACATCTGACCTGACTGACCTGTCCTGATCGATCAACGCACAGCCTAAACCGCTGGTCGTAGAAACGTGAAATTTGGAGGTCATATTTATTAAATAATGTAGGCATCCGCTAAGAAAGGATTTTTCGAAATTCATTTCCTAAGAAGATAAAATAGGGGATAAAAGATTGTATGAAACTCTGTCATTCGTAACGCGAAATGCACGGGAAGTGGTATTTAGCATTAAGGTAAAAAATAAGAAATATGTGTATTAGATTTTTTTTTAAATTCATCCCCTAAAATGGTAAAAGGGGGTAATAAAGTTTGTATGGGCAAACCATTATTTATGATCAGAATAACTTGAAACTTGGTATTAATGCTCTTCAATACTTAAATAAACATGAATAGTTTTTTTTTAATTCAAAATAAAAAATTGAACATTTTTAAATAGAGTAACATGGCTCAAGTTCTCTGTAAGTGCACACTAACTGTGTGGGACATAAAGTAGAGTAAATTTATTTACAGAATATACGCTTAACATCTTATACATATTTTTGCAAGTAATAAAGTATGTATTCCGAAAAAGTTTATTCTTTCGTAGTTTGATTACGGGCGAAGCCGCGGGTTCTGCTAGTTTTGATATAAAGAGCTTGCTTAAATGAAATAAACACCTCTATTCACTTTTTTTTATATATTTCACAACGTACTGTTACAAGTTACGAGTATGTAAAGAATAAAGTTCTAACCCGCAAAGTTTCACAATAATGTTATGAAATCAAAGGAAGTTTCGGATAACACATACATACATCGTACGAGTACATATATACTACTAACAAACTATATTGTTTACCAATGTTACCGATGCAATGTTGCAATATGGAGATCATCCAAAGGTTCTCGAAATGCCGACCACTTACTTTACATCTAAGGAAATCTGAGATACCAACAACCGAATTCGGTCAAAGCTTATCGATTCAAACCGTTTAGCCGTATAAAGCTTTCGTACTAATATATCTACTTTACCAACATTCAGTACTGTACATGGAATATAAATCTCTATAAATGTATTAAATCTATTTATCTAATGAAAGAAAAAAAATATTAAATAATACCTAATAATTATATCATCAATTCCAAAAAGTATCTATCTATATACATATACATATATATATATATATATATATATATATATATATATATATATATATATGTGTGTGTGTGTGTGTATATATATATATATATAAAGTAAGAAACTGACTGGCTGACTGATTCACTGACTGGTCAATCAACGCACAGGTGAAACCGCTGGGTCTAGAAGCATGAAATTTTGCACAAATGTTCCTTATATGACGTAAGTGTGCACTAAGATAGGATTTTTGGAAATTCACCCCCAAGTTAAGTGTTAAAATACGGGATAAAAGTTTGTATAAAACTTCGTCATTTTTGTCGTTAAAAGTGTAAAAATTGATATACGAGCACTTGGTTAGAGAAAAAAGTTTAGAATATCACTTTTTTATGAAAATTCATTCTTTAAGGGGGTAAAATAGGGGATAAAAGTTTCTATGAAACTTGGTAATAATGATCTATATATATACATAAAATGCTTTGTCCTGACTGACTGACTGACTGATCGATCAACGCACAGCCTAAACCGCTGGTCGTAGAAACGTGAAATTTGGAGGACATATTCCTTATACAATGTAGGCATGCGCTAAGAAAGGATTTTTCGAAATTCATCCCCTAAGGGGGTAAAATAGGGGATAAAATATTGTATGAAACTTTGTCATTCTTAACGCAAAATGCACGAAATATGGTATTTAGCTTTAAGATGAAAAATAAGAAATGTATACATTAGATTTTTTCGAAATTCATCCCTTAAAAGGGTAAAAGGGGATGATAAAGTTTATATGGGCAAAGAATTATTTATGATCAGAATTACTTGAAACTTGGTCTTCATGCTCTTCAAAACAATTGAATAAATATGTATTATAGCTTTTTTTGAAATTCAACACTTAAGGGGGTATAATGGGGGTGAAAGTTTGTATGAAACTCTATAGTTAATGCATGTAAAGTGGTATTTACCTTTAAAATGAAAACTAAAACAATACATATATCATTTTTTTCGAAATTCATCTCTTAAAAGGATAAAAAGGGGTTGTGCTGTTTATATGAGGAAAAAATTATTTATGGTCAAAATTACTTGAAACTTGGTATTAATACTCTTCAATACAATTAAATAAACATGTATTTTAGATTTTTTTAAATTCAGCCCCTAAGTGGGTAAAACTGGACGGAGAAGTTGGAGTTGTTGAATATATTTAAACAGAGTAACTTGTCTCAATTTCTCCGTAAGTGCACACTTACTGTATGGGATATAAAGTAGAGAACGAAATTTTTTTCGAATCTAAAGGAAATTTATGTATAACTTCTCGGCTGGCCACAGCAGTGACAACTATAACAGACCTAGAACGCAAGAGAGAGAACCTAGCTAGAGAGTATCCTGCTATCTATATCCTCCATCTGAAGGTTGGCATAACTGTAGTGAAAAAGTCACCTAAGCTATGTAACGGGATTAGACTGTGAGTGTGTGACTGTGTGTGAATGTAATAAAATTTACACGAACCTATTTTTCAAAGTAATCAAACATTTATGGCAAAAAAGTTATTTTTATAGTAGTTTGATCGCGGGCGAAGCCGCGTGTTCTGCTAGTCTTTAATACATTCTTAAATAAACACGTGTTATAACATTTTTGTAATTTATCCCGTAAGGGGGTAGAAATGGTAAAGTTGGTAAGAAAAAATAAAATCCGCCATTTTTATTGTTAAAATTATGTATTCAAGGTAAAAATAAGCAATACGTGTTAGCAATCAGATTATTCGAAATTCGTCCCCTGAGAGGGTAAAAATATTATCAGGGTCGAGTTGACTTAAAATCAGCATTAATGATATTGACGCTTAATTAACCAAACAGTTAAATACTTAAAAAAGGTTTTTTTTTTTAAATAGAAAATGCTTTTGGCTAAATTAAGTAATCGGGGGTTTTTATTAACTGTGAGCTGTGCCCTCACCTTGAAATGCTACTACACTTTTAGAAGGCGGTAATATGGCTTACGCTGCGTTTAAACTCCCGCTCAATCTTACCCGAGTTGAAATTCCCGTACGAAATATGTTTAAACAGAATAAATAGCTCAATTTCTCCGAAAGTGCACACTTACTATTTAGAATAGAGAACAGAGATTATTTCAAATTCAAAAGAAAATTATGTATAACTAATTGGCTGGCCACAGCAGTGACAACTATAACAGACGAAAAAGAGAACCTATCTAGAGTATATCCTGATGTTTTTAATATACAAACGAAGTCTTGGCTTGGCTTTGTAAACGTACTACACTGACCCTTAAAAACAACTGTGCAACTGCTCATAATAACGTCCTGCTTAAGTGTTTTTAAGAGTTAGAAAAATAATATAAGTTTGTCGATACAGTGATGCAGTGATGAAAATGGATGAATCAGTTCAGTATCCTGTGGAATTCCTTAACAGTGTAAACCCACGTATAATGAATAAGCCACTTGAGCTATTTAACGGGACTAGACAGCGAGTAATCTATAAAACATTATAGTGGCTACTGCGTTTGCTAGAAGTGCTCGAGAGGAGTCAATATTCATACCTCGAATACCAGTGATAATCTCTGACTACGCCTTTGAATTTAATCTAACGTAATACTTCCTTAAAATTTGCTTCGCAATGACTATTAATATTTCTCTGGGCCAGTCGTTCAAAATAGCATGAATAGACTTAAGCGAGGATTGCTTCTCGCATGGGCATTTTAGAAGAACCAGACAGAACATCTACTGATGTGGTATACAAAGAAGTTCTTGATTAAATTTTAACTTCCTGTTTGCGACTTTTTAGCGTAGACTAAGCTAACTGAATCTAGAGTGATAACATACAACAATGATAACAAATTCGATATGACAACATATAAATTAAAAGGAAATTAAAATTAAGCAAATCCTTTAGTCCACACCAGCGAAACCACGGACAGAAAGCTTAACAAAATAGGAAAGGCAATATAAAGTAACTTAAAAAAGGAGGTAAAAGAGGGAGACTCTAAGTTTCAGATGTACATAACATTGTGTCTTCAAAATAACGTAGATGTTAACCTCTTAGTATGTTACACTTACATGATTCTTAAGTCGTAAACATTGTATGTGAGTTATATCATTGTACTCTCTTCCTCTAACTTTGAAAAGATGAAGTAAGAAATGTGGAAAAAATAGAAGTAGTGGGGCTTGCTAAATACTTTAAACGAATATTTTACAGAATATAACGCGAAGTTATTTTTGCAAATAATAAAATATGTATTGGAAAAACGTAAAAAAATATTTGTGTGTAAATAATATGTTTGTAAAAACAACACAATATTCGGCGGTACCGAACCTTCGATGCGTGAGTCAAAATCATACTCATTCATAATCATACACAATTGAAAATCATTACAGCTATCAAATTATTACTTATAGCATAAAACCCAAGAGTTTTTTTGTAGTTGTAGCGGGAGCGAAACCGCGGGTTCTGCTAGTGGTACATAAATCTATACTAATATTTTAAAAAGGCAGAGTTTATTCGTTTGTTCGTTTGTCCGTTTGTTCGTTTAATTGTTTTATCGATAGATTGATCGACCGATTGATTGATTGATCGATCGATTTATCGATTGATTGATTGATTTTTAGTACTCCAACCGAAAATCAAAATAAATCCGCGAAAAAATCCGAAAAGATAGTTTTATTTAAAATTTAAAAGTACATGTTTGAACCAAATTAATTATTCCTAATATTAATTTGTCTGAAAATTGACATTCTATAATATTACCTATTATATAATTCAACAAAAAGAAAATAAAACTACATTTTCATGGGTTCTATTTTTTGTCTTTCAAGAAAGAAATGCGTAATTAAACAAGCAAATAATAAGCCTCCAGGCTATTGGATACGCTAAGAGCTTCGAGGGGCTCTTTAAAAATAACATTAGAAAAATATCTTTATTCATTCGGCCTGTAGATTTTTTTCAAGTTTCTGATAGAATAACGTCGCATTTTTTAGATATAATTTCCCATTTTATGTGATCTTCCATTTTTTCATTTCGCTTAATAATTAAGGTTAATACGATTTTTTTTATTTCAATTATTTTAAAAATGACTTATAATGTCTCAAGTATGTCTTGCTTGTGCTTGATATAAATTTAATATTGTTTTTTAACTTACTATCCATGCGCTAACTACTTATAGATAGACTAGCATTGCCCGCGGCTCCGCCCGCGTTTAGATGATCAAAAATTAAATTCTAGGTTTTACACATTAGTATACTTTTACATACACCACTTTCATTGCGCACTGTATGATTGGTAAATAATGGCAGTGATTGACAATGCCACAAAGGTTCCTCCGTTAATCTCATAGTTGATTTAGTAATATTGCACTTTTTGTTTTAGCAATAACATTTATGTACGTGTATACTTCTGTTTTGTTTGTTTGTTTGTTTAGTTTTGGGCGATAAGCTATCAAACTACGGAATTAATTTTAATATTTTTGATTAATATAATATTTAGCTGATTATATAAATTACTTAATGGTAGCTTTTCTTAATGTTAATTTGTCGTGAAACAGAGGTTGGTTAGCGCTGGTTAGTAATATTTTCCAAAACGATGTTAAAAGAAAGTGTAATAAGTAAATAATTCTAAGCAAATACTTTTTATTATTTCATATGGCTCGGCTAATATGATTAAAGCCGTAAGCATTTTATTGTGTCGTTTAAGCCTTTATCTTCCAAGAAATGATGTCCAAAAAAAAAAAACAAAAAAAGTTGAGATATAACAGTTCCTAAAATACTTTTTCATAGTTTTTGACATATGGAATATTTTTAGTTACCCGCTTTGTCAGTTTAACAGCCATAACCTTGTTTTCCATAAAATGTTATAAAAAATTATGAATCGAACTTATTTTTACGGTTGATAAAAAGAGTCGATATTGTGGAAACGTAAATGTTATTTGTATTTATTTTAGTGTTAACCTAACAAAACACGTAAGTAAGAAAAACAACACAGTATTTTGCTATACGAAACCTATAATGAGCGAGTTGGAGTTGCCCAATTTTTAGATTAAAAAATTAAAAAATATTAACATTATTTACTAAAAAAATAAAAACTTACAAATATTTTCATTTGAAAATTGTTTCGACCAACAAAATATTACTAATATGTTACTAATTTATAAAGCTTGTTTGTCTTTATTTTATTGAAAATTTGAACACGGGCGGGGCCGCGGATAATTTAGTAGTAATTCTTATAAAGTCATAGAAAGGTCACATCTGTACATTTTTATTTTGATTAAAACTACACATTTTAAAAACACATGGCGACATCTGTTGTCAAATATCTAAATAACACATAAATAAATTTTCATTTAAACAACTATTTTAATGAATAAAATAGCGCTATTGATATTTCTTTTAAGATAAGCTTTTTTTAATAGTTTTAACATATACAAGTTACCTTGCTAAAATGTTAATAGTACCATCGTAATTTTATTTTAACCAGTTTTTGTATTTTTTCTCAGAAATAAAAGACTATCCAATATACCAAATACCAATATCCAATATACCAATATACCAAAATTCATCAAAATCCCTCCAGTGGTTTTTCTGTGATGCGATGCGACGTGATGTGGTCACATACAGACAAACATTCTTAAAACTATAGACTCGGCCTCTATATCGCTAATAATGAATATTTCAATAAGATTTTTCGAAAAATATTGAATTTACGGATTCGGATTCGTTACAATTTGATTATATGTGTAGTTACTAATTTATAATGCCAAAAAGTTTGCTTTATTGAAAATTTGAACACGGGCGGGGCCACGGGTAATTTAGTAGCAATTCTAATAAAATTGTAGAAAGGTCATATCTGTACATTCATATTTTTGGAATTAAAACTACGTATTTTAAAAACACATGGCGACATCTATTGTCGAATAGGTACCTAAATAACACATAAGTATATATTAATTAAAATAACTATTTTAATGGATAAAATAGCGCTATTGATAATTTGATTTTCAAGATAAGCTACTTTTAATAGTTTTTACCATATTTAGTAAGTTACCTTGCTAAACTGTTTACAGAAAGTATCATCGTCGTTTGCTCCAACCAGTTTTTGTATTTTTTCTCAGAAATTAAATATTTTCCCGCGGTAAAAAGTATCCTATATGTTGACCCGGATCACCAGCTATCATCATACCAAATTTCATCAAAATCCCTCCAGTGGTTTTTCTGTGATGCGGTAACAGACAGACAGACAGACAGACAGACAGACAGACAGACAAAAATTTTAAAAACTATAGATTCGGCCTCTGCATCGATAATAATGTCTATTTCAATAAGATTTTCCCAAAAATATTTAATGTACAGATTCGGCTTAGTTAGAATTTTATAATATGTATAGATATTAAATTGAGACAAGTATCACGTAAATCGAAAATTATTCCGTGGAAAAAAGGTTTGTTTTTTTCGGAGAGCACGTAAAGCCGTCGGCCCTGTGCCTTATCTCTCACCGGTCGTGTCGAGTAGTCGTCCTACCGGAGTATGAGAGTGACGGGAAAAGAGAGTGCACTTGTGTCTGCGCGTACACTTGTACACTATAATATCTCCTGCGCAGTTGGCTAGCCTCAATAAGACAAGCCGCCGTGGCCGAAGTCGGTCTGGAGGTCATTATTATTATTATTATTAGTTATCCACTTCTATTGTAAATGCGAAATTTTGTATGTGTATATTTGATTTTTGAATTTAGTATGAAAGTGACTGTAATCTGGAGAAACAGTAATAGACTATGCTACTGTTAGTAATAAAAATTGTCAAAAGTTGGCGCTGATTCTATATTATTATATTTATACTAAAGCCACTTGGGACGCAACCTGAGCGAAACTAGGCTAAGATACTTATATATAATGCGCGAAGATATCGCCTAACATATACCTACATATGTGTAAAACATTCACCCAAATTGAGTCTCCTCTTTTTTCCATTTTATGCATTATAAAGAAGAACTAATGATTATTGTTTTTATTATTATTTACTTTTGAAATTCTTAAAGACAGTGAATATGCTTCGCTATATTTTACTACTACTGGGTCGTAATTTAAAATTGAGCTTTATTTGAACGTAAACTTTAAGTTTTAAACTTATTAATGTTATGATAAAGTTTTCGTAATATTAAAGTATATTAAAGTCTGTAATGTGCTCTAGCTTGAATGCTATCTAAACTTACCTTCAGTTATGTGTCTTTAGAAACTTTAAAAATTTTATAAAATGAATATTCCCAACTCTGTATTTACTCGATGATAACGCACTTTACAACAAAGTAACGAAGTCATAACTTTTTGAGCTTTATTCACCTTGTGTAGCAAAAGGCAAACTTAGAGCAGGTAAATAATGTTGCTAGTTCATTTTGAAAGTTTAAAATTTTGGTGTTGCAGTAAAATACCTAAGTTCTTCATGCGGATGTTATTATTATTTTAAATAATTCTAATGTTATGTTATATTTGATTGAATATTTTCATCATAATTTTTTTAATTATATTCTTATAATTCACTCTTCACTCTCGTAACCTTTTCAAAAATATTAAGAGTTAAGTTACTTCTGTCATCGATTTAACTATTTAACTTTACAGGTTCATTTCGGGAGCCTAGACTGTTTACTGCTTTATTAGTTTATATTTTGAAAAATGCCTTCGCTTTATTAGACCGTAAATCCACTCGTTTTTCGTAAAATTAATTAAGCAATAACCATCCTAAGGTTTGGTATAAAATGTCAGTCTGGGTTATTTTTTTATTTTCGTAGCACTCTGACCTATGAGCATAGCTTTGCCACCCTTCTATGTTGGGACATTAACATATAGCACCAACAAGTTCCATAGTAAGCTACGAGGCTTGTGTTATGGATACCAGATAGTTGATACACTACATATATATAACTTTGAATACCTACATATCATAAATATAAACACTACTAGAGTATAAACATTCACGCTCATCACACAAATGAATACCCCCAACGGGACTGAAAGTCGCAACCGCTAGCACAGTGAGTAGGGTCACTACAAACTGAGTCGAACGTCGTTAAAACCTTTGATTCATGAATTGTTTTAAACACATCTATTCACTTCTCTATAACGAGAAAGAACTTCAAATGTTCAAATATACTTTTGTATTAGTGAGAACGATGTAGATCATATAATATGTTTAAATATAATTTTCTTTCTATCTCTCTTGAAATACGAGTATGTGATGGATGGCAGTGCCCAAACCTAAGTATCTTACAGATTGAGACATATCACAACAATTGTGATTATACATATTTAATTTCTATTTATATCGACAAACCCTTAAATAATTCGTTTTAAATAACTCATCAGGTGCCATCAGCACATATTATGTACATCGAAGTTTTGAGAATAATAAATCACAGTCAGTCACTCAAGCCAAGTTATAGACTAAGTGCATTTCAAAGCGTTTCAGTAAAACTAAGGAGTGACAGTAGCAAAGGATTTACGCTAGATGGTTATACCTTTGCAGTTCCAATCTCAGGTAATTACTTTTAGGCTGTTGACAATGCCTGTATGCCTACAGAGTAAGATTTGATTTTGTTTGTTCATCTATACCAAGTTTAGTCGCCATTTTATAAAACGTCTTACTATGCAGTAAAAAACTTTTGTTTAAACGTTTACTTAGTTATATACTAAAATATATTTAATACTAGTTAACAAAATCTTTTAAAACTAGATATATTATTAATATACAAGACTTGATTTATAGCAAAAATATTATTTAATTTATATTACAAACTAGAGACTCACCCTCGCTCCGCGATTCGTCCCTACTTACGTTTTAACGTTTAGTATAGATTTCTCAGAGATGAGATATTTTCCCGCAGTAAAAAGTATCCTATATGTTGACCCGGATATACAGCTATCACCATACCAAATTTCATCAAAATCCCTCCAGTGGTTTTTCTGTGATGCGGTAACAGACAGACAGACAGACAGACAGACAGACAGACAAAAATTCTAAAAACTATAGATTCGGCCTCTGCATCGATAATAATGTATATTTCAATAAGATTTTCCAAAAAATATTCAGTGTATAGATTCGGCTTAGTTAGAATTTTATAATATGTATAGATTGTTATTCCCATCGTATCACTATTTGATTCGGTAAAGACATATACATATATCATCAAAAAACCGTTAACGATTTTATTTTTTAATTATACATATTAATAAAAATAATTCTGGAATTATTTCCATTAAAATAACTGAATGATTGAGACTGACTACTAGGAATAAAATGGTTACTATTTCTGCTTCGGCGGAGATTGGAACAAGATGTCATGAATCTTATTTTATTACCCGCGACGCGACGGCCACGGAGACTGTATATGCGTTTGGGGTGGGTAAGATGTGTTTGCGTGTTTGTAAGCATTTTTCTCGGAAATGGCTAGGCCGATTTTAAAACGGTTTTTTGCTTTGTATATTACTCATTCCTGAGCATATTCTTAGTTAAGTTTTATAATGTTAGAGATCGCCAAGAAGCACTGCAGTATACAGTTTCTCCAAAACGGTTATTTTTGTTTTACTACTCAAGTAAAAATAAGGTAGTTTAATATTTAAATAAATGTATTGCATTTACTGTTGAAATTAAAAATTTAAAAAAGTCACAAATAAAACTAATTAAAAATTTAGAAACCCATGACGGGAAATTGTGGCATGACTTGACTTGACTTTGAAAAATTACAAAAACCCACGACATTCTATAAAACATGTACATGACATAGGTATGTCTCCGACTGCACAATACTTCTTCGTTAACTCTCATCTTGTTAGTTTCTTTTTACGCAGTCGGGTTTTTTATTTTTGTAAATTATTTTTTAGCTTTTTAGTTTTGGTCAGTTACACGTTGTTAGTTTTATTTAACAAATTCTTATCCTAAATTATTTTTAAACATATAAGTTTTGTTGTTTTTGTAATCGCTTCTTAAAACCTGTATTTTTGATACCCCATTCGATTAATAAAAAAAAAAAGCCTTGACGCCTAGGATCCGCCATTTTGATTTTTAATAATATCTGTATATACCCTATGACACTCGCATTATCAAGACGAATCTAACGACGTATGAATCATCAAAGTCGGTTAAGCTGTTTAGTAATTACGAGGGAACATAGAGTCGGATATACACACCTACAGACATACGTACATACAGATCAAACTCATAACCCTCCTTTACGCTTCGCCGCAGTCGGGTAAAAAACAAATAAAATACCAAATCAATAATTATATCATACTAGCGGCTCATGCTCACTTCGCTCGGGTTCGCCTCTAGAAAAACAAAAATAAACCTATCCTACGGGAACCATAATTTTTTGGGATACAAAGTAGCCTATGTGCTATTCCAGATTATAATCTATCTCTCTGCCAAATTTCACCTAGATCTGTTCAGCCGTTCTGGCGTGAAAGAGTAACAAACATCCATACATCCCTACTCACAAACTTTCATATTTATAATATTAAATATAGATTCAATGGTCTCATCAAGAATTGTTTTGTATTGAGGGTCTGCTAGTACACAATACCAATACCTACGTATGATATAACCTACGCTGCAAAGCTACAAACTCTTGCAGTATGATAAATTATTATAAAGCATATTTTGAAACGCCGCTACAAATATATAATCATAACTACGGCGCAAAAGCGTTCAATACACTTTATGGAATTGTTTATTCTGTAAATGTCTATAAAATAAAGCAATATAGACAAAGCCGAATTTGATTTATATTCAATTCTGATAATTCATATGACATTTATAGGAAATATTTTACAACAAATATTATGTCAAAGTTTTCAAACGTAAAGAAAATGGTACACGCCTCCTCCTTTTATTTGTTTTGGGAAGTTCAAAGCTTTTCTTTGAATTTGCCTTTTAAAGATCCTTGTGTATTGGTAGTTATTCCTTTGTATTTACAATTTGTTCTTGGTATTGTTATCCTAATGAGTTGAAGTAGAACAATTATGACATTAATTAAGTACCTACTAAAAATATTATTTTATTTGCCTTTGTTTGATATTTCAAACTTATTTTTCTTATCTGTACATATAATAAAATAGTAACAAAACGAAATCTGTACATGAAATATTTTTACAAACATTGACCGTAGCGTATTGTGTACAGAATGTACACAAAACTCCCTAGTGTGTAGACTGCAAAACAATAGTTATAGAATTTTTTTTCACTCAAAAAGTACTTAACCGATTTTAACTATGCAGTGATAAAGTATTATTTGGGTCAACATTTAGTACATGAAAATCTAACTTTTACTACATGAAAATCTTTCATTCCCGCGGGAAAACACATTAACTGGTTCTGTCGAGTCGTCATTAGAAATTTACGTTGTTATTTATTGTAATTTATTTAAAACGTACCTCAAGACGCACCCAAGCGAAGCGAGATTAAGTCACTAGTATATTTATAATTTATCATTTTTTTTAGATTTATGACAGGATTACTATTTAAACTTCCACAAATATAATCCGAAATTTAAATGGAATCTCTACTTAAATTTAGCTTTTTGTTTTCTCAATACCAAAAATATTTTTAAAATTTGTCGTCAGTCCGCTTTAAGTATTTGGCTCTGCCCATAGCACGCCACTGTGTCCAATCTTTAGCTCTTCGTAGAACCTAACTAGAAGACGTCCCACACTGCGTTTACCGAGTTGTGATCTAATAGAACCCGTTCATTTTATCGGTCTTCAGTAAACTAATCGCACCGCCAGTACCACGTGTGTCAGCCACATCCTAATAGGTAGAATATAGGAAGCCCTTGTTAATTGCTGTGTAAAATTATAAATGATTCCTTTTTTGTATTAAATGATAAAACGAATCAAAAAGTGAAGCCAATTTAGTATAAAAAATATGATAGAAAGAGATAAACAAACAGAATGAATAGCATACATGCTCGTACTTGCACTTTTAATATTGTTAAAAAAATAAACTAATTCTAAACTAGATGTAAAACGTTAACAAAAATTAAAAATTTACCAAAATTTCTTTCATATCTTTAAGCCAATCAGTAACTCTTATATACAATTTTACTACGAATACTATGGCATTTGATTTTTTTTTTTATAAAAATATTGCAAATGCTGTAGAGAATGGATTCAATCTGCGACGACTTGCAAGTTGGTTTGCGACCCTCGGGGCTGCAACACTTTCTCTATTCCATTTTGTAATAGAAACAGAAATTCAATGTTCAACTTATATTCTAGAACACATATGCGGATACGAAAAATATAATAAAACTTTTATTTTACTTAAAATAAACAACTGTATCATAATAAAATATAAGAAATTCATGACGTCTCCGTGCAGCGTCGCATGTGCCTGACGTTCTTTAATAAGCTATAGGTCACAAATACATTTAGCCCAAGAGCTGGCTATCATTTTACAGGTATTCTAGGCGAGATGAGAATTTTAACAACACTTCTTTAATCATGGGCAAGTATAAAAGTGCAAGCCTGGCTGTAGGGTAGTGGTTGTCTTACCACCCTTAAATTTTCAACGTATTCAATCTTTTTTTCCAAAAAAAAGTTTTTTAGGCATTTTGAAACTTTTGTATCTTATTATTCTTTTGTAACTTTTTTTTTGGAAAAAAAATTAAATACTTTGAAAATTTAAGGGTGGCAAGACAACCGCTACCCTCCAGCCAGGCTTGCATTTTTATACCTGCCTATGATTAAAAAAGTATTGTTCATCTTTTTGCCTAGAATATCTGTCCTTAAATGCCAGCCAGTCCTCCTACTAATTGTATGAACAGGGCGAATACTTATAATGAATTTTTAAGTATCGCTTGGTATTGCGAAGAAAATACAGCTATAAATATATTAATCTTATCGAACTACTATTATTTAAAATGCGAAAGCTTTTTATGTGAATTTATGTTTCCTGCTCCATCACTTTAAAACGGCTGGATAGATTTAGATGAAACTTAGTTTACAGATGTTCTATGACCTGGAGGAGCACATAAGTCACTATTTGGCACCTAAGGTTACCGACATTTTGAATGCTTTATAGCAAATATGGTCACGGGAAAGAATAAGGTTTTTTGATGCCTCAAAACTCACAGTCATTTAAGACTGTGTCTACTCATAAAATTATATAATAAATTGGAAGAAAAAGAGAAATGGCACTGAAGTAGTGCAACATTTTTTTTTATTTTATACATTTTTTAATAACTTATTAGGGTTAGTATATATACTTTCAAATTATGTAATTTGCTATACCGTCATTATGATTTTTACAATTTTGCAACAAACTATTCGCGTTATATAAACAATACAACTCGTAAAATGATAAATTCAAATATAAAAAATAATTCAAAGGTTTTTTAGAATTAAATTCCAAGAATCAATTCCTCGTTAAATAATTGCCTTTAAAGTAGTTTTATATTTGGTATATCTCCTCAGTTAAAATGTAAGGTACATTAGGTACATGTTTTTAGATATTATTTAATAATAATTGTACAAATCTTAAAATACAAATTTGATATATTATTTTACATCGGTATATATTAGTCACATAAGTTACAAAAAAATATATAGGTAATAAAGTAAACAAACAAATTTTAAAATCCAATGTATTTCTTACAGGTAATAGATAAATAAATTTACTTTACACCAAAATTTATTTTAGACTGAATATTGTTTTAAAATTTTATTATAAACATGAACAGTAACAGCAATGTCTGTTAGTTTTAGTCTAAAAACAACATTGATCGTTCAGCTAAAATTACAATAACACACATCGGCCATCGATACTCGACCTCTCGCTAAATTGGATTTGGATCAAAATTGGCGTTTCGATCAATAAACCCAACGCAGCCAAATATAGACGCTCAAATATTGTCTAAAATATTAACGTCAGAAATCAGATATAGCTATTGCAGTATTGAGTTGCAACTTGCAAGACCTGCAAGACAATTAAAAGAAATAATAAAAAGTTTTCTTAATCATCAGACTACACTAGCTGCTCTTTAAACCATTTACATAATGATATAGTTATTATTTGAATTCATACTATTACCACAGTCTACTAATCTGTAGTCGTCTAATAAAGTTTTATATACAGGACATTTGTGCGGGGCGTGAGAGGGGAGACGCGAACGAAGTGGTACCGAACGTCATAGTCACCTCTATATCATATTCGGTAAACGCCTTTAGGGTTGACGGGTTTAGCTGTAACTTGCCACGAGATGGCGCCATAAATAAAAAATTGGTATTTCGATAACATTTTCGTTAAAATTAATGTGCAATCGCCCACTGTATGGATTTTTATACTGTGCTATTACTATAATATTATAAATATGAAAGTGTATTTGCTTTTCTTTGTCCTTCTTTTATGCTTAAACGGAGTCACGGACTGATGTGTTTTGGAGGGCTCGAAAGTGACAATGACAAAAAGTGTAGGCTTCTTCCTAAAGCCAATCAACCACAAAAGGGAATACTACCCACTAAAACCCAGCTGACCATCCCCCGTCTTAATTATCATTATAAACCTCGTTGATTCTCCCAAAGCAGCAAGGGCCAAGTGTATTATTAGTATTATTAGTCAGCCATAAAACATATTCGAGCGATAGATGATAGTAAATAAATATCCACATAGTATTCGTATTTAATCCTTTTTTTAATGGCCTACTGCTAGACATGAGCCTTCTATTAATGAAAATAGGATAAGGCCATAGTCCAGCACGCTGGCCAAGTGCAGGTGGGTGGCTTCACAAGCCTTTCGAAAACTTGCTAGGTTCAGATATGCAAGTTACTTCACAATGTTTTGCTTCACCGTAAGGCAAGTAGAAATCATGTTGAGAATGACTCGCATATGAAAAGTAGGAGTATGAAAATGGCAGGTTTTTTTTAACGTTGGAAAATGCATTTAGGCACGAAGTGTGGTACTCACCGGCAAAGCCAATACTACCCACTAAAACCCAACGAAACCTCCCCCGTCTTAATGGGGCGTCGCAGGATTGCTTACGCATACAACTATGATACCCCGACGCCAGATCTGCCGAAGCAGACCACAACAATCATAGGGTTAGTCCACAGTCCACTGTGCTATCAGAGAAGTACCAGGAGCAACCCACACAGCACACCATCCACCGAGGTGGGCCGCCTCCCAGTGCGTTTCTTGGTTTCGCGCCCGGCTGGATTGCCGGGCACTACTGAGCCCTCCCCACCACGACATGGTGAACTCACGTTGGAAGGATTATAATATCTCCTACGCATCTGGATAGTCTCAATAAGTTTAGCCGCCGTGGCCGAAATCGGTCGGGAGGACATTACTAGTAAACTTTAAAAGTAAAACTTAATTTACTTTAAAGCTAAAGGAGATTATGAAATAAGGTTTTGTATAATTTATTTTATAATAAAATGGAAGCGTAAATTTTGATTTTATTATTTGCACCAAAATTAAATGACTTCATGTGCATTGAAACGACTCGATTTCACGTGCACTGAAATGAAATCTCTTCTATAATTCAATAAGAATACGAATTTGTTATAAATCAAACTATTACCGTTAGGATAATGATAGATACAGCTGAATATTACCGCCATGTTAAATTACATGCATTTCACATTTATTTTCTTATTTAATTAACAGAGTATGCAAGTACAATAATAATTTTATCTTAAAAGTTATTCTTGCAGTTCAACAATTTGCAATCAGATAAGTGAATTTCATTTTCGATCCAAAATATTTATTAAACAATTTCTTTTATAACATCGAAAATATTTAAGAATTGTTCTTACTTATAAAATATAATATTCGTACTTGCTTAAGCTATGCTTATGAAATCGGTTAAGCAATTGGGCTATAATTTTGAAGTTATTCATTTCATTATAATACGTTCCTTAGTATATTTATTAGATGATTGTTTAAATTGACATAACTTTTTTATTTAGGAACCGATTGAAATAAAACTAAATGTTAAGTGAAGCTTACCACAATAAATTAGTGAAAATCGCACCCAAATCGGTTAAGCCGTTTCTAAGATTAGCGCACACAAACGCACATACAAACAGACAAACCTACAAACAGACAAACAGACAAAAAAACTAAAAATCATTGTTTTGGGTACTACTGTGTTAATAAAGATCTCCAATAATAGTTTTTCTCAAATATCTTCTATGTACAGACAGCGATCAGTTACAATTTTATTATATGTATAGAAGATTATACGTATAGATATGTGAAACATCAAATACAATACCGAAAATACTTTGTAAAAATATTGTGGTATAAGTAGATGTCTGGTGTTCATCATAAAATCCACGTAAACAAATAGTTCAATATTTGTCTTTTTTTATCTATAAAAGAAAATTGCCACGCAATTTGTGTTGCGCTATTATTAAATTGTTATCCGTCGTGGGAACCAATTAATATTAACGAAAAAAGTATTCTATATTATGTTATCGATTAGAAATTATTATCAAAAGAAGTAGTAATTTCGGAAAAGACATAGAAGGATGGAGATTTAGACGTCTTCTTTATATCTATTTACTTTTCATTTCAATATGAAACAAAAATATATTTGCGTTTGATATATTGTAAGATTTATGTAATTTATTTTTTACTAGCAGAACCCGCGGCTTTGCTCGCTCTAAAATTACAAAAAAACTCTAAAAAGGTAGGTTTCATACAAACTTTCATCCACTATTTTACCTCCTTATGGGATGAATTTCGAAAAATGCTGAAACACGTAGTTATTGAATTATATTGAAGAAATTTTCAAGTAATTCTAATTATGAATATTATTTTGGGTTGTATTATAACATGTTTTCCCGTGGGAATAAGAGAATCTCCCACGGTAAAAAGTAGCCTATGTAGTGCACTCTCCAGCCATGCAACTATCATCTCCACACAAAAAATTACGTCAATCCATCACTTTGTTTCGACGTGAAAGAAGGACATACAAACGAACGAACGAACGGACGGACGGACAGCGAAGGCATAGTAATGCCATCCGTTGGGTACGGAACCTTAATTAGGTGTGACAGGCACGAGCGATCCTTCACTTATAGGACCCTTAAAATAGGTCAATTATTGTAATTTTATTTATGTGTCTAAAAATGTATTAAAATTGTAACCCGTAGCTTAGTAGTAACTATATAATATATAGGCAAAATCAAAAAGAGTTCAGTAGCTTTTTCTCTTTTGTCAATCTATTTTCTTTTTTTTCGTAACCCTTGACAAGCTTTAGTGATATATTTTTTTTTTTTTTTTGAAAACAGTTTGTTTTTTTTTTAATGTAATGACTAGCGGCTCACACTCACACCGCCTCAAGAAAAATAAAAACAAATCTATTCCACGGGAACCGTACATTTGTCCAGGATAAAAAGTAGCCTATATGCTATCCCAGCTATAATCTATCTCTGTGCCAAGTTTCATCCAGATTCGTTCAGCCGTTCTGTCGTGATTGAGTAACAAACATCCAAACACCTAATCTTACATATTTATAATATTAGTAAGATTATGGTCAAATTTCGACCAACGGGCGAACACTACTCAATGTAATTTGTCAGAAATATTATAAATCAAATAATTAAATTTTATAAGTACCTTCAAAATTAGTAGTAGAGTTTTTTCATCATTTTATTTACGAGGAATATACGTTTGAAACGAATTTAAAATTAAGAGAAACGCAAAGTAAAAATATAAGTTTATGCGATTGCAGTTTAAATACCAACTGAGCCGTTTTGAATTAAAGCTAACTATTTCAATTTCGGTTTATCTCTTGTTGTTTTAGCGGCAGCCAGGGAATTTTTAATCTTTATTTTATCATGAATACAAGGCATTCGTTATTAAAATATTGTTTTGGGTTTAATTTAACTTCCATAGCAATTTAATTTCCTTTATTCGTATATAATCTAGGTTGTAAAAATTGAAATATCCTTTTGTAATCTTGACTTAGTATTTTATCACTAAAAAAACGTGTGTGTGGACTTATGTACGCACGTAAGAACTTATACTTCTTTGGCGTAACAGAACAAAAGAAGCTAAAGATTTCATTCCGTATGTCACAACTCTCTGTAAAAGGAATGATAGACAATTAAATAAGGCATAATAGGCATATTACAATCAGTACCTGGGCGACCGAGCTTTGCTCGGAGTTCATTTTTGTTATATCGTATTTTTTAGATAAATAAAAAACTGAAAACTTGGATAAATACAAAAAAAAAAACAAACGTAAAAACTTTGTATCTGACCGGGGTTCGAACCCGGACACTACTAATAATACAAGAAACATTTTTTAAGGTTCGTAATCAATCATTGAAGTTAATGTGCTACATGCCTAGAGTAAAAGGCATATTAATAAAAAGTACATGTGCGATAGTACGGAAGGTACTTGACCGGTTTTATTATTATAAGTAATATAATCCTATTTTTATATCAAGTACAAGTAATCATTTTAGATTTAACACAAAAATATTTTCTTTTAATATATAGCGATAAGTACAATAGCCTAAGATAACATTTTCAAAAAATAATGTTATTTTCCAATATTGATAAGGTTATAAATCGTGTAAAGGAAGATTAAATTTTATACTTTAACTACAGCCTACAAGAACAATTATTACAATGATGCGTTTATTATTATGACATAGTTATTTAAGTTGTTTAATCAATTTTTAGTCGATCTGTCATGGGTTTTCACCTTTTCATCTTAGAAACCAATCAAGAAAGCGTAAAATTATATTATAACACAAAACACGTTGGTACTAAATTATTCATTAAAATTCACTACTTGAAAGCTTGGAGGAAAATTTAAAAATATTTTAAAACCGGTAAATGTACTCAATATATTTGGAAGTATAATCAATTCAATTGAAATGGTTCAACGTATTTTAAACGACTTGTCACGTATTCAATCAAATCAGTTAAATGAAGCTGTAAATGGGGTAGTTCCATTTGACTGCTGCTGAGTAATAGTTGCAGTCCTGATATTGATAGCTTACTCACGAGATAAATCCGTCGTTCCTGTTCATTTAAAAACTAGTTAAGTACCATTTATTTACTTTCTAGTATAAGATATTTTTTTGTGTTTTCTATTGCCTATTTTTTAGCTTAGTACTTAAGGTATATTTGTATTCGAACAGAGAGAATACGATTATCCCTTACTTCTTATGTAGTAACCTATACTAACGGAATGCGACAGACAAAGTGGGCACCATTTTTAACGTTAGCCCTCCGCCCTCTCTCCGCACATGAAAATATCGGAATTGCTTGACCCAGGATTTGAACCCGCCTCACTTAGTTTCCTTGGTGTTGCTTGTACGTGGGTATGTAATTAGTTAAGATAACTAAAATAAAATATTAATGGACAAGTTACATTTTATTGGCTGAGAAAATATGTTTGAATTTCATAGTAAAATATACACCGGGTGAAGTCGTGGCAAGTCACTAAGGGGTTTTATATAAAACAGGATGAATAAATATTTACATAACTAATCCGAAATCTTGAGACAATTGGTCACGTGCGGCTGTCATCATGCTGCCTCTTACATTTTATGACATCGTTTCCAAGATTATCTGAAGAGCTTATTTGTATTTTGTACTTCAGATTTATTGTGCGCTTACTTGTGAAAATTGTAATTTAATATGGACAATTATCGTTTAAAACATTATTTTTATTAAAAAAATATAAAGAATTTCAAATTAGAAGTCATTTTTTTTTACTGTAGCTTAATTTTTTTATATTTATTAACTTAAGATTTTTACATGGAGATTTAACATACATATATATAGTAAGTATATTATATACCTCTATGTTTGCAAATTTTGTGGACCATACCAATATAAATTTTAAATTGCCATCTGACTTTAAGCAGTCGTTGGCGTGTGCAGATAATACAGCGGTTTATTACATAACTTTTTGATAATTAAATGTTTTGAATTTCATTTCAGTGACCTATAATCATGTTGAGAATAAGACGAGAAAATGTCAGAAATTTGAACAACTTCACTTGGTTTTTCAAATCGCCTTATCAATGAGCTACAACTGCTATATTTAGTGTTTTAACTTGTCACTGATAGCAAAAGTTGAAAAGAAGTCAATTTTTTTAATACTTGAAAAAAAGCCACACTAATGAACAAAATAAGGATGTTATAATAAATACGTTATGTAGTTCTCAAAAACTTAACACAATTTAGGCTTAACGCCTTTTCCAGTTAGGTATATCGGATTTCCATTATACTGGAATCTGAGGGTGGTGCACTATAGAGTGCACTTCATTTTGCACATAACATGATTATCCTTAAAACACTATACTATTATCTATACTAAACTATTATCCATATTTAACGTTAAATATGACATTTTAACAAATAACGTAATAAAACGTTAAAATTTAAAATTACAGAACTGAAAAATTGCAATTTAGACATATCAACAGACATATCTACACATAATATTTATCATTATACAAAATACTACATTACCATAATGAAGATAATCAAAGAAAAGCACTATGCACACGAGTAGATGTGACAAAGTAATTAGAAGCTAATGGAACTGGCGTTACCTACAAGGTCATATTAAAGTAACAGGAGCCATATTTTAAAATAATGAACTCTCCCGCAAGTGTTGCCTGATATTATTCAATAATAAGCGCTATAATGCTATAGCACCGTATGGCGTTTTTCAGAAAAGACATGAAAGTTTTTTTTTTTCAAAAAATACATCTATATAGATAAACTTAAAAAGCAAAGCCTTATTTAAATACATTTGATACAAATCGTTAGAGTCGTACAGATCGTTAGAATCGTTAGAGATCGTTCCGAGATACACTAAATAATTAATGAATATATAAACAAGAATTGCTCATATAATAAGCTTCTAAGTAACTATAGTCCCAAATGACGCAAAAATACGTCACTTATAGGTATTTTACATTATTTTACATTAAAATATGAAGAGTGAATTCAAAATCAGCCTTTATATAAAAAATAACATTATATTTCTGTGTCTGGCAAAAAATGCTAATTAGTTCAATAAAGAATCAATAAAATAGGCGAAATCTCAATCCTTTAAGACGGTACGGACATTTAGATAGAACCGTAGATATAACAGAAAAACTACGTAGTTCGTAGTAAGTACGTAGCACTGTAGCACTGAATAGGTGCTATTTAATTAGATAAATAAAAAATGTAAGATTTTTTCCAATAAACATGTCCGTAAGCTTATAGGTCTTTAAAACGTTATTCATGTTAAGGTTTCATCTGACGCTGACAAAGGGTTGTCTCTTTAAAAATCGATTGTAGCAATTTCATCATCATCATAGTCAGTCTGTTAATAGAAATAACTGCCTCGTTGGTCTTGTGGGTAACATGTACAACTCCAGAGGTCCTTGGATCGAATCACGAGTCGAGCAAAATATAGTTATTGAGCTTTTCTGTTAAAAAATTCTCAGTAACAGCCCGAAATTGCAAAATTGGCAGTGTTCATCCCTGTGCTTCGTAAAGCACATGAGATGGTCCTGTGACTGATCTCTTACCGGTCGTGTGGAATTGCTATCCCACAGGAGTTTGAGCATGAAGTATACTTGTTTACTATAATATCTCATGCGGGAACATTTTTTATTTTACTTCAATATAATAAAAAAGGTCGTCGCATATAACATCAACATTTCATACGTTTATGTCAATCATTAATTAGTATCATCTAACATCAAAGCACAGTATACACCTCAATTTCTCATTACAAAGAAACTACATATAGGTACATATAAATAAAGCTTCTAAGTATTATGTTCTAAAGATACGTTTCAGTGAAACAGAGATAATGAAATGAAAATAGCAGCGACCTAGATGTGAATATATTTGGCTTTTTTGTGCTATATATTTTGTGGTGGACTGGATCTAATCCCGGGTAATGGTATGTAATAAAATGTAAGAGGGCAGGAGTAACGACAAACGTGCGCGCGTGACCTGTTATCTTTAGCTTCCAGATTACTAAAGTATACACAACTTCTTATTTGGCCCACTTTGAGAAACGAAGATGAATTTATTACTTACTTCCTCTTTGCCTGCTAACTTTATTTATTATTTCTATATAAGATTCAATTTATTATTGTTTATATATTATTAAATAGGAATAAACGGGAAATATGATTTTTAATGATTGACTAGCGAATCACCCTCGCTCCACTCGGGTTCGTCTCGTCGTCTCTACTCACATTTTAACGTTTAGTATAGATTTCGCAGAAATGAAATATTTTCCCGCACTAAAAGTATTCTATACGTTGACCAGCTATCATTATACCAAATTTCATTAAAAGCCCTCCAGTAGCTTTTCCGTGATGCGGTCACAGACAGACAAACAGACAAAAATTCTAAGAACTATAGATACAGCCTCTATACCGATAATAATTTTTATTTTTATAATACTCAATGTACAGATTCGGCTTTGTTACAATTTTATTATATGTATAGCAGTTTTATGTAAATTTTTGTGGGTAATTCTTATAATATGATCATGTCCTTTATAAGAAGGTATAGTGAGTTAAAACTAAATCTGTATTCTGAACGCTATGCGTGTAGTTAAGGCTAATTTGTATAATTACATTTAGTAAATGCTTGCAAAGGAATACTATTGCCCGCTAATGCTCTCATTACTTACTACAGCATTAAGAATTCGTGGTTTTGATACTTACGAGTAGATACAATTTGACTGAATGTAGCAAAAAATATAAACTCGCCTGAAATTCTCAGCTAGCTTTTTCACGTCTACTCCGCATTAGAAAAAGTATGAGAAAAAAGTACGTTTGTTAATTCATCAAAACATTAAGTCTGATTAAGTACTTTACACTTAAAACTAAATAAAAATCACCTCCACTAAGTATAACCTATTTATATTAGTATATAATAGGGATATAAAAAACGGTGTTTTATTGGTGAAGATGTCGTGTAACATACGCAAAGACTATGCATTAAAATTGCGTAGGAGTAAGGCGTACCGTAGGCGTACGTTTTTGAAGTCAATGAAACTTTTTAATAACTCTTTTTTGTCTGTATTTCTTTACATAAAATATATATTTTTAATGAAATAAGTAATAAATCAAAATTTAAACGATGATCGTATTTCTACGCTGATTGCTCCCATAGACTTAGTTTTGATTCCCAGATGGGGCGAACATACCATGCTGTGCTATAATAAACATGGAAACCTATAAACATACTTTGTTATACGTATGTATATAAACATACATATAATTTATTATAGGTACCTAATGAATTAGTTAACTTGATGAAAAATTCACATGACTGAAATAATTAGTATAACAATAATTGCTTCAGTTATTATAAACAAGATTCCCAAAATCAGCTATGATTTGCATCTCCAATTTATATACTTAAGCAGCGTATGAATCAAAATTTATTTTGCGTATATTTTAAAAGTCAAATAATAATGTCCTAAATTTCAAAAAGGTTTGCACGTGAAGGTACGTTATGTAAATGATTTAAGGTTAAGCCGTCCTCCCTGAATATATAATGAGATCTCACTTCTATACATCTAGCTATCAACTAACAATTTGTATAAAACCTGAGAGAGTGAATTTTGACCTAACAACCTGTATAAGGACTTTATTCCTTTTTACCATCGTAACCTGGGTCTTATTGTTTTCAACATATATTTTCAGCATACATGTGATAAAATAATTGCTGAATTTATCATCAAAGATTAATTTTAAAATGAATATATTAAACCAATAGCATATATTTTATAATGCCTCAACGGACTAGTGGCTAACATGTACGGCTGCAGATCCAGAGGTTCTGGGTTCGAATCCCAGGTCGGGTAAAGTTTAATTACCTACTGAATTTTTCTCTTCAGATATTCTCAGTAACAGCCCGGAGTTGGGAAGTTGATGGTTTTGCACCCCCGTGCTTTGGAGAGCACATAAGGGCCGTCGCTCTTACACCTTAATTCTCACCTGTCGTGTCGAAGTATCGTCCCATCGGACTTTGAGAGTAAAAGGAACAGAGAGTGCACTTGTGTCTGCGCGAACACTTGTGCACTGTAATATCTCCTGCACAGATGGCTAGTCTCAGTGAGATTGGCCACCGTCGCGTGGCCGAAATCGGTCGCAGGGACATTATTATTATTATATTTACAGTGCAAAATTTTGTTCTTTTATACCATAACGTGTCAAATAAGCTCATTAAATTTGAAATAGAGATAGCTAAATATATTCTTAATTAACACTAGTCTATATACTACATATGTATGTATATTGTGTTTTACTGATTTAAAAATCGTATAGACGAAACTGCGAACAAAAATTAGTGCAATCAGAATATCATAGTAGTTTTTTGCTCTAAAGGTTTCCCAATTTTAGTGTTCATGAGTTTTAAATTTTTGCGCCGAATCCTAATTTGTTTTCTAAAATAAAAGTAGCCTAATTTACTCCTTATAATATCCGCTATCTGCCAGTGAAAGTCCCGCCAAAATCCGTCAAGCCGTTTGGAAGATTAGTCGGAACAAACAGATAGACAGACAAACATTTAAAAAAAAATGTTTTTTTCTAATAAGTACCGTATTTACTTTTATACATGTTTAGTAAAAAGCTGCTATTTTAATATTACAAACAGACACGTCAACTTTGTTAATATGTATAGATATCGTATAAAAGATAGGTATAACAAAATAATACAGGCTATAACTGGATTATTAATTTCTATTTCTATTCATTACTAGTAATTATACTTTAAATTATAATAGAATATAGGTCATGTAGAGTAGTGATTATAATCTGTAATTACATACCAAATAAAATGAATGGGCCAGGTTTAAGTTAGGTAAGCATTATCATAATGGTGCCTTTGTATTCATCACCTAAAATCTAACTACAAATCTACCTAAAATCTATATACAAAACGTATATTTTTTATTCACAATGGAAGTGTTATAATTGCATATGTTGTATTTGTTCATTTTAGTTAAGAACTAGCATTTCCCGCGGCTCCGCCCGCGTTCAGATGATCAAAAACCAAATTCTTAGGTTTCACACATTAGTATACTCTTACATATAACATTTCATTGCACACCGTATGCTTGGTAAATAATGGCAGTAATTGATAATGCGACAAAGGTTCCTCCGTTAATCTCATATTTGATTTAGTAATATTGCACTTTTTGTTTTAGCAATAACATTTATGTATGTCTATACTTCTGTTTTGTTTGTTTAGTTTTGGGCGATAAACTCTCAAACTACGGAATTAATTTGAATTATTTTTTACTTATAGATAGCTATTGATTAATTTAATATTTAGCTAATTATTTAAATTACATAATGATAACTTTTTTTAATGTTAATTTGTCGCAAAACGGGGATTGGTTAGCGCTAGTTAGTAATATTTTCCAAATCGATTTTCAAAAGAAAGTGTAATAAGTAAATAATTCTAAGCAAATGCTTTTTATTATTTCGTATGGCTCGGCTAATATGATTACAATCGTAAGAATTTTATTATGTCCTTTAAGCCTTTACCTTCCAAGAAATGGTGTCAAAAAAAACTGAAAAAGTTGAGGTATAACAGTTCCTAAAATACTTTTGCAAAGTTTTTGAGATATGGAATATTTTTAGCTACCCGCTTTGTCAGTTTAACAGCCATTAACTTGTTTTCTACTTATTTTTACGGTTGATAAAATGAGTCGATATTGCGGAAACGTAAATATTATTCGTATTATATTATTTTAGTGTTAACCTAACAAAACCCAACGTAAGTAAGAAAAACAACACAGTATTTTGCTATACGAAACCTATAATGCGCTAGTTGGATTTGCATTTGCCTAATTTTTACATTAAAAGATAAAAAAAAATATATTAACATTATTTACTAAACAATAAAAATTTACAAATATTTTCATTTGAAAATTGTTTCGGCCAACAAAATATTACTTATATGTTACTAAATTATAAAGCCAAAAAGTTTGTTTTATTGATAATTTGAATACTGGCGGGGCCGCGGGTAATTTAGTACCTAGTTATTCTAATAAAGTCATAGAAAGGTCATATCTGTACATTATTATTTTTTTGAATTAAAACTACGTATTTTAAAAATACATGGCGACATCTATTGTCAAATATCTAAATAACACATAAATAAATTTTCATCAAAATAACTATTTTAATGAATAAAATAGCGCTATTGATATTTCTTTTAAGATAAGATTTTTTTAATAGTTTTAACATATTAAGTTACCTTGCTAAAATGTTAATTGCATTGCTATGCATTGACCCGGATAACCTGCTATCACCGTACAAAATTTCATCTAAATCCCTCCATTGGTTTTGCTGTGATGCGGTTACGTACAGACAGACAGACAAAAATTCTAAAAACTATAGGTTCGGCCTATATATCGCTAAATAATGAATATTTCAATAAGATTTTCCGAAAAATGTTGAATGTACGGATTCGGCTTAGTTACAATTTTATTATGTGTATAGTTACTCATTTATAAAATCAAAAGTTTGCTTTATTGATAATTTCAACACGGGCGGGGCCGCGGGTAATTTAGTAGTAGGTAATTCTACATACATTCATTTTTTTGGAATTAAAACTACGTATTTTAAAAACACATGGCGACATCTATTGTCGAGTATCTAAATACACATAAATAAATATTAATTAAAATAACTATTTTAATGGATAAAATAGCGCTATTGATAATTTGATTTTCAAGATAAGCTATTTTTAATAGTTTTTACCATATTTAGTAAGTTACCTTCCTAAACTCTTTACAAATAGTATCACCGTGGTTTTGTTCCAACCAGTTTTTGTATTTTTTCTCAGAAATGAGATATTTTCCCGCGGTAAAAAGTATCCTATATGTTGACCCGGATAACCAGCTATCATCATACCAAATTTCATCAAAATCCTTCCAGTGGTTTTTCTGTGATGCGGTAACAGACAGACAGACAGACAGACAGACAGACAGACAGACAGACAAAAATTCTAAAAACTATAGATTTGGCATCTGCATCGATAATAATGTCTATTTCAATAAGATTTTCCAAAAAATTTTTAATGTACAGATTTGACTTAGTTAGAATTTTATAATATGTATAGATAAGTGTATAGGCTTAAAATTCTTAACTAAAATGAACAAATCTTCCTAATACGATCGTATGCAGTAATGAAAATATAAACTATTAATCACATATGTTTCACATATGTTCTAAATGCACTATTAGCTAATATATTTTTACCTGTCTATATTATTTTACTTTCATCATAAATTACTCTTCTTAGATAGATATGGAATTAGATAGATTTCTTAGCAAAATAAAATGCATATTACCTAGTAAAATACAGCTAGAAAAACGTAAAATACATATTATCTATACTAAGTTTGTTTGTTTGTTTGTTTGTTTGGTTGAACGCGCTAATCTCAGGAACTACTAATCCGATTTGAAAAAATCTTTTTGCATTAGATAGCCCGTTAACTGAGGAAGGCTATAGGCTATATATCATCCCGGAAAAATGTACGGTTGCCCTGGGATAGATTTGTTTTTCTCTAGGGACGAACCCGAAGCAAAGCGAAGGTGAGTCGCTAGTTAATTATATTTTTGTTTACATAGGTGTATGATCCGCGTTACGCGGAGTAAAATATATATAAAACTAACGCTAATAAATTATAATATAAAGTGTACCTTGTACGTGGACTTAGCCGTGGAAGCGTTGCCGGGCCCGGAATCCTTAATCCTGCGTAGGCACTGCTCACTAGGGGTGTTTGTGTGTATGTGATGTATAAATATATAAGCCCATAATTAATCCGACCGAAAATACTTATTTTACTTTGTAACCGAAACAATTCAAAAGAGAGGAGCACCCGTTACACCGACCGAACAATACCGAATCCAATTGACAACTGTCATCTGTCATTTCAGACATGACTTAAGACAATAATACCATATATAAAAAATACTAAACATTCCCCCGCCCAAGCAGTCCCAAACTGCTTTAACCGAAACTAAACTAATTACTTCCTTTAAATATCTATCACTTCCCTTAAAATTAGTACCACAATCCGACCGAATAACCGAAGGTAGGCCACGCCTAGAAACAAACCGAGTAAGAGTGGCAATAAAAGCCTCCGTTGATAATTCCGAAACCAATTCTAAATGAACAGATTTAGTGGTCAGACATACAAAGACGCATAAGTAAACCTTGATGATTTTTGGATTACGATTAAAATCAAAGTTTGATACCGACATGTGTCCGAGCCTTAAATATTCACGCATGATATCAATATATTTTTCTCGCAATATGGGATTTTTAGTAAACCGTTTTTCTAAGGCAAAAAATCTTTTTTCCGCCGACACTCTCGAATCACCTAATAAAGGTCTATTAGACAAAAAAGGCAACTTAGTAACAAACCGACCGTTTCCTAACCGAAAAGTATTATTAATATAAAAGAGTTCACACTCCTCATCAGGTAAACCCAAACGCGATGCCATTGGTGGTTCTTCCACCTCCCAAAACCTTTGTAAGGTATCCGCAATAGAAACACCGAAATATTCCGAACTATCAATTAAACTCGATTCAATATATTCCACTGGACCTAAAATAATGTATCCGAAAACCGTACTATACGCCGTAAGACCAGAAGAATTTAATATAATTTTGTCACCTCCGACTAGTGAACCGAAAACATCCGAACCAAGTAAAAGATCCACTGGCTGTGGAATATAAAAATCTGGGTCTGCGAGACTTAAACCCATAGTTAAATCCGTTACCGATTTATTCAAACAAATTAACGGTTGATCACCGACAATTGTATCCATACATACTACCGTTGTAGTTACTCTAGGAAATGAATTATTTAATGGAGAAAATGTAACCGAGGACCTTCCGATAATATTAATATTTTCAATACCTCCTACTCCTTTAACCCGTTCCGTACATTTTTCTAAATATAACCCCAACCTACCCAATAACTTAGAGGTGATCAATGACCCTTGAGAACTTGCGTCCAATAAAGCCCTAACTGTAATGCCCCTTTCCGAATCCGAATTAAAATAAACCTTAACCAATGCTGTAGGTAATAAAAATAGTAGCTTTAGGGCACGTCTCAAAAGGGTAAGTGGGGACCGTATCCTAGCGCCGACCTGGTGAGTAACCACGTGAGTCAGTATAAACAGCCTCACGTGTAGCGTTCCGTTCATCATAATGTTGACCATGGTTTCGACCGTTAGAGTTACCACCTCGCTCCACTTCTCCTCGTTGGTGCGGCGAAGAAGGTGACGTACGAGCAGGTGAGTTCCGAGGAGATTTTCTAACTGTTCTATTATAATAGCGACCACCCCCGCCCATGCGAGGAGGTGACCGTTCCGTAGAGTTCCGATTAATATTCCGCCTTTGTTGGGTTCCCGGCCGATTGAAACAAAGCATTGGATGATGCTTATTACTACCACAATGACAATGAGGAATTCGGCTGCACACTCGATAAGAATGAGGACCTAAGCAAAAGAAACAAAGACGTTTAAGGTTAACTAAATCTTTTCTCGCGAAAGGTGTCATTGCTTTAAATTGAGAGCAATGATTCAGAACAGAATGTTTTGTTTCACCACAGCAAGCGCATGGAGGAGAAACTTCAACCGCAGCATAATGACCAGCCTTACGTGAAGGCTTTGTTTGCCTCGCATTATATTAATTATACAAACCATGCGTAGATTCCGAACTTGCATATTCTAAAAGCCGACATTCCGTTTCCAAAAACTCAACCAATTCCGAATATTTTGGTATAATATCTGTTTCACATCCGAATTTCTGTTCAAACCGAGATTTTAGTGTAGTAGGCAATTTTGACAAACATATATGTAAAAGTAAAAATGACCATTCCTCGACAGGAAAACCAAGCCGCTCTAATTGATTTACCGCCATAATTAATGGATTTAAAAATTGAGTCCGAAGTCCATTAAGGCGAATAGAAATTACAGGTAATTTTAAAATCTGGTCAACCTGAACATCTGCCAGCCGTCTAGTATTTTGATAACGCTTCATCAAAAGATTCCGAGCAATACTGTAACCTTCATCCGAAATTCTAATATGTTGAACCAAACCGCGAGGTTCACCGGAAAGACATGACATTAAATATGCTAATTTCTGCGCAGGAGATAAATCCGACCGCTTATCTACAAGGCTATCAAAAAATCCAACCCATTGATCCATATCACCATCAAAGGATGGGAGCCGAAGTCCTGGTAAATGTGATAACAGAGCATCCAGTTCCATCCGATCCGATTTAATATTTTCCGAAGTAGAAGCCGATGTAGGAGGAGATTGCTGCAATTTAATCGTCATTAATTTATCAAAAGCTTCCAAAGCACGAGTATAGTCCGCCCGGCAGGGTGATTACGTATCTCGCGACAGGCTTGCGACAGTTGTAAATCGCGCGATCGCTGCTGTCAAACGTCACTTTTGTATTACGTAACAGCGGCTAGAGAGCAGAATGCAGTCGAGCTCTTTCACCCTCTATCGGACAATCTATGAACCCATCTCTCTCGACTGCAGTCTGCTCTCTAGCCGCTTTTACGTAATACAAAAGTGACGTTTGACAGCAGCGATCGCGCGATTTACAACTGTCGCAAGCCTGTCGCGAGATACGTAATCACCCTGCGGGCCGCAACCACTATTTCTCTGTCCGCCGTAATAGTCTCATCCGCGAGTTCAAGAATACGTTGGTAAGACGTCTCAAAAGCCGTAAATTCCGAATTCACCGTTAAAAGCCGTACCGATAAACGCATAGAAAGTTCTGGCCTGTCTATAAGATCAGCACTATCTAACAACCATTGCAACTTTACTCTAAATTGGGACCAATTAAACCGTACAGACATGATAAATAACTATTACTAATCAAGCCAAACCAAAAATAAAAAAAATATATATATATTTCAAATAAAATATTAAAATATTCCGAACATTAAACTATATATAATATTTTATTACAATTATAATTTCTATAAACCGTTGATGCTAATCTTTAAACACAGTATAATATAAAGTATATAATACTTCTTAACTTTATATCATAAATTTAACTTTCAACAATGACATCTTAAACCGTATGAAACAACTCGATAATAATTATCCTATATATTTCACGAATAACCTTTTACTTCTTATTCCAAGTTTATAATATGTATATTTCAATTAATGCAATTTTAATGCTAATTTCATTGAATGAAATAATGAACCTACGATTAGTAACATACATAAATCCAAAAATCACCAAGATATAATCCGATAACCATCATAAGTTTATTATATAATTATTATATTGACAATGTACGTATAAAAGTAACGAACACAGTTCAACGCCTTATCAGCTGTCTCCGCAACGCGTGACAAAATGTTAACACAATAAGGGGTAGATATAAATTACCGATTTCTCGCAAATTAAAGATATCGTGTATTATACACGTAAAAGACCGAAAATACAACTACGCTCTGCTACCAAAATATATGATCCGCGTTACGCGGAGTAAAATATATATAAAACTAACGCTAATAAATTATAATATAAAGTGTACCTTGTACGTGGACTTAGCCGTGGAAACGTTGCCGGGCCCGGAATCCTTAATCCTGCGTAGGCACTGCTCACTAGGGGTGTTTGTGTGTATGTGATGTATAAATATATAAGCCCATAATTAATCCGACCGAAAATACTTATTTTACTTTGTAACCGAAACAATTCAAAAGAGAGGAGCACTCGTTACACCGACCGAACAATACCGAATCCAATTGACAACTGTCATCTGTCATTTCAGACATGACTTAAGACAATAATACCATATATAAAAAATACTAAACAATAGGTATACCTACTGAATTCTCATCATCATTCAGTTCTTTTTAATGTTCCACTGCAAGGCAAGAGGCTTCCTCACATTATCCATATATAATGAAATTAGTTAAAAAAATACGGTTCTTTGTTAAACTAAACCCATTCATATTCTCAGATTTAACTAGGACACGACCCTCTAAGAATATAAGCAGCTACTTCAAACATAGGAAAAGTAAGGAAGTCCTTTAAGAATGCTTCCTCAGCGTGTCTCGATTTAAAGAGATGGGCAGTGGTAGTTATTAAGAAAGTCAGCAAAAATGTAGAAATATATGTATATTTGTGTATACTATTTTTGATGTTATCGTTGTTGATTTTTTCAAAATGTTTTTTGTTTATATATATAATAAAATAGTAACAAAACGAAATCTGTATATAAAAAAATCTTTAAAAACAATGACTTGTTACGTGCTTTGTGTATTATATATAATATAGTCCCCTAAAGAATATTTGTTGAAATTTTTGTCTGTCTGTTTGTCAGTATATCTGTATGTATTCCACGTAAAAAGTACCGCACGGATTTTAAATAAACCCTGTGTAGACTGTAGAGATTTCTTATTACTCGAGACAACGTTTTACAACAAAACAATCTCTCATTTGCTCAGGAAAACTCAATGACTGGTCAGCTGAGTAGTCCGTCATACTAAAATTACAATAATTCATTACACAAAAACGTTAGTAGCAAAGTTGAAAAATAACATAGTTTACTAAATATGTATTTAGTAATTGAGACTGACTTATCAGTATGTACTGATAAGTCAGTCTTAATTTTTTTTTTCAATTTTCAAATTAACCATAATATAAAAATTGAAAAAAAAATTAAAACTTCATTATACGTCTTTCCGTTTGACTGTCCTACCTTTTAAGTACTGACTGCTTAAATTATTTAATAAGCCCGGTAACCTTTCTACAAAATATGTTTGGTTGTGGATTTTCTAATAGAAAGAAATAACAAAGATGCAAAGAGTATATAATATGTGAAGGCGTTCCTATAAAGAAATCTCTTTTTAGAGTTCCATAGTGAAAAGGCGAAAACGGAATCCTTATAAATTCATCTGTCCTTTTGTCTGTCACTGTGTTCGTATGCATAACATAATAATATTATGTAACATATTAGTGAAAAAGTATACTTAAATGATGTTAACATTTGAAAAAATAATAAGCTATAATATTAACTGCGTCAAAGATTATGGTTTTGACTATTTTAGTATACCTACTTTATGTTAATCAATATACCTAAGACAATATGTAGCTTATCAAACTACCATTAATACTCTGAAAATCTTGCTCTGTTAACACACTTCAAAGTAATTAAAGTGGATTTACGATATATTACTTGATAATTTCAAGATATTTCATAGAACAATTTAATCACAGAACTAAATCACACAACCAAAATCATACAAACATAATACTTTCTTAGATTTACGCGAATATTTGACATTTAAAATAATTTTTTTTTTCGCGGGTTTATTTTGACTCATGTCCATGATTGCTGTAAAGCATTCGAAACTTCGGAAACAAAAATCAAAATAAATCCTCGAAAATCCGAAAAAATAGTTTTATTTAAAAGATAATATAAACGGTATTTAAAAATACTTATACATGAACAAATTCCTTTTGACATAATATATATTGCAACAAAGAAAAAATATGCTTTACAATTTCCTATTTATGTAAAAGCATGAAAATTCCATGAATTGGAAGTCCTATTAAAAGTAAAATATTAAACTCTCACGCACAGTGTGTAGGTAACTAGTATTTGAGTAAATTCTTATTATTTTTAACAAATGGTATTCATGATTGCGAGAAGAACAGTAGCTTTTTTATCTTGGTATAATTTGAAGTGAATATTCTAAAAGTTATCAAAAGGCCTGGGCTTAAAATATTTATTTAATAAAGTATAAATTAATTAAGTAAATTTTACCTCAACTTTTAATTTTTGTCCGTCTACGAATTCATTAGGAATTTACTGAGAATTTAGAAGAGAACATTTTTATGACAGCTGTTTGACTGATAACAATAATTATATGTACAGCATATTGCATCTGCATAACTAGACAAAGATATTAAATATATACGTCGGTTTATTTTAAGTTTTCATATGAGTTTTCCAAAGAGAAGACTACCTTTCAAGTTACTACATATTATTCGTCAACACAACCTTGGACATAGTAGAAGGAAAAGAATATTAAAAAGGGAAGAGGAATATTATTACGAAATCTTAAGCTTCCTTACAGTTAAAACAAATTTTAAATCAAGCAAACTTTATACACATATGATTTTTGAACGATAAGTTAATTCATTGTGCTTTATCCTCAAAAAAAGAATTTTATCTTTTTCATTATCTACTACTTTACAGAATCAGTTCTTTCAATACTAATTGGCAATCATTCATTATTATATTATATTATATAAAAAATATATATTATATATAATATAAATTTCCATATTTATTAAAGATTTGCTATCATTTAATGGTTAATTTATGCACAAGGCATCCATGGTTAGACTAACTAAGCACGGTCAAACGAGTTCACTGGCTCTTTGAAGTGTAAATTCGGGTAATGTCTGGTGGGAACTAAAATGTTGGTTAAGATAATAAATAATAAAACTTAAGAAACCGTTTGAGTTTCGACATTTTGACACAAAGCTATATACTAACTGACTGGATATGCGAAATGTATCATAATTCAATTAAAATTAAATAAAAGTATTTAATGCTTTTGTTTATATCGTATTTAAGTAGGTATTTCTAGCATTTATAACTAATCCTTATCCTAATCTATCTCTTAAGGGTTAATCTCTTGAAACTTTATAGGTATAGAATACATTATAATGGATCTATTAAAAAATAATAAACAAAGCAAAAAATAAAAACTTAGAGTATTTTAAGGTGTTTTTAGTTTTAATCTAATAATATAAACGATAATACATAACTTGCTATATGTTAAAATTATCAAATACTAAAACAAACTCAGCAAATGTAAGAAAAAAATGGTTCAACATATTTTTAAAGTACCCGCATGTAATTTAGCAATAATTATAATGTATATTATATAGAATATACCCACTTTCAATTTTACAAAGGATCCATAATATACTATGTTACTACATGCTCGTATGTATGTATAAAAGTACTAAGATACAAAAAGTAATGTTGTAAAGGCTCGTTAGCTCAGCAGTTAGAGCGCTCATTTAATCCGTTATTGGGGTTGTTGGGAGTTAAAATCCTTTACAGGTTCACTTTTAAAAAAAATATTTAGAGGTGAAATTTTTTGTTTATGTGGGACCTGCCTATAATAATACAATGATTTTTTTTTTATTATGTTATCTCACCACATAACAATATTTTTAATGGATGTGCATTTATGTGGGTCTGCATACGTGCGTGCATACGTGCGATTTGTGCACGCTGCGTAATCACATAGACAAATAAAATACACTGTAATTAGTTCAAAATAGGTATGCTCTTTGAAAAGCATGACTTTGCTTCCATGATCAAGTGTCAAAATTAAAAAACCCATTTTAATTTTTCTTATTCAGAACCCTAATATTTTAGAATATGCTATATTTTAGAATATTCTATTGAAATGTATTAAATAGAATTAAAATGGCTGTCTTTGGTTACTAGACCCTATATTTTTTCCAAAATGCAAAATGTCTGTAAAAGCGTTGTTTTATTTTTATCTCTTTGTATGTTATGCGAAATAACTTTGAAAGCGACTCGAATATTGCTATTTTTGAACAGAAAAAAATTTTGATTTCAATTTGCACGTGAAGCCTTTGTAAAATTGACTAGTGTGGATTGTTGAAGCTTCAATATTCGTAAGAGGAACTCTGCTAGTAGGAGATTCAAAGTAAGGACATCCTATACATATTATATATATATATATATATATATATATATATATATATATATATATATATATATATATATATATATATATATATATGTATTATGTATGTGTATATGTATGTTTATACTAGGTACTATGTTTACCGAATTAATATAATTTTTAGTATTAAACTTAATAGATCGGGCTACTATTATAAACACAAAAGTTTGTATGTGCGTGTATGTGAACGTTTGCTGCCTTTGAAGCTGGAAAAAAAATTAAAAAAAAATCAAAGGGCATTTGGTAGATTTCTAAGATGTGAATAATCGTAATATGATACATTTACATAAATGACCACAAATACAATCTACATCGTCAACGGCTCGTTAGCTCAGCGGTTAGAGCATCCATTTATTTATAATAGTGGTGGTCGGGGGTTCAAATCCCTCACGAGCTTTTTTTATTTTAATAAGAATAATATATATTTTATTTTTAAATATATAACATATTGCTATTCTATTCTATATCTAAGTTTATTAATGTATAGAAGTTTAGTGCAACTATTTACGAGCAGTAAGAGCAGTAAGAGTATTTTTACAATCCAGCTTCCCATATTTCGAAGAGTTTGTCATAATTTGTAAGCCAAGATTCTTGAGAAATGAAGGTTGATTTGAAATAAAACTTTCTTTTCGAATTTCTTCTTGGAACTATTTTGATTTTTGGTTCCCAAAATAAATCTGCGAAAAAATCCAAAACGTGCCGGTTTTCTTTAAAATGTCAAATATTCACGTAAATCTAAGAAAGTATTATGAAAATAAAATAAATAACTAGTTTATGATTAGCAGAAACAATTAAGCAACGCCACGACCGGTCTCCTCTTTTAAACGTCTTTAAAGTTCTATGGTGTGCTACGACTTACAAGGCTTGTGTTATGGATACCAGATAGTTAATACACTACACATATATAACTTTAAATACATACATATCTTTACTAATATTATAAAGCTGAAGAGTTTGTTTGTTTGGTTGAACGCGCTAATCTCAGGAACTACTAATCTGATTTGAAAAATTATTTTTACATTAGATAGCTCGCTAACTGAGGAAGACTATTATAGGCTATAGTCTATCTATCTATCTATCATCACGGAAAAATGACTATTCGGTTCGGTTGATGGGATAGATTTGTTTTTGTATAGAGACGAATCCGAAGCGAAGCGAGGGTGAGTCAATATTTGTGATATTCACCGTTACCAATTAATAAATTAAGCGCACTATCAGATCTTTTCAAAGTCGGTTCCATAAATTTATTTCGCATCGGCTTGCACCGACTTCGAAAATATCTGATTAGGTATCTATAGTATATGAAAACCCCCATTCGGTTATTTTTTACTCCTTAGTTTAGAAGCCATTTTAGCATATAGAATTATCTGTAAAGCTCCAATGAAATCTTCCCTTCTCAAGAGAAACCTATAATATACAATCTCCTCCCTTCTAACAACTATATATTGTAACTTATAACTCAATATTTACAGTGTATGTAAATTACATACACTGTAAATTTGTTTATTATTGATTGGTTATGTTTAATTAATTACTGGAAACTTACACCTTCCGGTGGGAGAGTTAATTAAATGAGAAATCTGATTAATTAGACATTTGTGTTTAAAGGTCCAAGTTAGTTAAAGTTAGAGCGTGTTAAATAGGTACGGGTCTTTCATCATTTTAGTAAAAAAGTTTACTTGTAATTCATACAGCCATTCTCGTGTTATGTCTGGTTTTATTGACTTTCTAATTTTGTTTCTATACTAAAATATAAATCTGAAGAATTTGTTTCTTCGTGTTTGTTTGCAATAATCTCGAGAAATACTAATCCGATTTGAAAAATTATTTCTGCATTTTATAAACTTTGCAACTTTATCGGACTTTACATTATTCATCGTCATATTATGACTATTAGGAACGGAACATTTACACATAAAATATAAGCAACACTGGCCGCAGCTAACGCAATATATTGCAAAAAATTAATAATGTAAAATTTGGACAAATAATGCAATTTTTGGAATGTAATTTTATTATAATGGTTCATACTCGTTTGTAAAGGGTATAATAAAATAAGTAATAACTTATTGCAATAGCATAATTGAATATGATTCAATAATTCATTTAATAGTAATTTCACAGCAAGTTGTACATTTGATGGTCACTTCAGTGAGCACTGACTACAATGCGTTGCGTTGGATGACTAAAGGCCATAGGACGATAAGTATAGTGAATCGGCCCCAGAATGATATCTGGTTCATCTTTATAGGGCATGTAGGTACCAATAAGATACATTGATCCTGCAAGTTTCAGATCTCTATGTATTACCGGTTTTTTAAAAATCGAAAAAATCTGAAAATCAGAAAAAAATGTTTTTCTCAGAAACTTGTGAATCGATTAATTTGAATTTTTGATATGTTTTTGGGGCTGATGGTAGCTCCTAAGAATAAAATTAAGGGCTATATCGGTCCATAAGATCCTTGAAAAAAAAAAGTTTTTTTTTTAATTTTAATTTTTAACCATGATACAATTTTGGCACAATTATGAAACTATTTTTTTTGAAATCCCCATTCAATTTCCTATAAAGTAAAAAATCTTAAAAAACGGTACGCCATATTGAAAAAAATTAAAAACCGACTTTTCATACAAACCCAATTTACTTTAATGTAACCTTTGAAACAACAGAAACGGAGTTTAATCGATTACTATACGAGTGTAAATAAGATCATTATAAACATTATTTATCGCTACGATTAAATATATAATTTATTATAAATGATAAAAGTCTGTTTAAAGACTCGTGACTAATCTTCGTCACTATCTTCGTCAATAACGGTGGTAATATTGTCCTTATTGAATAAAGTGTTGAGTAATGCAGCTGGTCCGGGAAGTTTAGCCAAATATCGTCCGTATGCGAGGCAAAAAAATTTTGCAGCAACGTGTGAACAGCAACCGATTGTCCTAAGTCCATTTGGACATTCGCAGCAATATCTTGATATTCCACTCCATCCAATCGAGTTTGGTTTATATTCAATAAAACATCTGTAAACCTTTCTACCAATATGACGAGATTGTACTTGAGCCTTTAATATATTGGTTTTATCTCTGAGAAATTGGATAGTTATATTATCTGATTCATCTATCATCTTTGCTAAGTATGATATTGTTTGTTTATATTAATAAGTACCCGTAAATAAAAGTTTCAAGTCCTTTTCGGTCATTTCTGGAAAATCCATTAAATCACAACATAAGATTGTTTCAAATGGAAGTTTTTTTCACTGCCAACTATTTTTGTCTACTTCATCAGCTAGTGTATTGCCCGTATTATTTCGAGATTTCATCATTTCAACAATTTCATCTAAATACTCTACATCAGAAGTAAGATGTTTGTTGTACTGATTGTGAAGAAATGATGCAATTCTATAATACCTACCGATTCTGGGAAGCATTTTGCTGTCGAATTTTTGGTCAACTTTGGTCAATGGTAGTTGTTAAACGATTTCGTTTAATTTTTAATACCGACATTAACACTTGATAACCTCTTTCCTCTAAGTGCTCTTGAGCGTAACGAAATCCTCGATCAACAACGAAAACATCACCTGGTTCCAATAAGTTGCAAATACCGTTAGAAGTATCGATAATTTCTTTCATTATAGTAGTGTCATTCATATTAGTGTGATATGGCTCTAACATATTAACTATGTATCCATTTGTTGTACCAATAGTACGTAATAATTTAACATTCATTTTCTTGCTATGAAATATCGAAACTTATATTTGAATATTTCTAAAATATTACAAGATGTGATTATGTATGACAGTAAATCTAAACAAAACCCGTAAACTATAAAACAATTATAAAATTAGTAGGCTTACATACACAAAAAACACATGGAATGCTGAAACAAAAATATCATCTCCTTGACCAAAAATTCGACAGCAAAATGCTTTCCAGAATCGGTAGGTATTATAGAATTGCATCATTTCTTCACAATCAGTACAACAAACATCTTACTTCTGATGTAGAGTATTTAGATGAAATTATTGAAATGATGAAATCTCGAAATAATACGGGCAATACACTAGCTGATGAAGTAGACAAAAATAGTTGGCAGTGAAAAAAACTTCCATTTGAAACAATCTTATGTTGTGATTTAATGGATTTTCCAGAAATGACCGAAAAGGACTTGAAACTTTTATTTACGGGTACTTATTAATATAAACAAACAATATCATACTTAGCAAAGATGATAGATGAATCAGATAATATAACTATCCAATTTCTCAGAGATAAAACCAATATATTAAAGGCTCAAGTACAATCTCGTCATATTGGTAGAAAGGTTTACAGATGTTTTATTGAATATAAACCAAACTCGATTGGATGGAGTGGAATATCAAGATATTGCTGCGAATGTCCAAATGGACTTAAGACAATCGGTTGCTGTTCACACGTTGCTGCAATATTTTTTTGCCTCGCATACGGACGATATTTGGCTAAACTTCCCGGACCAGCTGCATTACTCAACACTTTATTCAATAAGGACAATATTACCACCGTTATTGACGAAGATAGTGACGAAGATTAGTCACGAGTCTTTAAACAGACTTTTATCATTTATAATAAATTATATATTTAATCGTAGCGATAAATAATGTTTATAATGATCTTATTTACACTCGTATAGTAATCGATTAAACTCCGTTTCTGTTGTTTCAAAGGTTACATTAAAGTAAATTGGGTTTGTATGAAAAGTCGGTTTTTAATTTTTTTCAATATGGCGTACCGTTTTTTAAGATTTTTTACTTTATAGGAAATTGAATGGGGATTTCAAAAAAAATAGTTTCATAATTGTGCCAAAATTGTATCATGGTTAAAAATTAAAATTAAAAAAAAACTTTTTTTTTTTTTTCAAGGATCTTATGGACCGATATAGCCCTTAATTTTATTCTTAGGAGCTACCATCAGCCCCAAAAACATATCAAAAATTCAAATTAATCGATTCACAAGTTTCTGAGAAAAACATTTTTTTCTGATTTTCAGATTTTTTCGATTTTTAAAAAACCGGTAATACATAGAGATCTGAAGCTTGCAGGATCAATGTATCTTATTGGTACCTACATGCCCTATAAAGATGAACCAGATATCATTCTGGGGCCGATTCACTATACTTATCGTCCTATGGCCTTTAGCTAAATTAATAAATTAAAGATATCGTCGAGTAACGTCAGCTATATAATATATACATAATATAATAAAATTGTAACTAAGCCGAATCTGTCTGTACATTAAATATTTTTATGAAAATCTTATTGAAATAGTCATTATTATCGATCCAGAGGTCGAGTGTACAGTTTTTAGAATTTTTGTCCTTCTTAACAGACAGACAGACGTCTGTGACCACTTCACGAGAAAACCACTGGACAAATTTCGATGAAATTTGATATGATGATAGCTGGTTATCCGGGTCAACATATAGGACATTTTTTACTGCGGGAAAATATTTTATCTCTGAGAAATCTACTACTTAACTAATCCTAAACGTAAAACGTAACTAGGGACGAACCGGAGCAGAGCGAGGATGAGTCGCTAGTGTCTGCATAAAATCGAAGATAAGAGTATATACATTAAACATGAAATTGCTAAAAATATAACTTTTGTTAGATTTAAATAAAACTATCTTTTCGGATTTTTTCGCGGATTTATTTTGATTTTTGGTTCCCGACGTTTCGATTGCTTTACAGCAATCATGGTCACGGGAGAGACTAAGGTGTTAGATGTCTCAAAGGTATTATATAGTTGTTACAGACAGCCTACCCACAAATAACAAAATGAATTCAAAAAACTTGAAAATTGGCACCAAAGTACCTTACAATATTTGTTAATTTTAATTTTAAAACATTTTTATAATTTTAATTACTTTTATATTATATAATTTTATATTATTTATATAATTTTAGCTTTATTATTATAATTATTACAATTTTTTAGAAAATTTATTGATTAATAATCTATATTTAGTGTTGCCATTATTATATTTATAACTATAAAGAAAAAATAAATTATTAATTATTTAAGCCACATTATTATTCTATGTGTAATTTAAAAAAATTAAAATTAATAAGGAATTACTATTTGCAAATGAAAATATTAATTTGAATACTAATTTAAATTACTGTTATTTTGATCCGCACAGTAAGAACTTACTACATCTAACTGTCTGTTTTGTTTAGATATATTATTTGATTTTATTATATTAATGACAGGATCCCATGACGATGGTAGTTCCCAGCCATCTTCCCTATTGAAATTTGGATGTTTTTTAATTTCTATGGCTTCCCGAATCATTCTAGGGCGATATCTGTTTTCTTTCGCGAGGATTTGGGGTCTATCGAAGCGAATATAATGGCTTGGGCGGTCCTGACTATGTTTGCAGACAGCAGATGTTGTATTACGACGGTGTTTCACATCAGCTATGTGTTCCTTGACCCGAGTTCTAATGGATCGCTTTGTTTGTCCGATGTAAGAGAGTCCACAATCACAATCAAGCTTGTAAACTCCTGCATCTTGTAGAGGGATGTGGCACTTGACAGGTGGTAAGAATTGACTTATTTTCTTTGGCGGCTTGAAGTAAGTTTTAATTGAAGCTCGCTTTAGGATGTAGCCAATCTTGTCAGTGACTCCTCTCATGTAAGGTAGGACTGCAGGGACGCGCTCGATTGTGGCTGGTTTCACTCGGTCCCTGTGACGTAGGCGCGGCACTTGCAGCTTGTTGTCTCGCAGAACTTGCTTGACATGTTGCAGCTCTCCGGCCAGGTGTTGCTCGTCACAGATCCCTTGTGCTCTCTGAAACAAAGATTTTCCCGCGGTAGCTAACTGTGAAGGGTGGTGGTGAGATTCACCATTCAAGTACCTATCTGTATGGGTCTTCTTTCGATACACAGTATGACTCAAGGTGTTATCTGGGTTACGTATGACTAATACATCTAAGAAAGCTAAGGAATTATTAGACTCCAGTTCCATTGTAAATTGTATTTTAGGGTTTATGGAGTTAAGATGTTCTAAGAATACAGATATTTTATCAGATGGTAATATTGTGAAAGTGTCATCTACATACCGCTTGTAGAAACGAGTAGTCACGGGCGATGTGTTTAAGGCAGTCTCCTCGAAGGCCTCCATGAAGATGTCAGCGACAACGGGGGAGACAGGCGAACCCATGGCCACTCCATCCACTTGCTTGTAGAATTCATTAATATAATAAAATCAAATAATATATCTAAACAAAACAGACAGTTAGATGTAGTAAGTTCTTACTGTGCGGATCAAAATAACAGTAATTTAAATTAGTATTCAAATTAATATTTTCATTTGCAAATAGTAATTCTTAATTAATTTTAATTTTTTTAAATTACACATAGAATAATAATGTGGCTTAAATAATTAATAATTTATTTTTTCTTTATAGTTATAAATATAATAATGGCAACACTAAATATAGATTATTAATCAATAAATTTTCTAAAAAATTGTAATAATTATAATAATAAAGCTAAAATTATATAAATAATATAAAATTATATAATATAAAAGTAATTAAAATTATAAAAATGTTTTAAAATTAAAATTAACAAATATTGTAAGGTACTTTGGTGCCAATTTTCAAGTTTTATGAATTCATTTTGTTATTTGTGGGTAGGCTGTCTGTAACAACTATATAATACCTTTGAGACATCTAACACCTTAGTCTCTCCCGTGACCATGATTGCTGTAAAGCAATCGAAACGTTGGGAACCAAAAATCAAAATAAATCCGCGAAAAAATCCGAAAAGATAGTTTTATTTAAATGTCAAACATTCGCGTAAATCTAAGAAAGTATTTTGTTAGATTTTAAAATTTTGAATTTTATAACGTTTTATTGAATAGGACGAGCAAAGTTCCAGATAAAAAGTCATCATTAAGAAAGTACGAGTATATCGACAATTACCTATTTATAAAAATAGCAAAACGAGACTGCGTAAAAGCAAACTAAAAAGATGGGAACAAGTTGACGGAGGAATATAGTAATTATGCAGCTGGAGACAAACATGTTCTATAGATACTTGCTACGTGTATGTATGTCGCATCTGACTCAAGTGACGTACCCGACGATGACTTTTACACCGGGCCACCTTTTCGACTCCTCTGTCGCCCGCGATTTTGCTTCAACACATATATAGAGGTCAAACACATGACCCTCCTTTGGGCCTCGTCGCAGTTGGGTAAAATAAGGAGTTATAGAAATTATGCTAATATTTAAATTCTCTGTAAATTAATAATTTCCCTTTACAAACACTAGTAGATAAGTAAAATTAAACAAAACTGTCATAAAAATAACATATGCAAAGATTTCATAATGTATGTTATATATAACTTATATTATAAATATGTTAGATATTACTTATACGGTCAATCAACTGCTTAATTATAAGTTAATAACTAGCTGTTGCCTTCGACTCCACCCAGTTGTTGATATCTATTTAATTCTTAAGGGAAACCTTAGTGTTTCGTTTGAAATAATACAAAGCAAAGTTTCTTATTCAGACTAGAAATTACTTGCATAATTACTTATTACTAAAAAATATACCGTTCTCAAAATTGCCTCCCTTGACTATCTTTGATCTCGATAACGTATTCATACTTTTTAAATGAAAATTTGTGGATAGATATCGTCTGTTATAGCTATATAATAGTCTTCGAGATGTCAAAAAGACCTTAGCCTCTCCCATAATAAAAAGTGTTTGCTGTAAAGTATTCGAAACAGGAACAAAACGAAATAAAAGAAAAGACATTTCAATTAAAATGTCAAACATTCGTATAAATCTTAGCGAGTAATATTGTAACCTATTCACCCATGAACTCGCCAGTCACTCAATAATTTTCTTATATACAATATGGGAACATTCCAGTCATTGACCAAATGAAAATATAAATACGAATATTGTAATCGATACTGCGATGGCAGTTTTACTAAACAAGAATAAACCTCTATAAATACCTGCCACCTGTACAGTGTACAGTGTTTGCCCATAACAATGCCAACAGATTAAACTGCTACTTTACTAATATATAAATTTACGATATATATCGCGAGCCCACGTTCGCACTATCCATCTATTCTGAAATATTGAAAGCCGACCCAAACGCCGGCTTTTGACCTCTTTTGTTACCAGCATTTCAGTCGCTTCAACTTATTAAGTATTGAGTTACAAAGGGTCTAGAGTCTAGACCCTTATCGCTTCTAGCAAAAAATATTATTAACATAACCTATTTAATATTAGTCCATTGAAATGTTATTTTTTTTTAGGTTTAGCGTGCTAATCTCAGTAACTACTAATACCGATTTGAAAAATTATTTTTGCATTTGATAGCCCGTTAACTGAGCAAGGCTATAGACTACATTATATCATCTCGGAAAAATATACGGTTCCCGTGGGATAGATTTGTTATTGTCTAGGGATGAACCCGAAGCGAAGCGACGGTGTATAGTCGCTAGTAGGTACATAAATATTAATGATTCGCCATAATTTTCAATCATCTTTTCATTTTTTATGACAATCTTTTTAATTATTGATAATGCAATATTGTTATTAATTAATTGCAGGTAAAAATGACCCAAGTAACTGTTTGGGGATAAAAGAACATCTGCCTGCTATTACTATTATAATATTTAGTCGATAGGAGACGCAGTTGTCCCTCAATTTTTTTTCAGTTGTGCTATATTTTCGCCACATGCAGACGTATTTTATTGTGTTTTTAATTGTGAAAACTATTTTGAATGTTTTGGACACGATTTTGAGTTCAGTAAGAACTATTCCGAATTTTTTTTAAAACCATTTAGAATTTGCTTTTTGTATTTTTCCATCGTTATTAATTGTTTTATTTATAAAAAATCTTTAGGCGAAAATAAAATCAGAACTGTGAAGGCGAAAGGAATAAAAATCTTACTTGACCGAGCAGATGAAATGATGAAGTTAATGAACAATTTTTACGAATTGTTTCACAAGTTACTGTACACATTACATGTTACAATTATTATATCGACAGTCGAACGGATACGTCGTCTCAGCAGCAGTATATCATCTTCAGTTTCAGAAGCTCGAGAGGCAAGCTTTGATTTTATGAACAATTGCTTAGATATCAAAAGTATTATAAAATTAATAATATTATAGTTATATTTTTTTAAAGAAATACACTTAATTAATTGGTAACAAAGCATACTAGATATTAATTATATATAAGTCATATTTTCAATGTGTTTGTCTTTCTATTACGCTACTGTCTCTGTGTGAGTGACAAATATTTGTTGAACGTGATCCTCCTTCCAAAGGTGGATTTACGAGTATCACATACTAATGTACCTGCTTCAACATAAGGAATAAGCTTTAGTGAACTTAATAATTTGTCATTGTCATTGATAACTAACTCTAAATTTCCACTGTGATGCGTCCGTCCGACCATAGACAATGTCCTATTTTTTTTTACATTCGGAAGTACATCTACGCATACCACCTGCATGCATACGGGTGGTTATGGGAATCTCCGACTAGAAAAGCTCGTACTAAAACTTTCGTAGGATCACTTACGCAATCAACCACGACATGGGGCGGTTGGCCTGCCGAAGTAGACCACGACAACCATGTGGTTGCCATTACCATAGTCTACTCCTACGTATAATTATGACGTGAGATGAGGATGAACCTTCATTTAATTCAGCTATTTAGTAATTCCAATAGTTAAATGACCGTGATGTTCTGGCAGGTGGACTGATGGACAGATGGACATAACGAAATTAAAAGAGTTCAGTTTTTGAATTTGGATGTGTGACCCTTAAAATCTACTCTTTTAGCAGATAAAGCTGCAGACAAAAACTAATAGAAATTATATTTACGGTAATTGTAATAATTCTTAAAATATTCGATTAAATGGCAAATACTGTCCCAATTAAATTGCGATGAAAACGCGTAATTTCAAAGGGATTAACCAATGTGTTTACCGCCGACTTACTATATTAATATTTTATTAAATTATACATGATTTACTGAACCGTATGTAAATTGACAAATTGTAAATTTTCATAATAACGCTGCCAATTTGAACGACAGTGGTACAATGAAATAAATAAAAACCTTCTTATTTTATGATATTACTATTATCTGCGAGTACCAACTAGCGACTAGTCCTAACTTTGCATACAAAAATCGTGTAGTATAAAACAGACACACATGAGTTCATACCTTTATCAAAGTATGCTATGCTCGTGCGTCATCTACCTTATATTAATGATAAATATTAATGATAAAAAACCAAAGTTCTATCGAAACCGGAATAATGGAATGTAGATTACATATTTTAATAACAGATACAAAAATATATATTTTTTTATATAAATTTATTTAAAATGTCATTTTGAAGATGGATATAATAATAAAATTACTTAATAGTAAATATTTAAATAGTCTGTATTTAACTTAAAATCATACACAAATATATTATGAACATCTATACATATAATCAAACTGTAGAGGTCGAATGTCTGTACATAAAAAAAATGCTAAAAACCGAGTCAGGGCGATGTAAGAAGAGAAATAGAAGAAATCCATTTTTTTTTTTTTCAATTTCTTTTTTCTCTGCCTGTTTGTCTGTTTGTAACAGGCTAATCTTCAAAACAGTTGGACCGATTTAAATGAAATTTTGCATGGTGTTACCTTATATCCCCGGTCAATATCTTAGATACTTAAAGATACTACTATATTACTATAATACTTATCTTAGATACCGGAAAATTAGAGACTTCCCGTGGGATAGTGAAAAAACTATAGTAACTTATACAACTTGGTACACAACAACTTATGCACCTAATTTAGTACTTGGCATGCTGATACCTTATACCGAAAAAATGTACGGTTCCCGTGAGATAGGTTTGTTTTTGTTTTCCTAAAGGCGAACCCGAGCGAAGTGAGTGAAGTGAGTGAGAGGTGAGCCGCTATTATGAAATAAAAAATTTTGCATCCAATTCTAAGCACCTCGTTTAAAAAAAGTTAATATTCTACTGAGCGATATTAGAACATTCGGAATTGCCCCGGGGTAAAGACAAGCGCATGTCACAAAGGTATCTTACATTCTGGAACACGACTTTAAAATATCTTTTATTCATATCCAGTCCAGAAGGAAGAACTAAGATTTTTTGTGAAAGAAAAAATATCTCACCAAGACTTTTAAGACCAGTATAATATTCCAATAATACCTATATAAAAAGTGTATAATTTATACATAGAATAAAATTTCCAAATAATACTAAAATATAAAACCAACATAAAAAGTTCATTTTAATTAAAGTTACTTACAGTGTGATAACTCATATTTTTTTCTAAATTATATTTATTGATTTCTTAAAGATGTGTAATGCGATTTCTTCTTTTTTCTTTATCATATTGAAAGTCTTGAATGAAACCTTATCCTCCTAAAATGAATAATCGATACATATAATAAAATTCTAAGTGGAATCTGTACATTAAATATTTTGTTGAAAATCTTATTAAAATGGTCATTGCTATCGATAGAGAGGCTCACTCTATAGTTTTTTGAATTTTCGCCTGTCTGTCTGTCTGTCTGTGAGCGTATCACGAGAAAACCACTGGACAAATTTTGATGAAATTTGGTATTATGACAGCTGGTTATCCGGGTCAACATATAGGATACTTTTTACTGCAGGAAAATATCTCATCTCTGAGAAATCTGTACTAACCATTAAAACGTATCTAGGGACGAACCCGAGCGGGGTGAGGGTGAGTCGCTAGTGTACACTAAAATTCCATCGCGCTGGCTATAAATTTAAAATTCCTTTATAAATTTGTGAAATAATAAAACAAAGTTTTTAATTATTAAGATAATTTTTATATATGACAGAGAAAATAAACACAAAGCTCGTTGAAACTAATTAGATCATCTGAGCCTCTGAGCTGATATAAAAGCGGTATTTCCTTTATACTAGCGGTTGAAAGAATTCAATTACATAATACTGAGGAGATTAAAAAGGCTATACGACTATAATAAGATCCTCAGGGGATAACATGGCAGCGGGCTATTTAATAACTGCTGACTAAAACTAAATTATAAACTAAAATCATATTTAAAGTATTAATAAATAATATTTAACTTAACATTATGGATATGGATAAAAATCATACGGAACTAGCTTATATAAGCTGTTATCTTTGTTGAAATAAAAATTCTGTCAAATAGAATTCATTATGGTTTTAAAATTATAAGAATATTTATTGCACTTTTCTACATTCAAGTGGTCGGAAATCGACCATAACCATTTTTTTCTCGTCAATACCTACTAAATAAAAAAAATGAAAATCGGTAGACACAGACAGGAGAAAAAGATACTGAACTGTTTTGTCCTTGCCTATTTCTGTTTAGATTTAATAGGAGTTCTTTGCTTTACTGAGATATAAGTTATGTTAAGTGTTGAATCAAATTTTAACTCATTCTCGAGTAACTTAAAACATCATAATTTATTTTGTGTTTCGTATAATACTTATTAGAAGTAAGTATAAAAATACACTAATATATAATTAAAACTTTGCGTTCTAACCTAATAGAAATATTTAGTAAATTATTATTTTTTTTATATTAATTGCTTTAAGTAATAATACTTAAGTTACATCCCATATTTCTAAGAATTTTCTACTATAATTTTTTCGCTCATCTGAATAAAAATGTCACGTCGCGCCAACACAAACAATCGCGTCGCAAGGAATTCAAATCAATTCTGCACACCGTCGTTATAAAAAATCGTATTACTTCGTAACTGTCTTCTTTAACGCCATAAAATTTAAAGAAGAATATATAAGTGACGTAAATATAAGTACTATGGACGTTTCTTAGTCATTACGTTGAATTGAGTGGAATAAAAAAATTGACAATTATCCATACAGAGACGCGATTTATTACTGTTTGAATAAGATTCCTAAGTTATTTGATAAAAAAATAGAAAAAAATATTAAAAAATTAAGCAACTATTTTATTTTACGAGTCCCGTGCACCAAAAATCAACGACAACACAAGTGCGCGTCTGACTGGCGAGTATCAGCAAACAATAAAATATTTTGTTTTAACTTAGATTTAGGTTAAGTTAAAAGTAAACTAAAATATGAAGCATTCGCAATATTTATTTTATATAAATTGTATATTTATATAAGCTTATGCTAGCGTTTCATAACTATTTTCAAAGAGGCTATGACAAACAGAGTTCATAAACTAACAAAGCATACACGAAAATATCTTTTATTTTAAAAGCTTCTCAACATTTCTTTTCTTAAAAATGTTCTTCCAAATTAATTTAAAACTACTATTACCTGATTTTTATATATCTTACTCCATACTTTCAAAGTTATGCTAATGTCGACACAATTTTTAAAACTAGAGATAAGTCTCAGCAACTACTGACTTAAAAGGCGTTTAAAAGTTAAAACACAGATACCATTTAAACAATCCACAGTATTAAGGTTCCTTTGAATTAAATTATAATTACTAGTTTCGACTACTACCTATCATAATATTTTCTTAGATTTACGTGAATTTAGAATTAGAATTACGCATTTTCTTTTTTAAATAAAACTATCTTTTCAGATTATTTCGGGGATTTACTTTGATTTTTGGTTCCCGACGTTTCGAATGCTTAGCTAAGCCGAGCTACTTATTCTAGTTACTTATTTATTAATCTATTCGTCCTTCCTTATAATTTATATATTTTAAAAAGGACAATAAACACAAAATTTTGTAGAAATTGATCAAAAACAACCAGAAAAGGAAAAAGGTATTGTCGTGTACTTTTTTTAGAATCAAACAAAGACAATAACTTATACGAAAACTGATGTCCCATTTGCCCACTGTTATTACCTTTTCCCCAATATCTTCTAAGGCGGTGTCGATGTGAAAGAGCTACAATAAATTGCGTGTATTGGATGTGCCGGCTGCGAGTAATGTGCGTAACCGCAAACTTCATAACTTGTTGAGGTGAAAATGTCTCGTTATTTCACTAACTTTCTACTACGGTTTCACAATTAAAATAAATATTTAATATGGGTCCTGAAAAAATATATTTAATTCAAAGCTTGTACAATAAAAAGTTTTATTAAAATCTATCCAGCCGTTCTTGAATAATTCGCGTTAACAGTGTTTGTGAAAGCTAAACAAATAGGGTAAAACAAAAATATACTTTTGTATATATTACGGTACTGAGCCCAAAAAGACAAAGATTACTTAATGTAATCTCTAATTGTTTAATAAATAGAGAACGTTAAAACTTGACAATATTTCATTATGAAATTGTCGTGACAATTTATTTCAACTTCATCCGTGAATACTTTGAAAATGTAAAAATGTTATTTTTTTATGAATTTAATAATGAATTCGACTTGTTTTTTCGACTTATAAAAAAAGAATATTCCGATGTATCGATTTTGATATAATATTATGTAATGCAATGTCTTCGTGATAGTAAACCGATTTTATTTATACTTTTTTCAAAGTGGTCCCATGAAATACGGATGTACATTTTTAGTTACAAACAGTGATATACTAAAACTCAGGATACACAATTAGCGTCTCAAAAGTGTCCTCAAAAAAGGCGCACCATTCGAAATTAAATTGCGCTTTTTTCAGATTTCTTTTGTTCATGCGCTTTTTTTTGTGGATAAAGAAATTAAGAAGCACGTTATTTCGTTTAAAAAAGTGCTTTATGTAGTATAAGTCCAAATTTATGTTTAGACAATTAGAACTTCCAATTTTTTTCTTTGGTTTGACCTAACGTGATTTTAAAGAGATATTTGTTGGGGAATTTGTATCTATGCTTTTCTATATCAATGGTTATAAAATAAATATTAAGCTCTGTTTAGATACTTTGGTTTACAACTCGTAAATATAATAAAGTAATTTTAGAAAAGTGAGAACATTTAACTCTATACATAACACTGCAGAATATAAATACTTGGTTTATGTAAATAAAACTTATTTGCAATAAAGTGGTGTATGTACTAACTCTTAATATCATTAAATGCAATCGTATGCAGTGTTCAAGTCCCATAGCAATCCAAACCAAGCGGAGCTACAATAACAGTTATGCTCTCAGTGCTGTTAGCTGGAATTGTCTGATAAGTGATAATAGTTCATAAATGGGTTAGTATTAAGCGTGTTAAGGATAATCCCGTTTGTAATATGAAGATTTAATTAAGTGGATAATTTATCTAAATTTTTAATATAATATGAGTAATTTACCTTATATATAGGCATATCACTTATGTTGATATGCCTCGTTAAGCAGCAGTGGGTATATAAAAGATAGATGCTCAGGGGACTTCGGCAAAATCCTAAAATATAACATATGGGATTGAAATATGAAAATATGAAAATATTCTTTATTGCACACCATTATTTTACATTACATAGTAGACATAAAAAAAAGAAATAGTACAATAGGCGGTCTTATCGCTAGAAAGCGATCTATTCTAGACAACCTTTGAGTAGAGAGAAAGACAGAGAGAAGGAAGGGGTGCAAACAGTCTTAACGAGATCTACAATGAATACATACATAGATTAAATAATATATATACATACATACGTACATACATACATACACACATATAAATATTAAGTATATAAAATAAAATATGACACTATTTAGCACTTTATAAGTCAAGATAGTATTCTTTAGTTAGTCTTGATTAAAGTCATTTCAATAGAATTTAAAAAAATCTATTCTTCAACAATTGTAGAATGACATATTGTCTAAGCACCTTAGATTCACACATAACGACTGTGTTTCAGTCGGTAAACAAGTTTCATGATTTTTATACAAGTTACCTAATACCTATATTTTGTTTAGGAGCTATTTTGGTATCACAATAAAGCAGTAATTCTATTTTAGAGCTCAGTAATAGAGATAATTATCTAACCATCCTATTCACAACAAGTAGATTAAATCCTTCAAGTAGATATTCATATGTGTTATAGTACTATTTTTGGATAATTCTGTACCTCTATCTATCCTATACAGTGGAATGTTCCTTATTCACGACGGTAAAAATACACTCGTCTCCAAATTTTGTTTTTACACGGAATTTTTATTGCGATTGGTTATATGGCCTTGCCGTAAAAAGGTAACATACAAGCAAACTGACACATTTTTGCATTTCTAAAGTTAAATAATTACAACGGAGGCTAAATAATAATGATTTAGTTTTACCATATGACTAATGTTATCTTTTTCTTTTTCTTAAATAAAATATCTATAATCTATTTTAGGTAAACGAAAGTGTAAACGAAGCTGTGTGAGACTTTAAATATAGCTTCTATATGTAGTAACTTTAATTATCGAATGTTTATACATGAATTTTAGGATCACCGATAATATAGATATACGTAAGCTTTGAGTTCAAAGAAAGCCTTTGAAGTTGTTTCCAAAACAAAGCGACCTAATCAAAAGGAATTCATATATAGTAGGAAACATAATATTATACAATATGAGTGTAAAGATTTACACTAAATTTAACCTTAAATGTATAAAAAGGAATAAGGCGAGGGAGATCAGGGCATAGTTCACCACGCCGACCAAGAGAGTTGTCCGACTTTACATATCTTTTGACAACAGTTAAGTTTTCTTAGACATGCAGGTTTTCCCATCACGTCTTCTTTCACCGACATGCAAGTGGTAATCGTGTTAAAAATTATTTACACATGAAAATATCATTGATGTGAAATCTGGTTTTTGAACCCGCTTCACTTAGTTTTCTTATCGAGCACGTTACTACTGGGCTACTATCTCCTATAAAATAATATAGGCATACTGTTGATTTAAATCTAGTGAGATGTTCTCGCTTTGCTCAGAAGCGGCCTTGAGTAAATTTTCACATATCCCATATGATATGCCGCGATATGTAGTTATAATTTCTATTTCTAGCTCATAAGACATGTTTGTATGGAGAATCATGTCATTCGAACTGATAATATAATCAGACAAATTAGCAAAAACATTTTTCATTTATAATTAACTAACGGGATAAAAAGTAGCCCATGTGCTGAATTTCATCTAAATCCGTTCTGTCGTGATCGAGTAACAAACATCCAAACATCTAAACTTTCACATTTATGATATTAAAAAGATTAAACTAATATTAAATATTACATTATTTTATGTAAATTAAATAAAACTCAAACACTTAATCTAAGTGTATGAAATTATAGAACCAAAAGTTTAATTGAAGCAAAAAGCTAAGATTCAACATTACTATGATAATTCACTCCAATAGGCCTGACAGGCTCAGTTGATTGCAAATTGTGCTTATAATTGAATATAAATTGTATCAACTCGCTAGACTCGACGCAGGAGAAAAGGAAGTAGAAATGCGTTTGGGAAAAAACTGTGTTCAAAATATATATTTTTAAATAATTCTTATTGAAAATATGATATGGCTTTAAAGAAATTTATTTTTGTTGTGATTTCTACATTATTTATTTAATTTATATCTATATTTTCCAATCACAATGGATCTATTTGAGTTTCTGAAAAAATACATAGTAAAATACGTTTTTAGTTAATCTATATTAATTAATTATCTATACAACAGAAAAGTCCCTCTGAAATCCGCCCAGCTTGAGTGATCAAAGAGACCTAAGAACATTGTAAAAACTATTAATTTGGCTGACATTTCCCGAACAAAAAAGTTATTTTTAGCAAATTTTCAAAACTCTTCATTGTACTACGTTGACTCCTTTATAATTTTATTGAATGGGTGGATCTACCTCGCTTACTTAAAGGTTAGCATGTGTGGTCGCAGACCATGAGGTCCTTAGTTCGAGTCGCAGATCAGGCAAGAAATAATTATTCTTATTTTTTCTGTCAACAAATTCTCAATACCCGGAATAGAATGTCGGCTTACATACCAGTAGCTACGTAAAGTCACTGGTTCTACAGTCTGCGTATGATCTTTCACTCGCCCTACCGATCGCCAAGAAGGCTGGTCTCAGTGAGATTTGCCACAAACAATTTTAATGTGGAGAACAATAATATAAATGTGTATAAATAACCAGAATACTAAATTTATAATCGTTATTACTGATCAAAGAGAACAACAGATGTGAACCCCGTTTAAACTCGTAATTCATTTTAGTTTCGATAGAAAAAACATTGCTTCATGATATATTAGCATGAATATGAATAAATTCAACATATTTTCGGGCCCACGTCTGCGTATATGTATTGTGATATATTGAAAACCGATTGTATCGACTTATTGTGACCTTGACCTTTTTACAAGCTACATTTTACGTGTTTCTAACTTCATAGAGATTATAAATTAGTTTTATACAAATATTTACACCTTAAATACCTATGTGATTATGATTGTAATATAAAAATGTAGGTATTTCTTTTAAAATATTTACTAGACGTTTCCATTATAGGTATTAGACTAATGCTGAATTCAAAAATGATTTTTTGCATATACATTGTGCTATGAACAATAGAACCATTATTTTACATTTACCACTATTAGATTTTTTTATAAAATTTACAATTGGAAAATACTAATTTGCAGAAATAGTTAGGTCTTTGGCGCACTTTGCCAATACGAGTATCTGAATCAGTACTATGTACAACCAAATTACATGTTTATCTAAATGGTTAAGCACAAACGTTTGAAGATAACATGTAAAATGCGTACCTATATTTTCTCTATAGAACCAATATCAAATATAATAATAAAGTATTTACTTTTTCAAATTCGTCAAAAGTATAAAATAATAAATATAATATTATAAAATATTTTTTAAACCCAATGTTGTTAAGATTTAATGTAAGGATTGTCAAAAAATAATAATTTTCATGGTGAATAGTTCTGAAGTGCTATAGTGCCATTTCGTGGCAAGTGACAACCTTCTATCCTAATGCGTTTTCCCGAAAAACATCTAAATGTAAGTATAAATAGTCGGTATCGCATCATTCGCGTCACCCTGCGAGACTCGCATTGCCACTTACATACTTTTACATATACATGCTTTTTAGACTAGACTACTTTTTTGAGTATGGATCTACTATTCGATACTCGGAGTATGGTCTATATGATTCCGAAAAAAAAAACACAAGTGTGAAACTTTAAAGTCCGTGTATCTTTTCGTGAAATGAAAAATTCGTATTTTGTTTTTATATATTACTAGCAACTCACCCTCGCTCCGCTCGGGTTCGTTCCTAGTTACGTTTTAACGTTTAGCTCAGAGATGAGATATTTTCCCGCAGTAAAAAGTATCCTATATGTTGACGCGGATAACCATCTATCATCATACCAAATTTCATTAAAATCTGTCCGGTGGTTTTCCCGTGATGCGGTAACAGACAGACAGACAGACAGACAAAAATTCTAAAAACTATAGATTTGGCTTCTGTATCGATAATAAATTCTATTTCAGTAAGATTTTCCAAAAAATATTTAATGTACAGATTCGGATTAGTTACAATTTTATTATATGTATAGATAAATCATTTTTACCTGGACTAGATGCGTACATTTCAATAACTTCAGATAATTCAATTTCATGATGTATAATAGTTTACTAAAATATTTTTTATATGAAGACAGTAAAACTTCTAGCATTTCTCAATAATATATAGAATATAGTAGTGGTCTAATCTCATAACGAAAATAAATAGATATTGGTATCCTTGTAAGCCAGTAAGTGTATTACTCGTAGAAAATAAATATAGAAACATTATTCATTAAGAGGGAGGGCTTTTGTCCAGTAGTGGACGACGATAAGCTGAAAAAAATTCATTTTGCTATATTTTGAAAAGCTGAAATTAAAATTGGACAGAATTTCAATGATAATCTTGGCTTACTTATATTAAATAAGAATATGACAGTTTTATCTGCTTTTATACGAACCCTCCTCAGAATAAATATAATATTGAAACTGATACTAGATATGTTAGTTTATCCCTGGTAATTTTCATACAATTATATAAATATGTAAATATATATATATATATATATATATATATATATATACACAAAATGTCCATTTATGTCCTCCTGAACGATTTTTGATCTCAACCGGTAATTTCACTGAGATTGGTGATATAATAATAATAATATCCTCCCGACCGATTTCGGTCACGTCTAGCCATCACTCTCATCATTCACACTTAGACTCCGGTGAGACGAATACTCGTCACGACCAGTGAGAGGGACCGACGGCTTTAGGTGCTCTCCGAGACACGGGGATGAAACACCACCAACTTCCCAACTCCGGGCTGTTACTGAGGCTTACTAAACAAAAGACTTAATAACTAAACTTGGCCCGACCCGGGACTCGAATTCAGGATTTCCGTACATGCTAGCCACTACACCACCGAGGCAGTTTGATAGGTAATACAGTGTATAAATGTATGTTAAACACAAATGCACTTCCTACTACTTCACTCTTATAATTATACATTATAATTTTAACTACAACAAAAGAGTCGATATGACTAAAGGAAGGTCAGAAAAGACAAACGGCTGTGTTATGAAATTCGATTAATTGATATTAACTTTTTATACATATAACCTGTAATTAATACACGTCTGAATAAAAACAAATCAGTCCCCGATGTTATTATCATATATTTAATGGTTGTATTCTTTATGATTATATTTAATTGTATTCAGCCCTTTTTAATGTCCCACTGCTGGGCACGGGCCTCCCTTCAATACGAGGGGAATCAGGCCATAGTCCACCACGCTGGCCAAGTGCGGATTGGCGGACTTCACATATCTTTCGAAAACTTGCTAGGTTTTCTCAGACATGCAGGTTTCCTCACGATGTTTTCCTTCACCGTAAGGCAAGTGGTAATCATGTTAGAAATAATTCGCACATGAAAATATCAGAGGTGCGAGACCCGGGATTTGAACTCGCTTCACTCGGTTTCCCAAGCGAGCGCGTTACCACTGGGCTACCACTGCCTATAATTAGATATACTATTCATTAATATTTTATTATAATATATTTATTTTATCCAAAATTGAATTATTTGTAATAAAATATCTTGAATTATTCTAATCCTACAGAGCCACAATTCACATTCACTGTCGCCTCGGGGCTAAAGACAAGCAGTTGTCATATGAAGATATCTAACAAACCAGGGACATGAATTTAAAAGCTTATTTTTATATAATATTCGTATTTTACTTCAGAAAAGAGTTTGAAAATATATATTTTCAAAAAGTTAGATTTAATAATTTTATGATTTAACATTATATGCCTCTGACTATAAAAAATCTTAAGACTGAAAGCTGCACTTTACTACACAATTTTATTATAAAATAATTTTTCGCTTACACGAATTAATTTCTGCAATTCCTCCTTTATTTACTTCTACAGAATGCCCTATAAAATAACTATCACAGCTATTTAAACACAATGTTCCCACCGTTGGATGTAATGTGGCGCCATCTATCTTCTACAGATTACACATTACCCGACGGTGGATAACAATACTTTTAAAATATTAATATTTAAAATTAAAATATAATAAACCCATATCTACATTAATATTATAAAATATAAAATTATAACTAACAAAATATGAAGAATCGACATGATCTATAAATATTGAATTATTATCAATTGAGATACTATAATTAACATTTTATTCATGTTTTAAAACTGCAAAGATTTTCAAACTTTTTATAGTAATTTATATGAACATTTAAGTGCTCGTTAATAATTTAATCGTTAATTAAATCGTAACTTTAGCATGAATATATTCATGTATTTATTCCCTACAGCCTTCTTTTACTACAAGGGGGTATGGTCGTAATCCAGCACAGACAATTACTTTGAATTGTCTGTGTAGTCCACAGACCACAACGCAGGCCAAGTGCTTGTTGGCGGACTTTACATGTCTTTCAAAAACTTGCTAGGTTCTTTCAAACATACAGGTTTTCTGGAGATGTTTTCCTCAGAATGAAAATATCAGAGGTGCGAGTCCCGGGATTTGACCCGCTTCACTAGGTTTTCTAAGTGACTCCGTTACCATTGGGCTACCATTGCTTATTTGAATGAACATAATTGATTTAAATTTTATTTCTTTCAATAAGTAAATACTATTAGAGATATATTGCCTTAAAGTGAAATTAAATATCTTACTGAGGATAATTACATCAACAACGATTTACTTCATTAAATATGATCAGGTTCAAAGCTCGGTGAGCTTAATAAGGTTGTCTTTAAGCTGGAATAAAATAACATTAAGGGCCACTTGCACCACAAATTCTTAATTTCATTACAATTTATAAAATATCATAAGAAAACGCCTTTGTCTGTTTGAGGTTTGTTAAATAAGCTTAAGATATTTAAAACGAATCAACAACTTGTGCAAGTTGCCCTTCAAATGTTTAAGTAAATCTATATAATATAATAACAGGCAACCCCAAAACAAATCAGTCCTTTTTTCTGCTCTATTGGTCAACTGATTTTCTTTTATTTATTTTTTGTTTAGAAGCTATTGACTAAGCTATATATATATATACATATATATATATATATATATACATATATATATATATATATATATATATATATATATATTATAGGGAGCTAATTACCATTAACAATGTTAACATATTGTACCTCTATAAGTTAAAAGCCTAAAGACCAGTGGGTGCTACACCAGATCTTTCTCTCTTTGTATACCTATATGCACATAGATATGTAAAATATGTCACAATAGAGAGCGTACCAGTACTGCGCAATAAGTATACTTGCGCATATAATATAATTTTACATTCTAAAGCCATTAGTATCATATATTTGCAAAAAATTAAAACATTAATCACGCCAGAACAGCTTAACAGATAAGGATGAAATTTGTCGCAAAGATAGATTATAGCCTGGAATAGCACATAGGTTACTTTTTATCCCGGAAAAATGTACGGTTCCCGTGGGATAGATATGTTACCTTTTTTACAGAGTAAGTGATCGACTATCTATTACATACTAAGCGTTAAAACGTACCTACCCGAGCGAAACGAGGGTTATTCGCTAGTCTATACAGATAAATCAAATGAAAGTGTCTGTTTGTAGTATCAAAATAACAGCTTTTTACTAAATGCATATGAAATTATATACCGTACCTACTTATAAGAAAAACACAATTTTTGAAATGTTTGTCTGTCTGACTGTCTGTTTGTTCCGGTTAATTTCCGAAACGGCTGGACTGACTTTGACGGGACTTTCACTGGCAGATAGCTTTTGTTATAAGGAGTAACTTAGATTACTTTTATTAAAAAAAAGAATTAGAGTTGCGCTCAAAAAAATTAAACCTTACCCAGGGACGCACCCGAGCGAAGCGAGGGTAAGTCGCTAGTATATAATAATAATGAAGTAACAACAAGGCTTTGTGGTGCCGTGGGAAAGCCAGCTTAACGTCTAAAACGCAGCTCTCTAGTAATGTATTCTTGCCACGATTCAACATAGACATGACTTGTACGTTAATTATTAAGTATCCATACATTTACTTTTTATATATTTATTAACCGACTTCCAAAAAGTAGGAATTTCTAAGTTTTAATGTAGCTTCATTAGTACTAAAATGGCCACCATAACGGAAAGTCAGTCACAGGACATCTATTATTGTATTGAGCTCTACCGAATTCATTGACCAAAGATAACTAGATTATATTTCTGTACAGTTTTATTTATTAAATAGAACTTTTATAGTATAATGTTATTTGTAGGTGCTCTATCTATTTTTGAGATACAAATTTCATTGTTTTGTTTAAACATAAATTCGTTCAATCTAAATGGATATCGATTTCATACATGATACATATTTTTAGTACAACTACATAATATTTAAAAACACACATACATAGATACATAATGTTCTTTTAAAAATATGCTCTATAAGACTTTTCGGGAACTAAGGTACTTACTCTGTAGTAGATAGCGTATAGCGGGACGGACATATATTTTAGATTTTACCTTGCCTTATTTCAACATCCCACTTACCATGCAAGAGGAGCCACGGGCCAAAAGTTGTGTTTAAATAAATAAATTTAATGTATATTTTTTTTTTTTAGTTTATTTAACCGATACAAAATACACAGTTCTTTGTAATATTATAATTAAAAACTTTGCCACATCCAATATTGAATATCAAGAGATTCTTAATGGATCTTTGCAGTTAATCCATCAGCCGAAAAATCTTTTTATCCGTCATATTCTTGAAAATTTCAAAGACGGCTTCCAAACATTTCGCTTTTAATCTTCTTTGCTATGAACTATTATGTACTCTATTTCTTTAGCTGTAAGGTTCTTTTTTTCGAATGGAAAATGGGGGTGGGGGTACCACTTAGCGGGTGTTCTGAGTCGGTAATTGCTGTTAAATCTCGATAGCTCCTCAACTTCCTCGGGTGTAAGTGAAAAGTCCATAATATCGATGTTCTGCTTGATCCGCTCCTTGTTAGTAGACCGTGGTATGGCAACTAAATTACGATCCAACTAAAATGTTAGGAGAACCCACTTTATTAAAAAAACATGGAATTTCATTATTTTAAATTAAAAAAAAAATTAATATCCTACATATAAAACTATATCATGTTGATAGAATGCAAATATTTACCATTTCATACAACTTTTACGGTTCACGTCTAGTAGTTATTACCGTGCAAATATTTATATTAAACATATACGTATGTACTATACAAATATTTATATATGTTTAACTTATTTACCTCAATAATTAAAGTTACTTTTTCTTTACTTTTCACCGTAGTTACTGATGATAAGACTCTACGATACTCGCGCATAATTTTCCTACGTGACCTGCCGCCTCAATTTTCCTATGTTCTTTGAATAAACCATAGCAAGTGTTCTTATATAAGACACCCACATTCATTCTAGACCTATTACCATTTTCTATGAATATACTACATAATATAACTTTAATCTATTCAATATTTTTTTTATTAACATCCGTATGAATAACTTAAATTTATTGTGTCTTTTTAATTTTTTGTTACACTATAGCTAAAACAGCAAAAATATTTAACAAACATTCTCAGTCTACAATCTGCAATGCTGCATAATAATCAGTTAAAATACTAAATTTTATAAGCAAACATAGATTTACTTACTAAATATCTAAGTAGTATCTGCGGCACAGTCTTGTGATATTTTGCTGCCAAATTCAATAGGACTGGATTGTCGGCTCGAGGAGGAGGCGCATCGCTTTTGCGCCCAAGTATTGCTCCAAAAGGTGTATACGCCATTACGATAACTTTGTGTTCGTTGCACCATTTGACTAGTTCATCGTTAGTTATTGTGGGATTTACCTAAGTATAGACATTTATTTGTAAAACTTCTTTACGTTTATCGTTTTTTTTTTATTTCAAAGTTCTTATATCTAAAGTAGCCCAGAATTAAATAGATTTATGTGAATAATATTATATTTTATTCATTTCTTATACGCTGCGCTCTTTCTTGATGAAATTTTGAGAAAAGTTTTTATATTCAATATTTATCCCACTCAGGATTCGAACCAACGATCATCAGCGTCAAATAAGTTACCTGTTCAAAATCTCGTAGACAAGCAGACTACAATTTTATACAGACATTCAATGCTGTATTGTTAAAAAGTAGATCAAAATTTTCATTTTGCTAAAACATCGTTACTGTTATTGTAGTTTTGTGTTAAATAAATATAAGTAAATATAAATAGTGGAATAAACATATAAAAAATGCTATACTAAAAATTGTCTCAAGATATAATCGATTAAAATAACTACTTATTTATTTATTTAAATAGGAAGTCATCATACAGAGCATCTCAGACTAAATCTTATATAACTTTGAAATAAGTAAATTGTACAATGTACATTTCATTTAAGGGCTAACTTAACATACTTAAGCTACTTTAAATAATAATAAATTTCTTAGTTCGTACCTCGATTTGTAAAACTGCTGGTTTTATCCTTGCATTATCCCACAATCTCTGCATTTGTGTAAGGTTGAAATTCGAAACGCCGATCGATCGTGTGAGGTTATGCTCCTTAGCGTCCTGTAAGCCTTCCCAAGTCACCAAGTAATCCGTATTACTAATCTGGCCATCATTCTAGATGAATGCAAAATACTACGTTAATACTTGCCAAGAACATGCTGTCACTGAAGCGAATTGAAAAGGTTAATTATAAAACTTTGCTAGAATTCCACGTACTTAAATTAAAAAGTTCGTACGTTCAGCTAAAACTTTTAAATAAATCTTAATTAAGGTTCTATTTTAGGTTATTTCTCTTTACGCATCATTGATTAATTTCTGCTGGAATATATTATAATAAAATTTTAAAATATACATGAGAAGAAGAATACCGAACTGTGTGTAAATTACGAACTGTTACGTGTGTGTGCGTCTGTTTAACCGTTTATCATACCATACCTCCAAATCTACTAGACTGAAAAAATCTATAAAACGAATGGAGAATTGCCAACTGCTGACATTTTAATTTATACTTTTTTTTTATTCATACTTTAATTTGTCTAGTCTGATCGCTGTAAGCAAAACTGCGACTGTTTATTTTTCATACGTATGAAAAACTATGGTATTAACATCTCGCCGTTTTTAGGCTTTTAATTGAATGCCGTAAAAATCTTGCGATGAATTGCCGTCAGAACAGAGTTTTAATCAGACGGAGTCCACCCCGTGGTATAATAGACAATTTGTATAAAAAAACTTTTTTAAGAACACGGACACGTTTAAGAAAAGAGATAATGGGTAGTTAAAATTTTAGAAAACAATATCTCTAAAAAACATATAATAAGATAAATATATTGTTTGAATACAATATTCAGCTTAAACAAGTTCTATATTTACTGATTGATTCAAAGTACATAATTGTAATCAAAAGCTCTCTTACGAAGTTTAATAGGCCCGCGTAGAGTTGTTTATCTTTGATGTTATTCAAAGACAAACGAGATTATTTTTCAATTTAACCGCATAAATAGGACATAAAATATATAGGTACGTCTTAATTATATCGCACAACATAAGCAAATAAGTAAGCGCAAAAATTCTTCAGTTTGTATTACATTTACTACAATTGAGTGTTTTCTATATACCATATACATATACTATATATTTAGCCTGTGGCTTTGTTCCCTTGTTCACAACCACTTATCATAATATGTCACGTACTTATCGTCACTAAACAATGAATTCTATATTATGTGTAACAAGAACAAACTAGGAGAAACTCCTAAATATTCAATAACAAAAACATAACTAATGCACAACTTTCGACCTTCCTAATATTAAAATATTGTATAAGATACATGTACTTTAAATCTTTATTTTAAACCTCTATTTCACTGCTAAGATACCTAAGCCAGAACGAATGAAAACTGCACTTCAATAATATAACTCACCGTATACGCCATCGGGTAGTGCATTAAATACAGATCAACGTAATCCATCCGCAATTCTTGCAGCGACTGCCTTAGAGCCGGTATTACTTCGCCTCGTTCATGCGCGTCATTCCAAAGCTAAATACAAAAAGAACAGTACGATGTATCACTCTATCAGACTAATTTTACTAATGTGTGAAAGTTTGTGAGTGAATGCGTGTATCACGTCTACACATTATGATAGCACTACAGATTTAAGTAAAATTCGAAATGGAGATAGTTTAAAACTTATTAATTTAAGTTTAAAACTATTAATATAAGTTTAAAACACATAGTGTTTTATCTGTACTCAAATAATTTGAAAATTAAATGTTTTAAGTATATTAAAAAAGCAAAATATCATATTTCAACAAAAATAAGTAGAGTCTAAGGGTGAGGGTCAAACCAGTCCAGTCAGATAGAGACCCATCGAAAGACGTAACGGTTTTTATGCAATACGAAACAAATAAATGTTTTAAATAAACATGAAGCCTTACTACTAATAAAATTAGTGAATACAAAAGTTTGATTAAAAGTTTGTAATAACGAAATCAAAGTAAAATTAATTAAAGCGTAGGTACGTACTACGCTTACGCGTGGGACTTGCCGTCTCGAATGATAAAAGATCTAAAAACTTAATCTACCTCAACCTACGTTCTTCCTAAATATGTGGGCATATTCTTAGAGCTGCAGATAATATTTCACTTCTTTATTTGTGAACAAAAGTAGATAGTTAAAATATCTGAATATGTCAAATGATGACTTAATCAAAAGCACGATATTAAATATTGTAGGTTTACAGACTTCCTGCCTTTTTGAGAAATAATACACCAAAAACAACAACTTGTGAATCTGCCAAAGCCTCTTTCCCTTAAACATCAAGCTACATATTTTTATTATATAAAAGTAAACAATTTTCATGCCATTCTCGATGTAACAAAATTGATTTAACAACGAACAAGCGATATACTGCGGAAAAGTAGCTAATTTTCCTTTCAGATGCCGTGAAAAGAAAATCTAATATTTAAGGAAGAATACGTGTATACATATGTATATTAATACTTATGTACAGAGATCACTTTTTCGCTCCGTAACATAACAGGAACGAGATAACAACAATATTTGATTTTACGCGTAAGACGTTTTATAAAAACGTAACGTTACGCTTCTTTGAGCAAAATAAACGTTTTATGGATGAAATTTAAGCTATCAAGATTAGGTGGTGCTTTTAACAGGCATTTTCACGGCACATATAAGATATCTTTATACAAAAAAAGGCAAGAAAAACTATTACACTAATCGTAATATTTTTTCGAAGAAGTTAGATCACTCCATTATTATAAATAGGGATACTTATTACAAAGATAAACTATGATCTGGATGAACACATAGACTACTCTTTGTAATAAAATTTATTAAAAGATGGTCACATATAATATACAAAAGACTCCCAGGGACGCCTCGAGTGGAGCGAGGGTAAGTCGCCAGCATACAATATGTGTAACATAATGATATTCAACAACTGTTTTGAAGATTACGTTCAAACGTTACTTTTGCCTTGTTTAATTTTAAATATTGTTTGTATTCAGCCCTTTTTACCGTCCCGTTGCTGGGCACGGGCCTCCTTTCAATACGAGGGGGATCAGGCCATAGTATACCACGCCGGCCAAATGCGGGTTGGCGGACTACATATGTCTTTCGAAAACTTATTAAGTTCTCTCAAACATGCAGGTTTCCTTACGTTTTCCTTTATCGCAAGGCAACTGGTAATCATGTTAGAAATGATTCGCACATGAAAATATCAGAGGTGCGAGACTCGAGATTTGAACCCGCTTCACTCGGTTTCCCAAGCGAGCGCATTACCACTGGGCTACCACTGCCTATATAAAAATAATATTGTTTGCTTAAATAAACATTTTATGAACATAATTTCAATCAAACGGTCTTACTTTTGTTGTGATGTACACATCTTGTCTGTCAGCGTTGTTGTCGGTTATATAGTTGTGTACACCGAGCCCGACCTCGTCCTCGACGCGGTACAACGTGGCGGTGTCGATGTGCCTGTAACCAGCCTCCAGCGCCCATTGTACTACACGAGCCAGTGAGTGGTTCACTGGCAACACTCTTGTACCCTAGATAGCATTTAACTATGTATCAAATACATATTAAATAGACTTTTAGAGTTAGTTTTACTTATTATTTTTTTATTGATACTTACTTCGTTTAAATAAATCTATTTTGTAACATGCTTATATTCCACAAAATCATGTAAATATTATTATACAAGTAAAAAAGTAAAATTATTTTTCAACTTACTAAGTGTATTCATACCGTTGCTTAATTGGTGCTTAATGTTCGAATAACAAATAAGCAAGCCTCTTCATTTATTTTTCATTATATAGGTAATATTAGTAGGATAATTAATTTATATAAAATCTAATCTATCTAATATATTTAAACGAACAATTCTTGTATACTTATTTATTTATACCGGCGATCTTGGAAACGGCTCTAACGATTTCGCTGAAATTTGGTATGTGAGGGTTTGCGGCAAAAATCAAGTTTTCATGCGGTTTTCTTTCGCATTATTCCACGCAAAATATGATCGATAATTTCTTACGCTTGGGCATAAGTATCATAGTCAAGCGGCCAAGGTGCAAGATTGACAATCACAGGTGTCCGTTTATTTTATTTAAAGAATACGACATAACAAAAAAGAACTCCGAGCGAAGCTCGGTCGCCCAGGTACTATATTATATAGTGAAGTGAAAAATACAGTAAAATTATTAGTATACCTAAATATATACAAAACAATTTATGTATGTACAGTTAATTATTATTACACAAGTCGTGTCTTCGTGGAATTGTTGCAAGAATGCTAGCTGCAATCTCCATATACACATATAGTTGAAGTAGAAACGTTTAAATATAACGCTTATTTCATCGTCGTAGGTTCTGTTTTCTTAGTATAGTAATTATACAGTCTGGTCGAGATTAATCGCGGTGTAGGGAAGTACTTTCCAGAACAGATTTTGATATTATTGATAACATCATGTATTAATTCAATTTAATTCTTTATTTTATTTCATACTATTATATATACTTATACATATGTATAAGGCAATCTAAGCATAAATTACTTCGCCATACATAAATCATCGTATTTAGAGATGCGAAAAACCAGTTAACCATGTAACATGCAATATAACATGTTCCATCTAGCTAATAATATATGATTCATTAGTTACTAATAAGCTTATAAAAAGTTTATATACTATTGCGATATGAATATTTCAATATGAGCTACAAAATATATAAAATAATATGTAATTCTTATTATATTATTTTTATAAAATGACTACCGTTGGATATTATATGATTTTTTGTAATATAAGTCCAATCTAAGTATAATCTGTCTTTTCATTATTTGTAGAAAATCAGACAAATCAATAACAGTAGCATAATTTGTATAGGTATGCTAGTCAAATTTGATAATATAATAGGTACATATGTTAAACTCGAGCTTGGTATCAGATCCAATTCGGAACAGTGGGTAAAGTATTTTTGTCACCAAAGCCCTTTGTAACCCAATAGAATCGATATGTTTAAACAAGGCAAGGCAAATCATTAAATGATTAGTGTCGAACGAAAAGACAGGTCTTAAATTGCAAATTACGTTTTACTTCTAATAATTATTAGGAACATCTTTTACTTTATCTGAGCGATGCCAGGGTGCGTCGCTAATATAATAATAAAAAATATATAATTATAATCGATGGTTGATTATTAAAAAAAAATAAACACTAATAATAGTAACAAACATTAATTAATATTAAAACAAAAACAAAATTAAAGCTGTATAAGAAAAAATATACAAATGAGGTAGAACTTACGTCAGCTAGATGACCCAAGCTAGTCCCCAGAGCTATTGCTGGTATTTCATTGCCATCATTAAGTATGTACTTAACGTTCTTTGCATGAACCTAAAAACATTTCTTTCATCTTGAGACCATATTAACACACTAAACATGATATAAATAAAAATATTTAAAAAAAAAGTTACAATGTTAGAAGATATTTTAAACACATAACATTACAATGTTCTTACCAAATTGCCTATGATTAATAAAAAATATGCAGTCCAATATCGTATACTATCCATGTTTAACGAGTCTCAGATACAAACTGACAGTGTACTGACATTAAACATCTGCGATGGCTGATATGTCTAATTGTTGATAATTTATTGAATAACACATGACCACTATGAAAGTAATAACTATCTAATATATAAAATTCTCGTGTCACAGTTTTCGTTGCCATACTCCTCCGAAACGGCTTGACCGATTTTGATGAAATTTTTTGTGCTTATCCGGTATTTATGAGAATCGGCCAACATCTATTTTTCATCCCCCTAAATGTTAGGGGTAGTCCACCCCTAAATTTTATTTTTTATTTTTTAGACAAAATTTTTAATTTCTATTTTTTTATGATACAACATACAAAAATACATACAATCCTCAATTTTCACCCTTCTACGATCAACCCTTATTTTTTAATAGCCATTTTAGTAATTTAATCATTTTTCCTCTCCGGTCGAAAACTGATCAATCGTGATTTAATGCAAGCTATGGACAAACCCGAGCGAAGCGAGGGTGAGTCGCTAGTCTATATATATAAACATCAATTGCTGTTCGTTAGTTTCGCTAAAACTCAAAAACGGCTGGATCGATTTGAATAATTCTTTTTTTTTTGTTTTGTTGGGGGTGTATCAGGGGTGGTTTAAAAATTAAAACATTTTTTTGCGAAAATAATTAAAAAGAAACAGCTGGAAAATCAAAAAGTTCTGAACTGTTTATTTTGTATGGGAATCACTAACCGTAAAACGTACCTAGTGACGAACCCGAGCGAAGCGAGGGTGAGTCGCTAGTAGTATAATATGTAAATATATCGATAATAGTTGTATTACACTGACATGTGTTTTACGTGCGGTGCGAGTTTAACTCAAGATATTTCTGTTAAAAAATTAAACAGTGCGTGTATGAATGTAACAAGAAATAAGACTTCTGTAAGTTATCGGTAATCTTTATGAAATTCAATTTATGTTTTAAATAATTAGGATAGGTAAGATACTAAAAATAACGCATCTTAGGTATATTACAATCATATATTTATAGAATATCATTTAAGGAAAAAGTATAATATTATATGTATATCATTTGTCAGACAACAACGGTTACCATGGCAACCAACGTTTGCCTCGCCCGTAACGTTAAACGCATTCCCCACCAGCTTACTCCCCAAGTCAAGCGTGCGTAAAGAAGTTTTACTTAAAAAATAACTAATTACTTCCAATATAAAAAGTTTATAGTGAAAGGGTAATGGTTAGTCATCTACGATAGATATTATAATACCATATATAGCATAAGTGTATGCGGAATCTCAAGTAGGTACACAGAATAGCAATCTGACAAGGCCGACGAGAAATCAGGCAAAGGTCCAGCAGCTGTACACTGAGAATGTCTGTTATTGAGAATGTTTTAATAGCATAGCCCATTTTCACTTTTCGATCTACAGATTTTTGAGTACCGAGTTTTGAAAAGTCGATTTTAACTGCCGATATAAAAATCTTAGATAATAGTAGCTCCAATCAATATTTTTTTCCTTGTTCAGACACAAATAATTGAATCGTGAACCTCTGATGTCTCTATCTCTCTCTCTCTCTCTGATGACCTCTGATAATGCTGGAGACACCCAAGTATCGCGCTATGCCACTCCGACCCAAATGAAGAACTTCAAACAGTGTTATTTTTATGTAGAGTCTTTTACTAAAACTTGTTTGCCTTCACCTAATGTAAAGATTGTAATATTAATAAAATTGATGAACGTTCTACAATCTTTTACTAGGAGACTTTCCCATCGTTTAACTTCGGGTGCATTTTAAATAGATAAAAATATTTATTCTAAGTGTACTTTAAAAGACACATGCTAACGCAGACTTTTCTATATGCCTTTATAACGCGTATGTATACGTACATTCTTTTGATGTATTCTTATGAGGTTTAGCCAGAGTTAGCCATATGAAAACAGTATTTTTTTTACAAAACACCGTCATGTTCAGCGAACTTGTACAAGTTATATACACAAACATTTCCCGTTTATCGCTCATTCTATCAGTGAAAACCGTATCAAAATCCATTGGGATATTTAGAAGATTTATTTTGGTTTACACTATAATTTTTCTATGAAAATCAGAGATTTTACCGCACTAAATTGTTAAATATGTTAATTATATTCCTGCTAATAAAAGTCCACGTACTCGTACAATAAATCATTGAAATTTTTGTATGAAGGACAACAAGGAACAATAAATAATTATCATTACACAAAATTTAGTTAAAATCCGCGTTTTTTTTTTTGCGTGAAAAGCAAACAGATATCCAGACAAACATCCATACAAACAAAAATTTTAACAATGAATATTGTGGGGTTTATATTCCTTACACAATAAGTAACAGTGTTAGTATTAAAAAATCATAACTATATATTTAAAAGTTACTAATTAATAAAATAGTAACGGCCAAATATACATAATAATACATACAGTACATAATGATGTATTTATTTATATAGATAAAATATTTAAAAAATGTATTTTACCTTTGAGATTGTTTTCATCACCATACAGGAAATCGAAGCTCAAAATAAGAACACGTAACGTAACGAAATCGAGTATGAATAATTAATATGTGTATTAATACGTGAAAATCAAAAAAACTGCCCTCCATTATAAAAAGAACAGAATAATACATAAATTATTCAAAACGTACTGTGACACAGATGTGTAGAAAATACAAAATATACATATATGTATTAATTGAACATGTTTTCTCCATATAAAACGTTTTAACCCATATTTATAAAGTGAGAGCATTTTTATTACGCTCATCGCTGGAGGCAGATAGAATTAGTCAAAAACTATAAAATAATTGGATGATACATATTTTTTTAAACCTAACGTTTATGATTGTATTTCTTGTCACAATTTCACGCAGACATGACTTGTGCAGTAAAAATTAAGTGTACATTTGTTTTCTATATATAATTAAGTAAACATCTTTCTTGTATTGTCATCTTTGACGACACTAAAAGAGTAAAAGAATGACACTGTTTACTAAACCAGAGATCGTGGATTCAATACCACATTTCACAATTCTTTGCATCGATGATTATACTTACAATGTTTGACGATGTTTGAATAAGAGTATGTGGAGTTTAAAGTCTAAGACAGTCTCATTTTAATATTGAAGAATAGCAAAGAAAATCTTCAGAAGTATAATATTCAAAAGAGAATTAGTAAAATTAAAATATATGTATACTCAGTTAAGCTTGGACATTAATTAAATAACATGTATAACACTATAGTAAAAAAATATTTCGCTTGTGTCTTTGTTTGCTGCTATGTAATGTAAGCTATTTTTATGGGTGTACATCGAAAGCAGAACCGCGGGTGAAAACTAGTGCTATTTAAATATTAGTTACAACACTCGGTGTCATTAACACGTCTAAAAGTGTATATATAAATAAATATGAATAACTTAATCATTCTGGTTGTTTCACCAAATATTTACACACAGATAATTCGTCTAACTTATCCTAAATACTATTATTATACAAAATAAAAAGAAACTTAGTAAACACATGGTGTTAAAACTCGCTAGACACGTGTAAAATAACTACTTTTATTCACAGCGTAAATTAAATAGCAGAAGTGTGTAAATAAACTCCTACTGTTGGAAACGTAATTTTTGCATTCTGATTTAACCGAATGCATTTGTTTAGTAGACACCAGCTATTACATTTTACCGCACTATAGAGACTAGCGATTTGTTTTCTCGCAACGCGCCGGACATAATTAGTTGTACACTAATGAGAGCAATTTAAAACAAGCTGCTATGTTCTCTACAAACGTCCAGTCTGCCAGTACTTCCTTTGTATATTTTTTTTTTTTGATTGTTTAGAGATTGTTTCACTAGTTAAATGAGTTTATTTATGAAAGGACCAGCGACTTACCCACGTTTTGCTCGTTTACATGCGTTTCTGTAATTGTATTTTGTCTTTTGCATTTGTAAATTATATGTATGTAAATAGAGCCACATTTTGGTAAATTTAGTTTTTAGACTATGGGTTATTATAAATTCAATAGTCTAATTGTGAATTCAAGTTCAACCCAATTGAGCCGTTCCAGCCGTTTTAGCACAAACAAGGAACATACATACATACATACCTATCATATGCATTTTGTAATTCTGAATATTTCAAGTGGGCATAAGATATTGATAACTAGGCCACTGATATGTGGAATTTTACATGAATGTGCTTTTAAAGTTCAAATTCTTTCATATTTTTGTTACTTGTTTGATTTGAGATAGTTTTCTTTTGTAAATATATTTGACATAGTAATTTGGAATTTATATTTGTTTTGTATATAAAAATCAAAAGACTCAAAGTTGTTTAATCGTACATATATGTTGGTAAAGACATTTTAATTATAAATCATAATTACCTGTTTACATTTTTATTTTTTATGGTATTCATTCTAGAGAACTTTATATTTTACTAGCGACTTACCCTCGCTTCGCTCGGGTTCGTCCTTAATTTGATTCCCCATACAAACTTTCATCACCATATTCACCCCCTTAAGGGATGATTTCTGTGATAAAAAGTATCCTATGTCCTTCCCAGGGTCTCAAACTATCTTCTTACCAAATTTCATCTAAATCGGTTCAGTAGATCTAGAGATTAACCTCACAAACTTTACCTCTTTATAATATTATAAGTATAGATTGTGATATATATTTATATAACAAATATAAATATTATTGTAGTGGGAATAGAACTTCATGATTATTTTCTTCCATTAGTTATTACTGGTTTCATAACAAATTCATACTTTAACATTTATTATAGTAGTTAGCTGTAACAAATAAATCATCTTAAGATAACAGAAACAAAGTTCGAGTTAATTATACTTGCAATATTTATTTAGCAAATCCAAAATTATGAATTCATAGATAGAAGGAAATCGATGCCCGTGAGCTATCAGCGTGGAAATTGGATAGCTCCAAGCGATTAATGTTCATACACACAACATAAATTATGAGTATTTCCAGAATCTCTATATGAATAGTATAATATTGTATTTAATATAACGCCTCTACTCCTTGGCTTGTGTTTTTAATCTGTAGTTTTAATATTTTTTTATTTACGTATATAATTCAAAACATTTAAGAAAATATAATCACATTGTTATAAGTAATTTTATCAAATTTTAATGATGGCCGCAAAACTAAATTCTAACTTTTATTATATTAATTATAGAAGCATATTTTATTTTAATACCATATACATATTGCTAACTAACTTTAAATTATACAGTAAAAAGTTAAAGTTAACTTTGAAAAACAGCGCAAAAAACTGAACTTTAAGTTTAACTGGACTAACCGTGCGCGACAACGCTAACTATCTGAATAACGAGATCAGAAGTCGGCTGACAGCTTTATTTACAGAATGTCAGGAACTTTTTCACGTGAATTTTTCACTTCATACATCAACAGTGTCGCTGCCGGAGAGAGAAATTCTTGACGTCACTATTAGATAGCACCGCCAAAGGAACAGTCATGAAATACGACCAAAATATTATTCTTAAAGCACTTCAACTCGAATTTTACTTTAAGGGCCTTCATTAGAAGAAATATATTGTTTGTTTATATTATGTTTTGCATAGCTGCACGATTTCAAAGCATAAACAACTATTTAAAATTTGTTTGTCTCTCTACCCATCTCGCTATACATATCTGCTTGATTCCACGATGAGTGTAATAGACTATTTTCATTCAATTAAAGTAAAGCGGGATTTCAATTTTAGTATTAACCGATTTTAAAAATTGTTTAACTAGTGGATAGGGTTGATATGAGTGATAGCTAGCCGTTGAGTGATAGCTAGCCCTTACTTTGTAAATAAAGTAAATATCAACCATTGAAAAAAAAAAAAAACAAAAATAAAACAAAATATACCTATGTAACTAATTGAAGTAATAAAACCAAAGCAACGTAAACTAGACAGAATAACAAGTCTAGTTCACAGTATTATTTACAGTCTCGTTTTTTTTTCATAGACTCACTTCAGTAAGTCACTGTTCTCAGTAATTACATCGCTACACTACTCATTCAAGTAATCCACTCTGAAATATGGCCGTATTATCTGATTTCATTGGGAAGCCCCTTGTTGTAGACTTAGAAGTTACGAGCTGTGTAACTTTTGTATTAACATACTGAGTAGCTTTACAAAACATGTATTTTAAAAACTATTCATAGTAATAAAAAGTAGTTAATTAAAATATCTGTTTTAGTCAAGTAATTGAATTCAAAAGACATCGAATACCTTAATTAGTTTCAAGTTCCGTATTGACGGTCTGTTGGACTCTCTCAAGTGCCGATAGGATAATTCGACAAGACAGGTTAGACTTAAGGCTCAGAACCGAGGGCTTTACGTGCTCTCCGAGGCACTGGGACCGCCAACTTCCTAACTTTTACTGAATTTCTCAACAGAAAGATTTAATGACTAAACTTGGTTGAATCCGGAACTCGAACCCAGGACCTCCGGATGTGACGCCACTGCACCTCTACACCGAGGCAGTCAATTTTACATAAATATATTTACCAACAACTAGATTATCATCTAAAAAATACGATTTAACAAAAAAGAACTCCGAGCGAAGCTCGATCGCCCAGGTACTTTATATGTAAAATGTTATTTTTATTATTTGAAAGTTTTATATGTCATATACGATATTTTAACATAAAGTATGTCTTGTTTTCAATTTTAGGAACTTTTATTCATAATGTGTAATATTTTATAGAAGAAAACTAACTCAGAATAGCGTAGAATCTTGGAAATCTGAGACAAGAATATGCTCGAGCGTGTTTTCCCCTACGTATTCTTTAAAGCCTAATGTAATGGAAATTCAATGAAGAAAGATTGTGATTTTGTTATGTTGTTCATATTTATGTCTACAGCTCCGTACGTGTAGCCTTGCTTCCCTCGGGTACGCTCTAAGTTTCTATCAAAAAATGTGTAACTAAAGTGTAGCAATAACACCTCATTATGTTTAAAATTACAGTTTGACAAAAAAAATCACAATGAAATTCTAAAGTGTATATGAGTGCATGTGCGTAGGAGTATTTGTAATATGTATGTATCTTGATATTTATATCTCACAAATAAATATAGTGTCAAATAATACATAATATAGATTAACGTTAAATGAATATCTTGGGTACCCAAAGTGTTGATAAAAGTTTCTAACATAAACTTAGAAATAGTGTACCGAAAATAACTCTTGCCTCAGTTATTTAAATTAATTAAGGGTGTAAAGTCTAGAATAGAATACAATATTCGAAATAGCTAAAGCTAACAAAGTCCTAAATTATTTTCACTGAAGCACAAACTTGATGACAGGGAAGTAAAGCCAGTTAAAGTTAAAGCAAAGAGTAAGTATACAGTTAGTTGTAGTGAGAAATGTGATAAATAGTTACAAGAAAGATTTTTGTTACTTTGAAAAACAGAAACTGAGAACTATTAAAGAATCTCTTGTGTTCTTACAAAAAACTTATTATGTATCCATCGTTTAAGGACTTTCTGTCTCTCTCACTCATGCCTTATCAAGGACTCTCATTCATGCCACATGCACGTACTAATCCATACTAATATTATAAATGTGGAAGTTTGTGAGGATGGATGGATAGATAGACGGATAGACGTTTGTAACTATTTCAGGCCAGAACGGCTGAACGGAAGATGAAAGGTACAGAGATATGTTTTAGTTTAAAAAAGCATATAGGTTATTTTTATCCCAGAAAAGTGTACGGTTCCCGTGGGATAGATTTGTTTTTGTCTAGGGACGAAGTGAGTCGCTAGTACCTACATTATTAAATTTAAGATATTGTTTTGTCATTCTTTTATTATATTATTTTAAATTGGTATTTACGGTATAATAAGCAATTCATTTTTTTAATGATTCGAAAATTAGGTGAAATTACAAGAATGAACTATAAAAACATAAATGTCATATATTCAATGTCAAATATTAAGCATCTTTTACGTTTGTGGTGTACAACAGGTATATTGTTTATTAAGGAGTAATTTAATGTAGAAACTGAGTTACCTCTAATCCCTCCAAGGCTACATATTCTAAAATGCTTTTATCTAAACGCAAGTTGTTTGAAATATGTACATTGCATTAAAAATAGTTGCTACTGCATTAGGATTTAAACTTAAATGATTAATTTTCAAAATTACATCTATGTACTACAAAATATTAACATAGGTGGTTCAGTCGAAATTAAATTCCAAAATTGTTGAAGAATTAAAAAACCATAGGAATGACATATTATGACTTTAAAACAATTCAATTAATTTTGAATTCGATACAATTTTTAAAATTGATAAATTGATCTAGTCTTTACTTTCTAAATTTTCAAAGAACTTTTCCTTATACATCACTGGATGTTTAAAAAAATTCCTTATCCAATAGACAGGCGACACAGATGTACATATACAGTAGGTACACCTCCTATTAAGGAATAAATGTAATATAGACGCAGTATCATAGAGTTAAACATGAATCTAAATAATATGTTATAATGTATAATGTTTTAAAACACAATAAAAATATTAGCAGAATACTTATTACTGTGGTAAGTAAATAAATTTTAATAAATAATTATAGCTAACGCATTTTATTACAATAAAGAAATACAAAATATGTAGTATTATTTTTATTATATCAAAAATTGTAAACTAACGACTAATACGTATACTTTCCCTTATTCTTTAAAGAAACTAAACAGCGAAATCACATCACTATATTTTTTAACTTTACATTTTTTGGCTAACTCCGTCTAATAGTTCTTTTTTCTAAGCATTACACAAACATAAGTGTTAAACTTATATAACATGTTATAAGTTTTTTGTTATTCGCTAAACAAGGAATTCACACAAAAATCAAAAGTCAATACGTATTCAATGGTTTAAAAATTATATTTGTATATTACATGGCTATATAACCGGTGGTAAGGTTTAATATGCATAAAAACGTATTCAATGTGAACGCTTACACATCCACACGCTACGAGTACCTGCCTATTGTGAGATATTAAAAACGGAGCCTCGAGCTATCCTTTTGACCCTTTTTATTAGCAACGTTCTTGTTCCACGTTATTAAGCTTTGATTGAAAAGGGTTGCGATATCAAATTGCTCTTATTTTTCTCATAAAATCTATTCATAACAACTTTTGAAAATACATCCTAAATAAATGTGCATTAAATTTTCTTCCCGGTCGTAATAAGACATAAAAGAAATCCTGAAGATTGCTCCTTTGATAATGAGCATGAGATTCAGTGACGTATTAGACTAAAGATGAAGAATTTTATGTTCACAACAAACATCTTTAGGGAATTGTTGTTATTAGACGTATTTCTATGTCTTCGAAACACCTACTGAATATCTGACTGATGCTAGATCTATATTATAAAACCTTGTATAATATTTGTATGGATTTTAAATGCCTTGTTTGTTAGCCGATTTGTTCCCGGATTTGATTCCCGAATCGGGCTAAAATAGTTACTGAGTTTTTCTGTCACATTACTATGTAACAGGCCTAAGTTTATAAGCTTATGCTTTTATTACGAAAATGCTATGGGTATGAAATTCTTTTTTCTTTATTTTCTTTCACTTAAAGAAACGTAAATGTAAAAAATGTTATAATAACAAACTATTGATATTAAATAAAAGAAAAACATTTCAAATAAAATTTTGTGGTAACAATTTCGATAGATTTCCCCGTAGATCCAACTACTCTCTCACTCAGTTTTTGAAGCTTTTCTAAAATTCTGTAATTTTTTTCGTATATGCAATTTTGTGATAAAGAAATAAAAAAGATTTAAATACATTACTCTCTTAACTGTGCAATCGTATCATAAAACAACATATTAATGGAACGCGAAATTTTTTTTAGTATTTCATATCTTAACTTTTACTCGACTGTCACATTTTTTAATCCATAGTCAATGGACGTGCGTGTTTATATTAAAGTTTATTAGACAATAGTATAATTATTAAAAAATACTAAACAAGCTTTTGGTAATAAACAATCTTCTAGACTTACTAAAACCTAATCTTTGATATAGGTAACGTATATGAACGGTAGCAATAAATTATTGCACGTGAACGCTTTATGGCTAAGCTCTCAGGAATTGGACGGTAATGTTTGAATGTGCGAGTATCGGTCTATTTTACATAACTAAACTAGCTCCCCAATAGCACCCCCTACGTACTTTCAAATCGGAGGAGTCGTAATCTATCGTCCTCTAGAGGTAACGATAAATTGGACACATGCTCTCTAAATCTTTTGTGCTACGAATGCATAACAGTTTTGTTTCGGTTTAATGAGAACTATTTGCAATCCATCCCATCAGAATTGAATGATAAATATTGTGGAAAAGTACGAGATAGTGGAATATTCTTTTTTATTTACATTTCTTTCCAGACTGTTGGGCTTACGGTGTTCAGTAAAAAATTGTAATAATTTAATGCTGAAAATATATTTTGAATTTAAAATTGGCTGAGCTTGTAAATCGTATAGTATTTGCAAATATTAATCAAGGGAATTCAAGTAATAGCATCGAATACAACAATATGCTTTATGCAAATTTGAGATTCGATTGCACGACACTTTTCTTAGTAAGCTATAATTTAAAAGAAGGATGTCCCTTGTAACCGCTATACAAGCGTGTATGAAGATTATAAAAAATAAGGTGTGGAATTCCATACACAAAACTAAAAAGAAGTTCGGATCTTTTTGAAATAAGACATGAGATAAGAATGATGACAAGAACAATACGCAAGTCAGACAGACTTATTTAATGATAAATAATTAACTTTAACTATTTAACAATACGTGCACAATGCTCCTTTAAAAATATGATTAAATTAAAAAC